>OY776128.1:80941335-82339669 GCA_963675135.1 Galeopsis tetrahit
GAAACGATCCCAAAAAACATAACTGCATCAATTTTAAATCTAGTTCAAATTATTTTTTATATGTATAAATTTTGTCTCAAAACTGACGGAATCCTCAAAACAACGTCGTAGTCAATTCCAGCGAAGTTGCTAACCAAAATTAACGTCGTTCTTAGAATTCACGCAACTCTGAAATGAAATTGGTAGATATAAGAAATAGTTGAAACTAAATTCATATGTTTATCTATTTTAGGACCATTTTGAAAAAGGTGAAAGGTTTGTTCCGACATTATAATTGGAAGTACATCAGTAAAATCTGAAATAGGAATTTCATTGCACCAGATTGAGAAGAAGTTATAAAACATTAGAAAATTAAAAACTGAAATTAAGAAAGGCCAAATATCCAGGCCATAAACATCACTTTTCTTGCTTTGGAATCAGTATTTTCTTCGATCTAGGAATGATGAGGCCGTCGGTCAATGCACGAGTTGATGTAAGCGACGCTTTCAGAATACTTAATACCTGCATCAAACAAAATCAACCTCATTAATTATGTCAACAAATATATGCAAAAAAAAAAAAAAAAAAAACTTGCCTCATCAAAACCAATCTGGAGCTCAACTTCTTCAACATCAGATAAAGAAATTTTCAACTCATCAAGAAGAGAAACACTGTAAAAAAGAGACGAGCGGGTCACAATTAAATCATCGGTTATCATAAACATTTCATCACCAAAAAAAGTGTTGAGAGGAAATGTTTGAGCCACTGCATCAACGCTGTGGGCCGCAAGACCAGTTACGTTTGTACACAGAGTGTCTATCTTTTTAAGACAAGTGTTGCCTCCCAAATGAAAGTCAACCCTTCCCAAGGGAATCATGAGCACACTAAAAAGATAGTTTACAAAATCCTGATTTGCCTGAGCAAACAATAAATTATTGGTGGACTTTTGTAACGTTAATTTCAAAATCATCGTCTTGCCACTGGAAGTTGCATCTTTCTTGAGGGGTTGCAACGGAATTCCTGATTCGGGTTTTATTTTTGCCAGATCAGAATTTACAGCTGTACCAAGTATGATATCGGACAACGGAGAGGGGGAAGTCAACAAACGCAACAAAAAGTCCATAACCTAGTATAAACAAAAAATGATATATAAGGGTAAGGTAGAATAAATCAATTACAATATGACAAGAATATATACCCCATTAACATCAAGAGTGACATATTTTGTCTCGGCGCTATCCATATCTGCAACCGCAACACCAACATTGTTGAGATTTCCGAGGATGGATCCTTTCCTGTTAGCCACAACCCGCAAGTCTTCACCAATAAGGAAAGATGCATTTTTGGAGAAAATCTTTAAAATACCGAAATAGTCCCCCTCCAAAAAAGAACATAAGCCTCTTAAACAACTGAAATACTGCACCTCCGAAAGAGAAGATAAGTCTCTTAAATAACCAGATGGAAAATATTGATACTGTCTATATTGGTAATCAAAAGTATAGTAATTTTCACACAAACTGGAATTGACATTGTTACAAAGTTTTGTTAAACCTTTGTACAAATTATTCAAGCTTCCAATAACAGGCGTCTTTCCTCCGAAATGCTTCAGCAAAGCCCGCATAACTAGCCCCAATGATATTGTCGAGAAGCGAAACAAAATATCCGCAAAATTATTGTCAACTTCTGCGAATAGAACCCTGGTCTTTTGTTTATTTATCACAGCTTTCACTGTGAACCTAAATATTTTATCATCAGACATCTTTTGATTGTTATAGTGGTGAAGAAATTATAAATTTTTGAACTGAAAGTATGATATGTCATATTTATATATAGGGCCAAACAAACAAATTAAACGGTTAATCCAAAGTGTGTCCCTCCGACTTCCAGGATATATATATGATCTCAAAGTACAAAATTCTCGAAAATATTTAGGTTATATTATTTTCTTAAAACAATACAAATTGAAACAGAAAATTTGGCAACGTTTGGTATTTTTATTTACTAGTTTTACATCTCAAAGGTCGCATGCTTCAATTCTTAAACAGAAACCGTACATATTCACCAAATAAAAACACACACATTTTTTTTGGCTTGTTTATAAAAAACGGGCAATTCTCTGTTAATTAATCATTTATTTTATTTAATTAGATATTAATCTGACCTTTGGTTTCAATCAGTTTTATCTTTTTTGTGTTTACCTTAGATTAGGAGTTTCTAGATAGAATCTTTCTTGGTCCCATGACTTTTTTACCTTTTCCAAAATGATCCAAAAAAACATAAGGTTTGATAGCTTAGATTAAATCTAGATTAACTATATATCATTTTTATTGGTTGTTTAATAACTTAGATTAAGGGTAGATTATGCTTTAAAATTTTTAAAGTTTAGTTATCATCCTAATCTTAGATAATCAATCTTTGCTATCAAACATGCCCTAAATGTATGAAGCTAGCTAGTCTCAATTATTTTTTACACTTACCAATTTTGTCTAAATAATGACGGAATCCCCAGAATGACATGGTTTTTGGTCATGTGCTCTAATGGGCAGTTGATTCAGGCGAAGTTGCAGACCAAAAACAATGTCGTTCTAAAAATTCAAGCAACTCTGAATTGAAATTGGTATATATAAAAAATAATTGAAATTCAACTAGATTCACTCGTTTATCTTATTAGGAACCATTTTGAAAAGGTGAAAAGTTAGATGACGAAAAAAGATTTTATCCCTTCCTGAAGGGGTTGTGTCCGACATTATACTTGGCGGGGTATCAGGAAATCTGAAATAGGAATTTCATTGCACTAGATTGAGAAGAAGTTATTGTTTGCTCAGGCGAAGATCGATAGATAGATTTTGTATCTTTTCTGAAAATCGAACTGAAAATCTCAGTACAAATTTCATGTTCACTACATTAAAATTTGAATATTATTCAATTTTTACATTAGATCTAATTTGAGTCTAATAAATTTTTTTGCTCTACCAAACTAAACTTGATTAAATTTATCCAGGAATATTGATTGGTTTTAAATACTATCCACAATTAAAAATTAAACTTATTTCAGAGAGGAGCTTATATTGAAATACGGGTAAATTGCAATTTTGGTTCGATGACTTTAGGTAAACCCAGTTTTAGTCTTTTATTTTTCTGATTTTTCAATTTTAGTCCACCGTGTCCAATTTTAAAAGTCAAACTCAATTTAGTAGATTTTGTTAAATAAACAGACATATCAAGAACAAAAATATATCTAGAACTGAAAATGAAGACCAAATCAAACTGAAAAATCTTGAAACAAATTTCATGTACATTACATTAATATTCGGATGTTCAATTTTTACATTGGATTTGAGTCTAAAATAACTACGTGCTATACAATAACTAAACTCGATTAAAGCAAAGAAAATTCGTACTATCAACTTTTTAGAAACGTATCTGTATGGGAGCATAGTTGATCTTTTACTGAAAATGAAGCCAAAATTGAACTGAAAATCTCGATATATATAAATTTCATGTTAACTACATTAAAATTTGAATATTCTAATTTTACATTGGATTTGAGTCTAAAAGAATTTATTGGTATAAAAAACTAAACATGATTAAATTGGTTTTATGTGCTATCCACTTATAAAAAAAAAAATCATGTTGCCCTCCTAGAAGAATAGCAAATTGAATTATTATAAAATCAGCAGTAAAAATATTCATAATAATTTGATAATAAGATGCATCATAGTTGATTCCCAAACGCAACAAGTCAAATTTGATTGATAGCCTAGCAAGTAATCAAACAAACTAGACATAATACATAGTGATACATAATGTTTAAAACATTAGTATTAATTAAAAACTGGAATTAAGCAAGGCCAAAGATCCAGGGCGTAAAACATCAGTTTTCTTGCTTTGGCGTCAGTTGTTTCTTCAATCTAGGAATGAGGAAACCGTCAGTCAATGCACGAGTCGATGTAAGAGACGCTTTCAGAATGCTTAATACCTGCACCAACAAAATCAGCCTCAGTAAATATGTCAAAAAAATTATGTCTACCAAAAAAAAAAAAACTTGCCTCATCAATGCCAATCTGGTGATCAACTTCCTTAACATCGGATAAAGAGATTTTGAACTCATCGAGAAGAGAAACACCAGAAACAAGAGACACGCGGGTCACACTTAAATCATCAGATATCATATACCTTCCATCACGAAAAAAATACTTGTAAGCAAATTGTGTAGACTCTATCTCGAAGTCGTTGAGATACTTGCGGGTAAAATCAATTATGCTGGTAAACAAATCGTCAATATTTTTTACACAAGTGCTGCCTCCCAAACGACAGTCAACCCTTCCCAAGGGAATGAAGAGAACACTAAAAAGATTGTTTACAAAAACATGATCTGCCTGAGCAAACAATAACTTATTGGTGGACTTTTGTAATGTTAATTTCAAAACCATCATCTTGTCATCGGAAGAAGCTGAATTTATCTCGAGGTTATGCAATGAAATTCCTGCAGCTTCAGGTTCAGGTCCCTCCGAATTTACAGCTGTACCAAGTATGATATCCATCAACGGACTGGGGGAAACCAACAAAAGCACCAGAAAGTCCATAATCTAAACCAAAACACAAACACGAAAAGATCGATAAGGGTACATAACAATAAATCAAATACTACATTTTTTTCTAATATGACAATGCAAGAAGAATATACATCACTGACACCAAAAGCTACATCTCTTGTCTCGGCACCATAAATATCCGCATCGGCAACACCAACATTTTTTAAATTTTCAAGGAAGGTTCCTTTCCCATTATCCACAATGCTCAAGTCATCAAGAATAATGAAAGATGAATTTTAAGAGAAAATCTTTGAAAAACAGAAATATTCTTTCTCCAAAATATAACATTTGGGAAGGGCCAAGCCATACATTTCATTACCAGACGGAAAACCGTGAAGTAATGAAGTGTCGTGTAAAGTACAACCCGAATGCAACTCATCATCAATATTATGATAAAGTTTTTTAAAATCTTTGTACAAATTATTCAAGCATCCAATACCAGGCAACTCGTCTCCGAAATGCTTCAGGAAAGCCTGGATAACTAGCCCCAACGGTAGTGTCGAGAATCGTAACAAAATTTCTGCAAAATTATTGTCAACTTCTGCAAAAAGAACCCTAGTCTTCTCTTTGTTTATCATAGCTTTCACTATGAACCTAAATTTTTTATTATCAGACATTCTTTGACGGCTGTAGTTGTGAAGAACCAGAACTGTATGATAACATCAAAAATGTTCATTCGACACTCAAATTTATAGGGCTAAAACAAAAAAAATAATATTGTTACAAAATTATCTAAAATTAAGTTTAGATTGCTAAAAAAATAAAATTGGCATACATTTCCTGATCTCAACGTTTGGTATTTTTATTTAGTGGGCCTTTTGATCTCCATATGATATAATTGAGTTTAATTACTAAAAGAACAGTTATAAATCCGAAGGGTCATATCTGATGTCCCTTGGATACTCAAATATATTACCAATAGAAATTCAGTCAATAAATATTATCCACAATTATTAAACGCATAAGTAACGCCCAGATTATATTGTAAGAAGTTCTAAGGGACAGCATTGGTCGGCTTGTCTACTTAGCCGTTGTCAAGAAATTCACAAAATTAGACGTCTCCAATCACGTAGCACTCTTGATTGAGTTAAGCCAACTAAAAATAGCAATTCATAAATGTAAACAAATTAAGACCAGAAAACAGAGCACACAAGAATTTAAGCGCTTCGATAAATGTGATCTACATCCACTGGACACACGACTTCAACTTTGATTGATAAAAAATGTTTACACACTCATTCACTCGGAATAGGATTTATCCTCACTTCATTCGTGAACTCACAACTCAAAGACGAATGCTCGATACGCATCAAACTTTACAAAATACAAGGGGTGGAGTATTTATACTGATCAAGGATGACTGCTGCAGTGTTGAAAGCGTAATGCAGTTACAACCGTCTGCAACCGTGTAACAATTAAACTCACATGTACGTTCTTCATGCTCCATCAAAATGACAGCTTTGCCCTTTTCTTGTAACTTGTAATAGATGACATCCATCAAAAACTCATTAGCTGACTCCTCTCAGCTGATCTTCTCTTCTGATCTCCACACTTAGTCAAAAGATTAACTCTGCTGATAGACATCTTCTCAGCTTAGCTGACTCCTCTCAGCTGATCTCCTCTTCTGATCTCCACACTTAGTCAAAAGATTAACTCTGCTGATAGACATCTTCTCAGCTGATACGATCTCTTCTGATCACACCAACTTAGCAGACTCTAAGCATCTCCTTCTTATCTGACTGGAAACCTCCAACTCATCTAATCAGGCCTAAGTTAGCTTACCCGACTCAACCATCAGCTGATACCACCAGATGATATGAGATAACACTCACTAACAATATCTTTGTAATTTTGTTAGGTTCCCTCGAGTACACTTGGTACTTGTTAATAAAATAATATTTTTCCGCTAAAAAAAATCCCGTGTAAGTAACGCCGACGTTTAGCTAAGATTGTAATGAGGGGATATTATTTTTGGTCAACAATTTCGTCGGAATTGACTGTCCACGTATCGAGCACATGACCAAAAACAACACCGGAGGATTCCATGTACTTTGGAACCAAAAATTGGCAGTTATAAAAAATAAAATTGAAAAGATTCGGGTGACCTTTCTTGTGACCATTTTGAAAAACGTGGAAAGTTATTAACAAAAAAAGGTTTTAGCATACTCAAAATACCCTTTGGATTAGTTGGTTGGCATTTGAGAAGCGATCTGTATCGGAGCGCAGTTGATTTTTACAGAAAATGAAGCCATGATCGAACGGAAAATCTTGGTACAAATTTCACGTTCACCACATAAAAATTTGAATAAAAAATAATTTCTTGCTATACAAAACTAAATATGATAAAAAATTTATCCAGTAACATAAATTGGTTTTACATACCATCCACTTTCAAAAAACTCATGTCGCCCTCTTAGAAGAAACTCAAATGAATTACCTGGGATAGATGTCAATTTAATTCAATTTTTTTGCAATTTTTTCTGTTTTGGTCCAAAAAATGTTAAATGAACCAATTTAGTCTCTTTTTTTTTTTTTTTTTTTTGCAATTTGTTATGTTCTAATATATTGATCCCAAAAAAATTAATGTACAAATTTAGTCCAATATTTTTAGCATATTTTTCTGTTATGGTCTCAAACAAGATAAATATAATTGTGAAAAGATGGAACTAAATTGATACATTTAATTTTTTTGGAACCATTTAAAAAATGGTAAAAAGTCATGGGACTAAATTAACTTCTATCCCTGAATTACCTTTACAATTATAGTAAAATTAGAAGTAAAAATATTCATAATAAGATGCATCACAGTTGTTTCCCAAACGCAATAATTCAAACTTGTTTGAAATCCTAGCAAGTAATAAATAAACTAGGCAATACAAATAGTAATTCATAATGTTTTGAAAAAATAAACATTGGAATTAAGCAATGCCAAACATCCAGGCCATCAAACATGATCACTTTTCTTGCTTTGGCGTCAGTCGTTTCTTCATTCCGCAATTGATGAGGCCATCAGTCAATACACGAGTCGATGTAAGAGATGCTTTCCGAATGCTTAATAACTGCATCAACATAATCAGCCTCAATATTTATGTCAACAAATTTACGAGTAACAAAAAAAAAAAAAAAACTTGCCTCATCAATCCCAATCTGGAGCTCAATTTCTTCAATATCAGATAAATTGATTTTCAACTCATCAAGAAGAGAAAGACTGGAAAAAAAAAAACAAGCGGGTCACAGTTAAATCATCAGTTATCATATACATCCCCTTTTCAACAGTAGCCTGTGTATCGATTTTGCAGGCCGCAAGATCAGTTACAAGCATAGAACGAGTGCTTCCCAAAAGAGAGTGAACCCTTCCCAAAAGATATTGAACCCTTCCAAAGGGAATAAAGAGCACACTAAAAAGATAGTTTACAAAATCTTGATCTGCCTGAGCAAACAATAACTTATTGGTGGACTTTTGAAAGGTTAATTTCAAACTCATCGTCTTGGCATTGGAAGTTGCATCTTTCTCGTGGTGTAGCAATGGAGTTCTCTCATCAAGTTTTATTGCAGCCAGTTTGGAATTTACAGCTGTACCAAGTATGATATCGGCCAAAGGGCAGTGGGAAAACAACAAGCGCACCAGAAAGTCCATAATCTAGTTCAAAAAAAACACAAAAAGACAAGGGTAACAATAAATCAATTACCAGATGTCTTTTCTAATATGACAAGAATATGTACCACTTGAGCCGAATTTACAATGTTTAATGTAAAAAGTAATAATATTTAAGTAAACAGTGATAATTACTTTTTATTAAAAACAGGCATTTTCGGAAACATGTAATCTGAAAATATGGATCAAAAGGAATTCATCAGGAAAAAAAATCTTTGAAATGGTCTCACACAAATTTTTAACGTACCTCATTGAGACCAATAGTGACATCTCTTGTCTCGGCACCATCCATATCTTCAACCGCAACTCCAACATGGTTGAGAGATTCGAGGATGGATCCTTTCCCGTCAGCAAAAATACAGAAGTCATCATCACGAATAATGAAACATGTTTTTGGGGAGGAAAACTTTAAAAACCAGAAATAGTCTGTCGATGAAGAATAACTTATGGGCAAGCAGTTGAAGTACTGAGATTTACCAGATGGAAAAGGGTAAAAATTAGTATAAAGATTTCGGAGATAGATAGATAGACAAATAAATATTGTATTTTCTGTGTAACATACTCGAAATACCCTTTGGATTATTAGGTTGGCTTTTGTTAGGCGATCTTTATCGGAGCACAGTTGATCTTTTACGAAAACATGAAGCCACAATCAAACTAAAATCTTGGTACAAATTTCACGTTCACTACATAGAAATTTGAATAATCGAACTGAAAATTAATTTCTTGCTATACAAAACTAAATATGATTAAAAATTTATCCAGTAACATAAATTGGTTTTACATACTGTATATCCACTTTCAAAAAACTCATGTCGCCCTCCTAGAAGAAATTCAAATGAATTACCTGGGATAGATGTCAATTTAATCAAATATTTTTTCAATTTGTTCTGTTTTGGTCCAAATTTTCTTTTTTACCAATTAAGTCCTATGTTTTTTGCAATTTGTTTTGTTATGGTCTCAAACAAGTAAAATATAAGAGCGAAAAAATGGAACTAAATTAATACATTTAATATCAAAAAAAGTAGAAATTTATGGAACTATCTATCCCTGAATTACCTTTACAATTATAATAAAATTAGAAGTAAAAATATTCATAATAAGATGCATCATAAGTGTTTCCCAAACGCAATAATTCAAATTTGTTTGAAATATAAATAGTGATTCATAATGTTTTAGAAAAATAAACATTGGAATTAAGCAAGGCCAAACATCCAGGCGATCAAACATAACTTTTCTAGCTTTGGTGTCGTCGGTGGTTTCTTCATTCCGGGATTGATGAGGCCGTCAGTCAATGCACGAGTCGATGTAAGAGATGCTTTCCGAATGCTAAATAACTGCATCAACATAATCAGCTTGATATTTATGTCATCAAATATATGCATAACAACAAAAAAAACTTGCCTCATCAATCCCAATCTGGAGCTCAATTTCTTCAATATCAGATAAATTAATTTTCAACTCCTCAAGAAGAGAAAGACTGGAAAAAAAAATCAAGCGGGTCACAGTTAAATCATCAGTTATTATATACATCACCTTTTCAACAATATCCTCTGTATCGATTTTGCAAGCCGCAACATCAGTTACAAGCGTAGACCGAGTATTGCTTCTCAAAAGAGAGTGAACCGTTCCCAATAGATGTTGAACCATTCCCAAGGGAATAAAGAGCACACTAAAAAGATAGTTTACAAAATCTTGATCTGCCTGAGCAAACAGTAACTTATTGGTGGACTTTTGAAAGGTTAATTTTAAACTCATCGTCTTGGCATTGGAAGTTGCATCTTTCTCGTGGTGTAGCAATGGAGTTCCTGAGTCAGGTTTTACTGCAGCCATTTTTGAATTTACAGCTGTGCCAAGTATGATATCGGACAGCGGACGGTTGGAAAACAACAAGCGCACCAGAAAGTCCATAATCTAGTTAAAAAAAAAAAAAAACACACACACAAAATGATAAGGGCAATAATGAGTTGACCGGAATTTATAATGTTTATGTAAAAAATGACAATGTTTAAATAAAAAGTGATAATCACTTTTATTAAAAGCATTATATCAGTTTAAGTTGCATTTTGGCAAACATGAAATCTGAAAAATAAAAAAATGGGGTTGTCCAACTCAAAATCTGGAATATGGATCAAAAGCCATTCGTCTCACG
This sequence comes from Galeopsis tetrahit, assembly GCA_963675135.1. Classification (NCBI taxonomy): domain Eukaryota; kingdom Viridiplantae; phylum Streptophyta; class Magnoliopsida; order Lamiales; family Lamiaceae; genus Galeopsis; species Galeopsis tetrahit. The sequence goes on from OY776128.1 coordinate 80,951,717, forward strand.
AAAAAAGATCATGAGACGGTTTCACAAAAGTTTTTGTCATACCTCATTGACACCAATAGTGACATCTCTTGTCTCAGCACCATCCATATCTTCAACTGCAACACCAACATGGTTGAGAGATTCGAGGATGGATCCTTTCCCGTCAGCCAAAATACGGAAGTCGTCTTCATCATGAATAATGAAACATGTGTATGGGGAGGAAAACTTTAAAAACCAAAAATAGCCTGGGGATGAAGAGTAACTTATGGGCAGGCTGGTGACGTACTTAGATTCACCAGACGGAAAAGCGCAAAAAACATCAGTATAATTTTGGGAAATATTGATGTACTTCAAATGCAACTTCTCAACTGGATTAGAATAAAGAGTTTTGAAACCTTTGTACAAATTATTTAAGCTTCCAATAACAGGTGCCTTGTCTCCGAAATGCTTCATCAATATCTGCACAACAAGGCCCAATGATAGAGTCGAGAAGTGAAATAAAATATCTGCAAAATTATTGTCAACTTGTGCAAATAGAACCCTAGTTTTCTGTTTGTTTATCACAGCTTTCACTGTGCACTTGATATTTCCAGTATTCGACATTCTTTGATAATTGCAGTGGTAAAGAATTAATAAAAAATATTTGAACTGAATGAAATGTCTAAACAAAAATCCTCCGACACTCATATTTATAGTGCCAAACAAATAAATTACAGTAAATGGTAAACCCAAAGGGTGTCCCTACGACTTCTAGGATACGATCAGTTCTGTTCGAGATAGTAGTCCAAAGTACAAAATTCTTTAAAAATTATGTTTAAATTGAAATAGCAAATTTGTCATACAACGTTTGGTATTTTCATTTACAAGTTTTATATGTCAAAGGTTGCAGTAGGACATTTTTACTAGCGGAATTAAAAACATTCATAACTAGTTTTCCGTTTAAAGTCTGGCCAGTAATCAATAAACTAGGCATAATAAAATGTGATTAAAAACATTTTAAATTAAAAACCGGAATTAAGAAGAAAGATACAGGGCATAAAAATTATTTTTATGAACCAAACGAAATAATATGAAACAAACCAGAAAACCATACAATGCACCCTCCGTAATTAAGAACTCCTAGTAGAACAGCAGCCTGCCGATTTGAGCCAAAGTGAAATAATTTCGTCTCATCTAGAAGTCTGAACTTGTATATTAATTCATATTACAAAACATGTGATTACTTTAATCTTAGTCACCATTTCACGGATTTTTTTTTCATTCCAAGCATTCTAGAGCCGTCACTGATTTTTTTTCATTCCATGCTATATTGCCTGCCAAATCTTGGTTTGATTACTTGAGACTCGACTGCAATGCGATAAGAAAACATCTAGCAAAGAAACATTTGAAGAACGGGTAAGAATTCAGATGGTAAGTGGCATCAGTTTTTTGTGGTAGTGTTTTGTGCGATAGATGGTGACCAAAGTAAAAATGACATTAATTAATTAATGATATTCAGAGAGCAACATATATTGTTATACGGGGTAAATATCAATTCTGGTCCTGTTTACCTTTCTGATTTTTCTATATTTAGACACTTTTATGACAACTTAAGACTGTTTGTCGGATTTGTCTTTTATTTCCTGACATGAGAAGACCTTAGTATGGAGTTGACTCGTATTTTGAATGGAAACATGGACATTTTAATGGGGCAAATGGTATACTTATTTTCCTTTTTTCATCACGAATGAAGATCATTAGTTTTAAGCCAAGTATTGTATTGACATTTTACTTTGATCTTGTACTTCATATATTAACTTAATTAATAAAATGCATAAAATATAGTTTGATTTCCTCATACAACAAGTCAATTTTGTTTCAAATACTAGCCAGTAATCAATAAACTAAACATAATAAACAGTGATTCATAACGCGTTTAAAACATTAGAAATTATTCAAGCATCCAATAACGGGTGTCTTGTCTCCGAAATGCATCAGCAAAGCCCGCATGACTAGCCCCAACGGTAGTGTCGATAAGCATAACAAAATATCTGCTAAATTAATTATTGTCAACTTCTGCAAATAAAACCCTAGTCTTCTCTTTGTTTATCACAGCTTTCACTTTGAAGCTAAAAAATTTATCATCAGACATTTTTTGATAGTTGTAATGGTGAAGTATAATACTAAAATTTTGAACTGAATGTATGATATGTCATATTTATAGGGCCAAACAAACAAATTAAATGGTTAATCCAAAGCGCGTTCCTCCGACTTCCAGGATATATGATCTCCAAGTACAAAAATTCTCGAAAAATTAAGTTCAGATTAATTGCTAAAAACAATACAAATTGAAACAGAAAGTTTGGCTTACATCTCATAGGTTGCGTCAATTCTTTAAAAATTCATAACTTTACACTAGGACAATTTTGGCCGTTTGATTTCCATTCAATGGAGGTTTACTAGCGGTCATTCTTTTACTTTAAAATTGGCATTGGTTAAATTTAACTCTCTGGAAATTAAGAGGAGTGAAATTGGTAGAAATAAATATAAAAATAATTTTATCCCCAATTCAGAAACTGTACATATTCCCTTTACGAAGCTACAAATTCCCCAAATAATAAGACATTAATCATTAGATTAGGAGTTTATTTTATTTATTAGACATTAATCTGACCTTTGGTTTATATTTTTGTGCTTGCCTTAGATTAGCAGTTTCTGGAAAGAATATTTTTTGGTCCCATAACATTTTACATTTTTCGAAATGATCCTGAAAAATATAATACGAATGTAGTCCTAATTATTTTTTATATGTATGAATTTCGTCCCAAAGTTGTCAAAATTCACAGAACGACGTCATTTTTGGTCATGTGCTCGGCACATCGGCAGTTGATTCTAGCGAAGTTGCTGACCAAAAACGTCGTCAGTTTACCAAAAACGTCGATTCTGGCGAAGTTGCTGAAAAAATTGATAGATATAAAAAATAATTGAATCTGTTTATCATTTTTGCAAGCATTTTAAAAAGGTAAAAAATTATGGGACGAAAAAAGATTAAATTAGTTTCCGAAGGGGTTGTTCCTGCATTATACTTAGTGGTACATCACTCATCAGTAAAATCTGTAATAGGAATTTCATTGCACCAGAGAAAAGAAGTTATTGTTTGCTTAGGCACAGACATGAAGATTTTGTATCTTGTCTATGTACCCTATCTACTCGAAATACCCTTCGGAATAGTTGGTTGGCATTTGGGAGGCGATCGGTATTGGAAAATAGTTGATCTTTTACTGAAAATGAAGCCAGAATCGAAATGCAAATCTTGGAAAAAACTCCATGTTCACTACATTAAAATTTGAATATTCAATTTTTACATTGGATTTCAGTCTAAATTAAAGAGTTTCTTGCTATACAAAACTAAACATAATTAAATTTAGCCAGTAACATAAACTGGTTTTTTATGTGCTATCCACCTAAAAAAAACTCATATACGTCGCCCTCCTAGAAGAATAGCAAATTTTGTTTGAAGAATTAGCAGTAAAAATATTCATAATAATATGATAATAAGATGCATCATAGTTGATTCCCAAGCGTTACAAGTCAATTTTGTTTGAAAGCCTAGCCAGTAATAAATAATCTATACATAATTAATAGTGATTTGTAGCATTTTTCTTGCTTTAGAGTCAGTTGTTTCTTCAATCTAGGAATGAGGAGGCCGTCGGTCAATGCACGAGTCGATGTAAGAGAAGCTTTCAGAATGCTTAATACCTGCATCAACATAATCAGCCTCAATAATTTTGCCAATAAATTTAATCATAAAAAAAATATATAAATAAAATAAAGACTTGCCTCATCAATCCCAATCTGGAACCCTAACACTTCAACATCAGTTAAAGAGATTTTCAACTCATCTAGAAGAGAAAGACTGGAAATAAGAGAGAAGCGGGTCACACTTAAATCATCAGTTATCATAAACATTCCATCGTTCAAAATAGAAGAGTTTAAAGTTATGCTTCTGGCCTCTCTACGGATGCGATCGGAAGCAAGATCAGTTACACTCGTAAACAAAGTGTCTAAATTTTTTAGACAAGTGTTGCTTCCCAAAAGAAAGTCAACCCTTCCCAAAGGAATCGCGAGCACACTATAAAGATAGTTTACAAAAACTTTATCCGATTGAGCAAACAATAACTTATTCGTGGACTTCTGAAACGTTAATTTCAAAATCATCATCTTGCCTTTGGAAGTTGCATTTTTCTCGAGGTGATGCAATGGAATTCCTGCAGCTTCGGGTTTTATTTTTTCCAGATCCGAATTTACAGCAGTACCAAGTATGACATCAGTAAACGGACAGCGAGAAGTCAACAAACACAGCAGAAAGTCCATAATCTTGTTCAAAGACAAACACAAAAACATTATTAAGGGTAACAATTAATCAATTACTAGTATACATTTTTTCTATTATTATGACAAGAATATACATATATACCTCATTGACACCAAAAGTGACATCTCTCGTCTCGGCACCGTCCATATCTGCAACCGCAACACCAACATCGTTGAGAGATTCGAGGATGGATCCTTTCCCATTAGCAACAACCCGCAGGTCTTCACCAATAACGAAAGATGCATTTCCGGAGAAAAATAATACAAAACAAAAATATACTTTCTCCAAAGCAGATGGAAAATCGCGAATAGTAGTTTTATAAACATCGCCAAAACAAATGTACTCCCCATACAACCTGTCGTCGAAATCATTACAAAGTTTTGTTAAACCTTTGTACAAATTATTCAAGCTTCCAATAACAGATGTCTTGTCTCCAAAATGCATCAGCAAAGCCTGCATAACTATCCCCAATGGTAGAGTCGAAAAGCATAACAAAATATCTGCAAAATTATTGTCAAATTCTGCAAATAGAACCCTAGTCTTCTGTTTATTTATCACAGCTTTCACTGTGAAATTATTTTCTTTATCATCAGACATTCTTTGATAGTTGTAACGGTGAAGTATAATAATAAAATTTTGATATGTCATATTTATAATGCCAAACAAATATATTAAATGGGTAATCCAAAGCGTGCCCCTCCGACTTCCAGAATATGATCTCCAATTACAAAATTCTAGAAAAAATAAGTTTAGATTAATTGCTAAGAACAATACAAATTGAAACAGAAAATTTGGCATATATCTCAAAGGTTGCGTCAATCCTTAAAAATTCATAACTTTACACTAGGACAATTTTGACCGTTTGATTTCCATTCAGTTTAATGGAGGTTTACTATCAGTCATTCTTTTACTTAATTTTTTTTTTTTAAAAAGCTCTATTACTTGAAAATTGCCATTGGATAAATTTCTCTGTCTCTAAATCAAGATGAGTGAATGTGTTTCAATATATGGAATTGCGACAAAATTGGTACATTTAACATTTTTAGGATCATTTGAAAAAGGTTGAAAGTTATGAGACTAAATTGATTTATATCTCCAATAAATTACCAGTTTACATTGATTTAATACTCAAACCCGTTTACCAAAATTTTAACATTTTTTACCAACAACTCAGAAACAGTACATATTCCCATTAGGAACCTACAAATTCCCATTTTTTTACTAGTTTACATTTTTTTATTAAGTGTTTGTGTTAATCTTGTAACTTCCCTAGTTTTCTAATTAATCATTTAGTATATTTATTAGACATTAATCTGACCTTTGGTTTCAATCAGGTTTATCTTTTTGTGCTTACCGTAGATTAGGAGTTTCTGTATGAAATCTCTTTTGGTCCCATAATTTTTTTCCGGTTTCGAAATGATCCTGAATACATAAATGTACGAATCTATTTCCAATTATTTTTTATATGGACCAATTTCGTTCCAATTAAAGTTGCCAAAATCCTCGGAACGACGTAATTTTTTTTAATGTTCTCGGCACATGAGCAAACGATTCCGGCAAAAATGCTGACCAAAAACGTCATTTTGAGAATTCAGGCATCTCTGAAATGAAATTTGTAGATATAAAAAACTAATTGAAACGTAACAAGATTCGTACGTTTATTTTTTTAGGGACCATTTTGAAAAGATGGAAAGTTACAAGACGAAAAATAATTGTATCCCTTTCTGACAGGGTTGTTCCAACATTATACTTGGTTCTTCTAGTTAAAATGAAGCTAATATCGAAATGCAAATCTTGGTACAAATTTCATGTTCACTACATTAAAATTTTAATATTCAATTTTTACATTGGATTTCAGTCTAAATTAAAGAATTTCTTGCTATACAAAACTAAAAAGGATTAAATTTAGCCAGTAACATAAATAGGGTTTTTACGTGCTACCCACTATTAAAAAACGCATTTGGCCCTCCTAGAACAATAGCAAATTATGTTTGAAAAATTAGCAGTAAAAATATTCAATTTTGCTTGAAAGCCTAGCCAGTAATCAATATACTAGCTAGACACAATAAACAAGGATTCATAATTTTCAAAACATTATAAAACTAAAACTGGAATAAAGAGGGCAAAGATCCAGGCCATAAACATCAGTTCTCTCGCTCTGACTTTCGTTGTTTCTTCAATCGGGGTAAGTTGAGGCCGTCAGTCAATGCAGAAGTCGATGTAAGAGATGCATTCCAAATGCTTAATAACTGCATCAACATATTCAGCATCAATAATCATGTCATCAAATTTATGCGTACCAACAAATAAAAACTTACCTCATTAATCCCAATCTGGATCTCAGTTTCTTCAATATCAGATAAAGAGATTTTCAAACTATCGAAAACTGCTGAATGAATGTGAAAAAGATTCAAGCGGACAACAGTTAAACAATCAGTTATTACATACATTCCGTTGTCCACAATAGCCCCTGTATCAATGTTGCAGACCGCAGCATCAGTTACGATCGGAGACCAAATGTTTATATTTTTAAGACAGGTGTTGCCTCCCAACAGATAGTGAACAGTTCCAAAGGGAACAAAGAGAAACCTAAAAAGATGGTTTACAAAATCTTGATCTGCCTGAGCAAACAATAACTTATTGGTGGACTTCAGAAACGTTAATTTCAAAAACATCTTCTCGCCACTGCTTTCTTCTCACGTTTTATTGCAGCCAGTTCAGAATTTATTGCAGCCAGGTCGGAATTTACAGGCGTACCAAGTATGATATCAGTCAATGGACGGCAAGAAATCAACAAACGCACAACAAAGTCCATAATCTTTGTTGAAAAACAAACACAAAAAGATCATTAAGGGTAACAATAAATCAATTACAACATTTTTTTTCTAATATGACAAGAATGGTTTATAAGTCAATTTAGTATCATTAACTTTTTACAGTACCTTTTTTGAAATAGTCCCAAAAAAGTTAAATATAACTAGTTCTGTATTTTTGCAATTTGTAATGTTTTGATCCAAAAAGTTAAATGTACCAATTTTTTCACAATTTGTTTTGTTTTTAGTCTAAACCGTAAAAAAACTAGAACCAAAAGAAATTAGACTAGATTGTTACATTTAACTTTTATAGAACCAAAAGAAAACAAATTGAAAAAAATGGAACTAAATTGATACATTTAACTTTTTTGGGACCATTTAAGAAAAAATTGAAAGTTATTAAACTAAATTGACTTATATGACTGACAATAATATATACAATACCTCATTGACACCAATAGTGACATTTTTTGTCTCAGCTCCATCCATATCTGCAACTGCAACACCAATATTTTTGAGATATTCGAGGAAGGATACTTCCACGTTCGAAAAAAGCCGCAAGTCTTCATCACGAATAATGAAAGATGTTTTTGAGGAGAAATATTTTAGAAACCAGAAATAGTCTGTCGACGAAGGATTACATATGGGCAGGCTGGTGAAGTGCTTAAGATCACCAGAAGGAAAAGCGTAAAACATATTATTTAGGGAAAAATTAAAGTACTTCAAATGCAACTTCTCAACGGGATTCGAATTAAGTTTTGCAAAACTTTTGTACAGTTCATTTAAGCTTCCAATAACAGGTGTCTTGTCTCCAAAATGCTTAAGCAATATCTGCATAACATGCCCCAATGATAGAGTCGAGAAGTGAAACAAAATATCTGCAAAATTATTGTCAACTTCTGCAAATAGAAAACTAGTCTTCTCTTTGTTTATCATAGCTTTCACTGTGAACCTAAACTTTTTATCATCAGACATCTCAGATTGTTGTTGTGGTGAAGAATTAATAAATATTCGAACTTTATGAAATGATAAAAAAGAAAATTCATCCGACACTCATATTTATAGTGCTAACAAAGAAATGGTTAATCCAAAGCATGTCCCTCCGACTTCCGAAGTACAAAATTCTCAAAAAATTAAGTTCAGATTGCTAAAAACAATACAGCAAATTTGGCAACGTTTGGTATTTTCATTTACTCCAGTTTTACATCTGAAAAGTTTCACTTCTTAAACAATTCATAACTTTACACTAGGACATTTTTGGCCGTTTGATTTCCATCCAATCTAATGGAGGGTACAATTTACTAGAAAAATATAATTTCATTCACAACTTATTAGCCCAATAAATTAGTACCAGTTTACATTGTGGCAAGCCGAATACTCAAACTGTACATATTCCCATTAGGAAACTACAAATTCCCCAAATAAAAGGACACGCATTTTTGGCTTGTTTATAAAAAATACGGGTCGTATTAAATTTGTGGGTTAATCTTGTAACACCCCTAATTTTATAATTAATCGTTTATTGTAATTATTAGACATTAATCTGACCTTTGGTCTCAATCAGGATAATCCATTGATGCAAAAATGGGCTACTAAACGGCCACTAATTGACTCAATTTCTTGCAAATCAGCATGTTTAGGTAGAAATGTGATTAGGTGTCCCCTAGGTGGGTTAGGTGCTGTCTAGGTAGCCGTTTTTTTAGACTTTATTAATTTGAAAAATAAAAAATTTAAAGTTAGAATGGTAGAACCACTTCGGCCACATCTTTTAGATTATTTCAAATTTTCACTAAAATTTACAAAGGCATATGCATTGTTTTTTTTTTCTTATTTATTCAAATGAATTATTATAATTATTATTTTTTCATTGATGCAAATTAATGATTTTAAACATTCATTATAATATTACTATGATTTTAAGAACTGACTATGATTTCTAGGTATAAAAAAAGAATATAAAATAAAAAAACCGTTCGATTAGCGATTTTCGACTTCTGCACCCTTTAGTTTATCTTTTTGTGCTTGCCTAAGTTGCCTTAGATTAGGAGTTTCTGGGATAGAGTCATTTTTGGTCCGATAACTTTTCACCTTATCTAAAATAATCCCAAAATATTTTTTATATGTACAAATTTCATCCCAAACGGAGGACTCATGGTCGTGGATTCCTTCCACCGATGGAGAGTACTCGGTCAAAACTATAAGAGATATAGAATTGTAGGGAAAGACTTGTTATTCATTGGACTGAATGCGTCCATATATATACATGTTACAATGAAAACCCTAGACTAAATATCTACCACAATTATAGGAACAAATCAATTAGTGATATACAGAAGATTAGCTAGGTATGTACGAGATTTGTGGAGAGAATTGTGGAGACTATTTTGGAGGAGATATATGCGTATAATCCTTAATACGCCCCTGCAAAATCGACGTTCCGTCGGCAACAGAGATTTTGGAGCGTAAGAGCTCAAAGCGAGGCCGGGGAAGAGCTTTCGTGAGGACGTCAGCGAACTGATCAAGTGTGTGTACATGCGACACGCGAAGAAGGCCCTTTTCGGTGAGGTCGCGCACGAAATGGATGTCGATGGTGATATGCTTCATACGTGAATGAAGAACAGTGTGGAGTGCAAGCCGAGTAGCACTGATATTATCACAGAGGAGACGAGGCGGAAGACGCGACATAATACCAAGTTCTCGAAAAAGATGTTTGAGCCAGCAGACTTCAGCAGCGGCAGAGGCGAGAGCACGGTACTCAGCTTCCGTCGAAGAGCGGGCAACACCATTTTGCTTCCGAGAGCGCCAGGATATAGCGTTAGGACCCAAATATATAACATAAGCGGAAGTGGACTTGTCATCAGAAAAATTTCCACCAAAGTCGGAATCAGAGTACGTGGTTATTGATAAATCAGCAAGGCGCCGGAGGAGAAGACCATGGTGAAGTGTGCCTTTTGGATACCGGAACAAGCGTTTTACTGAAGTCCAGTTGTGATCAGTTGGAGAGGACATAGACTGAGCAAGTCGATTCACGCTGAAGGCAATATCTGGCCGAGTTAGAGTAAGGTACTGTAAACCACCAATTGCCCGTCGATACTCAGTTGGGTCAAAAGAAGTAGGCGATTTCTGCGGCGGACGATCGTTGAATGGAGTGGCAAGGGGTTTGGCTCCATCCATGCGATGGCGCTGCAGTAGTTCGACAGTGTATTTATGTTGAGAGAGGAAGAGACCCTCTTTGCAAGAAGCAACTTCTACCCCGAGAAAATAGGAAAGCGCCCCAAGGTCCTTTACAGCAAAGTGAGATTGAAGATGAGAAATTATCTTCGTGGTATGAGATGGGTCAGAACCTGTAATGATCAAATCATCAACATATATTAGAACAAACATATGCAGTGAACCACGACAAAGAGTAAATAAAGAGGTGTCCGCCAAGGACTGTGTGAAGCCGAAGGAGAGTAGCGCAGAGCTTAGAGCATGATACCAAGCCCGAGGGGCTTGCTTCAAGCCATATAGAGACTTCTGGAGTAAGCACACACGATTAGGGTGGTTAGGATCATGAAATCCCGGTGGTTGTTGCATGTAGACGGGTTTCACCAACTTCCCATGCAAGAAGGCATTTGAAATATCGAGTTGGCGAATGGACCAATTGTGCATGAGGGCAACAGATAAAACCACCCGAATAGTGACAGGTTTGACCACAGGACTAAACGTTTCATCATAGTCGACTCCTGGATGTTGATGAAAACCTTTAGCAACCAAGCGTGCTTTATATTTATCGACGGACCCATCAGGTTTGCGTTTGACTCGAAAAACCCATTTGCAACCAATTATGTTAGCATGAGCAGGAGGTTCAACAAGGGTCTAGGTACCATGTTTTAGGAGAGCAGAGAATTCCTCGGACATGGCAGTGCGCCATTTTGGAATTGAGAGAGCTTTGGAGACACAATTAGGTTCACTATCATCCGGGAGAGGATGTTTTGTTGCGGCAGCGAGAGTGCGGGGTTTAAAGATACCAGCCCGACCACGAGTAGTCATGTGGTGAACACGATCAGGAAGTGTAGCAGAAGTGTTCGGTGCAGCTGATCGGAGGAGCCGGTTGGGGCAGAACCGGAGCAGGAAGCACAAGTAAATGAGAAGTAGGATCCACGGTTGACGGCACAGTAGACTTGGAGGGCCAGTCATGAGCAGGAAAACGATCTTCAATAAATTGAACATGCCGTGAGATGAACATACGATCATGTAGTGGATCATAGCAGCGGTACGCGCTTTGAGAGGTGGAGTAGCCTAGAAAGATGCACTTGCGAGTTGCATAGGAAAGTTTACCAGAAGTGTAGGGCTTCAACCACGGAAAGCAAAGGCAGCCAAAGACGCGTAATTTGTGGAGATTCGGTGGTCTCTGAAACAGTGCTTCGAAAGGGGAACGGTCCTGGAGAACCACCGTGGGCATTCGATTGATTAGGTAAATCGTCGTCTGAAAGGCAAAAGACCAGTAAGAGGGAGGTAGCCCGGAGTGGTGGAGTAAAGTCTTGCCGGTTTCAAGGATGTGACGATGACGGCGTTCAGTCGTGCCATTCTGTTGTGGCGTATGAGGTGTCGTGGTTAACCAACTGATGCCATGAGTATTAAGATAACCACGCAGGGCCAAGTATTCTCCCCCATTGTCACTGTACAGATTTTTGATTTTGTAATCAAATTGTTTTTCAACCAATAAGCGAAATTGGTGAAAAATTGAAAACACCTGGGACTTTGCAGCAATAGGTAACAACCAACAATATTTAGTAAAGTGATCAACGAAAAATACATAAAACCGAGAACCATCAATAGAGGAAGCAACAGGGCCCCAAACATCTGAATAAATGTAATGTAGCGGATGCACAGAGGCAAGAGAAGTTTCATGAAAAGGTAAACGACGTGTCTTGCAAACATGACACGATTCACATAAATCCAATAAAGTACTACGATTGTTTGTAATGGGTAAATTTAAAGCAGAAATAATAGAGTGGCTTCGTGTCTTCGATGGATGACCCAATCTCGCATGCCAAGTGGAAGGGGAGGTCCGAACTCCCAAACGTGCAACATTGATATCAAACTTCTTGATCGACGGAGCCCGAATATGATAAACACCATCACTGCATAGTCCTCGCGCCAGAGGCGCCCCCGTAACCTGATCCTTAACCAGAAAATGAGTGGGATAAAACTCCAAAGTGACACCATTATCTTTAGTAAACTGATGGACTGAAAGTAAATTTTGCGTCGCAGTAGGTACATGCAAGACTTTGGACAATTTGAAAGATCGAGCAGGAAAAGATAAAGAGGATGTACCGGTATGCTGAATGGGGAGGCCAGAGCCATCAGCAAGATGGACTTCCTCCGTGCCATCATACTCAGAGTGAATGGTCATATTATTTAAGTCGGACGTGAGGCTGTGAGAAGCACCGGAGTCCATTAGCCAAGGCTGGGACGATGGCGAGGGTGTAGGAGAACGGGCCAAGTTTGCAACCACACCTAGGCGACGACAGAATGGGGCAGTGTGACCAGGGTACCCACAAATTTGACATACAACAGAAGGACGAGTTGAGGATGAATTACCCGATTGAGAACCGCCGCAGTTGGAAAAGGAAGATCTGGTACCATGATTAGAGCCACCAGACCCTTGGGAAAAATGCCCAGCTGAGTTATTAGACTTAGATCCACCGCGGTTATTGGATCGGCCATTCCTACCAGGATGACGATGTCCCGAGCGATGTGAGGAGGTATTGCCACTGGTGGCAATGTTAGCAGTAGCCACAAGAGAGGCAGACTGGAGCTCGATTTGCTTCAAGTAGGTTTCTTGAGCAACGACCTTGTCGTGAAGCTCAAAGAAGGAGATTGGTGTGTCGCGCGCCTGTATGAATGAAGCGAGCTCACGGTAATTCGGGCCAAGTCCGTCAAGAACATGGAAGGTGACATCATCATCGGAGAGACGACGATCGATGATAGCCAATTCATCGACCTTTGACTTAATAAGTTGGAGATATTCAGTCGCAGACTTGTCGCCAATCTGAGTCTTGGCGAGATCTTTCTTCAACTGGAAAACCCTAGAACGGGAGGTGCTAGCATAAGTGCCGGCGAGAGTCTTCCACGCGCTTGCGACGTTTTTCGAGACAGCAACGAGGGAGTGGATCTCGGGAGAGAGGGATCCGAGGATTGCCGCAAGAAGCAACTGGTCCTGCTGAAACCAGTGCGCATAGTCGGCGGAGCTTGACGGAACAACCTTGGATTCGTCAAGGTGAGAGGCGAGGCCAAGTCCAGTTAGGAGGGCCGTGAGATGTGCGCGCCATGCCGGGTAGTTAGGGCCGGATAGCTTGATGGGAAGATTGTGATGACCGTTTATGGGGACAATTTTCGGGGTGGGAGGGTTCCCGGAGCCGGAATTCTCATCAGATACGGTAGACATGGTGATCGAAAAAGGGGAGCGGAAGAGGAAATAGGTTCGATCTCGTTAGAGAGAGACTCGTGATACCATATAAGAGATATAGAATTGTAGGGAAAGACTTGTTATTCATTGGACTGAATGCGTCCATATATATACATGTTACAATGAAAACCCTAGACTAAATATCTACCACAATTATAGGAACAAATCAGTTAGTGATATACAGAAGATTAGCTAGGTATGTACGAGATTTGTGGAGAGAATTGTGGAGACTATTTTGGAGGAGATATATGCGTATAATCCTTAATAAAAACAGCCTACATAATTCTAGAGAAATAAGCGACAACAGTGGATGGAGCTCACAAGATCTCGTGCAATTTGGTACCTTTCAAGATATTTTCCTTCTCTTGGAGGATGATTCTGATTAAGATTCCTACTATTGACAACTTAAGCAAGAGAGGTGCATACAACTCGTCTTTTTCTCAGATGTGAGTATTGTGCTGTACCATTCCGGAAAGTTCGGGCCATCTGTTTTTTTTTTAGTGCAATGCTGCTAGAAATGTTTGGAGGCTGGTGCATTAGTGGTGAGGGATTCCTTTGACTATTCCTGGTTCAGGTATTAATCATTTCATCAACCATTGTGGACTTGTTGTATCTTGTATATTTGGAAACATAGGAACAATATCATTTTTAACGGCGCCAGGTTGGATTGTGATGGAATTGTGTCGAGAATCTGTGTATCGTCTTTCCTTTGGGCTACTGCATGAGTAAGGAGCATTTGGTATACTCTTTTTCAGATTGGATGAGAGAACCATTACTACTTTGCTGTTGATCTAGTAGTGATTTTCTCTTTGCACTGTCTTGTAGTTTGTATCCTGTGGGAAATTGTTGTGGTTCCAATTGTAATTGTACTTGTGACTAGGACACTTCTGGTGCTACAGTCCGTTTTTACAGGCCTAATGACATTTGCTTTTTCCAGAAAAAATAAAATTTGGGATCATTATAAAAAGGGTAGAAAGTTAAAAGACAAAAAAAAAAAAAAATTATATCCCTTTGTGATATACTTGGTCGTACATCAGTAAAATCTGAAATAGGAATTTCATTGCACATGATTGAGAAGAAGTTATTGCTTGCTTATCAAATAGCTAAAAACATTCACAATAATATGATAGATAACAAGATGCATCAGAGATTCCCAATTGTAACAAGTCTAATTTGTTTGAAAGCCTAGCAAGTAATAAATAAACTAGTCATAGTAAATATAATGATTCATAATGTTTAAAACATCAGAAAATAAAAAACTGGAGTTAAGCAAGGCCGAACAACCAGGACATAAAACATCACTTTTCTTGCTTTGGCATCAGTAGTTTCTTCGATTTGGAATTGATGAGGCCGTCAGTCAATGCACGAGTCGTTGTAAGGGACGCTTTCAGAATGCTTAATACCTGAATCAACATAATCAGCCTCAATAATTGTCAATAAATTTATTCACAAAGATAAATTATTAAAAAAATGAAAAAAAAAAAACTTGCCTCCTCTATTCCAATCCGGAGCTGAACTTCTTTAACATCAGATAAAGAGATTTTCAACTCATCAAGAAACAAAAGACTGGAAACGAAAGTGTAGCGAGTAATTCTTAAATCATCAGTTATCATAAACATTTCATCATCAAAAAAAGTTTTGAGGGGAAACTTTGTAGTCATAGTATCAATGTCGTGGAGATAGTCGCAAACACGAACACTTTCACGGACAAGATCAGGTACATGAAGAAGATCAGTTACACTCGAAAACAAAGTGTCTATATTTTTAGGACAAGTGTTGCTTCCCAAATGATAGTTAACCAATCCCAAAGGAACCAAGAGCACACTAAAAAGATAGTTCACAAAATCTTGATCTGCCTGAGCATACAAGAACTTATTTGTGGACTTTTGTAATGTTAATTTCAAAATCATCATCTTGCCATTGGAAGTTGCATCTTTCTTTAGGCGATGCAACGGAATTCCTGCTTCGGGTTTTACTTCAGCCAGTTCGGAATTCACAGATGTACCAAGTACGATATCGGCCAACGGACGGCGGGAAATCAACAAACGAACCGCAAAGTGCATAATCTTGTTCAAAAAACAAACACTAAAAGATAAGGGCAACAATAAATATATAAATTAGTACTTTTTTTCTAATATTATCACTCTTGACACAAAGTTACAATGTTTATGTAAAAAGTGATAATTACTTCTTTTAAAAAATACTATCACTTTTTAAATGCAGTCCAAAAATACACTCGCCTGCATTTTAACAAATACAAAAATATGGAATATGGGTCAAAAAGAAATCCATCTCACTGAGAAAGATCTGTGAGACGGTCTTTGTCGTACCTGATTAACACCAATAGTAACATTTCTTGTCTCGGCACCATCCATATCCGCAACCGCAACACCAATGTCGTTGAGAGTTTCAACGATGGATCCTTTTCCGTCGGCGAAAATCCTCAAGTCTTCATCACGAATAATGAATGATGTTTTGGGTGAAAAAAACTTTAAAAACCAGAAATATTCTGTCCCCGAAGGATAACTTATGGGCAGGCGGGTGAAGAGCTTAGGATCACTAGATGGAAAAACAAAAGAATATTTATTTTTGCAAGAAGGAAAGAACTTCAAATACAACTTCTCAACAGGATTTGAAAAAAGATTTTTAAAACTTTTGTACAAATTATTCAAGCTTCCAAAAACAGGTGTCTTGTCTTTGAAATGATTCATCAAAGTCTCCATAACTAGGCCCAATGATAGTGTAGAGAAGTGAAACAAAATATCTGCAAAATCATTGTCAACTACTGCAAATAAAACCCTAGTCTTCTGTTTGTTTATCACAGCTTTCACTGGGAACCTAGATTTTTTTTCAGACATTCTTTGTTTGTTGTAGTGGTGAAGAAAACAAACTGTAAGTTTTCCTTGTACTAAAAACAAGTGTAATACAAAAGAAAACAAATGGAGGAAAACAACAATAGAGAAAAAGAAAATAAAGAGAAAACCGAAAACATCGGGGCTCAGCGCCTAGACTCAAGTGGAACGTCACACGATGCAAGGGAACAACCTCGAGGCCTTCCTATCTCACCGAATTCTCACTCTTGGTAGCTCTTTCTCTTTTCTCACTCATACAAGAATTGTTGTAAACCACACTTTTCACCAAAGGACCAATGCCCTTTATATAGTGAAGACCACCCACGATTTCCGGCCATTAGCCATAATTCCCAATGAAGGGAAAGGAAAGTAAATCGTGGGATTGATACAAATTACCGTGATTAAGAGAAAGGTTGCCTAAAGTGTGAGATTTGGTAAGAAAGGAAAAGTAGGGTTTTCTCATATGGGCCAAAGCCATATATTGTGGGCCAAGAAACCATTCCACTAAAATAGTGGGGCTAGACAAAGGCCCAACACAAACAAATTAATTGTTAATTCAAAGCGTGTCCGACTTCCAAAGTACGAAATTAATTCCCTCCGACTTCCGAAGTACAAAATTAATTCTTGTGTTGAAATTTAATTTCTCCATTGCTTATATAAAGTGAATTAATAAATTCCTTTTATATATTTGAATTGAATAGTCAACACGGCCACGGTTAAAAAAAACCTCAATTACTGTACACACCCTAACTACAATATATATCTATATAAAATATGATTTTCTTTAAATTACTATCTGCACCGCAATTTTAGAAAATTATGCCCCAGTTCTAAAAAAATAATGAAAAATTCATATCCTTTGACAGAACAGAAGAAATGCGGTAGAACAACAAGAAAAAAGTGAGTTCAAGTGTGAAAGGAGGGGTTCGAATAGTACATATTTGGCATTCTGAGTTTTTTACCAAACAAAATGAATAAATTTGGTACGCTTATATATATACAATTTCGTTAATTTTATCTAAATCGAGAGTTTTCCTTTATTGGGTTCTGTTTTTTGTGAATTTTTAAGAAATTGGTATATTTGACAAAAAATGGGGAGTGGATAGTAATTTAAAAATTGATATAAAGGTTGGCTCAATCCTTAAGCATTTTTTTTTATGATACAAAAAAATGGGGTGATTTAAATTAAATCTTAAGATTTTGATGATAGATTCAAATTTTCTCACTAGAAAATATGGTTTCTTCCCTAATTTTTTTTTTTTTTTGAACAAAGCAAAAGTTATATTAAGAGATGCCCCAAATAAGTTACAAAGGTAATTACTGCAAACAACTTCGACGAAAAGCCCAGCAAGAACAAACAAAACTATGTACAGAACTGCAACACTCAGCAGACTTACAACTATAAGTACAGTAGAGCATAGGCGATGCTCATCCGCATAAACAGAGTACAAAAACAGAGTATACTAATGATAGTGTTCAGTTTCCTTGGGGTAGGTGTCTTTGTCGGGTAAGAATTTGGATTGTTAGGAGGAGTTTTTTGGGGTAGTTGCGATAGACGGTGATCAATGATTGTGTTGAGTTTCCTTGGGGTAGGTACATTAGACGGTGACCAAAGTATAAATGATATCGAATTTTGCAATAGACGGTGATCAGAGACAAAGTGGGATAGCTCAAGTGGTTAGAGACTACCTAGGCCTTAGGTTTTGGGTTCGAGTCATGGGGAGGGGAAAAAGGGATGAGTATTTAACTTCCATAAAAAAAAAAATAGACGGTGATCAGAGAGGAACATATACTATTATACGAGGTAAATATCAATTTTGCAACACTCAGAACCCAATTCTATTCATCTTATCTTTCTAATTTTTCAATTTTAGCCCACATGTGTCACTTTTTATGTCAACTTTAAGTCTTTTTGTAGGAAAAAATTATCATAATGTAGTATATAATGCCTTCAGTTAAATAATAAAATGCATCATATATAGTAGATTCCCACAGGAAACACGTAAATTTTGTTTGAAAGACTAACCAGTAATCAATAAACTAGAAATAATAAATAGTGATTCATAACGTTTAAAACATTACAAAATTAAAGCGCAGAATTTAGCAAGGACAAAGATAGAGGACGTAAAAAATCATTTTTCTTGCTTTGGTGTCAGATGTTTCTCCATTCCGGAATTTATGAGGCCGTCAGTCAATGCACGAGACGACGTAAGAGACGCTCTCATGATGCTTAATACCTGCATTAACAAAATCAGCCTCAATAATTATGTGAAACTTTATGCGTGATAAAACAGAAAAAAAAAAAAAAAAAAAACTTACCTCATCAATACCAATCTGGAGCTCAACTTCTTTAACATCAGAAAAAGAGATTTTCATCTCATCAAGAAGAGAAATACTGGAAAAAAGAGACAAGCGGATCACACTTAAATCATCAGTAATGATAAACATTTCATTGAAAAAACAAGCGTTGAAAGGAAAGTTTGTAGCCTTGATATCATTGTCGTAGAGATACTTGCGAGCAAGATCAGTTACGCTCGTAAGCAAAGCGTCTACATTTTTAAGACAAGTGTTGCTTCCCAGAAGAGAGTCAACCCTTCCCAGGGGAATCAAGAGCACACTATAAAGATAGTTTACAAAATGTTGATCAGACTGCGCAAACAATAACTTATTGGACTTTTGAAATGTTAAATTCAAAATCATCCTTTGATTGGAAGTTGCATCTTTCTCTGGGCAATGCAATGGAATTCCAGCTTCAAATTTTATTTCAGCCAGTTTTGAATCCACAGATTTACCAAGTATGGTATCGGTCAATGGACAGCGGGAAATCAACAAACGCCGCAGCAAATCCATAATATAGTTCAAACACAAACACGAAAAGATAAGGGTAAAAAAGAATCAAAAAAAAAAATCAACTATAACAAGAATATATGTATAGACCTCATTGACACCAATAGTGACATTTATTGTCTCAGCACCATCCATATCTGCAACCGCAACACCAACATTGTCGAGAGATTCGAGGATGAATCCTTCCCGGTCATCCACAATCCTCAAGTCTTCACCAATAATGAAAGATGAATCTGTGGTGAAAATATTTAAAATAGAGAAATATTCGTTCTCCACAGCATGACACCCGTCCTTTATATGAAAATCGTTAAACCATGCATATTTGTCAAAACTATCGATGTACACATGGAACATGAAATCGACATTATTACAAAGTTTCGTTAAACTTTCGTACAATTTATTCAAGCTTCCAATAACAGGTGTCTTGTCTCCGAAATGCTTTAGCAAAGCCTTCATAACTAGCCTCAATGGTAGTGTCGAGAAGCGTAAAAAAATATCTGCAAAAGTATTGTCAACTTGTGCAAATAGAACCCTAGTCTTCTCTTTGTTTATCACAGCTTTCAATGTGAAGCTAATTTTTTTATCATCAGACATTCTTTGATATGATTTTTTTAGTGGTGAAGAAATAATAAAATTTGGAAGTGTATGATATGTCATATTTATATATAGGACCGCCAAACAAACAAATTAAATGGTTAATCCAAAGTGTGTCCCTCCAACTAGTTTTACATATTAAATGGTAGTGATTCATAACATAATTAATACTAAGACGTTTTGGGCCTTTTGATCTCCATCCAATATAATTGAGTTTAATTACTAGTAAAAGAACACTTTTATAAAACTGAAGTGTCATATCTGATGTCCCATATACTGTAATTAATACTGTGATTGGTATCGTCGACGAACTGGAGATGTGATTCCCTTATTTTATCTTTTCCAATGTCTGCCGCTTTGAACAATCCTGACTCAGTTGCATTTTCCATGGGGACGGGGGATAACCCTGTCCGAGCCCTTTTGTTTACAAATTAAATACCCATCCCTTTTTTCCCTCCCCATGACTCGAACCCAGGATCTAAGGCCTAGGTAGTGGTGCTCTAACCACTTTGTTAGGAAATAAACACACGCACACGATAACGAAAGAGAAAATAACACACAGTTTGTTTACCCAGTTCGTCTTGCGACTACGTCTGGGGGCGATGCCAAGCCAGGTATTTCAATATGTTTTTCGGATGCTGATTACAATGAGAGAACATCTATTTATAATAGAAAACTTGCCATAATTAACCCTAAGCTTATTAGGAAAAGACTTGTTCCCTACTCCAAGCCATTAGGAACAAACTTACCATAATTAACTCTAAGCCTATTAGGAAAAGACTTGCTCCCCACTCCAGGCCCGTTAGGATCAATCTTGTCCTACACTCCAAGCCCGTTAGGATCAATTCAGGCTCCACACTCCAACAATCTCCCACTTGGAGACTAAATTCTCCATGTAACCATATCTTCTTGATTCTCCTCCCGTATCCACTTGGCATCGCCAAGCCTTATCTTCAAGTTCCAAGGCCAATTGAAGCTATACATAGCTTCAACTTCTCTAAGGTCACTACCTTAGTAAACATGTCTGCTGGATTCTCACTTCCAAGAATCTTCACAAGCTGCAAGATCTTCTTCTCTAAAAGGTGACGAATGTAGTGGTACTTCAACCCAACATGCTTTGTCCTTGAGTGGAACGCCGGATTCTTTGCAAGAAATATAGCACTTTGACTATCACTGAAAAGAGTGCTATTCTCATGCTCCTTCCCAAGTTCTCCCAAGAAATTCTGCAACCACACCATCTCCTTACTTGCCTCTGTCACAGCTACATATTCTGCCTCAGTAGTGGACAGTGCAACAACCTTCTGCAACTTGGAAGTCCAAGATATAGCAGTACCACCATAAGTAAAGACATACCCGGTTGTACTTCTTCTCCCATCAAGGTCGTTTGATGCCAAGTCTGCATCCACATAACCCACCAGCTCCATACTCTTGCCTTTGAAACACAAGGCCTTGTCTGTGGTACCTCTCAAGTATCGCAGGACCCACTTGACTGCTTCCCAATGTTGCTTGCCCGGATCACTCATAAACCGGCTTACTACTCCCAATGCATGAGCAATGTCTGGCCTCGTACACACCATGGCATACATGATGCTACCAATCGCTGAGGCATACGGAACATTCAACATCTGGGCACGCTCCTCCTTGCTCTTGGGGGACTCTCTTCTTGAAAGCTTGAACTGACTGCCCAATGGAACACTCACGGGCTTCGACTCTGACATGTTGAATCTTTCCAGGACCTTCTGAATGTAACTCGCCTGCGAAAGATACACACTTCCTGTCGCCTTATCACGTTCAATTCTCATACCCAAAATTTGTTTAGCCTCTCCGAGATCCTTCATTGAGAACCGTTCTGACAATTGCCTCTTCAAATTATTCACTTCTCTTACATCAGCTCCTATGATCAACATGTCATCAACATATAGCAAGAGAATAAGGAAGCTTTTGTCAAACCTCTTGTGGTAGCAACAATGATCTGCGTGGCATATCTGGTAGTCGATCTCCATCATGAAGCTGTCAAACTTCATGTACCACTGCTTTGGAGCTTGTTTCAGGCCATACAAGCTCTTCTTTAACTTGCATACAAGTTCCTCCTTTCCTTTCTCTACGAACCCCTCAGGCTGTGTCATGTACAACTCCTCCACCAAGTCACCGTGGAGGAATGCTGTCTTCACATCCATCTGATGTAACAACAAGTTTTCTGCAGCTACCATACTCAACGCCATTCTAATAGTGGTCAGTTTCACAACAGGAGTAAAGACATCAGTGTAATCAATACCATGTCGCTGCTCAAACCCCTTGACAACCAGCCGGACCTTGTAACGTTTGCTACCATCAGCTTCATTCTTGATTCGGTAGACCCACTTGCAGTGCAAGACCTTTTTGCCCTTTGGGAGCTCAACAAGTTCCCAAGTGCAGTTCAACAGAAGAGATGCTAACTCATCATCCATAGCAACTCTCCACTTTCGTCTATCTGCACCCTGCTCTGCCTCTGCATAGCATTCAGGTTCACCACCATCAGTAAGTAACAAAAAGTAGTTAGAGGGCGAATACCTATTAGGTGCACGTCGCTCTCTAACGGGTCTTTGCAGCGGATTCTCCGGTGGTGGTGGGGTCCTTGGTTCTTCAATAAGAACCTCTTCTTCATTCTGACTCTCCTTACTCCCACTCGAGTTTGAGATGTCTAACTCGACCTCTTGGGTATTGGTTTTGTCAGAATCTGATGCCTCCAATCTGTTCTTGTACATAACCTGTTCATTGAAAACTACATCTCTACTGCGAATAATCTTTCGGTTATTCTCATCCTAGAGTCTATAACCGAACTCATCACCACCATAACCAATGAACGTACACTTAACAGATTTAGCATCTAATTTACTTCTATCAACAGAGCTAACATGAGCATAAGCAACACAGCCAAAGACACGCAAGTAAGACAGATTTACCTCTTTTCCCGTCCATGCTTCCTCGGGTACTCTGTTCTCCAACGGAACTGATGGACCTCTGTTAATCAGGTATGCTGCTGTATTTACTGCATCTGCCCAAAACGTCTTAGGCAGCCCAATCTTCAGCCTCATGCATCTTGCTCGCTCATTCAACGTTCTGTTCATTCGTTCTGCCACTCCATTCTGCTGGGGAGTTCCTCTCACAGTCTTCTCCATGCGAATCCCATTCTCAGCACAATATTCCTTGAACTCACGGAGTTCATATTCACCTCCATTGTCAGAACGAAGACACTTTACTTTCAGCCCTGTTTCATTCTCTACAAGAGCTTTCCACTTCCTGAAGGTATCAAAAGCCTCCGTTTTATTTTTCAAAAAATAAACCCATACCTTTCGAGTGGAGTCATCGATGAAGGTCATGTAATACTCCGAACCACCAAGGGACTTCACGGGCGCTGGTCTCCATAGATCGCTATGCACCAGCTCCAGCTTTTCTGCCTTCAATGCTCTACCACCTCTCGAGAAACTCACCCTTCTTTGTTTCCCGAAAACACAGTCCTCGCATAGGCCAACTTCAACAGATTTCAGCCCTGGAAGTCTCCCTTTCGAACACATTACCTTCATCCCTTTCTCGCTCATGTGACCCAACCGACAGTGCCACAAATCAACGTTGGTCGTAGCTCCCACAAGGTCAATACAATCCTTGGGGTTAGATGTAGTATACAACGTACCTTCCTTCTTCCCCCGAGCTACTATCATGGCTCCTCTACTGATCTTCCAACTGTTGCTGCCGAAAGTCACTGAGTATCCTTCTACATCAAGCTGCCCGATTGAAAGCAAGTTTCTTTTCAATCCTGGAATGTGCCTCACACCATTCAGCTTCAACGTTGATCCGTTTGGTGTGGTTATCCGGACATTTCCTTTTCCCACGATTTCCAAGGGCTCATCATCAGCAAGGTAGACTTGTCCGAATTCGCCAGACACATAGTTCTCCATTATTTTAGCATCACTGCAAGAGTGGAATGATGCTCCAGAATCCAACACCCACGATTCTAGCGGACTACTGACACTTAAGACCAACGCGTCTCCAATATCATTTGTGGTTGCGTTTGCTGTCTTCTTCTCGTTCTGTCCCTTCTTATTTTTCTTGGGTGCTGAACACTGGTTGTTGTAGTGACCAAACTCATCACAATTCCAGCACTGGATCGAGTCTTTATCTTTCTTGGATTGACTCTTTCCTCTGGACTTTGATCTGCCACGATTCTGCCTACTCTTCGATCTGCCCCTTTCCTCCATTTTCAGCACTGACCCTGAAGTGGATCCAGACTCTTTTCTGCGAACCTCCTCGCTAATCATCAGATCCCTCACTTCGTCAAGCTTCAGTTTATCTTTCGCGGATGAAGCGCTAACTGCAGTTACTGTTGCAGCCCAACTGTCAGGCAAAGAAGATAACAAAACTAAAGCAAGTACCTCGTCACTGAATTCGATCTTGACAGAACACAACTGCCCAATGATCATGTTGAACTCGTTCAGGTGTTGTTGCAGGGGTGTGCTCTCCGACATCCTGAGGTTGAACAATGATAAACGAGGTTTTTCAATGATTTTAATGCTCAAATATTGTTGTTTTAACTGGTATAATAGTCGTTTATAGCATAAAAAGATATTATATGACGATTTCTTGAAGAATAGCACAAGTTGTGTTATTTCGAGTGTTTTCAGGCCAAAACGAGAATTAAAGTCAGCCAAAGATAATTC
The DNA here is from genome assembly GCA_963675135.1 of Galeopsis tetrahit. Lineage (NCBI taxonomy): Eukaryota > Viridiplantae > Streptophyta > Magnoliopsida > Lamiales > Lamiaceae > Galeopsis > Galeopsis tetrahit. Next base: position 80,976,304 of record OY776128.1, read on the forward strand.
AAAGCTATCGCATATAAGAAGCGCGTCGAAAAGAGGACCGCAATGAAACAAGAATCAAGTAAATCCGAGTTCGTGAGCTCGAGTTATAAATAAAACAATGATGAAGGTCGGCAAAAAAATCGAAGAATTGCAAGTTTTGAAGACCGTGCAACAGCCGTGTACGTAGTTTAACTACACCTGGATGAGAACCCTGAAAAGAAAGTCACGCATGAGAGTTTTGGTTTTATTCTTCCATCAGCATATAAGCCCATCACAATTTTGAGTCAAGAATTGATCAAGCCCATTTATTCACGTCAATGAAGTCAAAGATAATTAAATAATTTGGGTGTTATCATGAGCGGGGAATTAGCGAAGATCTAATCTGGTGAGAAAAAGATGCAGATTTTGGAAAAAGGATAAAATCATATCTTGAGAATCAAGATACACTCCGATCGGGATGAGCTTTTCTAATCTTTATATACAAGAAGATATCTGCCAAATAGGGAGGAGACGGAACGAAGAAGCAGCAACATCTCAGAAGCACCGCAACATACAATAAGTTTATTTTATGCCTTTCTTTAATTGGTTTTCTTTATTTTATTTATTGATGAATTATTCTAGCTAATCTCATTTGAGGTCCTAGGACATGAAAGTAGATTGAGCTTTATTTTTGCAACGATTAATTTTAATTGATGAACTTCGTTTTGTTATTCTTATTTATGCATCCTTTTATCTTGTGAATTTAATTGCAAAGGCCACGTGATTGAATTCGTTTGTTCATTTAAATCAACATTCGAGAGAGGAGATTTAAATATTGAGCATAGGATTGCATGATTTATTATGAGTCAATATTCGAGAGAGGAGATTCATAATAGAAGAGGAATATAATCTTGATTTGTTGAGAGGAGTAATTATTGGAGCGAAGCAGAGATACAAACTCTTAAATAATTATATCTAACAAGGTTAATGAGATCGAGAGATGATTTAATCTTCCTTAGTGGTTACCTCTATAAAAATACTAAACGAAGTAATCAGTTGAATTAATTCGTATGTAAATTTGATCTCAATTGAAATCGTAAGTCCTAGGATCCACCATATCTTATTGATTTCTTAAAACAACGTGTGATATTTGCATGCTGTTTTATTTATTGGCTTATTTAGAGTATTTTAAATATTCTTTTTGCTTAAACAAACCCATCATCCAAGCTATTATTTTTCTAGATAAAAATTGGTTATTAAAATCGTAATAGATATTAGAACTAATTCTCGTGGATACGATACTCGTGCTCACTACGTACTATAATCTACGCCGTACACTTGCGGAATAATTTAGGCTATAAAAATATAGTGAACAAACAACCGTCTGATCAAGTGAACTTTGTTCGCCGGTGTGGGCTTCTGATACATCTCCTCCAAGATCTGTAGCATCTCCCTTGCGGACTTGGCTTTAGTCGTGTGGTAGGCTACGTTCATGGACAGCGATAAACGTATCGCACTCATCGCCTTTCTGTTCAACAGATTCCACTCCTTCTGTTCCATCTTTTCGGGTTTCTCCTTCTCCTCTAGGGGCACATACAAATCTTTACCATAAAGGTAATCCTCGATCTGCATCTTCCAGAACCCGAAATTCGATCCGTCAAACTGCTTGATTGAAATCTTCTCGTCGCTCATCGTGACTGCTCCCTCCGAACCCGAAGCTCTAGATACCAGTTGTTAGGAAATAAACACACGCACACGATAACGAAAGAGAAAATAACACACAGTTTGTTTACCCAGTTCGTCTTGCGACTACGTCTGGGGGCGATGCCAAGCCAGGTATTTCAATATGTTTTTCGGATGCTGATTACAATGAGAGAACATCTATTTATAATAGAAAACTTGTCATAATTAACCCTAAGCTTATTAGGAAAAGACTTGTTCCCTACTCCAAGCCATTAGGAACAAACTTACCATAATTAACTCTAAGCCTATTAGGAAAAGACTTGCTCCCCACTCCAGGCCCGTTAGGATCAATCTTGTCCTACACTCCAAGCCCGTTAGGATCAATTCAGGCTCCACACTCCAACACACTTGAGCTATCCCACTTTGTCACCCTGTCCGAGCCCTCTTTCCAACTTAAATTCACCCGAGGGTTGCCGAATTTGCTGTTTCAATTTGCATTGTTTTTAGCAATTAATCTAAACTTAATTTTTCGAAATTTTTTGTACTTAGAGATCATATCCTGGAATTTGGAGGGACACGCTTTGAATTAACCATTTAATTTTGTTTGTTTGGCCCTATAAATATGACATATCATACAGTTCGATTTTTTTTTTTTCTTCATCACTACAACTACAACAATTAAAGAATGTCTGATAAAAAAATTAGGTTCTCAGTGAAAGCTGTGATAAACAAACAGAAGACTAGGGTTTTATTTGCAGAAATTGACAATAATTTTGCAGATATTTTGGTACGCTTCTCGACACTGTCACTGGGGCTAGTTATTCGGGCTTTGCTGAAGCATTTCAGAGACAAAACACCCGTTATTGGATGCTTGAATAATTTGTACAAAAGTTTACAAAAAATTTATTCTAATGCCGATGACTGGTTGTATTTGAATTACGAAACTGTTTACAAATATGAACTTTTTAATGCTTTTCCATCTGACAAAATAAAGTACAATTGTTATGCTTCGGAGAATGAATATTTCAGTTTTTTGAAGATTTTTTTCCAAGATACATCTTTCGTTATTCGTGAAGACTTGCAGATTGTGAATAAAGGGGAAGGATCAATCCTCGAATCTCTCAACAATGCTGGTGTTGCGGTTGAAGATATGGATGGTTCCGAGATAATAAATGTCACTATTGGTGTCAATGAGGTATATATCTTGTCATAATAGAAAAAATGTAGTAATTGATCTATTGTGACACTTTTATTTTTGTGTTTGTTTGAACAAGATCATGGACTTTCTTGCTCGTCTGTTCATTTCCCGTTGTCCGTTGGCTGATATCATACTTGGTACAGCTGTAGACTCGGAACTGGCTAAAATTAAACCTGAAGCTGCTGCAATTCCATTGCATAACGCCGAAAAAAATGCACCTTCCAATCACAAGATGATGATTTTGAAGTTAACATTACAAAAGTCCACCAATAAGTTATTGTTTGCTCAGGCAGGTCATGATTTTGTGAACTATCTTTTTAGTGTGCTCTTGATTCCCTTGGGGAGGGTTGACTATCACTTTGGGGGCATCGCTTGTCTTAAAAATGTAGACTCTTTGTGTACGAGCGTTGCTGATTATCTTGGGGCCCACAAAATCAATATAGAGGATACAAACTTACCTTTCAGACCTTTTGTTCACCATGGAATGTATATAATAAATGATGATTTAAGTGTGACCAGCATATCTCTCGTTTCCGGTCTTTCTGTTCTTAATGAGTTAAAAATCTCTTTATCTGATGTTAAAGAAGTTGAGCTCCAGATTGGTATTGAAGAGGCAAGTTTTTTTTCTTTTTTTGTTAAGCATAAGTTTGTTGATATAATTAATGAGGCTCGTTGTGTTGATGCAGGTATTAAGCATTCTGAAAGCATCGCTTACTTCGACTACTGCATTGACTGACGGCCTAATCAATCCCAGATCTAAGAAACTGCTGAAGCCAAAGCAAGAGAACTGATCAAGTTTTATGGCCTGGATGTTTGGCCTTGTTTAAGTCCAGTTTTATTTTTCTAATGTTTTAAAAAGTATGAATCACTGTTTATTTTGTGTAGTTTATTGATTACTGGCTGGGCTTTCAAACAAAATTGACTTGTTAAGTGTGGGATTCATCTATGATGCATCTTATAATCATAAGTTTTATTGTGATAAATATTAAAACATAGCACAATAAATTGTTTGACTTGCTAATGAGACTGTTTCATACACGAGTCTCCCAGTGAAAAAGATGTGAACACAAAATATATATGGGCCCCGGCCTGGTCCTTAATCCTCTTGATACTACATCGATCATTTGGGACTCTCGATCATTTCATCGAAAATTCTTCATTCGTAATACCACAAAACAATGTCTGATGATAAAGATGCTACATTTACTAGTGTTAACACATGGTGGAAAACAAATAGATCTACGAGTCTACGACAGCTAACTGAGATGCTTTAATGTTGGTACAACAAATATGACTACTAATGTAAACAATCGAAGGGGCATTATCGCCATAGTGTTTTTTTAGAATTTTGACAATTTTTTCCAACGGCAACCACATAAAGTTTAACAACACATCGGCAAAATCATTGTCCACTTCTGCAAACAGCACCTTTGATTTCTCCTTATCTATAGCTAGAAAATTGAAATTGGGGATGAAGATAAAGTGACGGTTTTCATAAAATGTATGGTAATAAATTTGGTGGACGAACAAATAAGTATGTGAGAATAAATTTTGTGAATAGGAGAGAAAATTTCATTTTACGTCCGGTAACTTAGGTCTAATTCAATTTATATCCTTTAAGTTTTCACTTTTTCGATTTACGTCCTTTTTGGTTCAATTTATGTCCTTTTTGTTGGAAAGCCCAGCAAGAACAAGCAGAACTATGTACAGAACTGCAACACTCAGCAGACTTACAACTATTAGCCTAGACATATTTTAATTTATTACCAAAGTAGAGCAGAGCAAAAGCGATGCTCATGCGCAGAAACAGAGTACAAAAGCAGAGTATACTAATGATTGTGTTCAGTTTCCTTGGGGGAGGTGTCTTTGTCGGGTAAGAATTTGGATGGTAAGGAGGAGTTTGTTGGGGTAGTTGCGATGGACGGTGATCATTGATTGTGTTATGTTTCCTTGGGGTATATAGGTGCAATTCACGGTGACCAAAGTATAAATGATGTCGAACTTTGCGATAGACGGTGATCAAACTTTTGTACGAGGTAAATATCAATTTTGATCCAGTAACTCTAGATGAACCCAGTTTTAGACATCTTATATTTCTGGTTTTTCAATTTTAGTCCACATGTTTCACTTATATCTCACTTTTAAGTCATTTTTGTCAGATAAGATATCGAAAGGTAGTATATAATGCCTTTAGTTAATTAATAAAATGCATCATATGTAGTTGATTCCAAAACGCAACAAGTCAAATTTGATTGATAGCTTAGCAAGTAATCAAACAAACTAGACATATAATAAATAGTTACTCATAATGTTTAAAACATTACAAAATTAAAACGCGGAATTTAGCAAGGACGAAGATAGAGGCCGTAAAATTCATTTTTCTTGCTTTGGCGTCAGATGTTTCTTCATTCCGGAATTTATGAGGCCGTCAGTCAATGCACGAGTCGATGTAAGAGATGCTCTCATAATGCTTAATACCTGCATCAACATAATCAGCATCAATAGTTATGTCTACAAATTTATGCATAATAAAAAAAAAAAAAAAAAACTTGCCTCATCAATCCCAATCTGGAGCTCAACTTCTTTGACATCAGATAGAGAGATTTTCAACTCATCAAGAAGAGAGAGATTGGATAAAAGAGACAAAGGGGTCACACTTAAATCATCAGTTATCCTATACATTGAATCAAACACAAAAGTGTTGAAATTAAAGTTTGTCTTCTCTGTAGCCATGTTAGGGAGGCAATGGCGGGGGAGATCTGTTACGCAATTACACACATTGTCCATATTTTTTAGACAAGGGATGCTCCCCAAATGATAGTATACCCTTCCCTTTATCGTGAGCACACTATAAAGCTTGTTTACAAAAACATAATCTGACTGAGCAAACAATAACTTATTAGTGGACTTTTGTAACGTTAATTTCAAAATCATAATCTCAGGTTTTGAAGTTGCATCTTTCTCTGGGAGATGCAACGGAATTCCTTCATCGGATTTCATTTTAGCCAGCTCGGAATCCACGGATGTACCAAGTATGATATCGGTCAATGGACGATGGGAAATGAACAAACGCAAAAGAAAGTCCATAATCTATGTTCAAACACAAAAACATAAAGATAATGGTAAGGGTAACATTAAATCAACATTAAACACAAAAAACAAGAATTAGTACCTCATTGACACCAATAGTGACACTTTTCGTCTCAACACCATCCATATCTTCAACAGCAACACCAACATTATTGAGAGATTCGAGGGTGGACCCTTCCCCGTCAACCACAATCCGCAAGTCTTCACCAATAATGAAAGATGTATTTTCGGAGAAAAACTTTAAAAAACAGAAATATTCTTTCTCCGAAACATCGTTGCATTTATTTATATTAGAGAAAATTTCATTTTACGTCCTGTAACTTAGGCCTAATCCAAAATATATCCTTTAAGTTTTCACATTTTCAATTTACGTCCTAGGGTGTCCAATTTACATCCTTTTCGGTCCAATTTACGTCCTTTCCACCGGAAAATTGGAAATCCGGTCAAATAGTCCAATTTACATCCTTTATGTTTGAAAATTAAAAATTAATAATTAAAAAATTCTGAAAATCTCATTAAAAATTTAAAAATCTCATTAAAAACTTATAAATTGTGTAAAATAAATATAAAAAATCTAAATTTTTTTATAAATTGTACAATTCAAAAAATCTGAAAATATGTAAATTTATTTATTTTTTCTTCTAAAAACTCATAAAAATAAATAAAAAAATCTATAATTTCTACAATTCAACAAAATCTGAAAATGTTTAAAAAAAAATTCTTTCTAAAAGCTCATAAAAATAAAAAAAATCTATAAATTAAAAATTTTAAAATATTTAAAATACAAAATTCCACAATTTTAAAAATATCGTGAAAATGAATTTAGGACGGTTCCAAAATCGATCAAGGTGTACATGGAACTTCCACTCAACCTCGACGGTGAGTTGGAAAATCTCGTGGGACCCAAATTTTTAGGAGTTCGAGCAAAACATTAATAGGAAACGAGTATGAATCAAGTCTGGTTTTTAATGAAATGTTAATAATATTTATTATTTCTATTAGATTTTTAGAATTAAGTAATTTTTAATCTACACATTTTTAATAAATTAATGAGATTTTTTGAGTTTTTAAAATTTTAATGAGATTTTGAATTTCTTAATTTTTAAATTACACGTTTTTCATTCTTTCAATTGTAGAATTTTTTATTTTTTGTATTTTCAAAATTTTAGAATTTTTTATTTTTGTTTTACACATTTTATAATTTGTAATGATATTATTCAAAATTTTATTGATACATTTTGAATTTTATTTACACATTTTATTTTTTTTAATTTTAAGGAGATTTTTGGATTTTTAATGATATTTTAGATTTTTTAAATTTTTAATGGGATTTTTAGAAAATTTTAATTATTAAATTTTAATTTTCAAACTTAAAGGACGTAAATTGGACTATTTGGCCGGAATCCCAATTTATTCCTCACATTCCGGTGAGTTTTAAAATTTTCCAGCGAAAAGGACGTAAATTGGACTAAAAAGGACGGAAATCGAAAAAGTAAAAACTTAAAGGATATATTCTGGATTAGGCCTAAGTTACAGGACGTAAAATGAAATTTTCTCTTTATATTACCCGATGGAAAATGGTGATAAAGCCTACGTGAGTTTAATTCAGAATAGTACAGCAAACGCAGATCTCGATTGATATTATCACCATAAAGTTTGGTTAAACCTTCGTACAAATTATTCAAGCATCCAAAAACAGGTGTCTTGTCTCCGAAATGCTTCATCAAAGCCCGCATAACTAACCCCAATGATTGTGTCGCGAAGAAAAATAAAATATCTGCAAAATTACTGTCAACTACTGCAAAAAGAACCCTAGTTTTCTCTTTGTTTATCACAGCTTTCACTGTGAAACTAAGATTTTTATCTTCAGACATTCTTTGAATTGAATGATAAGATCAAAAAGATCATTCGACACTCATATTTATAGGGCCAAAAAAAAAAATTGTAAATCCAAAGCATGTCCCTCCGACTTCCAGGATATGATCAGTTCTGTTCGAGATACTACTCCAAGAACAAAATTCACGAAAAAATAAGTTTATATTGCTAAAAAAAATACAATTTAAAACAGAAAATTAGGCATACATTTCCAAGACCTCATAGGTTGGTACGCAATCAAAAAAAAAAAATTTAAAAATCAAAAGAAAGACCTCTAGTAAACCTCTGTTAGATTGGATGGAAATCCAACAGCCAAAAATGTCCTAGTTTAAATTAAAGTTAATGAATGTTTAAGAATTCACGCATTCAACCTTTGAGGGATAGAAGTCAATTTAGTCCCATAACTTTACATTTTCTGAAATTGTCTCAGAAAATTTAAATGTACCAATTTAATCTCATTTTTTTGCAATTTGTTCTGTTTTGGTCTAAAAAAACGTTAAATGTACAAATTTAGTCTCATTTTTTCGCAATTTGTTCAGTTTTGGTCCCAAAAAAATTAAATGTACCAATTTAGTTTGCAATTACATTTAACTTTTTAGGGACTAAAATAGAACAAATTGAAAAAAATGGGACTATATTGATACATTTAACTTTTTCAGAATCAAAACAGAAAAAATTGGACTAAACTGATAATTTAATTTTATTGGGGGCTATTTTAAAAAGGTAAAAAGTTATGGGCCATTCCAACCTTTGAGATGTAAAACTATCAAATAAAAATACCAAACGTTGCCAAATGAATTTGCTGTTTCAATTTGTATTGTTTTTAGCAATCTAGACTTAATTTTTCAAGAATTTTGTACTTCGGAAGTTGGAAGGACACACTTTAGATTCACCATTTAATTTTGTTTGTTTGGCCCTATAAATATGAGTGACGGATGGTTTTTCTTTGTCATATCTTTCGGTTCGAATATTTGTTAATTCTTCACCACAACAACTATCAATTAAAGAATGTCAGATGATAAAAAAATTTCATTCACAGTGAAAGCTGTGATAAACAAACACAAGACTAGGGTTCTATATGCAGAAATTGACAATGATTTTGCAGATATTTTGTTTCGCTTCTCGACGATGTCGTTGGGGCTAGCTATGCAGGCTTTGTTGAAGCATTTTGGAGACAAAACACCTGTTATTGGAAGATTGAATTATTTGTACAAGTGTTTTCAAGAACAATTTGGTATTGCCTGTGACTCGGTGCTTTATAATCACGATACTCTTGACAAATATAATGGCTTTCAATCTTTTTCATCTGATAATTTAAAGAATATATGTTATGTTTCGGAGAAAGATTATTTCGATTTTTTAAAGATTTTACCCCAAAATACATCTTTCATTATTCGTGAAGACTTGCGGGTTGTGGCTAATGAGAAAGGATCCATCCTCGAATCTCTCAACAATGTTGGTGTTGCGGTTGCAGATTTGGATGGTGCCCAGATAAAAATTGTCACTATTGGTGTCAATGAGGTATATATTCTTGTCATATTATAAATAAATATGAGTTGTTAGTTTCATTAGTTAGTTAGTATTATATAAATAGTGATTAAGTGTATTTTAGAAATTAACTTCTGTATTTCGGAAAACTTCAGTTCCTTTATTCAATACCAGTTTCATTTTATTCATCTTGCTAGCTCGATTGATAATATGTTATCAGTTTTCGATTGATGATCAAATCAAATAGATAAGCCTTCAATTAATCCCAAAAGTTTCCACATCTTTAATGGTACCCTTATCTTTTTGTGTTTATGTTTGAAATAGGTTATGGACTTTCTGCTGAATTTGTTCATTTCCCGCTGTCCGTTGACCCATATCATACTTGGTACATCTGATAAAATTAAACCCGAAGCAGGAATTCCATTGCATCGCCTTGAAAAAGATTCGACTTACAATAAAAGGGTGATGGTTTTGAAAATAATGTTTCAAAAGTCCACCTATAAGTTATTGTTTGCTCATGCAGATCCAGATTTTGTAAACTCTCTTTTTAGTCTGCTCTTGATTCCCCTGGGAAGCATCACTTTTCTTAAAAATGTAGACTCGCTGTGTACGAGCATATCTGATCTTGCGTCCCCTTACATTAATACAGACTCTAAAAACTTTCCTTTCACAACTTTTTATTCTAAGGATTATAAGTTTATTATAACTGATGATTTAAGTGTGACCCACTACTCTTTTGTTTCCAGTCTTTCTCTTCTTGATGAGTTGAAAATCTCTTTATCTGATGTTAAAGAAGTTGAGTATCGTATTGGGATTAATGAGGTAAGTTTGTTTTTTTTTATTGTTAGGCATAAATTTGTTGACATATTTAATGAGGCTGATTATGATGATGCAGTTATTAAGCATTCTCAAAGCGTCTCTTACTTCGACTCGTGCATTGACTGACGGCCTCATCAATCCCGGATCGAAGAAACTGCTGACGTCAAAGCAAGAGAACTGATCAAGTTTTATGGCCTGGATGTTTGGCCTTGTTTAATTCCAGTTTTATTTTTTCTTATGTTTTAAACATTATGATTCACTGTTTCAAACAAAATTGACTTGTTTAGTGTGGGATTCAACTATGATGCATCCTATAATCATAAGTTTTATTGTGATAAATATTAAAACATAGCACAATAAATTGTCGTACTTGTTAATGAGACCGTCTCATACAGGAGTCTCCCAGCGAAAAAGATGTGAACACAAAATATGGCCCCTGGCCCGGTCATTAATCCTTGGTACTACATCGATCATTTCATCGAAAATTCTTCACTCATACTACCACAAAAGAATGTCTGATGATAAAGATGCCACATTTACTAGTGTTAAAACATGTGGGAAAACAACTAGATCTAGTAGAGCTAACTGTGATGCTTTAATGTTGGTACAACAAATATGACTACTAATGTAAACAATTGAAGGGGCATTATCGCCATAGTGTTTTTTGAGAATTTTGACAATTTTTTCCAACGGCAACCACGTAAAGCTTAACAACACATCGGCAAAATCATCGTCGGCTTCTGCAAACAACACCTTTGATTTCTCCTTATCTAACTAGAAAATTGAAATTGGGGGTACAGTTGTACCCCATGTCCCTTATATAGGTCCGCCCTGAGTTGAAGGATGAAGATAAAGTGATGGTTTCCATAAAATGTATGGTAATAAATTTGGTGGACGAACAAATAAGTATGTGAGAACAAGTTTTGTGAACAGAAGGATTATTACAAAGACATTAATATAGAAACATTTGATGAAACATACTTAAACATTTACTTCTCTATTAAAGATCCAACTGAATTTCAACCCTTTGTATTTCTTTGCTCTTTCATCTGCTTGCCCAATCAGTTTTCTCATCTTAGGCCCTAGGCTGCATACAAAATCTTGTTCTCGCCTCGCATCGCCATTCAGTCCCTCGATTTTCTCTAATCTCCACTTTCCGATCAAGAATTCCGTAATCTCCACATAATCCTCCATGTTATAAACACCCGTTTTGTGAGACATAACCGAAAAATGCTCGAATAGATGAGGGTCCTGGCTATCCGTCATTAAGTGACCTGGCATTGGGATTTTCTTTCTCATCATCTTCCCTATACCTATCATAGCTTCATTCGGGTCGATCTTGAGAAGCTTTTCGACAATTTTAATGTAAGCATTCTCGTGGCGCTTTTCATCGGCAGCAACAGTCCCGCATATGTTTGCAAGAACTCGGTCCCCGCCCTCTTTCGCTAATCGAGCAATATTACCATGTGATACAAATGTAGCGCGCTCTTGAAACGATGTATATACAAACCCTAAATAAGGGTTGTTGTCTCCTCTAGGGTCCTATAAATAACAACATTATTAATCTATCACTTGGTTATTCCTGAAAAAAAAATCTATCTTTTCTACTTTATCAATTTCAGTCATTTTTTTCTCTTTTGCCCAATTTCAGTCATTTTTAATCCATAAAAGGACTGATATTGGTAAAAGTAAAAGGTTGAAAGCGGACTACAATTAATAAAGTAAAAGGGATTATATTTGTTTTAGTACATTAAGTTACCACGATTTTGAATTTAGTCCACCAGGTTACCACTTTTTGAATTTAGTCCATTAAGTTTCGATTTATTTTGATTTTGGTCCAGTTACCTGCTATAGCAGGTTTAACAGGTCATTTTTTAAAACACAATATAATTTTATTCATAATGGATCCAGGATAGAAGTCAATTTAGTCTCATAATTTTCTACATTTTTTAAATGGTCTAAAAAAAGTTAAATGTATCAATTTAGTCCTTTTTTTTTTTTTTTTTTGCAATTTATCTTTGTTTTGTTCCCAAAAAATTAAATGTAATTTCGAAAAATGGGACTAAATTAGTACATTTAACTTTTTTGGAAATATAATTTTAACTTCCAAAGTAATGGTACAAACACTTACCATCCCGGTTGCAATCAAGTATTGCACTGTCTTCTCAAGCATCAACATATCGACCCGGCCCGAAAGATAAAGATATGTTTTAAGCAAATCACCGTGTCTGTTCTCCTCAGCAGTCCAAGCCCGAATCCATTTAGCCCATGGAGTCGAGCTCGACCCGGTTTTATCCCGAACACCATCCAAGGTATTAAACATAGTCATGTAAGTAGGCAGTGCTTCCTCAGTGATTATAGCCCCTGCTAATACCACCAAATACTCATCAGGAAGCTCTTTGGTACGATCACGTAAGGCCCGAACTTCATTCATAAATTCGTCGTTGGGCTTCGTTGAATCCGGAAGAAAATCAGTGGGTTGCCAGCTCTTCTCGACGGGCTTGAGAAGTGGGAGTAGATCTTTAGTGGCCCATGGTTCGAGTGACTTGAATACTTCAACCTTTTCTGGTGCCATTGGGTGAAAATGGCTTTGCCGGTGGGTTGCAACGGCCGAGACTGGTCGTGATCGCCGGTGAGTGGTGGCGGTGAGATAGGTTGCTCCTAGTCCTAATGTTTGCATGGCTTCTGCAGTGCTTGATGAGTTTTTTTTTTTTTGTAATGAGTGATTTAGTATAAACTATAAAAAGATGCAATCCTATTTATAACTACTTGTAACGTGCAAACCATGTGCGCGGTAGACTTTTATAACTAATAATGCCATGTGATGGTGGTGTTGTTGTAATAAGCTTGTGACGTGCAAGCACAATGTGCACAATTGACTAAAATATATAGTACTTCCTTCGTCCATACATTTGCACAATGATTAAAAAAATACTCCCTCCGTCTCCGAAAAGTTTATGGAAAATCTTGGGTACATGGTTTAAGAAAAAAGTGTAATGATGAGAGTGTTGAGAGGTAATTTTATAAACTTTTATATATAAATTAAATAAAGTTGATGGATTGAGTGTATGATGGGTCCCAAAAATAATAGCATGAGGGGTAAATATATGTATATTGTGAGGGTGGAGATTGTGATGGTTATTTCTATTTTGGGGTATGTAAACTTTTGGGGGACAAACTAAAGAGGAAAGTATGAAAACTTTTGAAGGGCGGGGGAGTATATTATAAATGTGTAGTGGCTAATTGAGGAACTACACGTAATACAAGAAAATTGATTTTTAGTAACAAAAATCTTGTAATTATAGCTTCTCTAGCTAAAAAAGTACAGAAATTGATTTTTAGTGACAAAACGTAATATTAATTCTCAATTTTGTGTCACTAAAAACTTTAGTTAGAGGAGCAATAATGAGAGGATTTTGTTGCTAAAAAATATTTTTCTCTTGTGGACAAAATGTAGAAAAAAAAAGTGAATTTTAACATTTAAAAAAATTAGAAGCTTATAACGGAACGTCAAAATAAGTAAGTGTAAAGCTTATGACGGGAAGGAGGAAACCAAATGGACCAACCCAGATCCCCGGCCATCACCAAAATAATATTCCTAGCTAATTAGTTGAAGATTTGCCCAATATAATACATAATGGGAGATCTTTTGTATTTCTCCTCCACCACCCCCACCCGACAATTAATGACAAAACACACAATAATTTACTTCCCACTTGCATATAAATTCGTATTGAGCATTTTTCTCATGTTTTTTGGCCGTCTAATAAGGAAAATAATTGTGATTAGAAGATTTGATCAAGATATGATCTTCTTTAATTAAGTTGTTACCTAAAATATTTCTGTAAATATATTTTTTATTTGATTCCTCATTTCCAGGTTGTAACTAATTATAAATAGTGAAAGCATCATCACCATTCTTTATTGTAAATCATATTTTACTCTCACATGGTCTCGGTATTCACTGCATGTGCATATTTCTTGGTTACAACGTACTGTCTTCACAAAGGTTTTCGGTGTTACGATTCTATAGATTTTTACACTTATGTTACTTGACATGCTCAGTTCGATGAAACGATTTCTCCTTTTTTTTAAGGATACCTCTCCTTGTTCAACGTGGTTTAGATTTTTCTTCCCTATTAGACTCGCAGGTTAACTTTGATACTCATCCCATACATTATATTCGCTGTAATAGAAATTAATATATAAGAATTAATTCACTATCTCTTTAGAAGTTCAGACTTTTGGATGAGACAAAATTCTTTCAGGTTCGATTCTTGCTGAAAGCAACTACTCTCATTTAAATTGTTCACTCAATGGACCTCCTCCCTAAAGGGTAGAAGTGATAATTCAGCCCACGAGTGAGGGGGAGTAATAGGAATTAATTTACAAGAATTAATTCTCCACCTTTCTACAAGTTCGAACTTTTAGATAAGACGAAATTATTTCACATGGCAACTTATATTACAGGCTTATTCAATACATGTCACATATCAGTTTGCACTTTGCATGTTCTTTATAGATCAGGTAAACTGTCCGACTTGCTAATGAGACCGTCTCATACAGGAGTCTCCCAGCGAAAATCAAATCATCGAAAATTCTTCACGCGTACTGTCACAAAAGAATGTCGGATGATAAACATGCTACATTTACTAGTGTAAAAACATGGTGGAAAACAAGTAGATCTACTAGAGCTAACTGTGATGCTTTAATGTTGATACCACAAATATGACTACTAATGTAAACAACAACATAAATAAACCTAATATGATCAAACTCAGTTCATGTTCTTGCTGTGGTTTTTTCTTTAATAATTTCGGATTAATGAGGCCATCCGTCAATGCACAAGTCGACGTGAGAGACGCTTTCAGAACGTTTAAGGCCTGCATCCACAAAACGAGTCTCATTACGTCAACATATCAATACGAAATAGTACGTACTACAAAAAAGCTCTGATTTTGATACCATTAAAATAGAGACGGATATCCAATCTGTATCTAATCCGTACCTATTAGAGACAGATTGGATATCCGCCTCTAAATTAATGGTATCAAAATCAGACTTTTATATAAACGCGACAAAAAAAATCTATCTCACCTCTTCCAATCCAATCTGATGCTCCACTTCTTCGACATCAGATAACGAGATATTCATCTCGTTGAGAAGAGAAACAGTGGACGACACACACAAGCGCGTCACAATTAAGTCATCAGTTACCATATACATTCTTGACCCCCCGACAAAAAATGGCTTATCTGAAGCCTCGTCGGGGGTCATCCTTGGAATTGTGTTGCACAAAGGAAGACAATGCTTGAAAGTATACAAAGCGTCTACTTTCGACTTCATTGCCAATTCTTTCGCTAACACCAGATACTTGTCGTCGACATGATCAGCTATGCTCCTGTGCAAATTGTCTATATTGCTAAGACTTGTGTTGCTTCCCAGAAGCCACTCAACTCTGCCTAACGGAATTATCAGCAGACTAAAAAGAAAATCTACGAAATCTTCGTCTGCCTGTGCAAACAACAATTTGTTAGTAGATTTTTGAAACATTACTTTCAAAATCATCTTCTTGGAGTTACGCGTTACATCTTTCTTGAACTGATCGTACACCAAAACCCCTGCTTCGGAGACTGTTGTATCCATCTTCGTCTCAATCTTACCGAATATGAGGTCAGACAGAGGCGTAGGCGAAAACAACGCCCCCTTGAGCAAATCTATAACCTTATGTAAACAAAACCAAAAAAGGAATTAGTACAAGAAATTCATGTGATCAAACAAAACAGAGAATTTTGAAAATGTGTCACAAAAATCAACTAATTTAACACACAAAACAGAGAATTTTGAAAATGTGTCACAAAAGTCAACTAATATAACACACAAAACAGAGAATATTGAAAAATGTGTCACAAAAACAAAACAGGTTCTGTCATTAATTATCAATTTCCTGTCATAGCTAGAGAAGCAATAATAACATGATTTTGTCACTAAAAATCAATTTTCTCGTAGTGCATATTGCCTACACCACTGACCTCTTTCAATCCGAATGTAACGTTCCTCATCTCGGCCTTGTTCATATCCGCGATATCAATCCCGAATTTGCTAAGAGTTTGCATAATGGATCCGGACACATTAGGAAACATCCGAAGATCATCGGACACAATGAAAGAAGCTGAATTTTGCGTAAAACATCCGTCGTACGATTCCCCAAACTTATATCTACTCGGGTCAGCGTAGTCGAAGCTGACTTTCAACTGACTGAACGTGAACCCGCTTCTCGGATTGTTCAGCACATCCTTGCCAAACTTTGTCCATAACGTGACATTTTCCGGGTTTTTTAAGCCGTTGTACAATGTGGTTAGGCTTCCAATCGAAGGGGCGTTTTCGCCATAGTGTTTTTCGAGAATTTTGACAATTTTTCCCAACGGCAACCACAGAAAACTTAACAACACATCGGCAAAATCATTGTCGGCTTCTGCAAACAACACCTTTGATTTCTCCTTATCAATGAAGAATTTCAGAGAGAATTCAGCCTCCTTTGCATCATGCATTCTATTGGCTGTATTATTTTGTACAAACACACCAAATAAATGAATAGATTAATTATATATTTCTCTTCTGCCCCTAAATCATAATAAACATTAAAAAAAATCATAACTTTTTCAGCAACAACCAGTACCAAAAAAATAGGTCACGAGCCATAAAATAAATAATATTGGATACAATTGAGAAGTTACCTTATAAATAAAAATATAGAACCGGTGATTTTCGATATATCACGGCGGTGACGACGAGGATGAGAGTGGTGGAAATGATGGCTTTTTTTATGATCCGGGGCTTCAGGACACAAGAGGACAAAGGAAACTGTGTTTGTTACGTATGCTCGAATAACTATTGTACGTTGAAAAAACTCTGGTTGATGTAGATTTTGTTTTTCAAAGGAAATTGTTTTTCTTTATTGGTATTAATTTCTTCATTAAAATGTTTTAGGTATTTTTTACTATAGAATATTAGTTTTAAAATTAAATTAAATCACACAAAAACAACTCAAAATGAAAAAAACAGTACATCCTATCCTACCCTATCTATAAAGCATGGATAAATAAAAACCGTCCGGTATCCTACAGGTTCCAGGTTAAAAATTGCTACGTGTCTTAAAAAAAGAAAAAAGACTGCATCTTCCTTATTTCAATTCAATTACAGCGCCGCCTCAGTTCTCTCTCTCTCTCTCTCTCACACACACACATGAATCATATATCTAATTACACCTCAACTCTTCCCCCAAATTGTGCGACAGGGAAGGCCGAATCCCTCCCATGTCACTCAATCCTTCTCACTCGCTGGGAGGTCTCGAATCCCTACATTCATGATTTAAATCCCGAATTAAGTATAATAATCGCATCTACTGGATTTAGAATTTTCTACAACTCACAATTTCGTTGTTCACGCGGAGAATTTCAGTTCGCACCATTTGTGGAGCTTAATCTGTTTTTTACAACTCACATATTCATTGTTGATTCAGAATTTTTTTAGTTCATATCATTTGTGAAGACTCTCTTTTGTGTTTTTAAAATTAAAGACAAAAAAAAATGATAATTGTAGTTTAGGTATTTATATGCACACCATCTGCTTGATGAATTGTTTGTTCAGAAAATGATAATTTCTCTTTTGTGTTTTTAAAATTAAAGACAAAAAAAAATGATAATTGTAGTTTAGGTATTTATATGCACACCAACTACTTGATGAATTGTTTGTTCAGAAAATGATAATTGTAGTACTTGCACTTGAGTCTGTTATTTGCTGCCTTTTTTATACGGTCTATTTCAATTTGAATGTGATCACACACTATATGCAAAAAAAGCTTATTATGCCTAGATTTCAAGATGTCTTGTTCTCTTTCTCTCTTTTTTTTTTTTAAATAAATTTGGGTTCTATATATGTTAAACAAAAGGGAAACCTTTTGTGCTCAGTGTGGTGAGGGAGGTTGAGCACATGCTTGTAAATGCTCAGTATGTTTGGTAATATATTAAATGCAATTAGGGTGATGAGATATTTTTGTGTTTGATTTTCTTATTTCGCAGGTCCCGTGTGGAGGAATATCTTCTGATTACTGGAGTTGAAGAATTTAACAACGTGAGAATCAAGTTCATTTTTGGTGTAAACAGGTATACTTTAGTTGAAGTTGTATAAGTGTATCTCAGATTTTATCTCACCATGTGTAGCAATTGTTATAAATTTGTTTGTTCTTGATAATCGATACATATCAATTTGCGTAGACTGAAGTAAAATGTTTCAAATTTGGATATAAATTTGCAATATCATGTTGTAGAGTGAAAGGAAAAAAATAGACATGGGCATGCTACTGCCACTTACCATGATTGCCCACAAAGCCATCATTATTTATTCATTTATTTCTTATTTCGACTTGAACAGTGTCTTGTTGTCTTAGGTTATGTTTCTCATCTGTAGCAAATCAGGAAGAAACTAAGTACGACAGCTTAGTTTGGATTAAAGCATCAACTCCTTTATCTCATTTACTTTCCCCACTTTTTATGGGTATTTAATCGTACAAAATTGAAGGTTCATTTATGTACACTTTTCATGTCAAGATCAAAAGCAAATGAAATTGCAATTCTTGTTGTTTTTGTCATTCTTGATTTTAGTGGTTACGAGAGTTGGGATGGAGTAATTAGCATTCTTGTCTGCCTAGGTTTTTATTTAGTTAGGGCCTTAATATATGAAATGCATATAATTCTGGACTGCGGATATTAGAGATTTTCCAAGGTTAGGAATATCCATGGACAACTTGAGGGTTATCTTTTGACATATTAACAAGCAATTACTCACCAATGGGTTATATACAGTTTCTTACTTGCTTATTCAATGAAGTTTGTTTATCCCCATGATTTTTATGATCCATGAGCATTCTTGTGATGCATATTGGTCTTCAATTTCTTTTTCTACCTGTTTTAAATATCCTGCGTTTTATTGCTTTTACTTGTTTTCTCTATTTGGTTTAGGTTTAACCCGTAAATACTTACATTTATCTCTGAATAGACTATGGGCACCTCCCCCTTCATATGCAGCATACCTCTACTTTTCATCTGAACTGAATTGGTATTATTAGAGTCCTAATTCAGTTTCTACTTTTGTTATATAGCACTCATTGCATAAGTTATCAATAGATTTTCCTTGCTAAGAAAAAAATTAAATCTGAATTAACTTATTGCTTATGTTCCTCAAGTGAGTGAAACCCTGTCATTTATTACATATATAAACATAACTTTATCAAATAGAATGAGAGTTTGATGGATAGAAAAGATGGAGGCAGTGGGCAAGTCCAGTTTAAAAACTGCAGTTCGCCAAATGAACTTTTGGAGTATAACTTCATCGAATAGCTCACTTTTTAGTGAGTAAAAAAAGGTTATGCTAAACAATCACCATAACAAGCGTAATGAGCTAAACAAAAGCAGCATAGCCATCATTTTCCAGGCGCTTAATGCTTACTACATCAATGTTTTTGCCATTTTTGTATGACTTACTAAATAATTTATTTATGGTATTTAACTCATGATAAAGATGAAAACAAATTGGTGGCATAAATTATAGTCCTAAGTGTGATGCAGTCATGCAGAAGATAATTCGACATAGGTATTCCTCTTATCACACACACAATAAAACAAAAAAAGGAGCAACTTATGAATATTGTTTTCGATATGAATCAAGCTCACATTACTCTAATCTCTAATTCTTCTTTAAGGGAAGAAATTTCATATATTTTGGAGAACAGTATCATATCAGAAAAGACTGGATCCTCATCCATTTTTTAAATCCTGTTAGACAAAGTTCTCTTGACATCAATAAATACAATAATCTCACTTAGAATCACTGATTAAGGGAGCTGGTATTCACATCACTTAGAATCACTGATCAAGGTTTGCAATTTTTCAATGGGTGAATACAGAGTAACTCTACCTTCCCTCCTGTCTCCTTGAAAAAAATTATCTGAAATCTATTGTTTCTACTTGAAGCTGGTATTCACATTGATGTTCGCGAGTTTCAATTACATGTATAAATTAAACACATATGTATTCTTTGAAATTTTAGTATATCATATTGTTTACATTATCTGAACCTCAGGCGATGTGTTAAATCTATGGTTCTCTTGAGTTTTGTGTGGCTTCCTAAGCTAAAGTCTGGTCTATGAATTTTTTTGGGTACATGGTGATAAACTGGTTGTTGTGCAGGCTATTCTTTATTATGATGTATGTTAATATTTCTTATTTGAAAATTTTGAAGTGTCATATGACAAACAATGTTTAAGATATGATGGGTATATTCTATTTGGGCTAGCAGCAATGATGGTTTAATTTTTTTAATATATTTGCACCACATATAAAATATCTTCAATTTAAAATATAGTATGCTTTTTTCTCTCCTCTACTCTCTACTCTGTCATCATTCATTAAAAGTTTTCCTTTCACACGCAGCACATTAGTCTCATTTCCATACATATGTATCATTAGTCTCAGCTCATTAGTATGAGTATTAATTAATAGGTATTGTAGCTGCATCAATTGTGGATAGTGTCAATACAATTACAGATTTCAACAAGAAGTTGAAGCGTTAACAAGAAGGTTTCTTTCTAATTCAGTATGAGCCATCATTTTACAAAGGATGTTGAATATGGACTGGAGACCCCACTCTACAGATTGATAACATTGCAAATATTGAACAAGAAATAAATGTCAATCGCACGTCTCAAAATCAAAGAGTATAGTAACACAATATTGTAATAAGTATTTTGTAATATCAGAAATGTGTATTTGTAAAATAAGTTTAAATATGTACTTGCATATTATAAACTATATTTAATAAAAAAATTCTCTTTATTTAAAAAATACAAATATGCAATAATTTAAACACAAATATACGGGTTAACACCTCAATATTTGAGGTGTGCCCTACCTAGTAATAATATAATGCATACATTGTTATAACTTATAATTACATCCATTTGCAATATTAATCTATCGAATGAGATTATCTGTTCCAATTTTAATGTTTCACATATTATTCTATTAATTCTATTATATGGATTATTGAGATGTGTTATATAAAAACATAATCAACATCCCATAATATTAGAGACAACACATGTTAAAAATTCAGCAAGATGAAAAATAAAAGTGAAACAGAAAAATAAGATGATAATCTGGAGGGTGTTTTGTAATTTGAAGATCAAAAAAGTGAAATATAGCACAAAACAACAGCTATGCATATAGCTCAAAACAATTTTTTTTAACAAAAAACAGGAATGGCAAGACCTACAATTCTATTACAAGAAGCCGAGGCCATTGCTTAGGGCACTAGAGGATGCAAGAGACGCCTTCAAAACGTTAAGAATCTGCATCAATGAGTTAAACAATCTCATTAATTAGTCCAATAAACGAAAGCAAGGTAAATTGCATTTTTTGGTCCCTATTAATGTCTTTTTTTTTTCTGCAAAAAGTGTCTTGACCTTTAAATATTTAACAATTTTGATACCAATAAAACTTTCAAAAACAGTTTTGGTGCCAAAAATCCTTTAGTTTTTTAAGGTAATTTCGCATGGGATCCTTTTTATTCAAAAAGGATGATAATTTTAATGGATTAAAATTGCAATTTCTCCAAGAAAGCATAACAAATAAGGTAATTAAATATATATATATATATTTTTTATTTTATTTTTGTCTCTTAAGTGGTACCAGTTTTGATTTTTTTATTTTTTGTCTGAATTCTGAAAACTTGTGAATATTGAGCATTGTCACTAGTTGAGCCTTTCGTACTATCAAAACTATCATCACTGCCCAACATATCATTATCCCTAACACAAAATTCTGTAAACATAGAGGACTATTTCAAAGTCGAAAAACTTAAATAGACACATAATGCACAAGGAAAATCAAACCTCTTCGGCCCGAACGTGGAGTTCCACTTCTTCAACATCAGACGAACAGATTTTCATCTCCCTGAGACGAGAATCAACGGACGACACACAAAGGTGTTTAACAGTTAAATCATCAGCAACCACATACATTCTTGATTCATCAAACTGAGAAAGAAGATTAGTAACAAAATGTGTGATCCCAACGGGTGTAGAAAAAGTTCCAACTGTCATCAAATGGTCTTTTAAATCAGTACAATTGAGGTACTTTTGGTCAACAAGATCAGCAATTGTCCGATACAGATTGTCTATTTTGTTAAAACAAGTGTTGCCTCCAAACAGAAAGTCAACCATTCCTAAAGGAATTGTGAGAATGACAGAGAGACGAGAAACAAAATCTTTGTCTGCCTTAGCAAACAGTAATTTCTTGGTTGACTTTTGAAATACTATTTTCAAATCATGTGTCTTGTTGGAGTTAGAATTAACAGAAGTTGCTTCCTTCTCATTCTGATGCAATGAAATTCTTGTTGTACAACCTAGTATGATATCGGTCAGCGGTTGATGGGAAGTCAATAACCCCTTCAAAAAGTCCATAATCTAACAAAAAAAGACAAGCATATTAATAATAATTATATAAATAAATAAAGGGGAAATAGATTTTTTACCTGAATCATACCAGTTTTGATTTTTGTCTTATAAATTTTTTCGACTTAAAAATTAATTTTCTATATTTACAAAACTACTCCCTACTATTCAAAATATAAGTCATTTTAAATTAATGCACGTATATTAAGAAAACAATTAATTTCACATTTTACACTTAATTAATATTTGTACTTCTCATTAAAAGAATAACAAAGTATTAATTTTAAGGGCAAATTTGGAAGATATACGATTAATTTGCATTGAAAAGGGTAAAATGTCATATAATTTGCAAAGAAAACGAAAGGTCAAAACTGCTTATATTTAGTCCTTTAACCTTAACCGGTAATCAATTAGGCTACCGATCCGAGGATAATGATATGTTAAGCAGTGATGATGATTTCAATAGTACTAAAAAGGCAGATAACAACAATATCCTTCAAAAGAGTCCAGTCCTTAATTAATTCAAACAAAAAAAATATAACATAAATTTTCTGGTAAAACGACGTAAAATACTGGGTTTTGTAAACATAAAAGACTAATTTTAAAATTAAAACTAATATAGGAAAAAAAATCACTTACCTTAATAAAAAATTAAAAACAAGTGAAAAGGATCTTGAATAAATATACATTTATAAAAACAAACATGATTGAGACCAAAGGTCACATTTCTTGTTTCTGCCCCATCCATGTCTGAATACTAAACACCAACACTGTTAAGTGTTTGTTCAGTAGATCCATTACCTTTAGGCACAACCCTAAAGTCATCGTCTCGTATAATCAATGAAGCATTCTTTTCCGTAAAAACCCGAAGAACCACAAAATAAGCTTTTTCCCCAAGAACAAAAACTTCAGGTTGATCACAAGTGTGTATATCCAACTTCTGATTAGGAAATGGAAATGCATAAACACTTTCTGGGTTCACAATTGCTGGCTTCATTCCACCTGAGAAAGTGAACCATTTTAGATCAAAAAGACTATTGCACAAAGAATTCAAACATCCAACACAATGGGGTGTTTTTTCTCCATAATGTTTCTTCATAGCATGCATAATGTCTCCCACTGGTAGAATCAAGAAGCTGAATAATACATCTGTGTGAGGTTTATCTCAAATCCTCCTAGACTAGACGAGTGCTACTCGTCTTGTGAATATCAGGTAGATTCTACTCTACTACTGTACTCGTCTGTTGGGTAGATCAGTCGAGGTACTTAGTCGATAGAAGTCTTCTGAAGGACTCAGTTGTTGGGCGTATCAGCTGGTGGAGTCAGACAAGTTAACTCAGACCAGATCAGATGAGTTGGAGGAGTCCAAACAGATGAGATGGGTGTTGCGAAGGACAAGACGAGTTGGGAAGACCAGACAAGTAGAGGTCTGACCAGACTAGTTGAGTTCTGATAGCAGGGTTAATTTTTGGCTAAGTATGGAGTCGTCTTGTCTTGCGAAGACAAGTGAAGGGCAAGGAGGTCAATTCAGATTGGGTCACGCTGAAGGTGTGAGTTTGTTACACGGTTGTAACAGAATCCACGTGGCAACAGAGCACGCTTTCAACACACGCTGCAATCACCTTGAATCCTATAAATACCCCATTACTTGTATTTGTAATCCTTGACGCGTACGAGCATTCGTTTTGAGAGTTGAGAGTTCACGAGTGAAGTGAGGATAAATCCCTTTCCGAGTGATGAGTGTGTAAACATCTCTTATACTTAATCAAATTGAAGTCGTGTGTCCAGTGGATGTAGATCACGTTGATCGAACCACTTAAATCTTCTTGTGCTCTGTTTTTCGTTTTCGTTTATATTTGTGAATTGCCATGCTTTCGTTGGATTGAATTGTGGCCGATTATTTTGCTTGTGATTGGAGACGTCTAATCGGAGTCGAATTATCATTGACAATCGTAACAATTGGCGCCGTCTGTGGGAACGATCGGGATCGAGAGGAATCGATTGTCATCCATTAATCAACTGCCAGTTCGAAGATGGAGAATTCGACCAAGTATAATATTGAGAAGTTCTCAGGCACGGGTGACTTTGGGCTGTGGAGAGTCAAGATGCAGGCTCTCCTAGAACAGCAAGGCTTGTTCGACGTGCTCGAAGAGTCTACAGCCCCAGCTGAGGAATCTGCCTCTGTTGCTGCTGAAAGGAGCAAGATGCTCAGGAAAGCTCGAAGCACTATTCTGCTCTGCCTTGGTGATAAAGTTCTGAGAGAGGTGGCTAAAGAGAAAACCGCGAAAGAGGTCTGGGACAAGCTAGGTAAACTCTACATGGTTAAAACCTTAGCTAACCGTCTCTATTCGAAACAGAAGTTGTATGCCTTCAGAATGGTGGATGACAAACCCATTCCGGATCAGCTTGATGAGTTCAATAGAATTCTTGATGATCTAGAGAATTTAGATGTCAAGTTAGAGGAAGAGGATAAGGCTCTGATTCTATTGAGTGCTCTCCCTAAGTCCTTTGAAATCTTAAAGGACACCATCTTGTATGGTAGGAAGGAAAGTATTACATTGGAGGATGTAATGCTGGCTGTCAAGTCCAAGTTGTTGCACAACAAAACGTCTCAAGTAGACAAGGTCAGTAGCGGAGAAGGATTGACAATCAGAGGTGGCCAGAAGCGATCTGGTGCCAAGAAGGGGTCTAGTCAACCCAAAGGAGCTGATAAGGGAAAATCAGCTGTGTCCAATCAAGGTGAGGCAGTGTGCTACCATTGCAACAAACCTGGGCACTATAAGAATGCTTGTCATAAATACAAGCAGTTCTTGAGGAAATCTGGTGCCAATACCTCTAATGACAAGAATCAAGCTAATCAGACTCAAGTTGAGAAGGAGCAAGAATGCTACGAGTCTGCTCAAGCGCTAACCATCACATCCTCTACAGAACAGCAAGCATGGATCCTTGATTCAGGGTGTTCTTTCCATATGACTCCAAGACGAGATTGGTTTCATGACTTCAAGCAACAGAAGGGCGGTTCTGTTCTGCTTGGGAATGATCACACTTGCAAAGTTGTTGGAGAAGGTAGTGTTCACCTGAAGATGTACGATGGGGTAGTAAGAATACTCAAGAGTGTTAGGTACGTACCTGAACTCAAGAGGAATTTGATCTCACTTGGGATGCTGGATTCTATGGGCTATAAATTCCAGTCGGCTGATGGAGAGCTCAGTGTGTCAAAAGGGGAGCTGACTGTCCTGAAAGGCGAGAGAAGGAGTGATCTCTACTTTCTTAAGGGAGAAACAGTAGCTGGTAGATCAGATGTAGCGGAGGTGCAAGACAACTCGATGTTGTGGCACAAAAGACTAGCTCACGTAGGCGAGAAGGGCCTAGTGGAGTTGTCTAGACAAGGTCTGCTTGGCAAAGACAAGATCACTCAACTCGACTTGTGTGAGTCTTGTATCCTTGGTAAGTCCAAGAGACTAAAGTTTGGTAAGGGTGTTCACTCTACCAATGGGATCATGGACTATGTCCATTCTGATCTATGGGGGCCAGCGAGGAATCAGACGAGGTCTGGTGGAAAATACTTCCTGTCTATCATAGACGACTACTCAAGAAAGGTGTGGGTGTCTATTCTCAAGTCGAAGTCAGAAGCATTTGAGAAATTCAAGGAATGGCTCATTGAATGTGAAAATGTCACAGGCAAGACTCTCAAATATTTGAGAACTGATAATGGTCTGGAGTACCTATCAGACGAGTTCAATGCGTTCTGCAAATCGAAAGGAATAGTACGGCATAGGACTGTGCCAGGGACCCCTCAGCAAAACGGTGTTGCTGAGAGGATGAACCAGACACTACTTGAGAGAGTCAGGTGTATGTTGAACAGTTCTTGTCTGCCAAAGGTGTTTTGGGGAGAGGCTGTGTCTACTGCAGCCTACTTGATAAACAGGAGTCCTTCCTCGGCTGTGCAATACAAAACCCCAGAGGAGTTGTGGTCTGGACGTGCAGCCGATTACAATCATTTGAAGGTATTTGGATGTCATGCTTATGCTCATGTCAAGCAAGATAAGCTTGAGCCTCGAGCATTGCGATGCGTGTTTGTTGGGTATCCTTCAGGCGTGAAAGGATACAGGTTATGGTGCCTCGAAGCTGGGATGCAGAAATGTATAATCAGTAGAGATGTTACGTTTGATGAGAGTCGGATGCCTCTATCAGAACAGACTAGTACGAGTACTAGTGCAGCTGATAACCAACCAGACGAGACACAAGTCGAGGTGGAGCAAGTTGACTCCACAAGACCAGTTGGAGATGATATTGATCCAGATGAGGAGGGCGATCCTCAAAGTGAGAATGATCTTCAACATTATCAGCTGGCACGGGACAGAACCAGACGAGAAGTCCACCCACCTCAGAGGTATGGTCAAGCTGACATAGTCTCATTTGCATTATGCGCAGCTCTTGAGGTGGAGTCTCTGGAGCCAAAGTCTTATTCAGAAGCCATCAGCTGCCACGACAAGGAGAAGTGGATAGTTGCTATGGAGGAGGAACTGCTTTCTTTGAACAAGAACCAGACATGGGAGATTGTTCAAAGGCCCAAGAACAAGAAGTTGGTTGGGTGCAAGTGGATCTATAAAAAGAAGGTGGAGGCTCAGAGGGGTGGCAGACTTAGATACAAGGCGAGGCTTGTAGCTAAGGGATTTACACAGAAAGAAGGTATCGATTTCAATGAAATCTTCTCACCTGTTGTGAAGCATTGTAGCATCAGAATCTTGTTAGCTATGGTTGCCCAATATGAATTGGAGCTACATCAGATGGATGTGACCACAGCTTTCTTACATGAATCTCTAGACGAGAGGATCTACATGAAGTTACCAGAAGGGTTGGACATAGAAGAAGGGGAAGACAAGGTCTGTCTATTGAAGAAGTCCCTCTATGGCCTCAAACAAAGCCCTAGACAATGGTACTTGAGATTTGATGAGTACATTTGCTCAGCTGGTTTTACAAGGAGCTTGTACGACAGTTGTGTCTATTTCCGACGGGTTGGGACTGGAGTTACCTATCTTCTGTTGTATGTTGATGACATGTTAATAGCAGGCGAGTCTATTGACAGTGCTAATCAAGTTAAGGAGATCCTCAAACAGGAGTTTGAGATGAAAGATCTTGGTGAAGCCAAAGTGATTCTTGGGATGGAGATCAGTAGACTAGACGGGTCTATTCTGCTGAGTCAACCTACTTATCTTCAGAAGGTGTTAGAGAGGTTCAGAATGCATAAGGCAAAGACTGTCTCTACTCCTATTGGCCAACATCATCGTTTGTCCAATCAGATGAGTCCCAGGAACAGCCAAGAGCGAACTCAGATGAGCAAGATACCTTATGCCAGTGCTGTAGGGAGTCTAATGTATGCTATGGTGTGTTGTAGACCAGACTTGACTCATGCTATGAGTGTGATCAGCAGATATATGAGTGATCCAGGCTTAAGCCATTGGGAAACGGTTAAGTGGGTTATGAGATATGTTCTGGGATCAGCACAGAAGGGTCTGAAATTTCAGAAGATGCCAAGTGAGGGGGATGCACTTGTGGGATACGTTGATGCAGATTACGCAGCCAATGTTGACACTCGAAAATCCTTAACAGGATATGTGTTCACTCTATTTGGTACGGCAGTGTCGTGGAGGTCTATTCATCAATCCGTAGTTGCATTGTCTACTACTGAAGCGGAGTACGTGGCCTTGACTGAGGCAGTTAAGGAAAGCATGTGGCTGAAAGGGATTCTTAAGGAATTTGGTTTATCTCAGAACAGTGTGACTGTCTTCTGTGATAATCAAAGCGCAATTCATCTCGCAAAGCATCAGAGGTATCACGAGAGAACCAAACACATTGATGTGAAGCTGTACTTTGTGAGAGATATTGTGGAGAAGGGGAGCGTCCAAGTGGTTAAGATAGCTACTGAGGAGAACCCTGCTGATGCATTTACTAAGGCGTTACCAAAAGAGAAGTTTGGTTTATGTCTTAGGTCAGTTGGTTTGCATTAGTGACCTCTGCGGAGAAGGCTACTAGTCTGGTGGCGGCAGATTAGTAGTAGAATCTGTCCTTTGAGAAGGATAGATCGGAGCTGTTAGTTCAAGGTGGAGATTTTGAGCTAAAGGTGGAGAATTGTGAGGTTTATCTCAAATCCTCCTAGACTAGACGAGTACTACTCGTCTTGTGAAGATCAGGTAGATTCTACTCTACTACTGTACTCGTCTGTTGGGTAGATCAGTCGAGGTACTTAGTCGATAGAAGTCTTCTGAAGGACTCAGCTGTTGGGCGTATCAGCTGGTGGAGTCAGACAAGTTAACTCAGACCAGATCAGATGAGTTGGAGGAGTCCAAACAGATGAGATGGGTGTTGCGAAGGACAAGACGAGTTGGGAAGACCAGACAAGTAGAGGTCTGACCAGACTAGTTGAGTTCTGATAGCAGGGTTAATTTTTGGCTAAGTATGGAGTCGTCTTGTCTTGCGAAGACAAGTGAAGGGCAAGGAGGTCAATTCAGATTGGGTCACGCTGAAGGTGTGAGTTTGTTACACGGTTGTAACAGAATCCACGTGGCAACAGAGCACGCTTTCAACACACGCTGCAATCACCTTGAATCCTATAAATACCCCATTACTTGTATTTGTAATCATTGACGCGTACGAGCATTCGTTTTGAGAGTTGAGAGTTCACGAGTGAAGTGAGGATAAATCCCTTTCCGAGTGATGAGTGTGTAAACATCTCTTATACTTAATCAAATTGAAGTCGTGTGTCCAGTGGATGTAGATCACGTTGATCGAACCACTTAAATCTTCTTGTGCTCTGTTTTTCGTTTTCGTTTATATTTGTGAATTGCCATGCTTTCGTTGGATTGAATTGTGGCCGATTATTTTGCTTGTGATTGGAGACGTCTAATCGGAGTCGAATTATCATTGACAATCGTAACAATCTGCAAAATCGTTGTCGATTTCTGCATATAGAACATTAGTTTTCTGTTTGTTTATTACAGCCTTGAAATTGAAGGTAACAACTTGTGGTTCAGACATTTTTTGGTGGGAGGAGTTTTGATTTAGGGTTTAGGGTTTTGATGAGGGTTAAATAGGGCTGCTGCATTGGAACACTCATTTCTGGAAACGATGGTTCAACTTCTGCATTAAGTAATGTCGTTCACGCTTGCATATTATATTTGGCCTAATTAAATTCCGCACATTTAAAAAAAATATTGCATGCATTTGTTTTCTTATATCAATATAAGTACGGTTGCTATCAATATATTCCACAAAATAACTTTTACACACAAATTAAGAAAAATAATAAAGGTGGTCAAGTTTAATTAATATGACTATTTTACCTTGATATTTCATAAATCTAATGTAAATTTCAAAACAGAAATTACTCTTAACTCAATGTTAATGAGTAAATTATATATGGAGTAACTTTAATTATGGCGGATCGGGTTAAAATTTTCATCCCTACTATAATTTGAGACATTTGAAGAAGGAAAATATGGGTATCATTGTGTGACGGAGGAAGTACGTTGATTTTTGTTAAATGTATTAAATATGTTGATTTCATCTGAGATACTAAGTCAATTTAATTTCATAACTTTCAACATTTTTTGAAATTGTCCCAAAAAATTAAATTTATCAATTTAGTTCCATTTTTTGTAATTTATTATGTTTTGATCCAAAAAAAGTTAAATGTACCAATTTAATCTCATTTTTTTACAATTACATTTAACTTTTTTGGGATCAAAACAGAACAAATTGCAAAAAGAATAAGACTAAATTGATACATTTAACTTTTTGGAGACCCGAACAAAACTAATTACAAAAAAATGAAACTAAATTGATAAACTTACAGGACTAATTAACTTCTATCTAGTGATGTTATTCGAACCGAGCCTTAACGAGACTCGACTCGTCTCGACTCGTTAAGGCTCGACTCATTTAGCTTAATGAGTCGAGCTCGTTAGATACTCGATTTATTAACGAGCCGGCTCAAGCTCAACTTGTTAGGCTCGATAACTAATTTTTTATAAAAAATTTCATTAGACTTGTTAAGCTCGTTAGACTCATTAACGAGTCGAGCCGAGCTCAATTTTTAACTCAACAATGTTATCAAGCTCGGCTCCAATATCAGCTCAACTTCTATTCCATTTGAGCATGCTCCCTGGATCACGTGCATGGTTGTGCATTTAGGAAAGATATGAGAGATGGATAAAAAAAAAAACCTTAATTATAAAATTGTTAGATCTTTGAATGAGGTAAATTGAGAAAGAAAAAAAAAGAGTTAAAATTAGTTAAACTAACAAATAATTTAAATAAGAATTATATATAATATTCTATATTCACATATTCATGATTATAAAACAAAAAAAAAATGTAAAGATATAATCATCTTAACCAATAGTTTCATCTTTATTGAAGTAAAAGTATTTACACGCAAGGCACATAATTCCATGCTAATTACTATAACAATACAATGAAAGCCATTCAAAGTTATATGTAGCATGTAAATTAAGTTGATTCTGTGAGTTAGTTTAGTTATTACACAAGCTGAACAAAGTGATCATATATATAATATATGAAAGAACAATAAACACAGCTTAAACTGTTCAAAGAAATCTGCAAATTGTGAATCCAAGTTTGGAGTGGCCGCACGTATATATTTAAGCAGCTTCCGCGAACCCAACCCTCATGTTTCCGTAGTCGAACACGGTGTGATATGGTCCCATGAAAATATCTCCCAATATCCTGCATCATTACACAACGACGACAGATGTAAGAAATCGACAGATTTTGATGATCATAAGAAATGAGAACATCGATTAGCAGGGCAAATATTTGTTTTTGAGTGATTTTGTTTTGATTCGCTTCAGAGATGGTTAAGAGCGTCGTTTGCACACGAGCAAGACGGAAGATTACCATAGAGGGCCACGAGGCGGGGGCACATCCATGGCAGCGAATCCACTGATGCACTGAGCTGCGTCTCCCTCTCCGACTTTAAGGACGTACTGAATAGCAACAAGCACATAGAAGAGTGATTTTTCGCAGGAAAAAACAAAACAAAACAAAAAGCTACTCCCCCCGTCCCACAGGAATTTGCACACTTTCCATATATGGATGTCCCATACCAATTTGCACACTCCATAAAAGGAAATATCTTCATAACCCTCACCCTTAAAATATACTCATATTTACCCCTATGCCATTACTTTTCCACACTCAATCTACTTTTTACTTTACTTTATTCATAAAAGTTTACAAAATTACCCCTCAAAACATCACTCATTACACCTTTTCTTACACATTTCTTAATATGTGTACCGTCCAAAGGGTGCAAATTCCTCTGGGACGGAGTGAGTATTAAAATGGAGTCAAAATACTATCTACGTCTCTCGTAATCTTATGTCTACTACTCCCTCCGTTCCTAATTATCTGTCTAATTTTTCGTTAATTAGGATACCAAAAAACTATTATACCCCTGCCTATTACTACTTGATGAATTAATAAGCTTATAATTACAAGAAGATGATTAGTATTTTGGGTATTGGTACAGAAAAATGGTTTAAAAAAATTGTTGATATTAGCAAAGTGACGAATAATTAGAAACGCCATTCTCGATAGAATCAAACAGAGGATTAGGAATGGAGGCACTTATCTTAATCTACATCTAAATATCCAAATATAGCACAATGATAAAAACAAAATCCTCCGAAACTTGCATATTCAGCAAGTAACGAGAATTCCACCAAGTTATGGACGATGCAGAAAAGAAGAAGGCATGATTCACGTGATGAAAAGGATAGCATGTAACTAACCTGCTCTGGGGTAAGAACGAATAGTTTACCGCCTATTGTAAATGTAACATTGGGCATGGAAGATAAGATGCTGCAGTCAACAGCCGATTGTCCGTTTGGACTTGGAAGGCGTTCACAGAGCTACAGTTCACAAACGAGGATTTAGAGCACCAAAGAAAAGTGAAAAAGAAAAAAAGGAGACTCTTTGAAAGACGCAATCTATTCTACCTGGTTAATATAGTCCAGAATCTTTTCTTCGGTTTGGTTCTGTCTGAGTTGACTTTGCATCCATACGACTGCCATCTGGCAAGCAGTGCACATTTCATCGCGGGCGCCATGTTTACTTTTAGTGCTCTCTTTGTCCACCACGCTCTCAATGATCATACTAAACATAGTGTCAGAATAAACCCGCATCAAGTAATTTGAATATAAACATGATGGATATTTCAATAGTTAGTTTTAATAAGAGTAACAATAAAAAACAGGGACATGTGTATTTTTTTTAATCTGTGTTAAGATTTTAACCATTCAAAGTTAACCAGGATGAAACTGACCTAACATCTCGAGTTCCATCAGAAGAGCATAAACCGATTTTGGAGCAGATCTGATGAGGTTGTGCCTGTAAATACCAACAAAAGCAATATCAGACTCTTAGATTGAAAGCTGCTGGATTAAGAGCTCGTTT
Source organism: Galeopsis tetrahit (assembly GCA_963675135.1). Taxonomy (NCBI): domain Eukaryota; kingdom Viridiplantae; phylum Streptophyta; class Magnoliopsida; order Lamiales; family Lamiaceae; genus Galeopsis; species Galeopsis tetrahit. The sequence goes on from OY776128.1 coordinate 81,009,405, forward strand.
GGCTGAGTTTATAAACTACTTGAAACAGCTTATAAGCTCTCAAAAAGTGTTTGGTGTAAAAGACTGTTAACAGCTTTAAAATAAGGCTATTACAGCTGATAAGCTCCAGATCATTGAAAAATAAAAAACTAAAACGGCAAGTCAGAACTGGAAAAGAGTTGAGGAAAAGTAAAAAAAAACAAATAAAGAACGTCGTATACCTCTGATAACAACATTTCCAGTATGGTTTTCCCATATTCAGAAACAACGGACTTGCATTCCTGGCTTACAATCCCAGAAGCTCCAATTGCGTGGTTAATGAGAGTAACCACAGTCTGAAAATAGAATCGCAGCAAGTTAGCTAACTCGGTTTATCGTAAATTTGATATAATATGTTTACTAGATTATTAGGAGTACATACAGTTGGTCCTGCCAACAAGGAGGTTCCAGAGTCGGCAATTGCAGAGCAACCGTCGGAACAATATCCTGGGAAATTTATATATCGACTTGGATGAGTTCAAAAAAATAAATAGTGACAAAAAAGATCTTAACATCTGCAAGTAAATAAGTTTATACCAGTCGTCTCCCCGCCAATTAGAACTTCACCCATGTCAAACTGAAAATAGAGAAAATAATTATAAGTCTTTGGAAATGAATGCAATCACGAATAGATTTCTAGAAACCAAGAGGTTGAAGAGGACACCTGCCAGTAACCCTTCTGAGTTACAGGAACATATGTGTGCTCGCCCTTAAAATGATTAGGATCAACCCCACCAAAAACGAGCTCACCGCCCTCTTGTTCGTCACCTTTACGATTTAACCAAAATGAAAAAACTGGGTCTTTCACTAGACCTTGATTTACCATGTTATACCTGTTAGAAAAGAAGTTGAATGCTTTTCAATGGTAATCTCATCATAAATATTACTCCTTATACAATGTGTTTGCATTTGATCTTTGATTAGTGAACTTGTTAAATGTTTTAATCATTTTTTTCTTTTTTTGTCATAAAAATGCATTTTCATAAAATTTCAGTGTTCTTTCATCAGAATAAACTATAAATTTCACATTTTTTTCGATTTTCGTAGCATTAGGTCTCTAAACTGGAACCTAATTCACACTGTTTATAAGAAACTAATCTTATCTGCATCTCCACTTTCAAGCATATACAAAATCCCAATACACGTTTTACTGTTCATAAAACCCAACTACTGGATTTCAAATCCAATGGAACAAACAACCTCTTAGTGAAAATGAAACATGTACAAAAGTGCATTTGTATTAAATGTATACCAGACGGGAACAGCATTTCCAACAGAAATTTCCTGGAATCCAAGTCCAAGAATACCATCAAACTTGGCTGCCACAAAGGTGATGCCTGGTTCTTTTGTCGCTTCAATGAAATCCTAATCAAACAAAGTTTTAGAAATATTAACAGGGAAAACCCAACACATTATTCCTAATTGCAAATTAACCCCAAAATGTACGGTGTACCTGATCCTTTACAACAAGGTCACCAAGTTCAATATGGTCTTGGCTGAAATAGCCAGAGATAGATCCAGTTCCATAATGGATTGCAGCAGATTTACCTTTAAAAAGATCGTATAAATATCTCAAACTACTTATAAATGCTGCAGGGCTAGAATTGAATGGCAGACAATAATGCAGATTGTATTTGTTGGAGTCATACTTATATATATATATATGACAAACAAGTTTGTCGAAATTCTTTCTTTGTTAGTTTGTACGATCATGTGTATTTCCTGATAATATGGACCACATAAAATTCTCATCCTATTTCTGTACCATGAACTAATCTTAACAACAATTTTCAGTTCTCAATAGTCACAATCAAGGAAAAATCTAACACCCATATCAAATGAGCTCCCTAAAATGGACATAAAACAACAATCATGCGTGCATTAGCCATCGTTCATCAACTGCATACATAGTTAGATATGAAAGCCATAGAATAAGAGAGTATTCAGAAAAATTATGCATGCATTAGCCATCGTTCATCAACTGCATACATAGTTAGATATGAAAGCCATAGAATAAGAGAGTATTCAGAAAAATTATGCACACCATTCTTTTTGTAGGAACTTGAACGGCTAGACTTATACTTTGAATGGAACAAGCAAGCTACCTGCATCAATTAGCAGCTCCATAAGCACAAGAAAATCTTAAAAATCCAGTTCTACTTTGGGATTTTAGAATCGGGTTTTTAAAAATCCCAACATCCACCCCTACAAATACATATAAACCCTATACATACATTTTTTTCTACACCGCTCTATCCAATAACTCGTCAATGCAAATATGGTTTTTTTCACTCTTAATTTATTCATCACTTTCGCAACTTCCAACCAAAACACACTAATTACTACATAATCATTCACTCATTGAAATTACAATCAACAATAATTTAATAACGCATCATATCAAAACAACACACACACCATCACTACTTATCAATATTTCAAAATCCTCAAAATCCCAAATCGAACATACACTAAAACTCAAAACCATTAAACCAACAAAACTAAAGCAAACACCAAAACTCACAGAGAAGTAGCACTTTGCAGACGGCACCCAAAGATTCGAGCTTCCAGTATCGAAAACCACAGTGAATTTCTGCGGAGGCGTTCCAATGCCAATCTCACCATAGTATTGAGCATCCAAATAATTCTTCAAAGCAACAATATCAGTATCCGAATCACCATTAGCACCACGGAATTTATAATAATCCCTCACTAAACCCCCCTTCTTCGACTCAGGGCTATTATCAGGGAATCGATTAATCTGACTCAGATTCCTCTTCTTAAGCCCCATTCTCAAAAACCCATCATCAGGAACAGAGAATACAGAGGAAAACAGCACAAACAAGACCACAATCGCAGCAACAATGTATCTTTTACCCATTCCACAAACTGCAAAAACAAAATTACTGTAATTTGCTTCAACCCCTATGCGTTGACCTATAAATTGAGGGCTTTTCTTAGTTAAAACCTAACGATTTTCTTCTCAAAAAGGTGTTTACATAGTAATGATTTGAATCGCGATACCCATACTCAGATCGGAAAACTTGTTCTAAATTCTTGTTAGAAAGCCCAACAATATCCAACAACAAGTAAGAAAAGAATGTCCAAAATCAAATCTTTTTTTTTTTTTTTGCAAAATTCAGGAAATTTGAACAAATACCTGGGAAGAAGACGACAATCGATGGAGAATTACCAAAAAAGCAGTGACAGTAGTTAGGAAATAGCGAACTATATTCGATGGAGTCTGAAGAAGCAACCAGAAATTTAAAAAATAATTAAAATTTACGACTTTTTGTCTTTTGCACGACAAAATGAATAGTTTAAGTATGTCGACTCATTTTACAAGAAATCGAGCTTCGAATATAATTTTACGGTGCATAATGCATTAAAAATAAAATTGTTTCAATTATATTACAGTTGAACATTTTACAAATACAAATACTTTTTTTTTTTTAGACTCAACCAATACAAATACTTAACAATTTATGTATTATCTTGATACAAACTACTCACGTATATGAATAAAAAAAATTAAAAACTTAAATATTTGGCCTCCAGAGCCCAATAAATTAAGATGTGCCCCCACGGTCCAACAATACCTCTAAAGCTCAATAAATCAAGATTGGTCTATAAAGCTCAACAATACCTCTAAAGCCCAACAGATTCAATTGGGCCTCTATAGTCCAGTAAATTAAGGCGGGGCCTCTAAAATTCAGTAAATCAAGACGGGCTTCTAAAGTCCAACAAATCAAGATGGACCTCTAAAATCCAACAAATATAGACGGACCTCTAAAGTCCAGTAAATCAAATCGGGCTCAAATCTGGTATTTTGATCCCATCAAATAATTTAGTCCACCATCAAGTTGTTGATAAGATTTGACTAAGTTCTAACTACTTAGCACAAATATCTCCAGCCCATCAGATTTGGCCCATAAAAAGTCGTAGGTTATATACTTATAAATAGAGGTCTCATTCCACTCATTTGGTATAGGAAGTTAGGAGCCCTCAAAACTCTAAAATTCTCTGCAGAGATTTTTTAGAGTGTTCTTCAGCATTCGGAGGAGCTTCAAAGGCGTTCTTCGGGCAAAGCGGCGAGACGGCGTTCGTCCCGAAAAAGTCTCGAAAAGTCCTGAAAATCGACGTTTAATCCAAAATACGGCGTCAAGCCATTGGATTAACGTTACAAAGTCCCGAAGTTAAGAACGATCTTCAACGACGTTCGTCTCAAAAGTCCCTAAATTCAACGTTTAATTCAAAATACAGCGTAAGCCCTTGCATTAACGTTATAAAAGTTTCAAATTTAAGTTCGGATAGGATTCGGCTGCGGATTCAACTCCAAAAACTCAAGAAGTTCAAGTGAAGTTCAAGAAGAGAGAATCAGAGGAGCAAATTAAAGATTGTAACCTGCAAAATTCTCGGTTTAATCCAAAATTAAATAAATTGTATCTCATTTTCGCGTTTTAATATTTAATTCACGAAATTTGTGTTTACAAATTTGGCACGTCCGATGGGACTATCTCTACCTCTCATCTCTATTCTTCAAACAAATTAAGTCATGACGATGGCGTCAATTGCATCTAGATCAGTTGACGTCGACTTTGAAAACGTGAACGTAGTCACAAGGAGTATATCAAGAAGCTCAAAGTCATCAGCTTCTTCAGAGAAAGCTACTATTGAAGGTCCACCACCCAACACTTTGAACGAGGAGAACAGTGTTGCATGTTCTCCACTCATTCCATGGCAAACTCATCTTCAGATTCATGCACAGCCTCAGCCATGGCCACAGATACCACGACTGTCGAGGATCAATTGGCAAGTTTGGCTAGAGCCACAGAAGGACTCACGAAACACGTCCAAGAACAGAATGCACGGATTGCTAAGCTGATGAGCAATGTAGACAAAGGGATGTCGAGTCGTGCAAAAGGAAAGCAAGTTGAAGGGTATGATGTTGAGATGTCTGGTGAACGTCAGTCGATGGAAATTGACCCAACTCTTAAGGAGTTACAAGTTTCTCCCGATGATTTTGTGCCTGTTGACCGACTAAAAGAAATCATACTAGGGGTGATCAAGGATAACTTTGAGGAAAATCATAAATCTTCATTCACCTACAGGAAGTCTTACACGAAGAGGATTGACAATTTGAAGATGCCAACTGGTTATCAACCTCCAAAGTTGCAGCAGTTCGATGGCAAGGGTAATCCAAAGCAGCATATCGCTCACTTCGTGGAGACTTGCAACAATGCCGGCACTTAAGGAGATCATTTGGTGAAGCAATTTGTACACTCTTTAAAGGGCAATGCATTCGATTGGTACATCAATTTGGAGGCCAGTTCGATAAATAGTTGGGAGCAAATGGAGCAGGAATTTCTCAACCGGTTTTATAGCACTCGAAGAACGGTTAGCAAGATTGAATTGACGAACACTCGTCAATCAACTGAGGAGTCGGTGATCGATTACATAAATCGATGGAGAAATTTACGTCTAAATTTCAAGGATAGATTGACTGAAGCTTCAGCTATCGAGATGTGCATCCAAGGAATGTTGTGGGGTCTTCGATATATCCTTCAAGCTATTCGACCAAGATCATTCGAGGATTTGGATACTAAGGCTCGTGACATGAAATTGAGCATGTCTACAAGTGGATTTGAAGGGCCGCTGTCTCAAGAAAGGGGGCAAAGGAAAACGAGTTTGAAGGAGTTGCAACGAAAGCAATATCCATTTCTAGACTCAGATATCCCCGGAATTTTCGATGACTTGGTCAAGAATGATCTCATTTAACTACCACAAATGAAACGACCCAATGAAGCTGGGCGAACAGATGACCCATAACATTGCAAGTACCATCGATTCGTAGGACATCCAACCCAAGATTGTTTATACTTAAAGAGAAAATTATGCATCTAGCCAAAGAAGGGAAGATCTTGCTAGAAGAAACTGAAACAACGGTGAATCACGTCACAGTTGAAGACAATCAAATTAAGGAAGTTTACGCAAATGGCGCCTACAAATTGATTTTTTAAGACGGCGTATACATTGGTCCCATGAATAGAAAGTTTTTGAAATGCTACTACGCGTAGAGAAAACAAGTATGCTCCATAAATACACAAGCCTAAACTGCTTGTTGCTCCATGATGGACGAGCCTAAACTGCTTTTTACTCCATGATGCACGAGTCTAAACTTCTTATTACTCCAAGTCCGCACGAGTCTAAACTGTGTACGACAACCACCAAAGGTAAATACATGTGGTTAAATTGTTAACTTACTCCACTAAAGGCATTTTAAGTGGTTAAATAATTAAATTCATACGTTGTCTAAAGTAGTAAACGAATAGTCACTCCTGGCCTGCATGAGTATAAACTGTGAACGGTCCCTCCTAAAATCAAATCATATTTTACTTGAACTACGTTATGACTTGATCCTCTTGAAAGAGGTGTGTAGGCAACTGATTAGTGTGAAAATTGCTCGAAATTCTTGTGTTTAATTCAGATGTTTTTATAGAGTTTCGTTGCATTTTTACACTAAATTGACTTGCACTTGATTTGGAGAAAGGGTATGGTTTGCTATTTTTATAGGAAAATGTACATTTTTGGAGCAAAACATATCTTAATTATATTAAGGTCAATTGAAGGAGTGGAACGAGAATAGGGCCGAAACGAAAAGAATAGAAGCTGATAATTATTTGGGCCATTTAATTAATTGGCAGACCATTAACATCATGCGGCCCATTACAATTGTTCAGCCCACTTGGTTGCAAGGGAAGGGTCCGACTATTTACACCTCCATTTGCGTTGAGAACACTCCCCCTCATTTGTTTTATATTATAATATTCATGTGAAATACCAAAAATACCCTATTAGTAAAATGGTACATACTAAATGCACCCCACTTACTGGACGCACCCCCTAATTTTTGGCCTTTCCCTTTTCCCACTAAACCCCACACTAAACCCCTTCTTCACCAATTTCTTCACTTTCAACTTACCGAAAAAAAATTCGGCCACTCTCATTTCTTCAATTTCGGCCACACCATTTTAATAAAATCGTTCCTTTATATTCGGGGTCCTTGAAGGATAACAAAATGGTTGAAACACGAGAAGGATTCTATAGATATGTAAGTTTAATGTTTTGCTTTTTTGACACTTTTTATTTTCGTAATGTAGGGATATATAAGGGTGTTTTCTTAGTTTAATGCATAATATATTGTTCCTTGCTTGGTTTTGAGTAGTTTGTGATATATATTTGGAAGAAAATTGATTTTTGGGATGTTGGCGCGTTTAAAAAATATGAGTTTTGCGCGTATGTTTTTCGGTACTGGTTCGTCGACGAATGACGTTTCGGTCGATCGCCCGTAGTCGACCATCGCCATTGTGGTCGATGGGAAGAAGTCGACCATCGCCATTTTGGTCGATGGGAAGAAGTCGACCATAGCCATTTTGGTCGATGGGAAGTAGTCGACCATCACATTAAGTGGGCGACGAAGAAACATGGCCGAACGAAAGTATGTTGATCGATATTATGATGTCGACGGATTGTATTTTTAGTAGATTTGTCCTTTTGATTACGCTTATAGCATGATTTAGGGTTGATTTAGGGTTGAGTGTCGGCACATAAGTTAATCCTAACGTATGATACGAGGGTTGAGTGTTTGAATTATTATACAACTATATTATTTTCGTCAACATCCTTTGGATTGATTATAGCATGGATTTTTTGTTTGTTTTTCAGAATTTGGCGGATGATGAAGAGTTTGATCCGGATTTCTTTTATTATTCGGATAACCCGGATAACCCATTGGGGCCTTGTGATGATGAAGCCAACAAGGGTGCTTCAATTAATGAGGATGCCCCGGTTAATGAGGATGCCCCGGTTAATGAGCATGCCCCGGTTAATGAGGATGCCCCGGTTAATGAGCATGCCCCGGATAATGATCTTGTGATTGACTACACCAATGTCTTCACCAATTTTAACTATTTCGAAACTCGAGAGGCCTTACAAGAATGGGTTCGAGACGTAGCCTTACAACACAACATTGTCATTGTTGTAAAACGCTCAGATAATGGCAGTGGCAAGAAGAAGGCACAAGTTTTATTGACATGTGAGCGTGGTGGAACCTATCGTCAAAATAAGCCAATGGGAAGAAACCAATTAGTTGTGTTACCAAACGATGATGATGATGTTGTTGTTGATTTTGATGATCAAAAGGGCCGAAAAAGGACAACGGGGTCGAAGAAGTGTGGATGTCCTTTTCTGTTAAGGGGTATAAAAATATCGGAAAATGAGTGGAGGTTGGACGTGAGATGTGGGACCCACAATCATCCTGTAGCCATGTACCTTGAGGGCCACTCGTACGTTGGTAGGCTAACGCCCGAAGAAGAAGAGTTGGTTGTTGATATGTCCAAGTGCAACGCTCCACCGAAGGATGTGTTGAAATTGCTTAAGTCGAGAAATCCGAACAACTATTCTACCATCCGCACCGTGTACAACGTTCGAAGCAAGTATAAATTGGCAGGTTTTGCTGAAAAAAGTCAACTACAACAGTTGATGACATTGTTGATTGATAATCAATATTATCAAAGCCACAGATATTGTCCAGAGTCGAATACTATTCGAGATCTATTCTTTGCACACCCCACAAGCCTTCAGTTGTACCGTGCATTTCCAAGTGTGTTGATAATGGATTGCACGTACAAGACTAACAAATATAAGTTGCCCTATTTTGAGATGGTAGGATTTACATCCACAGGCATGACCTTTTCGGTAGCTTCTGTATTTCTCGATGGTGAGAAGGAGGAGAACTATACGTGGGCATTAAGTGTCCTTCGTGAGTTGTTGGAGGATGTGAGTTTACCGAGAGTTGTTGTTACGGATCGGGAGTTAGCCCTCGTGAATGCTGTTTCTTCCATATTTCCAGAGGCTAAACATTTCCTATGTAGATGGCACATAGATAGGAATGTTTGGCCAAATGCAAGGGTAAGTTTGAGACCAAGGAGGATTGGGAAAGATTCTTCTTTTCATGGAAAAATGTGACGAACGCATCCTCCGAACAAGAATTGACTACCGTTCTTAAGATTTTTCAAAGTGAGTATGCAAATGTTAACAAGGAAATTGAAGCATACTCGTACTGCATGACACAGTGGGTAAATCCCTTCAAGGAGAAATTCATAGCCGTGTGGACGGATGAATACATGCATTATGAGAATACAACAACGAACAGGTATGTTTTAATATTATATATATAATTGTTGATTATTCGTTGATAATTAATAGTTTCTAGTTGTTGGACTTTTTCTATTTATTGTGTAGTTAAAATGATAATTACTATAACTACAATTTCAGGGTTGAGAGTCATCATGCAGCACTGAAGAGGTCGTTAGGTAATAGTGTGGGCAATTTTGAGATTTGTTGGTCAAAGACGGACACACTTTATAAAGCGAGCCACAATGCAATTAAAGCCTCGTTTGAGAAGAGTGTGAATGTTGCTTTACACAAGTTCAAGTCTGTTTTATATCATGAGCTTGTAGGAGTGGTGTCAATTTACGCGTTGGAAAAGATTTACAAAGAAATGACGTGTATCGAACACGGCGAGTCCAATCCTGACATATGCAATCACTATCTAAGGAAGGTATGCGGGTTGCCATGCACTCACGAACTCGACGAATATCACCGGCTTGGCAAATCGATACCTTTAGAAGCTATTGATAAGTTTTGGAGAAAGCTTGACATGGAGCCAAATTTGAGAAAGGAGGAAGATGTGATAGATGTGAAAGAGGATGTGGTTGAAGATCTTGACACCCGATATGAGGATATTATTAAAGGTTTGTTGATTGCCTACAAGGAGCAGGAGGAGCCGACGCAGAAGAGGGTAATGTTGAGGCAAGCCATAGAACTTCGGAATCCAAAGACCACTTCTCTTATTGAACCGGAGCCGAAAGTCAAGACCCGTGGTCGACCCAAAACAAATAAGAAAAAACCTAAAGCTTCTTCGACAAAACGGGATCCTAGCCTCTTTGAGTACATAGAATCAATGCCTTTCCCAACCAAAGAGGATGTTGTTGACTTGACGGAGTCTTCAAAGACTTCTAATACAAAAAAATAAGAGGCGAAGGTGTCTGCTTCGAATAAAAAGAAACAGGAGGCGAAGGTATTTGTCTTTTCTATATGTTTTGTGGCTCATTGCTTATTAATACGTTGCTTATTTTGAAAAATAATTTGGTGCATAGGTGGTTCATCGTAAGCGTACGCGCTCATCTACCTCACAACAAGGACTTATAGCTCTATTGCCCGTTCGTTTTCAACCGTACGTGTTGGAATGTGTTGATGTTGCATCAGACGGCCATTGTGGTTTTCGATCGGTAGCTGAGGCAATGGGGTTTGGGTCGGACAACTGGGCAAAAGTTCGACAAGACATGATGACGGAGTTGAGTCACCATGTCCACTTATACACGGGTGTCTTTAGAGAGGATAAGATGTTCAACCAGATATTGACTGCCCTAAATTGTTTTGCTGATTTTGCACGGTCAAAGTTTTGGTTTCATCTACCCTATATGGGGTACTTGGTGGCATCGACCTACAATGTGGCCTTGATAACTTTGGGTAATAAGATATCGTTGACATTTCTTCCTCTACGAACTTCGCCACCTGAAAACCCCAAAAGAATTTCCGTGGGTCACGTCAATGATAATCACTTTGTGCAGGTATTCTACTAATTTTTATATTTATGAAAAATATATAGATGTCCAATTAATGTCATTATTGGTTGCTACAGGTAGTGTTGTCTGACAATGTCCCATTTCCTCCCGTTGGAAGTTCGTGGGTTGTACACAAAAAACAAATTGCAAGTGGGTGGATGGACGCGTATAAGGAAAATCGTATTAGTTAGGGTGATTGTCATTCTTTTTGTGAAACTATTGTAAATGACTAGGAGTAGTCATTCTTTTTGTGAAACTATTGTAAATGACTAGGAGTAGTCATTCTTTTTGTCAAACTATTGTAAATGACTAGGAGTAGTCATTCTTTTTGTCAAACTATTGTAAATGACTTGAGTAGTCATTGCTTTTGTCAAACTATTGTAAATGACTTGGAGTAGTTATTGCTTTTGTCAAACTTTTAACTTGGCCATAATAAATACACATATATCTTTGTAAGTTGGTCATAAATTGTGTACATTACAGTTACATTTGAACTCATTTTGCGTTGAATAGAACATGGTCGACCAAACTTGCCCAAGTCGACAACCAATTGTCGACCAAAACTGCCCAAGTCGACAACCAAATTATGAACAGAGGCGTTTTGGTCGACAACACGATGTCGACCGACAATACATCATCGACCAATATTATTAGAGTCGACCAATGAGTGACGACGACATTAACATTGGTCGATGATTTGTGATCGACCAAAATTAGTTCAAGTCGACACTCTAATTTTGAACAGAGATATGTTGATCGACAACATAGAATCGACCACCACTATTATGGTCGACTACTGACTAACGACGACATGAGATATCGTCGACCACTTGTAGTCGACCAACCCACAGCGCGTCGACAACCTAATTTTGAACAGAGATAGGTTGGGCGACAACACGATGTCGACCGACAACAGAGCATCGACTATTACTATTATGGTCGACCACATGTAGTCGACCAAAGTACATCTCGTCGACAACCTAATTCTGAACAGATATGCTTTGGTCGACATCACGTTGTCGATCGACAACAAATCGTCGACCAATTGTATGATAATCGACATTAAGTGGTCGACCAATTGTTGATAATTCGACACCTCGTAATGGAATTTAACTAAGTCAAATTTAACTGTAATTCGACATTAAGTCACATTAATTCGTCATTAAGTCACATTAATTCGTAATCATGTGAAATACTAGAAACACATCAAAACGCAAGGACATCAAACCGTAAAACACCACATGTCATAAAACATCAAATTATCCAATTATCCAAAGAAACATAAATTCATCCAAAGTAAATTATCCAAAGAAACATAAATTCATCCAAAGTAAATTATCCAAAGAAACATAAATTCATCCAAATTAAACATCAAATTATCCAAATAAAGTAAACATCTAAATTATCCATAAGTATTCATAAAACACCACGACACTATTTAGCTCCTGGCCCGTTTCTTTCCACTTCCTCCCCTGCCCCTGCCTCTTGTTGGCCTTGATGATGATACCGACGGAAGAGGTGGCGGTTGTAGTGTTCTACAAGCCGATTCCATAACCTGCATTGCCTCATCCGCTGTCGGTGTGTCTCCGTCCTTCCACCTTTGAACCAATGGAGCCATCATGTTTTGAGCGATACTGATCATAAGCCATGCATCATCTGTGATGGGTACTCGATCAGACGATGCTGTCACACGTGTGGCTGGGTTCGACAAAAACACGTGCGTGTTCTGCGTGAACCATGTTCTATAGTCCGGAGCACTCTCCCACGGTAGTCTGGCCTTCTCTCCGAGTCTTTCAGACGAAAGCAGGTGCATATCCCACGTCTCAAAATAATCAGCCAAATAGCCCCACACAAGCTTAGTCTTCTTTGAAGTTTTAGCACTTCGTTCAGCACGTGCAACAAGAGGCCTCTCTGGAATCGTTTGGACAAATCCAAACTGTCGAAGCACTCGATCTGGCATGTACGGCTCCACGATATCACCACATACCAAACACCCATGAAAGTACGCGACTTCATACAAAGGATAATCTTGTCTCATTTTTGCATATGGATTCCACATAACCTGCATTACAAGTAAATTATTGATTAAATACCATTTATTCACACCAAAGAAAGGATAAGACAAGTTCTCACCTCATATGGTTCTAGTGCATCCATACGCTCTCGAAATGCTTGAACACGAGCCATCGATGGGCCGACATATCCTTCAGGGGCCCACCTCGCTGATAGTGGATCACCAGTCTTGAAGTCCATGTTATGGGGAGGTTTGACCAATACGGGAAAGTGTTCATAAATCCAAGCCTACAAACAAACAACAACGGGTTAAAATTATTGATTAAAACGCAAAATAAAGACCAATACAGGAAAGTATGAATTTTACCTCTAATAGAGTCAAATAGCCTGATATTTGTGCGGTCTTATGTCTGGATGCCAAACCGAGTTGTCTGTATAAATAAGCCAATGTGCCGCTCCCCATGCATACTCATGCAAACCTTGCATATCCTTCAAATACTGAAGCCAGGACGTGGACACACGAGTTCCAGTCTTATCCGCAAATAAAGAGCAGTCAAATGTATACCACACGTACGCCCGTGAAGCACGCAACACCTGAACACGGTCATCAGAATACTGTTTCTCCATGAAGTTCTCTCGCAACCATTCTAACTTCACCGAAGACCCCCGTGAACCACTTACTAAACCCCTCGCAACATCGGATTTTACGCCCAATAACTTACTAACATCAGAATATGCAGAGATGTGATCAACACGAGTAGACCGTACTGGCCGTCCTTCAACAGGAAACCCGGTAATGCAGAAAACATCATCCAGTGTAATGGTAATTTCACCGAATGGAAAATGAAAAGAGTTGGTCTCAGGGTGCCATCGCTCAACAAAAGCAGTGATGAGGTTCTTGTTAGTGGATCTGTAGGAGAAATTCCTAATCTCAAGCAGTCCGGACTTTTTAAAATACTTAACCCATCGTCGATGCTGTGGGATATCTTCGTTCTCAGCAAATTCCCATGCCAAAAGCTTACTAATGTGGCTATGGCACTTGAGCACGGCGCGCTCTTCCCCCTTCCAAATGTAGTTGGCCACGTGAGTTTGGAAAGTGGTCAACAGTGGAGGATTGGCCACATCATCATTTGCTTCCTCTTCTTCATTTGCTACCTCATGTCTATCATCATCGAACTCATCGTCATCATCGTCAAATATATCTTCGGATTCTACCTCATCCTCATCCGCGTCTTCAGATTCTTCACCTATAGCTGGGGCAACAAGTGGTTGGGGTGCAACTTCTTGTTGATCTAGCGCAGGGGAAATTTGTTGTTCTTGCGGTGGTGAGGAGGTACCTTGTTCTTGCGGTGGTGTGGAGGCACTTTGTTCTTGAGGTGGAGGTGCAATTTGTTGTTGAGGTGGAGGTGCAATTTCTTCACCTATAGCTGGGGCTGGGGCAACAAGTGGTTGAGGTGCACTTTGTCCTTGAGGAGGCTCAACCATTTGCTCATTCTTTTTTCTGTTAGAAGCGGTTGGCCTTACTCTCTTCTTGTAAACTACAAACAGGGACACAAGCATTTCATCAAATACATTGCCATTAAACATTTAAACATCTCCACAAAAATAGTCTTTTTTTTTTAATCCAAACACCTACACAAATTACATCACATAATACAATAAAGATATGTCCCCTAAACCAATGAGAAAAGTACTAAACAGAGCACGCCCATCGCGGGTTTCTCCTTCAAATGTCCAAAAAGCACAAAAATTCAAGAACCAATCCAAACAAGTGAAACAACTGCCCAAATCAGTTGTGGTCGACCCCCCGATATCGACCAAAAACAAGTTCGATCGACCCCCCGATGTCGACCAAAAAATGGGTCGTCGGTCACCCGATGTCGACCAACAATATTGTTGGTCGATCACCCGATGTCGACCAAATAACAGGTGGTCGGCCACCCGATGTCGACCAACAATATTGTTGGTCGATCACCCGATGTCGACGGCACGCCACATCCGCGACGAACCAGAGTCGACGGGGAGAAAGTCTGTCGACACTGGTTCAGCGACAAAAAACTAAAAACGAGAACAAATCGCGTACCAAATCACCATATATACATAGCCTTACACCCAATCGCGTACCAAATCGACCTAAACCATAAACCCTAAATCGCATTCGCCTAAAAACCCTTACAAAATCAACCATTTCATTCCTAAATCACCATACATACACCATTACACCATTACACCATAAAAACCAAACAAATGCAACATAAAAAAATAAAGAAGTTCACCATCACCCTAAACCCATTAAAACTCAAGAACATTAATTTTTAAATTACATACCTGCGTCTTGTTTGTCCATGATGTTTCGAGCGAAGGGGGAGTGGGAATGGGGTGTCTTCGTTCGGTGGTTGTGGATGGTCGACGGGGAGTGCGAAATTAGTGAGAGTGGGAGTGGGAGTGGGAGGGAGGTGGTTGTGGGGAGTGCGAAATTTTTGCAAAGGGAGGGAAAGAGGGAGGAAGATAGAGAGACTTTTCAAAAAAGGGGGGGTGCATCTATAAGCCATGGTGTATTTAGTAAAAATACATTAAATGATACAAAGGGCATTTATGACAATTTGAGGGGGGTGCATCAGATTTTAGGGAGGGTGCGTCCAGAGGGGGAGTGTTCTCAACGCAAATGGAGGTGTAAATAGTCGGACCCCAAGGGAATGACATTCCCTGCGTGAGCATGTATTAAACAAGTGGGCCAAATTTTCATATTTGAAGGAGGCCCAAGCCCATAATTAATTGGCAGCCCATGATTCATACGCAGAAAGAGGGATTGGCGAAGGTAGTAGACAGAGACGCGAGGATTGGAACACGCGAAACAGGGGACACAGCTCTTCCATTGGGGGAGAAATCTCTTCTCCTCCCCACCACTCCACTCAATAGATTAGTTTAGCTTGTTATTTTATTTTTTAGATAGATTTAATTTAGTATTTCATTTTATTGTAAGCTTTGGAGGATTTGAAGACCTAGAGGTGATATTTTTCTATTATTGCAATTTTAATTTGATAATTTCAATTTCATTTATGTTTTGTAGTTTATTTTATATGAGTTTTATTCTAGCTGTTAATTTAGTTATGGGCTAAACTTTGATTGCTTCGCGTGTTGGAATTATATAGGTAATTAGTGGATTTATGAATTAATTGCTTGATTTAGCTTATGTCTTGATTTTTAATGTTTCTATTGTTGTGATTTGTGTGATTCAATTGATTGATCAATGCTAGCATTTTCGATTATGTTAATTGCAATGAGAGTTGGGTTTGCATGATTGGAGTGTGGGTGTGAGCCTTGATTGATTAATTGAAGTTAAGTACTAATTAGCTTAACCGAGAGAGGGTTAATTGCTAGACCGACAACTTTAGACACCAAACGAATAGAGGTCGTCTAGGAGTTAGGTGAGAGGGCGTTTCATAAGCATTAGTAACCGTGTTAAAAGTGCTTATGAAACACTATTTTATGAGCTTATGGTATTTGGTTAGATCCTATAATTGCTAATCAATGCACGTTGTTAGCCTATGCCTTTCGAGGGGGTTTGCACACATATGTGATAGCCTTTAGCATAATTCAAGACATTAGGCTGAATTATTGTGATTAGTTCGTTAATTCATTAGTGATCCCACATAAGGAAGACACCTGAAGCAATTCTTTCACTTGCACTTTCATCTTTGAGAGTTAGTTTAGTTGTTTGTTTCCTTTTCTTATTTGATATTTGCTTTATCCTCACGTTTAGCTTCTATAACACCATTTTGACTTATAGTTTTGGGGCTCCACGCTCTCTCTAGGTCCTTGGACGAAATCTACTAGGTAGTATACTTATCATACTACTATCGAACCCATACGCTTGTAGGGATCGTATTGTTGTTTGAAAAGTGCAAAAATACGATCCAAGTCAGCAACTTAGTATATTTCTAAGTACAATCATAATTCGGATTGAATTGGTCAAATAGTTGGATTGATGAATATACAAAAGTATTAAAAAATACTCAAGAATAACAAACTCATAAAGCCCGATGATACAATGAGGTGAAAAAACATTTGAAAGTAATTCGCAATTCGTCCACATCAAAGACAAACATTCTCGTGAACGAAATGCGAGGGGACAATTTGGAGACAAGCAAATTTCAATTAATTTGGGCCTCCAAAGCCCAATAAATCAAGATGGGCCTCCAGAGCCCAACAAATTAAGTAGGACCTCTAAAGCACAACAAATTCAATTGGGCCTCTGTAGTCCAGTAAATCAAGGCGGACCTCTAAAATCCAACAAATCAAGACGGGCCTCTAAAGTCCATTAAATCAAATCGGGCTCAAATCTGGTATTTTGAGTCCATCAAATAATTCAGTCCACCATCAAGTTGTAGATAAGATTTGACTAAGTCCTAACTACTTAACACAAATATCTACTGCCCATCAGATTTGACTAAGTCCTAACTACTTAACACAAAAATCTACTGCCCATCAGATTTGGCCCATAAAAGCTATAGATTCTACACCTATAAATAAGGGTCTCATTCCACTAATTTGATATAGTAAGTCAAGCATTCAAGACTCTAAAATTCTCTACAGAGATTTTAGAGTGTTCTTCATCATTTGGACGAGGGCAAAGCAGCGAGAGACAACATTCGAGTCGAGATCAAGGTAAGCTCGAGGAGCTTCAAAGACGTTCTTCGGGCAAAGCGATGAGAAGCAGCGTTCGAGTCGAGATCAAGGTACTAAGCCCGCTTTGCAGCGTTCGAGTCGAGATCAAGGTACTAAGCCCCTCAATTCAGCGTTTCTTCAAGGAGGAGGTGGGCAAAGCGGCGAGACGCAGCGTTCGAGTCGAGATCAAGGTACTAAGACCCTCAATTCGGCGTTTCTTCAAGGAGAAGGTGCTTCGTGGATCTTCAACGGCGTTCGTCCCAAAAAAGTTCCAAAAAGTCTCGATAAGTCCCGAAAATCGACGTTTAATCCAAAATACGACGTCAAGCCCTTGGATTAACGTTACAAAGTCCCGAAGTTAAGAACAATATTCAACGATGTTCGTCACAAAAGTCCCTAAATTCAACGTTTAATCCAAAATACGACGTTAAGCCCTTGGATTAACGTTATAAAAGTCTCAAATTCAAGATCGGATAGGATTCGGTTGCGGATCCAACTCCAAAATAAAAGTCTCAAATTCAAGATCGGATAGGATTCGGTTGCG
Source organism: Galeopsis tetrahit (assembly GCA_963675135.1). Taxonomy (NCBI): domain Eukaryota; kingdom Viridiplantae; phylum Streptophyta; class Magnoliopsida; order Lamiales; family Lamiaceae; genus Galeopsis; species Galeopsis tetrahit. The sequence continues at coordinate 81,027,336 of OY776128.1, forward strand.
GATCCAACTCCAAAAGCTCAAGAGGTTCAAGTGAAGTTCAAGAATAGAGAATCATAGGAGCAAATTAGAGATTGTAACCCGTAAAATTCTCGGTTTAATCCAAAATTAAATAAATTGTATCTCATTTTCGCGTTTTAATATTTAATTCACAAAGCTTGTGTTTACAACATCAATATTAGAATGTGATCAGCTTATTCTAGAATAATTTGAAAATTTTTATAAGATATATAAAGAAGTGTTAGAATTTTAGAGAAAGTTCTATTGATTGTGAATAAAAAAAATCTCAAATCTCCATCGTCCCTTCAATGAAGGGATTTGTATAAATATGATGAGTATTCGTGAAAAAGTCAAAAGTTGTAAAATTTCATAAGAGCATTCATTTAAAAAAAAAACTCACAATTGTGTAGAATTCTGTATTTGAGGGTAAAATAGCAGTTGTGAATAAGAGAGATTGGAATAGGGTGATCGAAATTGTGTGGATGTCCATTATAATTTCACAAATATACGAATATAGAGTATTAAGATAAAATATCATCTTAAGCTAATAAATATATAGAGTATTAAGATAAAATATCATCTTAAGCTAATAAATTTAATAATGTAGTTTTCAAATACATAAATGTTGGATCGGAGGAAGGCCGCCAACTACTAATGTTTTTGGAGCCTAATCGGCGAATTTGATAATAATGTTTTAGGAGCTTTATCAAGCTTTATCATCGAATTTGATATTAATTTTGTAATCATTTTGTGAGTTGCAAAACTCTGTATTTTGAGTGACATTCTTTTTTTAAGGATATTGCACATCTTAATAACATGATTTATAGAAACAGTCTCATAACTTTTTACTTTTATTTTAAATGATCCCAAAAAAAAATTTAATGTACCAATTTTTTTTTTTACAATTTATTCTATTTTGGTCCCAAAAAGTTAAATGTACCAATTTAGTCTCATTTTTTTTTGCAATTTATTATGTTTTAATCCCAAAAAAGTTAAATGTAATTGCTAAAACATAACAAATTGCAAAAAAAAAAAAAAAAAAAAAAAGACTAAATTGTTACATTTAACATTTTTTGAGACCAAAACATATCAAATTGAAAAAAAATGACTAAATTGATGCATTTAACTTTTTTTTTTTTTGACCATTTCCAATTGTAATTCTATAGCGCATAAACTCTTTTTTTTTTTAACAGCAAGGGATATTATTAACTAGTATAAGGGATAATCAACAGGTCAATCAGAGTTACAATTATAAAATGACACGAAAACTAATTTAAGTATAAATGTAAGGAAAAGAGACACCATACTTTAGCTCGAATCTCCTCAAAAATCTTATCCGGAGTAACATTTCTACCTTCGAAGATTCTACAATTTTTAGAGTTCCACAAAAGCCATAGAGTACCGGACCAAATGCACTCCAAGACATGTTTCCTTCTCTTGCAGCCCAAGATGCCAATGTGTTGTAATAGTTGCAAAGTTTGTTTGGGATTGCAAGCCACAAGCAGCACCGTGACCATATTTGATGAGAGACCATGTAGTCGAAGAAGATAGGACGAACATTTTCCTCAACTTGACCACATAATCCGCAGCTGATGTCATCGCCTTTTTCCTCCTTTTCAAATTCATCCGGGTAGGGAGTCTATCGCACTTTTTTTCCACCTTTTCAAATTCATCCGGGTAGGGAGTCTATCGCACTTGGAGGTGTCATGCCGTTCCAGATTTTGGGAAAGGCTTCATATGTCACCTCGTCGAGGGTCAGAAACATACTCCTGCAAATTAATGTTAGCAATAATAGCAGAAAGTTGTTTCAAAGAGTTTTGTTCCCAAGGAAAGAAGAGCCCCCCATTTCACTAATTTTAGAATTTTTATTATGACTAATGGAAAGGAGTCTAGGAAAAAGAACGAGAAAATTGTCGTTTTGGTCCCACCTGCCACGCACCCTCGTTTTTTTGGTCCCATGACTTTCACATTTAGTCCCAATAGGTTAAATTTTATCACATTTGGTCCCCATATTGTACAAATTTTATAATTTCGTCCCAGCCCGTTAAGTTTTAACGGACAGACTCACGTGGTCGTCAGTCATTATTTTTCACTCCAAATCAAAGTTCACCCTTAACAAAAAAACACTCAAATTGTTTCAGAACCCTAAGATTGTGGCCAAAATCCCCAAATTTAAAAAACCAAAATCCCCAAATCGTAGTCGTCATCTTCTCTCCTTCGCCGGACATTTTCGCATCACGTGGCCTCAGTCATTATTTCTACTTCTGTTTGTTGTTGTTGTCGTTGTTCGTTGACAGAAACTGAGTCTGGGTGACGGACTCGGGTGGGAATGGAATTGGTTACGCGGCGGTAATCTGAATGAGAGGGAGATCGCTTAACGAGAGGGTTTCATCACCTTCTTCTTCAATTTGTTGTAATTCAACAGAATTTTCAGCGAAATTGGGATTTTGGCATCTTTGATCTTGTATCTCCATTGTTGATTATATATAATATTTGTTGTTGATTATATATAATATTTGTGGAGTGTTCAAATTTAGTAATGAGGGCAGGTTGCAGGCGACACAAATTTTTTTGTTGGTTTGGAGTGAAGAGAAGGGAGGTAAATTGGATACCTATGCGGTTTGGTGTTTTGAAAAGCAGATGATGCTAGATCTGCATATTAATTTATTTGTTATTTACACTTTCGCGATAAGAGGTTTCCACTCTTCGGCGACTCTTCGGCTGGACATTGATTCAATTATTTTACTATAAATTTATGTTTAATTATTTTCTTAATTATAGATTTTTGGGATGTAATGAAGATTATTTAAGTAGAAGTATCAATTTTCGCTCCAAAATGGAAGAAATATTAACGGGATCAAAAACAGCTGATCGACTGACTGCTGACTAACGGTGGGACCAAATGTGATAAAATTTAACCTATTGGGACTAAATGTGAAAGTCATGGGACCAAAAAAACGAGGGTGCGTGACTGGTGGGACCAAAACTCCCACTTACTCAAAAAGAACACATAATTTTGCTTCTCAAAAAAAAAAAAAAAAAAAACACATAATTTTGAATCACCTATCCATAAATCATTCCAAAATTGTGTATCCGAACCATTAATTCCCCACATTTCTACAAAGATTCGACTTAAACCAATTACTAGAAGAAGTAGAATAAAAAAGATCAATCATACCCCTCCACAACCAGAAATACAATTCATATTCGAACAATCAACACCATATTTGAATACGAGAATCCTCACCCGTAAAAAGTTGGGTTCAACCCGTATCTTCCAAAACCATTTACTAAGCAACGAAATATTCAAGAAATCAAGATTTTTGACACCCAATCCGCCGAGTGGTTTGGGCTTGCAATGCAACCTATGAATAACACATGAAAAATATGTATACCAACTACGTACGTGCTACAAGTCAACAAGGAAAAAAAAATAAAAAATTGCAACGTACACATCATAATTATGTTTCCTTTATTAACAATACCAAACTTTTGACAAATTAAAAAGAAATTCAAAATTCGGAGGAACCTCAAAATTTTCCGAATCCATAACAAAAAATAGAAAGTATCGATCTCTCCAAAATCTTCCTATATCATGAATAGAAATATAAACTCAAATTAAAACTACAAACGTATATATATATATATATATGTACATATATATATACATGTAAAAGAATAAAAAGTCCCTTTATTAATTATTGTTGTTGCTACTGCTCCCGCCGCTGCCGTTGCCGTTTTCCGTGTTCGAAGATTGAGCCGCGCCCATGATCGACGAGAAGGCGGCCGCTACGGCGGCCGTGAAGTTAGGGTCAGCTGCAAGAGCATGTGCAGTTTCAGTATAATTGATGGACGGTTGTGATTGATCATGGCTTCCTTGATCAGATATTTGAAGATTTGCAAACTTGGATTGATTATACAAACCCTGATTAAATAGTGATAAGTTGGGGGCTTGTCCCATGTTTTGTGATTGGTTAATGAAAGATAGTGGGAATTGGTTGGGGGGTATTTTAGGAAATTGCATAGGGTTTGGTGATTGTGTTAGGTCTAATGTTATGGTTGGAAATGGAGCTGAGGCTGATATTGTAGCCATGTTTGAGGAGCAAGGGAGGAGAGTTCTAGCTATAAAATTTGAGTTTATCATTCCGTCCGCGCTCGGCATTGATCCCGAGAGAAGCATATGAGCAGCCGACGTAGTTGTCGACGCCATCGCCATCGCGGTTGGGGGTAACGGGTGGTTGTGATTGCCTTCGTATGTTGTTACAAGTATACTTTTGTCTTCAGCGCACCTTTGAACCTGTATTCACACCTAAATTAATGATACGAATCTCATTTATGACATGTTGGATAGTAAAGACCGATTATCTAAGATTAGGATGATAACTAAATTTTATAAAATTTAAAGCATAATCTACCCTTAATTTAAGCTATCAAATAACCAATAAAAATGATATATAGTTAATCTATTTTTAATCTAAACTATCAAACATGACCTTACTGTATTATATGACAATCGTGACTCCCTTCTGGAGCCCCAACCTGATCATGTGTTAAACAGAAACACGATTAGTAAATCAAAGGTGGAGCTCCATAGTTAGATAGAGTGATTTGACTTTTCATAAAAATTAGTAAGAAAATTTAAAGACACGTTAGACAAGTAAAATATCTATTATTATAACCCTATTTAATAAACGTTATATTTTCTATTGTAATAAATGGGATGGGAGATCTCCAGTTACACAATTATGTTACATCTTCTGTTACGCCCTTTAAATGAATAACACTTGTCCTAATAATTAATATTAATTTAGATTAACAGGTCAAATAAAATTCCTTAATTCTCCTCCTCAAATCTACCTAAACCTTATCAAATATTTAAAGAAAAAAAATTACAGGGAATATTTTTTTTAACACATATTATAAAAAAAAAAAAATTATACTCAATTTGTTTAAATAATTTTATGTAGAAAAAAAACACTTTTCAAAAGATATTACAAACGGGTTGTTCAAATATAACTAAATACTTTTAAATAATTTAATAATTTTTGGCATTTTGTTTAAATATAATTAAATGCAAAACTCAATATAAACGTAATTAAAAAATATAATTTAATAATTTTTAACATTTGAAATATAATTAAATACAAAATTCAATATAAAATTTTATAAAAAAGTGTTGAGTAAATATAAGTTATACAAAACTAACTAATTAAATGGAATATAATTATAAATAAATTTACGATCAAACCTATTTTTTTTTTTTTGAAACATTTGTATTTTTTTTTTAAATGATTTTATATTCAGTTTTATATTTAACTATATTACTCAATATTTTTTATCTTAAATTTTATATTAATTTATCATAATAATTCTCATGTTTTGTTGTTTCATAATACTTCAATAAAATAAATACTTACTTTTTTTTTGTAATTTTAATATTTTAATATTTTTCTTTAATTTGACCATTTTTATTTAATTGTTAAAGTATATTTTTTAAATACTTTTATATTTAAAAAAAATGCCAAAAATATTAAATTATTTAAACGTATTTATTATATTTAAGCAAACTGATTGCAATTTTTTTTTTTTTTTGAAATTGTTTATGATTTTTCTATATAAATTATTTAAACAATTTGAATATAAAGTTATTTTTCTATAATTTGTGTTGAAAAATATTGTCCCAATTTTAATTTCTTTAAATTAATATTTGCTAAGATTTGGATATATTTAAGGGAGAGAATTAAGAAATTTTATTTGACCACACAATTAATCTAAATTAATTATTAGGATAAGTGTCATTCATCTAAAGGGTGCAACAGAAGATATATTTCTATGTGGAAAAAAGTATATTTAAATGGAACATCTCTAAAAGAAAACAAGTCATAAAGGGAAAAGAACGTACTTGTTTTCGCACTGGACAACCACCTGCCATTGTGCAACGAAAGTATGCACGAGGGCACGGGTTTCCCTTAGCCAACTTCTGCCCGTACTTGCGCCATTGACATCCATCTGCTATCTATATACCATAAGAAAACCTCTAAAATCATTACAATATATATGCCCTTTTAATAGAAAAAAGAAAAAAGTGCACACTTAGAGTTAGTTTGGTTCGGTCAGTTTGGTTCGCGTGATGAGATTAGTAGAGACTAAATTCTTGATTAGAATTAGTTTGGTTCCCATGATGTCGGACTATGTTTTCTATCCGATCTAATCTTGCGAAGCAAACTAGCCCAGTTGAAATTACTAAAGAGCCCTTATTATAATAGACTTACGGTCTTCTGTTAAAAAAAAAAAAAAAAAATCAGCTGCACATCGTGTATTTGAAATACCGTCATGATTACTTGCACACTTTTCTTATTAAGACGTCTCAAGATAACTTGCATGCTCTGAATATGAAAATTACCTACAAAACAAATACCCCCATCATTTTCAATGGTTAATTCTCTCCCTTCAAAGATTATATTTTATTAAAATCTAAAAACCAGGTTTATAAAATCCAAAGTAAACATAGTCTACGGTCAAGGCTAGGGGTGTTATTCGAGCCGAGCCGAGTATTTGAAGTTCGAGCTCGGCTCGATAATATTACTGAGCTAAGAAACGAGCTCAATTCGACTCGTTAAAGAGCCTATCGAGCCTATCGAGCTGAGCCTAATGAAATTAAATGAAAAAAAAAATAGATATTGAGCCTAACAAGTCGAGCTCGGACCAAATCGTTAGTAAATCGAGTATCTAACGAGCTCGAACTCGGCTCATTTAATGAACGGGCCGTGCCGAACTCGAGCCTTATCGAGCCGAGCTCACGAGCAGCTCGGTTCGTGTAACCGCTCTAGTCAAGGCCTGCCTAACATGTACGCGGATAGGCTCTTAGAGCATCCACAATGGAGAGTAGAAGTCCCATGTGGATTTCTACTCCTAACTCAACTCTCTTAGAGCATCCACAGTGGGGAGTAGAAATCCCACGTGGATTTCTACTCCTAACTCAAATGAAGGACGTTGGACACATCTCCAACATTGTAGAGGTGGTGATGTGGAGGACAGAGAGTAAATGGAGTAGGAATACTTCTACCCAAGTACAAACACATGAGAAAAAAATAGAACAATTTGGAGAGTGTAACTCACTTGCGAGAGTGGGCTTTAATGTGGTCCTCAACTATTTTTTATTTGTATTGTTTTTTTTGGAGTAGAATGCATTGGAGGAGGTAGAAGTTTTTTGTGGTAGAAGTAAAAAACTTTTGAGATGGCACCTATGTGTCAAACTTAAAACCCAAAAATCCTCACTTAGCACTGTGGATGATCTTATGCTTCTCAACCCCTCTTTTTTTAGGGCATCTCCAATGCAAGTGAGAAATTTTTGGGTAGAAATTTGTCACATATGTGACACCTCATTAGTTTTCTACTCCTACCACAAATAATTCATTTTCCTCCCAATGATTTCTACCTCAAAATTATTCATAGGTCCCACAATTAAATTTCTATTTTATTTTATTCATATTTATTTATTAACTATTTTTATTTATAATTTAACTTCTACAATTAAAAATCACAATAAATATTAATTATAAAATTTAAGTTATAAAAATAAATAATATTAATATATTTCCTGACAAAATATTATTGAAATAACACCAAAAGTACAAGCTAAAAAATACTCTATCAATTGTAATTTGTAAATACAAAATAATTAAATTCTTAATAAATTAAAATAAAATAAATGTAAAAACCTGAAAACAAAATAAAACATAAATTAATAAGAAGTAAATAAATAAGAAATTAAAATGAAAAAAATAAGAAATAGAAGTTGGGGATCACTTGAAATGCTCCTCTCTCCTCCACATCATCTCTCCCCCAACTCCTTCTACCCTCAATTTGAGTTAGGAGTAGAAATTCACATGGGACTTCTATCCCCCATTGGAGATGCCCTTATATGGGGTGTGCTTAGTATTTTTTCGGGTTTATTTAGCTAGGTCCTAGAAGGAAATCAACTCTAATATAAGATGTAACCCTATGTCAATTTATGCATTTAGTCGTAATCGTGCTTTCAGTAAATTGATTTATGTCAGACGTTGGATGCAACATTAAAAAAAAAAATTGATTATAACATATATATATATATATATACATACCGTGGAAGCTTCGGACCTAGTACGAACCGATACACGAGCCTTCCGCATAGTGGCCTCCGCCGCGGATTGATCAACGTTTTTAGAAGAGTTTCCAATCCTTGTAACTTTATTTTCGGGAGATTTTTCGTGATCGTTAACAACGTCCAGTGGTGGAGGCATTTTTTCTCGGTCAGCTCGTCTATCGAGAGACAATTTGTTCGATTCAACATCTACTATCTTCCTTTTTCCACGGAGATATTTGAAATCCTCTGAACTCCCAGAACTTTGATCATTATTTTGGAGCTGATGATACATAGTCACAAGAGCATTGTAGTTGTTTTTTATATGCTCCAAATCATCCTTTAATCGACGATTCTCATCCTCTAATCGACGATTCTCGAAAATCTTATTTTGAAGTTCAGCTCGAACAGCTCGAAGTTCCTCCTACAAGAATTATATCTCTAAATTAGACTTTTTTTTTTTTTTTGTTATGAAATTCAACTATAGTCCTATTTTCTCGCACCTCAATTGTAGTTCTTTTCCTAAACCCACCATTGGCGTCACCACCAGCCATCAGATGCAATCCCGTCTATATATCACAAAGTATATAAATATTAAAACTACATAGTAATGATATAGAACATAATGGTCTTTTTTTTTTTTTTTTTTTTTGTATAGAACTCACCATCGGTATAAAATACTTATACATAACCCAATATAACATGTATAAGTATTTTAAGCCGATGGTGTATTCCATACTGGTATATATTACAAAACTATATCATTAACATTCACACACATTAACATTAACATTAGATTTCAACATTTCATGGTCAGCCATATCCACATCGCCATTATGATCACGGCCAAATCGGCGGTCGGAGAAGAAATTCACTTCGTCGTAGATGACTTTCCGTTTGCGATCATCATGATCATCGACGGCGCCACTCACCGGAAAAAAGATGGTGGCAGGGTGAGTTTTCTCATCATTGGAAGATTGTGATAAAATGAGCAAAAGAAATGTAAAAAACGGGATCATATTTAATTAATTCCTTCAAAACGGAAAGATTGTGGTGATATGCCTTAATTAATTATATAGGTGACAAATTGTTTTTTAATAAACGGAAAATGCGGCTATATTTGACTGCACGTCAAATAATTAAAAATTGAATATATTAGAGTTTATAGGGGTTTATAGGTAGTAAACAAGCCTACGCAACTTGAAATTAATTTAAAAAAAAAAAAACATAGAATAATTGTGTGAAGTTGGATCTAGTACTTAGTCATGCAACGACTAATTAATTACATGTGTCAATTTCTGTTTTGATTTTTCTTTTTTGCTAGATTTGCACCATAGATATTGTTAATTATTTCATAAATAAATTGTGATCCCATAAATATAACTATTTTGTTAATTTGCAAGTTTTTTCGTGGAAGAAGATTAAAACACTAGAAAATATGGTGTAACTAATTCTAAACTCCTTTACGGAGACTTCGCTAAAAGCTATTTTTTATAAACTTTTAATTCTTGTAATTTTAATTTTTTTAAAATGATTTCACCTTTCCGCTCGTTTCTCTCTTCTCTTCAACTTTAATTTTTAAAATTATTTTTCGTTCTTATCAATTCTCTCTTTTCTTCACTTTTTCAAAATTACGTACATATACTTTAAAAAATTATATTAATAAATATTAAAAAAATTATGATCCCGCGTAATAAATGGATTTTATACTAATATAACATAAACACATAAAACCAACTCAATTAGTTTTCCTAATTATTTGAACTTTTCTTGCTAAACATATGGTCTGTTTTTTAGGAAATAATATAGAACTGAAATTTTCACAACTTGAAAATAATTAAGATAAAGGCTCAAAATCAACGTGTTGTATTATCTTTTAGGATATTATCTAAATAGGATATATATATATATATATATATATATATATTTAATCAATGAGAGTCAATTCAAACAAATCTCTGGTCTCTAACAAGATTGGTCCGGCCATCTTGCGAGGCCCATTAGAGAAGATACGGAAATCGTGTTCAAAATCAACGTTATATTTCCGAAATTATTTGTATTTATTTTATAGTTCTCTTAAATTAATATTCTAGAAAATATGTACAATATATATATATATATATATATATATTACGTTTGTCACAATACTTGATCGAGAAATAACATGAAAGAAAGAAAGAAAGCAGAGTATGAAAACAAGAAAATTAATAAGTCTATATAGTCTAACTAAGAAATAACATGAAGGAAAGAAAACAAAAACAAACAAAAAAAAATATTAATGATAAAAAGTTGTTAGGAACTAATATACAAGAATTAATTCTCCACCTCTCTACAAGTTCGGACTTTTAGATGAGACGGAATTCTTTCATGGTATCAGAGCAAATCAGGCAAACGACCTGGTTTCGATTCCTGTTGAAAGCACTCCACCCATTTTAAATTGTCCACTCGATGGGCCTCCTCCCCAAAAAGGGTAAGAGGTGTTAATCCGGCCCACAAGTGAGGGGGAGTGTTAGGAACTAATATACAAGAATTAATTCTCCACCTCTCTACAAGTTCGGACTTTTAGATGAGACGGAATTCTTTCAAAAGTGAAGAATATAATAGGATGAAATCGACATAGGACTAGGAAATTAGTTTTAAAAAATTATTATTAATTAATTCACTAAAATACATATATAAAAATAATGTTGAAGTGTGTTGAACAAAAAATAATTGTAATACGGAGTATTTTATTTAAAATTGTTGATAGTTTAAATTATTTATATTTAAATTATTATTTTTTCTTTAACTTACCATTTAAATTTAAATGTGCACAAGAAATTTTCTTTTGTACATTAAACTTATAAAATACTATTTGAAATGAATAAAATATAATTTATATATATTTTTTACAATTTCATCGTAGTAAGAGTTTTACACTAGTATATAATTATATGAATATAAATACATATTTATATATAAAATTACTAGTATATATATGTGAAGGGTCCGGTGGCTGATTATACAAGGCCCGTCGCAAACCCGTTTAACCGAGTTGAAACCTATATTTAAACTCATCTCATTGACATCCCTAAGTGGTGTATATATATAAATTACATCAAGATAGTACTAGTATATATATGTGACGGGTCCGTTGGCAAATTTTACAAAATCAGAGCCCGTCGCAAACCCGTTTAACCGGGTTGAAACTCAATACAGACCTTGAGTGGTGTATGAATTACATCAAAATATAGGTATTTATCCCTCTAATGTAAAGCAATATTTTGTGGCATATATATTCATTAGTTTCTTTATAACCCCTCACTTGTGACTTACAATTGAAGCACTCAATATTAACCAAAAAAAGGGGGAAAATATATCAAATACAAGTGTGATGCTTTGCAAATTCCCCTGCCATTTGCAGCTGGACTTCTCTTCTAAAATGGAGAAGTTTTGCAAAGCCTCTCTCCCTTTATGCACATAACCATGCGAACGGGATAGACGAGCAACGAGAGGGTCCAACGTATCAGGCTCCGACTCTCAGAAAGCAGCCTTCCAGACAGCATCTTCGCCTTCACCACATCTCCGATGCACATCTTTTATCCGATCAACTGACCTGCATATCCCACTACAGCTCCAATCGAACGAGGCAACACAGATGTTGCCTGCCTGCGCTTTCCATTCACAATCTGCATTCAAACAACGCTTAATTCGCAAAAGAGACGAACGACACCAAGTGTACTTAGTATCATTATTCATCACATGAAGTATCAATATACCTGGTGGGGTTCCACAACATAATCTTCGGTCATCCACGTGCTTCACGTCAAGTCCGATGAACCAAGATCCTAACGACACGTCCTCATTAGCATACTTGTGGAGAACATGCCTGTTAAAATCAAAAGATCAGTATTACAATACAAAAGTACTATTAAAGTCGCGATAAACGAAAGAAACGTAACTGGTTCTCTTTAATGTAAGTAGCCAAGTCTTTCGAAATAGCGTATAATTGACCAGTAGCGTGGCGAAAATACTTGTTTCCAGGCTCCCCAAACTTCCAGAATTCAGGTTCGTGGTATCTTACTCCCCTGTTTCAGATACTTCAAGACGTAAATTAAACGCTCAAAGAACTTAAACGAATCAGACGAAAAGGCGTCCTACCTCTGAGAAAGGACAGGACCAGATTTCATACACCCTATATACACCCTTGGCTTTTCTCTGTGTCTTGCTAATGTTTCACCAAGTGTTGCTGCAACAATTTAAGTAATTTACAAACAAAATTACAGAGATCAAGAATCAAACAAGGAGCACGATTTGGTACGAAATGTGTTACCTATGTTAACATGGACATCATCATCGACTTTTATGTAGTACTCCGCGTCCCACAAAGACACAGCAGTAGCAAAATAAGCCTTCGTCTTCGCAGACAGCTCAAGATAGCCCTCAACATGATCCTAAACACCAAAACCACGTCTTAATCAAGGGGAAAACAACGACGAAGAAGCAATAATATAGTGAAAGAGTAAAAGCATTGTCCTCACCAGTCTCATGATGTCCCCATGCTTTTGATCTTCGGCTTCAATCGCCCTATCGAGTATACCTCCTAACGTAGCACTGTGCAACACAACATAGTCGAATAAGCTAAAACGCGTTACCTCAACTCCTACAATAAAACACGAAACACACTATACCTATGACCAATGACAAAGCGAACGACTATCCCCTTCTCCGACTCCAAAAGTTTTCGTTTTTCCCCTATAATAAGATACAAACTGTCAGGAAATAAGCCTTTTAAAGTAGGTAAAGTCTAGTATGCACTCGAGTGCATGTTGTACACCCTAGTCTAAAGAAAAGTGTAAGTTATTAAACTGAAAAGTATAACACAATATTACTAAAAAGTGTAAGTCACTATAACTACCAACCCTTTAAAGTATGAGATGGAGATCGGGAAGTCTACGATACGAACCTTGTGGCATCCACGTGGCACGAACTGAATCTCTTCTTTTCCGGCTGCTAAAAGCAGTGTTGATTCCAATAACCATGAAGTATTTCCTTTTTGTATTTGAGTCCTTTTGAGCAGTAGAATCCGGTGTGGGAGAGCCACTCAGTATCGAATCGTGCACTGCTTTCGCTGCAGCTAGTTCCATCTCCAGGCTCGAAATCGTCCTGTCCAACGTCCTACATCAACAACGAATCAGAACATCGTAATTCAACGAAAAACGTGTCATACTTTACACGACATCAAACTCACTTTAGTTGAGTCCTCGAAACGTCGTGAAAGATCTCCTTTGGTGCCCTTTTTACACCCTTCTGTTACAGATTAGTAAAATCAAGTACTTTTTTCGAAACGAGGGGTACTCCAACTCAATACAAACGATACACGAAGTACAAGTAAGTGAAAATACTCACAAATCTTGGATCACACCCTTCTGATACTAATCTCAATTTCCCGGATTCGAATGCTGTTGTTCTTGTAACACCTTTCGCCTCCGGGAAAATCCATGTTCTGTCGAAAATTCATTCGTCAGTAAACAAACAAACCCAGCCTTTAATCCCAATCATCGAATTCATTCATCAATTCAAGTCATTACATCCAAAATCATGAACAATTTCACAGAAACATCACTTAATAATTGACTAGGATTAATCAAAAAAAAAAAAAACTTGAACATCAAAACACCTTAAACAAAAATCAATAGTAAGTTTATAAAATTCATTCGTCAATTCGAGTTATTATATTCAAGATCATGACAATTTCACAGAAACATCACTTAATAATTGACTAGGATTAATCATAAAAAAATCTTGAAAATCAAAACACCTTAAACAAAAATCAATAACAAGATTATCAAATTCATTCGTCAATTCGAGTCATTATATCCAAGATCATGACAATTTCACAGAAATATCACTTAATAATTGACTAGGATTAATCATTTAAAAAAAAAATCTTGAACATCAAAACACCTTAAACAAAAAATTTAAAGGAGCCCTGAAAATTAAAACTAGTTCCAATCATATTTTTAATGTTACAAATTGAAGTATAATTCAAAAAAAAAAAAAAATCAAAGTTTGTTGAATGAGAAAATAAGAACTGACAAACAGATGAGATCTAATCTGAAAGAATTTTGTCACATCGAAAAGTCTTTAACGAACTTACGGAGAGGTCTGAAATTTAAATTTAAAGATCACTAAAAAAGATCAAAACACCTTAAACAAAAAACAATAATTCGTTAATGCAAGAATTCTGTCACATCTAAAAGTCTTATCGAACTTACAGAGAGACGTGAAATCAATTCGTTTATACCTGTTCGTAAAGATCATGCCGCCGCAGAAGCTGCTAAGACAGAGGAGAAGGGTCCATTTATGAGATATGACGGTTCTTGAAAACTGCTCCCCGCCTCTGTTTTTCATTCTGTACAAAAATTTATGAAAAAAATTCAAGAAAATCCCATGTGTGGAATGAAAATAGTGAATTTGAGAGGCCCAAATTGGTGGAATTTGAAGAAATTGCTTTATTGTGAGATTCTTTGCAGGGAAGGGACTTGAAATACAAGTGAGGGAAGACTGAATAACTGTCCCAGTTCGTAATTACGGAATTTACCAAACTGTCCTTGTCATGGTGTCACCTATAATACACGTCGGCCAAAACGGTCTTGTCAACTGTTGTACATGTCGGCAGGGGTACTTCCATAATAAAAGGAAGGAGCCAATATCACTTTTCCTATATATTTTGGACAAATTTTTAAGTACAATTGAGTGTATAGATATTTAAAAAATTACAGGATATTGATTAATATATGTATTATAGTGTTTTAAATTAACATATTTATTTTATCACAAAAATAGTTAAATATCTAATGTGGATTTAAAAATATCTAATGCATTTAATATATTAATTTAATTACATATTTATTTTATCACAAAAATAGTTAAATATTGTTTAATTGATAAGACTTTTTAAAAAGACAAATTATTGTAAACAATTCAGGTTAATGCAGTTTAACCGTTCTTTTATATTTACATAGATTGAATAGTGGGTCCCTTGAGTGAGTTATAACTTTGGAATGGTTGTGGAAGTTAGTGGGGTTAAGTTATTTATGTAAGAATGGTGATGTGGCGGTGAGGTGGAGGAGAGAGGGGAGTTATAACTTCCCAACCATTGTGGACACTCTTAGATCAAGGATCTTTCTGACCCATAATTTAGGATTTTTAGTTGGAGATCGAGAATTCATTTTTAAAAAAAATTATGTTTGTCAAAATGCAAGTCAATTATATTTTTGAATTGCACTCAAAAGGTAATAAAAGTGATAGTGTTTTTAATCAAAGTGACTATCACTTTTTACTAATATTTTGACTTTTTATTTAAAGATTCTCACACAATGAGACCGTGAAACGAATTTAACAGTGATTCGGGTGGAATTTACACGTTTTAGAGGCACATGTGAAGCATGTTTTGATGTGGATTTCATTGAATTGTGCATGGAATATGATTGTTTAAGCCGAAATGAGAGAAAGGTTGTGTTTTGTCGATTTTGTAGGAAATACGATGAAATATGGAGCAAAACACCAACCATACCTCACTGGATCAGGAAGAGGAGTGCACAGTTAGATTCGTATCGAAAAACGGAGTGGATTAGCCAAAGGAATCGAGTCAATCCGACACCCGAGGCGAAAGTTATGCATGAAACGAGAAGGGGAGCTTAAGAGTAGGAGGCAACTCGGCCGAGTTGACTCACTCGGCCGAATCTGAGACTTTGAGCTCTACTGCGCACTCGGTCGAGTGAGGTTACTCGGCCGAATCTGCAACTTTGCACTCCACTGCGCACTCGGCCGAGTGAGCCAACTCGGCCGAGTAAGATTGAAAGCCGTAGCCACTGGAGTTTGAAGACCACTCGGCCGAGTGACTCCAACTCGGCCGAGTCGCTGCTGGAAAGAGTTGTTACACGCTTTTTAAGTGTTCCACTCGGCCGAGTCACCCCAATTTCGGTGCCAAACTTGTATTTTCTCCATTTTTGAGGGATCAACTTGCAAATATGTCATCCAAACCCTTCCCCAACACTATATAAGCCCCCTTTCTTGAAATCCAAGACATTCTCCCCCAAACCACACATAGTTACACATACTTGGAGGTGTTTTGGCCATTTCTCTCTCAATTCTTCATCAAATCAAGGAAGAAAGGATGCAATAGCTCCCAAATTCCATTCCACATCACAATCTAGACTAAGCTTTCTCTTTCTTTTCCTTTTTATTTAGTTATTTCATTTGGATTTTGTAATTTGATTATGTTAGTAGTTAGCTAAACAATTTGTGGTTCTAAGGCATTGTAGAGACTTGGATTGATGTTTATGAGTAATTTCTTGCTTTAATTGGTGTTTATCTCTTATTTGCATATTTAATTATTCATTGTAAAGCATATTGTTAGTGGCCATGACGATTTGCTTGATCCATTGTTAATTGGGGTAGTATCGAGAGATGTATTCCATTTAATCGTATGCAAACATGCAACCCGGTATTATTATGATCTAGAGAGAGGATTAATTATCGGAGAGGGAATTGAATGATCTTAGGGGCTATTTTAGGCGGTGCAATGTTTGTGATGTAGAGATACGAGCTTATGTTGCATGCGTTCTTTGAATTAATTTGTATCGAGAGATCGATTAGTTCTTCTTGTGTGATCACCTTATACGAGATAACCTTAATGGCCATTTAAACGAGATAACATTCATAAACGGATATCTAAGTACTACAATCGCCTTGGAACCCACCTTCTTTCTTTGAGTCTCAATCCGTTTTACGTTTGTTTTATTGATTTGCAAGGTATTTGATCGACTTCGTATTTACTCTTTAGTTGTTTATTTGTGACACATTGTTAGACAATCTTAGGAGTAATTCAACTTTCAAATTATCGATCACGTCTACTTAGAACTCGACTAGCAAACCACCCTTTTACGCTTAACCTCCTTGTGGGATCAACCTCGTGCTTATCACGCTACGACAGACACCGTACACTTGCGGTTGTTTATTTAGTGTTGCATAACACGTGTATCAAACAGCTCTCTGATAAGAATTGGTAAAACGAGATGTAAAGGTCATAACTAGAAACAAAAGACTAACTGTTAGGTTCGAAAAGAATGTCAATATCGATATTAATATAGATATTTGTTTCATTCTTATCCAATCTGAAATTGTTTCACACCCGGTTGTGGAAGTTAGTGGGGTTAAGTTATTTATGTAAGAATGGTGATGTGGCGGTGAGGTGGAGGAGAGAGGGGAGTTATAACTCCTCAACCATTGTGGACACTCTTAGATCAAGGATCTTTCTGACCCATAATTTAGGATTTTTAGTTGGAGATCGAGAATTCATTTTTAAAAAAAATTATGTTTGTCAAAATGCAAGTCAATTATATTTTTGAATTGCACTCAAAAGGTAATTAAAGTGATAGTGTTTTTAATCAAAGTGACTATCACTTTTTACTAATATTTTGACTTTTTATTTAAAGATTCTCACAAAATGAGACCGTGAAACGAATTTAACAGCTCTCTGATAAGAATTGATAAAACGAGATGTAAAGGTCCTAACTAGAAACAAAAGACTAACTGTTAGGTTCGAAAAGAATGTCAATATCGATATTAATATAGATATTTGTTTCATTCTTATCCAATCTGAAATTGTTTCACACCTGGTTGTGAAAGTTAGTGGGGTTAAGTTATTTATGTAAGAATGGTGATGTGGCGGTGAGGTGGAGGAGAGAGGGGAGTTATAACTCCTCAACCATTGTGGACACTCTTAGATCAAGGATCTTTCTGACCCATAATTTAGGATTTTTAGTTGGAGATCGAGAATTCATTTTTTAAAAAAATTATGTTTGTCAAAATGCAAGTCAATTATATTTTTGAATTGCACTCAAAAGGTAATAAAAGTGATAGTGTTTTTAATCAAAGTGACTATCACTTTTTACTAATATTTTGACTTTTTATTTAAAGATTCTCACAAAATGAGACCGTGAAACGAATTTAACAGCTCTCTGATAAGAATTGGTAAAACGAGATGTAAAGGTCATAACTAGAAACAAAAGACTAACTGTTAGGTTCGAAAAGAATGTCAATATCGATATTAATATAGATATTTGTTTCATTCTTATCCAATCTGAAATTGTTTCACACCTGGTTGTGGAAGTTAGTGTGGTTAAGTTATTTATGTAAGAATGGTGATGTGGCGGTGAGGTGGAGGAGAGAGGGGAGTTATAACTCCTCAACCATTGTGGACACTCTTAGATCAAGGATCTTTCTGACCCATAATTTAGGATTTTTAGTTGGAGATCGAGAATTCATTTTTTAAAAAAATTATGTTTGTCAAAATGCAAGTCAATTATATTTTTGAATTGCACTCAAAAGGTAATAAAAGTGATAGTGTTTTTAATCAAAGTGACTATCACTTTTTACTAATATTTTGACTTTTTATTTAAAGATTCTCACAAAATGAGACCGTGAAACGAATTTAACAGCTCTCTGATAAGAATTGGTAAAACGAGATGTAAAGGTCCTAACTAGAAACAAAAGACTAACTGTTAGGTTCGAAAAGAATGTCAATATCGATATTAATATAGATATTTGTTTCATTCTTATCCAATCTGAAATTGTTTCACACCTGGTTGTGGAAGTTAGTGGGGTTAAGTTATTTATGTAAGAATGGTGATGTGGCGATGAGGTGGAGGAGAGAGGAGAGTTATAACTCCTCTACCATTGTGGACACTCTTAGATCAAGGATCTTTCTGACCCATAATTTAGGATTTTTAGTTTGGAGATCGAGAATTCATTTTAAAAAAATTTATGTTTGTCAAAATGCAAGTCAATTATATTTTTGAATTGCACTCAAAAGGTAATAAAAGTGATAGTGTTTTTAATCAAAGTGACTGTCACTTTCTACTAATATTTTAACTTTTTATTTAAAGATTCTCACAAAATGAGACCGTGAAACGAATTTAACAGCTCTCTGATAAGAATTGGTAAAACGAGATGTAAAGGTCATAACTAGAAACAAAAGACTAACTGTTAGTTTCGAAAAGAATGTCAATATCGATATTAATATAGATATTTGTTTCATTCTTATCCAATCTGATATTGTTTCACACCTTAACAAAAAATTCTTTCGAAAATTTAATTAATAAATAAGAGAATATGTGGGTTTGAACTTTTAATCAAATAAACCTTAAAAGTAAAAAAGAAAAAAGGACTTCTTCGAATGTATCTAGCCATTCAAGATCATTCTGTTAAAGGGAAAATTGATGGTAAGACTTCATTTAATGTGTCAATATTTAATATAAATAAAATTACATCATCTTGTAAATATATATATATAATAAATATATAAAGTTTACATTTATTAAAAAAATTAAAATTAAATTAAAAAAAAATACAATAAAGAATCCAACTTGTGCAAATTGGTACCATACTGAAATTCTAATCATTGGCCTCTGGTCTCAAGGACAGTGTTTTCACCTTGTAACTATATATATATATATATAAATAAAATTTGTATGACTATGTAAGATTAAAATTTGATGAAAATAATGTGAGCTTCACTAAACTGACATGTGCAGCAACATGTAAAATATGGACAAGAATCTCTGGCAAAAAAGACAAAACTAAACCAGCAAGCAAAACTTTGATGCCTAAATCCAATTACATTTACATACATATATATTCTTTTCAACATTCAAAGATCTGCACATTTTTTTAAAAGAAAGAATTTAGCGTAGTGTGAAATAAAAAATATGAAGATATTTTAATTTAAGTGATTTAGTGAGGTGTAAACGAGGATTTAGTATAATATATGGTAAAATGTGGGTCCAAAATTAGTGATAGATACAAAAATAAAATGATATTAGTGCTGTCTGTCATTTTCATATTAGAGTTCTGCACGTAGAAGTTTCAATAAAAAAAAATTGCAAGTAATCACGAAATGTAGTGAGTAATAATTATTGCACATCATATATTAAAGTAAAATCTAATACTCCATATATTCCATCATAACCTTCTCAGTCTGGAGTATATATAAGCTTCTCATTTTTTTAAATGATAAAATTTATTATATCTCTCTACATTTTCTTATTCATATCTTTTTTTCTACATCTTCTCTTTCTTACTCCCCCTTTCTCTACATTTTTTTTCTTTCTGTATCTTTCAACATCAATTATCCACCATACATTTTATACTGTATTTTTTAATCTACATATAAGAAAGCAAAGAAAAAACTTATGAAGGAACGGAGGAAATAAATATCTAATGTGGATTTAAAAATACATTTACTCTCTCTCTCTCTGAGTCTCTGTTCCACAAGACTTTGCACCATTACACGATTTTTTAGAAAAAAATATAATGAAAAAGTAATTTTGTAAAGTTTTAAATATAAAGTAAAGGAGTTGGTTGAATTGAGTATATGTATGAATTAAAAAATAATTGTATTTTATGTAAATATATAAATATTTTGAGAAACACTCCAATTAAAAAATGTGCAAAAGTGTTTGGAGAGGGACAATTTTATGATTAAATTATGGTTATTTAAATATTTTGAGTCGGTTGTAATGATCGGTTGTGTACGATAAATTATGGTTATTTTATGATTAATTATGTGTAAAGTAAAATGTAGATAAAAAATGAAGGACAATTTTAAAAATAAAATTATGTTAAAAGCAAGGGCGGAGCCACAATTTTTTTTTAGGATGGGCTGGAATGACAATAAAAGGTTTAGGATTAAAAGGAAAAAAAAAATCATAAGTTCACAAGTCGAACCATAGGGAGGGTGCCAATGAAAAATGCTACACCCTTAAATACGACCTACCAATAAAATCTATTAAAAAGTCCAATACAAAAAAATAAAAGTAACATTTTCTTTCACATAAGTTGCAACATGGAGTACAATTTTATCCGATAAAATTCATAAGTTTTTAAATAATTCTTTTTAATATTGACAACTATATAATCTGATAAATTAATAACTCTCTGTTTTATTTCGAATAACACTCTTTGACATGGTTCATTGTTGAAAATGTTCGTTCGTGCGTTGCAGTCAAAACAAGGTGAACTAAACTCGAGCATACAGATGCACTTTGTTTGTCTCGACTAACTTTTTAGTTAGTTTGAAAATAGTTGATAAATTATGATTTTTTGAGTATTTAATTGAAATTTTAAATTATGTAAAGAGTTAAATAGGTATATTTTACAAATAATTTAACAAAACCTAATATGGATGGATGGTAGGTGTAGGGTGAATTTGGCGAGATTTGAAGTAAAATGTAGATAAAAAAGTAGTAACAATTTTAAAATAAAATAATGTTGGAAGGATATTAATTTTACGGGGTATTTTCATATTAAGAGTGTGTAAGTAATTTTATAACGTCTCAATAAAAAAGTATGTAAGTAATTGCGAAACAGAGGATATATAAAAGAAAAATCCAAAAAATTAGGGTGGACTGGAGCCCTCCTTAGCCATAAGCAGGCTCCGCCCTTGTTTGGAAGAGTATTAATTATGTGGGGTATTTTCATATTAAGATATTAAGAGTGTGCAAGTAATCTTCGAACGTCTAAATAAAAAAAGTGTGCAAATAATCTTCGAACGTCTAAATAAAAAAAGTGTGCAAATAATATTCGAACGTCTCAATAAAAAAAAATACAAATAATAATCACGGGAATATAATTTGTTTGTAATATATATCAGAGTTTAGGCTGGCTTGCGTGAGTTCAAATATCATACTTTATCCGTTTAAAAAAAATACTTTGTATTGATTATTTATGTATAAAGTAGAGAAAAATTCATTTTACGTCCTGTAACTTAGGCCTAATCCAATTTATATCCTTTAAATTTTCACTTTTTTGATTTACGTCCTTTTTGGTCCAATTTATGTCCTTTTCGTCGGAAATTTTTCAAACTCACCGGAATGTGAGGAATAAATTGGGATTCCGGCCAAATAGTCCAATTTACGTCCTTTAAGTTTGAAATTTTAAAATTTAATAAATAAATTTTCTAAAAATATCTTAAAATTTTTTAAAATATTATTAAAAATCTGAAAACATCATTAAAATTAAAAACTATAAAATGTGAAAAATAAAATTCAAAATACCTTATTTAATTTTTTAAAAATCTCATTAAATATTATAAAATGTGTAAAATAAATATAAAAATAAAAAAATTTACAATTCAAAAAATCGAAAATGTTTAACTAAAATTAAGAAATTCGAAAATCTCATTAAAAATTCTAAAAATTTCTTTAATTTTTTTAAAATGTGTAGATTAAATATTAAAAAATTTAAAAACCTATAAGAATAATAAATATTATTAATATGTCATTAAAAACCAGACTTGATTCGGACTCATCTGCCATTAAAATTTTTCTCGAACTCCTAAATTTTTTTGTATTCCACGCATTGATTGATTGTAGAACCGTGTCAAATTCATTTTAATGAGGTTTTTAGAATTGTATAATTTTTAATTTTATTTTAAACATTTTAAAATTTTCAATTTATATATTTAGAATTTTATGTTTTTATGAGATTTTTAGAAATTTTTAATTTCCAATATTTCAATTTTTTAGAATTTTAGAATTTTTAATTTTTAATTTTTATTTTACAAAATTTATAAATGTTAATGATATTTTGAGTTTTTAATGAGATTTTTAATTTTTTTAAGAATTTTTTAATTATTAATTTTTAATTTTCAAACTTAAAGGACGTAAATTGGACTATTTGACGGGAATTCCAATTTTCCGGCGAAAAGGATATAAATTGGACCTAAAAGGATATAAATTGGACACCCTAGGACGTAAATTGAAAAAGTGAAAACTTAAAGGATATAAACTGGATTAGACCTAAATTACAGGACGTAAAATGAAATTTTCTCGTATAAAGTAAGGTGTAAAGTAAAAAGTGAAAGATATATTAGTTGCTTTAAGAGAATAAATATTTTTCCTATAGAAATGTATAAGACAAAAAAATTAAATTTATTAAATTTGAACACAAATTTAAAAAGATGCAAGTAAAATTTAATGGTCAAAAGTGAAACAAACAAATCTTCTTAAAAATTTCAAAAAAATTGTGCAAAAAAATAAAAAAATACCCAAGAATAGTGTTTAGGTAGAATATTCTAGATAATTCCAAAAGGTTATATAGAGAATTATAGAGGTATTTAGTACTATCTATCTAGTAAATATTTTTTAATTGTATCTCAACCCTTCATTATAAAAGTGCATGTGTTGATAAAAATACGAAATATTTTATAATCCATATGAGTAAGTAAAATTTCATAAATTGTAAACAAGCATAAAGGTGCACTTAATTTATTTCATATACTTTGGGGTGGTTTAGCATGCCGTATTACAAATTTTTTAAACTCAAAATTTGGAATTTATACCATTTCTCAACTATTGCCAAACATATAACTTCATTATTCATTATAAGGCACCTATAAGTTTATATATGACCGTGAATGAATTTAACTAAAAATTAATTCTACATACATATTTATATACTATAAATCATGATAAACTCTAACTTAACACGAATCAAAATACGAGTCTACAACGACTAGACGATATTTTTAGTAAAATCTCATTTTCGAGAAATTGATAACAGTCATAGTCAAAGCTTTTGTCCCGTCCAAAACATGATGTGCGTTTAGTGCGATGCAAATCCAAAAACGACATTACGTGTCCATTAAATCCTATAAACTCTTGATGCAAATGTATACATACACAATAGTTGTATAGAAGAGTATTGTAGTTATTTAGTCTAATCCATCTTTTAATCCACGATTCTCCTAATTCATTTTTTTTTGTTTAGTTTTATCACATTTTCTATAATAATTATATCATATTTATGGTCTAAAGTGGGATGTTTTGTTACCAAATGAAACTTCCCTAAATTTGTATTCTACTATTCACAATTTTCTTTATTTTACTTATCAATTTTATACATAAACTAAATACAAAGTAAGATTTATAAATTTCGACAGAGCAAATACAAAATAAAAGTCACATTCATTCACATTTCCCCCAACCAAATTAATGCATCCACCTACTTTCAGAATACTTGATAACTTAATATTTTTATTTATTTTTTGGTTTTTCAAGTTCAATGAGGTGGGAACTGGGAAGGCTCAAATTTCAGATCTAGTTATCTTTTATAATGAATGCAATGAGTAATTGAGTATGGCATGGTTATGATAGTCCCAAGAGACAGAGACCACGTACAAGTTGAAATTTATTACAATAATTGAATGATAAATTAAACTAATTCTATTCTATAAAGATATAAGTTAGGTTTTTTTTTTTTTTCATTATTTATTGATGAAGTTCAAGATATGTTATTATTATTATTTAAAAGATTTTGGGTTGATATTGGTTTCATAATTCATATATAAATATATAATAAATAAGGGGTAGAAGTTGGAAATCGTTACACGAACGATTTTGGGCCGTCTAGTCGTTACCTAGTCGGTTGCCTACATTCCTATTTTTTTTATACCTAAAAATGGAGTAGTAATTTTATAATAAAAACATGAAACCAAACACCGTTAATATTAAAAAAATCATCAATTTGCATTAGAAAAAATAATAATCATAGTAATCATCAATGATTTTGCTCGATTCCACTTGAAAAATGGTGTTTGATTGCTCGAAACGAATTTCAACGTCGAGAAGTCTAAAAAAATGTCCAAACGTTTAATCGAACCTAGTTGGGGACTTTTACAACAAAATATGATAAACCTATGTCTACGATTACACTATACCATCAGTACTAATCATGACTCAAGATGTTATAATATGGGGGGCAACCTGCGACAAGTAAAATATCGTATAACAAACATGCAGTAATATACTTAATTTATTTAATTATGAATACATGGGATTTACAAACCAATTAATTAATTGTTTCTTTAATTTACTGAATTGGTCGGTTAATTTGGATGGTGTCAGATTTATTATATACCGATTAAACAAGTAGTAGCAGTTGGATTAACTCCAATTTCAAAATATACTCTATTTAAAATATATATATATATATTTGATAAAATAAATCATATGATTTATATCCCACTTATATACTGATACGTGCCTAATCATTTTATTAATTACTAGTAAATAAGAAACTATAACTACTAATTAGATTTAGATAAGTTAAAAAATGAGACATGCACATGTACGTCATGTGATCAATTTCGATTAAATTAAAATAAAAAAACGTGTGCAATCAATTGTATGGTGCAATTGAACTATAATCTTAATTTAATTTTAATGTGAAAATTAAAAATTCAATCACATAAAATTTAATGTATGCATTCAATTGAATACAACGATTTGTCAAAATAAAAATGTTATAATGTAGAGTAATTCGAAAAGGCATTTTTAAATATGTGTGATGCATATGAATAAAATAGAATACAAATTGAATATTGTCACGATGAAATAAAAACTTATATGTACATAACATAACATAACATTAAAATAAAATATTATTTAATTTGTAATTATAAAAAAGAAATGTGGGCATAATTATAATCCTTAAAAAGTTAAAAAGAAAAAAGAGAATTGAACAAATGCATACACTTTACAGAGCCAACTTCACATGATTTTTCTTGCTTTACCCAATCTTCAATTTTAGGGTTCGCACAAAAGTGGCCATAGGTAGATAAAAAGGATATTTCAATTGATATCTCCTTTTTGGGACCAAATTATTCTCCATTTAATTTATTCAAGTGAAATACTTCAATAACTACAAATTAAGTGTACATGATTTATTATGTACACCAAATTAAATAACATAAAGAAAATATATGAGAAGTTGTGGGTGTTAATCATATTGATGAGTGAAAGTACATTATATTAAATATTAGTCTCCATCATGTGACAAATGTCTCATAGAATGTGTTACATGATCAGAAGATCTTATTAAATAAAATATCATTTTGAAGGTAAAAGTAAAGTGATGTTTTAGAAAAATATAACTAATACTTTATTTTGTTAAAACACAAATATCGTTAAATGGTACCGTTCTGATTTTTGTCATCTAGGTTTTTCAATTTTAAAATTAGTCATCCATGTTTGCAAAACTCCGTATTTTAGTCCTTTTATCGATAAACATATGTTATTTTTTGTCTGAATTAAAGACTGATCGCTATCTGAGTTTTTCGCACTATCAAAATTATCATCACTGCTTAAACATATCCTCATTCTCGGACCGGATAGATTACATCTGTTTACTAATAAAATGACTAAAACACCGATTTTTATAAATATAGAAGACTAATTTCAAAGTTGAAAAATCTTGGATCCCAAAATTGTGACATAAGTACATAGTAAATTAATATTAAGTTGATGAATGTCATAAGTATGTGATATGTAAGTGACATGAATTCCCCCAAGTGATAATGATGGTTTCATTATTTTATCATCAAAGAAAGGGTCAAATAAACTTAGATCTGCCATTAATGGTGGGTGGTGAGAATGTATGGATGAAATAATCAAGAACCATGTGATTAAAGTGTGGTGTTTTGGATGCCCAATTTTTTTTGTGGACCATTGACCTAAGAATCATGTGATGCTGCAACAAAGATCGTGACTTGTGCAAGCTAACAACATGGTAAGTTTTAACCCAAAAAATGTAGGCAATTTTTTTTGGTTTACACTTGGTGTTGATATTATTAATGGTTTTTTAAAGAACAATTTGTTATTTTTCAAAAGAAAAAAAAATAATAGGAGGATTAATACTATTTTATAAAGTAGGTCGTGTAATTATATAATTGTGTCACGATATGATAAAATTAAATACGAACACAATATTATCAGAGCACACGTGTCGACATGATATGAACACGATAGTTTTCATACAACACGATATGATAACAATACATCATTTTTCGCGTCGATGTGACACGATAATAGCAACACGATAAGAAAATAAATAGATTAAATAAAATTTATTTAAATATAAGAAATTATCATGTCATTATCGTGTTATTATCGGATACATTGCATTATTGTGTTGTGTCGTATAAAATCAATAATAGATAACATGTTGTTAAAGAATTAATGTGGTATATGTTAATTTAATCATCCTTAATAGGTCAACACGACACGAAATATTAGTGTTCTTATTGTGTCAACACAATATATAATACTCCGTATATAGCATGAACACGATAATACCAAATATTAACCTGCAATTTCGTATCGGATTCGTGTCGTGTAAGTCCAGAATTACCCAAAATTAATTAGTATTGCTAAATGTAACTTGTAAGTCATCTAGATCCACTTTCACCATTGCACGTAACGTACAGTATTACTATACGTAGATTAGAATAAATGAGTGACTATTTTAGCAATTGTTTATTATGTATAATGGTTTATCTGTCAATTAGGTTCTAAGTTTCAAATAAATTTCCACCCTATATAAAAATACGTTAATTAAATTTGAATTCAAGTCTCATCAACAGTGCAATTAATTCTAATAGTTTATATACATCCAAATTAATATAATAAGAGTTGGTGTACTCAGTGACGGAGCCAGAAATTTTAGATTGAGGGGCCCGATTTACATTACTATAAAGACAAAATAATATTATATTTAATTCATTATAAATTTTGATTGTTCCGACTCATAATAGGTGAAACGGTGTTAAAATTATTAGACAAATGTATAACTTAAAATATATTACCTCCATCCCGTAATGACTTGAATACGTTGATAAGTTCAAAGAAATTTAATGAGGTGTTAAAAAAATTAGTGAATTGTGGGAAGAATGTAAATTAAAATGAGTGACAATTTTAAAAATAAAATGATGCAGTGAGAATATTAATTTTGTAGATTATTTACATATTATGAGTGTACACATAATTTTGAAACGTCTCAAATAAAAAAAAATACAAATAATTATAAAACAGAAGAAATATACATAATAATAAAAAAAAAATTGGTGGGGGGCCCACTGCCCCCGCTGGGCCCTATGTGGCTCCGTCCTTGGGTGTACTCTACTTTCAATCGAATTCATGTTTAAGGTCCGTCGACCATTCTTGTCGAACGGACAAAATGGTCGAACACTAAACATAACTTCAGTAGAAAATGATCGTAGACTAGTTACATAGTAAGTAACTGTTACACATGAGTTTTTACGAATAAAAAACTATTATTTCCGGTACATATTTACATCATACTTGATCACAGTGTGTGATTAATGGAGCAAAATCTTGTCTGAAAATCTCTTCTCGAAAATCAATCCCAGAAGGCGATGAAACACATAAAACCTCCATCAAATTACTCAAAATTCCTTTATCGTAGGGATTTCTTGAAGACGTATATAGCTCATGAAAATTCTCATATGCTGTCTGTATAAAATAATTTCAACAACAAATTAGCAATATCATGGTTTCATAATGGAATCCGTAATAAAAATAGTACAAGAAAATTGACATTTAGTTATAGAAATTACGTGTCATTATAGTAAATTCTTTAATGACAAGAAAAATTGAGAATAGCCTCTTGTTAGAATTCAGGACACGACACGAATCCGACACAAAAGTTATGAATTATATTAGTATTTGATTTTATTGTATTCGTGTCGTTATCGTATCGACATAAAATAATACGAAAAATTTGTGTCAGATTTTTGTGAACCCGTTAAACACGATAAAATCAACTGATAACAAATTAACATGTTAACGGAGTACTTGTTATTGCTCTAATACGAATGACCTATATTCGGTAATATATAACATGATATGACACGATATGACACAATAATTTTTCATATTTAACTATTATTTTTTTATATTTTTAAGTTCACTTTTAATTTAATTTATTTTTTATCATGTAATTATTATCGTGTAGTGTTACATAAACACGACAAATATCGTGTTGTGTTGACACCTATCTTTATCGTGTCGTGTTTGTATTTGATCATATCGTATTGTGTCACTATTGTATCCACACAAAATACGACACTATAGCACAATCTGCAGTGTATTTTGAAAATTTGAAAACTAACCTGATTCAAGGCAACCAAGTACAAATGGTAGCAAGTAAGACCACCATGAAAGCAAGCAGCAACAAAGGTAAATGATGCCGATGCTAGAGCCTCGGGGCAATTTTGTAATATTTTGAGCAATCCATCGTCGTTTTTGTACATCATGAGGTATATTTTTTGGAAGGAGAATGCAGAAATGTAGGCATAGAAAATCGAAGACGTGAAGAGAAACACTATATAGAGCTTGTGATTCCTCTGCATGATACGTGTATATTGATGATGTCATTTAATACAACGTGACATAAATTTTTATATAATGTTTATTTATATGAAATAAATAAAACTTACCAATCCAACACATTGACCTATCCAAGGGCAATGGTGATCGAATTTCTCGACACAATTGTCGCAAACGGAACAATGGCGACTCCTACGTGGTCGATAAATGTTGCACACCCTGCAATATTTCAACTTCACTTCGACCCCATTTTCAACAACCCTTCTCCGATTGGAACCCTCGTCGTTTCGTGGAATAATTCCGGGGTCAATCGTGCTAACCATTCCCAAACTTACAAGAACCTACACAATCAAATTCCATAGACATTTATCTAAATTGTACATAGGAAATAAATATATATTTTTTAAAATAAAAATGGTAGTACTAACTATAAATGTCAAGATCATGGAACATATGTTTATGGGAGTTGAATTGTGTGGAATATCAATTGCAATATAGGCAGAGAAAATCCAACTAGATAGGGCTATAGCCATGATTGTTAGCATTAGTCCTCTAGGGTCCGGGCCGCAGACGAGTCGCCCTCCGCAGAAAAACACCTGTACGTCGTTGTGAAACATAAAATGAAACACTATTAGTGAATTAATACTATATATATATATAAATTTTTTTTTTTTGTATACATACATTATTTCCAGGCCAAACATGGTACAATCTTGTTCTTGGATCATCAATTTGATTGCCATGGAAAACCCTTTTCAGAGAAACTATTTTTTGCCATAATTTTTTCAAATTTGGCTTTTTTTCTCCATTTTCAACCACTGATTTTCCATGAAAGTGTGGTTCAGACAGGGTGTTGTCTGAAAGGGGTGGTGGATCCTCTTCGACGACGTCGTTTAGTTCAGCATTTGCATCGTCCATAGACATTTATCTCTAAAAAAAATTCTGTGAATTTTTTGGAAGATTTTTTTTGGTTGATTAATGTAAGTTTGAATGCAGGATAAAATTTAATATTTTTCTCAACTGACTTGCAGTTAAGATTTAGGATTTGGAGTTTGAGATTATTATGGGCTTTGGCCCAATTCAACTTAACAAAATTGGTGGGCTGACTTTTTTTATGGTGGTATTTGGCCCACGAAAAAATTGGCAAATGAGACAATTTAATGTGTGTAAAATTTAACACAAATTTTGATCTTTAAAAATATAAAAAAATAAAACAAAGTGACGAATTTTAAAATATAAAATATTTATTGGTATAAAAAATAAAATCCCATTAAATTAAATGAGCCCAAAATCACTGTCAATAGCATTAGACTTAAATATGGTAACAAAATATACCAAAATATATTTTGTTGTTAAATATGGTAACAAAATATATTTTGTTGAGATACATCCAACAACAGAGAGCCATTATGTTCATATTTGGTAACAAAATATATTTCTCCGCTACTTTGTTATTGTCAAAATATATATATATATATATATATATATATACTTTTGGTTATTTTGTTGAGATACCATTTTGTTCATATTTGGTAACAAAATATATTTCTCCGCTACTTCTCTAATGTCGTCTTCAACGAATTCAGATATGGCCACCACCAAAAACTCTGTCGCCGCCGTTGTTGCAGCCGGGGACCTCGATGATCTGGAGGTCCTCCTCTGTTTCTTGAAACAGGTTCGGGCCGTTGGCGATGACGTGTACCGCAAGTTCTTGGATTTCATGGAGTCTCATAAACTCAGAGAAATTAGTGGTTCCGACGTTTACGCCGAAGTCGTTAAATTGTTTGGAAGCCACGAAGATCTCATTGTCGTGTTCAAGTCTTTGGTGCCGTTGTCTTTTATTACAGAGACATCTTCTGGTGGCAAGAAAAGAAAAGCTGATGATGGTAGCAGTAATTCTCCAACGAAGAAGGCGAATCGAAAGCGAACCCCGTCGACTAGAAAGCACGACAGGATTATGAGGAGGGACGAGATGTCGGATTTCAACATGGAGGATTCGTTATTCGACGTTGATGTGAAGTTGTCGAATCTCGAGTCTACTTACGAGAACGCAATGAAGTTCTCTAAGTACCTGTCGTGTGGGAAGTTATCTGTGTTGGACTTTCGCTTCAACGAGCGCTTCACTCGACTTAACTTGTCGTATATTCGAAAGTTATCTCGAAGGCCCTTGTTGATAATGGAAATCCAATTCGTGCAATTTCGGAGATTCTTCGCCTCTTGATAGAAAAAGAAGAGACATTGGTTAAATCGAGAGATAATATCATAAAAAAATGGAATAAAATCAGACAATCTCGACGATGACATTGTTTTAAATAGTGTTGTTGTTGAAATTGTAATTGTAATTATTTAGTTTGTAGTAGTCTCCGATGAATGAGTTAATTGTAACTCTTTAGTTTGTAGTAGTCTCTGATGAATGAGTTAATTGTAATTATTTAGTGTTCGAGTTTGAGATTAATGTTCATTGCTCCAATGTTGTCGTTCATTAATACAATTGAAATGGTTCTATTTAGATTATTGTAGTAAACTTAGTCCGGATTTAGTGTTCAGTCTTCAGTTTCAAATCAAAAACTTATAAGAATGACGTCACGTCGACACGGCAAATATCGTGTTGTGTTGACGCCTATCCTTATCGTGTCGGGTTTGTATTTGATCATGTCAATCTGCCGTGCATTTTGAAAACTAACCTGATTTAAGGCCACCAAGTACAAATGGTAGCAAGTAAGACCACCATGAAACCAAGCAGCAACAAAGGTAAATGATGCCAATGCTAGAGCCTCGGGGCAATTTCGTAATATTCTGAACAATCCGTTGTTTTTGGACATCATGAGGTATATTTTTTGGAAGGAGAATGCAGAAATGTAGGCATAGAAAATCAAAGACGTGAAGAGAAACACTATATAGACCTTGTGATTCCTCTGCACAATACGTGTATATTGATGATGTCATTTAATACAACGTGACATAAATTTTCATATAAACAACCCTTCTTCGATTGGAACCAACCCTTCTTCGATTGGAATAATTCTGGGGTCAATCGTGCTAACCATTCCCAAACTTACAAGAACCTACCCAACCAAATTTCATATGCAGTTAATTTAAATTGTACATAGGAATTTTATTTTTTTTAAAAACAAAAATGTTACTAACAATAAATGTTAAGATCATGGAACATATGTTTATGGGAGTTGAATTGTGTGGGATATCAATTGCAATATAGGCAGAGAAAATCCAACTAGATAGGGCTATAGACATGATTGTTAGCATTAGTCCTCTAGGGTCTGGGCCGCAGACGAGTCCCAGAAAAACACCGGTCATAGTGAAACATAAAGTGAAACATAATCAGTAAATTAATACTATATATATATATATATATATATATATATATATATTTTGTATACATACATTATTTCCAGGCTAAACATGGTAAAATCTTGTTCTTGGATCATCAATTTGATTGCCATGGAAAACCCTTTTCAAAGAAACTATTTTTTGCCATAATTTGTTCAAATTTGCCTTTTTTTTTTCTCCATTTTCATCCACTGATTTTCCATGAAAGTGTGCTTCAAGTGGCTCCTCTCCGACGACGTCGTTTAATTCAGCATTTGCATCGTCCATAGACATTTATCTAATTCTTTTCTGTGAATTTTTTTGGAAGTTTTTTTAGTTGATTAATGTAAGTTTGAATACATGATAAAATTAAATTTAATATTTTCTCAACTGACTTGCAGTTAAGATTAAGATTTAGAATTTGGAGTTTTATTACTATAGGCCTTGGCCCAATTCAACTTTTTAAAAAAATGGTGGGCCGACTTTTTTAAGGTGTTATTCGGCCCATAAAAAATGGGCAAATGACCAAGTTACTCATATAAGTGTGACAAAAATGGGCATCTTAGATTACCTCAAGATAAATGTTAATGATGTATAAAATAATTTTTTTATTCAACAAAAAAAAATACTTTTCATATCAAATAATTGAAAAACACATTAGCTACGTTTTAATTTGAATCAGTTGAGATATTTAAATTTCACCATAGATATCTCAACTTGATAATTTTTGCCCTTTTGCTTTACTATTCTTTTGTTGTACAAATTCTAGGATGTTAGCATGAATATATATATTTTTTTGGTTATCAAGCCTTTGAATTTACACTAATTAAAATATAAAATTAAAATACAATAGTATATAATAGAATAGAATGCAAAAAATTAAAAAAAATTGTATTTATATATATATACCAATGAAAAACTACTATAATCTTCATGTCAATCACAACATAATTTTTTTAAGATTCAATTAAAGAGAAATCAGTATAATAAATAATAAATAAATAAATGTAGAAATAATGAAGTGGGCCTTCTATTTGTATTGGGCTATATTGGAAACTAGCCCAGTTAAATTTGGGCCGTTTTCCTCGATCCAGAAATTAACAGTGTATTCTGCAGAAGCGGTCATCAATGGCGGAACTCAAAACGGAGAAGCCGTAGTTCCAGAATTGCGCCAATAATCAAATAATGACGCATTTTCATCTATGCTTAGTCTAATTTAATCGACTCAATTCACTAACAACTGATATAGAAAGAAAGGAAGTGCTGTAATTTACCGATTTTCAACCTTGGAAGCTGCAGCAATGGCAGTTGTCAAAGATAAGCTCCGAGCAACAGTTCTGGCTTTCGCCTCTGCTTTTTTCTTCGCGCTCGCAATCTCATTTCGTTTCATAAAGCAATTATTGCTAACCCCAAAACCGAAAAAATTGTGTTATTTGAGCTCAGAGACCAAACCGCAGCACGCATTCAAGCGAGTGTTGGCAGATAATTCCTACTCGCAATTCAAACACCTCAAACTTGAAGAAACGGACTCACAATCCGAAGGTATAATTGCAAACTCTGTCGTGTGTTTGCGCATTGGTGTTTTGTTAATTTGTTGAGTGTTTGTTTTTTGTGTTGATAGAGGAGTACTCGAATTCGCATCCGTACAAGGGAGAAATTTCCAAGTTAATGAAGAATCCGAATGTAGGATTCCTAGAGTTTCTTGATGGGTGTGAAAAGATGAGTATGGAGATGGGGGATTCTTATGCCTGGGTTGAAACTGAAGAACAGTTGATAGAGCTCGTGGAGGTGTTGAATAATGAGAGGGTGTTTGCAGTGGATACTGAGCAGCACAGTTTGAGATCATTCTTAGGTTTTACATCACTCGTTCAGGTTCATTTTTGCATTAATTTGTTAGAAGCAACTTTCAATTTTGTGTCGATGAGTGCGATTCGTTTTTATGTAGCAGTAATATTTTTTATATGTGTGTGTCATGCCTAATGGTGGAAGAGTATAGTTATAGTTTGATATGTCAGGAGTGTGATTCGTTTTTTAATATTTCATGAGTATTTGTGCTTGCACAAACTTGTTTGACATTCATGGCAAATGTGTTTGGGGTAAGCAATCTGAATGTGCTTAAAGTTGTCAATGCATTGGTCGTTTAGATTATGCAGTTGTTCTTAAAGGAAGAAACAATGACAATTAGAAATTCTTAGTTCCTTTGCATGAGATTAAAGATGCTGGTTTGTTTTCGTACTATCCTACGTGTTTGATGTATATTGTAGTTCATACTAGTTCTTTTGTGCTCTGTTTTACTTCGAAATGGGATTGCAGATGCCGGTATGTGTTTGTAGCTGCACTAATGAGATATTTAAAGAACACATTTTTCCACCCTCCGTTCCAAAGAAAGTAAAAGAAAAGATTCTGGAGCATAAGAAAAAAGAGATAAGCTAACAATGATTCTGTTTCTATTTCACTTTTGCAATATTGCAGATATCCACTTTAAGCAAGGACTATCTGGTGGACACGATTATCCTGCATGATGTGATGGGGCTCCTTAGACCAGTGTTTGCTAATCCGGGAATATGCAAGGTGATATTACAGTTATTGGTTAGAATGTATTTGGCTTAATGTGCATCCCTTGTCCCCTTGAAACAAATTATTGAGATTATATGGGTATGCATTTCTCTGAAATATATACTGATTTAAGTTATGAGCTCCTTGAGAATTTCCCAGCTTCTATTGCAAACAACTACAGTGACTAAGAAGCGTTGTGTGTATTTAAAGAAGTGTATAGTCAAGTCATCATTGATCCATGTGTGTGATGGTTATTACAAGAACTAATTATCAATGTTATGGAATTGATATATTTATTGACTGTATTAGAATGACAACCTTGTTGTCTATGTATTATTTATTTACTGTAGTCAAATAAGTTCTACTATGTGCAGGTGTTTCATGGTGCTGATAATGATGTTCTTTGGCTTCAAAGAGATTTCCACATTTATGTAGTCAATTTATTTGACACAGCCAAGGTAAATTACAAGACCTAACTGTGTTTTGATTTCATTTAATTTTTGTGTCTTTTAGGAGGTTACTTGGCTTTATTCATGATTTCTAATCATTGAGTTAGAGGATTTAGGGAGATAAAGCTATCTCAGGGATTATTCATATTGTATATTTGCCTCCCAGGCTAAAGACCATCCTGAGTCCTGAGTTTTCTGTTTAAATCTTATGTTGCAGGCATGTGATGTTTTATCAAAACCACAAAGATCATTAGCATATCTTCTTGAAGCATACTGCAGCGTTGTCTCAAATAAGCTGTTGCAGGTTTGGATATTAAGTTTAATATGTATCTCTGATGCATATTTATAGTTAATTGCAACACTCAGTAAGATTCTCAGTATGGAGTATTGTGCATTAGATAGATTATTAGAACAAGCAATGAAGTAGTTCTTTGGTGTATGGAATCATTTAGAAATAGCTGGTTGAATTCTTAAGCATATGTTATTTGAGCTCTGATCAAAGCATAACAAACAAGAACAAGTTTTGTTAGTCATAGCTCAATCATTGGCTGCCTTTCATCAATGAAGTGTGGTGTTATGTTTATTCTTGTGGATCAAGTGGTTTTCATTAAGTCTAGAGATGTTTAATCACTTCTATCCAATTTGATTACCATCTCTTTTGGATGGAAAAATGGTAATCTTTTACTGTTCTGATGTTTTATGATTTCGTATCCATAACAACTGTAGAGAGAAGACTGGAGACGACGCCCCTTGCCTGAGGAAATGATACATTATGCTCGAGCAGATGCACACTATCTATTGTATATTACATACTGCCTTTGTCTGGAACTCAAACAACTGAAAATTGGTATGCCCCCAAAGATACTATATTATAAATAATTTATATGTTCTACATAGTTTCTTGCACTTATTAACTTTCATCATTTTTTTTTTTGGAGGAATATTCAATCTCTTAAGTCTAAACTTAGTGCACAAATATCCTTTGGCATCTATGCATGTACTACC
The DNA here is from genome assembly GCA_963675135.1 of Galeopsis tetrahit. NCBI lineage: Eukaryota > Viridiplantae > Streptophyta > Magnoliopsida > Lamiales > Lamiaceae > Galeopsis > Galeopsis tetrahit. The sequence goes on from OY776128.1 coordinate 81,064,025, forward strand.
AATGTCCTTTCATATTTTATCGACTTCATTTTTTCTATTCTTAGATAATAAAAAGTCTGTATATTAGATATACTGTATCTACAGTATAGAGTTCATATTATGAAGTCCAAGGTTATAGGAGAGTTATGACTTATCAATATATAAAGATGAATGGTCCAGAGTAGCTTGTTAGAGTTAATATAAGGATGACTAATTGTTTGAGATTTTTTGATGAATCTTAATTTACAAGGATGTAACCTTTTGTTTATAGATGTTTCTTTTCCCTCTATATACATTTTGTTTCATTCAAGATAACAGTCTCCAATCATTATATTTGTGGTATTAATATAAAAAACTAAAAAAGTATTGAACTTTTCTCAAAGTTTTAGTTAAATCAGATAATCCTTAAAATTCATAAAATAATGTATACAGGGAGGTTCGTCATTAAGTTTTCCTTCACATACATTTCTTAAAGTACTTCAATTATTTATTTACTAGCTAAATATTTACATATAACGTGCAGCACGCGTTGTGTTTAGAATTATGACTAGTAAAAGAAAGTAGATTAGTAGGAAAAAGTGATGTTCAAAACTTTGAGAGGGACTGAAAGTATACTGATTCAGACCAATGTTCATTCCCACCCCCACCCCCCCTCCATTCAACTTTTCATACTGTCACATTCTAAAGAAAAAGGTGCATCAGAGAATTCGTCTCCCGGTGACAAGTTCCATTTTCTTCTCGAGGCCAGTCGACGATCGAATGCAACTTGTATGCAGCTTTTTGCAAAAGATATTGAAGCTTTTCCAGGAGAAGTAGCTGCATCATCAATACTCTCTCATTGTTTAAATGGTCAAGCAAATATCTCGCCAAGTGTTTGTGATGCAAAGGTATTTGTGTTGCTGTGACTATCTTTAAGTGGCACTGGTAGGCCCAAATTGGACAACACTGATGATAAATTTCCCATTCAGTTTCAGGAACTTGTGAGGCGACTGTGCTTATGGAGAGATGTAATGGTTAGTCTACTCATTTCTATACCTTTTTAATGGCAACGATGTGAGATTTTATGTACTTAAATTGATATATCGTCTTTAAGTAACCGTGTGCACCTTTTCTCTGTATTAAATCCACTTTTATGGATATCATAAAGAGACTTAGATAAATTACGTCTGTATTAAGTTTACTTTTTCAGCAATGTCTAACTCTTGGAAATATATATCCGTTGGGTAATATTCAGTCATTCATCATAGTATCATGCAAGTCATTATGTCATATTTTAGTTCTTGGATAATGAGATAGTGAATCTGCTTGTACTTGTCCAGTTTCTGACCAGGGCCAACTTCACTTTTAATTCAATTTTGCTTATTACAAATGTGGATATTACGTTACACTGCTCTTATTGACAATACTTATTAAGATAAGCAAGTCCATTACTCACTCCCACCCTCGTACTATTTCTGTAAGATTATTTTGTTTTGGAGATGTACACATTTCACTCAATAAATGCTATTAACATGTTGAACTTTTATTTCAGTCTTACATTATTTAATAACTAACTTGGTTAAATGTCAAATTCTCTCAGGCTCGTCTCCATGATGAGAGCCTGAGGTTTGTATTATATGAGAATGCAATCATTGCACTAGCAGCTGAAATTCCAAATGAATCAGATATTTGCAGCAGTATATCCAAAGCTGATTTAGATGCTGAATCCCCATCTGCAGTAGTTTGTTCTCATTTGGAAGACTTGGTTTTCTTGCTCCATGACAACATAGCTAATCTTGAAAGTACATTTCAAATGTTCATCCAGCGACACCTAGGTCCTGCTGGGAGTTGCCCTCTTTCTGCATATAATTATGCCTTGCTTTCCAAAGCTACCCTGGGACTAACCAATAGAATTACGTCAAATCATAGTAGATTTAGAGCTTCCAAACAGGTCGCAAAGAAGGTTTCTCGAGAGCTTTTTGTTCAAAAATTTTCATGCAAGGCTCCTGTTTATCACAACTGCAAGATTTATGCAAATGATGGACGATTATTATGTTATTGTGATCACAAGAAGCTCCAATGGTTAAATGACTATCTCTTATGTGCTCAATAATTTACTTAGTCTTAATGCGTGCCAAATGCTTTAATGTTTTTAAATATTTTATTCAGGTATGTCAGTCGGAATCTGGCAAAACTCGTAGACGAAAATCCTCCTTCAATCAAGCTTCTCTTTGAACCCAAAGGACGTCCTGAAGATGAAGATAATGACTTTTACATTCAAAGTAAGAAAAATATATGTGTTGGTTGTGGTGAAGGAAACCACTACTTACGGTACCGAATAATACCCTCATGCTATAGGATACATTTTCCTGAGCATCTGAAAAGTCATCGTTCACATGATATTGTCCTTGTTTGTGTGGATTGCCATGAAACTGCTCATGCTGCTGCTGAAAAGTACAAAAGACAAGTAGCTGCTGAATTTGGGATACCTTTATTTATTCGTAATATAGTTGACTTAGATAAGCCACAAAATACACCTGCATCTTCTTTACCAGTTTTGTCATCTGAGGAGGTCGGTGTGTCTCCTTTACAGCTGCGTACTGCTGCCATGGCTTTGCTACGTCATGGACCACAAATGCCATCCGAGCGCCGTGAAGAATTAATGCAGGTCTGAATTCCTTAAGGTTGTGTTTGGATTAGAGGATTTTTGGATGGATTTGAAATTCACAACCATTTTGAATAAATTTTGAGTGATTTCATTTCAATACCTCAATTCAAATGCATAAAGATTAGGGCTAGTGTTATCATCGAGCTGAATCTTGTATTATTTATAAAGTTGGCTTTTTAACACAAGTCGTAGCTGTGTCCTCTTTTCTCATTTTGTGTATAATTTGCTTACTAATCCTTACTATGAGCAGGTTGTGATGACATACTATGGAGGGAGAGATGTAACAGATAAAGATCTTGAGAAAGCTCTCCTAGTTGGAATGAGTCCTCATGAGAGACGAAGATTTGAGAAGAAGAGAGGTTTCACATTTAAACATCTGACCAAAGGCATCAAACTGGATGATGTGAAAGAAAATAACATCGATGATGAAACACCTGCTTCCATTCAGAATGCATTGGACGGTGAAGAAAATGATTCTTTATACACCAATATAGTAGAGACGGAACTGAAACAAGGTTTGGAAGATAAGAAAATTTCACTGAAGAATGATAAAATGTCGTTGCTGGGACATGGACCCCACGGCAAGCAAGTAGTTACACATCTGCTGAAGGAGTTCGGAGAAGATGGGGTTCGTGAGTTTTGTCAGAGATGGAGACAAGTTTTCGTTGAAGCTGTTCATCCTCGGTTCTTGCCTGGTGGCTGGGATGTTATGCACAGGTATACTCAGACTTCGATTTATATATGATACTTCTTTTTATTACAAGTGTTTCAGTCAACTGCAGAAAAGTTGAGGCATCAACAGCTGAATTACTCTAATCATTTAAAAATATAAAACTGATTCATTGTCTTGGTTTGTTCAAAGGATTTGATGTTGGGACACTTTTTTGCCAGTGGTAAGAGGGATTTTGGCGAATTCAGCGTGTACAAGAGACGAGAAGCCGCTGCTGCTGGTATGATATGATTTGCTAATTGTTCAACTTTGTATTAGTTTTGTTAGTCTTTTTTTTTCTTGCTCGAATTGTGTTGTTTTAATTATTATCATGTAATTGCACTATTGAAACCCTTGTATTTTCCTTTTGATTATAACATTATAAACAAAATTGTAATTTGATTTTCAACCTTATGTAAACAATACTTTGAAGAGATATCAAGATAGTGGCACCATCTGTCATAAAAATTTCTGTATAAATGCACAATAACAGCAAAAGCATGTCGACTGAAGACAACTAATGGATTATAACAGCAAAAGCACGTCGACTGAAGACGACTAATAGATTATAACGCTCGTAAATGTATAAAAGAAAGAGCTTGTTATATGGAGATCAACTAAGGGCACAGCAACGAGTACATATACTGTTGGATGTGTTCGCGAACACTTGAGTGGAAAACACATCTTCCATCTTCTCTTTCACGGTGAATAATGTTAACGCTCTCGTTGTATAAGGTGCAAGAGTTTACCAAAAACCTGGTTTTTGTTGCATGAGTGAAAGCTCAATTAACCAAGCAATAGCAGCTGTGACTTGTGATCAATCCCGTTGAAGATAAACGTCCCGCTCATAGGAACAAATTGTCGAGTGATAAGCTGCAGCAAAAATGAAACACCTCAATCACAGTTCAATGTAAAAGGTTGAATTTTGTAGTAGCAAATGTACGTCGTTTGGGTTTAAAAGGGAAAAAAACGAACCTTGATGACCTCCTGTGATGTGATTCCTCCGATGAAGGCAGCGACTGCGTGAAGCTCTGCAGCACCATAACGACACATCTCGTTGATAAGGTCTTCTGTCAAGGTTGATCCGTTGTAACCCAAGTCGTTAAATAAGGAAACCACCGTTGTTTTCAATCTGGAAATCTCCTCATCCATCGCACTACAACATATCAATCACAATTAGGCAGCCATGATTTTTCAAAACAAACACCTAAATAGCTAGCAATTGCGTGGAGTTTTTACCCATCAAATTGCCCCGGGAAACTGTTGTAGTTTGCAGCAAAACGATCCACAGCTCGTAGAAGAATATAAAATCCAACAGCAGTGCTGCAGCATAAATTAGAAGACCGGTAACATATAAAGGATGTTTGAATAATAACAACAAATCATAAATTATTGATGGCATATAAAGTACCTGTAGTCCTCATCAGTTAGAAGCTTTTGTAACTCCAATTGAACTGTCGAATGGAACTCGTCCTCAATCGAGCGATATCTGCATACCTGAGTTCAAAATCATTAATGGAAGTTCAGCAACCATGTAAGAGAGAGTTGCAGAATCATGTCTTCATTACGGGGGCATGGGAACCATGCAACATGAACGATAGTTCGATTTTCATAAAACACAATAAGCAGCATCCCAAAAGCTGCTATCGATTGAATGCAAAGAGCGTGATTAGAAGAAAGGAAAAAGGTTTAAGCACAAACCTTAAGTTTCCGAGCGTTTTTGCAAAAACTTTTCAAGGTTGCTTTTGAGATGCTATTGGGATCTCTACCTATCTTCTTCAATATTTTCCTGACATGCTTCTCCATGACAAGAAAGTCGGCCTCGGCCTTAGCCTGATAGATTTTTTGCAGGTTGACATATAACCTGCAACAGAAGTAAGAAGTAACCCCAGATGTCGATGTAAACTTATTGGAGCACGAAAAACAAATATTTAGATTAAAAAACAGTAATCACTAACTCAGTAGAAGATGTCATATCCGGGATTGCTCCCTCCAGAGGTGCCTCTCCACCACCTTCATTAGCTATAAATTCCTGTAAATTTATAGGCAAAAGGTGCGAACAACGAAAAATCAAAAACCGTGTGACAAAAGGTTACATAATACTTCTGAAACTCTAATGATTAACATGTTTAAATAACAGAAATTTATTTTTTAAAAGGAGTTTCTTGGCCAAGAAAATCTAGCAACATCAAAAACTGTGTAGCTCAAGTGAAGAGATGTCGACAACGTACTTTAATAGGAGAAGATATAAAGATGTACCTTTAGAGCAGCCACCAAAACCCAAAAATCTGATGAATTGGAATCAACTTCAGCACAACTATCGTTGATTACTTGACGCGTGGTTGAACCTGAGATAACAAAATAGAGAGTCAGAAAGACTGTTTAAAATAGAGCTGCAACGAAACTCGCATGCTATCAATCTTTCTCAAAATGTGAACTCTGGATGAAATGAACAAACATCTTAATCAACTTACTAATTCCTCGAGGAGAAAAGACTTTGAAAGAAGCTTCTATAGCTTCTTTGTAATTGTCTTCATCCGATGCAATCATCTTCGCCTTGATTAAATCCTACAGCATCCATCCAGAGAGCACCAGACCACTTCAAAAAATTGACCCCCAAAGAAAAAAGATAATGAACTAATTAGCAAGGTAGAAATTTGTTATTGCACCTTAAATGCCTTTTTCTCGTCCCGTGTTGATGGAAGGTTTCCGTCGTGAGTTTTTGTCCACTCCTCTGCAATCTTAATAAGAATGAAAACATATGGAGTGTGTTTGTGAACAACAGGATCAGCTGTACCCAAATCAATAGAATCTGAAAATCTGTAATTGATCAAGTTAAAATCGTCATCTTTTAGGTCGAATATAAATGAATTATAGATCCCCTCAGAAGTATACATAAATTAAGCACAAAAAAGAGAAGATCAAACCTCCTGAGCTCTGGCCATGGGTTATTTAGCCGAAGATCGTCTAGAAAATGGTCAGGCTTTGATTCGATCACTGCATGTTCCTGCAGAAGAAGGGAAATTTACTATCAATGCCATTACCCATGTCTAAGGGGATCAAATGATATTTCAAACGTCCACATTATTGTCTTCTGCAGAAGCTATATTTTTGTTCAAAACTAACTGGTGAAGAAGCGAACGAAAAGGAAGAAAAAAAAAATTCTCAAAACTATAGGAAGAATAATGTACCTTCACACTGATCCGTACAAAACCAGTTAGGCCATAAGAGCGTGCAAATATCAACATGACATTGGCATCACGACAGATTTTATCCAGTTTCACCATTGACGATTCAACAAGCTGAAGAACAGCACAAGACATGACTTATTAGAGAAATTAATTTACTGTTTGACCTACAGAAGCAACAAATTACCAACAATGAATTTCACTTTTAGAGTACGAATACTCTAGTGTAATTGGAGATAGATTTTACCTTGATTGGTCTTTTTTCAACATATATAAACCATTTCAGCAAATGCATAAGCTAGAATTGTACACATTTAAATACAACAATAAAATACAGGGTGGTTCCAAAGATGACCTCCAACAATTTCAGACCTTTACGAGGATCTACTGCATGGATCTAAGTACAGTTATAACTAAACAACTGGAAGCACATCATCCATTCTATCACACACTGTAGAGATTTTAAATCTAACAGCAAGCAAAGGCGGTCCAATCGTATTTAAGCCAAAAACGAACAAAGGATCATATACTCAAAATCCCAACTTTGTATCACTACAGCTGTGCAATCAGTGAACCATTACCTCAACAAGAAAAATAAGTCCTCAATTTGAACTGTGAATCCCAAAAAGCCATCTTACTCAACTATATTTACCAAATTGCAAGTGAAAAACGAATAAATGCTATTAACCTATGCTTATTTATTTAAGTTACACCACTCCAAGGAGCAAATACTGAAACATGAATTGACAGTCATTCATCTATACTCCCACCGACCCTTCAAAAGTTACCATTTTGTCATTTGAGCATCCCACCAAAAGTCATCAATTTCATTTTTTGGCAACACCACTATCTGTCTCTACCTTCTCTTTTTCCTATATTTTTAATCAATGTGAAAAAAGCAAATGCACAATTCGCCAAACGAAGGGAGTATATGATTTCGCCAAACGAAAACAAAAGTGTTAAATGTGCATATGTCCTCACCTGAGTGGCAACAACCAAAGTAAACTGTGAAAAGAAAGATGGGTTTGATTCAATCAAATTTTGGGGATACTCTTCAATAAACTTTGCCTTCACTGCATCATTCAACTCCTGTAGAAAGGCACAAACAGTTTTCGCCTTCGATTGCCCAACACTTGACTCATCAACTACAGGGCACCAATCAACAAAAACAGAATGAAACACAATCCCCTAATAACAAAACACCCCATAAACAAAAAAGGAAAAATTACCCAAGAAATTATTCCCAAGGTCCCCAAGTTCGACTTTTGAGCCATCAACAACAGTAATACTTCCGATTCCACCAAGAACTAAATTTTTCAAGGTTTCTGAGCCGGTGGGGCCACAGTTCAACAAACATATGCTTGATTTCTCGAGGGCTTCTTGACCCTGCTCACCCCATATTCTAAAACATTTTTTTTTGTGTTACAAACAACGATTGAGAGTTGTAATACAAATTGGGGGGAGGAAAATGGGAATAGGGAAAGTGTGTTACCTGAGTTGCCGATCGTATTTGGTTTTGGGTTCCGCCATTGACGATTTGCTTGGTTGATACGCAGATAGTGAGAGAGAAGAGAACTGAGTTAAGGCTTTTTCTGAGAGGGAAAAAAAGCAGTGTGTTAAGGCCTTGTTTGGTTTTCAATAATATGTAAAGTTCTTGATTTACAACGGCCTACACGAATTGTGTGAAGAGTTATTTGACCCAAATACCTATTCAAAAATATTTTAAGGCAAAAACTTGAGAATATTTCTTTAATTGAATCGAGTCAAACAGATCTTTTAAAAAAAAATTATGTATCGACAATTTGAATGTAAAAATAAATGTGTATTATCGTATGCGATTAAAATACATAAATTAAAGAGATGGTAAAAATACCAATATTATCATGCCATTTCCAAGCCGCAATATCAACCCTGAGTTCTAATAATGTCTTCATAGATATTACTATATTAATAGACACAAAATAGTTTATTATAGATACAAGGTGTATCTATGTCTACAAGATATACATTAAATATTTAAAAAATAAGAATGAATATAGTATTAAAAGATATATACAAATTGTTAATATTATATTTTTAAAATATTTGTATAACAAGCAAAATTGAACAAACAAAAATCTAATCACTCAAAATTTATTCTAAAAGTATTTATAAGAATATCAACCGATGGGGCTTAACTGTCATAAATAAAGAAAATTTGGGGTAAAATTGCAATTTTATTAATTGTTTGGTAAATCACCGAATAAAAAAATTTGTTGGTTTCAAATAGCGAAGAACTCTGATCATCTGTACTCGCTTTCTTCATTTCACATTTGGGATCTCGTTGCGCAGAGCGATTTCGACGCGCATGCAGTTCTGCTGAATCACTCAGAGAGAGACAGAGAAAAGGGGGAAATGGCAGTGAGAACTGGGGTTTTGAAGACAGTGATTGGGCTGTTGGCAATTTGCTTGGCAGCATACATAGTGGGGCCGCCTCTGTATTGGCACTTGATGGAAGGCTTAGCCTCTGCTTCTGCCGCCTCTTGCCCTTCCTGCAACTGTGAATGTGATTCCTTACCTATTCTCTCCATTCCTCAAGGTATGTATCAATCACTTGTATCTAGATCTGTTTCAGTCTGTTTGTCTCTAGGGCTTATTTCTTAATTTAACTATCTGTTTGGTTGTTTGTTGAAGTTTGATCTTCGATTCACCTTTGTGAACTTCATGTTTTTGTTTGAATTTGAAGATATAGTATCTAAAAATATGATTGGATGTTAGTGTGCTTGATATAGCTGTGGATTTGGCTCTGTTGCTAACTTGCTTTTGGCTTTAAAAAAATCCTTCCTTAAATATTGATGTGCTAACATTTACATGGTATTAATTCCGCATTCCTTTTTTGATGAGTGTTTAGAAATAAATATAAGCATATTTAGGAATGACAGTGGAAGATATTCATGTCAGTTGGAGATTAATAGCATGATGTTTGTCCTTATAAGTCCTTTGAATCTCTGATGAACATCTTCTGGGTTCCCAAATCACAAACCTATTCTGTTTTGGATGTTGAATGCTGCAAAAGAGTTTTTAGAAATGAATGGTTACTGTAGTAGTTAGCAAGCTGAGAAAATGCATTGAAAAGTTGCAGTGTGTGATTATGCCTGATTATGATCATTAGGTTCATCATATGTTATGCAAAGTTTTTGTTTCCGATGCTGCTGTTTTCGTGTGGACTTGAAGCTTTTGTCTTTAACTACATTTTTCATATTTCATCTGATCGTCTGCTCAAGGATTGTGTATACTAATTCCTTGTTTTTCTTTCTTGTAGGACTGAATAATGCATCCTTTGAAGGTGAGTTCTGTACACTTTATTTTTATTAGTTTGCAGTTTCACATGTTTTTGGTTTTGTTTAAGATCTTAGATGTGGTATCATGATTTGCTCACTGGTTGTTTGCATCAAAGAAATAAGTTAGTGCAAAGCAATGAAATTTAGCAACTCAATATTCTCATCATTCTTTATACATGATCCATCCTCGTGTTACTTCCAATTGATAGAATTATTTATTAGGATTCATGACTCTTTTTCAAGCAGTCTGCACTTGGTTCTCACTTCTCAGTGTATGATTGGATATGAAGTTCACTCGAATTCACTATATAATATTTCCTGAGTTTTATCAATTCTTTTGATATAAAAAACTATCTTGCCTTGACTACCATGTCTAAACTATATAGACTATCATCTAATCAGTATTATAAACTTTGACGGTTTGCTTCATATACCAAGTTATGGCACTCAAAATTGTGATGCTGGTAGTATTAAGTTTTGCACTTTTTGTTTGATTCAAAGTTAGTTGTCTATAACTCTGCTCTGTGGATCACATTTTTTCTTGAATAAATATCTCCTTCTCATCACGTTATTAATAAACTGAAAGTGTCCTAATCTATATACAAAAGCTGCTGCTGATTTTTTAGTATGCAACAGATTGTGCAAAGCACGACCCAGATGTTAGTGAGGACACACAGAAGAACTTTGCAGAGCTATTGTCTGAGGAATTAAAGCTACGAGAAGCTGAAGCTTTGGAAAATCAGCGACGTGCTGACATGGCACTGCTTGAGGCGAAGAAGATGACGTCTCAGTACCAGAAAGAGGCTGACAAGTGTAATTCTGGAATGGAGACATGTGAGGAAGCTCGGGAAAAGTCTGAAACAGCTTTAATAGCACAGAAGCAGCTGACGGCTTTGTGGGAGCAGCGAGCTCGTCTAAAAGGTTGGACAGGAGGAGCCAAGGCCCAATCCTAGACGAACGTGTTAGAATACAACAACACATCGTTTTGTGCAGCTCTGGTTGTAGGGCATTTTACAAGTTGTGCATATCATGTGTTTGCTGAAAGCGAACATCAGTCTATGATTCAATCTTTATGTAGAGGTAACACGTTCACCATTAATGTTAGTATTGTTTTTTCAGAATTCCATTTGTAAGAAAAGTTGAGAATTCGGTTTGCCGGAATTTTTATATACAGAATTATGCTGGTGTGAAAGTTTTTCTTTGGCTTGATGTAGGTAGATGGCTTGTGCTTATACTGTTTTAGTGGTTGTTAGTGAAAATATGTGATTATCCTTCTGGATACCTCGACTTATCCTTCTGGATACCTCGACTTTTTTAGAACAGGTACGAGTCAAATAGCAATGATTCGAAACACTTCTTTTTACACTAAGTCATTTTTACTTCGAGATTTAAAAGTCAATTTTCAAAAATCACACAAAATCATCTTCATCAAACTTATTGATTTGACATAAAGTTAAATCTTTATAATTATACAGTACTTCAATCATTATAGTACTCCCTCCGTTCACGAAAAGTAGTTCCATTTGGCACATATTCTTTGTCCACCAAATGTAGTTCCATACACTTTATGAAAACTATCACCCTTCAACTATCACTTAATTACTCAATTTGTCATCAACTTTATTCTTAAACAATCACTTTATTCACAATGGACTCCACAATACCCTATAATACCCTTACTTTATCTACTTTATCTACCATTTTCTTAAAACTTGTGTCTCATTCTAATGGGACTACTTTTGGTGGATGGAGGAAGTATCATCCAACAATAATATAATAACTTTAATCATTATAATTTTGTTATCTTACATATTGATTTGATATGAAGTCAAATAATTCTCTACTAAAAAATTCAAAAGAAATACACATTATTTGGAAAGAACCATTGATCCTAGATACGGATTGTGTGGAGGTTTTTCACCTAATACTATACATGCCATTTTCACGTGCCCAGGAGTCGGGAAAATTTGGAAAGAATTCGACTGGTGGAAATTTCTGAAACAAGGGCGTTATTCAAAAACTTTGGATCTTCTTTTCTCCTTTAAAGAGAACCATACCAAACTCGAATTCGAACAACTTTTAGTGATCGAGAATCTGGAAGGATCGATGTCAAGTGATACATGATAAGGAGAATAAGAGGTTTCAGGATAAGAAAAATACAGGTAAGCAAGTTTTGGAATATATTTCCAATTTTCAGGATACCCTCAGAAGCAAAGATAATGAAGACATGGATATTATCGATGATATGTCCATACAGAGGAATATTGAGACGATTTGTGATTTCGTTTTTGAGGTTGATAGAGCCTTCAACAATGAGCACTTGAGATTTGGGGTGGGAGGCATTATGCTTAATCAAGAAGGTAGGAGTGTTATCTCATTTGCAAAAACTATTCCCCCTCAAAGAAATTCACTGGGGTCTGAGCTTGTAACCCTTGAAGAGGCTCTTCGAATGGCATTAATAATAGGAGTGGATACTATTGAAATCAAATCTGACTCTCTTCAGGTCATTTCCCAATGTATTAGTCAAAAGTATACATTTTTCAGGGGACCTGAAGCAAACATCATCCGAAGGATTATCAGGCTTATAAGTGAATTTGTAGTGTACAAATTTACCTATATATCTCGGGATATCAACGTGAAAGCCCACCTTTTGGCTCAAAGGGCTACTCATTCTACCATTTCTCAGGACAGACATGGAGAATTTAGATGAAGAACGTGTGTTTCACGGAAATCTCATTTCTCTGGTCTAAATTTTATTGGTCTCTTCTTGTCCAAAAAGAAATACACACATTATTATTCATCATAATTTTAAAAATGGATTTAAAAAAATCTCACTCAAAATCCAGGGAGATAGACATACATCTAGAGATGGTTTTGTATTACTTACAGTATAAGCAAGGTTGTAGAAGTCGGAAATTGATAATTGGGCGGATTTGCACCGCCTAACGCCTAGATCGCCTAGATTTTTTTATTTTTTATTTTAATCTTTTTTATATAAAAACAATTTTCACCCCGTAATCAATATAATTTAGCAAAAAAAACATTGTACTTCATGGCGCAAAGCCATGAGTATTACTTAGATCCTCTTTTTTTCTTAAAAATTTGTACAAAATTGTCTAAATCGAATTCCTAAACCAAAATAAAAGAAAATATGTGCACCTAGGCCGATTTTTCACCAAAAGCTCTTAGAGAGGCAAAATCGAGTCGATCAGGGGTGGCTAGGCGGATTTGAGCAACAGAGCTTATAAGAAATATTGACAAGAGCTATTTCTTTTTGTGATACTTTTCACTATGTCAAGAGACAATAACTGATTATTGCATACTTAATGTGTATAATTCAGCATGTTCATGCATATGCAGACATATTATATTTGCCAAATTACATCATATTCATTGTCCAGACCATAATACACCATCATATATATACAAAACCCCCATCACTTAGCCTTTTCAAGAGCAGTGATGGAGCCAGAAGAAATGCCAATCTCATCATATCTCTGAAACAAGTAAGCTAGAAACACAGCAGCAGTTAGCGGGACGGAATCCTTTCCCGCGCACTGCTTGTTGGAGGACGAAGGCCCCGGGGTCCCACTCTGGGGCCCGTTCGACCAGAAAAGGTACTCAAGCAGTGCATTACCACCTTTGGCCTTCGAAAATCGATCATACTGAAATTCCTCTGGATTTTCAAAGATTTTGGGGTCCCTCATCACTACTGCTTGATAGCCACACAATAGCTCCCCTTTCTTGATCTCAAACACGGAATTGTGTGAGGTTAGATCGAAATCTTTTCGAGCTCTACCAAACTGATTTGGGACGGGGGGAGCGAGGCGCAGAGTCTCGTAAACGAATGAGTTCACCAAGTCCATCTCCTTAACTGCCTCAATGCTAAGAGGCTTGTTTGATAGCTTCTCCCTCACTTCATTTCTGAGTTCTTGATGAATGCTCTTTTGGTCTCCAAGATTGGTTATAAGTGTAGTAAGGAACAGAGTGAATCCTCCAAAGGCGTTGAATCCGAGTATGAAGAGGAGATTGTGGATGGCTTCTTTTTCAGTGAGTTTGAATTCGGTTTGTGCTCTTTGTATGGTTTCTTTCGCTTCGTTTTGCACGAAATTCGCGAGCTTTTGGTAGTCGGATTTGACTAGCCAGAAGGGGTAGGCGAAGGAGTGGAGGAAGATCTCTTCTAGGGGTTGTAAAATGTTGATGCTGATTGTGGGGAGGAGTTGCAATGCGAGCCATTTGTCGATCATTATGTGGCCCGATTTCTTGATGTCAGGATCAGCTGTCACGTCGGCTCCAAGGAGGCTGCGACTGAGGAAGGCGAAGAGGAATTGTTGGAGAGGGATGAAGGCGGAGACGGATTTGGAGGTCAAGAGCTGGGACTCGATCGAGTCCCACATTGGGTCGAGGGAGGTCACCATGGACGAAACCCATGTGCTCGAGCTTCGTCGTAAGATGTCTATGGCGAAGTCTTTTACCTGCAGTGAATCTTGAAATGTTACTCATCTTCGAGTTTTAATAAATATTGATTAGTTTATGGTTGCGGAATTATTTAAAAAAATGTTAGTGATAAACAAAAAATCCTAGTAAAAGATGGTTGACACAAAGGGCAATAAAATAAACAACTTTTTGCATGAACATTGGCCATGGGGCCACATGACAATGACCAATGCTACAATAGTCACATGCATAACATGCATAAAACAACTTAAGATATTTTTATGAACTTGGTCCTCTACATATATATATATTTAATTTTTTATTACATATGAAAACAAATAAATGGTAACTTCATAAAGTGGAAATGAAATATCGTACTCTGGATTGTCTCATTTAAATGAAAATGGTGGGTCAACACTCAACTAACAATGGACCACCCCTCGTTAATATGAAACATATGTATAATTGTGATTATTTTCTTAAATCAATTATTTATGTAACATTGGTGCATTCTCCCTTCATCAGGTTATAAGTTTTTCGTTACTTTTGAACATAAATCTAAAATTTAAATTTAGTGTAAATAAGAGTGACGTGTAAAAATATAAATTTAGAAGATTTTTGTTAAAAAAAACGTATGAGAAAATTATAGACAACCGATTCAAAATTACAGAATGAAAAATGAGTGATTGACTAGTTTAATTATTGACTAAAAATATGTAATGATTTAGACTTTTCAAGACAAGTAAGACAAATACTTAGACATCAAAAATTGCAATTTCGATCAAGATATGAAAATGATAGGAGTGCTAATTGAGATCACAAGTGTTCCATTAGCACTATCGATAAAAATATCTATAAGTGAAAAGGCTAAAGCATTGATTAGACATGCCCGGTTTCAAACCGTCGATTTCTGGTTCCGAATTGAAATCGTTAAAATTGAAATCGAAACAGTGTAGGTTAAAGTTTGATTTCGATTCTACATATCTAGAAATCGAAACTGAGACCGTGTATGTTAAAGTTTGATTTCGATTCTATATATCCAGAAATAGGAACCGTCGTTTTCCAACCCTTTTTTTTTATTCAAATTATAAACGAACCAGATTTAATCTAAAATCGGCATACCTAAATTATTATTTTCTTTAATTGATATAAAAATGTCTAAATTTTTAGTTCTTCAATTATTTTTTGTAAATCACTTTCAAAAACATTTAATCTGAAACAATATTGTACACTAATTAATTTTTACTACATTTTAAATTATATAAAGATCTAATAATTAAATTTGATCATAAAAAAATACCTAAAAGTGCCTTAAAAAAATACGGAGTACTGCTTAAGTGAGATATTATATGAATGATTAATAATCAACGAAAAGTGAAACACGAAAATTAAGTTGGACAGAGAGTGTAACTGTGTAACTGTGTGACAGTGTGAGTGTGTGAGAGAGAGAGAGAGGGGCGTAAGGTATGTTGTACCAGTGTATGTTTAGTTTCAGAAGTATCCAGATAAGCACAAACCCTAATTCCGCCGGTGAATTTCACGCTCGGCATGAAATCTCCGACGAGAATGTTCGCCTTCTCCACCAGCTCCATATCGAAGAGATGGCTGAACGATTTCACGTCCAGCACCGCCACCACTTTCGGATTCACGCCGATGAACGGGAACGCCGGCGGCACGTTCGTACGGAAAACCGTACTGTTGTACTTTTCCATTCTCTTCGTGAAGAAATTCTTCGGTCCTTGAAACCAGAAATACTGCAGCCGATCCGTTAACGCTCCGATCAACGGCCACCCGTAGCTGCCGGGAATCGCCACCCGCTGAGGATTTGCCGGCGACTGCGGCGGAGGCGGCGGTGCCGATGACAGTGGCGCAACCGACATTGAAGCCATCATCGTGTAAGTATATTTACTGGGAAATTTTTTTAGAATTTTATTTTTAAATGAATTTTAGATTGAATTTTTGCAATTAATTTGGGGATATTTTGGAGAGGGTGAGGGTATATTTATACAGGAGAATGAAGTAGTCGACAAAGAATTGAATAAAGTCGTTTATTGCATTTTCCATAAAAATCATATTTTTTATTTCCTAAAAAATATCAGAAAATTTTAAAAAATACACCATACTACACGTTAAATGTTTCGCCTTTTAAACTAAATGATTAATCTCTCAGTTGAATTTCATAATGAATATTGATTATATTTAGGTATTTATTATGAGTTAATTTATAAATATAGTGAATGTTAATTTAAGTAAATAAATGATGATTAGAGATTACTATTAGAAGAGAATGAAAATAATTATAGGGTGAAAATAAAGTATTTTAATGTGAATGTTATTATAAACTCAACCTTCCTAAAATTCTCATTTTTACATAAATGTTATTGTCCTTTTTTCACACATACACAGTTAAGTCATTTATTTATTTATACATAAAATTTTATAAAATTACCTTTTAAAATTCTAATCATTATTACACTTTTTTAATATTAGTGTCTATTTACGTATGAAACTTCACACCCTTAAAAAATGGAAAACTCTTTATAAACTCAACTCTTATAATGTTCTCAATTTTACACAAATATCATTACTTTTTCTTCACACATACACAAAATTCAACTCATTTATTTATTTTATACATAAAGTTTACAAAATTACCTCTTAAAATCCCACCTATTAGTATATTACACTTTCTTAATATGCGTACTCATTTACCTATTAAAGTAATCCTTATTTTATCGTCCAATGATTGAGATGGTATGGAAAGCTTTTGTACGAGATAGGGTTTTGGTATTGAAACTCTCAATGTCCTCGAGACTTCAATTATCATGTCGATACAGTTATTAATTAATACAAATATTCAATTGGTGTACAAATTACAAGACATATATATGACACCCAATTAATTGACACGAGACGTTTTATCAGAAAATTTATGGCTATTGTATTATTAGAGTTGTCACTTGACGACGATCTTGATCTTATTTTAGTAGTTTCACCCATTTTAGGGCGTATCACAATAACTACAATAAAAAAGCGTTATCAATGAGTTAGAAGTGATTGTTTCAGAGGTCTTCATCATTGATCCATTAACAAAGTTTACACATGAGTTGAATTTTGTCGTCTCGTATGCGAAACGATGAGGGTAATATTTTTTATTCCCCAATCTTTTCTCAGTTTCGATTATTTTGAGTGACTAATTTTTTACTCCCTCCGTCCCGGAGGAACTTGCATCCTTTGACCGGCACACATTTTAAGAAATGTGTAAGAAAAGGTGTAATGATTGATGTTTTGAGGGGTAGTTTTGTAAACTTTTATGAATAAAGTAAAGTAAAAAGTAGATTGAGTGTGGAAAAGTAATGGCATATGGGTAAATATGAGTATATTTCAAGGGTGAGGGTTGTGAAGATATTTCCTTTTATGGAGTGTGCAAATTGGTATGGGACATCCATATATGAAAAGTGTGTGGGACGGAGGGAGTATATTTTATTGGGATGTTTTAGTGAGATATACATTTTTCCCTTGCTCTGGATTTTATCCTTTAGGAGGGTCTTTCTAGCCATGGTTTTAATGACGCCCCATCTCTGATTTAACTTGTGAACTTATGCAGATTTTTTTTTTTAATATGAACCTTTATTTGTCAAAAAACTTATGGACAGGGACCAGCCCCATGCCTAAAATTAAAGTAATATGTTTATTTTGATATTAAATAATTTAAATGAAATATAAAATATATAATTGTATAAAATAGTATTTAATATTCATTTTTATACTTAAAAAAAATTACTCCCTCTGTCACATAATTGTTTGCACTCTTTCCTTATTCGTCCGTCCCACAATTGTTTGCACTTTCTAAAAATGAAACTTTTTCATAAACTCCACCCTCACAAAATTCACATATTTACACAAAATGTCATTACTTTTACACTTATTTCAACCACCATTTTTACTTTATTCATATAAGTTTACAAAATTACCCCTCAACACTTCACTCATTACACCTTTTCCTTAATAAGTGTGCCCACAAAGTGGTGCAAACACTTCCGGGACGGAGGAGTACATTATAAAATATTTCTACACATTAATAAGCACATACATAATACATTTACATAAATATATACTATGAATAACATGTCATCTCCTAGAGCTTGGATTCGAGTCTGAATCGAATAGATTATTATAAATAGGAGACTCAAAGGTCAAGAGGAGATAAAGGCACATCTTCCTAGAATGTCACAAAGCATACCAAGTGTGGATGGAATGTCTGACTTGACTCAAGATACTGTCAGCACTACCCATCAGACATACCAGACAATCTGCTAGGTTTTGGAGGTCTCATTAAAGGAAGAAACGGAAAGAAGATCGCCACTTGCATATGACTATGCGTCGTATGGCTCATATGGAAATGGAGAAATGCAATCCTCTTCAGGAATGAGACTTTCTCGATCACAAAGGTCAAGGAGGAGATAAAGACAAGACTTTGGAGTTGGATTACGATCAAATACCCCACTCGAAATACTTCATCCTTCAAGACATGGATGACAGATCCACTCCAATGCATGGTTTGAGATACTATGTATTTATTGCTTTCTCTTAAAGGATAATACGTGTACACTGAACTATTCAGGTATTTCTTATACCAAATATTAATAAAATTCCTTTTACCGATAAAAAAAAATAGCAGACTCAAACAAATAAGTAGTACCGGGCCCTTTCCTGGATGTGATTTTTATGAGCCGAGTTTTGATCGGAGCATTCAATAAGATGAAGACTGGAGAGCATATATATAAAAACTTCTACAATATTTACGTGGGGTAGATTCGGATACGGTTGGTGGGGCGGCTTAATTCTAGTCCAGACGGCAAGCCCATATTCAGCAATTATGGAGCCCATGAAACTTCATTCGCAGCAGCAGCAGCAACACATTTACTATCTTCACCGTCTTTTTAGAAGCAATAATGAATATATACCCAAATTAAATAAACAAACTCAAAGAAACCCAAAATTAATCAAATTTTGACTAATTTATGGAACCCAAATTCTAAATTTTGAACCTACCCCAACATACATGATTAATAAATAACAAATTAAATGATTAACAAACTAACACTGAGTTAAATAAGCGATATAATGTTCGACGATTGGTGATTGAGTCTGATTTTAAATCGACTGTCAATTCTCTCTTCTATTACCATTATCAAATACTCCTTCCGTCTCATAATTACTTGTATGATTATTTTTATATTGAGAGTGTACAAACAATTTTAAAACGTCATAATAAAAAAATGTGCAAGTAATCACGAATACATGAATTATTTAAAGATATTAACTTCACGTGAACAAAAAAGGTAGGAAAACAACGTTGTACATTGACTTGCTTTATTTATCTTTTCATATTTTTCTCTATCCATATTCTAAGTACAATTATTGAAGACGTTTAAACAAATATTGCAGCTATTTAATATATGAATTTAATTTTGAGATTTTCTCATAAAAAACATGTTCACCTGTAGTTCGAACCATTAACATACGAACAAATTTAATTTCATATTCGTTTCAGTTTGTTAAAATAAATAAACTTAAATAAATTAATATTAATCGAATTAGTTCACAAACATTTCGTTAAACAAACACAACTAATTTCAATTATAACAAAAATTTGTTTGAGACAATTTATACATAAAAGCGAGTTTAATTACATATACATTTTTTTAAAGCAAATAAAGTTACAAGCCCCTTAAATACGAATCGAATACGTTATTCACAAAGTTTGAAGGCTCGACTCACCATTTTATTAGTGGGTGAACTTCGCTACACTTAGCTTAGACTAGATAATTTTCATCCGAAAATTCCTAACCGGCCGTTCTCCGTCGCATCACTGGTGGCGCGCCACTTCAAATCTTCATCTCCACATCTCTCTCAAGGTGAAATGAATCTACCACTCTCTCCCCAGTTCCTTTTTCATAGTATTGTTTGAAACCCTTGCGCGTTAAATCAGGAATTAAAGTGACGAAAATGAGTTCTTAAGCATCTCAGATTTGGCTTATCTGATTAATTCTTCTTCACGAAATACACGGCTGACGCTTTAGATTGAGTGTTCTTAGATTGCTGAATTACCTTATTATACATTTAGTGAGACGTGTTTTGTATTTTCTATTGTTGACTTTCTTTTGTGAATTAAACTTTAATTGGACTGAACTGAGCTATGACTATGATGATTAAGGAGGAGGGTAGCGCTAATGAGCAATTTGGAAGAAGAATTTTTTTAAGGGGATGGATACGAATTACAGTGATAATGTCCTGATTTTTTTACTAGCTTTGTTCTTAAATCTGTAATCCTGATGTTAAGTTTGATATCTCATTCATTCAACTTAAATGGAGATTTTCTTTTGGGTGGATGTTTGTGGGATTGAATGGGACGAATGAACAATGTTGCCTATTTGACAAATCGAACAAGTAATTAAGGCTTTGTTTGCTTTACGATGCCTGACTCTTTGTGTGAATCGTTTTGAGACAATATATAATGGGATCGAAGAATGTATGAAGATGAATATGAAACAGTGTTTTTCCGAGAAGAGATTGTTGGCATGTAAATTCTCCTTTAGATGCTTTGGCAATGATGTACAAGTTGATTATTCTCGGACAATTTTTGTTTTTGAAAGATGTCACTGTAATTTATTTGGTTGCAATTAGTAGATGTGGTCAATTTGAATCAAAATAAGGTTGAAGTTTTCAGGTGCATGAAGGTTGAGAAAATGGTTTACGTATATCGCCAGTCCCAGTTGCGTTATGCTCCGTCTCTTCTCATAGCAACAGTAGTGTTATTATTACATACAGCAACTGTAACAGTGGCAGATAAAGATTCCGGCCCAATCATATCAAGGTTCCAGGAATACCTCAGAATAAATACTGCCCAACCAAAGCCCAACTACTATGAAGCTTCCGATTTCATCACCTCCCAGGCTAAGGCCCTCTCGTTGGATTACCAAATCTTGGAGTTTGTAGAAGGAAAGCCTCTGGTTCTTCTAAAGTGGGCAGGCAAGAACCCTGCCCTTCCCACCATCCTCCTCAATTCTCACACAGATGTTGTACCCACTGAGGACCACAAATGGGCTCACCCACCCTTTCAAGCCCACCTTGACCCCTCGTCTGGCCACATCTATGCCCGTGGGTCCCAGGATATGAAGTGTGTTGGGATTCAGTATTTGGAGGCCATTCGCAAGCTCCAGGCTTCAGGCTTCCGCCCCCTGCGCACCGTTTACCTCTCTTTTGTGCCTGATGAGGAAATTGGTGGGCATGATGGAGTCGAGAAGTTTGCAGATTCTGACATTTTCAGGAGTCTGAATGTTGGGATTGTGATGGACGAGGGGTTGGCATCAACAACTGAGAAATACCGGGTTTTCTATGGGGAGAGGGGCCCTTGGTGGTTGGTAATTAAGGCTACAGGTGCACCTGGTCATGGGGCTAAGCTTTACGATAACACTGCTATGGAGAATTTGCTTAAGAGCATCGAGAGCATCAGGAGATTCAGGGCCTCTCAGTTCGATCTGATCAAGTCTGGACTTAAAGCGGAAGGGGAGGTCATTTCTGTCAATATGGTTTTCTTGAAAGCTGGCACCCCATCTCCTACTGTGAGTATTTCAGTTCGATATTGATGAAATTTGGGCATTTAATTAACAGCTTTTGGATAAATGGGGTGGACTTAATCATACATCAGGACTAGAGGAATGCCATAATGTGTTAAACGGTTTATTTGCATGACAGGGTTTCGTCATGAATTTGCAACCATCTGAAGCTGAGGCAGGATTTGATATCCGTGTTCCACCAACAGCAGATGGAGAATCCTTGGAGAGACGAATTGCAGAGGAATGGGCACCTGTTACTCGTAATATGACCTTTCAGGTGAGAAAACCTTTGATGCCATTATTATTGCTGCTGGAACAGAACTGTTTTACATTATGTAGAATGTGAAAACTGTTTTGGTGACAGCATCATTTGTTATGTTTCTTCTTTTCTTTCTAGTAATTAGTTGAAAATGAAGTATGATCGTAATTTACGAGTATCTTCTTTCCAACGACACATTGTTTAAACTTCAAACCAATGTCTTTTGAGTCTAACAAACTTACTCATAAGGTGTCAAAAAAGTTACTTTTTCCATGTATAAAGAACACACAAAGTTAATGTGTTTCTTTTATGATTAGCCACTTTCTAACAAATTTCCTAGCTGGGGCAGTTCAAGCAAAGGGCGTCTCGACATGACAAGTATGGAAACCCACTAGTTACAGCTTCCGATAGTTCAAATCCATGGTGGGGATTGCTAGAGGAAGCCGTTAAAAATGCAGGTGGGAAACTCGAAAAACCAGAGATTTTTCCTGCTGCAACAGATTCTCGTTACTTTAGGGAATGTGGCTTGCCAGCAATCGGTTTTTCACCTATGGCTAACACTCCCATTCTACTTCATGACCACAACGAGGTGAACATTTTCTTCTTCTCATACGGTTTGTAGCTTACATGTTTTGTACTCCCTCCGTTCCTAATTATCTGTCTGATTTTACCCATTCACACAAACAATTTTTCAATAATTACTACTCAATGAGCTTTAATTAGGAATGGAGTAAAATGCATCTTTGTTCTTATAGCAACGATCACTTCTTGCGTAGCATGCATACTATTTGTTGAATAAACGCGTAAGACTCAGTTAACTCGTTGTATCTTGATCTTGGTGCAGTTCTTGAACAAGGATGAGTATTTGCGAGGAATCGATACGTATGAGTCGATTATCAAAGCGTATGCATCTTACGATGAATCTACAACGAAGGATGAAACTCCGAGGGATGAATTGTAAGAATGCAGCCGGCGGCCTTTGTTCTCCTGTTGCAGAACTTGTAAGAATGCAGCTTGCAGTGTCGTCGATATCCCGTTGTAGAGAGGTGTTGCAACTTGCATCTCTATCTGTATCTAACTCCTTTATGTTACTGAATCTGTTGATTGTAATCATTTTGGATATCGATGACACCAAAACAAATAACTTTCCTTTTTGGGAAGTTCCAAATAACTTTCACACACTCTTAAAATGAAAACACTTTAGCGGCGTTTGGTTCGGATTTGGATTAATCATTTTCAATCCAATCTCGCAATTTCTATCAATCTAAATATCAATTTACTCATATAATACATCCACACACTTATTTTTATACAATCATATCATTATTTTTTAAATCTTATTATCCCTCCTACTTTTATTTCATACACTCAATTTATCTCCTATTATTTTTCTACCTACTAATAAAATATTACATCATCACTTTTGATACTTCTCAATTTCCATCCAAACACAATTTAAACGTAATTACTATTCATAGATTTTCCCAATCCACTTTTTTCAATCTAAATCTAAATCTCAATTCAATCAACCACAATATCAGACCAAACACTACCTTTATAAATTCTATCATCAATTTTACATAAAATGTCAATATTTTGGACTCACACACACATAAGTCAATTATTTTATTCACTTTATACATAAAGATTTACATAATTATTTCTCAAAATTCTGCTCATTATTATACTTTTAGACCATATTTGATAGCAAATATCGATTAAACTGAATTATAATAATATCTAAATTTTTTAGATTTTAAATTTTTTTTAGATTTTAAAATATAATTCATCCTTAATTTAAGTTATCAAACAAGTTATATAGCTAAAATGAAGTTAATCTAAATTTAATACTCCATAAGTTATGCCTTAAAAAGGATTGCACTTCCAATATTAGACTGCTGCCATGTTTAGTTAATTAACACGTTTTTCAGTTACATATAACGCTTTCAGTCCATTTTTTTTAATGATCTATGTACACTATGCATACTAAATACTACAAGAGATCAATTTTTATTTTTTTTTCGAATACATATAATCGTGTAAAATAAAAATAAATGAGATATGGATTTTTTAATTTTCCTGACAAATTTCTTGTAATTTTTACGAGATACATACCATGTGTCTATCTATCTTAATCCGAAATCTAAGAAAGAAATTGACAAGATTTATGTGACTTTCAATTTAAGGTATTGCTTACTAATTATAATAATAAGAAATCTAGTACTCCTGTTTATTTTGAGTGCTGAATTTAATCAATTTATTGCTTGATTGGAAATGATTAAGCGTGTTTCTCGGGGTCCACACGCTTTTCAAGACTTTCACTCTCCACTGTTTGCTTCCATAGAGAGGAGGACGAGAAGTTATAATTTTTTTTAACTATATTACCAATATTTGAATAATTAATACTACTATAAAATGTTATTTTTATAATTGAGTTTAATACTATTAAATAATGCACATTTAGATTTTATCCTCATGAAAGAGTGTGTGTATTATCGATCCAAATGAAAAAATATCCGAAATGTTTTGTACGATTTGATCGACACATTTAAAAAAAAAAAATGGAATTTAATGGTTGGTGATATAAAATAAATGAGTGATATTTTAGATGATTTAGTAAGGTTAGAGTTGTTAAATAAATCGAGTTGCTCGTGAACTCGAGCTCATTAGATACTCGATTTATTAACTAGTCGACTCGATATCTTTTTTTTTAATCTTAATTCCATTAGACTCGTTAAATTTGTTAACGAGTCGAGTCGAGCTCATTTCTTAGCTCGTCAATGTTCGAATCGGCTCGATTAGATTTGAATAACAATTCCAAGTGAGATGTAAAGTAAAATATAGATAAAAAATGTGACAATTTTAACTACATTCAAGATTGACACTTTTTTAACTACATTTTTATTGAATTATTAATTAATTTATAGAATTAAATTTTATTTTAAAATGCTCCTATTTTATATCTATTTTTTTTTAATTATTAATTGCATTAGTGAATAAATAAATCACATACTAATAGATTTGGATTACTAATAATAGAAAGAATATTATACACTAAATTATGTACGTACATGTATGTGTGTGTAAGAGTGCGTGTTTGAGTGAAAAATTTAACAGGTTTTGGGTTTTATAACCATAACAATGGTGGCGAGAGGGGGCGTTGACCACATTAAAGTCGGCGCCGCCCATACGACTTAAGTTGACTCCGATCAAGATTTTTGATTGGGTACACCGGAAAACCGGCGGCGGTTTTTAGCAGCGCAGCCGGACAGTGGCGGCGGATTGGGTTGAGAAAATCTTGGTTTATTTGATTGATTTTAGAAGTTTTGGCGGGACAGCGCCGCCGCGACGGTTGGTGGTTCTCCGGCGGGTCTAATTCCATTTTCCTGGGAATTAAAGGTATGAAAATTAATACTTCGTATATAGTATTATTTGATTCTGTAATTGGTATTCCAATGCATTGTTTTATGATATCAACATAAGTTTAATTTGATTATCGGGATTAGTCGATTCTTGGGTCGGATACTGGGAAAGATCTTGTTGATCTATAGTTCTTAGATTTTGTGAGTTGAATGATTGTGTTTTCCTTTTTTAGAATTGTGATACTGTGTGTGGATTGATTATGGTTCGATTCCTCTGCGTCATTTTTTATGTTTCACTATGTGTTCGTGTTAGGAATTAATATACAAGAACTAATTCAACAACTCTCTAGTTCGGACTTTTAGATGAGACGGAATTATTTCATGGTATCATAGCAAACCAGGTCGTTTGCCTGGTTCGATTCCTGTTGGAAAAGCACTCCACCCATTTAAATTGTCCACTCGATGGGCCTCCTCCCTAGGTGTTAATCCGGCCCACGAGTGAGGGAGGGGGAGTGTTAGTAATTAATATACAAGAATTAATTCCACTTTTAGATGAGACGGAATTCTTTCATTCGACTCTCTGAATCTTTAACTCGTGTCGTCATGATTACATATGGTAGTTATCTAAATAATGGAATATCAGAAGTGGTATTAGATTCTGATTCTTGTTTTATTGTAGCAGAATTTAGCTATCTAGATGAAGGGTTCAAAGAAAAAATGGCAATCAAACAGTACAGACAGTGTGATTGGGATGCTAATGGGGTTCGACGAGGCGCCCCCACAGCGCCTCGTCTCTGATAAGCACAGGGTGCTATGTGAAAGCTATCTCCATAATGTTGCTTCCATATCTGCAAGACAGGGGAGTTCACTTTCTATTGAACGTTATAATTCAAGTGTATCTAGAGTACGTAGCTCGAATGTTCTTGATAAATGTGTCTCTCCGTCATTTAGTAAAAAAAACGAGCATTCTGCTGCAAGACGTGTCCTGAGACGCCAGCAGAAACTCGAGTATGGTTATGGCTTTGAAGATGTAAACTTTGATAGGGAGGTTGTGAAGTCCTTAATGCCTGAGTTTACATGTGAAGAGCTCGTTGTCGATGGCAATGTGTTTGGACACAGTTGTGGTGCCTGCACTCGATCCACGAGCGCAATCTCTCCACCAGAAAGGCGAAGGAGTAAATTCGAACCACATCTTTTACTTGAGCAATCATCTTTGGCCAATAAATCCAGAAGGAAATATTTTGAAAGAAGGAAGACAGGGAAAAAAGTTCGAAATTTTGGAGTTTCTAAGTTTGCAAGAAATTTGGATGTGAAATCGAGAAGTTCTAAAGAAATCGAACCTAATCTTGCTGCTCAGCGCATACACAATGCTTCATTTGATAGCGAAGAAGCTGTTAAAGCTGAGGATTTTACTAGAATCAACTGTGATCCTCTGTTAAAATCACATCGCGGTGTCTTGTTGGAGGAAGGCGCCCGTTCGTCTAATGTTGAGGGAGTTGTCAGCAGAGAGGTTTATTTCTTTAAGCTCTTTAGCATATCTTGTTCATCTGGAATTGGCTGTTTTTTCAAGTAAAAACCATTTTGTATGCAGGAATCAGTGAATGAATTATCTGAAGAAGAATCAGCTTATTCAAAATGTTCTGGAATAGGTCCTGTCGAGAATCTGAGGAGAACGAGCCAGCATAGTCCCGACTCAGTTCTGGAATCGCGTGATACAGACAATCCTCCCCCTTTCGACAGCATAGGTATCGTTGTTGTGATGTAACTGAACATCATACTTTCATTAGAGTCAAGATTATATCTTAAATAATATTGATCCAATTGGTGATTTCCAGGGCTCATGTTGCAGCTCGAAGCTTTAAACTTCGAGTTAGAAGAGACTCTCTCTGAAGGTTCTGCAATTGCAGTATCTGGGGACGAGGATTTTGGTGATTTATCTCGTAATGGCAGAAAGATCAAGAAGTGGCTTGGGGACGACGAAAGTAGGAGCTTCGCATACCTAGTCGATGTTTTAGACGAGGCTGGATTTTATGACACAAACTCGTTTATGGATTTGAACAAATGGGCTTCTTTGGAATGCCCGATAAGTCCTTTGGTGTTCGACGCACTAGAGAAGAAATACGGGAAACAGACATCTTGGCAAAAGTGTGAAAGGCAGCTTCTGTTTGACCGTATAAACTCAGGGCTTTTGGAAATTTATTATCCAGTCATAAACTTCCATGATGGTGCAGTATATTTTCGTAAAAAAACATGTTCCTCTTTTAGACGTGATGAGGTTGAAGACGAGTTATGGACAATGCTGATTGGCGAGGCAAACGTAAAGAGCAAAGACTTGAATGAGAAAGCTTTGGACAAGTGGTGGGAGTATAAGGAAGGTGTTAGTATCATTTGTGGAGAATTGGAGGCCTCTTTATTCGATGAATTGGTGATGGAGTTGGCTGGTTTCTGAAACGAGATGCACAGAGAAACGTAAAGGTGAGAAATTTAGCTCGTAGACAGTTTTGGATACGATTCGTATTTTGTTTGTGTATGTAGAGTAGAAGATATAGAAATCACGTACACGTGCTCTCTGGTCGGAGTTTAGACTTGGGACTTGGGAGTGAAGTTTTTTTGTATCGCGATGCTTGTAGAACGAGTCGTCGATAGGTTTACGATTGAAGAACACATCTTGAGAGTGTTGTTAGGTATGTAGATTGCAGATGTATAGGATTTATGGTTGTTATATCAGTAGTGCATTGTCTGAAATTGCCCAATTTGCATTGTGGATTGTAAAATCATCCTAGCCGTTGGTTTTTATGTGGCTAAGCTGTTTTCTTGATTGTTCTCACAATAGTCCATTTCATAGCTTTTGGACACGTACATTTAGAATATGATAAAATCTGTAAATGTATTAGATGTAATGTGATTGAGAGAGAATAATATATGAAATGGGAAAGAGCGTAGTTTACTAAAAATGAAATGAGAAATATTTATTCAGACATATAAAGAAGGAAAGTTGGGAAACTTGCATTTGACGGCAGTTTAAAAAATAAATTGAAATTATATTTTAGGCCCACTAGCTTAATGGGCTCAATGCTATTTCTTTTGCACATGCAATTATGATTAGTTCATACACCCAATTTTCACAATTTTCTTTTGTTCCCCATTAATTTTTACACTTAAAAATATGAAAGTTTTTCACACTCTTACCTTTCAAATTCACACTTATTTATCCTCTATGTCAATACATTTTTTTTTACACAATACCTTTATTTTATCATTTTGATAAAATTAAAAAAAAGATATCAATACTTCAAATTTATCATTTTTTTCTTAGTTTTCGTACTCAGATAAGTGTGAAAACTGTTCCGAGACACGGAGAGCTTGTAATATCTAAAGAAATCACAAATTTAAATCAAAATTTGATATTTAAACAATATGAATCTCATTATTATTATTATCGTGACAAGATTTCCCCAAACTTTTAAAAGTGGATTTTGATGGAAAAAAAAAACACTAAAAAGTACCCTAAAATATAGAAGGCTACATAAATCCTTATAAAAAGATTAAAACTATATTTAAAAGTAGCACTTTGAGAAAGGGTGAATAGTGGTGGAACCCATCAATTTCTACCATTACATATATGCAACATAGGTAGTTCAACCACATAATAATTTTGTTGCCCAAAAAGTCAACCTTTATTTGCCCACAAAGCCAAGAAAGGGCTAAGTGGCCTTGTAATAAGTCTATATGCACTTATACACTCCTCTCTACCCATTCTTTTTCTAGAAGGAAAAAAAAACTCTAAAATTATAAGTTTCTCTCCGGGTGCTGAAATTTTCGAAACGACGTCGTTTTTAGTCAGCAATTTTACTGGAATCGACTGCCCATGTGCTTAAACACATGACCAAAATGACGTCGTTTTGAATTATTAATAATTTTGTGTTTAGTTTGATTTCATAAGAATGGAATGATTCATTAAGACATTATTCCAAACATGTAACAATTATGAAAGTGCTTGGTGGTTGTATGAAATAATGGCTATTTATCCTACACATTTAAATTTGGGTCCCTTGCACTTGTAGTGTGTGGCTTAAGGTATATGTCAAATAGTGCATTTAACACTTTATTTGGCCCATATATTAATTAAGAAAATGACGACCCTTAAATAATGATATTTTTTAAAAATTTTGTTAGCTCTATAAATATAGAATATAATTAAACTTGGAGAAAAGGGAATTATTTGAAGAACTAAATTAATCCACATGTTAATGGGTTCATATATTAAATAGGATTATACTAAATTAATATCGATTTATTAATTTTTCAGCATGAATTACATCAAAATAAAAAAATAAAACGTGTATTAATATTATAACATTGCACATATATATGTACTTATGACCTACCTAACCTTGTGTAAAACAAACACCTTAATTTGCCCTAAAATAAGATCCAAAGATCAATGTATGAACTAATTTACCTTACTTGAAATTTGCTAAAACGACATTTACTTTACTACTCAAAAAACTCGATTTCTATCGCCGCCGGTTGTGAAGAGGGTTGGATCCGGTCGGAACTCTTCGCTTCTCCGAGTCGAATTCTTCACTCGGTGGTGCACGATTTCCACGACTTCCGGGCCGGAAACTTTGCTCGTCATGAACACGTTTTCCGGTGGAAGGATGGTCGGGAAATAGGCGGCCGGAGGTGGCGGAGAAGAGGAGGGTGGTGGTGAAGATGATCATGATTATGATGAGTTGAAAACGAGTTGACATGATCATGTGGTTTAAATTTTGGTGAGTTTTTGAGGGAGAGTTTTAATGTGGTGACAAAGTTTTTTAGGTTTAGTACCACATGGGACATTATATATAGGGTGAAGAAAGTGATTGTTTTTTCATAAGATTTAAGAGTTTTTTGCGTGTTGTGTGTGTGTGAATGTGTGGGTATTCTGACTTTGTTGCCACTTTTTGGATCTCATGATGAGAAGTGGAATTAAGACAATTTGGTGTTTGAATGGGTGTAAAGGCGTTTTTTAGGGTTATATATATGGACTAAAGGGAGCGTGCTCTTTGATTTCATATTTTATTAGTTTTTTTTTTATGTCTCGATATTCGGTCCAAAGATCAATTAATTCGGGACACAAATCCCATCGCCCACTTACGAAAACTCCGTTTAAAGTCAGAGCTTTACACTTTGTATAGACTGACTCCTTAGGAATGTGGACCAATTCCACCATCTATTTGTGGGGACCCGTTCAAAGCCAAAGTTTTGCGCTATGTATGGATCGACCCTTTAAGAATTGTCTGCACCTTACACGTTTTGAACATGAGATCTAGAGAGAAGCACACTTATGTCTCAAACCTAAAACCATGCATTAGGGATAGAATAATTTTTCGCCCCACAACTTTCAGCTTTTTTAAAATTGTCCGAAGAAAGATTAATGCACGTATGAATTTAGTCTCAGTTATTTCTTTATATGTATCAATTTCGTCATAAAGTTGCTGAAATCCTTGAAACGGCGTCGTTTTAGGTCAGCAACTTCGTCGGAATCAACCACTCACGTTGATAAAAAAAAAAAAAAAACGTCGTTTCGAGAATTCTGGTATCTTTGGGACGAAATTGATACATGTACAAAATAATTGAGATTATATTTGTACATTTATGTTTTTGAGACCATTTTGTAAAATATGAAAAGTTATGAGACGAAAAAAGATTATATCCTGATATTCGTCAATCTTATTTCGTGAGACATATAATATTAATTTGTTATGCTAAAATTCAATTGATTAAACTTCAGT
Source organism: Galeopsis tetrahit (assembly GCA_963675135.1). Taxonomy (NCBI): domain Eukaryota; kingdom Viridiplantae; phylum Streptophyta; class Magnoliopsida; order Lamiales; family Lamiaceae; genus Galeopsis; species Galeopsis tetrahit. The sequence goes on from OY776128.1 coordinate 81,095,325, forward strand.
TCATGAAAGATTCTGTGTTAATTAGGTGAGGTCTAATCTCTTGCACAATATATATGTATATATACACACATGAAATTTTAAGAATATAAGGTCAACTTTGACTTTAATTCGGTTGTGAAAGCATTTCAAAAGTCAAACTGCAACTTTCAAGGGTTGTGCTGAGAGTATACCAAATCTCAAATGTTATAATGAGTATAGGAGTATTTTTTAGTGTAAGAACTTTGAAATTTATAAAACATAAATTTATTCTAACCTGTTAGAATTTGCATAGATTTGAAATCTATAAATCTATACATGCAAGTTTGAACTAATTTTGGAGATCTGGATGAGATTTTTCTATATATATTCACTCTAATTTTGGTGGATTTGAAATCTTTTTTTAGATTTCACATTCTTTAATTGAAACACAATCTAAAAATAGTCTAATCACAAGAATTTAGTATTCATTGATGCATGTTCTCAACGGTTTGATTTGTGATTTAAACAAGTTCGTACAAGTCGAAAATCGGTAATCGATGAATTTGTACCACCTAACGTTTAGGCTGTCTAGATTTTTTTATATAAAAACAGTTTTCACCCTTTTAAACATTATAATTTGTAAAAAAAAATTGTACATCATAACAAAACTATGAATATTACTTTTTTTATTTTGGAAAGACTATGAGTATTACTTAAACCTATTTTCCTCTAATTAAAAAATGTTCACAATTGTCTAAATCGGACTACTAAACCAAAAAAAAATAAAAAAAATATGGGTGCCAAGGCGGGGTTCGTCTTGACCGATTTTTCACCAAAAGCGCCTAAAGAGGCGAAATCGAGTCAGCAGGGGCCGCCTACACCGATTTTTGCACCATAAGTTTTAAGCTTCAAAAATCTTTTTTTTTTCAAATATTAATATTAATTTGGACTAAATTGTCTCTCCACTTATTATTGCAATTCTATATATATATATAATATTAAACAAATAAAATGAATTGATGATATAATTCAATTAAATTCGATATCAAATCCACATCACAATAATTACAACGAAGAATTAATTCAAAGAAAACCATACAACAATCCAAAACAATTGTGATTGAAACTTAAGATATTTTCAAAATACACGTATATTAAAGACCGTGTTAGAAACGTCATTACAATTTCTTAATTTTGAATCGAAGTATGATAGCATAGCTATATAAGAACGTACACGCATTATCAACCATGATTACATTACGAGCGTCACAACTCACACCCCAAACTCCTCTAACCAGACCTCAAACTTTTGTGTACGGCCATTTCGATCGAATAAAATGTTTATCGTACGGCCACTTCAATCGAACACAATGCTTAATTAGCACGTGATTGAAATGTACGGAACAATCTCTAATTGAAATTTAGAAGGGGTATTATTGTCATTTCATGTCCGAAATTTCATTTTTGTAAGAACATTGAACATGGTTAAAGCCTACCCTAAAATGTCGGGTAGTAGTGACATCTAAAAGGACAAGAAGTCCTTGTTACAACTCATAACCAAGCCTAATTTCTAAACATTCTTTATTACAAAATCGTATCATCTCATCTTAATTTAATCTAGTTAATCATCATTTGATTTTGTGCACATTAATTAAGTCATTAATTACGTGTACTAATGAAATTTAGACGGTGAGATTGATATAAGTGAATTTAGTCTTATAACTTTCTTCCCTTTTTTAAATGGTCCCAAAAAAGTTAAGTGTAATTGCTAAAAAATGGGATTAAATTGGTACATTAAATTTTTTTGGATCAAAATAGAACAAATTGCAAGAAAATGAGACTAAATTAGTACATTTAACTTTAATTTTTTGGGACTAAATTGATACATTTAACTTTTTTGGGAAAATTTCAGAAAATGTTGAAAGTTATGAAACTAAATTAACTTCTATCCATCCTGAATTAGTCTATTATTGAGCAGAATACCAACTTAAAAAGAAAAATCTTAAAAGGAAATTGAAAGATAATCTCAACAATACAAGCTAGTATGTTGCTAATTGAGAATTTGATATAGATTAGTTCATACAGAGCTTAGACGTTGAGATTGATTTCCCGAATTAATCGATTATTGAGTCGATACTAACTTCACAAAAAAAAATCATAAAGAAGAAGAAAAGGAAATTGAAAGATAATCACTACAATACAAGCTAGTACGTTGCTAATTGAGAATCTGATATAAATTAGTCAATATAGATCATAGATGGTGAGATTGATCTCTCGAATTAGTCGGATACTGAACTTCAAAAAGAAAAAAAACTTTAAGGAAGAAGAAATGAAATTGAAAGATAATCACAACAATACTAATTGAGAATCTGTTATAGATTAGTCCATACAGAGCTTAGACGGTGAGATTGATTCTCCAAATTAGTCGATTATTGAGTTGGATACTGAACTTAAAAACAAAAAAAAAATCTTGAAAAGGAAATTGAAAGATAATCAAGAATCTCTCCCACAAAAAAATCGAATTTAATTTAGAGATAAGAACCATGCATGACATGTCAATTTTCCTTACATGCATGTGTCGTTATGACCACACAAAGAATACTTCCAAATGTACACGAATATAACACAGTTAGCATGTTGCAGTACAACTTGTGGAGGCCCTTTAATCATAGTTATGGCCATTCCCTCAATTATTATCATTTTTTCTACTTAAGTTTTTATTCAATCATTCAGTTTAAAACCCAGATTTTTTAGTGTTATTTTTGTGTTCAACTCTTCATCTACAATGGTAATGCATGATGCTAATTAGTTTATTACATATGTTTGAGTTAAATAAAAGTACTAATGTGTGTTCAATTTCTTGAAATTCAAAGGTTTTGGTTGATAATCACGGCGGAAAAGACGATGGAGTTCTCGTCGATTTTCGTGGAAATCCAGTCGATAAGTCAAGAACCGGGGGATGGCTAGCTGCAGGGCTTATCTTAGGTAATTAATCAATCAACATACCAAATTTTCATTTATATATGTTCTGCATTATTTGGGATTAAAGGCTCGGTTTGTTTGTTTGTTTTGTTATGAGTTTAGGTACGGAGCTCTCTGAGAGGATCTGTGTTATGGGAATATCGATGAATATGGTGACGTATCTGGTCGGAGATTTGCATCTTTCGTCGGCGAATTCTGCGAATATCGTCACGAATTTCATGGGAACTCTGAATCTTTTAGGCCTTCTTGGTGGCTTTGTTGCTGATGCTAAACTTGGCCGTTATTTAACCGTTGCAATTGCTGCATCTGTCACAGCTTTGGTATGCTTTTTGGTTCTTTGATTGGTTAAAACGGAAAGTAGTAGTACTCTGTGTCGTAACAAGAATAACATGACACAGAGTTCTACTACTCTCATTTTAGCATTTTTGAATGTTTAAACGAACATGATCAATCATGTAGAAGTAGTAGTACTCTGTGTCGTAAGAATAACACGACACAGAGTACTACTACTCTCATTTTAACATGTGTTTTAAAATCATAAAATTGACCAAATCAGGGAGTAACACTATTAACACTAGCCACAACAATTCCAAGCATGAGGCCACCACCATGTGAAAATTCAAGAAAGGAGCAATGCATCGAGGCGAACGGGCACCAACTAGCAATGCTCTACGCGGCCCTCTACACGATAGCATTAGGAGGCGGGGGGATCAAGTCCAACGTCTCAGGCTTCGGGTCTGATCAGTTCGACGTTTCTGATCCTAAAGAAGGGAAGGCAATGATGTACTTCTTCAACAGATTCTACTTTTGCATAAGCATCGGGTCCCTTTTCGCTGTGACGATTTTGGTGTACATACAGGACAATGTGGGGCGGGGTTGGGGGTACGGGATATCAGCTGCTACGATGATCATTGCTGTCGCTATTCTGCTGTGTGGGACGAGGCTGTATCGGTTTAGACATCCGCAGGGAAGCCCGTTGACAGTGATATGGAGAGTTGTGTTCTTGGCTTGGAAGAAAAGAGCTATTTCTCATCCTCCTAATCACACATTGTTGCATCAGTATTATAATGCAACACTTCCTCACACCCAAAAACTTAGGTAATTTGCATTTAATCTTGATTATTGTTTGACGTAACGCTTTTGTGCAACAGATACTTTTTAGTGAAATAAGTAATACTTTTTAGTGAAAGAACTGATACTTTTTAGTAAAATATCGTACATAAGTTTTTATCTAGTTTGATTGATCCATTGTAAGCAACTTGAAAATTTTATGTTGTCTTAGGTGCTTAGAGAAGGCAGCAATCGTCGAAGAAAACGAGAAAGAAGGCGATAGTCGAGCAGTGTCGACAGTCACACAAGTAGAGGAAGTGAAAATGGTACTAATGCTCCTCCCAATATGGTCCACTTGCATACTCTTCTGGACTGTCTACTCTCAAATGAACACGTTCACAATCGAGCAAGCCACATTCATGGATCGAAAAATCGGGAGCTTTGAGATCCCCGCAGGGTCGTTCTCCTTCTTCCTCTTCATCACCATCCTCCTCTTCACATCCCTAAACGAACGTGTCATTGTCCCCGTTGCTAGAAAGATCACTCACACGGTGCAGGGGATCACTTCCCTGCAACGTGTGGGGATTGGGCTAGCATTCTCAATTATAGGCATGGTGGCAGCTGCCTTAATTGAGATGAAAAGGAGGGACAATTTTGTAAATAATAACGTTAGGATAACCGCATTTTGGTTGGTGCCTCAGTTTTTTTTAGTGGGGGCGGGTGAGGCGTTTGCGTATGTGGGCCAGCTCGAGTTTTTTATACGCGAGGCGCCCGAGAGGATGAAGTCAATGAGCACGGGGCTGTTTTTGAGCACGTTGTCGATGGGCTACTTCGTTAGTAGTTTGCTCGTCTCGTTGGTCGATAAGGCGTCGAACGGGCGGTGGCTACGGAGCGATTTGAATAAGGGTAAATTGGAGAATTTTTATTGGATGCTTGCAGTTCTTGGTGTGTTGAATATTTTCTTGTTTCTTATGTTTGCAATGAAGCATAAGTATAAGGTGCATAATTATGTGCCTGATCATGATGAAGAGCTCAAGAAAAATAATCTTGAGGGTACAAACATTGATGCACAGAAGACAACAGAGGGGCCTTGATTTTGTTGTTTGGATTTGAAGTTTGGTGCAAGTTTATTTTGCATTTTTAGTTGAAAAAAATTAGTACTCCCTCTTCCGTCCAGATATAACGTGCTCGTTTCTTTTTGCACGGGTTTTAAGGAATATATTGTTTATTTATGTATAGTGTAGTTTAAATAGTTTCATGAATGTAAAAATCATTGTTTCACATTTCATCAATATATGTTTGAGTTTGTATTTATAGAAATAGAGTTGCTACAAAGATGAAGTCATATGAAATTTTCTTTCCATTTTCATTTTCTAAAGCTAAATAATCCTTTTAAGAAGGGAAATACTCCACTTTTTGGCAATTGAATTGTTGTATTTTAGGTACATTTTACGTATTTTATATAGAGATGTTAAACGAGCTAACTCTAACCCATTAAAATTAATTCTACAGATATAGAGATGTTAAACGAGCTGACTCTAACTCATTAAAATCAGTTCTAAAGAGCTACACGGGTAAACATACTAAGGGTCTTATTGGTTCATTTTTAGTAGTCCACTGATAGTTGGAATCTAAGTCTAATTCTAACGTCCCGCAAGTTAAACGGACTTTTGCGACTACCATTTTTTTAAAAAAAAATTACATTAAATTTAAAATATCAATAATATAGATGATATACTCCATGTAAAATTAAATGATACTCCTACCCAATAATATAATTAATGTGTTATTGATTAAACTCAATCAAATCATCCTAATTCAAAAAATTCAAACATTATTCAAACGATAACAACTACTACTAATTAAAACTCTAAATCGCTACAACTCAATATTTTTATTCACATTTGAACAAAATGTTATGTTTAGACTCATTTCATCTAAAATATGTACAATAATAAAAATAAATTATTAATAAAATTTATTATATAATTATATTAAGATTAAATTATAAATTGCATTTTGAATTTATGGAAAAGAAGGAAATTTGAAAATGAATAAATTCGTTTTTTTAATTATAGTAGGTTGTGTAATTACTAAAGTACCCTTTACTTCAATGTTTCGTTCTTCAGGAGGGAATCTCACAATTTGAAAAACCAATTGAAAGAATTCACTCTTTCTCTCTCTAGAATTGGGAAAAATTTCAACTGAGAGCAACCAAAAATGGCGGAAATCTTCAGCCCGAACGCGAAGCAGAGAGCGGCGCCATTCTCGCCGGTGAAGAGTCCGTTCTTTATTGGCTCCAACGATGACAAACTCGAACGGGCTCAGGCACGCGCGGCACGCGCCGCCGCCATCCGTCGAAAGCCCGCCTTTCTCACCACCTCCACTGAAACTACAGCCTCCCCGTGTCTTGGAAAAGACCAGATCCTCGATTTGTTTCAGAACTGCATCAAACTCGCAAGTGAAAATGTGCGGTTTGGTTTTCAATTTCACTTTTCTGTCAGTGTGTTCTTTCTTTCTCTCGATTCTTTTTTTTTTCTTCTAATTATGTGTTTTGTGTCTGCAGAAAATTAATCAGAAAAATACCTGGGAGCTGAATTTGATAGATCATCTCTGCGACATTATTAAGGTCGAAGAAGAAAATGATTCCGAAACCAATTTTCAAAAGGTATATATGTGTTTCTTCTTTTTTCTTTTCAGGGGGTCAATAAATGTGCGTTAAGTACTGTATTTCGGGAAATTAATAACATTAGCATTCACTAACAGGCATTATTTGTAGTAAAATTTGAATTTTGAGAGCCCTGCTTCTGTAACCTGTAATTTTAAATTTAACTTTGAAGTAAAAATTGAAGAAACAGATGGAGATGAATCTGATCTTGAACCTGGATAATTGCATAGGCATCTTTTGAAACATCGTGTTAGCATCAATTCTTACAAGATTCTGCTTATCTAATTAAAAAGATAAAAGCTTAAGAATCTTGTCTAGATAACCCACCCTTTGTTGTTACACCCTGTCTGCTAAATCACATACATGATTAAGACAATAGAGCTTTGGAGTGTATGAAATGTCACCTACATGTACATATGACGTAGGCTTATGCCTTATGGTTGAAAGCATTAGTAGTTATTTCCTATTGCACAGTCCTTCCGTACTGCATAACTTAAGCTTCTCAATTTCAACCCTGACAGTGTGCTTGTGTTTGTGTTGGACCTTTTGTTCTTAGTGTTATTTGCAATGGCAACAAAGTGTTTAATTTATCTGCAATTACCCAACTGTAGGCAAGTTGTACCCTTGAGGCTGGGGTTAAGATTTATTCAATGAGAGTGGACTCCGTACATTCTGAGGCATATAAAGTCCTTGGAGGAATTAATCGGGTCGGGCAGGAAGATGAACAAGGTTCGGTTTGACATATCTTCATTGTACTTTTTGTCATGAATGCTACTTTCTTGTTGTTCTTCTAATGCAATTGATTTATATTTCTGGTTCTTGTACATTGATACAATTTAAATGAGGAAAGTTTAGGTTGGGTGGTTCTATTTACAAATAATTGTAATTAACATTAGCCTGGATTTAGTGTTATGCTGGAATAAGTTTAGTTTTTAAAGTATTATCCTTTTTCATGATGGTTTTCTTATAATCAAACTGGCTCGATTATTTTTGTTTCAGTTGGTGTACCTTTGTAGTAACTATCATTATCTTCACCATCTTTTCTTCACCTATGCCCCAATGATCGATATTAACTTTTTAGTAAATAATCATTTAGTATATGTATCACTTGTTTTTCAAATTTGTTTGTTTGATACTAAAGGAATAAACTGGTAGATTAGGCATAGACATGGTTTACCCATGTGTATTAGGCATGCCCCAAAAGTTGATTATGCTTTTTATATAAAGTGAATTCATGTTACTTGGGTTGATCCAGTTCTGCTAACTGCTAAGTTAAAATTTTGTGGTCTTGTGCCAGGAAAGAACTGCTTTCCGTGACTTCACCCCAACCCTTTGTCGCTCACCCTTATTTTCAGCCTGCACTGCTCTGTAGAACTTATTTCCCTGTCCCTGATCCTGTATATTTTCAATGCTGTTTTTTTTCTCATTGTGTTAGTTCTTGTGTGTACGCTATTGAATTGTAATGAACCTACTAGTGCCACCTTCAGCTAGCCACCTAGTTATTATCCTTCCTTTGAGTTGTCTCAAGTATCAAAGATGTTGATAGTACTGGAATGTGTATGTGTTGAATTACATGGTAGTAGTATTATTTTTCCTTCTACTTAATAGTTTTTGAAAATATATGCATACCAGATCATGTAGCTGGGGATGCCAATAACAGTGGCGAACAAGGGGGCAGTGATGAACCGAAAGAGCAAGGGAAAAAGGTTAAGATTCTATCCTATATTTTATCTTTAAGCACTTGATTGGAATATCTTGTAAATTGAGAAATATCTGCATTCTGAAAAGGTGAGTTATTTGTGCAGCTGTCACCTTTGTCAACCCTAGAGTCATCATTTGCTTCTATAAATGTTAAGAAGTTTGATGGTAAGTTTTATCCTGGAGGTATTTGGCAATATTTGGTGTAGTTTGGCAATAACTCTGTGTGTGTGTTGTGTGTATCTGGTGTTTATTAGTCTGCTTCGATTCTTGATTATTGTTCTTCTTTTAGCTGCTTTTGTGGTAGATCCTCTCTACCACCAGACCTCAGCGCAGTTTGATGAAGGTGGAGCAAAGGGTCTGTTGCTGAACAATCTTGGAGTTTATGGTAACTGCCGGGTCCTTTTTGATTCTTCTGAAGTACCTGGAAAGTGTTCATCTCAGGACCCTCAAATCGAGAGCGTTGAGACAATTGATTTGTCTTTTGCTAGTGGTATGTAAAGCTGAACTCTAGAATTTTCTGCAAGGATTTCACTATCTTGTTGTGTAGAGGAAGACAGGTCGGTTTAGAGACTTAATGCTTGTTTACTCTTTTATTTTGTTCAGAGTGCATTGAACGTATGGTTCTGGATATGCAAAACAAATGTGAAATATCTCCGAGCCTCAGGGCTATGGTCAATCAATTTGGCACAGATGACCAAAGGCAATCTGAGTCATATAATTCTTCTGATCAGAATTCTTCAGAGCTAGTTAATGATAGTCTAGGTATGGATGCTGCTGTAGATGGTGACACATTTGAGAATGATGGAGCATGGGACTTTGATCATGATGACCAAGCAAGCGTGGTAGATGAGGGTACTCATGATCACGATGAAGGAGTTCCTGATATGGTGGATATTTTTTTAACTCAAACTCCCTACTAGACTCTTGCATGTCTCAACATTTTCCAATAATAGAAAAATATACAGCAACCTGGTTTGTAACTTCTGGTTAACTTTATGCAGGCTGATGAACAGTTTAATGGTCACGACCCTGACGAGGATGATAGGTTTGAGGAAGTTGATAGCTATTTATTCTTAAGTTTGGGATTCTCAACTAAGCAAAATGCTTGGGCAGGCCCCAATCACTGGAAATATCGGAAAGTTAAAGGTCATAGTCAGTAGGCTAAATTCATCTTGCACCTATACTGCTATCCTATTTTCTAACAGATTTCTTTTATTACAGATCCTGAGGTCCCAGCCGAAGAAAATGGATCTCCGAAGCCCAAGAAATCAAAAAACAAGAAAGCTGTATTGGATATTGATTTTTCAAGTTCTTTGGATGCTGATATTTCTCATATCTTCGATCCTCCAAAGAATCCCAAGACCCTATTACTGCCAGCAAACAGAGCACCTTGCAACACAAGACTTCCTGAAGATTGTCACTATCAACCGGAGGATCTTGTGAAGCTATTTTTGTTACCTAATGTTTTGGTAAAACTGACCTTCCCCCATACCTCATTCCTACTATTTGCCAATGTTTTGGTTTGTGTTGCATTAATGATTAATGGGAGAAACACAATACTAGTATGTTATATGACTTATCTTTAAATTGCTTTTGTGAGTCTTTCGGCTGAGTGTTTTAGACTGCAATGTATCTATTCACTATTCTTTTTTTTTTGTTGCAGTGCCTTGGAAAGAGTCAAAGGAAGAAAACTGCTGGTGAGTTTTACTTCAATGCGCCTATATCCTTGCCTCCTATACTCTTTAGAAGTTATACATAAATCTTCATACAATTTCAGCTCCAGTTCCATAAATCAAAATTTTAATTAGATAACTTACTAAATTCTTAATAATTAAAAAATCATGATTGAGAGGCATCGTAGCATGAAAACTACTTAGTAATAATCTGGTTTGATGAGATTCGGAGATTGTTGATAAGAGGATCATATTAGCCAATTTGTTATAGTTCACTACTCACTCTCCTTTCCCTCCCAACTCCTATATGTGTCAAACTGTAGTATAAACTAATGATCGTTTCATTTAATTATAGTAGGAAGTAACATCTTTTTCATTAATTCAACACAAGTATGTTCATCAACATCCTAAATCATATACTAATTGTTGTGATTAGATGGAGAAACTCAACAAAGAGACGAATATGGAGGAGCAACACCATCTTGGGATGAGGATGGCTATGATGGTGGTTTTGATGATGGAGATGGAAATGCTTACAGTGACGTTGATGAGCCAACTGAACTTGTTTCTCAACCTCGGCAGGTTAATTGGTTTATGACGTTATATCTTTATATAGAACATATTCAATATTATAAACTGTTATAAAGGGCAATTTTTTTTTTCCCGGATACACAGGTAAGCAAGATTGAGGTCCAGTACGATAAGACATCCAAGCAAGTTGATGTCCATTCACTAAAACAAACACTCTGGGACCATATTCAACAATTGAATCAAAATGCAGTTGTGGTAAGTGTCCACTCAATCAAGTTGATTTTCTTCAGAGTTATCCTACCATAATTATACTAACACGAACTTACATGAAAATGTAATCTATTTCAGGAAGAGGTGCCCGAACAAACCATATCTTTCAAGCAAGCCCTGTCTAGTTTTCCAGATAACTGCAGAGCAGCAGCATCTCTTAACGACATCTCCCCACATTTGTGCTTCATATGCTTATTACATCTGGCGAACGAGCATGAACTGAGGATTCTTGGCTGCCCCAACTTGGATGATCTGAGTGTACACCTCAAGCCTCTGAATGGTTGTATTTAAGGTGTTTTGCTTTGATTTGAATCTCCTCATGTTGATGTCATTGCAATGTGCATCAGAGGCAGACGTTTTCATCTTAGTTTATTCGTGTAATCTTGATGTTGTAGTGACAAAATATGTTAGGACTTGTATGGTCTTTTGATCATATTTATTGTCTGGTTGCTGTTATGCTATAATTTTTTTGTAAGTATATGCGTATGATGTATCCTATCCTATGTGATTATTTACTAAGAACCGTTAACATAAACAAACAATTTTAAGTTTAACGATATTTGATTTGTTCTTTGTGAATTAATTCATACAAATTCGCATCACATGAACCAACTCATTTGTAAGCCTCCTACATTGTTAAAAATCAGCAGAGTGGAATTACCATGAAAAGTGAAACAAAAAAATTGAACTGGTGGTGGAGGAAAATACACTAAGTGGTGGCATTAACAACAATTCGCATCATCACATGAACCAACTCATGCAATTCGTCAAGCAAACCAACCATTTAATTCATTCGGGGCAACTCATGCAATTCATCAAGTAACCCTACTATTTAATTTAATCCAGGGGCCAAATCATGCAATTCAATCAAGTAAACCAACCAAGCCTCCAAGAAGTATTTGTGTGTCCTCACACCATACGACATCCGCCTCAACCGTCTAAAAAACATCGAAAATAGGGCTCTCACCAATCATCATAATCTTCTAAATCAGGTACAATAGTGATAGGCGAATCTTCCAAACCATCATTCACAACAGACACCGATTTCACATCCTCATTAAGAGGGGTGGAGGGCGTTTCTGGTATGTGGTTGAAAAAGTAATTAATGGCATGAGTGTGTAAATAGATGTGTATTGTGAGGGTAGAGTTTGTGAAAAAACTTTTTATTTCAGAGTGCGAAAACAATTATAGGAGGAACGAGTGGGTTAGAGAAATTATTTGGACAAATTTCAGAATGTGAAATTGTTCTAAAAGAACCACTGAGCACTGAGGTATGGGCCATCACTTAAGTTATATAGTTTCAGAGCATAATTGAAACACACTTTTATTAGAGTTAAGTATGGTAAGAAAATATATTTTTCATGTGGTGTGGGAATTTATTCGAAAGTTATTTTGAAAGTCGGATAGAAGAATGAATAGCACATACAAGACTACACTCCAGATAGCTGCTTTTCTGCTTTTCTTTCTCCTTGAGTGAGAATTTGAGAGAAAAGAAAGAGGCATTTTTTAAGTCGGGTGTTATAAGACCACACACAAGACAATCTCGACGTTGACACAACAAAGACGTTGAATCGACGTTGCTGGTGAAAAACATTACACGGGGAGGAGATGGTAAATTTTAATATGGAGGACTTGTTGTTCGATGTTGATGAATCTAGTGTCGACTTACGAGAACACAACTAAGTTGTCGAAATACCTCGCTGCATAACTTGACATTTATCATTGCAAAAATATTAAAGTAAGGAACTTTCTAAATGTAGGTAGCGTTACATACATTGTCGTACTTGCCTACCGTAGACAATTAATATGAGCCATTAAATTTTAAATCTAAAGGTTTAAATTTGATAACTTGTATGTTACTTTTAATTTGTACTATATGTCGTACTATTCATCGTAATGTGTTGTAGTATTCATCGTAAGGTGCATATTTTCGTACATTTATAATTAAAATATATAATTTTAAAATTACATTTTTATCCTCGTTGGACATCTGCTTCAACGAGCACTTCACGCCGCTTAACTTACAAGTGCCACAATAGACCTATATAGTAAAAGCGTCATTGAAGACTACTTTAGTGACATTTTTATGCTTCACTACGGCTAACTTCTTACTCTTTTTGAACCAATCTTTTACAAGATGGTTATGCTTACAACCTCAAAGAGTTGTTTGAAACCCCATAGGTGCAAATAATTTTTTTGGGATCAGGTTTATACAATGCGCAAAGCTCTGACTTTAAACGGGACTTTCACAAGTGAACGGTGGTATTGATCCCCTCGAATTAGTCTATCCTTGAATCGAATACTGTAGCATTAAAAAAAAAATGGTTATGTTTACAACATAAACATAGGTTCCCTAAAACTTAGTTTGTAAACATGAATGTATGTGTAAACTTTTTACAAGTATTGTATATGTGTAAACTTTTGCAAGTAGTCATTCACCAAAGGGCATACATGCAAGTAACACAAACCATTTAAGCCTCCTCATAAAAGATTCATCCCAAGATATAAATGCAAGTAATCCAACTCATCATTTAAACCTCCTACATTAGGATTATTGTATCATAATGGTGGCTTTAATATTAGACAAGGTCATACATGTAATTAAACTAACCATTTAAGTCTCCTACATTATGGATTATACACTAAGTGGTGACATTATTAACAACAATTTGCATCTACCACATGAATCAAATCATGCAATTCATCAAGTAAACCAACCATTTAATTCACCACATGGGCCAACTCATGCAATTCTTCAAGCAAACCTACCATTTAATTCATCACGGGGCAACTCATGCAATTCATCAAGTAACTCAACTATTTAAGGCCAATTCATGCAATTCAATCAAGTAAACCAGCCAAAGGAACATTTAAAATAAAGAAAATGAACCTTTCGCATAAAAGGTTTTCACAGGAGGAAACCAAATGAGCAATGCCTCCCAAAAGTATTAATTTGTGCGTGTCCTCACACATCATACGACATCCGTCTCAAAAGCATATATCAAACATAGGGCTCCACCAATCATCATAATCTTCTGAATCAGGTACAATATAATAGTGATAGGTGAAGAAATAATTTGATGATTAATTGTCATGTCACCAATCATCACCTTGCATGATGTTTTGGGCGCTTTTGTGCGCTGGAGAGCGCATGCCATGACTCGGAGTCAGTCCCACCAAATACTCGGTTGTCGCAAGGGGGTCGATGGGGATCACTTATTAGGCATATAATATTAATAATCGAAAAAAATTGGTTTATCGACACATAACCATTTCAAATTCAAATATCTCGTTCTTCTCTCCACTCAAATAAAGTGGAAGGCCACTCCTTGTTGTAGGTAAGGAAATCCGGTTCGTGCAATTTGGTGGTGAGGGAGAAGAAAGAGGCATTGCTGAAGTGTTGAAATTGTAATTGATTTATCATGAAATTTGAGTGTAGTGATTAGTGAATTAATTGTGTACTAGTCTTTGAGTTTTAGATTAATGTTCATTTACACTAATTAATACAATTAAAATGGTTCTATTTGGATAATTGTATTGGACTTAATTAGCAGGTGGACATTTTAATAATTTGAGACTGATCAGAAAGAGTGAAAGTTTATTTTTCACAAAAATATTGAAGTTAAAGTTCTGTTACAAGTGAATAATTGCAACTATCTAATGTGTAGTAGCAAATATCTTATTTAAAAACACAAAATTTCGACCCCCAGATTTTGTGGAGGGCTTGCCGATCGATATCTGCAGTTGCTAACTAATAAAGCTTCTACTTTCTGTTAAAAAAAAAAAAACATAAAATTTTATATGAAATATAGATAATTGAGATAAAGTTAGGGTAAAAATTCGTAGGAAAAATCCGGGTCAACGTGACGCTTTCAAGTATTGTTTTACTACATGACTAAAACTATGTTACTACATGATCAAAATATTGTCACTATAAGGTCAAAAATATTCTGAATACTTAATTTTTGTAGAGAAAATTCTCTAAAATATTTTTGACATGTAGTAATACACTTTTATTCTTGTAATGGTAATATTTTAATCTTGTAATAACTAGTAACGATATATTGGCCCCACACTTTTTAAAAATATCAGTTAATATATGCTATTTAATATTACCTCATAGTGTCCAAGTGGTTAAAAGAATTGGTATAAGGTTCTTGCTACACATATTTAATTATTTTTTTCTTTACAATAAAATGGAAATAATAAGAACACTATTAAATTTTGAAAGAACTTAAAATTATTATTTAATTTTTTTCTACCACTCCAGATTTGTATTAAAATTGAACACTAGTATTGAATTTTTTTTTTTTTGGAGTTTTAGTGTAGTTGTATGTATTACTTTTACGAGCAAACTACTAACCAAGTACACCTCAAGCCTCTGAATGATTGTATTTAACATGCTTTGCTTTGAATCTCCTCATGTTGATGTCGCTGCAATGCGCATCAGAGGCAGACGTTTTTGTCTTAGGGTATTCGTGTAATCTTGATGCTGTAGTGACAAAATATGTTAGGACTTGTATGGTTTCTTTTGATCATATTTATTGTCTGGTTGCTGTTATGCTATAATTTTTTTGTAAGTATATGCGTATGATGTATCCTGTGTGATTATTACTAAGAACCGTTAATTCATACAAATTCGCATCATCACATGAACCAACTCATTTATAAGCCTCCTACATTGTTAAAAATCAGCAGAGTAGAATACCAGTGAAACATGAAAAGTGGAACAGAAAAATGGAACTGCGATTTTGGTGAAGATAAATACGGTAAGAAATCATTTATAAGTCTCTTACATTAGGGATTATACACTAAGTGGTGGCATTAACAACAATTTGCATCATCACATGAACCAACTCATGCAATTCATCAAGTAAACCAACCATTTAATTCATCACATGAGCCAACTCATGCAATTCGTCAAGCAAACCAACCATTGAGTTTTAGATTAATGTCCATTGCAAAAATATTAAAGTAAGGAACTTTCTAATATGAGCCATTAAATTTGATAACTTGTATGTTACCTTTTATACTATATGTCGTACTATTCATCGTAATGTGTTGTACTATTCATCGTAAGGTGTCGTATTTTCGTACTTTTATAATTAATTTAATTAAAATATAAAATTTTAAAATTACATTTTTATCCGCGTTGGACATCCGCTTCAACGAGCACTTCACGCCGCTTAACTTACAAGTGCCACAATAGACCTATATAGTAAAAGCGTCACTGAAGACTACTTTTAGTGACATTTGTATGCTTCACTACGGCTAACTTCTTACTCTTTTTGAACCAATCTTTTACAAGATGATTATTAACAACAATTTGCATCTATCACATGAATCAAATCATGCAATTCATCAAGTAAACCAACCATTTAATTCATCACACGAGCCAACTCATGCAATTCGTGAAGCAAACCAACCATTTAATTCATCACATGGGTAACTCATGCAATTCATCAAGTAACTCAACTATTTAATTAATCATAGGGGCCAAATCATGCAATTCAATCAAGTAAACCAACCAAAGGAACATTTGAAATAAAAGAAAAATGAACCTTTCGCATAAATAGTTTTGATCACCCGAGGAAACCAAATGAAAAATGCCTTCAAGAAGTATTTATGCGTGTCCTCACACCATACGACATCCGCTCAACCGTCTCATCATTAAGAGGGGTGAAGGGCGTTTTTGGTACGTGGTTGAAAATGTAATGGCATGAGTGTGTATTATAAGGGTAGAGTTTGTGAAAAAAATTATAGAATGAACGAATTGTTGGGTGAATTTCAAAATGTGAGATTGTTCTAAAAAAGTATAATCCAATTAAATTAAATGAGCCCAAAACCTTTTGAAATAGCAATCAAGAGATCGAGCGAGTTAGAAGAGAAAAAGGGTAAGAATTGATATTTTCATATAACACATAAATAATCTCTCCCTTTTTTTAATTTCTCAAATCTCACCTAATCTGATCTGACATATTGTTCTCAAGTTGATAATAGTAGCAGTAATCCTCCAACAAAGAAGGCGAATCGAAATCGAACACGTCCACAAGAAAGCATAGTCCAATCTCGTGTGGGAAGTTATCCATGATGGACTTCCACTTCAACGAGCACTTCACGCCGCTTAACTTGAGGGAGAATTTGAGAGAGAAGAAAGAGCCTCCCCTGCTGCTGATGTGGAGAGATAATAGCTAGCAATAAAGGTGAAAAAAACTACACAATGGGGAGATGGTGGACTTGTTGTTCAATGAACGCAACTAATTAAGTTGTCGAAATCTTGGAGGCTAATGGAAATTTGGGAGATAGCTTCTCCTCCGGTTGAGAGAGAAGAAAGAGGCATTGATTTATCATGAAATTTGAGTGTAGTATTATCTGATTAGTGAATTAATTGTATAATTAACTAGTCTTTCAGTTTGAGATTAATGTTCATTGCACCCATTTAGTGCCTCGCAGGTTGAAATATAGAGCCCTTAAATTTGTGGAAATATCGAATATCGATATCCGTAATTTTTTTACAAATATCGTGGAAATGTCGATTCTTTCCCAATATCGATATCAATGACCACAAAAATTGGATATATCGAGGATCTATCGAAGATATTTTCATCGATGATACAACATTTCAATAATTTGAGATTGAGAAAGAGTGAAGATTTATTTTTTCACAAAAGAGTTGGTCTCCTGTGTATAGTGTGCACGTGCACACTAATGCACAAGTCAATCATATATGTATTAATAAAGGCGAATTAATAAATCTAAGTAATTGATGTTCTAGTGGTTATAGGTACCCTTCATAAGCATAAGGTTAAGATCATAGGTTTCAAATCCTTTCAAACTAGTTACCATTTTTTTAGAAAGTGGTAAAGTTAAAAAGTGGTAAAATTGTGCCATTGATGATTGCAGCTAAGGAACCAAACATTAGATCTGGAATTTCTGGTTTATTCAAGCAAGCTGAGCGATGTGCACAGTGTGCATATGCGAATTTTTATTCATAAAAATATTAAAGTAAAGACATGTTTAGATATTATGTGTGGTAGTAGCAGATATTTATTGCTCTAAAAAATAAAATCCCATTAAATTAAATGAGCCCAAAACCAGTGGCCCATAGTATTAGAGTTAAATATGGTAACAAAATATATTTTTGTTCATTTTCTTGAGATACTACTACTTCTCTAGTGGCGTCTTCAAAAAATTCTGATATGACCCTCACCAAACACTCTGCCACCGCCGCCAAAGTCGCAATAGGGGACCTCGATGATCTGGAGGTCTTCTCATTTCTTGAAACGGGTTCGGGGCGTTGGCGATGACGTGTACCTCAAGTTCTTGGGTTTCATGGAGTCTCACAAACTTGGAGAAATTAGTGATTCCGACGTTTACGTCGAAACCGTTAAATTGTTCGAAAGCCACAAAGATCTCGTCGTCGTGTTTAGATCTTTGGTGCCATCGTCTTATATTACAGAGACATCTTCTTCTCATAGCAAGAAAAGAAAAGTTGACGATGGTACTGGTAGTAGTAATCCTCCAATGAAGAAGACGAATCGAAATCGAACCCCTTCGACAGGAAAGCATGACAGGATTATGAGAAGGGAGGAGATACTGAATTTTAATATGGAGGACTCGTTATTCGAGGTTGATGTGAAGATCTCCAATATCGATTCGACTTACGAGAACGCGATGAAATTCTTGAAGTACCTCTCGTGTGGGAAGTTATCCACGTTGGACTTCCGCTTCAATGAGCACTTCACGCCGCTTAACTTGTCGTTTATTCGTAAGTTATCGCAAAATCCCCTGCTTGTTGGATATGGAAATCCATTCGTGTAATTTCGGAGATTCTTCGCCTGTTGATAGAAAAAGAAGAGACATTAGTTAATTCAAGAGACAGTATCATTAAGAGATGGAATAAGATCAGACAATCTATATAGTTTTAAGTAGTGTTGTTTAAATTGTAATTGTAATTGTTTTATTTGTAGTAGCCTCTGATGAGTGAGTTAATTGTAATTATTTAGTGTTTGAGTTTGAGATTAATGTTCATTACTCAAATGTTGTCGTATATTATTACAATTGAAATGGTTCTATTTATAGATTGTTGTAGTAAACTTAGCCCGGATTTAGTGAAGAAGGTTCAAATCAAAACGAGTTTCCAATCACCTTGATATTTCCATTTGTAGGATACAAAATTTCAGTGTTTGTGGTTTGGCAAAAAAGAAGGGAAACGAGCTCAGGCTCGTTTCTCACTGTTGTAGAGACGATGGCTGCATCTTCTCATCTCTCCAACATTTCCTTTTATGGTAGTTAGCTGCGCATTCATCAAAATGTGATTGATGACTCTCAAAATGTGTCCAACGCCATTAGAGGATTTTATTTTGATTATTTATCAATAATATGATGAGTTGGAGTTGATTTAGCACTAACGTGGAGCTTATTTGGTGCTAGCGTGACTTACAAATAGGTGTCGGGCTGAAATTAAAACAAACACATGAGATGTAGCTCGAAATTTTGAAATTCGACCCAATTTTGTCCTACATTTTGTCGAAATTAAAAGTTAATGTCCTACAATTGCCAGTCCGCAATATTTTTGTGCTGAAATAGTGACTCTAAAAAAATAGAACTGAGTACACTTTTGGTGGACAAGTGGAATAGCTCAAGTAGGTCCTGGGTTCGAGTCATGGGGAGGGGAAAAAGGGATGGGTATTTAACTTCCATAAAAAAAAAAAAAAAAAATTCAGGGAAATTAGTGGTTCTAATGATTACGTGGAAGTCGTTAATTTTTTACTCTTTTTGAACCAATCTTTTTGGAGTACAAGATTTATAAACTTTTACAAGTACTCATTTATCAAAGGGCATACATGTAATTAAACTATCGATTTAAGCCTCCTACATTAGGAATTATACACTAAGTGATTGCATTAACAATAACTTGCATCATTGCATGAATCAAATCATGCAATTCATCAAGTAAACCAACCATCTAATTCATCACATGGGCCAACTCATGCAATTCGTGAAGCAAACCAACCATTTAATTCATCACGGGGCAACTCATGCTATTCATCAAGTAACCCAACTATTTAAGGCCAATTCATGCAATTCAATCAAGTAAACCAGCCAAAGGAACATTTAAAATAAAGAAAATGAACCTTTCGCATAAAAGGTTTTCACAGGAGGAAACCAAATGAGCAATGCCTCCCAAAAGTATTAATTTGTGCGTGTCCTCACACCATAGGACATCCGTCTGAAAAGCATCAAACATAGGGCTCCACCAATCATCATAATCTTCTGAATCAGGTACAATATAATAGTGATAGGTGAAGAAATAATTTGATGATTAATTGTCATGTCACCAATCATCAATCATCACCGCCATGGAGACTTGGGAACCATCTCATCAGCAAACACTGACCATATCAATATGAAGGTCATTAGTACCTCAATTGTCTCCCATGCCCACAATTAGGATAAAATTCAGTAGAACAGAGCTAATTCTTCTGAGAATTCAAACTAGAAAAATAAATTCTCAACCTGTAAAGTTGAAATATCAAATTAAGGCCAATATTATCTTATATTCCAGAACAAAGAAGATGGTTGGTTTTAATATGGACTTACGAGAACACATAGTCGAAATCTTGGCGTTTATTCGAAAGTTATGTAGAAGGCTGGTTGGTAATGGAAATTTGGGAGATGCTGTTCTTCTGTTGAAATTGTAATTGATTTATCATGAAATTTGAGTGTAATACTACTCTGATTATTGAATTAATTGTGTAATTAACTAGTCTTTCAGTTTTAGATTAATGTTCATTTTCATTGTAAGTTTATTTTTCACAAAAATATTAAAGTAAAAGTTGTGTTCCAAATGAATAATTGCAACCATCTAAGTAGATTTTAATTACAACAGAAACTAAAACAAAGTAGACGACTTTCATAATATAAAATATTTATTGCTCTAAAAAAAATCCCATTAAATTAAATACATCTCTGGTGCCCATATCTTATATTCCAGAGACATCTTCTCATGGAAAGAAAAGAAAAGTTGACGAACGACGATGGTAGCAGTAATCCTCCGACAAAGAAGGTGAGTCAAAATCGAACCCCGTCGATAGGAAACCACGAAAGGATTATGAGGAAGAAGATGGTGAATATTCACATGGAAAACTCGATGTTCCATGTTGATGTGAAGTTGTCGAATCTCGAGTCGACTTACGAGAACGCAATAAACTTCAACGACGCCGCTTAACTTAAAAGTGTCACAATAGACCTATATAGTAAAAGCGTCACTGAAGACTACTTTTAGTGACATTTTTATGCATCACCAAGGCTAATTTTTTACACTTTTTGAACCAATATTTTAAAAGATGGTTATGTTTACCACTCCAAAGAGTCCTCTAAGGTGCAAACAAATCCTATGGGACCATGTCCGTACAGAGCGTAAAACTCTGGCTTTAAACGAGGCCCCCGCAAGTGAACGGTGAAATTGGTCCCCTCGTATTAGTCGATCTTTGAATACCTTACATTACTTGGTCTAGCCCAAAAATGTGGCATGCCTTAACAATTAAACCCAATCCAACCATGAATGACCTTTGCCATTAACCTCATAAAAGAATCGTCACAGGGTAAGTAATCCAACTCATTTAAGCCTCCTACATTAGGATTAATATTGTATCATAATTGTGGCTTTAATCTTATACAAGGTTATACATGTAATTAAACTAACCATTTAAGCCTCCTACATTAGGGATTATACACTAAGTGGTGACATTAACAACAATTCACATCATTGCATGAACCAACTCATGCAATTCATCAAATAAACCAACCATTTAATTCATCACATGCATGAATCAAATCATGCAATTCGTCAAGCAAACCTACCATTTAATTCATCACATGGGCCAACACTCACGTAATTCATCAAGTAAACCAACTATTTAATTAATCACAAGGCCAAATCATACAATTCAATCAAGTAAACTTGCCAAAGGAAAATTTAAAATAAAGAAAATGAACCTTTCGCATAAATGGTATTCACCAAATGAACAATGCCTCCAAGTTGAAAATGTGAGATTGTTCTAAAAAAATATAATCCAAGGCGAGTTACTGAGTTACGAGCACTTCTCCGGCGAGAACAGAGAACTCTCCGGCGAGAAGAAGGTAATAATTGTTCTTTTCATATAACACATATATATATATAATAATCTCAACTCCCTTTTTTTAATTTCTCAAATCTCATGCAATAATTTTCAAGAAATAATTTTTTTTTCCCTTATCCACGTGGTTAATATATAATGTTCTTTATTACAGAAGAAAAAATTATTTTGTTCATATAAGCACATTTGTAAAAAAAAATCTAAAAATTCAAATTTGTAGAGTGAGCATAATTAGTTCATTTATATCATACAGTAGTAATGGGGAAACAGAAAGTTGAAATCAAGCTAATTGAGGATAAATCAAAACGACACAAAACGGCGCCATGGCCAAAAATTTGTTCCTCAATTCCCACTCCACCGGAGCGGTTATCGTCTTATCCCAGGCCGGAAACTGCTTCGCATACGCCAATCCCAAAATCGACACGGTGCTGTCGGAATCCTGCCGAAGGCGCAGTGGAAAATTTGTGAGGATTTGGAGAAGAAGGATGCTTCACGAATTAGCCACTCAATTACTCGCCGACATAGAGAATATTGAGACAAGTATTATTTTATTTTATTCAGACACAAGTAAACCTCCCAGAAGTATAGTTGAAGAAATAATTTGATGATTGCACCTTGCATGATGTTTTGGGAGATGCTTCTGCTGTTGAGAGAGACGAAAGAGGCATTGCTGAAATTGTATTGCTGAAATTGTAATTGATTTATGATGAAAGTTGAGTGTAGTAATATCTTATGTGAATTAATTGTGTAATTAACTCGGTTCGATTCCCTTATTAAACTTTTAGTATTACACTGATATTCCACCCTTCTGGATTTTTAACACGTGTCCCCCCTAATATTATAGGACGTTGATTATTTTTTAATATGACACATGTCAATCATCCATATAATGGAATAAGATGTGGAACACCAATATTAGAATCGGTGATCTCATTCGTAATTAACTAGTCTTTCAGTTTGATGTGAAGTTATCGAATCTCGAGTCGACTTATGAGAATGCAATGAAGTTCTCGAAGTACCTTTCGTGTGGGAAGTTATCCGTGTTGGACTTCCGCTTCAACGAGCACCTCACGCCGCTTAACTTGGCGTTTATTCAAAAGTTATCGCGAAAGCCCCTGCTTGTTGGAAATGGAAATTCGATTCGTGCAATTTGGGAAATGCACGCCTGTTGCGAGAAAATGAGGCATTGGTTAAGAGCAGAGAAAATATCATTAAGGGATGGAATAAGATTAGACAATCTCGAAAATGATTTGTTGTTGAAATTGTAATTGTTTTGTTTGTAGCAGCCTCTAATGAATGAGTTAATTGTAGTTATTTAGGGTGAGTTTAAGATTAATGTTCATTACTCAAATGTTTCTATTTATAGATTGTTGTAGTAAACTTAGCCCGAATTTAGTGTCCGGTCTTCAGTTTCAAATCAAAACTCGTTTCGAACTTAAAAGTTAATGTCCTACATTTTTCGAACTTAAAGGTTAATGTCCTACAATTGCTAGTCCGCAACATTTTTGTCCTGAAATTGTCACCCAAAAGTTAAGTGTCCTTAAAAGAATAAAAAATTCCCCAATCATCAGAGAGCGCAGGCCATGACTCGGAATCAGTCCCTTCATCTCATCAGCAAACACCCTGACCACAATTATGCCTGAACAATTACTCAATCGATATCAAATTCAGTAAAATAACAGTGTTGATTAGGATAAAATTCAGTAGAATCTGAGAATTCAAACTAGAAAAATGAATTCTCAACCCGTAAAGTTGAAATATCAAATTATTTAAAATTGACTCTATTCACAAGTATAAAATTTTGAAGCTTAAGCTCAATATCAATTCATTTACAAAAAACACTATCCACAATTAAAAAAACAAATCAAATCAGAGATCGAAAGATACCACATTAATTCCAAAGTCAACGTGACGCTTTCAAGTATTGTTTATTACATGACCAAAACTATGTTACTACATGATCAAAATATTGTCACTATAAGGTAAAAGATATTATGAATACTTAATTTTTGGGGGGAAAATTCTCCAGACATGTAGTCAAGGGCGAACCCAAGATTAATTAGTAAGGGGAGCCGAAAAAAAATATCAATAAAGAGAAGATCATGTCCAATTAAAATTGACATGATAAAAAAAATATACATGATATATAATTCAATGCTGAGTTTTTTATGGAACCACTTACGTACATAAATCACTTGTACAAAAATTGTAATTTACAATAAAGCGCCTACCACTGGGCCATGGCCCAATTTATTTAATAATTCTTTTTTATCAATACATATTCAATATGTTGGACTCGAGTTCACCGAGTCCACAGCAGACCAACTCCATACATATTATTTTTGAAAGAGATGATGTGCATATACGTGCATTCGTCCCTGCATATAGTAATACATTTTTGTTCTTATAGTGATAATATTTTAATCTTATAGTAACTAGTAACAATATATTGGTCAAAATATTAGGATTGTACCCTAGTGACGGATGTACACTATGCCCGAAGGCATTGGGCCCCCACAGTTTTTCAAAAATATATGTTATTTAATGTTACCTTGTGACCAAGTGGTTCGTAGGATTGGTATTAAGGTCTTTGCTGTTCTTTTAGGTACACAGGTTCAATTCTTCATTAATTTATAGATGATTTTTTTGTGTAAGTATTATTTTGTCTTTATAGTAATGTTAATGAATTTTTTTTAAGTATAAATATATTTTGCCTTTATAGTAATGTTAAGATTCTCTTACTTAAAATTTCTGGCTCCGTCATTACATATAATTAAATTAACCATTTAAGTCTCCTACATAACATTAGGGATATATTATACACTAAGTGGTGATATTATTAACAACAATTTGCATCATCACACAAACCAATTCATGCAATTTATCAAGTAAATCAATCAATTAATTCATCAAAAGGGCCAAGTCATGCAATTCATCAAGCAAACCAACCAGTTAATTCATCAAAGGACCAACTCATACAATTCGTCAAGCAAACCTACCATTTATTAATTCATCAGAGGCAACTCATGCAATTCATCAAATAACTCAACTATTTAATTGCTCATAGGGGCCAAATCATGCAATTCAATCAAGTGTGCAAATCCTACTACTAGTTCTCTAATGGCGTCTCCAAAGAATTTACGTCTAAACCCACCACCGGCGAACAATCTTCCGACTATATCAATCAATTCGTCCGATTACATCAAGTCTGATTCAAACTAGCTTTGGCGTCACCAAATACTCGGTTGTCGCAAGGGAGTCGATGGGATCGCTTATTAGGCATATAACCAAATACTCGGTTGTCGCAAGGGAGTCGATGGGATCGCTTATTAAGCATATAATATTAATAAATGTATCTATTGGTTTATCGATCGACCACATAAACCATATCAAATCCATACTTCTCGTTCTTCTCACCTAAGGCATATAATATTAACTGCTTTTGAGGGAGAAGAAGTGGCAGGTTCGTGCAATTTGTGTTGAGGGAGAAGAAGAAAGAGGCATTGCTTGAAGTGTTGAAATTGTAATTGATTTATTATGAAATTTGAGTGTAGTGATTAGTGAATTAATTGTGTAATTAACTCGTCTTTTGAGTTTTAGATTAATGTTCATTTACATTAATTAATACAATTGAAATGGTTCCATTTAGATAATTGTATTGGACTTAATTAGCAGTTGGACATTTTAATAATTTGAGACTGATCAGAAAGAGTGAAAGCTTATTTTTCACTAAAATATTAAAGGGATGAGTCGAGATTATTGTATATTTTGTGTTGTAATTAGATATTATTTGAGAATTTATTTGTGATTTTCTTGTGTTTTCCGACTCATTATTTTGTGACTTTAAATTACCTTAATATATGCATTTGTCGGTTGCATATAAATAAAAATATACGTATTTGCATCTTGTAAAAATATTATAGACTTATTCAACAAGTATTTGTTAATACAAGTTGTTCATCAAATTATTTAAACACTTTTTTAGAGGTGTATCGAGTAAAATAATTTTTTTTGAATGTATTAATTTTATTAAGTATTTCATAATATAATTTATATTTTAATAAAGATATGGTATGCAAAATAATAAAAATATGAATATTTAATTAATTAAAGTATATTTTTGATTAATAAGAAAATTATTAAATATATAAAAATATGAATGTGAACAGACATAAATTATGATCTCAAATTTTAGGAAAATAATTTGAATTGGAAATTGGCTATAATCGAGGGATAATCTCAAATTTTAGGAAAGTAATTAATTTGAAATGGAATTGCCCTATAATTGAGGAAATAATCTTTTAGCTTTTTAAAACATAATTTGTTTGACTTTGCATATTAGACATTAATTAAATTAAATGATTCGAAAATTGAAATTAAATGTAAGGTAAGGGTAAATTGATACAATTATGTGGCATTTTGTCTTTAATTGTTTTACTAAAACTTTTTAGCTTGAATCATAAAAACTAGGGGTGATTTATCCTATATTTTAATCTTATAGTAACTAGTAACTTCCTCCAAGCATAATGATAGTCCACTTGACTCCACTTTTCAATTTAAATTTTTTTAAGTATAAATATTATTTCGCCTAATAATGTTAATCAGACCACCTACTCAAAATTTCTGGCTCCGTAATTACATATAATTAAACTAACCATTTAAGTCCTCTACATTAGGGATTATACACTAAGTGGTGATATCATTAATAACAATTTGCATCATCATACGAACCAATTCATGCAATTCATCAAGTAAACCAACCAATTAATTCATCAAAAGGCGAACTCATGCAATTCGTTAAGCAAACCAACCATTTAATTCATCAAAGGGCCAACTCATGCAATTCATCAAGCAAACCTACCATTTAATTCATCACGGGGCAACTCATGCAATTCATCAAGTAACTCAACTATTTAACCAAATCATGCAATTCAGTCAAATAAACCAACCAAAGGAACATTTGAAACAAAAGAAAATGAACCTTTGGCATAAATAGTTTTGATCACCGGAGGAAACCAAATGAAAAATTCCTCCAAGAAGTATTTGTGCATGCCCTCACACCATACGACATCCGCCTCAACCGTCTCAAAATGTGAGATTGTTCTAAAAAATCAAGAGAGGGAGTTACGAGTTAAAAAGAGAAGAAGGTGTTGCATTTGTTGGAGTCACCCGAAGCTCGATGATAGCATCCAAGATGAACTGTTTAAGAAAATGTTCTCCATTCGGTTCCATAACATCATACAAGGACAAGGTGATGAGAGACCCAAAAGGAAAGGAGGGATTCGGGTTTGTACTGCATTTGTGGGATGATACGTCCAAGATGATCTAAAATGATTGTTGGAAAGTCTCTTTATGTTGCATTTGCTCAAAGCAAAGAAGATAGACGAGCACGCCCAATTTTCTCAATTAAGGCATTGCTCCTCGTATGCCGATGTATCCACCTGGTGGTCCTGCTGGTTTTCGTATTATTCATTGTGACAAATTAAATTTTATATGTATTTTTTTGGTCATTTGCTGATTTAAACTTTATTCTATATTATAATATTGATTGTTTGATATTATATGAAGTTTTAATGAACTTTTTAATCTTTTCGTACAACTTTTAAAAGATAGTTATATTACATGAATATATATGTAAATTTTTTACAAGTGTTGAATATATGTAAACCTGACGAAGTTGGATAGCTCAAGTGGTTAGAGCACCACTACCTAGGCTTTAGATCCTGGGTTCGAGTCATGGAAAGGGAAAAAACTAACCATTTAAGCCTCTTATATTAGGGATTATACACTAAGTGTATTTAATTCATCACGGGACAACTCATGCAATTCAATCAAGTAAACCAGCAAAGGAACATTCAAAATAAAGACACCAAACTATGAGAGGTTAATCTTCCACTCATTAAACCAAAAGTAAAGGGCATAGGCTTATTTATACAAGTGCTAGAGAGTAACTTCCACTAACTAACAAGGAGTTATTTAGTTACTGAGAACTTTTCCGATTAGAACAGAGCACCCTCCTCCGGCAAGAAGATGGAGAAGAAGGTAAGAATTATGTTGATGGAAATTTGAGTGTAATACTAATCTGATTAGTGAATTAATATTGTGTAATCAACTAGTTAATACAATTTAAATGGTTAATTCTATTTAGATTATTGTAGTAGACCTAGCACGATTTAGTGCCTCAATAGCCTGTGGATACATCCTAGGTTGAAAATATTGGTATCGAACCCTTAAATTTGTGGAAATATCGATGGATATATCGAGTATCGATATCGGTAATTTTTTTAAAAATATCGTGAAAATGTCAATTTTTTTCCAATATCCATATCGTTGACCACAAAAATTAGATATATCAAGTATCACAGATATTTTCAGATATTTTCATGGATACAACATTTCAATAATTTAAGATTGAGACAAAGTGAAAGTTTATTTTTTGCAAACTGTTATTTATTGCTCTAAAAAATAAAATACCATTAAATTAAATGAGGCCAAAACCTGGCCCATACATTAGAGTTAAATATGGTAACAAAATATATTTTTGTTGTTAAATATGTTAATAAAATATATATTTTTTAATTTTCTTGAATACATCCAAGACAGCAATTTACGAACAGATTTTTCTAACGGTGTATAATACAACAAATGACTTATTCTAATTTTCAAAGCAACAAATTTGGAGGGAATCCCGATTTTGGTGGAAGTAAATAAGGTATGAAAATCCATTTATAATCTCATTTTATTGATATATAAACTCATACAATACAAAGTTACAATTTACAACCAATTTCCTGCTAATATTTTCTCACGTAATATATTAACCTCTCAAGAAAGAAGTATGGCCACCACTAGCGATCAATTTCCGGTGAAAAAGGTCCCTGCCGTCGTCGCCGTTGTCGCAGCAGGGGACCTCGATGATCTGGAGGTCCTCCTTTGTTTCTTGAAACGGGTTCGAGCCGTTGGCGATGACGTGTATCGCAAGTTCTTGGATTTCATGGAGTCTCACAAACTCGAAGAAATTAGTGGTTCCGACGTTTACGTCGAAGTCGTTAAATTGTTCGGAAGCCACGAAGATCTCGTCGCCATGTTCAAATCATTAGTGCCCGTCTCGTATACTACAGAGACATCTTCTCGTGGAAAGAAAAGAAAAGTTAATGATGGTGGCAGTAGCAGTAATCCCCCGACGAAAAAGGCGAATCGAAAGCGAACCACGTCGACTAGAAACCACGACAGGACTATGAAGAGGGACGAGATGGCGGATTTCCACATGGAAGACTCGTTATTCGACATTGATGTGAAGTTGTCGAATCTCGATTCGACCTACGAGAACGCAATGAAGTTCTCGAAGTACCTGTCATGTGGGAAGTTATCTGTGTTGGACTTCAAATTCGACGAGCACTTCACGCGACTTAACTTAGCATTTATTCGTAATTTATCTCGAAGGCGCCCCCTGCTTGTTGGTAATAGAAATCCAATTCGTGTGATTTGGGAGATTCTTCGCCTATTGATAGAAAAGGAAGGGATGTTGGTGAAGTCGAGAGATGATATCGTCAAGAGATGGAATAAAATCCGACAATCTCGAAGATGACATTGTTTTAAGTAGGGTTGTTGTTGAAATTGTAATGGATTTGTTTTGTTTTGTTTTGTTGTAAGCAATCTCTGATTAGTGAGTTAATTGTAATTATTCAGTTTTCGAGTTAGAGATTAATGTTCATTGGTCCAATGTTGTCGTACATTATAACAATTGAAATGGTTTTGCTCTCCAACATTTTTCGTTGATTTCGTTGACCCAGACTGCATTTCTTTTTCATCCCAATCAAAATTGAATCAGAATTCCTGCTTACTTATTGTAAAAGTGGTTTATTGTTTCCCTAAATCTGCATATATATTGCCCCTAAATTCTATTATGTCCTCCCCTCTTTCTTGCAATCAAACATGGCTTAATTAATGATGATTCACTCAGAGAATTAAACTAACATTACTTGAAATGGAACAAGAGTATCCTAAAAATTAAACACACCACAAGAATTGTGTTCGTTCTTCCAATTTCTTGGATTTTGTGGAGCTGTACCAGTTCGGGGAAATCACTGGTTTGGATGTTTACGTGGAAGTTGTTAAATTGTTCGAAGAGCATAATGATCTTGTGGCCTTGTTCAAATCTTTGGTGCCCGTTCGACGAAAAAGAAAAATCGATGATCGAGCTGATGATGCTGTAAAGAAGGCGAATCGAGCCGAGCGGACGAAAACAGAGTGCAATTTGGATGTGAAGAACAGAGGAGTTGTGCCAAGAAGGAGGTATAAATTGTTTTTTTCCTATTTATTGATCTTTTAATGTAACATGTTTTGATTTCTAACAATTTGTACTTTTACTAGTTCTTTAAAGAATTTGCAAACTTTCGCCCCCGCCAACCAACGACTCTGTCGATGATCTGGAGGTCTTCGTCGATTTCTTGAAATGGGTTCAAGCCCGTTTTGGTGATGAAGGCGTTTACGGAAAGTTCTTGGGTTATATGGAGTCTTACCAATTCGGGGAAATTAGTGGTTCTGATGTTTACGTGGAAGTCGTTAAATTGTTTGGGAAGCATAAAGATCTTATTGCCTTGTTCAAATCTTTAGTGCCTGGCAAGATTGAAGGAAAAAACGACGATCGGGTCGAAGATCGTAGAACGAGAAAACGGGAAAGAATTATGAGCAAGGAGGAGAAGATAGATTTTAGTATGGAAGACTCGTTGTTCGAAGTTGATGTGAAGATCTCGAATCTCGAGTCAAACTTACAAGAATGCAATGATATTCTCGAAATTCCTCTCTCGTGGGAATTTTTCCGTGTTAGACGTCGTCTGCTTCAATGAGAACTTCACAACACTAAACTTGGCGTTTATTCGAAAGTTGTCAAGAAAACAGCTACTTGATGATGGAGATCCAGCTGCTGCAGTTTCGGAGGTGATTCGCCTGCTGAATAAGAAGAGAGAGGCGTTGCGCAAGTCGAAAGATAATATCATTAAGAAGTGGAATAAGAGCCGGCAATCTCGATGATTCTTCGTTTTAAATAGTGAAGAGTACGTTTTGTATGGACTATGTTGTAAATGATCAAATATGTAGCCATAATTGCAAAAAAATATGGTTGCTGTTAATTCATTATCATGAATTAATTTCTCTAAAGTTCATTTCTTGAATTGTATGTGATGTACAATTTTTTTAAGTAAATGTTAAAAGTATAGTTCAGATTTAATATTTATTCAATTGCTCAATATTGGTTTTCGAAAATCCAGGGGGGCTGACCATTTTATGTTCATATTTTGTCGATGAAATTATCTTGACAGGGAATAATGAAATTGAGCCCTAAATCACTAACCTAAAAAGAATATACGAAGTAGTATATTAAGACAAGTCAATCAGTAAAGAAAAGAAATTAAAATTACAAATTTACTTGTGATGGATTCATTACAAAATGTGATTTTAAATTACAAAAGAGAGCATCTTTTTCAGCATAGTATCAATGTAGAAAATAAATCACATAAAATGGATCTTCAGAACATCCTTATGATCCAGGCCGACGATTTACTGTCACCGTGAACCCACCAGCAAGCAAAAGCAAAAGCAAAAAAGAATAATCAAAACAAACAAATCAACATATCCACATAAGCGCTCCCCACCTTCAACTTCAAAATAAAACAAGTATCCAATCCAAACGCGTCATTACCCCCATGAATTGGTGGTCAGGTCCCTATAGCTGTCCTTGAGTTGGTGGTCGTAGCTATGGCAACAGAAGTAGGGAATATAGAAACGAGCACAGCCTCGTTTCTAATTGCTGTAGAGAGAGCTATGTTTTCTAACTGCTTCCAGATTGATTCTCGTCTCTCCAGCATTTCCTTTTTGTTGATTTCAGCTTGTTGGTAGCTAGCTAGGCACTCGTCAAAAAGTGATTGATCAGCATCTGAGAATATCTTGCGCACGTTCAGCGTTAGACTCTGAACAGCCTGGTTCCAGTGACCGTGGGCGTTCTTCTCCAATGACGGGAGAATTATAGGGAGTATCACCTTTTGGTTCTGAATGATCAGATTTCTTATGTGGTCATTATTCCACAGGAACAGCGCACGTTCAGCCACCTGTCAGCATCAACCAGATTAAAAGAAATGCATCATATCTAGAACAATGATGTCAAATTATGCTCTATAGAGGTATCTCGATGCATCATCTCTCTTTAATCATCTATGGCACCAAATGAGGGAGATATGTAAAAAGTAATTTCTGCCTAGCAGTTGCTCTCCAACATTTTTCTATTAAGCAGACTGATCAAGATTCGACCATTGAGTAACAGAGGTTTATGGAAGAATAAGAAGACATAGATATGGTTCTGATGATCAAGGAAAGCAGAAAATAGACTTGCTTAATATAGTCCAGACGACTTCTGAAATCACAGTAGAGATTATTGAAGCACAAGTTAGGTTGGTATTTGTCTGTTAAAATTGCATAACATAAAAGCCTGTGGAAATATTTAGCTCCATGGTGCATCCTTTTTAGCACGATGCTTAATAATGTAGTATTGATGAATGAATGAATGTAAATTAGGTATACTTACAAAATTGCAAATTTAATCGTCAGGATCAGGAACTAAATGACCCAAACTTCGTTGATTTGGTCAACTTAGAAGTACATGATGAGAGATATTGCAGACAGAAAGAGAGTTGATTCTATAATAGAGTAATGCAGAATTTGTACTAGATTAGTGCAGAGTGCAGACAATTAGAGATAGCCTTAATCCATAAAATAATAATCAATACCACATATCTTAAAAATTATCAAAACATAGGATATTTTTAATGAGTAAATGGGTCATTAAGCCCGCCCCTCTCCGCGTGCAGGTCTGGGCGGCTTGGGTGTCTGTTATGCCACGTGTGGCCCCGTCCAGTGTTACTACTTTATATATTTATGTAATTTAATATTTCTCTTCTTTTGGAGGTTGCACATGCATGGGAAACATGTCGGAAGCTTATCTGTGAAGCTTACAAAATTGTAACATTTGAGATTGTATTACACAGATTAATGAGAACCAACATATACATGCAAACGATCATCTTAAGTTGAACAAGATACATAGTGAGCGACTCAGTTTAGCTAACAAGTCAGCCAAGAGATAAAGGCATTTAATGTTGGATTTAAACACATTCCCGAACTCTAATTCCACCCATGCCACCTTAATATTGGTTGATTAATGCAACTAAATGCCAGTAAAAACGAGAACCAAAAAAATAATTGAATTTGACAGCTGTAATGATGAGAAAAGGCAAAAAAATCGGTTATATGGGGCCATGGGGGTCTTAAATAAGGTAACAATGACATAAGCTATAGGCCGGCATCAGAATTCAGAAAAGGCCTAATTGCACTAAATCCACCAAATTATCACCAAAATCGCACCTAAACCACTGAATATATTTTTTATGCACTCAACTATACAAACTATCAATTTTTTACACACTTTTTTAGTAAGAAACATTTACTTTTATTGCAGAAATAGGGATGAGAAATCCCTAGACGAGGTTACAGAGTCAGATTACATAGCATAGTACCAATTCCTAGTTACATCATAAATAAGCAAACCCCTAAATGCATTATGACTAAGAGACCACAGAGCCACTTTATATTTAATTTTATTCCAAATCTCATCAAGAGATTCACATCTATCATAAAAAAATCCTTCTATTCCTCTCAACCCAAGTTTTTTACACATAACCGTCAAGGAAACTACTTATTACTAGTTCTCATACTAGCCTTAATTGAAACTGTCGTTATTTGCAAAGGAAATTAAATTCAGGAAAGTATCTATGACTGCATTTCTTTTTCACCCCAATCAAAATTGAATCAGAATTCCTGCTTACTTATGTAACGGCGTCATAAATGTCTGAAAGAATATTGTAAAAGTGGTTTATTGTTTCCGGTTTCCCTAAATCTGCATATATATTGCCCCTAAATTCTATTATGTCCTCCCCACTTTCTTGCAATCAAACATGGCTTAATTAATGATGATTCACTCAGAGAATTAAACTAACATTACTTGAAATGGAACAAGAGTATCCTAAAAATTAAACACACCACAAGAATTATGTTCGTTCTTCCAATTTCGAAAACAGCATTCAAATCCCAAGAAATAAAATATTTGTTTAAATAAATACCTGAAAATGTGAGCTATTAATGCAACGACCAATCTGACGGAACAATGGGACCATGCAACGCTGAAATTCTGCAGGCTGTGTTGCTTCAAGGATTTCCTCCAATTCACTTATAAACATAACTTCCTTCGAACTATTTATTACAGGCCAGTACTTCAAAAGACCACGAATCACCGTATCAACTAACTTGAAGTCTTTCTCCACAAATTGAGTTATACAATATGATAGCTGCTGATGATACAAAGACATGCACTTTGGTTTGTGAAGAGGAATCAGACCACGCAAAAGAAAAAGTTTATGCTCTTCTTTTAAAGGTAAAGCGAACCCATTAATGATACTTCCCAGTATCTCCAGCAATTCCGCAATCCCATTATGCTTCTCCGTCTCGAAAATGAAATTATAGAATATATTATTGATTGCTTTCCTAATAAACGGCCTATGCACCATAAACTTCCCATATATACGATGTAAAATTGTCTTCAAGTATTCCCTCTCTCTTTGATCCTCTGAATCGAAAAGATCTAGCAATCTCAGCACAAAAGAATGATCAATGTATCTTTTAGCAAGCTTAGCATCCGTCTCTGATGAAGATACGAATCTCAGAAAGAACTCGTACACAATCTGAAGATGTTGCCAAGCTGGCTCCATGGTTGGTTCGTCGTCTTCGGGATCATAAGTGTCACCAGAGATCTTACTCTCGTTATTGGCTGAAGGCAATGTTCTAAACAGATTAGCCACGAGCATTTTCGTCATTTCCTGCATAGCAACCTCACTGAACTTTGAATTAGCGGAAGATATGTAATCTACCAACTCAAGCAACATCTTCCTCTTAGCATCTTTCTCATTCAAATTCAAGGCAGAGTCGGAGAAATCGAACACTAG
The DNA here is from genome assembly GCA_963675135.1 of Galeopsis tetrahit. Lineage (NCBI taxonomy): Eukaryota > Viridiplantae > Streptophyta > Magnoliopsida > Lamiales > Lamiaceae > Galeopsis > Galeopsis tetrahit. The sequence continues at coordinate 81,130,348 of OY776128.1, forward strand.
ACAACACATGTTCAACTTCCTGATAAACAGATTCTGCCTCTCTGAGCTAGGGACATCCCTTAAGTTAGGCAACGCCTCGCAAACAGCCACGTAATTCGACAATGTGGGACCCAATTGATTCACCACCACTTTCACACGGCTCGGGGCGTTAGCCCCATTGCTCGAAGGCCGAGAAGGACCCATATTAGCAGAATTTGAATTCGAATTCACAGGGGCAGAATTATTGGCGTCATTATTGTTCGAATCATGCTGCGATAACTTAGAAGATGTCTTCCTCGGAAGCTTTCCGAATATTTGTTTAATCATTTCTACGCAAAAATAGAACCGCAAAAACGCGACAAAAGATGGATCCACACAAACCCAGCCTCAAAACTAATGCATTCTACAAGAATGGAAGCGGCCATCTAGACGTAGAAATGTAATCATAGCTAATGAAAGAATAGGTCAAATCGGTAAAGTTCATACCTTAATGTTCATTTCATTAGGAAAAAATTGCATCGAATAATGTAAACCGAGCAACTGAGATACGATTGTAGCCCAGAGCTACTGTTCTACGGCTCTGTCGTACGGCGGTTCAAATTGCTAATTCTGAGAGGGGAATTTGCATGAAGAACCCTAACGAAAGAGGAATTGAAAGTGAGGAAAATTTCGGGTTTTCAAAAATTATTGAAAACCCTAATTTTGAGAAGAGGGGAACAGAGAGCGATATAATGGAAGGTATGTCTGTCTGGTTAAGAGGAGTTTTATTTTATTATATTTATATTTATTTATATTTTATATTTTTAGAAGAGTGGAAGAAGAAAGTTTCTATATTTGTAGGATTAAAATTTGAAGTTTTATTTAAATTTAAATTTTCCAATAAAAATTTATTTATTTGGAAAGAATAAAAAATATTACTCCGCATATGAAATGGTCTAATATGAGATCTTGATACTTTTATCTTAATACTCAATAGTACGATAAGTGTTATGTTTATTCGAAGTGGTCATACGTTAAATTTTGAAGTCTTACAGAATTTTAAGATATAAGTAGTGATAATCTAACAAAATAAAAAGAGTTATCTACCCTAATTTTGATAGGTGAAGATATCCGAGACAATGAGAAATGTCCAGAAAGGCATTTCGAAAATCGATCTGATTCTATAGAGGAAGGATCTAAAGAATCGATCTTCCTTTTAGTGGTTGGATCTCACTTTGATTGATCAATGTGTGAAATACTTCGAAGATAAACCCGTTCCCATGCAATAGTCTAAGAATCTTTGACGGTATCGAGCTGAAACAACTCGTTCTTCCTAAATATCTTGATTCAACGCCAAAGAGTTTTCAACCGTTGGTAGTATTCATCTCGACCGGGTGATAAATAAAGCAATCGTAACCCTGTTGATCTCTCCGAAATTTCATAAAACGGGCTTTACTTGAAATCTAGGGCCTTATTTAGAATTTCTGCAAGTTTTAGTAGTAATTTTTTTTGACAGAAAGTTTTAGTAGTAATTATTTTCTAAAAAAGAGTTCAATTGATTATTTTTAATGGAACAGCAGCCGCAGTGGATGGGCTTTAAGCTTCAGCAGTTGGGCCACACCCAAATTAGGCCCAATTACTCGTAAGAGAAAAAATATTTATTGGTTATAATTCATCGTTTTATTTTCAATTTTTTTTGGCGTACAGTGATTTTTATATTTTTTGGCGTATAGTGATTTATTTTTTTAGTCTCTATAAATATTTATTGATTATAATTCATCGTTTTCATTTTGCATTTTTTTTTTGGCGTATAGATTTTTTTTAGTCTCTATAAATATTTATTGGTTATAATTCATCGTTTTTATTTTCATTTTTTTTTGGCGTATAGTGATTTTTTTTTTTAGTATCTATAAATATTTATTGGTTATAATTCATCGTTTTTATTTTCAATTTTTTTGGCGTATAGTGATTTATTTTTTTAGTGTCTATAAATATTTATTGGTTATAATTCATCGTTTCTATTTTCAATTTTTTTGGCCTATAGTGATTTATTTTTTTAGTCTGTATAAATATTTATTGGTTATAATTCATCGTTTTCATTTTTTTATTTTTTTTGGTGTACAGTGATTTATTTTTTTAGTCTCTATAAATATTTATTGGTTATAATTCATCGTTTTTATTTTCATAGTCTCTATAAATATTTATATTAAAATACAAAATGAAATGACACCCCAAAGTTCAAACCTACCATAAAATATTTTACAACTTTGAAAAGGGTTCATAAATTGTTGGTATATTTTAGAAAAAATTGCCACTTTTTGACAATTGGGCATCTCCTTTTGATATAAAAATAAAAGTTGCTCTTTATTCCAAGTCAAAACATTCTCGTGAGGTACTTTTATATAATAAAAAAATACACAAATAGCAAAAAAGATGAAAAGTAACAAAGTATAGTATAAAGCTAATATATGCCAATTGAAAAGTAAACTTTATTACATAAATAGCAAAGTAGATATGTATTTCTTGGATATATAATTATATATTGGTAATTGAGTTGATTTTTTTATTTGACCCCACTAAAATGACTTAAGTTTATGATCGGGTTACACCCATAGACTCGTATCTTCAAATGGATTCAGCTACATAGTATGTAGCATTACACGTTCCATATCAAATTTTATTTAAAATAGAGAATTTCAATCAAAATTGAAATGGATATATATTAAAAAGAGAAAAAATTACACCTATAGATAGACTAGTACCAATAATTTGACTCTATTTTCGAATGAATTTAGTTACGTAGTATAGTATGTAATGTAACATTACACATTCCATATCAAATTTTATTTAAAATAGGGAATTTCAATCAAAATTGAAATGGATTTAGATTACAAAGAGAAAACAACTGAAAAATAAACCACAATGTGTCACACTCATTACATGTTATATACTATGAAGAAAAAAAAAAAAAAAACAAGGATACTCACTAAAAAACGCATCCATGCATACTCTATAAATAGAAACAAACCCAAAAAAAAACCTTTCTTATTTTTAAAATTTTCAACAATCTTTCATATAATACAGTATACTACCATAGTTAAAGATTGAGCTATACCAACTGTTTAGTATGTTTGTTTCACTGTGCAAGGGAAGGCAACTTCGTCGACAATTAGAAGCAATCGATCGATCGATCTCCTGTATAAAAAAAGGCGATAAGACGACAGCTTCACAAGATACAAAACACATAATTGAAGCATAAGATGAGAAAAATGTGATGGGGATTAACTTTTGGCCCATTATGTTGGCAATGAGGAATATACTCCCTACCTAACAAGAAACATCCCATTATGATAATCAATCCACCAGTTGGATTTTTGGACTGTTTCCAGGCTTCACATGATATAGATACAGACATACAGTGCAAATATAGGTATAACTGAAAATCATACTTCAATGTGACCCCTCTTACAACTAGTATGTGAATTTCTCTTTCTGTCAATGAATTTATTGTAATACTATATAGTATCAAGCACAGCTAGTTGCTTTCTTAGTATAAATGTAATAAAGTTTGCATTTTCCAAACCTAACTATATCTTTGACCATTATGGGCCTACCAAACCTGTTTTTACTTCCAAATCATGCCAAATTTGAGCACCCGTGAAAATAGAGTGTACGTATTAATGTGAACTGTAACCTAACCACTTTGGACTTTATAAACCCCAACTTGGCAACACTCACATTCAACAATGGCAATTGAACGGTTATTAGACTATGACGAATCTAACCACCATATCGGGTATCATTATCAACTGTAAATAATTAATTGTATGGGAAAAGTTAGGTGGAGCTAATATTCTCTGCGCATGATTAACTCCTTTAAGTGTGATTTTCATCCTTCTACGCAATCAATTCTTGCTAGATCAGTTTAGGCAGACATCTCATTCGAAGAATCTTCTCCGTTTAAAAGCATGTTTTAAAAAAAAAGTTCCCCGGCCAACCTAATAAAACAGTTCTTTATTACACTCTGGCAAACCTAAGGACTAATTAATACGGAGTAGCTTTAATCCAACAACTACTGTTTTTTAAAAGCAGGTTACTATCAAAGGATGTTTAGGCTCGAAAACTATGTGTAATAAGTGGAATAGCAAACCATAAGCATGTTTTAAAAAATAAGTTCAACCGACCTAACAAAACAGTTTCTTCCACTAGACAACTTACACTCTGGAAACCTTAGGATAAATAAATAGCTTTAATCCAGCAACTACTGTTTCTTCAAGGAATGTTACTATCAAAGGATGTTTAGGCTCGAAAACTACATGTAATAAGTGAAATAGCAAACAAATCAATAACAATAAAGAGCAATTACCCTTTTTAATTACTAGGCTGATTAGTCCCTCCATGCCCTTGTGAAGATACTTGCTAGTCTATTACCGGAGAGTCTCTGCAAAGCCTTCTTCGCACCAGCTACATCCTTATCCACTAACTTCTGCAAATGACCATAAACACCACCTGCAACGAGCTTTTTCCGACAACTTTGGCTCCCTCCAGCCATGATAGCCGCCACCACAGCCACCGGAAACTTCTTGGAAACTACCTCATTTTTAGGATCCAACATCTGAGATAGCCTCATCAAACTCTTCTCATCTCTCACCAACTCTTTCCTATTGGATCTAACAGATAACAACAACAATAAGGCCTTTGCACCAACCTCTTGTACCCCATCTGGCTTAACAGATTCCATTAGCTTAACCAAAGAACCCATACACCCAGCAATCATTGTCTTATTACTATCACTAATCGATAATTTAGCAAGCAATGAAGCAGAGATGTGCTGTAACCTTATATTCCCATGCTTAATAACATCAGCAATTTGTAGTATGAACATGGTTGATCCAGATAAAGCTCGGTTGCTGGTTTCGGAGGAAGACAACGAATAAATTGCACGTAATACATGTTCTAAAGTATCAGCAACTGGGCATTCTTGAAACAAATGTAACAATCTCTGCAACCCCTTTTCCTGTAACAACAAATTGCGAAAATACTCACTTGTGGAAGCGAGATTTGATATACAATTGGCCACTTTTCCCTGCGCCAAAGCACTCCCGGAAACAAGCAAATCCATCAGAACAGGGACGGCGCCTTCTTCTGCTAATGAAACCTGTATATCTTCAACAATGGAAACATTTCTTATCGCCCCAACCGCGTGTGATTGAGCTATGAGAGAGCCAGATTTACACAATTCTATTAGAATGGGGACACCTCCGTAGGCAGAAATCGCCCACGCATTATCCGTATCAGCAGTGATGAATTCCACAGCCATGGCGGCCTTTTCCTTCATCGGCATCGTGCTGCACTCGATAATTCTCAACAAAGGTCCCAAAGCTCCCTCCTCGAAAACACACTTCCGCGGCAAGTCTCCGGCGGAGGCGAGCAGCGAAACCGCATGAACCGCCTGTTCTCTAACGGAATCGAGAACATTCAGATCGAGAAGAGAAATCAAGCAGCTTAAATTCCCTTCATTCGCGACAATAGTAGCAGACTTATTGTCCTCAGAAACGAGCTGAATCAACGAATCCAACGCTTTCTTCTTAAACTCTAACCCTCCGATCTGGAGCCTAGTGAAAAGGTCTCTAACAAAAAACGACAATTCCTCTTTCGAGGAACTCGAATTAGGGCGAGGGAGAACAATGGCGGTAGATTGGTGTAGAACGCCGGAGCGTAGGAGAAGCTCTAGGTCGTTAATCTGCTTCGAGAGCCAACCGGCGGCCATGTCGAGGTCGGATTGCATCAACAGCTTCCCGCGGCTTAAGGAAGCGTCGGAGCAGTGGAGGCCGAGGGTTTCGGTGCGGCGGAGAGTGGACAGCAACGCCGGGAGGAGAGGCGGGAGGAGAGGATTTTCCGACCAGTGAGGGGAGTCGGATATTTCGGAGAGGAGTGATTTCAGGGAAACGAGCTTGGAGCGGATTACTTGCCATCGGGAAGCGAAAGAGGTGATGGAGGCGGTGGAGGGGAGGAGATTGTTGAGGAGCTGGGTGACTTTTTCGAGGATTTCGGAAGGAATCTCCGGCGCCGGCGGGGATTGCGGTGGCGGGACGGTGGCGGGAGGCATTTTGCTTTAGTGATGCTTACGAGTGTTGTGTGGAGTATTAAATGTTTTAAAAAAGTCAGATATGCATGTGGAAAAATAATACAGTCACAGTCCGTGCCGTGTGTATTGTGTGTGAAAAAAGGAAGGATGGGGGATTTCGGTGGTTCGATTAATCTGTTCCACTTTTTACGTTTTACTTACTAAATTTTTAATATTTTTAGTCTCAGAATGTTGATTATTCTTTAATATAGTAAAATAAAATTAAAAGAAATGATTTTATGTGGAGAATTAGGACGAATGAAATTACATGTTTCAACACAGATTAAAAAAAATTAATAAATGTAGTCAAATTTAGCTAATGTGTCAATTTTGCCCTTAAAATCTAGTACTTCAAAATCTACTAAACATTAATTACTCTTATTAATTAGGGGTAAAATTGACAATAAAGCATTTAATACTGGAATGTGACTATAATTTAGAACATTTAAAAAAGAAATACATGACTATCTTTGTGAAACGGAGAAAGCATAATATTGGAGGCTACACATATTAAAATTTTAGTAGGATGGAACACGAAAAGTTGAACATGAAAATCATTGGGGTGAATTTTTATAATACTTTATGTTCGTTGCATAAATCACATTAAATGAAAAATATTAATACACTAAAAAAACTCAATAAATTCGTAATATTGTTGGGACCGTGAAAATTATTATTTTAAAAGGTGTTTCTTAATATGAATAAAGTTTGTTTTCACAAATGTGAGTGCATTTAATTAATTTGAAGTGCAATTAATCATATATTCTTATTTTACTAAATTGTCCAAGTTATTTAAAAAAAATGATTTATATATGGATTTTTTAATTATTATTTTATTGAAATTGGTAAAGAAGAAAAAAATTGATCCAATTTAAGATCGGAAGAAAATTATTATTTTCGAGAGTTTATTAATTTATAGAGATTTTTGTTTCATTTTATTTATTTATACAAATTAATTTTATTTATTAATTTAGTTATCGAAAGACTCTTACCCCTATTTATTCAGATATATATATTTATTATGGATATTGTTAAAAGAAACTATGTAAATTTGTATTAATATTAGTACAGTAACAGATAAATAGAAACACGATTTTAGATAAAATAAAACAGGTAATAGGGACCATTTTATGATTAATGTCATTAATAAATAATAAGTATATACTTTTCCATTCCAGCCTATCAAATGAAAAAATAAATCACTAAAAAATATATTCATAATTTAATTATTTACTTATTTAAATAGTAGTTCTGAAATATCATTAAGGAAATCTAATTGAAAAAACAAATCATTGCAAAATAAGTAAATAACCAATCTCTTTTTTTTTTTTTAAAGCGTATGAAATACATTTCCAAACCAACTAGATTGCTATTTATATTTTTTTTATATTAAAATTTAAACCATATTTTGTATATGCAAAATAAATAAATAAAAACCTAACCCCTTGGCCCCCCTCTTATTCACAGGCCACTTTCACTTTCATTGTAAAATGAAGACTTGACTTTGAGGTCATCCTATGACTAATTGAAAGCAACTTTGGGGGTTGAATATATCAATTCATTTACTACATTTTTCCGTAATTTACTTTTCGTGTTTCATTTGGTGTTTCCTCATACTTATCTTTAACACGTGTCACTCTTATTATTATTATGAGGTATTGGTCATTTTTTAACATGATACATGTTAATAATTCGTATGGTAAAATAAGAAATGGAACACTAAAGGTCCAAAGCTAACAAAAATAATCTCATTTAGTGCTTCATTGTATTTGTCTTTAATACGTATCATCCTTATTATTATGAGGTATAGATCATTTTTTAACACGATACATGTCAAATTATACAGTAAAATACGAAATAAAACACTAAAACTGACACAGATAATTTGATACGTGAATATATGTGTAGAAAGGAAGTTAATAGGCTATGACTATGGTCCTACATTAATTATTATTTTCGGTATTTTTTATTTGTCACGTTAGTAGTTGTCAACTATATTCTTGAAAAAATTGACTTGGGTGAATAGTATTCAACCGTCATTAATTTTGAATATTCTAATTACATAATGTTTCAATGAATGGATTTTGTATCTATTAAAGAATAATAATAAATTAGTTCAATATTAAGTTGATTGGAAATTCACCACGAAATATTTGAAAAAAGCAACGTTTGGTTCCTTGTCCAATCTTTATTTTCTTAGTCTCCGATCTATTGTTCATCTAACGATTTTCGACTAAGTATTTTTTTTTTAACTTCTGAACGTCGAAGTCCATTTTGAGCAATCGAGCACCATTTTCCAAATTGAATCCATGCTCCGAACAAAACCTGATGATTACTATACAGTAAAATCTCTCTATAGTCATATCCTTGGGACCATAAAAAAAATATTCCTAAATGGGATTTATTCCTAAATAGAGTTATAAGGTTTTTTTTTTTTTTAAATGCATGTATATTATATAATGGTATAATTAGTAGATACATGTACATGATGTAATGTGTTGAACTTAATTGAACTAATTTACTCACGTAATATGAAAAGACAATACTCAAGAGTCACCCACCATAGATGCATGTACTTGCTTTTGATTGCTTTAATTTTTTCATCTATAAATACTATGTATAATACATTTTTTTTTTTTATCAATTACATCAAATCAACTTAAATCTATTGTAAAATTATATATATTATTATGATTTATTCCTAAATGGAGGTGTATTTCTTTATGTTGGAACTTGAAAAAATATGAATTATGACAATATGGAGTTTATTCCAAATTATAACTGGTCCAAGTTGGGACCATGAATTTTTATTTCTAAAGAGAGTTTATTCCTTAATAGAGTATTCTTTTTTAGAGGTTTTACTGTATTGGAGTATTATTTTTCTTTTTTATACAAATTGAGATTTTTTAGTATTTCGATTAGCGATTTTCAACATCTACCCCTTAATTTTTACTACATGATTTAAAAAGGCTACTCCCTCCGTCCAGTGATTACTTACACACTTTTTTTATTGGTACGTTCCAAAATTACTTGCACACTCTTAATATGGAAATACTCCACAAAATTAATAACCTCACAACATCATTTTATTTTCAAATTTGTCACTCCTTTTTTCCATACATTTCACTTTACACATCATCAAATTACCTAAAATACCCCTCATTTATCTTACATCATCAACCACTAAATTCACTTTTCTTAAACAACGTGCCGGTCAAAGGGTGCAAATTATCCCGGAACGGAGGGAGTAATTTTTTTTAAGTGTGAAAGTTCAACACAATTTTGACCCAATTTTAATTTACAAATCAGAAATCCAAACAATTCTTTTTTTGCTATTCAAATCGTATACTTAATTAGACTGAGAAGTATTATTATTGTTCAATATAAAAATTAATATTTTTATTTGTATGGACAAATACTTTATTTTATAAGAATTAATACTTTTTTTAACAAATAAAAAAAATTACAAATTGGTTATTTATTAATCCTACTCACAAATTAAACATGTTATTTTACGATTATTCAAAAAATATATTCAAAATGTAGCGTAATTAAAGGTGGGAAAATGATAAAAATTTCTATATAACACACTAATCAAGCTGAAAAATATTGAAAATGTTTTTTTATACACAAAGTATTTGGTAGGGTAATGCTAAGTACTTTTTATTTTTTTAATATGTATTACAGAAAAAAAAACATGTATATAAATTCCAAAAGAATATATATATCCTATGTATAAAACAGTATACAGAAATTCCAGTATGACAATAAAAAGTTTTGAATTAAAAGGAAAAAAGAAAAGATAAATAAAAAGTTTTGAATTAAAAGGAAAAAAGAAAAGATAAAAATCACAAGTACTACCATTTAAAATTTGCACATAACAAAATTTCGGTACTGTATCGAACACATTTCTCATAATACTGAAAATTTGAGTACGGTATCAATATGCAGATATACGGAATGAAACGGTATGTTTAAAACAAAACCAACTTGCCATAAAAGTTTCTATTGCAAAGCCTCATCCAGAGACCACCCCCTTAATCAAATCAAGTGGGTGGAAAGAACCTGTTCAAGTTGAACGGCAATGTATAAAATTCCTCGTTCCGATTATCTCCTTTAAACGTCCGAAACTTCGCCCACCACGGCATTCCACGGTCCTTATTTGACTTCTCTGCGTCCAGCGTGTTGTCGAGGAAAACAGCAATGACTAATGCAATGAAGGGAGGCGACGTGAACAGGGTGTTGAGGAACGCGTTGAACTGCACATCACAAACACGTCAAATTTGATAAGAAACGAGCAATGAAAACAACATGCAGACGAATACAACGGGCGATTTATGTATGGAAGGATCATTGATTACAATTTACGAATAGAACTTACCCAGCTGGCATGCGTGTGGACTAATCCACGATTGCTAGTCTCGTACTCGCTGAAAAACATCGGAATCGAGATGCCTAGGAATAGGGAAAACCCGGTAATGAAGAGGTTCCTCATACGATTCATGTTCGTAAATTGAAGGAACGATAACCCAACCGACCCTGCAATTATGCACACGAAACTTTAGGAAATCGAACAACATTTCAATCGTGAGAGAAAATAAGTATTTGTGAAGTATCGTAGTCGTACCCACTAGGCCGAACAGCAGACAATACAAAGCAGCGAATATCGGGAAAGGAATCGATGCAAAAATGGCACCAAATTTCCCTGTACAACATATCCATGATTCATCAAAGCAGAGAAGCAGTTTGTTAGTTATTTTTGCATTTAACCATGGTTACAGCAACCTAAAAGGAAAATGATGCTGACCAAATAAGGAAAACAGAATCATGAATCCAGCTGCGATTTGGACGACTCTTCGACTCCCAACTCGAGTCAGTCCAAGAAGTCCCACGTTTTCCCTGAAATATGCAGCCAGTTCATAATCATGTGTGAAGCTAAATTTTGTACAGAAATATCATTAAAGCAGCAATAATGTAAGTTGCATGTCTCGGTTACTTACACTGATACAGTCGGGCCAGTGCACGTTCCGTATAGCCCATTAATAAGAACACTCACTCCCTACAAAGCGATAAATGTGAGTATATTATAGGCACTCCATATATTCACCAATTGCATAAAAGGCAAACGGGAGCAAAACTTGAGTATAAAATAGCATACCTGCCATCCAATACCGCGGCTGAGAACATTTGCAGGAGGTGGCGTGGCTATAGCCAGACGAGCTGCCGCCTTGTATGCAGCGGTGGACTAAGATACAAATTTAAATAAGTTATAGACCAATTTGTGCAAATTGAGTTACAGATGGATTCAAAATTATCAAAAATCAGCATAATGAATGGCTTTGACTAGATGGTCTGAAAATTACCTCAACCATTGAGACAAGAACAGCAGACATCATGGCAATCGAATGACCTACTGCGAAGGTAGGAGCGCCCCATTGGATAGGGTACGGAAACATAAACCTAAAAGAACAGAAAACCAGTTGTTAGATTCACATTATAAAATGGAAAAAATGACGAAGTTTATTCAGACACGGACCATGGAGCGGTTGATATGATATTGGCTTTGTCTGTACGACAGCTGAGCTGAGTTGCAATTGGTCTGTTGCGGTAAGCTCCGCCACTCGTTAATATAACGGCTAATAACCAAATGATAACGATAGAGACCAATACACTAAACCTTTCAAAGATTGGAATGTTCTTAAATGGTCTGATTCTGATATGCTTCAGATACTGCAAATAAACAGTTGCATAAACGTCGTAATCTATTGTAAGGAATTCAAACTTAAATGTTAGAGAATCACTCACTTGTGATAAGCCGACGACTAGTAAGAGCATCGGAAAACCAATCTCTACACAACTCCCAAGCTGCAAAACAAAACATATAAGGCAGCTGTTGAATTCTTGCGACATAATAAAATGGAGTTATACATGAAAAAGTGAAGAAATGGATAAAAGAAAATTACAAGAGGAAATCCTCGTTGGAATAAACCAAAACCAACCACGGCGATGACTGGTGCCATTCCAAGAGGACTAAAGAAGCTGAAATAAAACATCAAAGAATTATGAGTACTTAAACATGCAAATGGAGATCTTTTTAGAGGTCTCTATGATTGGATAATAAAATTATACCGTGAGAAGATGCCCCATGCTCTAGTGTAGCCTATAATTAACTGAACGAACGATGCAACAATCAGAGCACCTTGAATAGCTCGCATCGAGTGTAAGAATCTCTGCATGATAAATTATGGCACCAAGTCGTATTATAGAAGAAATAAAGAAGCCAACAATCAAGAGATGAAAAACTGAAAAGGAATCACTTGGCTACTTACTTCATGAGGCTGAACAATCTGTTGCAGTTTAGAGTCGTGGATTATATACATAATCGGAACGACATAGGCGAAGGAACCACCCACAATGGCAGGCAACCTGGTTCCAAATAATGTCTGGAGAAGCGTATTAACGCCAGCAACAAAAAGCAACGTTTGAATGACACGTGCTTTTTCGCCCTGTTTGATCAGAAAAACTGCCAAATTTAGCTTAAGTACGGATCAAGAAACGAATTTAATGTCCACGACTGGAATAATTGTATGGCTTGACTTGAATGAATAAATGGCACTAGGACACGTAATAACGACAAATAAACGTCATAGAACATCCCTATTATCCATATTGTATTAAGAATCTCAAATATAACAGACAAAACCGACAAGAACTCATGCCTTACTTGGAGAACAACCACAAGTATATGATCAAAAAACGACAGAGGGCTTAAGTAGGAAAGCTGCCTATTATAACAATACAATCACGACTCACGAGTACTATAAATAATGGAACAATTATAAAACAGAACTTACATCAGAACCCCCCATCATTGGGACGAGCAGTGACGGGATCATCACACATGTTCCAAGCATTACAATGTAATGCTGGAAAGCTAAGAGCACACTTTCAGCTGCATATATACAGTAAAACGAAAATATTAGAACCAAATAAAATAAGCTAAAGTAAACAGAATCCCTTTCTGGTCACACATAAGATGGAAAAAACAAAGTTTGCATGGCCCAAATAATATGATAGATTCACATATTTACATTTTGCAGGCATTCAAACACCAAAACAGTAAGTACAGCAACATCAAATGCACAAGATAAAATCACTCCAGAAAATCTAACACAAATCTAGAGGGAAAAAAAAGCATATATGCATACACAAACACACACACTGAAAATGCAGATTCAAACACCCACAAAAAAATTATGAAAAATGAAAAAAAAAAACACACAAATCATGTCCAGGCCATGAGATGGCTGTTCAGTGTGTGTTGTGTGTGAAACAAATGAAAAAGTGATAGATACTTACAGAGTGGAGGATTGGAGTCGATGCAGAAATCGAGGTCCTGCAGCTGCTCCATTACTGGATGCGTTATGTCACCCATTTGGAGGAGGAGGGGGGAGGAGGAGGAGGAGAAGAAGGAGGAAGAGTAGGAGGGGGAGGGAAGAGGAGGAGAAAGAGGAGGAGGAGGAGGGGGAGGGGGAGGGAAGAGGAGGAGAAAGAGGAGGAGGGAGGAGGAGTTTTTAAAATTGGTTCCAAATATAATATTTCATTTGTTCAATTAACCCATTTTTCACCATGTAATTACAAACTTTGCCATTTTAATTCATATAATCACGAAATCTAATGGTGTATTCTGCACTAAATGTTGCTTGGAGCATTTATTCAGATTTAATTGGTCTTATTAAGAAATTCTCATTCTCACATTTATTCAAAATAAATGCATTTTCTTTTTTTAATAAATTCTTGTGGGAGAGTTTATATTTTCGTACTTCATTTTTTAATATTTTTTAACTTTGTCTCCTATTTTTAATTTCTTTGGGAATCTTTGTGTGGGACGGTATCATATACTGTCTCCCTCCTATTCAAAATGTATGTCACTTTAGATTTAAGCACACATATTAAGAAAATTAATGACTTCTTACTATACTCATAATTAATTGCTCTAGAATTCTACACTATACATTAAAAATTATTATTAATTAGTTTAAGGATAATTTAGGAAAAAATGAAATTAATTTGTATTGAAAAGTGCAAAACGTCATACATTTTGAATAGGAGGGAGTATGAGATTGACCTCAACCTTATTATCCATACCTATCTTAAACATGATTAGGTTGGCGCTCCACAAATTCATAAATCCTACTCCATCCGTTCACGAAATGTAGTCACATTTGTCTTATATTCTTCGTCCACAAAATGTAGTCTCATACACTTTATTTCAACCATAATTTTATCATCATCCTTCGACCATCACTTAATTACTCAAATTGTCATCAACTTTATTCACAATGGACCCCACAATACCCTATAATACCCTTACTTTATCTACCATTTACTTAAAACATGTGCTCACTCTCAATGGGACTACTTATTGTGGACGGAGGGAGTATAATACAGTAAATGAGATCCGTCTCATACAAGTTTTTGTCTTTTTTTCTTTTTGGATAATACTATCTTTATTTTGGATAAGCACATAATTAATTTTTTTCTATTTTACTTCATTCATACTTTTGAAAACCTCATCTCCACCTCCTTTTACATTTACTTTACTCATTTTTATTTTTTTTGACAGGTACTTTACTCACTTCGACTAAAAAGATATGACCAAATTAGAAAATGAAAAAAGCACATGGTGTAGCAAACTAAAACAAAATAGTAGAGAAAGATGAATCGTGAGAAAAATTCAAATTATGTATATTTTTATTGGTTTGCATTTTTTATTTTTTTTTGGTAGTATAATAAATGTTACATTGGGCACAGTACAAATTATGGAATATTTGTAGAACTTATGTTGTAATGTGATTTCATTAATATTTCAATTATTAAGCATTGATTTATATACTGAGTTAATATTAATTAACTCTTATTAATTGCATGTATTACACAAAGTTTTAGCAAATTGTAAGAAATTCCGATTTTATTCATTAATTGGATTCTTAACCTTAATTAATGGAAATTGTACAGGTCATTTACTAATTAATGCCTTAAATTCATAGACATGGCAGGTGCAATAAGAAGCTAGCTAGGAATCATTAATTGAGGTTTTTAATCCAAAGAATTTGAGCTTAAATGAGTCAATAACACATACTCCCTCTGACCCTTAATGATCCAAAACTTTTGGTAACGAGTTTTAATGTATGAATTGTTTATTAGTATTATTAAAGATAAAAGTAAAGGTAGTAAAGACTTTTTGTGTAGTATTATGAGTAGTAAAATTTTATTTTATTTTTGTGTGAATAAAGTGATAGACGTACATTTGAAGTAATATTGTGATGTTTTGAGGGATAATTAAAATGCTATTTGACTATTTTAAGTATGTGTCATTAAGTAAGGGGACACAAAAAATGTTAAAATGAGTCATTAAGTAGAGGACGGAGGGAGTATTATTGTTCTGTGATATTTACTCGGCATTATTATTTGTTATTTATAATAGTTTTAATGTGATCTATTTTTAAATATGTTTTTATTACGTGCAAATGAAATGTGATGCGAACATATGTGCTACAATTGTTTTTCACTTGCAATTATTACTTGCAAAGAGTATTGCAGTTTTCCAGAATATTAGGTATTTATTTTTGTTATACATGTATAAATGAAATGTGATATAGAAATATATTTGATGCTTACGCAGGGAAAAGAGAGAGACGGTACCTTTGGGTACGTGGACACAAATGGTGCATGATCGTTGCCAGCTCGTGTCGTAAGATATTGGATTAAGTCCCGAGCAATGAATAGAGCTGACAAATCGGGCCGCCTGTTCTGACCAGCCCACCAGACCAAGTGATATCATTGGTTTGGGTTAGGCTAGGCCAAACTCTCATCAGGCCTGTAAAAAAATATAGTCCAGCCCAGCCCAGCTTTACTTGGGCTAGCGGGCCAGCCCAACCAAACTCACAAGATTAATTTATTTTTTCTTAAAAACATTTATGAACTACATTTAATTATGGAGACAAAAAATAACAACGCTTCAAAGAACATAATTTTATGAAATTCAAAATTTCAATTCAAGTAAAAATAATATTAAAAAAAAAGGCATATTAGCTCATGGGCCAAATTGGCCCAGCCCACATGGGTTAGGCCAAATAGGCCCGAATTTTTATAGACTTGTATTTTTAGAGCCTAACTCATATTTAGGTTGGCTGGACTCAAATTGTCTCACCATATAAAACTTTTTAAAATCAAACAAATAAACCCTCCAACAAATAAAATGAGGCAAGGGGTCTTATTTGTAAAAATAAAAATAAAAAAAAATTTAGAGTTCAATTTATTACCAGACAATAATTCTAGGGTCCAAATTATAACTTATCCTTATTTTAAACAATTATATGTTTTAATTTTAAATTATGAGTTTTCAATCTCATTTGCAAACTCCACCTTATAACTATAAGGGATCTAGCATCAAACATGCACAATTTATTTGAACGAGAATTTGAGAGAAATGAAAATAACGAATTTTCACCCCAAAATTGAAAATTCAGCTATTATTTGTCAATATTAAAACAAGCTTTTCTTTTCCTTTCCCAAATCCATATATCCCGATAAAATAAACTCACCAGCTAATAAATTTTCAAACATTTCAGACTTTTTTAGATATCAATTCTTAAAAGGGAAAAAAAAATATACATGAACGAACTGAAAATGCTTAAAATAAAATCACCAACAAATATATTTTCTAACAACAATTAAATCTCACGCACGACAACAAAATTCAAAAAAAAAAAAAAGCAAGTATACACGCACTGAAAATGCTCGCAATAAAATCACCAAAAGAAATGCAGATTCACAAATATTTTTTGGAAAAAAAAAAAGACAGCCACAAACATCTAGAGAAAAGCTAACAAAATAATTCTAAAAAAAATAAAAAGCAATTATGCACGCACAAAACACCCAAAAAATTGACCTGACTTGGAGAACAAACACGAGTATATGTATATAGATAAAAAAACGACAGAGGGCTCAAGTAGAAAAGCTATTATAACAATACAATCACGACTACTATAAAGAATGAAACAATTATAAAACAGAACTTACATCAGAACCCCCCATCATTGGGACGAGCAGCGACGGGATCATCACACATGTTCCAAGCATTACAATGTAATGCTGGAAAGCTAAGAGCACACTTTCAGCTGCATACATACAGTAAAAGGAAAATATTAGAACCAAATAAGCTAAAGTAAACAGAATCCCTTTCTGGTCACACATAAGATGGAAACGACAAAGTTTGAATGGCCCGAATAATATGATAGATTCAAATATTTACGTTTCACACATTTCACAGGCATTCAAACGCCAAAACAGTAAGTACAGCAACATCAAATGCACAAAGATAATATCACTCCAGAAAACACAAGTCTAAAGAAAGAAAAAAAAACACATATGCACGCACAAACACACACACTGAAAATGCATATTCAAACACCCACAAAA
The DNA here is from genome assembly GCA_963675135.1 of Galeopsis tetrahit. NCBI lineage: Eukaryota > Viridiplantae > Streptophyta > Magnoliopsida > Lamiales > Lamiaceae > Galeopsis > Galeopsis tetrahit. Next base: position 81,147,917 of record OY776128.1, read on the forward strand.
AAACTATGAATAATGAAAAAATTTAACACACAAATCATGCCCAGGCCATGAGATGACTCTTCAGTGTGTGTTGAGCATGAAACTGCAGGATTGGAGTCAATGCAGATGTCAAGGTCCTGCAGCTGCTCCATTACTGGATGTGTTATGCACTTATTTCACCCATTTGGAGGACCGAGAGTTTTTTAAATTAGTTCCAAATATAACATTTCATTTGTTCAATTAACCCATTTTTCACCATGTAATTTACAGAACACAACCACCAAAAATTTCTAACAACATAATTCTAATAGGAAAAAAATATGGCACATATGCACGCACAGACACACACTAAAAATGTTTACCATAAAATCACCAACTAGTATAATTTTTTGCAGTGACTACCACTGCCAAGAAAAAAAAAGTTCAAACTTCAAATTTTTAGAAAACAAAGTCATTTAGAAAGAAAAAAACAAATAGAAATCTTTTTTTTCTTATAAAAAAAAAATGCACAAGATAATATCACTCTAGAAAATCTAACAAAACAAATCTAAAGAAAAAACACGCACAAACAGACACTGAAAATGCAGATTCAAACACCCACGAAAAATGAAAAAAAAAAAAAAGAACACACAAATCATGCCCAGGCCATGAGATGGCTGTTCAGTTTGTGTTGTGTGTGAAACAGATGAAAAGGTGATTGATACATACAGCGTGGAGGATTGGAGTCGATGCAGAAGTCAAGGTCCTGCAGCTGCTCCATTACTGGATGTGTTATGTCACCCATTTGGAGGAGGACGAGGACGAGGACGAGAGTTTTTTAAATTAGTTCCAAATATAACATTTCATTTGTTCAATTAACCCATTTTTCACCACAGAACACAACCAGCAAAAATTTCTAACAACATAATTCTAAAGAGAAAAAAAAAACAGCACATATGCACGCACAGACACACACTAAAAATGCTCACCATAAAATCACCAACTAGTATAATTTTTTGCAGTGACTACCACTGCCAAGAAAAAAAAAACTGTTCAAACTTCAAATTTTTTGCAAACAAAGTCATTTAGAAAAAAAAAAAAAAACAAAGTTTTCATAGCCAGAATATTATGTTAGATTCACATCTTTACGTTTCACACATTTCGCAAGCATTCAAATGCTAAATCAGTAAGTACAGCAACATCAAATGTACAAGATAAAATCTGATATACATAATAGGAATCTCTCGTCCCTAGTTCTTTACAATAAAAATCTTTGGGCATGTTTGTTTTGGGATGGGAAATCCGGATTTGGGATTTCGAAACTCCACCCCCGTTACAGTTTGGGATTTTGATTCAGGATTTCAAAATCCTACCCTATAAACCCTATAAAAGTCAACCCTATAAATACCTACAAATCCTATATAAATACCTATAAAACCTATAACCCTATTCTATAAAGTTAAATCCTACCCTACATAAATCCCAAAACAAACACAAAACATAAAAAGCATTAGGATTTTAAAATCCACTAGATTTTGAAATCCGGATTTCAAAATCCTCCAAATCCCAAAACAAACATGCCCTTTGTTTTCTTATTAAAAAAAAAATGCACAAGATAATGTCACTCTAGAAAATCTAACAAAACAAATCTAAAGTAAAAAAAGGACATATGCACGCACAAACGCACACACTGAAAATGCAGATTCAAACACCCACAAAAAAATATGAAAAAAAGAACACTAAAGTCCATTTGGATGGAGAAATTTGGTCTATGAATTTTAAATCCACAATCCAAATCCACTCCACTTGTTTGGATTGAAAAACACTAAAATTATACTAAAAACAGCACACTATGTAATAATCCAAAAAAAAAAAAGCAAGTATACACGCACTGAAAATGCTTGCAATAAAATCACCAAGTCCATTTTGATGGAGAAATTTGGTATATGAATTTTAAATCCACAAACAAAATCCACTCCACTTGTTTGGATTAAAAAACAAATGAATTGATTTAAAATACTCAGCCTTTTTTTTTAGTTAGAATTGAGAGGATTTTAAATTCTCACTAAAACCATGTCATTTGAAATCCATGTATTTTTAAATACATTAATTTCAAATGACTTCTCAAATCAAATCCCCTCACCCAAACACAACCCAAAAGAAATGCAGATTCAAAAACGCACAAATATTTTTTGAAAAAAAAAAAAAAAAAAAAAAAACAGCCACACACATCTAAAGAAAAACTAACAAAATAATTCTAAAAAAAATAAAAAGCATGTATGCACGCACAAAACACCCAAAAAATTGACCTGACTTGGAGAACAAACACGAGTATATGTATATAGATCAAAAAACGACAGAGGGCTCAAGTAGAAAAGCTATTATAACAATACAGTCACGAGTACTATAAAGAATGAAACAATTATAAAACAGAACTTACATCAGAACCCCCCATCATTGGGACGAGCAGTGACGGGATCATCACACATGTTCCAAGCATTACAATGTAATGCTGGAAAGCTAAGAGCACACTTTCAGCTGCATACATACAGTAAAAGGAAAATATTAGAACCAAATAAGCTAAAGTAAACAGAATCCCTTTCTGGTCACACATAAGATGGAAACAACAAAGTTTGCATGGCCCGAATAATATGATAGATTCACATATTTACGTTTCACACATTTCACAGGCATTCAAACGCCAAAACAGTAAGTACAGCAACATCAAATGCACAAGATAATATCACTCCAGAAAACACAAGTCTAAAGAAAGAAAAAAAAACACACATATGCGCACAAACATACACACTGAAAATGCAGATTCAAACACCCACAAAAAAACTATGAAAAATGAAAAAATTGAACACACAAATCATGCCCAGGCCATGAGACGACTCTTCAGTGTGTGTTGAGCTTGAAACTGATGAAAAGGTGATAGATACATACGCCGTGGAGGATTGGAGTCAATGCAGAAGTCAAGGTCCTGCAGCTGCTCCATTACTGGATGTGTTATGTACTTATGTCACCCATTTGGAGGACGAGAGTTTTTTAAATTAGTTCCAAATATAACATTTCATTTGTTCAATTAACCCATTTTCCACCATGTAATTTACAGAACACAACCACCAAAAATTTCTAACATAATTCTAATGGAAAAAAAATGGCACATATGCACGCACAGACACACACTAAAAATGTTTACCATAAAACAAATCTAAAGAAAAAAAAAAAAAAAACACATATGCACGCACACACACACACTGAAAATGCAGATTCAAACACCCACAAAAAAATTATGAAAGATGAAAAAAAAGAACACACAAATCATGCCCAGGCCATGAGATGGCTGTTCAGTGTGTGTTGTGTGTGAAACAGATGAAAAAGTGATAGATACATACAGCGTGGAGGATTGGAGTCGATGCAGAAGTCAAGGTCCTGCAGCTGCTCCATTACTGGATGTGCTATGTCATCCATTTGGAGGAGGAGGACGAGAGTTTTTTAAATTAGTTCCAAATATAACATTTCATTTGTTCAATTAACCCATTTTTCACCATGTAATTTACAGAACACAACCACCAAAAATTTCTAACAACATAATTCTAAAGGGAAAAAAAAAACACATATGCACGCACAGACACACACTAAAAATGATTACCATAAAATCACCAACTAGTATAATTTTTTGCAGTGACTACCACTGCCAAGAAAAAAAAAACTGTTCAAACTTCAAATTTTTTGAAAACAAAGTTTTCATGGCCAGAATATTATGTTAGATTCACATCTTTACGTTTCACACATTTCACAAGCATTCAAATGCTAAATCAGTAAGTACAGCAACATCAAATGTACAAGATAAAATCTGATATACATGATAGGGATCTCTCGTCCCTAGTTTTTTACAATAAAAATCTTTGTTTTCTTATAAAAAAAAATGCACCAGATAATATCACTCTAGAAAATCTAACAAAACAAATCTAAAGAAAAAAAAAGGAAAGAAAAAAAAAGGACATATGCACGCACAAACGCACACACTGAAAATGCAGATTCAAACACCCACAAAAAAATATGAAAAAAAGAACACTAAAGTCATGCCCAGGCCATGAGATGGCTGTTCAGTGTTTGTTGTGTGTGAAACAGATGAAAAAGTGATAGATACATACAGCGTGGAGGATTGGAGTCGATGCAGAAGTCAAGGTCCTGCAGCTGCTCCATTACTGGATGTGTTATGTCACCCATCTGTAGGAGGAGGAGGGAGGAAGAGCATAAGTTGCTTTTCAAATTAGTTCCAAATCTATCATTCCATTTGTTCAATTAAACCATTTTTCACCATGTAATTTACAAGAACACAACCACCAAAAATTTCTAACAACACAATTTAAAGGGGGAAAAAAAACAGCACATATGCACGCACAGACGTACACTAAAAATGCTTACAATAAAATCACCAACTAGTAGGAGTATAATTTTTTGCAGTGACTACCACTACCAAGAAGAAAAAAAACTGTTCAAACTTCAAAATTTTAGAAAACAAAGTCATTAAAAAAATATGTTCTAGAATTATTCTGCACAAACACTGAAAATGCAGATTCAAACAACCACAAAAAAATTATGAAAAATGAAAAAAAAAGAACACACAAATCATGCCCAGGCCATGAGATGGAAGTTCAGTGTGTGGATGAACCTCTTTTCGTACCCGTTCAGCTATCGATTCGTAGTCTAGTAACATTGCAAAGTAAAATTGAAAAACTAAGTGAGGGAGATAACTAACATTCAAAATATCACTCCTAACTAAGCCTATGGAATATCAATATGAAGAAATGCACGCAAAAATCCACGACCATCGTCTACAACCTTTATCACAATGTCAAAACTCACAGAAACTGAACCATTAAATCAATTAGAATATCAATTTAAGACCCACTTATATAAGAATTTAATCTAACAAATCGTCGTTTCAGTCAACGAATTCTACAAATGATGTATACGAATCAGAAAACTGGCAAAAAAATGCAGAAAAAAGGAAGATGAAGATGATTCGGGGCTTCCGTAACATAAAATTAGATACGCATTTATACTTATTTTGATCGACAAACAGGAACAGTTACCTTGACACAGTGGAGGAAGGGAAACAAGATGAAGCCATTGATGATGAAGCTTCAACCGCCTTTCAGGGAGCCCTTGAAGTGGCTGCTCGAAGCAAGTAGAAAAGCCCAGGGGAGTGGGGGATTAAGGAGTAGAAGATATTCATATGAGTTTTTTTTTTTATATGAATTAAAAATGTTCATAAAAAGTGCGCCCACATTTTTTATTTTTTTTTTCACGATTTTAAGTAAAATAGATATAGTAAGGAAAATGGGGTGTGAGTTGTACAAATAAGGGAAAAGCGAACACAATTTTTTATTAATAGTGTTTGATTTTCCGATTATATCATTCTATGTGTATTTTACTCACGTGAAAGTGTCATATGCGTTTATGTCAAAAAAAAAAGTGACATATATTTCGTTGTGGACAATGAGAGATATGGTATTTCCCTCACCAGTCACCATCCACAATAACAAATGGAAGAGGAAATGAATTGTTATATCTAGTCTAGTGAGACAAATAGTTGAACAAATAAATATAGTTCTACAGTAAATACATCTCTCATATTTAATTATCATCGGTTGAATTTAAAATCTTGAATAGACTGTCGGTGTCAAATTAGAGGAATGTGAGGATGGTGCCATGTCATCTTGCCCCTTATGCTCTGAACGACACACATGCTATAATAACCGAGACAAAAGGGTCCTACGAGGGTGGAATAATTTAAAAAATCATCATTAACTTGAACTGTTGACTGCAACTCACCGGTGAATTTGTTCACAAACCTTGTACACATCGCTTATCACACTAAGGAAATTGGTCATGCCCAAAGTCATGAAAATGTTTGTATTAGTTTGATTTGTTGATTAATTTTGGACCTTATATGAAAATGTAGGTATGTATTCTAAAAATGTTTATAATGTCGTGAAATACTTTATTTTAAATAAATTCATAAAATATTCATAATTATAAATGCACAATTAAGAACAGCCGTATTTAAATTGAAAATTTAGCCCTATGTATGTATAGTTTTGTGACGCGCAAATCATAAGTGATGAAATACGTCTCATACAATTTTTTGTCAAAAATATACAAAGATCTAACCGCGTATAGTTTTGTGACGCACAAATGATAAGTGATAAAATTCGTCTCATACAAATTTTTGTCAAAAACATACAAAGATCTAACCTCAAATCGGAACAAAAGATGTGTAATGATCCAAACTCCTTGTACATATGTTTGGATGAGAGAAAATTAAGGAAATACTCGTTCATAGTGCATCTATCTCTCTTACACACACACAAACATACTAAGATCAGAACAAAAGCAAGAAACAAACTTTCATCAACTTTCTCAAAATGATCCTCCTCTCTACAATGAGTTTTTAGCATCTTCTGTTCATCTTTACAATGCCAAGCAAGCTTAAGAAGGCTATTGCAGCAGTCAAGGATCACACGAGCATCGGCCTCGCAAAGGTATCAAGCAACGCTTCGACAAGTCTCGAGGTTGCAGTGCTCAAAGCCACAAGCCACGATGATGTTCCTATCGATGAGAGGTACATATCCGAGGTTTTGCAGCTCGTGTCGTCCAACAAGATCCACGCTGCGGCCTGTGCTCGTGCTATAGGCAAGCGCATAGGGCGCACGCGTAATTGGGTCGTGGCGTTAAAGTCATTAATGCTTGTGTTACGGATCTTCCAAGATGGAGATCCGTACTTCCCACGAGAAGTCCTCCATGCCATGAAAAAGGGCGCCAAGATCCTCAATCTCTCGAGCTTTAGAGACGACTCAAATTCGAGTCCTTGGGATTTTACGTCCGTCCGAATCTTTGCTCTGTATTTAGACGAGCGATTAGAGTGCTTTCTAACGGGAAAGCTACAACGTAGGTAGGTCAGTTGTGTACACACATTTGTACCCCAAATTGAAATTTTCTTATTATTTGTACCAATTTATTAATTTTCTGGATCCGTCACTGGCTTAGGTACGCACATGGAGGGTCGAGCTCAACCATCCAACGCAGCAAAAGCAGAGGATCAGGGAGGCAGAACGAGCCCGTACGAGACATGAATCCGACAATGCTACTTGATAGGATGTCGTATTGGCAGAGGCTACTCGATAGAGCTATTGCAACGAGGCCAACGGGGGCTGCAAAGACGAACCGTCTGGTACAGATTGCTCTGTACGCCATAGTGCAAGAAAGCTTCGATCTTTATAAAGACATCTCAGATGGGCTTTCACTTGTTCTTGACAGCTTCTTCCATTTGCAATACCAAAACTGTGTCACAGCCTTTCAGACATGTCTGAAGGCTGTGAAACAGTTCGAAGAGCTTTCGGCTTTCTTTTCCGTTTGCAGGAGTTTAGGAGTGGGTAGAAGTTCCGAATATCCATCCATACAAACGATATCCGAAGAGCTGATTGAGACATTGCAAGAGTTTTTAAAAGATCAATCGTCGTTTCCGTCGATTGTTAAGCCTCCTGTTCCGAGTGGGAGACCTCCGCACACGAGTTTTCGAGCGAGGTCCTCTCGACACGATAGCGTAGGCGGGCAATCGGATATCTCGGCGACAACAGATGGATCAGATGGGAGCTCTGATTGCAGATCACAATCTGCATCACTTGAAGATCTTATAAGTGCAGCCGAGACGTGGACGGCCGCCCCGGCTATCTCCATCGATCTCGAGACTTACTCTAACGTGAAACGAGACGACGCGTTCGGGGTAAGCGACACCGGGTCGAGCAGGTCGCTGCCCGTGACCATCTCCGGCGCTGATCTCATGTCGTTAGACGATTGGACGGACGACGACAGCGACAGCGGCGACGACGAAGAGCAGAATGAAGATAATCATCAACAGAATCAACAAGAAAAGCAGAAAGCAGTTTTGGATCCATCAGTTAGTAAAAACTGGGAGACAATGTTATCTGAAACTTTAACATCAGCATTCTCACCACCAGTTTCATCTCAATCTCACACAGACAATAACACAAACACCTTTGCTGCATTCCCAGAACAGCCATCGACGGCAGACGAAAATCCTTCCCCCGCCCTGAACGGCCTCGATATTGTGTTATTCGAGGCGCCGCCCCCGCCACCACCGCCACAGCAGCCAAAACCGGACCTGCAATACATAAACAGTGATCCTTTCAACCCGTTTCTACGGGACTTAATGGAATTAACTGTAACATCGAATTCGAACCAGCAATCAGGGCCTACATTCCAATCCACTCCCACGTTTTCGGCGCAAAATCCGAATTCGTTTTCGGACGAAGATCCTTTTGCTTGTGGAGCTGAATTTCGTGAACAGAAGTTCAGCAGTAACATGGATCAGCAGAATTTGCAGCAGCAGCAACAATTGTGGTTGCAAAACCAAAATAAGATTATAGAAAAACATTTGTCTTAGTTTGATTCATATGTAATTTCCTGTACAGATTGGAAAATTTTCTATAATAAATTCTTCTTGCTGTTTGTTTACCGGAGTTGTTCATTTTTTAAATTTTTTTTTTACCAAAACGGAACAAATTGTAAAATAAAAATAAAAATTGATGCATTTAACTTTTTTCCGATCATTTTAGAAAAAATTTAAAGTTATGAGACTAAATTGACTTTTATTTAGAGTTGTTAAACGAACCGAGCTGCTCGTGAGCTCGACTCGTACGTTAAATGAACCGAGCTCGAGCTCGAGCTCGTTAGATACTCGATTTACTAACGAGCCGGCTCGAGTTGGACTCATTAGGCTCGATATCTAATTTTTTTTCTTTTAATTCCATTAGGCTCGTTGTACTCGTTAACGAGTCGAGCCGATATCGTTTCTTAGCTCGTCAATGTTATCGAGCCGAGCTCGACTAGATCAGAGCTCGAACCTCAAATACTCAACTCGGCTCGAATAACAGTTCTACAGTTCTATCCCTTGACATGCGTCGTGTTAACAAATAATATGCGTCTCATAATAGTGAGGGCGAGAGCGACACATATTAAAGATGCAACAGATGAAACACCAAATGAAATATGAAAAATGCACACGTGTTAATGATTCCGTAGAACAAAACACCAATTGAAATACGAAAAATGGAACAAAATAAAATAAATTTGAACATTATAGATTTATACTACAATACAATACATAACCGTTTCCGGTGGACCCGGTCCGTGCTGACGGTTAAATGAATAACTACCGGTTCAATTGAACAAATCTCTCTCCCTCTCACAGAGAGAGACACACTAAACGTGTCCCTAATATTCCGGCCATCCAAATTTGATTTATAGAATATCCAACTCCATTCACATTGACGGCGTCCCTTCAATACCTCTGCGAAGAAGCTGCGATTCTGAGCATCTAATTCAACAAATTCCATTAACAATTTCTGCCCACGTCGATAGCGTGTTGAATTATTAATCTCAATTTGTTTGGATTTCCCATTTTATATTAATTGATGAAGCTTGTTGGTTGGGTTCGCTGTTTTGATGGTTCGTCTCAAGAGTTCTCATGGATTTCCCCTGATCAATCTCGCATTCCGTTCGTTTCCCCAGGTTTTGGATACCTAGCTCTGCCCTAATCGAAACTATTTACCATTTGATTTGATTTGATTTTCTATTTTATGTTTTGATAATGTTGGTGAATTTATGGAGCAGTGGTGGTTGGATTAGCTTTGAGAGAGAAGCAAGGATTAAGGAGCCGATTCTCCGGTGATGGCTAACTGCACAGACGGGCGCAGCGTGTTTCCCTTGACGAGTTTGCAGATTGGGTAAGTTGTTTTGTGAATTTTGAAAGATGTGTTGTTGGATTGAATTTAATGCTAAATTATCTTTGAAAAAATTGGGATTCGAGCTCATATTATTGTTTATATACTCCCTCCTCCTGTCCATTTGTTTTTTGCACCTTGCTTAAGAAATATAATATTATACATAGTATTATATGTGTAGTGGGTTATTGAAATAAAGGCAAGTATTATTGCATATTTGTATTAATTTAAAGTACATCCATATGCATATACTTACCACCTATGCATAACATGTATGCATATGTGTATTTGGGGACATATTGTGGGACTGTGTTTCCTGCTTCATGGTAACCGATAATGGGGATAGGAAGTTAGCATGTGAAAGTACTAATTTGTCCCTTATTCGGTTCCCTATTGGCAATAGTTTGTGGGCTTGTTGGTCCTTTCAAGACTAGTATTTCAGTGTCCTTGTTCATTTTCATCCAAGAAACATCTCATGGATTTGCTCCTATAGGTGTAGTCATTGTTCAATAATGGGAGAAATGTGTATATGTCTAGGTGTTGTCGTGCTCTAAGTTCGATTACTTATCGTTTTGCAGGGATTTGCAGTCCTACCTTTCACATCGTAACTTATTTCTAGCCTCGGAGAGTGGAAGTGTCTATATATTGGTGGACAATAGGCCATGGTTGAATGATCTTGCATCACGGTCTACACATTGGTGGCAATTGATGGTCACTAAGGTTGCTGAAATGTTTGCAGTTTACGTGCCATTATAATTAGCATGCTTGTGTGAACTAAATCTTTAGTCAATAAACTGATAATATAGAAGTACTTTCTCATAATTCTACAGTCCAGGTTATCCCCATTTGCAAACACAAGGGGCAGGAAGGATAAAAAGACGACCGAAGAACTTACAGAGTTACAGGGTTCCTCCTCGTCGGGAAAATTAAGAAGCTTCAGAGATTGGTTCTCTTTCTTTGATGCTATCCTTATATCCAGGGAGAGCGCTTTGCTTCCTGTAAAAAAACTCAAGAATTCTTTGATTGCAAACAGCGAGTTACATAGAACCTTGTATGGATTTATCGTGTTTGAGGTTTCGTGGAGTAATGTACGTGGTATTAACTATTGGAATGATCTTCAGGTAGACAGTAAATCACTCTAAACTGAAACTTATATTCAATAATTTGGGATTTCTAATTTTTTTTTGTCATTTTCAGACCGATACAGCACTTGCAATAGAGGCTAAAATTATGCGAAGGTGGGAATTTGACAGTATAGCACAAGCTGCAAGGAGTATCTCTAAATGGTTTCCGGGGACTTTGCACGAACAGGGTCTATTGAAAGACCATTTGGATGCTTCAATAGGTACGACTAAAGTGTGATGTGTTTCGTTTGTCATGCTTTTCTTCATCAAAATGTACTTTCTCTATTTTTCTTTTCATCTATCCTAAATCTTCAAGGCTGCTGAAACTTGCTGGTTTTTCTTGTGTGGTGTACCGTGTAATTATGTTTGGGAAAATAGCTTTTTAGTCCCGTAAGTTACTGATATTTTAGTTTCAGTTTTGTCGACTTTCACGAATGGAAAATAGTCTGGTAACTTTCAATCGTTTGAAATTTTAGCCCGGTATCCGGTTGTAGGAGGTGAAATATCTGTTTGACACTGACATGACAGAGTCTGAGTTGTCCACGTGGCAAAGTTTGATAGATCAATCAAATGTTTCACCTTCTACAATTGGTTACTAGACTAAATGTTGAAAATTGGAAGTTACATGACTATTTTTTTTTTTGAAAGTTGACATGATTGAAATCGAAATAGGGGTAAATTAAGGGACTAAAACACTATTTCCCCCACTATGTTTTATTATCTTAAACATCATCCGTGTTGCTCTGCCATTATCCCATTGTCATAGCCCGTGTTGCTCAACTATCACATTGTTTCAGGGGATGTTTATCATGATTCTGAAGAAAGTTTTTCAAGGACTACTGAGGCAAATATCAGCAAAACCATTACCTATGAAATGCTTGCTGAGAATGAAGACGATGCGTCAAATGGGCATACATATATTACTGGAAGTATCACAACCTTACAACAGATACACCCTCCCCCACCCCCTATCCGCCATGGTCCTTACAAAAGAAGGAAACTCGATAGGTCCATTCACAGTGAATCTGAGCTCATATATTGTTCAGCAGAAACAGAGACTGAATTGGATGAAGTAGATTCAAAGATCTCTGATCTAAGTGATTGTGAAGAACTACATGAGACAATCTATAGAGATATTTTGATTTTGTTCCGTTTCAACGACCCTCATCTCCCTTTTAGATTAAGGGAGATAATTATGTCGAGATTATGGCTTCTTACACTACTTGAAGCCGGGCTTCCATCATGGGTCATTTTCCTACAGTCATACCCAGGATTTTGCCGACTTTATCGTCCGTGGATGTGCCCTTTCGCAAGAACTTTATATGTCCTTATTTCAGTCGTTACTGTCCTAATTGGATTCTATGATTTGTACAAAAATGTTCCTCTTCTTAAGGCAACGGTATCTAAAATGTTTGGACCTCTCTTTGATTGGATAGATGCATGGGAAATGACTTCAAGAATGCAGTATTTAGGAACCATGCTATTTCTTCACAACTTTCAGAAGGCCATGAGGTGGTTCCTCACAGTAACAAGAAACATAGTTTCATTCGTCTCGTTTTTTTTAGCACCAATAGCACGAGAGCTGGGCGAGCTATTCGACTTTGCCTTTCCTCTTTGGAGTTTCTTGACAGACATGGCAGAGGATTCGTTTACAGTTATCTGGACGGGGATTGAGTCTTCTTTTACAATCGTAGGCGACGTTCTGGAGGTTTTACTGCTGCCTTTATGGTATATCGGAGCCCTTCTTTGGAATGTTGGTAAGTTTTCAGACTATCTTGATACTGCTCTTTCCTAATCCCTATGATGTATGTATGTCTGAATGTGTCTTGTTTCTTTTTCTTTTTCAGCAACATCTTTTATATTCCCTGGGCTGTGGATTATTCTGTATGGTCCATTTAGATTGCTCTTCACATTCTTTAAATGCATGGCTTCCTCTTGTACATTTGCCTACGGCTCAGTTAGAGGTATATGGATATCTGCAAGGGGCATCTTTCAGGTCACGAGAACCATAGAGTCAACGGTGAGCGTGCACGAGATTTCTATGTGGCGGTCTCTCTGGAACGACCTTTTCTCTCAGGTTCGTTTACTGGAAAAGTTACCTGCTAACCGATATTTGCATACTCAATTTCTTACAGATTAGGGGATTTTTTTTAAAACTAGGTTTTTCGTGCTCTACGGATTGTTCTCAACGGATTAGTGGCTTTCTTTGCTGCCTGCAATAGACATCGCCTTAGGTATGCCTTTTCTAAAGCATTCTGATTCCTGTATTTTCTAAGTGATCTTAAATGAATTGCAATCCAGTATCTATAATCATGTGGGGGAGTTTACAAGAAGATCGATAAGGGCAACGAGGAGTGGCTGGCGTAAAGAGAAAACACGAAAGGGAGAGACTGAAGAAAGTGCGAGTCTACAGAAGACTCTTCCTCATTCCTCAAAGGTTCTTTTTGTTTGTTTGCTTGTTTGTTTTCCTATTTGAATGTGCTACAGTTTCTATCTAATGGACATCCTATGACAGCTGGCCCAAACTTCAAAAGACGACAAAAGAGTTCGACAAGAGCCCCCTCAACCGTTGATGCACAGGAAGACCATATGACAAGGGATCAAAGGTAATTATAGTGAGCCATTTTCACATGTGTTCATATAGTACAGCAGCCCATATATATGCAGAAATGTTTTTACTTTGCTTATAATCTATTAATCACTGTAGATTTATAATAAAAACAAGCTTTCTGCAACCGAAGATTGCATCTGATTACATTACAGAACACCCTAAATATATTCCTACTTACAATGCAGATGGAGATCAGTGTACAGAAGGGAAGAGGGAAACGAGGGGATTTCCAGAATCGAGTGAGATTAGAAGCCTCTAAGCAGTAAAAACTGTGTGCTCGATTTTCCTTCATTACGATCCAATGTATAATTACTTCCTTCTTTGGTAATTAAGCAGATGAAAAGATCTCTTTCAAAGTTTTACTGCTCATACCTCTTTGAAACGGAGAATGTTTTAGGCAAGTTTTTCAACGAGGACACGTCAAACAACTCCATAAACCTCTGATCTGAAACTCTTGCTTTGGCTGCTGCAAACCTCTGGTATTCGTCAAACACAGACGTGAGGCACCATCGCTGCATTTTTCTCAAGCACCCAACGAGGCAACCAGTTCGGTGCTGAATCAGTTGCCAAAATCGAATTACAAGTTAGTTACTAATCTGAGAAGCTAGTACAGTTATATATATAAAACATGTGTATATTACCTTTCCTCGTTTGCAATGAATCAGTACAGGGTGATTCTTCACATCTGAAAAAAATCCAATTTAATGAGCACGATTTGTTAATGGATCGCTTGAAATAAGAACTTTTAAGCTAAGAAAGAACATACCAATGGCTACTTTAAGTGCTTCACGAATCCTGTTTTCTGGTATAGTCACAAACGGTTCCTGTTAAGCCCGAGTATATGTGAGCATAATGTCGATGAAGGGAAACCGAAATGACTAAGGTTATACGACGGCTAGTTGTTTCAATTGAAGCAACAATAAGCATAGAAAACACTAAAATGTCTACTTACTTTACATCCTTCAATCCCAAACTGAAATAACTGAATCCCATTTGATTTGAGAAACTCCATGTTGTTGTCTGGATATGGCTCTGGACATAAATATCTACACACAAACAACATAATGAGACACATAGAAAGTTGAATTATGAGTAGTTCTAACCATATTGCACCATACTCATATACAAGTTTATTCTACGCTACTCTGCACGACACTGACAACCCAACCGTCAAGTTTATTCTATGCTACTCTGCACGACACTCCCTACCCAATCGTCAAGTTTATTTTACGCTACTTTGAACAACACTACTCACCCAATCGTCATGTTTATTCTATGTTACTCTGCATGACACTGCCTACCCAATCGTAAAGTTTATTCTATGCTACTCTGCACGACACTACCTACACAATCATCAAGTTTATTCTATGCTACTTTGCACGACACGACCCACCCAATCGCCAAGTTTATTTTGTGCTACACGACACCGCCCACCCAATCGTCAAAGTTTATTCTATGCTACTCTGCATGACACCACCCACCCAATCGTCAAGTGTATTCGATGCTACTCTGCACGACACTCTCACCCAATCGTCAAGTGTTTTCTATGCTACTCTGCACGACACTGTCCACCCAATCGTCAAGTGTATTCTATGTTACTCTGCACGACACTTCCCACCCGATCGTCTTATTTAATGTATTGTACCATACAACATGTTAAAGCATGGGGTACAAGTACAACACACATAAATCCATAAGAAAGACAAATACACACACACATATATATATATATATACTTGAGAGAGAGAGACTTACATGATAGAACGGAGATTGAGGGTTTGAAGAAAGGGGAAGTTGTCGTTGTCAGGAAAACCAGACCTGAAAATACCAAAATCCACCATTGCAAAATTGAGCGGCGGAGTGAAAAGCTCACCACTAGCCTCCGAGTAACTCTCGCCGCCAAACGACACCTTCAGCTGCCGTGGCAGCGGCGGCGACGACTCTGCAATTCTGCACATACCACCATTTCCGGCGCCGCCGCTTCCTTCTTGTTGTTTGAACTTCATCATCATTTTGAAATTAGAAAAAATCGATTCAGATAAAGATGATACAATAATCTAGTAGTTGAATTGAAATGGTCCCTGTTTTGAACTGTGGATCGGCAGCACTCCATTTTATAGATGGTGATCTTTGAATATGAATTTGACTTCCGCAAGAAACGGTATATGCATATGTCAAATTGTTTATTTACAAATCACACGCAAATTCTAGATTAGGTAAAATAAAGAGTTGCACTGCTCATGCCACAAGGCCCACAACCAATATGCTCGGTTAAAATTATGATTGTACGTTCTTCAATTTATACGATTCATATGATCATACATTAGACATTTTGTATATTTTTAAGAGTCGAATATTGATTTTATGGAGGTAAAAGAGCAATACTTATGTCTAATTAAAGCAATTTTTAAAAATTTACGAGTGTGAGTATGAATTCGAGTCGTCTAAAAAAATTTCCAGGTCACAAGTATGACAAAACAAAAAGTGTACTACTACATGTCAAAAAATTCTGAAAAATTCGCACAAAAATTAAGGGTATATAATATTTTTGAACTTGTAATTAACTTTTGATCTTATTGTGTAGTTAACATAGTTCTGGTTACGTAGTAAAACAATACTTTAAAAAGAAAAAAAAAAATTAATTAAATTTAATCTACATTAATTCGCGTTAATCAGAGTTTGACCAACAATTTTTATCTCAAGTTTACCTTAATTAACTATATTTTGTTTCATATAAGTTTTTGGCTTTGATAAAATAGACATTTTAAGCATGTCTATATTTATCCAAAAAAAAAGTTAGAAGATGTATTTAGTCAATTAATGAAAATAAAAAAATCAAACTAAAGTAATACTATAAATTATAGACTTTAATGGATGTATAAGACACAATAATTTTTCAAATAAAAGTACGTGATTAAGGAACTAAAGTCTGATTAAGAAACAAAAGTCTAAAGTCGTGTCGTGTGATTTTGGCATACAATTATTTGTCAAAATAAAAGCGTAGATAAGCATCAATTTTTATTTTTTTTTAGAAAGCATAAGGAACAATTTTTTTAATGTCGTGCAATTTGGGGCATTTATAATTAATTGTTGATTGCTACTATTTGATAGTGGCTTAAAGTAATAGAAATACAAAAAAAGGTTATTATTTAATATTTATTATGTTATAACAATAACACATTTTCTTCCTAAAGTACGTACTTTCATTTTATTTTTTTAAGAATATTAACTTCTTGTTAAAGAAAAGAGAATATTAATTCTTTAAAAAAATGTGTGTGTATGTGTTTTTTTTTAAGTAATTACTCTGTTAATTTAATCGATCCAAACAATCAAGAAAATGTAAATAAAAGTGAAAAAAGTTGGTGAGTCTAAGGAATATTATATTTCCATTGAGCTATGAATTAATTAATATTAATTTAGCCTATTCACTGATTTTAAGAAAATAAATCATCACATTTCGCTTATTTACAATATAGCTTAAATTTTTAGCTAGATGTAAATAAATCAACTTTTACATTGTAAATTAGTCTTTTCCGTAAATTTATTTGTGCTCAAATCTAACGCGATTTACTGACGTGACACTTTCTTAATGAATCAATAATATTTTTTAATTCGATCTAATTTCAAAACTTCAAATTCAAGTATTAAAATTCACAATTCTTCCTATAACTCGAATTCAGAATCTCACGATTTAAATAACAGTGGGATAACTTAAAAAGTGTTCTAACTATTTAAGTTATCCCACCCGTCTAAAGTTACGAGAAATAGTCAATACTCCATAAAAGAGTAGCAATTGGCATAAAGAGTACATTCCATGGAATATGCTAGTTTGATATTATGGAATGTCCAAAGCACCATAAGTGCGAAAGCTGTGCGCCACGTACCTATAATAATATTTTAATTTCTTTTTTGGATTTTTGTTACGAAAAATGCACTTTTTATTATTTATAATAATTATTGAAAGGAAAGTTCCACGACGTATATAACACTACAAAAGAAAAGGTGTAATTATTGAGTCACGAAATACTTATAAATATAATACACCCACGTAAATAAATTATAGGGAAAATTCTATTTGTTACACTCTTGTTACTTTTAATATTATTTACAAAAGTTCATTTCGATTTTTGCCACATTCGGGAACTTCGGTTTGGTTCATAGCAGGATATTATTATTTAAGATGAAAAGTTTTTCAATTCACGCTTTATTTTTTCATTCGAGCTCTAAATCTAAAAACTTCTCAATGTTTCTTCAACTTTTTTTCAATCTACTGAAGAGGAGTCGTACTAGTGTTTCTTTACTTTGAGTAAAAAAATTAATCAATTGTACTATAGTGAAAAGAGGTAGATTTATTCATAGTTTGCGTATAGGATGAGTTTTGATTGGTGGAAATAATATATATTTATTTAATGAGAGTAGTTTAGACATCTTTTTTTAGGATTAAATTGTACCAAATATTATGTGGGTCAATTTATAAGAAACGTAGGTGTGAATATTATGCAACTTTTCAAGAATTTCGTCCGAAATTGATGAAAAAGTAAAAAAATAATTGAAAGTTATTTTAACTTTTTCATCCTTTTCGAAAGAAAAATTGTAATTTACAGGATAACAAAATTAAAGTGAGAATGTTAATAGGACAATTTTTTTATTAATACCAATTAAAAAATTGACTAATTAATCTGAGACAATGATTCAAACTTTATACTATACTCAAACTTACAAATTCATCTATCGATATGGACAATGAAATATTCTAAAACCTTACAACATTCACCACACCATCCCCCATCGACTCTTTGATTATCACGCTCATTTGCTCCGCTCTTAACCTAACCTCGTCGTCCTCCTCCGACGCCATTGACCTTTCCACTGCGTTCCTAACCACCGACGCCTTCTCTCCCACCACTCTCTCACACACGACCCTACCTTCAAAACTCGAGTCACCAAAATAGCATTAAGAGGCTGGTCAGTATGCATGGCCAAGCTGCAATAGGCACCCCCATAGTCAAACTCTCCAAGCAAGAATTCCAAAAGTTAGATGTATTAATATAGTTTCTTTTTTTTCGTAATTGTATTTAACTTTTTTGGGATCAAAATATAACAAATTGTGAAAAAATTGGACTAAATTAATATATTTAACTTTTTTTTATCAAAATAAAACAAAATGCAAAAAAAATAAAAAATTGATATATTTAACTTTTTTAAAACCATTTCAAAAAAGTTATAAAGTTATGAGACTAAATTAACTTATACTCCGTACCCCCTTAAATTAAGTTCACACAAGTGCCGCTAAATTAGTAAAAATAGCATAAGCAAGCACCCCCAAAATAAAGATGTTTACTTTTCAATCTTAAAATTAAACAAACCCATTCATATTTGAAGGGGAATAGTATTAGGGCGCGGTTATAGACACACATCAATGTGTTGAGGAAACCCACGAGATGAGGAAACACACTGAGATGAAGACACCCACGCGAAAAATCTCAAAATACCCTCCTTCTTCTTAACTCTAATTTTTTTTTTTTGTACACCCACTCATTGCCGCCCAAATTTCTCTCCTCTCTCTCTCTCTCTCTGTCAATCGGCCGATCGCCTCTTCCCTTCCTCCCACTCTCAGGAGGTCGCGGCCCACCTCCTCATCCCTCCAAGCGCCCGCCGTCGCGACCCCTCCGTTTGAAGCTTCTGCTGCCGCCGCGTCTACTGAAGAGAAGACCAAGCAACGCGGCGCCGTCGCCCCTCCTCCAAGCAACGCGGCAGCCGTCGCGACCCCTGCCTCGCCTTTCGCACGAGCGCCGTCGCGCCCCCTCCCCTTCCTCCTTCGAACGCCGCCGCTGGAGGTGTGCGCAATCGCCACCGCCAGCCGCTATGGGTGTGTGCAGAAAGTCGCGACCAACCCCTCTTCTCCTCCCTCGTCCGCCGCAGTCCCCGTCGCCCTCCTCCTCGAGACGCGGCCGCTCGCACTCCTCCTCCATCGTTCGTCACCGCCCATCTTCCCTCTTCGCTGCCCGTTCCAAGGTAGGGTTTTTGAGATATTTAGGGGTTTTACAAGTTCGGAAATTATTTTCGAACATATTGACTTTGTTTTGAATTTTTTTTTCGAACAATCTGTGTTTGTTTTGGAAAAAATTTCGAACAAGATGTTCGATCTTTTTTTTTTCGGACAAATTTAAGTTGTTTTAAAAAAAAATTCGAACATATTAAGTTTGTTCATTAAAAAATTTCGGACATCTCAACTTTGTTTGGGTAAAATTTTTGAACATATTAACATTTTATTTTTGTTGTTGAAATTTTGGATTTTTAGGATTTTATTTTTATCAAACTTATGGTGGTTGTTTTGGTGGTGATGGTGGGGATCCAGATGATTTCGGTGTGAAATGGAATGGACGGGTGTACTCATCTTCGTTTTTTTTTAAGATTTCATACGAGGGGTATATGAGACATTTTACATGTCATTTAAGATGAAAAATTTGTCTGATGGGTGTACTCAATAGGTTATGTGTATAACCGCGCCCATAGTTTTATTTCAAATTCAAAGCCCAAAATAGTTTAATATTTTTTAATCTAATGGGGGCCCATACTTATAAGTTAAATGGGCCACAAAGAAAAAGCATGTGTATTTAGCTCGTGGTGTGTAAAATATTAATGGGCCTAAAGAATTAAATGTGGGGCTGGGTTATATACGGGTTTGACTATATGCACCTCCATTACAGAGAGATGCACTCCCCCTCTCAGTTTTTTAATAAAATAATAGGGTAAAAAACTCAAAATACCTTTCATTAAATATACAGTACTAGATCCCCTACTGAACGCACCCCCTTCATTTCTTTCACCTTTTCCTAACCCACAACTTCCGGTCGCCGGCGACCATCAAGCTAAAAAAAAAAAAAAATACAGAAATCAACCATACACTCAAAAAAATCACAATTTTTTTAAAATAATTTTCGACCAACGAGTGTCGACCATATACTCTCTCGTCGACAACGAGTTGTCGACGGGAGTGTATGTGGTCGACACGGTTTCGTCGAAAATTATTAAAAAAAATAAATAAATCCATTTTCGACTACGTAATGTCGATCAAATACACCGTCGTCGACAACAATTTGCTGACGAGAGTGTATTTAATCGACATTATGTAGTCGGAAATAGATTTTTTTTTTTTTGGGGTTTCTGCAAAAATGCAGAAAACCCTAACATTGGAATTGAGAGTTGGGCAAATCTAGGCTGGGTGTGGGTCGGCGTCGGAGAGGGGGCGTCCGCAATCTTTTTTTTTTACAGATGGGAGGAGGAGGGGAGGGAGGAAGGGGGCAAACCTGGGGGTCACGTCGGCGTCGGACGGGAGGGGGATGGAACGGCCGCAGATCTTTTTTTTTTTTTTTTTTTTTTTTTTTTTTTTTTACAGATGGGAGGAGGAGGGAAAGGAAGGGGGCAAACCTACGTCGGCGTCGGACGGGAGGGCGATGGGGCGGCCGCGCGGCCGCAAAGCTTCAAATTTTTTTTTTTTACAACGGGGGAGTGGGGAGGGAGGGGAGGGGGCGGCCGACGGCGAGGGTGGGTGTGTGGGGGTGGGCGTCGCCGGCGACGGGGGTGGGGTGGGTGTCGCCGGCGACGGGGGGTGGGGTGGGTGTCGCCGGCGACTGTTGGGTGGTGGGGAGGAGGGGGTGGGTTGGGGGAAATGGGGAGGAAGAAGATGAAGGGTAGGGTGTGTGTAGTAATATATGTATGTTATGAGAGGAAGGGTATTTATGACATTTGAAGGGGGTGTGACCTAAATTTGGGGAGTGTTTAAATCGGGGGGAGTGCATCTCTCCGAAATGGAGGCGCATATAGTCAAACCCTTTATATACACCTCCAAATATGTTATCTATATACACTCCCCTTTATATTACCCTCCTACTAAAATGTTACTCCGTATTAATAAATATACTCTATTTAACATTTAAACCCTAATTTCTAATTACAACAACCACCCTTTCAGCAGTCGCCGCCCACCATTTTTGCGCCACAAATTTAAACCCTAATTTCTAATTTTAGCCGCCACCACCTTCGACAGCTGCCCACCATTTTCCGTGCCAGGAACTCCACTCAAATAGGGTCTTAGATTTCATTAAAAAAAAAAAAAAATTAGAAATCCAAGAAATAATCTTAGAAATAGTTTTCAAACTTTTATTTTCGGGTCGTCCAACAATAACTTTCACATTAAAATTAAAAGCTCTTTGTAAACTAAACTCTCTTAATATTCAAAATTAAAAAAAACATCGTTACTTTTAATCTCACATATATACATAAGTCAACTCAATTTTTTTTTACTTTATACATAAAATCTACTTATAATTACTCATAAAAATCTACTTATAATTACACTTTTTTTAATTTTTTAATATGCGTTTCCATATAATCATAAAAATTATTAGGAGATGGAGGAAATAAGAAAGTAGAGAGAAAAAGAAAAAAAATAAACAATATGTAATTTTATGTAAAAATATGAATAATTATAACTTCGAGGTCACAACTTGTCAAAAAAGAAAACGTTGATGGTTAACTCGAAAATGACAAAACGTAAAACTTTGAAGGCAAGTAAGAGTATATCTTAGCATACCCCTAAAATTAGACTTCTCCTTTGAGTCCTTTCCCTCCATTTTCTCTCTCTAGAAGATGAGAGAGGACTACTCGCTGTAGCGCAGACTTCGAGTCACTCTGTAGTGTACACACCCTTTCCGCTTCTCTGTGTTTATTTCGATTCTTCGGCCGAGACCTGATTCCTCATCGCGAGGTGATTTTTTTTTTTTATCTCTTTTGAGTTTTCTTCATTGTGGATTTGATAATTTTATTTTCCTTTCCGTGGAAACTGCAATTTTCAAAGCAAGTGTTATATCTGGGCACGGATTGTGTTTGTAAACGATGTTTGAAGGTTTCTGTTGGCTACATTGGATTTATTGTTGTTTAGCAGCAATGTTTTGATATTTTTTTTTCAAATTTGAATTTCCCTCTTTATTGCTTCAGCACGGCCTGCTATTTGAACACATATGATTTATGTTGATTTTTGACCAGAGTTGAGCTCTGTATGTTTGCATGTGTCGGGTGTTCTGATTCTTTTCCCCTTTTGATTGGAGGGAGTTTCTCTATTTTAGTATAGCTAATGTTCTTAGTGGTGTTTGTGAATAAGCATGAATGCATGTTGAGCTAATTGCTGTTGTGTTTGATGCAATAGTTTTCTTCATTGTGGGTGTAATTATTTTATTTTCCTTTCTGTTCAAAGCAAGTGTTATATTTGGGCACGGATTGTGTTTGTAAAGATGTTGAAAGGTTTTTGTTGGCTACATTGGATTTATTGTTGTTTATCAGCAATGTTTCTCTATATTCTTGATTTTTTTTTTTTAAATTTGAATTTCACTCTTTTTTGCTTCAGCAGGGCCTGCTATTTGAACCCATATGATTTACATTTGATTTTTGACCTGTAGTTGAGCTCTGTATGTTTGCATGTCTGGGGTTTTCTGATTCTTTTCCCCTTTTGATTGGAGGGAGTTTCTCTATATTAGCTAATGTTCTTAGTGGTGTTTGTGGTTTATCTGGGGTGAGAGGAATAGACGTATTTTTGAGGATGGAAATGAATCGATTGATGAATTAAGTATAAAGTGGCCTTATGGTCTCTTAGTCATAAAGCTTTTAGAGGTGTCTAGGAATTGGATCTATGCCTTGTAACTGAATATGTAATCATAATAGGGACTTCTCATCCCTATGCATGCAATAAAAGTATAAGTTTCTTATCAAAAAAAAAAAATGTTCTTAGTGGTGTTTGTGAATAAGCATGAATGCATGTTGAGCTAATTGCTGTTGTGTTTGATGCACTAGTTTTCTTCATTGTGGGTGTAATTATTTTATTTTCCTTTCTGTGGAAACTGCAATTTTCAAAGCAAGTGTTATATTTGGGCACTGATTGTGTTTGTAAACGATGTTGAAAGGTTTTTGTTGGCTTGATTATTTTTTTTTTTTTTTCAAATTTGAATTTCCCTCTTTATTGCTTCAGCACGGCCTGCTATTTGAACCCATATGATTTATGTTGATTTTTGACCTGTAGATGAGCTCTGTATGTTTGCATGTTTGGGGTTTTCTGATTCTTTTCCCCATTTGATTGGAGGGAGTTTCTGTATTTTAGCTAATGTTCTTAGTGGTGTTTGTGAATAAGCATGAATGCATGCTGAGCTAATTGCTGTTGTGTTTGATGCACTAGTTTTCTTCATTGTGGGTGTGATTATTTTATTTTCCTTTCAGTGGAAACTGCAATTTTCAAAGCAAGTGTTATATTTGGGCACGGATTGTGTTTGTAAATGATGTTGAACGGTTTTTGTCGTGCTACATTGAAGTTGTTGTTGTATATCAGCAATGTTTCTCTATATTCTTGAATTTTGTTTTTCAAATTTGAATTTCCCTCTTTATTGCTTCAGCACGGCCTGCTATTTAAACCCGTATGGTTTATGTTGATTTTTGACCGGTAGTTGAGCTCTGTATGTTTGCATGTCTGGGGTTTTCTGATTCTTTTCCCCTTTTGATTGGAGGGAGTTTCTCTATTTTAGCTAATGTTCTTAGTGGTGTTTGTGAATAAGCATGAATGCATGATGAGCTAATTGCTGTTATATAAATTTACTAAATGGAAAATTTAAGAATTTTCTAGATGGAACCAATTTGAGAATACTATAAGGATTAAGGACACATTTAAAAACCAGAATTTTGCTAGAGGGAACATTTAAATACAAGTTTCGTCTTATTTATATTTCCTTGTAGGAGTTGTTAGATTTAACCGATTTGAGAATTTTGTATGTGTTGATTTGGTCAGTTACAGTCTTACAGAGGCATGCATATAGTCAAGCTTGTCTCAATATACTCTGCATTGAGGCATAATTTATTGCTGGTTAGTTACTGAATTTATTTGTTGGATTTTGATGGGTCTTTTTGTTAAATATTCTGTGGACAATTTTTGATGGATTTATCTTGCAGTAAGTTAATTTTTGTAATGCATCTGTTTCTTCAGCATTGGTTATTTCCCCAATAAGGTAAAGAAATCAATGGTTCCTTTGTATCATTTTAGTTATTCTTTTTTATGATCCATTTATTTGTCAACATGAATTATGTCTAACAATAGAAGTGGTTGTTCGAATTTTGAACCAGATTAAGTTTCTCCCAACATACTCTTGATCTTAGCGTGTTAATAATTCTGTGAAGGAAGCTTCCACTTATCTTTCCTTTTAATTGCTTTAGGCAAAATAGAAATGGAAGAAGCTGATAAGGAAAGGGACAATTCTCAGTCTTTGGACCCACCACTACCAACTACACAACCAAATGTGGAGGTTGAACTTGAAAAAGTAGACCAGCCTAAAAGGACTATAATTAAACGGCCTGGATATGGGACTTCTGGAAGGCATATCTCACTTCTTTCGAATCACTTCAAAGTTTCTATTGGGAATGTGGATGAAATTTTTTACCAGTACAGCGTAAGATGCAGTTCTCGTCTCAGTTTCGAGTTTATATCATAGATTATTATATACCATATCCATTTCCGTTGCAGGTTTCTATTAGTTTTGAGGATAATACAGCAGTTGACAGTAAGGTAATTGGAAGGAAAGTTACTGATAAGCTTTACGAAGCATACTCTTCTGAATTTGCTGGAAAGAGATTTGCATATGATGGGGAGAAGAGTTTGTATACTGTGGGACCCTTACCGCAGAACTATTTTGAATTTACAGTCATTCTCGAGGAATCTATTGCCAGGAGGTGACGATATGATTGAAAATTATGTTATTTGTCTTTTGTTTTTCATTTTATGGTGTTTTCTGAACTCAACACCACTCGTTTACTATGTAGTAATGGGAGCGCTTCTGATGGAAGTTTGGATGACCCTAGCAAAAGGTCTAAGGGTTCTCTACAGTCGAAAGTATTCAAAGTAGAGATTAGTTATGCAGCCAAAGTGCCCTTGAAGTCCTTATCTCTTGCCCTTGAAGGAGCTGAGCCAGATGCCCAAGATGCTCTGAGGGTTTTAGACATCATACTAAGGCAACAAGCAGCTAAACGGTACTTTGAAACTACCTTTTGGACTGTATGTATTGTATGTATTCATTTGATAGCTGGTGCCTAATGGTGAAAACTGGATGCAGCGGATGCCTTTTGGTTCGACAATCTTTTTTTCATGATGACTCACGGATGTTCACTGATGTTGGTGGGGGCGTGATAGGCGCGCAGGGGCTGTATTCCAGCTTTCGTCCAACTCGTGATGGCTTATCTCTAAATATGGGTACTACTCAACTTACCTTTCCTTCATACAGTCGAACATTTCCCATTTCTTGGGCCGATAATGCAACTAAATTCTGCTGTCAGATGTATCGACGACATTGATCTTGAAACCGGGGCCTGTTGTGAATTTCCTTCTTTCTAACCAGAATGTGAAAGAACCTCGCTATATTGACTGGGGAAAGGTATATAAATTTAATTTCATAACGTAGCTTTCTTTTTACTTTTCTGTACCTGATTGTTCGTGATACTGAAAATGAATCACAGGCCAAAAAAATGCTCAAGAATATGAGGATTAAGACTGAACATAGCAATATGGAGTTCAAGATTATAGGCTTGACTGAGAAACCTTGCATTCAGCAGTTGTAAGTATGTATTTGCCTACCTGTGCTTTTTCTTCCTTGCAAAAATCATCTGATATTGATTTATATTTTCAGATTTCCGTTTAAAGTAAAAAGTGGCAGTAGTGCCAGAGATGATGGCGAGACCTTGGAAATTACTGTTTATGACTATTTTGTTAAACACCGTAATATTGAAATTAGTACTTCAATATACATGCCATGCCTTATTGTTGGAAAACCTAAACGACCGTACTACCTGCCACTAGAGGTGCTACTCCCTCCCTCCTCCTCTTGTCTTAACTCTAGGTGATGTTTGTTTTGGGTTTTAAGTGATTTTTGAAATCCTAATAAATAGTAAGGTGAGTGTTTGTTTTGGGATTTTGAGTAGGATGAGCTTTAACTTTATGTCAAAACAATATGTAAGAGTGAATGATGTTATATTGAAATATTGTTGTTGTGTGTGATTGTAATGATTAGGTTTTATATGTTATTTGAAGGGGTGTGGTATTTGAAAACCAGATTTTAAAATCCCAAAGTAGAACCGGTTTTAGATTCCATAATCCAAATCCTGGTTTTTAAAATCCAAAACAAACATCACTAAAGGCTTCCCATTCAAGAATCTCAGTGTACTTTTCTCTCTGAAATTGCCAGCTCTGTTCTCTAGTCTCTCTTCAGAGATACACAAAAGCATTATCAG
This sequence comes from Galeopsis tetrahit, assembly GCA_963675135.1. Lineage (NCBI taxonomy): Eukaryota > Viridiplantae > Streptophyta > Magnoliopsida > Lamiales > Lamiaceae > Galeopsis > Galeopsis tetrahit. The sequence goes on from OY776128.1 coordinate 81,174,745, forward strand.
TATTCCAGAGGGCATCCTTGGTTGAAAAGTCTAGGCAGAAGCCTCCTGAGAGAATTCGTGTTGTAACTGATGTAAACACCTACATTTATTTTGTGTTTCTTTTCTCTCTTCAGTGTAATAGTGATCTCACTTCTTTCTTGAATCTCCCAGGCTGTAAGAAACTCTCGCTATGATGAAGATCCACTCCTTGTCTCGTGTGGTATATCAATTGAAAAACAGCTTACTCAAATTGATGGACGTGTCCTTGATGCACCAAAGGTAGTTATGTCTCTTAGTGATTAATAAATGAGTTGGATTGCATGACTCTGATGCTCTTTCACTCCAGTTGAAGGTTGGTAACAATGAAGATTGTTTACCCTGCAATGGACGTTGGAACTTCAAAAACAAGGTTAATTTTTGGGCTCTTTCAGTTTGACATACTTGGCTTAGAGACTGGAACAAAAACTGATAGGAATGCAGATTTTAGTTTATGACTTTATTTACTGTTTCACTTAATCTCAGCATGCTGTTTATGTGAACATTCATCTTAACTTTCATTTAATTCTCCAATTGCGATCTTTTCTAGAAACTTTTGAAGCCTGTCCAAATATATGATTGGTCAATTGTCAATTTCTCTTCAAGTTGTGATACTAGCCATCTTTCACGGGAGCTCATCAACTGTGGGAGGAACAAAGGCATTGTATGGTGTATTATTCTCCTTTTTCTATATCTATATATAATATGTATGTATACATATAACTATGCTTACTTAAGTCTTTCCATAGGAAATTGAGCGCCCATATACTATTATTGAGGAAGATTCTCAATGTAGAAAAGCTAGCCCCGTGACACGTGTAGAAAAGATGTTTGAACGGATTATGACTAAGCTAAATGACCCTCCTGAGTTTCTGCTTTGTGTTTTGCCAGAACGAAAAAATTGTGATCTTTATGGTAATAAATGCTGATCCCCTCTCCAAGTTTACAGACTTTTTTTTTTCTTTTCACAAAGTAATACATGCCTTGTTTTATTTTATGAATTTATGTTCACACATAGGACCTTGGAAGAAAAAATGTCTGAGTAGCTTGGGTATTGTCACACAATGCATTTCTCCTGCCAAGATCAATGACCAGTACCTGACAAACGTACTTCTTAAAATAAATTCCAAAGTATGAAGCACTTGAAACCTCGATGATTTAACTTTTCTTGCTGTTTTCTAGTCTTTTTAGTGATATGAATTTTTTCCATGCTATTTATAGCTAGGAGGGATCAACTCATTGTTAGCAATAGAGCATTCAAACCGCATTCCGCTCATTACTGATGAACCAACCATGATCTTGGGAATGGATGTCTCGCATGGGTCTCCTGGTCAATCTGATGTTCCTTCAATTGCTGCTGTAATTCTGCCGCCTATTAATTTCTTACAGTACTGTGTCAGAAATGTTGTAAATGCTAAATACTTTTGATGCTTCATTGACTTCTTAACATCTTAGGTTGTTGGATCTCGAAGTTGGCCATTAATATCTAGATATAGAGCAGCTGTGAGAACCCAATCTTCAAGGGTGGAGATGATTGAAGCTTTGTTCAAGCCACAAGCAAATGGACATGATGACGGCATTATGAGGTGCTGAACAAGATATTATTTTTCAATTTGTAGTCCAGTGTTATGGTTTATGCACATCAATTTTAGTTCTTCTAGAAGCTGAAGAAATGCTGCATGCTATTCTTCAGGGAACTGCTTCTGGATTTCTACAACACCACTAATAAACGGAAACCCTCTCAGATTATTGTTTTCAGGTAAAACTGGAGTCCAACGTGGCATTGAACATTTCAATGCCTTAGTGTGGTCATGCATTTTGTGTCAGCATTGGCTAGTTTATGACATTCTCTTTTATTGAATATCTGATTGAGTCATGTACACAGTATAATTGCTCATTTCCAATCACTATTATGGTTAAGATGCCGCAAGACTCTCACGTTTATTTTTTGAGTAAAAGTGATGTTGTCGAATCAAAATTGAGTAATGAAGCTCCAATCCCTTTTGGGAGTGTTTGATCTCAGCTGGAAGTGGATGGGACAAATCTAGTGAATAGTATAAATCTGTGTTTGGTTTGTTTTGGATGTTGTAGAGGTGAATGAAACATTATATCAAAACAATACTTTTGAGTGATGATGATGTGGAGTATTATTTTTGGGTAGTTAGTGGGGTAATGATTAGGTGAAAGAAAAGTAGGAGAGAGAATGACTGTGATGGGGGAAAATCCATCCCCCGTGTGGATGGGCCCAGCCGAAATCAAACATTTAATGCATAATTCTCACTGCATCTTTGCCTTTCACTGTTCACATTAATTGCTAATGGTTGTTTACTTTTCTCTCAGGGATGGTGTGAGTGAGTCACAGTTTGCTCAGGTTTTAAACATTGAACTTGATCAAATGATCAAGGTAGCTTTTCTTTTTTCTGATTTGATGCTTTGAATTTAATAATAGAACATAAAATATTTCTAATTGCTGTGCTGTTATTTGAGATATAATTCCCATGACGAGGTTAATGTGCCGGTTAGGTTGCTTGAAATTCCCGAGTTATTATTATTGCAGGCTTTTCAGTATCTTGGTGAGACCGATATTCCAAAGTTCACAGTGATTGTGGCCCAAAAGAATCACCACACCAAGCTGTTCCAAGCTTCAGCTCCTGAAAATGTTCCATGTGGTCTGTTTCTTTCAATTGATGTACTCCATTGCTCTTCTTTTTTGCTGCTAACAAACACAGATGTTCTCTTTTCTCTACAGGAACTGTTGTTGATACACATGTTGTTCACCCTCAAAATTATGATTTTTTCATGTGCTCTCATGCTGGGATAATGGTAAGATATTGGCATATTGCCAGCCTCTCTCTCTCTCTCCCCTCCCCCCCCCCCCCCCCCCTGCGTAATTATCAAATGCTATTCAGTGATTGATGTTCTCCCTTTTTCTTTGGCTTAATTGGACCCTGTTATATGATATGTGTGCGCAATTAATTCTCAAGTAACATGGTATCATTATTTCTCACCTGAGTCTATCCGGATTTCATTCAGTTGGTGAAAGTTCAAGTGAGAAATGGTAAAAAGGTTCGTTTCTGGGAAGATACATGGCTGGATGACTCCCCCCTCTCTCTCAGATTCCCTTCCCTTTATTGCCTTCTGCTCACGATGTACCTATTAGTTCTTTTCTTTCATTGGCAACCTCCTCCCCCTTTTCACCTCGTGGAATCTTCACTTTTTCAGAAATTTAAGGGATAGTGAATTGATTGAGTCTTTTCAACTGCTGTTTATGCTTGAGGGTTTTGTTAGGAAGTGATCCTGATTCCTGTCTATTTGTTCCCTTTTACCTTCTCTTTATTTCAACCAAACTATTTTTTCATATTTTTTCTCGAATCATAGAAAAAAAGGTTGTAAAGTATTTATTCATGTGATGAAAAATATAGCAATAATTGTATACTTAAAAAGTACTAATACTGTTCTGCCTATGACTAATACTAATAAATGACAGGGAACTTCTCGACCTGCTCATTATCATGTCTTGCTTGACGAGATTGGCTTCTCCCCAGATGAACTGCAGAATTTGATCCATTCATTATCATATGTGTAAGACTTCAAACATTTTTAATGTTCTCTCATCACTAATGTAACAATGTTAAGTAACGCATCTACTATTCTTTATCCTCTCCAGATATCAGAGAAGTACTAGTGCACTCTCCATAGGTATGAACTTTGCATTACACTATCAAGTCTTCTTCGAAAATAAGAAAAAAGAATATTGATATTCGTTCTTGCATTGCAGTTGCACCCATAAGTTATGCGCATCTCGCAGCCAAACAAGTTAGCCAGTTTATTAAGTTTGAAGACTCCTCTGAGACGTCACCTGGACAGACGAATGCCCCCGTTCCTGAGCTGCCCAGGCTCCACAAGAATGTTGCTGGTTCTATGTTCTTTTGTTGAAACGACGATAAGTTTCCAGACATTTTGTTATGGCTTAACAACTCGATGAAACGGTGTAAATAGTCGGTAGACCGACGATTAGGTTAACTGGAATTTATTCTATGGCTGCTGATGGGGTTGATTGAGTTCTTGATGTAGAGATGGCTCTATATCAGTTTTTGTAGTAGTCCTTTTTGGTTCCCCTGGGATTCAATGAGTATTGAGTATGTCATTAATATAAGTCTATTTTGCAATTTATTTCATCATGATAAAATATGAGATATCAATATTTTGTTATCATCTACGTTTTTTTTTTCTTTTTCCTTTTTACATATTAATATGACATTTTCAATCATCACCTATTAATATGTAACATGTGAGATGGAGTACTAAATTGAAGGATCTTATCCGCTTTGTTTGGAGATTAAATTGCAAAGATTTTACACAATTTTAACCCATTATGAGCACAACTAAGGATCTATGAATATATTTTTGAGTTTTGCGTACGACCACTCCGACCGAACATAATACTTATTGTACGGTCACTTCGGTCGAACGGAATATTTGGTGTACGGTTGAAATGGGTCGAACAATCTCCAACTCAGGTTTAGAAGGGGTATTATTGTCATTTTATGCATTATTGATATTTCCTTTTCCCTCTAGGAATTTCAAATATGTTTGAAGAACGATAATTCAATTTTGACTTTTCAGAAATCAGCTCCAATTTGAAGCACGTGTAAGCAAAACTGATCCCAGATCTTGTCCTTATTCATCCCAATTTTATGATTAATTAACTTTGGAGTTTCCAAATACTCCTATGTGTCTCTATTCTTATTCCAAGTTTATATATATGTAATCGAAATATGAGGCAATGGGGGACAACATCCTAGGAAACACATGGATATAACAACCTGCTATTTCCTTGCAATTCTGTTCTGTGGCTCAGCTGTTTCAAGCAGAACTCGGCTGTTTCCAGACAACGCGAAGCCTCGTGCTTCGTTAGCAGCTGCAGACGGCATCTGCAGCGCAATGGTCGAACCACAAAATTACCCTTGCCACGAACATAAGGTACTGCAAATTTCGGTCCCTAAAGTTTACCTTTTACCAGTTTTGTTCCTCTTTCACTCCACCGTTAGTTGACTGACAGAATCAACTATTTTGAGGTGTTGAATGTATATTTGAAAATTATTAAGTACATTTAACACTCCGAGATAGTTGGTTCCATCAGTGTACTAATGGTGGGACTAAATGTGGCAGTAAAAACGTACTTCAATAATCAAACTTACGTTTGCTAAAGTGTTGCATGTATCATATATGTATAATTTGATCAGGTAACAACCAAAGATGGATACATTCTTAGCTTGCAAAACATTCCATACGGTCGATCAGGCGAAAAATCAGGGGAAAGACAACCAGTTCTGTTACAACATGGACTTCTTATGGTTTGTATAGATTAATGAATATGAATTTGCAGCATTTTATGAACTTATATGATGTTATTATACAGGATGCAATTACATGGCTACTGAGTCCTTTAGATCAGTCTTTGGCTCTTGTGTTAGCTGATAATGGGTTCGACGTATGGCTCGTGAGCACACGTGGAACCAAGTACAGCCTTGGACACACGTCTCTTAGTCCTGATGACGACGTACACTTCTTACCAGAATCGGTCCTTCCATTTTTTAGGCATAAAATTAAGCCCATGGGAACTTAGGTGCTCAGTCCTCTGTTCTCAGGTGGCGTTTGCAAACTATAAAACAGCTTCTCGAATCACCATTAGAGCTTTTGGAAAAATGATTCTAGAAGCTGTTCGTAGAGCTTCCGAACACACCCTTAGAATCACTTATTTTCAAATTCAAAAACTATGAGGAGAAGCTTTTGAAAATAAGCGATTCTTCCCATTTTAATTGATTTTGCAAACACCACAATTTTCAGCTTATGATCATTCTTGTTGATCTTTTTAGGAGTTTTGGAACTGGTCGTGGGACGAGCTTTCAGCGTACGACCTACCTGCGACGTTTGAATATGTTTACGATCAAACGGGACAGAAGCTACACTATGTTGGACATTCATTGGTATCCAAGAAAATTAAGCCTTTTTGTGCTTCAATTTGAGACTCTGTTTGTACGTACAACGCGTGGTTTTTATTGAACTTTTACGTGTCGTTTGACAGGGAACTTTGATAGGTCTTGCTGCGTTTTCGGAGGGACAGTTAGTGAACATGTTGAGATCAGCTGCAATGCTTTGTCCGATTGCGTATTTAGGTCAAGTTACATCCCCTCTTGCAAGAACTGGTGTTGAAAATCTTCTTGCTGAGGTAATTTGTTTTGGCTGCTTTTATTTAGTTTTTGGACTTCTTTTTACATTACAATCTAACAGGCTATACTTTTTCTTATTCACAGACTTTATATTGGTTGGATATTCATGAATTTAGCCCCAGAGGGTGAGAAATTCTTCTTTCTTAGCTCAAGTATATATCAATTTTCCTTTACTAGTACAAAATAGTTTTATCGTACAATTGATTCATAACTATTACTGTTAGTTGAGGAGTCGTCCTGCCAGTTCCACTAGAAGATAAGAACAAAATCGACTAGCATTTAATCGAAAATTGGAGCTCAGTAACGCTTGACTTGAAAGGCTCGTGAGCTTAAGTAACTTAGTATTTATAAGAACATTTTTTCCCAATCAAGTCGAGTTCAACTTTGAAGTATGTAAGCTATCAAGCTAAACTATTTCATTATGCTTCGTAAGTTATCGAGTCGAGTTTGGGTTTTTCAGGGAAGCTGTCGTCAAACTTCTGTCGCGCATCTGTGAGCAGAAAGGCGTGGATTGCACACACCTATTGACATCTTTCACAGGTGATGAATCTCTTGATTACTTCAATTTTGTGACATTCTTGAGAGACCAGTTTAAATAACATGAATTAATCATAGTACTGATTGAGTATTCTTTCTGTCTGAATCCAGGGAAAAATTGCTGCTTAAATTCTTCAATTGTCAATGTTTTTCTACAGCATGAGCCTCAATCAACTTCAACCAAGAACATGATTCATATAGCCCAGAGTAAGTGTTATAAATTACGCGTTTTCTTGGTAATAAATTGGACATGAAGTAGGATCGAGGTTTGATTTTGCACAAGTACGTAGTATTATAATACCCTTCGATAAATTGAAAAAAATGCCCCGTAACTTTAAAAAAGTTGGTAAAAAGGTCCATTAACCGGTTGTATCAAGTTATTGGGCATTTTTGTCAAGTTTTTTTGCCTGGCGTAACTGGGAACAGCCGATTGCAGGATACTTTTTATGAAGAAATTTAAAGTTACAAGACATTTTCGTATAATTCAAAAGTTACAGGATATTTTCACCATTCATCTGGGACAAAAAAAGTTCAATTTCGCCTTATAATCTGATTCATGTGATCTTTCTTTTGGCACAGTGATACGAGAAGGTACGATCAAGAAGTACGATTATGAAGACGAGGAGGAGAACATGAAACACTATGGGACCCCTACTCCTCCGTCGTATAACATGAATAGTATCCCGAACAATATTCCTCTGTTTCTTGCTTATGGAGGGGCAGATGCACTTTCCGTAACAGAAGATGTGAAGCTTCTGCTCGAAAGCCTTCGTGATCATGAAGGAGATAAGTTAGTTGTTGAGTATCAAGAGGACTATGCTCATGGTGATTATGTAATGGGTGTTAATGCTAGAGAAGTTGTTTATGATCCTTTAATGTCCTTTTTTGGGCTACATTGACGTGTACTGATGTAATAAAGTACGAATATTTTGACAAGAAGATTAAGAAATATGATTGATGGATGAATAATATAATTATTTTGGCTTGTAGGATGAGAAGTATACTCAAATATAATATCTTAAATTGACATCATTTGATTTTTAATATCTACATATGTACATAAATTGGTGTATTTATCATTAATAACAAAGTGTATATACAATGTTGACACATGCAAAAATCCAAGAAATAGTATCTTACATTTATAGAGTTCATATCAGTCTGCACAGAGCTTGCTCTGACTTTAAACGGAACTCCCGCAAGTAGACGGTGAGATTGGTCCTCTGAATTAGTGTGAGACTTAAAGAAAAAGCAATGATAATGTTTCATTTGAAACTTTTCTATTTTATAGTACACCATTAGAGTGGCAAGATTAATTAACTTGTAAGTATGTCAACATGTCAGAAATATACCAAACAAATTCTTGGAAGAGAAGTGTCGGAGATATAACTTGGCGGGTTTGAGATAAGTTTGACCTGTCCCAGACCCCGCCCCCTGGGACCTCGCCATTCAATATTTTTTTTATTATTAATTACCTTCAAATAAATTGTAAGATACAAATTATCTTTATTTTGACATCGAATAATTCAAATTATTCGAAGGCGAATTTTATAAAAATCAAGACCAGTCTAGGTCTGCCTAATCGGATCCAAATCCGCCCCAAGTGTGACGGATACACTCCACATCCGAATTTGAACACGTTCCATTGCCATCCTTATTTGATTTAATTAATTTTGAGCTCCGTTCAATATTGCCCATCGTTCTATTCTACGTATTTTTTCATTATTGTTTCTGTTATGTGATCTACGTGCTTTAATGATTTGACTCGAAAACCCGAAACTCGTCCCTCGAAATTTGAAATTACCTTATTTGGATGAGAATTGCAGGAACAAAAACTAAGAGTTGCTTCAATAATTTAAGGTATAAAATGTTGCCCTTTACTAATATAAAAGTCTATACACGCAACTCATTTCCCACCTCAACATCACTCGAATTTTGGTAATTAGTGAATTTTACATTTTATTAATAAAAATTAATTGAATTTTTCTGCCGGCATTTGCGTTGATAATAGAAAATAATTCTCTACTTATATGACTGTTTAAATTATTGAGTCATCTGTATCGATAAATATAATCCTTTTTCGTCTCATAACATTTTATCCTTTTCCAAAATTGTTGCAAAATACAAAGATATACGAATTTAGTCCCATTGATTTTTTGTGTATACCAATTTCGTCTGAAAGTTGTCGAAATTCTCGGAACGATATCATTTTTGGTCATGTTCTCGACACGTGGGTGGTCGATTCTGACAAAGTTGCGGACGTTGTTTCGAGGATTCTGACAACTCTGAAACGAAACATGTACATAAAAAAGTAATCGGAACTAGATTTTTACCTTTTTTTTTTGGACCATTTTAAAAAAAATGTAAAAAGTTATCGGACAAAAAAAGATTATATCCTGATTTAGAGCTGAATCTATCCAGTTCTTAAACTGTATTAAAACGCGTTTAAAATTGTTTCAATCAGAACAAAAACAAGTATGAACATTGCAGCAGTTCAGTTCGACTTCATTGTCAACGACAACTGGTTCTTTCCAAAAAAAAGGTTCTTCCACAAAAAAACACATTCATGGACCCAAAGATTACTTAAAAATAAATAAACATATATATATATATATATGTCCCAGTCATAAACTTTTCCATTACTTTTTGCACTAAGCTGATTAAAGAATATAGTATAAAATATATAATGAGAAATTAAAAGATGTCAAAATATCTAAATGCCCCTAAAAGTAATAAAATTGTGTGACAGTTGTAATAAAATCCAACTTTAGGGGTTATAGTGTAAGTGGGTGGGGTCATTTTCCTCATTTTCATAATAGGTAAGCTTATGACAGGTCGTGCAAAATAGGTAAATGTGAAGTTTAGGGCAGGACGAAGGAGTATCATTTTCCTTATGCTCATAATAGGTAAGCTTATGGCGGGACGTGCAAAATAGGTAAGTGTGAAGTTTAAGACGGGACGGAGGGAGTATATATCATTTTCCTTATGTTCATAATCTGTCCAACTAAAGAGTCTGATTCCCAAATATGAACACATGACAACGTAGAAGCAACCATGTTTGAACACTAACACGTAATTCTAACAGGACATATCAAATCTGTATGTATAAATTGCTTCCTAATTAGTCTTGTAATTAAAAATGATGATCAAGAGTGAAACATTCTTAATTTTTTTACTACTTTCTTTCATTGTTCTTGCAGCAAGTGGAAGAACAAAGATTCAAAGAATCTTGAAATCTAGTGATTCTGATGAAGATGGTATTTGTAAATCAATGGTGGAAACACAAGGGTATACTTGTGAAGAACATAAAGTATGACAAAAAAATTTTTTTTGGCTATAATTTTTTTATTTATGATGAAACTAATGTATGCAAGATTAGGTTACAACAAAAGATGGATTTATTCTAAGCATGCAGAGGATTCCGACGGGACGATCGGGCTCAAAGGGAGCTAAGATACCTGTTCTTCTTCAACATGGAATCTTGAGTGTTAGTGTTTCCTCTGTTTTTCTCTGTTTTTACCCTGAATTGTGTCATTACAGCTTCTGTTGCTAAAAGTCTGTAGTGACAGGATTCTGACGTTTAAGGTCAAATTTTTTAAAAATATTGATTCTTGAATGTGACAGGATGCAAGGACATGGCTGTCAAATTCACCTGATGAATCATTAGGATACATATTAGCAGATAATGGTTTTGATGTTTGGTTGTCGAATGTCCGTGGGACGAGTTACAGCAGTGGACACACGTCGCTTAGTCCTAGTGATCCGGTACTAAATTGCGACGAAAATTGATGATTTTGTCTCTTAGTATTTAGGCTGTTTTCTGATAATTTGAAGCCGAATTCTGCGTTTGGAAACAGGAATACTGGAACTGGTCGTGGGACGAATTAGCAGCGTACGATCTTCCAGCAACGTTCGAGTATGTTCACAGCCAAACCGGGCAGAAGTTGCACTATGTTGGACATTCCTTGGTAATTTCCAACACATTTGCATTAGTATTTTCTTGTTACAATGAGAATCTGTGAAGCTTAAACTTGAACTTAACAGGGGACTTTGATGGCTTTCGCTGCATTTTCGAGAAACGAGGTGTTAAACATGGCTAGATCAGCAGCTCTTCTTAGCCCTATAGCTCACATGGGCCAAATGCCTTCTCCTCTTGCCAAAGCTGCTGCTTTTGCATTCGTAGCTGAAGTACGTAACCATCTCGTCTTCGCCTCATTTAATTTTCTCGTTTGGAAATTCGAAGACTAAGCGTTTACAAACAAAATCTTTTGACCACACAGAGTGTATACTGGTTGGGAGTCAAAGAATTTTCTCCGGGAGGGTGAGAAACGCGTCACTATAAATTTTCTAGCTAAAAGTCTTTAATGACAGGATTTCTTTCATTTATAAAGATCAATTTTCTTGTAGTGCGTTCCATTTACTCGTTGGATCAACTACTAGAAATTAATTAAACCTTCTTGCATTTTCAATCACAATCTTTATTTTCTTGAAATTCATCTGAAACAATTTCTTGAATATGACAGAGGCCCTGCTTCCAAACTTGTGCAAGAAATATGCACCAAAATTGATTGTACTAAATTGGAAGATATTATAACAGGCAAGTCTTATTTCTTATTTGACTTAAAATGTTCTAATTTTCTTATTTAATAATCTTGATTATGTGATAGGCCCTAATTGTTGCATGAACTCTTCAAGTGCAAATCTAAGCCACCAACAACCAACCGCGACGAAAAACATGGTCCATTTAGCCCAAAGTACGTCTAACTTGGACTGGATAACGAGACTTTAAAAATTAAAAAAAAATTAACTTGATGCTTAAAATATTTGTGTGTGCATACTAATGTTGAGCTTTCGTTGTCGAAATAGTGATCAGGCAAGGAACGATAGCAATGTTCGACTATGGCAACGAAGACGATAACAACAAACACTATGGACAGGCAACTCCTCCAGTGTACAACATGGCAAGCATTCCGAACAATCTTCCTCTTTTCCTTGGGTACGGTGGGAAAGATTTGCTATCCGATGTTAACGACGTGCAAACGTTGATCAGTGATCTATCGGGCCATGATCCCGATAAACTTGTCTTGCTATACAGGGATGATTATGCTCACTTAGACTTCGTTTCAGGGGTGAATGCAAACCAAGTTGTGTATGATCCTCTCATGGCCTTTTTCAAGTTGAATTAGAATTGTAATATTGTGAATATACACTGTAATATTAGAATTAGAATTTTATTTTTTAAAATTGTCACTCATTCTTTACAAACAAAGTAAAAGTTCAAAGAGTTGAATATGCATTTTACTAGAGCAATTTTTTTTAAAGTATACGGAGAAAAATACATGCTCTATTTTTTCGGATTTTTCGTCTAGCGATTGGCTAGGGTAATCCAGTGTCACTTTTTTTGAAATTAGTCTTGTAAGTTTATGCAAATGATGAACAATGACACCCTCAGTAGCCAGTCACTAGACAAAAAAGTCGAATATAATAAAGGGAATTTGCATTTTTTTGTCTAGTAAGTTATACTCTCTTTACTTTTGGTCCTATTGACTTTCTCACTTTGATTTTAGTCCTGTAAGTTACAATTTTTTGGACGAAAAAGTCTTAACATAACTTTCAATTTAATTTATTTTTCGTCCTATTCAGGTGAAAATTTAAAAAAATTGTAACTTACAGGACCAAAATCAAAGTGCGAAAGTTAATAGAACCAAAAGCAAAAATGGTGTATACAAGACAAAAAAAAAACTGATTTTTCCCTATAATAATTTATTAGGAACAATTTCAAAAAGTGGAAACGAGCTAGACTAGAAAAAGCACAATGCCTCTTTTAATTTTATTCCATGAACTTTCTAACAAATATATTTTTGCAAGTAAAATGTAGTAACTGATTCTCGAAACAGGATGCAAGGACATGGCTATTGAATCCAACTGATGAATCTTTAGGATTCGTATTAGCAGACAATGGTTTCGATGTTTGGTTGGCAAACGTTCGAGGGACTAGTTACAGCAGGGGACATACATCCTTGACCCCTAATGATCCGGTACTAATTCAACAACCGTAATGTGAAATTAATTCTCTCACACAGGAATACTGGAACTGGTCATGGGACGAATTAGCAGCCTACGATCTTGTCGCGACGCTCAATTATGTTTACAGCCAAACAGGGCAGAAGTCACACTATGTTGGCCATTCCTTGGTAATTCCCAACACATTTGCAAGATTATTTTCTTGTCACAATGGGAATATGTGAAGATTAATGTTTACATAAACAGGGGACTTTAATGGCTTTTGCGGCGTTTTCGAGAAACGAGGCTGTGAACATGGTTAGATCAGCTGCATTTTTGTGCCCTATAGCTTTCATGGGTCAGTTGCCATCCCCTCTAGTTAGACTTGCTGCTGAAGCATTTTTTGAAGTAAGCAACAAGCACTTTCTCATTCATTTCTTGATTTTTCAAGCATTTGAGAGGGTGAAAATCGTGCGTTTTAACAGACTTGTGTGACTTGATTAAATGTAACAGGACGTGTACTGGTTGGGACTCAGAGAATTTGCCTTTGGAGAGTGAGAAACGAGCTCCGTAAACTCGTTTTATTTTATGCATGACTATTATCGTTTGCCTAAAAAGATAAAGAAAAAACGTTTTTAAAGAAGTGATTTTTATCAAGGACGACGTAACTTTACCACATTTTGGTTTTAAAAAAATAGTCCCACTTTTGACATTTTGGTCCTGTGACATGCTATACCAGGTAACCTAGCCGGTAAAAATAACATGACACCTTTAGATTTGTCCATGTGACAATGTCTGATTGGTCAACCAAATGACCTCTTACAATTTCGGTCACATGATGTTGAAAAATTGAAAGTTACGGGACTATTTCCAAAATTTCTTAGTCAAAATTCCCTGATTTATTATCGTTAAGGAGACAAAAAAAGTACGGTTGTCCGAAGAAAAAGTACAATAACTTAATGCATCTAAAAGTATTTCTTGAATTTGACAGAGAGCCTGTTTCGAAACTTGTAAATGCTATCTGCACCAGAATCGATTGTAGTAAATTGGAGGATGTTTTTACAGGTAACCAGTTTTATATGACACAAATATACTAATTTTTTATAAAAATAATCTTGATTATGAATTCAATTTTAATTGTCACATTTGATTAGGTCCAAATTGTTGCATCAACCCTTCAAGTGCAGTTTTGGGTGAATTGCAACCAACTTCAACGAAAAACCTTATCCATTTATCCCAGAGTGAGTCTTAAAATTGTCGAAAAATTTGCGAATGTTATTGTTAGTCGTCGTAGTGTTTGATAGTTATAAGTGTTGGAGCAGTTATAAGAAATGGAACGATAGCAATGTACGACTATGGCAACGTATTTGATAACAACGAACGCTATGGACAACCGACTCCTTCAGAGTACAAGCATTCCGAACAATCTTCCTATGCTCCTCGCCTATGGTGGGAACGATTTTCTTTCCGATCTTAAAGATGTTCGAGCGTTGATCAACACACTCTCGGACCGTGATCCTAACAAGCTTAACCTGCTATACAGGGGAGACTATTCTCACTTGGACTTTATTTATGGGGTAAATGCTAAGCAAGTTGTGCACAATTCTGTTATGGCTTTATTCCGAACGAATTAAAATATTTCATCTCGTATATCATTGTATCCGCAGCTTATTTTAATAAACAACGTTACAATTGCGTATATAATACATACGTTTAATTGGAATATCCCAAGATTACTTGCAAACTCGGAAAATACCCCACAAATTAATACCTTCCCAACATTATTTTATTTTTAAAATTTTCACTCATTTTTTACATACATTTTGAAAGAATTCCGTCTCATCTAAAAGTCCGAACTTGTAGAGAGGTGGGGAATTAATTCTTGTATATTAATTCCTAACACTCCTCCTCACTCGTGGGCCGAAATAACACCTCTTACCCTTTTTGGGGAGGAGGCCCATCGAGTGGACAATTTAAATGGGTGGAGTGCTTTCAACAGGATTCGAACCCAGGTCGTTTGCCCGGTTTGCTCTGATACCATGATAAAATTTGCAAGTGCATAAAGAAAAGGTATTTCTCATTAATTGAAAACTGCCGTGTGGAGCAGAGTATATATACACAAGAATGGGCCTTTTTAACTATGGCCCAATGCTGAAATAAAGAAACAAAATAATTAAATTAGGAAATTAAATATTTGAATAACCAAATATTAGATACGCTGTTAATTATCATCAAATATACTGCCGAATATTTGATGATAGAAGATATACTCCAATACTCCCCCTCAAGTTGGAGTGTGTAAATCTCGAACACCCAACTTGCCACGAAGAAAGCGAAAACGATCGGCACCAAGGGCTTTAGTAAAAATGTCTGCCACTTGATTCATTGTATGGACCATGCATGGTTTAATATCACCATTAGCAACCCTTTCTCGAACAAAATAACAGTCCATCTCAACGTGTTTCGTACGTTCATGAAAAACTGGATTAACGGCAATGTGACGAGCCGCTTGATTATCGCAATAAAGTGGCGTAGGACCAGTTTGGCGAACCCCAAAATCCTCCAACAGCCAACGTAACCAAATAATTTCACACACTGTAGTGGCCATTGCTCTATATTCCGCCTCGGCTGATGATCGAGATACAACTGATTGTTTCTTCGTGCGCCACGAAACGGGAGAGCCCCCAAGAGTGATGAAATACCCAGTGGATGATCGCCTAGTGAAGGGACACCCCGCCCAATCTGCGTCGCAATGTCCTTGGAGATCAAAATTTCCATGGGCCGAAAGAAATATGCCTTGCCCGGGTGTTTGTTTCAAATAGCGTAAAACACGATGGACCGCATTGAGGTGACTTTGACGTGGTTGACTCAAAAATTGGCTTAATTGGCTCACCGAGAAGACGATGTCGGGACGAGTTACGATGAGATACAAGAGACGACCAACCAAGCGTCTGTATTGAGTTGCATCAACAAAAGGCGTATCGTCATCAGGGCTTAGCTTAAGGTTTTGTTCCATGGGGAATGCACTTGGTCGACAACCTTGCAATCCACTTTCCTCCAATATATCAAGTGCATACTTGCGTTGACTTAACACGAAGCCTTCAGGGGAGCGAGCAACCTCAATTCCCAAAAAATATTTCAACATACCCAAGTCTTTATTGCTAAACTTATCATCCAAGTATCGTTTAACATAATTTATGTGATCGGGATCATTGCCGGCCAAAAGAACATCATCAACATATATAAGTGCGGAAACGTAAGTGGTACCTTTTCGAAAGATGAAAAGAGAGTGATCGGCTCGTGATTGATGAAATCCGATCAAGAGAAGAGCATGGGTGAACTTTTCATACCAGTTTCGAGAAGCCTGTCTAAGCCCATAAAGAGATTTTTGTAGTTTGCAAACACGTGTTTCGCCTTCTTTTGCAAATCCTTGCGGAATCTGCATATATACGTTCTCACGTAGATCTCCGTGAAGGAAAGCATTGTTGACGTCTAACTGATGCACTTCCCAATTTCGTCGTGCAGCAATGCTTAACATGCAGCGAACAGTGACAAGCTTTGTCACGGGGGCAAATGTTTCATGAAAATCAACGCCCTCAATTTGCGTGAATCCCTTTGCGACCAAACGAGCCTTGTAACGCTCTATATCACCATTTGGTTTATACTTTATTTTATATACCCATTTCGATCCGACAACTTTCTTTCCGGGTGGCAAATCGGTTAAGATCCATGTACCATTCACCTCCAAGGTATGAATTTCCTTTGCCATAGCCTCACGCCATAAGGGGTCTTTAACAGCCTGAGAGAAATATTTTGGCTCATCACGTGACGTGATGGCCGCTAGGAAAGCCTTATGAGCAGGAGAAAATTTATTGTATGTAATGAAATGGGAAAGAAGATATACCGTCGATTCGACTGAATTGACAGTGGATCGTGAATGGTCTATTGAGGGGGGCAAGGAAGTCTCGTAAGCGTCCAAGTGTTTGGGACATTTCTTGGGACGGAGACTCACCCGAGTTTCAATCAATGGTGCAGGCGGTGCAATAACATCGACGGTAGGCGCATCGAGAGAAGGTGCAGCGTCGGGCACCGTGGTCCCACTGTCTGGTGGAGGACGAATGCTTGATAACTCGAGTGCTTGATCATCACTTGACGAGGCTCGTCGGATATGAGGGCGAGTTGTGAGCTGAACACGGTCGAGGTTAGGGGCTGGGTCTCGAACAAAATTCTGGGCTCTTCGTAGGGCATCCACAAAGACTAAGCCGTCACCCCCTTTAAACGGAAATAGGTTCTCAACGAAGGTGACATCTCGTGAGCTGAAAAATTTCTGAGTATGTAGATCAAACACTCGATATGCCTTTTGGCCAACGGGATAACCAACGAAAATGCACGCACTCCCCCTTTCTCCAAACTTGTCCTTGCGTCGATTCTCATGCGCATATACTAAGCACCCAAAAACTCGAAAATGATCATATGATGGCGTCTTACCGAACAAAACATCGTACGACGATTTATTATCAACAATAGGAGAAGGTAGTCGATTGATAATGTAAACTGCGGTAAGGATACATTCTCCCCAAAACTCAATTGGCAGCCCTGACTCAAATCTAAGTGCTCGAGCAACCTCTAGTATGTGACGATGCTTGCGCTCGACAACCCCATTTTGTTGTGGTGTGTCTGTGCAAGAAGTCTCCAATAAAATCCCATTAGTTGCATAATAATCAAGTAAAATCGACGCTTGAAACTCGAAGCCATTATCCGAGCGCACTCGTTTGACTGATTGGCCAAATTGAGTTCGAACAATGTTTAGAGACTTAATCAAAGAGGTTGCAACATCAGATTTTCTACGTACAAGATAAACCCAAACACCTCTGCTGTGATCATCAACAATTGATAAAAAATATCGAGCACCACTAAACGTGTCACATTTATAAGGACCCCAAATGTCACAATGTAATAATTCAAAACAATGAGAAGTAACTGTTGTGCTAATGGGAAAAGGTAAACGAGTTTGTTTAGCTCGAATACAAGAATCGCAAAAGCTAGGGTTCTTTCCACGGGCCTTCAAGGAACAAATGTGTTTTAATTTTCCATCAGAGGCATGTCCCAAACGTTTATGCCATAATTCTGAATCACCAACAACGGCTAAGACGGCCCCCTCAATTTTCGTCGGCTCAAGGTAGTACAGACCATCACAATGCCTACCCACTCCAATCAGCCTCCTCGAGGGTAAGTCCTGTAAAATACAAAAGTCGCGGAAAAAGGTGAACACACAATTCAATTCATTGGTAAGACGACTAACTGAAAGCAAATTGCAATGAAATTGTGGTATGAATAAAACGCGACTAAGACACAACCCGTTCCCTAATACGAGTCGACCAATTGAGTGAACCGAAACCATGTCACCGTTTGGTATTTTTACAGAAGGTTCTGAATGAGTAGATACGCCATCAATCAATGCACCGGCATGGCACGTAATGTGTTCGGTTGCCCCCGAATCTATGATCCAAGATCGTGTGTGATTTGTCATATGTGCCGTCGGTGTCGTCGAATTAGAAGCTGCTCCAAGTTGAAACTCATTGTGCATAAATTCAATCAGCCGAGTCATCTGCTCAGCGGTTAACCCAGGTACGGCAATTGCTTCGTCGACGGCCATATCAAGTTGCAGCGGAAAGATAATTTATGATGGTGAGCAAGTTACCAGAATCGGCGCTCTGATGCCATGAAAGAATTCCGTCTCATCTAAAATTCCGAACTTGTAGAGAGGTGGGGAATTAATTCTTGTATATTAATTCCTAACACATTTTACTTTACACATCATCAAAACCACTTTACACCTCACCAAATTACCTAAAATACTCCTCGTCTATCTTACATCATCAATCACTAAATAAAAACGGTGCCGGTCAAATCATGCAAATTATACCGGGACGGAAGGAGTAACCACTGACATCAATTCAAAGTTATATGGGCTGCTGCTTTATGGAATGGGCCGTGAGCTAAGCTACCCATTGGGCCTTCTTGCTCCTTTTTTACTTTTCGCTGAGTTGGGCTCAAAATGGGCTGACTTATTGGTAAAATTAATTAGTCATTTTTATTTTCTTTCTCGATTGTATAGCTCCCCATTTTAATCCTTTTTCTTTTCGATTGTTTGTCTTTTCTAAAAAAAAAAAGGGTATGATTGGTACAGTGAAAGCAAGCATTTAAATTTTGTTTTACTGTATTTGTTATGCCCCTTACAAACTTTCTAGTTTTTTATATATTTAAATAATTAATTGATTAAGAATTATATATATCCTTTATTTAATGCTACCTAGAAGAACATGTTGGATCTTGGCATGAAAAATGACCTTGTGTTTACATTTTAGGAAAGATGAGAGTAATTGTGTGCCTAACTATGTGAGTGTACGCACTAAATAATACTCCGTACTCATTCCGTCCCATACTTGATTATCCATTTGATAGTGGTGCTTAGAAACTCTTAACTATGTAAATAAGTGATTCTAAACAGAAGTACATAAGCTGTAGTAACAAATCTTGTTTTATCCTCCTGTCAAAAAAAAAAAAAATCTTGTTTTATCCAATCCACTCGTCGCCCCACGAACCTTCCACTTCTTCATAAAGTAGCTACATCTGAAATGTCTGTATGTTATTACAAGAAATTGAACAATAGTATGAAGATGAAACCATAATAATAGTATTCAGTTACCTTCAGTTCAGTTGCGTCTGAATTTGTTGAGAAACAGAGTTGTAGTCACAAACAACCAATCAACAATGGCGTCGAAGAAGTTAAATGACGCAAATCTCCAAGATCTCTTTAGAATCAACGAGCCAACCAATCCCCAAAACCCAACAATGAACCCAAACACGATTGATATTCCAAGTTCTTGCGTAAAGGATAGGCCAAACAGTCCTTCATTTTCATCGTTCGTATCATCTTCTGCAGTAGTGATGGATGGCCTGACGTCGTCTTCTGGGCACAACTTGAGAGGTTTTCCACATAGTTCAGAATTCCCTTCGAAACATGATTCGTTGAAGCTCTGTAATTGAGTACCCGGTGGAATTTTGCCAGATAAATGGTTGTTGGACAAATCAAGAAAGCTAAGAAAATGCAATTGTGCCAAGCCAATTGGTATTTCACCGGAGAGTTGGTTTGCGACAAATCAAGGACTTCTAAACTCCCCATCTCACCAATATTTGAATCCATGCTTCCCGTTAGACTATTCCTTGACAGGTTCAATGAACGCAGACCCCTCAAATCAGAAAACGCTTTAGGAATACTTCCGACTAATCTGTTGCTTGAAAGATCAATTAGCTTAAGAAGTCCCAAAATATTTTTGTACTCTGACTCCTGACCTTTCCATTGAACTAAGGCATATTCAATGAAATCACCCGGACCAACACTGATGCTAATCGTGGTGGTTGTTGAACTATTGGTGTCAATCAACGATGTAAAATTGTCGAAGCAATGTGGAATTTTTCCGGATATATTATTTCCAGAGATGTCCAAGACTTGTAGTTGTGTCAATTTGCATATCTCCTGAGGAATACCACCATAAAAACTATTTCGACGTAAGACAAGATGAAGCATATTCGGAATTTCACCTAGCCATGGTGGAATATTTCCGGTTAATTTATTACCTCCAACATCCATCAGTTGTAGAAATCGACAATTATTCAAAGCCGAAGGCAACTCTCCGGATAAATTATTATCCCCTAAGTGCAGTGACACCAGGTTGTATAAAGAATCCAAAGAATGTGGAGTTTTACCAGAAAGGCTGTTGTTATTCAAATTGACGAATCTCAAATCAGTCATCGTCTCCCAGCAGTTGGGAAGTGCTCCCGATAATTGATTAGAGGAGAGGTCAAGCAACTGGAGATAGTAGGTAAAGTTGCATATAGATAATGAGAGATTCGATCCTAAGAACCTATTTTTGCTTAACTGAACAACAGTAATATTGGGATGGAGTAATGGCAGAGGGCATGAAAACTTATTAGAGCTAACATCTATCAACTTCAAGTAAATGGCAGATAAATCAGGAATGATGCCAGTCATGTGATTATCAGAGAGTTTTAAGTAATATAAATCAGGAGATAAGTAATTCCAAAACCATTTAGGCACTTCATCTGATATACTATTACTTTGCGTACGGAGACTGACCCTGTAAGTTGAGTACTTTGTAATTCCAGTGATTCCAATTGTGTGCAAGGTAGGTTTCCTAAGATGTTATCAATTGGAACCTTCAAGTGATTCATGGAGAGGGATAGAGATCGCAAATGGCTTAAATTCCCAAATGATTTTGGAACCCCACCTTCAAGCATGTTATAAGAAAGATCAAACATTTGGAGAAAAGTTAATCTCTCAAAAGCATCCGGAATTGGGGCATCTAGTAAATTAAAACTTAGGTCTATAGAAACAAGACTCGAGCTTATGTTGAATAACCAATCAAATATGGAAGAAGTGAGATTATTATCAAATAAATGAAGGGTGTAAAGATATGTAGAAGAAGAGGAGTTGACAAAAAGATGTGGAGGGTATTTGGTAACGGGATTTGTAAGCATACACTCCTCCAACCACAATTCCTGTAGAGAAGGAACGTTAAACACTACATGTTGAAGCCAATTGGCATCACTTATGTTTGCAGAATTCAAATTAAGTAGAGATTATAGAGAATATAGAAAAATATAATTTCTTGATTACTTACAAAAGTGTGTACAATGGGTATTTATACAATACAATAGTTTAACCTAATCTTGACCTAATCTTATTGGGCTAAAGGTGAGGCCCATGAGTGTTGTGAGGTGGGCCTACATATGAATGATACTTTTAATATAATCCTAATACGCCCCCTCAAGATGGAGTATCGTAGGATAATCCAATCTTGGTCATAAGAGTTTGAAGGCGAGCACCAGAGAGTGATTTGGTGAGAGCATCTGCAAGTTGATCAGCCGAGGAGACATGGGAGATGCGAAGCCGAGCAGTTTTGACGAGGTCACGAACGAAATGAAAGTCAATGGCAATGTGCTTCATGCGGGAGTGAAACACAGGATTCGAGCATAAGTAGGTAGCTCCAATGTTGTCACAGTAGATGACTGGTACCTGAGGGATGGAGAAATGAAGTTCTTTGAGGAGGGAAGTAAGCCATTGGACTTCAGAAGCTGCAGAGGCAATTGCTCGGTATTCAGCCTCAGTGGATGAGCGAGCAACAGACTTCTGTTTTTTGGACGACCATGAGATAGGATTGGCCCCCAAAAAGACAACGTAAGCACTTGTGGAAGTGCGATCATCATGATTGCCCGCCCAGTCGGCATCGGTGAAGCAGTGGAGCGAGGAGGAGGAGGAAGGGGTAATGTTGATTCCAACATTCCTTGTACCATTGAGATAGCGTAGTAGTCGCTTTACTGCATTCCAGTGAGTGGTGGTGGGTGCATGCATGAACTGGGATAGCTTATGCACGGCAAAAGCAATATCTGGTCTGGTGAGTTGAAGATACTGGAGACTGCCGAGCACTTGACGATACTGGGTGGAGTCAGTGGGAGAAGAGTCATCCGAGAGTATTAAGCGAGCAGTGGTGGATAATGGAGTTTGGACCGGTTTGGAGTCGATCATGTTGTACCGGACGAGCAGGTCAGTGATGTATTTTCGTTGGGAGAGGAGGCATGAATTTGTGGATCGAAGGACTTCCACTCCCAAGAAATAGGATAGATGACCAAGGTCCTTGACAGAGAATTTGGCACTGAGGTCAGCAGCTACACGTGCGAGCATGGAAGAGGTATTGCCCGTCAAAATAAGGTCGTCGACGTAGACAAGGAAGTAGGCGACCACTCCATTGTTGTTGTAAACGAACAGAGATTCATCAGAGTGAGTGGGGTTGAACCCAATGTCCTTGAGAAATGAGCGAAGAGCATAGTACCATGTGCGAGGAGCCTGCTTTAAGCCATAGATGGATTTACGTAACTTACAGACATAGGTGGGAAAAACCTTGTCCTTGAAACCCGGAGGTTGAGCCATGAAGACTGTGTCTGAGAGCTCTCCATGGAGAAATGCGTTGTTAACATCAAATTGACGAAGAGGCCAATTGTTGGTAACAACAATGCTTAGAACAGTTTGCACAGTGGCTGGCTTGACCACGGGGCTGAAGGTTTCGTTGAAGTCGACACCTGGGCGCTGATGAAAGCCTTTGGCGACCAGGCGAGCTTTGTATTTGTCCAAGGTGCCATCTGGTTTTCGCTTAATACGAAAGACCCACTTGGAGCCGACCACGTTCTGAGATGTAGTGGGTGGAACTAAGTCCCAAGTGCCATTCTGAAGAAGAGCATCAAATTCAGCCGACATGGCTGCTCGCCAATTTTCGTTCTTGAGTGCCTGTGAGACACGGCTCGGTTCAATGCCAGAGGCGACGATGGAAGTAAGTCCATACCTTGGATTAGGCTTGAACACTTGATTTTGAGCTCGAGTGACCATGCGAGATGCAGGAGGTCGTGGAGGAGCATTGGTCAGCACAGTGATGTCAGGTGCGGTTGTGGTCGGCTGAGGAGTGTTCGGTTGGTCGACCAGTGTGGGACGACGGGGAATGGTAGTGGTCAGCCCTGGGTTGGGATCGAGGATGGTTGTGGCAGGGTTGGGAAGTGTAGGTGCCATAAGAATGGGCGAGGAGTTGGAATGAGGGAGTGGGTGGAGAGGAGTTGGAGGTCGTCAAAGGAGACGATTGATTGGGAGGAGAGATGGAGAAGGGAAACGTATGTTCAGCAAATTGAACATGACGTGAGGTGTAGATTCGGTTTGTGGAGCGATCAAGACAAAGATAAGCGCTTTGCGTGGGTGAATACCCAAGAAAGACACATGGAGTAGAGCGAGGGTCAAGTTTGTGGGTGGTGTAAGGGCGAAGCAGAGGATAGCAGAGGCAACCAAATACACGGAGTTTGGCCAGATTAGGGGGGCGAGTAGTGAGTTTTTCATAGGAGGAAACCATGTCGAGGTTAACTTTGGGAAGGCGATTTATGGTGTAGGCTGCCAAGCAGACGGCATAGGGCCAATAAGTAAGGGGCATAGAAGCATGGTGAAGGAGAGCTAGGGCTGTGTCGACCACATGGCGATGGCGACGTTCAGACATGCCATTATGTTCGGGAGTGTGAGGTGGGGTGGTGAGATGTGCAATGCCATGGGTTTGAAGAAAGGAGCGAAGAGCAATGAACTCTCCCCCATTATCTGAGTAAAAGGTTTTGATAGTGTTTTGATAGTTGTTTTCAACAAGAGTTTTGAAGGCAATGAATGTGGGGAGAACATCCGATTTCCGTTTTAGGGGATAAACCCATATGTATTTGCTGAAGTGATCAACGAATAACACATAGTATTTGAGATTATCAGGGGATAAAACAGGTGACGACCAAACATCAGAAAAGATGATATCAAGTGGTTTAGTAGATATAATGCTTGAATCATAAAATGGTAGTTTGTGACTTTTGATACATGAGCAAGAGTTACAGTTAAAATGTTTGGAAGGTGCATTGGATAAGCTAAGCTTGGAGAGAGTGTGAGTAAGAATTTTCATCGATGGGTGACCAAGGCGAGCATGCCAGGTGGTTGTTGTGAGGTGTTGAGTGGCGAAGGCTTGCGGGGAGTTGGTGGACATGTGTGCCGACCAGACATACAAGTTATTGATACGACTCCCAACGAGGAGAATGCTCCCCGAGTGACCATCCCACACCTGAAAGGAAGAACGATCAAAAACAACGTTAACATTATTATCACGACAGAGACTGGAGACTGAAATTAAGTTTTTCGAGATGTGTGGGACGACTAAGACATTCGAAAAACTGAGAGACTTAAGTTGAGGAAAACACATAGAGCCAGTGTGAGATATGTGTAAACCTTTACCATCACCAATTTCTACATTGTCAGGCCCATCAAATGGTGAGTGAAGAGAGAGGTTGGCGAGGTCGTTGGTGATGTGATGCGAAGCACCTGAGTCAAGAATCCAGTGCTCAGCAGGATTTGCCGAGGAGGCTGAGTGAGCCAAGTATGCCGGGCAGCAGCTGTCCGATTGAGACGAGAGGGTGGTGTGTACTGTCCATGTGGGTGGCGAGGACCCGTAGACGGAGCAGTGGGCGAGGGTGATGAAGGAATCTCAGGGCAGGTGCGAGCAGTGTGACCCGGTGTTCGACAATATTGGCAGGTGCCAAGATAGGGCCTTTGCGAGGACTGGCGAGGACGAGTGTCAACAGTTTTAGACCTCGAGTCTGGTCGCGAGGGGCGATGATGAGGTTTACTGGCAGTAAGTGCAGATGCAGGTATTAAGGCCGAGGATGGTCGCGAGGCAATTTGAACCTCGGCACTGAGGAGCTTGTCGCAGAGCTCGGCAAAGGAGATGGGCTGTTCGCGAGCTTGGATGGCATTTGCTATATCATTGTAAGACTCATCAAGGCCAGTTACGACTTGGAGGGTGACGTCCTCGGCATCAGAAGTAATGCCGAGGAGAGCAAGTTCGTCGACCACAGAGCGAACTTCCATAAGGAAGTCAGAGATCGGGCGAGCACCTTTGGACAGAGAGCGAAACTTGGTTTTGAGGGCAAGAATGCGGCCTATGGAGGGTTTTTCATACATGCTTTCAAGCATCGACCAGGCTTCGCAGGAGGTTTTGGTCGATGCCACAAAGGGAATAAGTTCCGGAGACATGGATCCAACCATGGCTGAGAAAATGAGGTTGTCCTGACACACCCACAAGTCGTGTGCAGGATTTGAAATGGTGGTGGTGGTGTCGCCAGCAGCTGGGATTGTGGAAGGTGGGCATGGATGCGTGCCCAAGACATAGTCAAAGAGGTTGTGTCCAGTGAGGAGGAGACGAAGCTGGAAGGACCAAGCGCCGTAGTTAGTGGAGGTAAGTTTTAAGGACATATTTGCAAGTCCTTTGAAGGTGATGGGTAAGGGCGACTGAGATGGAGTGGTCATTGTAGGGAGTGGGGCAGCGGAGAGAAGAGATTGGCAGCAGTGAGGTGGGCGTCTAAGACGGACGGCGGCGGCGCTTCAGACGGAAAGGCGGCGGCAAGAGCAAGTAGCAGCAGCGGCAGCTAGGGCTTAATAGCGGCGGCGGCTAGGGTGTAGAGCGGCGGCTAGGGCTGAGTAGCGGCGGCGGCGGCTAGGGCTTGGATCAGGCGTGAGCCAAGTGACTCGATGATACCATATAGAGAATATAGAAAAATATAATTTCTTGATTACTTACAAAAATGTGTACAATGGGTATTTATACAATACAATAGTTTAACCTAATCTTGACCTAATCTTATTGGGCTAAAGGTGAGGCCCATGAGTGTTGTGAGGTGGGCCTACATATGAATGATACTTTTAATATAATCCTAATAGAGATAACATTGGCAAATGAGAAAGCCAATAGAGGTTCTTCGACCAGAGGTTGTTTCCCCCAAGATCGAGTGTGCGCAAGTTGGTAAGGTTCCCTAACTCGTGAGGAATACTCCCAAAAAATCCGCAGTAGCCGAGATTCAGGTGTGGCAAACTTTTCATGGAACCGATGAATTTCGGAATGGTCCTTTCAAAATAATTTAGCTGCAGGCTCAATTCTTTCAAATGATGCAACTCAAGCAAGGCTGGACTAATCGTACCATTTTCACTTGAAAAAATTGTTTCAAGTTGGAGAGCAGTGACATGACCAGTGGTGTTGCTGCATCGAACGCCGCTCCATTTGCAGCATTCTTTTTTGTCTTCTTCACTTCCCCACGATGAGAGAAGACCGTGGTCAACTATAAGGTCTTGCTTGAACGTTAGAAGGGCTCGCCTCTCCTTCTCTATGCACCTGATTATTGTTTCTCCTGAAACAGTTTGAAAATCGTATGCTAAAACATTTTCTTTTATTTCTCTTATTTTTTTTTCTTTCCTATCTCTGTCTACTTTAATATCCCATTATTCATTTAATACTAAGTGTCCCACTTAGTATGGGACGAACTCATTCGGGTGCGCATTTAATGGCACGTAAAAAAAAATTAATTTCCTCCTTTACACTTTAATTGTCACTTTAAAAAAAAGTGGTCCATAGTCACAATCAATACGTAATATTTTTTTATTATATTGACAAGGTCTTAATGTGCCTTAGTCTCAAAGTCCACACCGTACTTGACACGGTTATACATTTAAACTTTTCATTTTATAGATATAAAAATAAAACATTAATTTGCGACGGTTTCTGCATCAGGAAAATTGCCAAAAATTGCGGTTGCGGATTTTGAATTTGATGATTTAGTTTACGTAATAATTGCTTAAAGTTCATGTAATTTTATTTTTTTTACTTAATTTTATATAAAAATTTATGCATTATTTACATAAAAATTGACTAATTGTCGTAAAGTATCAAAAATTGATCAAAGGCATGGGCATGGCTGGTCCCACATTGATCACATGCATTAATTTTCTCCACATTAAAGTGTATGGTCGTGCACGACCTAAATGGTGAAAAATCTATGTACATTTAAAGGGACTAAAGTGCAATATCCGATCCAAACTTCTCTCCGAGATATAAAAATTTGCTAAGTCCGATTTTTGCTTTAATTTCATAGCTCCGACCGAACATAATACTTATTGTACGGTCACTTCGGTCGAACGGAATATTTGGTGTACGGTTGAAATGGGCCGAACATTCTCCAACTCAGATTTAGAAGGGGTATTGTTGTCATTTTATGTATGAATACAACTAAGGATCTGTGAATATACATTCTTCAACTCAGATTTAGAAGGGGTATTGTTGTCATTTTATGTATGAACACTTTTTATGAAGAAATTTAAAGTTACAAATAAATTATAAGATACAAATTATCTTTATTTTGACATCGAATAATTCAAATTATTCGAAGGCGAATTTTATAAAAATCAAGACCAATCTAGGTCTGCCTAATCGGATCCATATCCGCCCCAAGTGTGACGGATACACTCCACATCCGAATTTGAACACGTCCCATTGCTATCCTTATTTGATTTAATTAATTTTGAGCTCCTCACTACGGACAAACAAGATCCGTCCAGTATTGCCCATCGTTCTATTCTTCGTATTTTTACGTGCTTTAGTGATTCGACTCGAAAACCAAAACTCGTCCCTCGAAATTTGAAATTACCTTATTTGGATGAGAATTGCACGAACAAAAATTAAGAATTGCCTCAATAATTTAAGGTATAAAATGTTGCCCTTTACTAATATAAAAGTCTTGGTCTTATATTCTACAAGCAAATCATTTCCCACCTCAACAATCACTCGAATTTTGGTAATTAGTGAATTTTACATTTTATTAATAAAAAATAATTGAATTTTTCAGCCGGCATTTGCGTTGATAATAGAAAATAATTCTCTACTTAAATGACTGTTTAAATTATTGAGTGATCTGTATCTATAAGATTTAAAGCTGCTAGCTGGATATATTTTTTTTTGTATTTTATGTACCAATTTTGTTTTAAAGTTGTCGAAGTCAAGTGCTTAGCACGCGGGTGGTCGATTCTGACAAAGTTGTTGCCTTGCTGACAAAAAACGACGTTGTTTCGACGATTCCGACAACTTTGAAACGAAATAGGTACATATAAAAAGTAATCGGAACTAAATTTTTAATTTTATTTTTTTGGGATCATTTTAAAATAAAGGGTAGAAAGTTACGCGACGAAAAAAGATTATATTCTGAATTAATTAGAGCTGAATCTATCTAGTTTTTAAACTGTATTAAAACGCGTTTAAAATTGTTTCAATCAGAACAAAAATAAGTATGAACACTGTTGCAGTTCAGTTCAACTTACTTGTCAACGACAACTGGTTCTTTCCATAAAAAAAGGTTCTTCCACAAAAAAACAAATTCATGGACCCAAAGATTACTTAAAAATAATCCCATCATAAACTTTTCCATTACTTTTCCATTACTTTTTGCACGAAGCTGATTAAAGAATATAGTATAAAATATATAATGAGAAATTAAAAGATGTCAAAATATCTAAATGCCCCTAAAAGTAATAAAATTGTGTGACAGTTGTAATAAAATCCAACTTTAGGGGTTATAGTGTAAGTGGGTGGGGTCATTTTCCTCATTTTCATAATAGGTAAGTGTGAAGTTTAGGGCAGGACGGAAGGAGTATCATTTTCCTTATGCTCATAATAGGTAAGCTTATGGCGGGACGTGCAAAATAGGTAAGTGTGAAGTTTAGGGCGGAACGGAGGGAGTATCATTTTCCTTATGTTCATAATCTGTCCAACTAAAGAGTCTGATTCCCAAATGTGAACACATGACAACGTAGAAGCAACCATGTTTGAACACTAACAGGAAATATTCAATCTCCATGTATAAAATGCTTCAAAATTGATCAAATAATTATCACCTAATTAGTCTTGTAATTAAAAATGAGGATTCTTAATTTTGTTACTACTTTCTTTCATTGTTCATAATTTTGTTACTATTTTTGTTCTACTATTTATAAGAGATAAATGAACTAAAAAAGAGAAAAGAAAATATACTAGAATAATATGATTATTTGTGTTTCTCATAAAAGAAGAACACCTTTATTATAGAAATCATTAAAATGTTTTTCCACGTAACTGTCATTTTCTAATTTTATTTTGCAGTAATTTATACAGTATGTGAATGTCTTTCAAGCACAATCCACAACCACAAGTTTTTCTTCTAAGTTGACTTGACCTGGGATATTTCCACAAACATTCACACTCAATTAAGTCTATATAAATGGCCTTTAGAACCGCATTAATATAACTTATTTCTCATACAAATTATTAATATATAGTTGTTTATCTCGAAAAGAGTAATGGCTATTAAGTTTTTTCCCCTATTATTAATGTTGCTTTTTGTGATTTTAGCATACGATTTTCCAACTGTTTCAGGAGAAACATTAATCAGGTGCATAGAGAAGGAGAGGCGAGCCCTTCTAACGTTCAAGCAAGGCCTTATAGTTGACGAAGGTCTTCTCTCATCGTGGGGAAGTGAAGAAGATAAAAAAGAATGCTGCAAATGGAGTGGCGTTCGATGCAGCAACACCACTGGTCACGTCACTACTCTCCAACTTGATTTCTTCAATGTTAGAGGTACGATTAGTCCAGCCTTGCTTGAGTTGCATCATTTGAAAGAATTGAGCCTGCAGGTTAATTCTTTTGGAGGGACCATTCCGAAATTCATCGGTTCCATGAAAAGTTTGCAACACCTGAATCTCGGCTACTGCAAATTTTTCGGGAGTATTCCTCACGAGTTAGGGAACCTTACCAACTTGCGCACACTCGATCTTGGGGGAAACAACCTCTGGTCGAGGAACCTCTATTGGCTTTCTCATTTGCCAAGGTTATCTCTACTTATTTTGGATAATGCAAACATAAGTGATACCAATTGGCTTCAACATGTAGTGTTGAACGTTCCTTCTCTGCAACAATTGTCCTTGTTGAGTTGTATGCTTACTGATCCCGTTACCAAATACCCTCCACATCTCTTTGTCAACTCATCTTCTTCTACATATCTTTCCACCCTTGATTTGTCTAATAATAATCTCACTTCTTCCACATTTGATTGGTTATTCAACATAAGCTTGAGTCTTGTTTATATAGACTTGAATTCCAATTTACTAGATGGCCCAATTCCAGATGCCTTTGGTAGATTAACTTTTCTCCAGAAGCTTTATCTTTCTTATAACATGCTTGAAGGTGAGGTTCCAAAATCATTCGGGAATTTAAGCCATTTGCAATCTCTATTTCTTTCCAGGAATCACTTGAAGGTTCCAATTGATAAAATCTTGGAAAACCT
The DNA here is from genome assembly GCA_963675135.1 of Galeopsis tetrahit. Taxonomy (NCBI): domain Eukaryota; kingdom Viridiplantae; phylum Streptophyta; class Magnoliopsida; order Lamiales; family Lamiaceae; genus Galeopsis; species Galeopsis tetrahit. Next base: position 81,205,314 of record OY776128.1, read on the forward strand.
ACCATGCACACAATTGGTATCACTAGGATTAGACAGCACTCAACTTACAGGGTCAGTGTCTGCTGCAAGTCTTGGCCGACTTGGTAAGCTTGAATCTTTGGATCTCTCCAATAATCATTTGCAAGGCACAATCTCTGAGACTCACTTCATCAACCTTGCCAACTTAAAGTTATTGGGTCTATCCTTCAATTCTTTGACCCTTGACTTGAGCCCTGATTGGATTCCCCCTTTTCAGTTGCAATACATTCAATTAGCAAGTTGCAAAATGGGACCATCTTTTCCAACATGGCTTAAGACATAAAAGAACTTGTACAAGCTTGATCTTTCTAATAATAGTATATCAGATGAAGTGCCTAAATGGTTTTGGAATTACTTACCTCCTCAATTAAATTACTTAAAACTCTCTGATAATCAGATGACTGGCATCATTCCTGATTTATCATCCATTCTCTTGAGTCTAATAGATGTTAGCTCTAATAAGTTTTCAGGCCCTCTGCCATTACTCTATCCCTATATTAATTTTGTTCAGTTAAGCAAAAATAGGTTCTTAGGTTCGAATCTCTCATTATCTATATGCAACTTTAATTGGTATCTCGAGTTGCTTGACCTCTCTAGTAATCAATTATCGGGAGCACTTCCCAACTGTTGGGAGACGATGACTGGTTTGAGAGTCGTCAATTTGAATAACAACAGTCTTTCTGGTGAAATTTCACGTACTTTTGGTTCTTTATCCAACTTGACGTCGCTGCACTTAGGGGATAATAATTTATCCGGAGAGTTACCTTCGTCGTTGAAGAATTGTCGACTTCTACAACTGATGGATGTTGGAGGTAATAAATTAACCGGAAATATCCCACCATGGCTAGGTGAAATTCCGAATATGCTTCATCTTGTTTTACGCCGAAATAGTTTTTATGGTGGTATTCCAAATGAGATATGCAAATTGACACAACTACAAGTCTTGGACATCTCTAAAAATAATATATCCGGAAAAATTCCACACTGCTTCAACAATTTTACATCGTTGATTGACACCAATAGTTCAACAACCACCACGATTCTCATCGATGTTCTTTGGGGCGATTTCATTGAATATGCCTTAGTTCAATGGAAAGGTCAGGAATCGGAGTACAGAAATATTTTGGGACTTCTTAAGCTAATTGATCTTTCGAGCAACAGATTAGTCGGAAGTATTCCTAAAGCATTTTCTGATTTGAGGGGTCTGCGTTCATTGAACCTGTCAAGGAATAGTCTAACAGGAAGCATGGATTCGAATATTGGTGAGATGGGGAGTTTAGAAGTCCTTGATTTGTCGCGAAACCAACTCTCCGGTGAGATACCAATTGGCTTGGCACAATTGCATTTTCTGAGCTTTCTTGATTTGTCCAACAACCATTTATCTGGCAAAATTCCATCGAGCACTCAATTACAGAGCTTCAACGAATCATTTTTCGAAGGGAACTCTGAACTATGTGGAAAACCTCTCAAGTTGTGCCCAGAAGACGACGTCAGGCCATCCATCACTACTGCAGAAGATAATATGGAGGATGAAAATGAAGGATTGTTTGGCCTATCCTCTACGCAAGAACTTGGAATGTCAATCGTGTTTGGGTTCATTGTTGGGTTTTGGGGATTGGTTGGCTCGTTGGTTTTGAAGAGATCTTGGAGATTTGCGTCGTTTAACTTCTTCGACGCCATTGTTGATTGGTTGTTGGTGACTACAACTCTGTTTCTCAACAAATTCAGACGCAACTGAACTATGGGTAACTAACTACTTTTATGTTTTCATCTTCATAATATCGTTCAATTTCTTGTAATATCGTATGGATATTTCAGATGAAGCTGCTCTATGAAGACGTGGAAGGTTCGTGGGGCGACGAGTGGATTGGATAAAAGAAGATTTGTTACTACAGCTTATGTACTTCTAATTGCTGAATGCATGATGTGCTAATTGCTGCTGTGTTTGATGCACTAGTTTTCTTCAATTATTTTATTTTCTGATTTTCCTTTCCGTGGAAACTGCAATTTTCAAAGATGATGTTGAACGGTTTTTGTCACGGATTGTGTTATATTTTGGCACGGATTGTGTTTGTAAATGATGTTGAACGGTTTTTGTCGTGCTACATATTAAGGATAATATCTTGTAAATTAGCATTAAGTGTAAATCGTAACGTTAAATCATCATTAGTGTAAATCGTAACGTTAAATCATCATTAGTGTAAATCGTAACGTTAAATCACCATTAGTGTAAATTGTAACGTTAGCTAATCAGATGCGATCACACCCCTCTCAATGTAATATAAATAGGTATGCCCTTATCAATGAAAAACATCTTTTCCATTCATCTTTCTCTATATGGTATAAGAGCTATTTTTTGGCTAACGCCATCTCTTACGATCCTTTTTCATTTTCCTTTTGGTAATTTGGCCCAATCCTCAGATATTTTTCTCCAGATTTCGTAACACCTTCTTGTTTCTACGTAATCTCCAGAATCGACCCGGCCTAAATCTCAAAACCCTAACCTGCCTCACGCAGCACACACCAGCGCCGCCGCATCACGCCATCGCGCTGCATCATCCCCTACCTTTTTCCCTTCCGCTGATCGCTCCCATGGCCATCACCAGCACCAACTCCACGACGACCGCATACTTTCCACATGCTGCTCGCGCTACATCGTCCATAGCCCCCCTACATTCCTCGCCTCATATTGCTCGCGCGATGCCATTGCCCAACGCCCCTGCCCCTCGGTAGCCACGCTCGTCATCATCAGGTGCTCGTCCTTACCTCGGCAAATGCCAACTCTGCAGCATTACTGGCCACTCTGCTCGCCGCTGCCTCGACTACAACCCCTCGACAGCCCAGCCTGCTGCTTGCCCGACTTATGCACACCCATCAGCATACACATCCACCTCCTCACCTCCTGCTCCAGAATGGATTTTAGATTCTGGGGCGTCACACCACATCACTACAGATCTTGCCAACCTTTCCCATCACTCTCCGTATGATGGTACCGATGGAGTCATTGTCGGTGATGGCAAAAGCCTTGCCATCTCTCGTATTGGCACTCTTACATTCCCTCACATCTCCTGCTTACTTTTTCCGAACACCTTACTTGTACCCCATATGTCTCGGAATTTAATTTCTGTATCTCAATTATGTGCTGCGAATAATGTGGTGATTGCTTTCTCTGATTGTGACTTTCAGGTGAAGGATCCACGTACGGGGGACACTCTAGTGCACGGACCGCGCGTTAATGGACTCTATATTTGGCCAAACACTCCACCCGTCTATCCTGCTGCCTTTTCTGCTGCTCGCCCTTCCCTACCCATCTGGCATGCTCGATTAGGTCATCCCTCCTCTAAAATTTTGAATTCTGTCGTGTCCAGCCATAGCTTACACCTTAATAAATGTTCAAACTTCTCCTGTGATTCTTGTAAATGCATAAAGAGCCACAAACTACCCTTCAACGACACTACTTTATCTTCGTCTATGCCCTTAGAATTAATTTTCTCTAATGTTTGGACGTCTCCTGTTCTGTCTAAAGATGGTTACAAATATTATGTTATCTTTGTTGATCATTTCTCCAAATATGTGTGGCTATATCCGTTAAAACGCAAATCTGATGTCCTACCCACTTTCATAGCCTACAAAGCCCTAGTCGAAAACTACCTAAAAACCAAAATCACCACCCTCTACACTGACAACGGTGGAGAATTCATTGCTCTCCGCCCCTTTCTATCCTCCAATGGCATTACCCACCTCACCACCCCTCCCCACACTCCTGAGCACAATGGTGCTTCTGAACGTCGTCATCGACATATCGTTGACACCGGCCTTGCTCTCCTTCACCATTCCTCCATAACCCTCTCATATTGGCCCTTTACCCTTGCTGCTGCCACCTACGTGATTAATCGTTTACCTAAAGTTGGTCTCTCTCTAAAATCCTCATTTGAAACCCTATTCCACTGTCGCCCCAACATCCTCAAACTCCGGGTATTTGGATGTTTGTGTTATCCCTGGCTTCGTCCCTACACCTCTCACAAACTTGCCCCTCGCTCCCACACCTGTGTATTCATCGGATACTCTCAAACCCAAAGTGCTTACCTTTGCCTAGACCTGTCTTCCAACCGCCTTTACACATCTCGTCATGTCGAGTTTGTGGAAGACCAATTTCCTTTCCACCCAAAACCCCTCCTCCCTCCACCTCCGACTGCCTCGAACCCACCGAACACCGATTCGGTCCCCATGCCTCCCCCTGTTACAGTGATCCCTCCCCTTGCCGAGCTCCCTCCAACTCCGACTACCACGAACCCGCCGAACACTGATTCGGTCCCCACGCCTTCCCTTTTTACCGAGATCCCTCCCCTTGTCGAGCACTCTCCGGCGCCTGCTCCTGCTACTTCTGTGTCTACTCGTCGTGTCCCTTCAACAGATCCGGCTGCCTCACGCCATCATATGGTCACTCGGGCACGTAACAACATATCCAAGCCTAATCCGAGGTATGGTCTTACTTCCTCCGTCCTTTCAGACATTGAGCCCCGTACTGTTTCTCAGGCCCTACAGGACAGTCGCTGGCGAGAGGCTATGTCTGCTGAATTTTCGGCCCTTCTCAAGAACGGCACTTGGGATCTCGTACCCTCCACTACCTCTCAGAATATTGTTGGGTGCAAATGGGTGTTCAGAATTAAACGGCAACCTGATGGCTCTGTCGATAAATTTAAGGCTCGACTGGTTGCCAAGGGATTTCATCAACGGCCCGGTATTGATTATTTTGAGACATTCAGTCCGGTTGTCAAACCCACCACGGTTCGCCTTATTCTATCTATTGCTGTTATGAAGGATTGGCCACTTCGGCAGTTCGATGTCAACAATGCCTTTCTTCATGGTTCCCTATCTGAAGAAGTCTACATGTCTCAACCACCAGGTTTCTCTGATGCAAATTTTCCGTCTTATGTATGCAAGCTTCGGAAATCCATCTACGGTCTCAAACAGGCACCACGGACCTGGTACACTGCCCTTCGTGACTTCTTATCCTCCTTGGGTTTTTTGCATACGAAGTCTGACGAGTCTCTGTTCATCTACTGCCGTGACGATACTATTGCCTATTTTCTGGTCTACGTGGATGATCTTATTCTCACTGGGAACAACGTCTCCTTTCTAGACACGATTGTTACTGCTTTAGCTTCCAAGTTCTCGATCAAGGATCTAGGTTCACTTTCCTACTTTCTTGGGGTGGAGGTTATTCGCTCGTCCGAGTCCTGCACTCTGGTTCAACGGAAATACATCACAGACCTTCTTGGCAAGTACAACATGCTTGACTCCAAGCCTGTGCAAACTCCACTTGCCCCTGATGCCTCGTTAACTCTTCATGATGCCTCTGGCCCCTCGAATCCCACTATCTATCGTCAGGTTCTGGGCAGCCTTCAATATCTCTTGTTCACTAGACCTGACATTGCCTTCGCTGTCAACAAGCTCTCACAATTCATGCATGCCCCCTCTGAAACCCACTGGGGGGCTGTCAAACGTCTGTTGCGTTACCTCAATGGCACTCGGACTCTGGGTATTACTCTTCGACGTAGCTCGCCACTCTCCCTTCATTGTTTCACAGATGCCGACTGGGCTGGCGACTGTGATGACCGGACGTCCACTGGTGCCTATGTTGTGTTTCTTGGATCCAACCCAATATCCTGGTCCTCCAAGAAACAACGCTCTGTTGCTCGTTCCTCCACAGAAGCTGAGTATCGTGCCATTGCTTCTGTTGCTGCTGAAGTTCAATGGGTCAAATCTCTCCTCTCTGAACTTCACATTACGATCCCAACCATTCCATCCATCTACTGCGATAACATTGGTGCTACCTACTTGTGCTCGAACCCTGTGTTTCACTCCCGTATGAAGCACATCTCCATCGACTATCACTTTGTTCGGGACTTGGTTCAAAAGTCTCTTCTTCGGGTTGCTCACGTCTCCTCTGCTGATCAACTAGCTGACGCTCTCACCAAGCCCCTCTCACGCCCCCGCCTTCGTCTTCTCATGTCCAAGATTGGTGTCACTGACAGTGCTCCATCTTGAGGGGGTATATTAAGGATAATATCTTGTAAATTAGCATTAAGTGTAAATCGTAACGTTAAATCATCATTAGTGTAAATCGTAACGTTAAATCATCATTAGTGTAAATCGTAACGTTAAATCACCATTAGTGTAAATTGTAACGTTAGCTAATCAGATGCGATCACACCCCTCTCAATGTAATATAAATAGGTATGCCCTTATCAATGAAAAACATCTTTTCCATTCATCTTTCTCTATACTACATTGAAGTTGTTGTTGTATATCAGCAATGTTTCTCTATATTCTTGAATTTTGTTTTTCAAATTTGAATTTCCCTCTTTATTGCTTCAGCACGGCCTGCTATTTAAACCCGTATGGTTTATGTTGATTTTTGACCGGTAGTTGAGCTCTGTATGTTTGCATGTCTGGGGTTTTCTGATTCTCTATTTTAGTTGCTATTGTTGTTAGTGGTGTTTGTGAATAAGCATGAATGCATGATGAGCTAATTGCTGTTATATAAATTTACTAAATGGAAAATTTAAGAATTTTTCTAGATGGAACCAATTTGAGAATACTATAAGTTTAAATACCAATTTTTTCGTGCTACATTGAAGTTTAAACACTGGTACAATATTGTTCCCCCATATAAAGCTATACAGTGAGTGAATAAAAAGAATAGAGTTTCCCACCACATGTTTAAAATAGTCACAGATTCTCTGACTGAAGTTAAAAGAGCATTAACTACAACTTTATTCCAAAACCACAAACATAAACAATAATTTCTAGATGGAACCAATTTCACTGTTTAAAATGAGTGAATTTTGTCGTGCTACATTGAAGTTGTTGTTGTATACAAATTTTTTCTAGATGGAACCAATTTCTAGATGGACACATTTAAATACCCGAATTTTGCTAGAGGGAACATTTAAATACAAGTTTCGTCTTATTTATATTTCCTTGATTTAACCGATTTGAGAATTTTGTATGTGTTGATTTGGTCAGTTACATAGGCCTGCTTATAGTCAAGCTTGTCTCAATATATTCTGCATTGAGGCATAATTTATTGCTGGTTAGTTACTGAATTTATTTGTTGGATTTTGATGTTAAATATTCTGTGGACAATTTTAGATGGATTTATCTTGCAGTAAGTTAATTTTTGTAATGAATCTGTTTCTTCAGCATTGGTTATTTCCCCAATAAGGTAAAGAAATCAATGGTTCCTTTGTATCATTTTAGTTATTCTTTTTTGTCACTACAAGAAACAGGGGGAATAGCGACAAAAATGTTGCGACAAATCTAAATTTCATCGCTAAAATCAATTTTTAGCAACGGAATAGAAATTTCCGTTGCTAAATTATTAAATTTAATATTTACAACAAAATTTATATGTTTCATCGCTATATTAGCCACAAATTGCTTCATTTTGTTGTTAATAATCAAAACAACAATAAAAATTATATTTTGTCGCTAATATTTTGCGATGAAATAGAAATTTTCGTGGCTAATTTCTTGAAATTAATTTTTGCAACAAAATTTATATATTTTATCGCTATATTAGCAACAAATTGCTTCATTTTGTTGTTAATAATCAGAACGACAGTGAAAATGATATTTCGTTGCTAATATTTTGCGATGAAATAAATTTTTTTATCTATAATTTATTTATTTATTTTTGATGAAACTAATGTGTACAAGATCAGGTTACAACAAAAGATGGATTTATTCTAAGCATGCAGAGGATTCCGACGGGACGATCGGGCTCGAAGGGAGCTAAGATACCTGTTCTTCTTCAACATGGAATCTTGAGTGTTAGTGTTTCTTCTGTTTTTCTCTGTTTTTACCCTGAATTCACGGCAAGAAAATTAACGTTTAATGACAGAATTGTGTCACTACAGATAAAAGTCTGTAACGACTGGATTCTGACGTTTACCCTGAATTGTGTCATTACAGCTTCTGCGGCTAAAAGTCTGTAGTGACAGGATTCTGACGTTAAAGGTCAATTTTTTGAAAAATATTGATTCTTGAATGTGACAGGATGCAACGACATGGCTGTCGAATTCACCTGACGAATCATTAGGATACATATTAGCCGATAATGGTTTTGATGTTTGGTTGTCGAATGTCCGTGGGACGAGTTACAGCAGTGGTCACACGTCGCTTAGTCCTAGTGATCCGGTACAAAATTGCGACGAAAATTGATGATTTTGTGAATTAGTATTTAGGCCATTTTCTGATAATTTGAAGTTGAATTCTGTGTTTCGAAACAGGAATACTGGAACTGGTCGTGGGATGAATTAGCCGCGTACGATCTCCCAGCAACGTTCGAGTATGTTCACAGCCAAACCGGGCAGAAGTTGCACTATGTTGGGCATTCCTTGGTAAATTCCAACACATTTGCATTAATATTTTCTTGTTATAATGAGAATCTTTGAAGCTTAAACTTGACTCGAACAGGGGGCTTTGATGGCTTTCGCTGCATTTTTGAGAAACGAGGTGTTAAACATGGCTAGATCAGCAGCTCTTCTAAGCCCTATAGCTCACATGGGCCAAATGCCTTCTCCTCTTGCCAAAGCTGCTGCTTTTGCATTCGTAGCTGAAGTACGTAACCATCTCTTTTTCGCCTCATTCGCACTTTACTAACCGTTGCTTTTGTTCACACAGAGATGCTGGTGTTGAATTATTATATAATTAACCCTTTAATCTACTATTGATTTTTCTACCAATAAAAATGCAAAGATATATGATCAAACAATAATCAAAGTTCATTAAAAACAAAGATGAGCTTATATTTTTTTCAGTCCATTAACCTGCCAGAATTTTGATTTTGGTCCAGACGATTACTACTTCTTGAATCTTGTCCTATAAATTTGTTATTTTTTTGAAAGTTTCGTAGCATAACCACCTCATGAAAAATATTTTCCTTTTCCGCTTTTTGTAATTACAAGCATGGATTTTCATTTGAATTAGACCCACAACCCGTTATTTAAAAGACGAAATTCAAAAAGTAGTAATCATCTGGATCAAAATCAAAATTGTGGCGATTCAAAAAAATATAATCACAATAAAGATTATAGGAAAATGGTGTTCAATATATTAGCATCCTTAGTTGAGATCCCGACTATACAACTGAAAAGCTAAACACATTAAAATTATTACAGTTGCAACAATCAATGCTTCTACATACATATGTTATGAATTGTAATTATATAACAAGTCATATTCAATCTTCAATTGATTTCTCTACCCAGAAAAAATGGGGACATAATGGTCCAAAAAAACATAAATGTACGAATTTAGTCTTAATTATATTTTATATCTACCAAATCCGTCCTTATTATTTTCAGAATCTTCAGAACGACAAAAATGACGTCATTCCGAAGATTCCGACAACTTTGAGACGAAACTGGCACATGCGAAATAGCCGAGTGGACGAAGGTGGGGTATGTACCAGTAGGGTGGGTGTGTATACTTTGTGGGGTTATGTAGATGCGGGGGTGTACTTACCAGATTTGGGGGTGTATGAAGCAGTGGAGTAGTGGATCTGGCCCATCTAGACAGCAAGTTTTCGTGGAGTGGAATGGAGTGGGTTTTACATGTTATTTATATTATTTTTTAAATTATACATGTTTAAGTTATTTATATTATTTTTTAAATTGTATTTTATTATTATTATATTACCCTTCTTTTATTTAAATTATTTTTAATATATATATATATTAAATAAAATTATTGTTCTACCCTTTCTTTATACAAATATTATTATTTTTAAAATTAAATAAACCAATCCAAAATTTAATTAAATAATAGATTAGTTAAATTAGAAATTATGTTTTTTTTCTTCCCCAATTCCATGGCACAATTCTTAAGGATTTTGAGAATGACTTATTTCTCCTCAAATTTAATTTGATTTTTTTTTGTTAATAAATTGATTTGATTTGTTTTTGTTATTAATTTTATTAATAACATAAGGGTAAGTATGTAATTTTAACATTACACATTTTAATTAAATTAATAAATATAATAAATTATTTTATTGTATAAGGATAAAAATATAATTTTACAATAATATATTTTAATTAATTTAATAGAAAATATAAATTTATGACACATTACGACACATACGATGAATACATACCGTAAAATATACAAAAGGTAACAGATTATCAAGTTTAAGCCTTTAGATTAGATTTTTAATGACTTCGATTAAGTGACTACGGTAGTCATTGATTCGGGTGGAATTTACACGATTTATAAGCACATGTGGATCATATTTTGATGTGAATTTCATTGATTTGTGCATTAGATATGATTGTTTAAGCCGAAATGAGAGGAAGGTTGTGTTTTGTCGATTTTGTAGGAAATACGATGGAATTTGGAGCAAAACACATACCACAAGTGAGCGGAACGGAAAGAGGAGTGCACGGTTGGATTCGTCTCGAAAAACGGAGTGGAATAGCCAAAGGAATCGAGTCAATCCGACATCCGAGGCGAAGATTAGACAAGGAAACGAGAGAATGAGTCAAAAAGACAAGTGGCCGGGTAGAAACCACATGGCCGGGTAGACATCACCCGGCCGGGTGGAATCAACCCGGCCGAGTAGCTTCGACACGGGCAGAAGACGAAGCAATGGGGAGGCACGCGTTTAGGCCGGGTAAGACCCACCCGGCCGGGTCACTTCAGCTCGGCCTAGGCCGATTTTTGGTGGACGTTCGTGTTTCGCCCGGGTGAAACCCACCCGGCCGGGTGGTTTCGACCCGGGCAAGGCGGAATCATGTTGTTGCTTTGTATTTTGGCCGGGTGGCATGCCCGGGTGGGAGCCACCCGGCCGGGTGACATCACTCTCGGGGGTTTTTGGCCATTTTCTCCATTTTTGAGGGACCAACTTGCAATTTTAGCATCCAAACCCTTCCCCAACACTATATAAGGCCTCATTCTTGAAACCCAAGACACTTTTCCCCAATTCTTCAATTCCCACACATAGTTACACATACTTGGAGGTGTTTTGGCCATATCTTCCTCAATTCTTCATCAAATCAAGCAAGAGAGGATGCATTAGCTTGGGAATTTCATTCCCTACCACATCTTAGACTAAGCTTTCTCTTTCTTTCCCTTTTTATTTAGTTATTTCATTTGGAATTTGTAATTTGATTATGTTTGTAGTTAGCTAAACACTTTGTGATTCTAAAGCCATGTAAATACTTTTGTTGAAGTTTATGAATTAATGTTTTGCTTATTTGGTGTTTGTGTGGCTTAATTCTATTTGGATGCTTGATTTTCATTGCAAAGCATGTCATTAGTGTACAATGATGATATGTTAATCCTAGTTAATTGAATTAGGTTGAGAAATCTACTTTGATTAATTGATTGCAAGCATTTAACCTAATTTTATTGTGAGATTGAAAGATGATCAATGATTAGGAAGATATGTGATGATCTTAAGAGCTTGATTGGGTTTTATTGTGCAACTTAGGTAGAGATACTAGGTTGTGTAGTATTTCCTTTGAATTACTTGGATCGAAAGGACTTTTAATTCATTATTACGTGATCAATCTTATAGACAAAGCATGAACACCACTTAGGTAGATTATTAATCATAGATGGATACATTAGTGTTGCATGTGCTTTAGGATCCACTTTTCTCATTTGAGTTTTCACCCATTTTTACTTTCGTTTCGTGATTCGTATGCTATTTGATCGATTTCGTCTTTGCTCTTTGTTGCTTATTCGTGACACTTGGTAGGTAACTTTAGAGTAAAACATCATATTCAAAATTTCGATCACGTCTATTTAGAATTCAACTAGCAAACTCCACTTTTACGCTTTAACCTTCTCGTGGGATCGACCTCGTGCTTATCACGCTACAATAGACGCCGTATACTTGCGGTTGTTTATTTAGTGTTGCATAACGCGTGTATCAGTCATTACGACACCCTGACTACATGTAGAAGGTCTCATCTCATATATATCTCTAATTAAGAAAACAACTCTAAATAAGAAAAGAATAAAGATTTCTAATATATCTTAATATATTATATGCCTAATATATATACCACAACCCATATTCATCGAAAATATTATTTATAAACTCTAGACGGCAAAATATTAGCAATTTTATACAAAATATTGTTACTTTTGAGTTCAATTTTTAATAATTACGAGACAAAATGAGTAATAATATACACCCATAAGTGAGAAGGGTAAATTAAAATATTTAGGCCAATCAAGTCTAGGGGTGTAAACGAGTCGAGTCGAGCTGAGTAGTGCTGAGCTCGAAACTCGACTCGATTGTTATACTCGAAGCTCGAAACTCGACTCGATCGAGCCTAAAATTTTAAAGATCGAGTTCGATAAACTCGAGCTCGACTCGATTACCTATATAATTTTCAAAATTAATTGTGAAATATATTTTTTATAAAATAAAATCGAGCTCGACTCGGCTCGATTACTTATATATAAATATAAATTATATATTAATTAATGGTAAAATATTAAATATTGTTCAAGCTCGATTAGGCTCACGAGCCTTTTGAGTCGAGTATTTATGAGCTCGAACTCGATAGCTACTCGAGTAGCTTGAAACTCGACTCGATTAACTTTGAGTCAATTTCGATCTTTTTTCGAATCGAGCAAGAGTAACTCGCGAGTTGGCTCGACTCACTTACACTCCAAATCAAGTCGTGTGTATGTAGGAAAATTGAAAAATCTACTTGCAAGACAAGACCTAGTCTATATATGATCATATGACCAACAAATACACAAAATTCCACACATACGACTAAACGTGTGGAAATATTGATTTCTTTAGAGTATCAAATGTGAGGACTATGGTTGAGTACTTAGTGGAGTTGAATTATTACCTCAAAAAAATAAATATGAAATTGGAATATTAAATGTTCAGTTATATTCATCTGATAGGTGATTCAAAGCTGTGCGACTCTTACCTTAGATTGTATTCTATTTGTGCAAATAAAGAGTCTAAGGCCGTTACTCATCCAAAACGGCTTATGGAGGACAAGCAGCTCAAGCCCCACTCCCGACTCTTGATGACGAAACTTGAGCTGCGTTGTTCAGAGAAGACTTTCGATGAAGTTAGAGCTATGATGTGGAGTAAATTATACCATCACCAAGCATGTACTTCTTCGTTCCAAAATGGAAAGTTTATAGGAGAACAAAGGAAGTACCTTTTTTTCTGTTCCATAAAAAGTTACACTATTATTAATTGTGTTGATTGAATTTGTATGAAACTAAAATCGCTACCTTAAGGTGCATCATACAAATATAAACTTTAGTCACTGAAAGTATACAGAGGAAACTCTGTTTTTCTTTTTTCATTTAAAGAATTTGATTAACTAATTAAGTTAAGAAATATGTTTGTCTACTCAAAATAGACTCTCCATAGAAAAAAATATCACTAATCATAAATTTTGTGGCCCAAATTTCTTACAGCCATACAAACATTTTAAAAACCACATCAATTGTGTGAATATTCAACAACAAAATTAAATTCTTGACTTGACTATAAATATTTTCCACAAACTTGCAGCGTATAAATTGGTTCATTTGAAATGCATGAATTCAATTTTAATAATTTTGGTATTAATGTTTGGGTTTTAAGGAAAAAAATAATACAATAAAATTAATTTATATTATTATTTTTCCATAAATAAAAAAGGAAAAGGAAAAGGAAGAGAGAGGATCTTGAACACACTCCAATATATATTCTTTCCTTTTTCTCTTCACCAAAAAGAAAAAAAAAATTTTTTAGAAAAGAATAAGTTAATTACATTGCTAATACATCTAATTTTACACAAGATTGTATAAGCCAACAATTAAAGCCTTAATGGTGATTGGTTGAGAGTTTTTGGAGATAAAAAGAATGAGAAAGGAATTACAGTTATTGCTTCGTGTTAAGAATGGGGTTGAACTTCTGGATATATTTTAAGTTTATTATTTGAATTCAATAAAATGTTCTTACATAATTTATTTTCTTTAATTATTGAGGAGTACTACTAATTCAAATATGACATAATATAATATTTTAGTAACAGTGGGGACAAGACTATTAATTTGGAGCTATAATAATATTGAAATTTATAAATAAATTGAGCAATAAAATCAATATTATTACACCCATGAATTAAGGTTAAAATAGGCAATCAAAGTTAATGTATTTAGTAAAATTGGCAAATCAATACTTCATTGTCAAGACCTATTCTATGTGTTTTTTCCACACATATTTTTTCCACACATACTTCATTAAATGTTTTTACACGTCAATTTCTAATTTTATTTTGCAAAATATTATAAATTTATACTATTCAGCAATAATTTATATGCAAGTTTTTCTTCTAAGTTGACTTGACCAGGGATATTTCCACAAACAGCACACTCAATTAAGTCTATATAAATGGATTAAAATATAGCCTTTAGAACCACATTAATATAACTTCTTTCTCATACAAATTATAATATATAGTTGTTTACCTCGAAAGAGTTATGACTACTAAGTTTTTTCCCTTATTAACGTTACTTTTTGTGGTTATAGCATACGATTTTCAAATTGTTTCAGGAGACACAATAATCAGGTGCATAGAGAAGGAGAGACGAGCCCTTCTAACGTTCAAGCAAGGCCTTATAGATGACGAAGGTCTTCTCTCATCGTGGGGAAGTGAAGACGACAAAAAAGAATGCTGTAAATGGAGTGGTGTTCGATGCAGCAACATCACTGGTCACGTCACTGCTCTCCAACTTGACACATTTTTTTCTACCTACAGAGTTAGAGGTATGATTAGTCCAGCCTTGCTTGAGTTGCATCATTTGAAAGAATTGAGCCTGCAGGGATATTCTTTTGGAGGGACCATTCCGAAATTCATCGGTTCCATGAAAAGTTTGCAACACCTGAATCTGAGGTACTGCGGATTTTTCGGGAGTATTCCTCACGAGCTAGGGAACCTTACCAATTTGCGCACACTCGATCTTGGGGTAAACAACCTCTGGTCGACGAACCTCTATTGGCTTTCTCATTTGCCAATGTTATCTCTACTTAATTTGAATTTTGCAAACATAAGTGATACCAATTGGCTTCAACATGTAGTGTTGAACGTTCCTTCTCTGCAGGAATTGTGGTTGGAGGAGTGTATGCTTACAAATCCCGTTACCAAATACCCTCCACATCTTTTTGTCAACTCCTCCTCTTCTTCTACATATCTTTCCACCCTTGATTTGTCTTATAATAGTCTCACTTCTTCCACATTTGATTGGTTATTCAACATAAGCTCGAGTCTTGTTTATATAGACCTGACTTATAATTTACAAGATGGCCCAATTCCAGATGCCTTTGGTAGATTAACTTTTCTCCAGAAGCTTTATCTTTCTTATAACATACTTGAAGGTGGGGTTCCAAAATCATTCAGGAATTTAAGCCATTTGCAGGAAATATCCCTCTCCATGAATCACTTGAAGGTTCCAATTGATAAAATCTTGGAAAACCTACCATGCACACAATTGGCATTACTAGACTTAAGAAGCACTCAACTTACAGGGTCAGTCCCTGTTGCAAGTCTTGGCCGACTTGACAAGCTTCGTCATTTGGTTCTCTCCAATAATTTTTTGCAAGGCACAATATCTGAGACTCACTTCATCAACCTTGCCAACTTAAAGATCTTGGGTCTATCCTTCAATTCTTTGACCCTTGACTTGAGCCCTGATTGGATTCCCCCTTTTCATTTGGAAATCATTCAATTAGCAAGTTGCAAAATGGGACCATCTTTTCCAACATGGCTTAAGACACAAAAGAATTTTGTGAGGCTTGATATTTCTAACAATAGTATATCTGATGAAGTGCCTAAATGGTTTTGGAATTACTTATCTCCTGATTTATATTACTTAAAACTCTCTGATAATCAAATGAGTGGCAACATTCCTGACTTATCTTCCATTTACTTAGATTTGATAGATGTTAGCTCTAATAAGTTTTCAGGCCCTCTGCCATTACTCCATCCCGATGTTACTGTTGTTCAGTTGAGCAAAAATAGGTTCTCAAGATCAAATCTCTCATTATCTATATGCAACTTTACCAGCAGTCTCCAGTTGCTTGACCTCTCTAGTAATCAATTATCGGGAGCACTTCCCAACTGCTGGGAGACGATGACTAATTTGAGAGTCGTCAATTTGAATAACAACAGCCTTTCTGGTAAAATTCCACATTCTTTGGGTTATTTATCCGACCTGGTGTCACTGCACTTGGGGGATAATAATTTATCCGGAGAGTTGCCTTCGTCTTTGAAGAATTGTCGGCTTCTACAACTGATGGATGTTGGAGGTAATAAATTAACCGGAAATATCCCACCATGGCTACGTAAAATTCCGAATATGCTTCATCTTGTCCTGCGTCGAAATAGTTTTTATGGTGATATTCCTAAACAGATATGCAAATTGGCACAACTACAAGTCTTGGACCTCTCGGGAAATAATATATCCGGAAAAATTCCACACTGCTTCGACAACTTCACATCATTGATTGACATTAATAGTTCAACTACCACCATGATTCAAATCTTGGTAAGTTACGACTATTACATTGAGTACGCATTAGTTCAATGGAAAGGCCAGGAGTCAGAGTACAAAAATATTTTGGGACTTCTTAAGCTAATTGATCTTTCAAGCAACAGATTAGTCGGAAGTATTCCTAAAGCGTTTTCTGATTTGAGGGGTCTGCAGTCATTGAACCTGTCAAGGAATAGTCTAACAGGAAACATGGATTCAAATATTGGTGAGATGGGGAGTTTAGAAGTCCTTGATTTGTCGCGAAACCAACTCTCCGGTGAGATACCCATTGGCTTGGCACAAATGCATTTTTTGAGCTTTCTTGATTTGTCCAACAACCATTTATCTGGCAAAATTCCATCGAGCACTCAATTACAGAGCTTCAACGAATCATGTTTCGAAGGGAACTCAGAACTATGTGGAAAACCTCTCAAGTTGTGCCCAGAAGACGACGTCAGGCCACCCATCACTACTGCAGAAGATGATACGGACGATGAAAACGAAGGATTGTTTGGCCTATCCTCTACGCAAGAACTTGGAATGTCAATCGCGTTTGGGTTCATTGTTGGGTTTTGGGGATTGGTTGGCTCGTTGATTCTAAAGAGATCTTGGAGATTTGCGTCGTTTAACTTCTTCGACGCCATTGTTGATTGGTTGTTTGTGACTACAACTCTGTTTCTCAACAAATTCAGACGCAACTGAACTGAAGGTAACTAACTACTTTTATGTTTTCATCTTCATAATATTGTTCAATTTCTTGTAATATCGTATGGATATTTCAGATGTAGCTGCTCTCTGAAGACGTGGAAGGTTCGTGGGGCGACTAGTGGATTGGATAAAACAAGATTTGTTACTACAGCTTATGTACTTCTGTTTAGATTTGTTACTAGTGAAAACCGAAAACTTGTCCCTTGAAATCTGAAATTACCTTTTTTGGATGAGAACTGCATTAACAATATTTCACTAAGAGTTGCCTCAATAATATAAGTCTAGGGCTTATATTACACGCAAATCATTTCACACCTCAACATCACAATTTTGGCAATTTGTGATTTTACATTTGCCGGCATTTGCGTTGAAAATAGAAAATAATTCTCTACTTAAATTATTGAGTGATCTGTATATCTATAATTATTTTAATATAGTTCGGTTGGATAAACATAATACATGAACTTAAACACACACTTACTTTACTTTAGAAAAAAAAAATGTGGCAAGACTATGAGGGTTGTCAAAAAAGAAACGAAAAACTTAGATCAGGACGTAAAAAATATACAAATGAGAAGTTAGGATGGGACGAAGGGAGCATATCATTTTCCTTATGTTCATAATCTGTCCAACTAAAGAGTCTGATTCCCAAATATGAACACATGACAACGTAGAAGCAACCATGTTTGAACACTAACAGGAAATATTCAATCTCCATGTATAAAATGCTTCAAAATTGATCAAATAATTATTACCTAATTAGTCTTCTAATTAAAAATGATGATCAAGAGTGTAACATTCTTAATATTGTTACTACTTTCTTTCATTGTTCTTGCAGCAAGTGGAAGAACAAAGAACAAAGAATCTTGAAATCTAGTGATTCTCATGAAGATGGTATTTGTAAATCAATGGTGGAAACACAAGGGTATACTTGTGAAGAACATAAAGTATGACTATTTAAAAAAAAAAAAAAATTGGGTATAATTTTATTTTTTTGATGAAACTAATGTATGCAAGATCAGGTTACAACAAAAGATGGATTTATTCTAAGCATGCAGAGGATTCCGATGGGACGAACGGGCTCGAAGGGAGCTAAGATACCTGTTCTTCTTCAACATGGAATCTTGAGTGTTAGTGTTTCCTCTGTTTTTCTCTGTTTTTACCCTGAATTGTGTCATTACAGCTTCTGCGGCTAAAAGTCTGTAGTGACAGGATTCTGACGTTAAAGGTCAATTTTTTTTCGAAAAATATTGATTCTTGAATGTGACAGGATGCAAGGACATGGCTGTCAAATTCACCTGACGAATCATTAGGGTACATATTAGCAGATAATGGTTTTGATGTTTGGTTGTCGAATGTCCGTGGGACGAGTTACAGCAGTGGACACACGTCGCTTAGTCCTAGTGATCCGGTACTAAATTGCAACGAAAATTGATGATTTTGTCTATTAGTATTTAGGCCATTTGCTGATAATTTGAACTCGAATTCTGCATTTGGAAACAGGAATACTGGAACTGGTCGTGGGACGAATTAGCAGCGTACGATCTTCCAGCAATGTTCGAGTATGTTCACAGCCAAACTGGGCAGAAGTTGCACTATGTTGGACATTCCTTGGTAATTTCCAACACATTTGCATTAGTATTTTCTTGTTATAATGAGAATCTGTGAAGCTTAAACTTGAATTGAACAGGGGACGTTGATGGCTTTCGCTGCATTTTCGAGAAACGAGGTGTTAAACATGGCTAGATCAGCAGCTCTTCTTAGCCCTATAGCTCACATGGGCCAAATGCCTTCTCCTCTTGCCAAAGCTGCTGCTTTTGCATTCGTAGCTGAAGTACGTAACCATCTCTCGTCTTCGCCTCATTTGCTCGTCTGGAAATTCGAAAACTAATCGCTTTACTAACTGTTGCTTTTGTTTACACAGAGCGTATACTGGTTGGGTGTCAAAGAATTTTCTCCGGGAGGGTGAGAAAACACGCCAGTAAAAGAAAATTGACTTTTAGTAAAAAAAATCTCCTCATTATAATTTCTCTAGCTAAAAGTCTTTAATTAATGACAGAAAACTGACAGAAAAGTTTTCTGTCATTAAAGACTTTTAGCTAGAGAAGATATACTGAACGATCAATTTTCTTGTATTTTCAATCACAATCTTTATTTTCTTGAAATTCATCTGAAACAATTTCTTGAATATGGCAGAGGCCCTGCTTCCAAACTTGTGCAAGAAATCTGCACCAAAATTGATTGTACTAAATTGGAAGATATTATTACAGGTAGCTCTTATTTCTTATTTGACTTAAAATGTTCTAATTTTCTTATTTAATAATCTTGATTATGTGACAGGCCCTAATTGTTGCATGAACTCTTCAAGTGCAAATCTAAGCCACCAACAACCAACCGCGACGAAAAACATGGTCCATTTAGCCCAAAGTACGTCTAACTTGTACTGGATAACGAGACTTAAAAAAAAAAAAAAAACTTAATGCTTCAAATATTTGTGTGTGCATACTAATGTTGAGCTTTCGTTGTCGAAATAGTGATCAGGCAAGGAACGATAGCAATGTTCGACTATGGCAACGAAGACGATAACAACAAACACTACGGACAGGCAACTCCGCCAGTGTACAACATGGCAAGTATTCCGAATAATCTTCCTCTTTTCCTTGGCTACGGTGGGAAAGATTTGCTATCCGATGTTAACGACGTGCAAACGTTGATCAGCGATCTATCGGGCCATGATCCCGATAAACTTGTCTTGCTATACAGGGATGATTATGCTCACTTAGACTTCGTTTCAGGGGTGAATGCAAACCAAGTTGTGTATGATCCTCTCATGGCCTTTTTCAAGTTGAATTAGAATTGTAATATTGTGAATATACAATGTACTCATAGTTTTGTCCCACAGTTGATAATTTATTAATTTTATACTCAAATTCCACATAGACCAAATACAGTAGAAAATGCTGCAAAGATATATGATCAAATAATAATCAAAGTTCATTAAAAACAAAGATGAGATTATATTTTTTTTTCAGTCCATTAACTTGCCAAAATTTTGATTTTGGTCCAGACGATTACTACTTCTTGAATATATCTTGTCCTTTAAATTTGTTATTTTTTTGAAAGTTTCGTAGCCGATAACCACCACATGAAAAATATTTTCCTTTTCCGTTTTATGTAATTACAAGCGTGGATTTTCATTTGAATTAGACCCACAACCCGTTATTTAAAAGACAAAATTCAAAAAGTAGTAATCATTTGGATCAAAATCAAAATTGTAGCAAGTTAATGGATCGATTCAAAAAAATATAATCACAATAAAGATTATAGGAAAATGGTGTTCAATATATTAGCATCCTTAGCAAGTTAATGGATCGACTATACAACTGAAAAGCTACACACATTAAAATTACTACAGTTGCAACAATTAATTAATGCTTCTACATACATATGTTATGAATTGTAATTATATAACAAGTCATATTCAATATTCAATTGATTTCTCTACCTAGAAAAATAGGGATATAATCTTTTTTTAAATGGTCCAAAAAAATATAATGTACACAAATCTAGTCTCAATTATATTTTATATGTACCAAATTCGTCCTTATTATTTTCGGAATCTTCAGGACGACAAAAATGACGTCGTTCCGAAGATCCTGACAACTTTGAGATGAAACTGGTACATATAAAAAATAACCGGGACCTAGATTCGTACATTTATATTTTTTGGGACCATTTTAGAGAATATGAAAAGATACGAGACAAAAAAGATTATATCACTATAAAAATGCTGCAAAGATGATCAAATTATAATCAAAGTACAATAAAGATCATAAAAATGGTGTTCAATATACTAGCATCCTTAATTGTGTTACTACTTTTGCTTAATGTTGTTGCAGCTGATTATGCAGATGGAATCTGCAAATTGTTGGTTGAGAATCGTGGTTATACATGTGAAGAACATAAAGTATGATTAAATTTTGAATATTTTGGTGCAATTCTTGCAAGAAGTAGTATTTTGATGCAACTAATGTATGATCAGGTGACGACGAAAGATGGATATATTCTAAGCATGCAGAGGATTCCGACTGGGCGATCAGGTGGCAGCGACGGAGCTAAGCCGCCAGCTCTTCTCCAACATGGACTCCTCAGTGTTGCTCCTTCCAACCCTTTTGATTTTTTAATTTCCCTTGCAATTTCTTTACAAGGAGTAAAACACATAGTAAAAGTTCAAAGAGTTGAACACGCATTTTTACTAGAGCAATATTTTTTTTTGAAGTATACGGAGAAAAATACATGCTCTATTTTTTCGGATTTTTCGTCTAGCGATTGGCTACTGAGGGTAATCCAGTGTCACTTTTTTAAAAAATTGGTCTTGTAAGTTTACACAAATGATGGTCGTGTGACACCCTCAATAGCCGGTCATTGGACAAAAAATTCGAATATAATAAAGGAGTTTGTGTTTTTTTTGTCCCATAATTAAGTTACGTACACTCTTTTTGTTTTTGGTACTGTTAACTTTCTCACTTTGATTTTAGTCCTGTAAGTTACAATTATTTCGTCCGAAATGGACGTAAAAGACTAACATAACTTTCAATTTTTTCGACTTTTCGTCCTAATCAAGTGAAATTTTAAAAAAATGGTGTAACTTAAAAGACAAAAAATCGAATTTTCCCTATAATAAATTTTTAGGAACAATTTCAAAAAGTGGAAATGAGCTAGACAAAAAAAAACATAATCCCTCTTTTTATTCCATGAACTTTCTAACAAACATATATTTTTGCAACTAAAATGGAGTAACTGATTCTTGAAACAGGATGCAAGGACATGGCTATTGAATCCACCTGATGAATCTTTAGGATTCGTATTAGCCGACAATGGTTTTGATGTTTGGTTGGCAAACGTTTGAGGGACTAGTTACAGCAGGGGACATACATCCTTGACCCCTAATGATCCGGTACTAATTCAACAACCGTAATGTACTTTCTAAAAGTTTGAACTTGTAGAGACGTGTGAAATTAATTCTCTCACACAGGAATACTGGAACTGGTCGTGGGACGAATTAGCAGCCTACGATCTTGTCGCGATGCTCAATTATGTTTACAGCCAAACAGGGCAGAAGTCACACTATGTTGGCCATTCCTTGGTAATTTTCAACACATTGCAAGATTATTTTCTTGTCACAATGGGAATATGTGTTGATTAAACTTTAAATAAACAGGGGACTTTAATGGCTTTTGCGGAATTTTCGAGAAACGAGGCTGTGAACATGGTTAGATCAGCTGCATTTTTGTGCCCTATAGCTTTCATGGGTCAGTTGCCATCCCCTCTAGTTAGACTTGCTGCTGAAGCATTTTTAGCTGAAGTAAGCAACAACCACTTTCTCATTCATTTCTCGATTTTTCAAGCGTTTGAGAGGGTGAAAATCGCGCGTTTTAACATACTTGTGTGACTTGATTATATGTAACAGGACGTGTACTGGTTGGGACTCAGAGAATTTGCCTTTGGAGAGTGAGAAACGAGCTCTGTATACTCGTTTTATTTTATGCATGACTATTATCGTTTGCCTAAAAAGAGAAAGAAAAAACGCTTTTGAAGAAGTGATTTTAATCAAGGACGACGTAACTTTACCACATTTTGATTTTGATCCTGTTGAGTTTCGATTTTTTAAAAGTCACACTTTTGACATTTTGGTCGTGTGACTTGCTATACCAGGTAACCTAACCAGTAAAAATAACGTGGCACCTTTAAATTTGTCCATGTGGCGTCAAGTATGTATGACCTCTTACCGTTTCGGTCACATGATGTTGAAAAATTGAAAGTTACAGGACTATTTTCAAATTTTCTAAGTCAAAATTCCTCGATTTATTATAGTTAAGGAGAGAAAAAAAGTACAATAGTCCGAAGCAAAAGTACAATAACTTAATGCATCTAAAAGTATTTCTTGAATTTGACAGAGAGCCTGTTTCCAAACTTGTAAATGCTATCTGCACCAGAATCGATTGTAGTAAATTGGAGGATGTTTTTACAGGTAACCATTTTTATATGACACAAATATACTAATTTTTTAAAAAATAATCTTGATTATGAATTCAATTTTAATTGTCACATTTGATTAGGTCCAAATTGTTGCATCAACCCTTCAAGTGCAGTTTTAGGTGAATTGCAACCAACTTCAACGAAAAACCTTATCCATTTATCCCAGAGTGAGTCTTAAAATTGTCGAAAAATTTACGAATGTTATTGTTAGTCGTCGCAGTGTTTGATAGTTATAAGTGTTGGAGCAGTGATAAGGCATGGAACGATAACAATGTACGACTATGGCAACGTATTTGATAACAACGAACTCTATGGACAACCGACTCCTCCAGAGTACGACATAACAAGCATTCCGAACAATATTCCTATGCTCCTCGCCTATGGTGGGAACGATTTGCTTTCCGATCTTAAAGATGTTCGAGCGTTGATCAACACACTCTCGGATCGTGATCCTAACAAGATTAACCTTCTATACAGGGGAGACTATTCTCACTTGGACTTTATTTATGGGGTAAATGCTAAGCAAGTTGTGTACAATTCTGTTATGGTTTTCTTCCAAACAAATTAAAGTATTTCATCTCGTATTTCATTGTATCCGCAGCTTCTTTTAATAAACAACATTACAACTTTGTTTAATACTCTGGCTCTACCTGAATGACGTAGAAAATGAAATATCAAAGTATATGATATGTTAACATTGATAGCAAAATAACCAAATTAATTAAACACATAATTTCATGTACTATTTCCGAACTATAATTTTTTCAAATATAGAAGTTATCCCGGATGGGCGGTGAGCTAAGCTAAGCTATATGGGCTGCTGCTTTTTGCTACTTTTTTAGTTTTCCCTGAGTTGGGCTCAAAATGGGCTGACTTATTGCTAAAATTAATTAGTCATTTTTATTTGGGCGCGGCTAAAGGCACCCAAGAATCCTATGAGGACACCCACCAAACCATTTTTTCATCCAAGAGAGCCTGTAAAATGTCACATATACCCCTAGTGTAAATTAAAAAAAAAAAACGAAAGATGAGTACACCCACCAGTATATTATCGACAAACTCTTGCCCACCACCAACACTGCCCCAAAATTCTTCCACCACCACCACCACCAACATTGCCCCAAAATTCTTCCACCACCACCCCCACCAACACTGCCCCAAAATTCTTCCACCACCAAAAAAAATCGAACATCTTGTTCGAAATTTTTTCCAAAACAAACTAAAAATGTTCGAAATTGATTCCAAAACAAACCCTCATTGTTCGAATTTTTTTCCAAAACAAACATAATATGTTCGAAAATAATTCACGAACTTCCAAAACAAACCCTAATTTTCTTAAATTTTTTAAAACCCCTAATCTTACCTACCTGAAACGAGCGGCGGCGACGACGTTTCTGGGGGAGGAGGGCGACGGCGGCCGCGACGAACGAGAAAGGAGGTCGACGGCGGCCGCGTCTTAGAGAGGAGGGCGACGGCGGCCGCGTCTCAGAGAGGAGGGCGACGGCGGCCGAGTCTCAGAGAGGAGGGCTACGGCGGCCGCGTCCCAGAGAGGAGGGCGAGGGCGACGGCGACGGCGGCCGCGTCCCAGAGAGGAGGGCGAGGGCGACGACGGCCGCGTCCCAGAGAGGAGGGCGAGGGCGACGGTGGCCGCGTCCCAGAGAGGAGGGCAAGGGCGACCGCGTCCCAGAGAGGAGGGCGAGGGCGACGGCGGCCGCGTCCCAGAGAGGAGGGCGACGGCGGCCGCGTCTCAGAGAGGAGGCGATGGCGGCGCTGCGGCGAGGGTGGAGGGGGTGATGTGGATGGGGAAGAAGGGGAGGGAGAGGAAAAGACGAGAGGTGGGTGTCCTGGATTTTTTTGGTGAAAAGGTAGGTTTTATGTAGATTAAGGGTATATTGGGGATTTTCACGTGGGTGTCCTCATCCGTTTTGTGGGTGTCCTCATCGCGTGGGTGTCCTCATAGGATCCTTGGGTGCCTTTAGCCGCGCCCTTTTTATTTTCTTCTGGATTGTTTAGCTCTCCATAGAAACCAAAAGCACTAAGAAAAAATTCCTCCAAAATCAAATAGAGGCGTTGAAGAAAATCACACCAAATCGATTCAAATTCAAAGAATCCATCTCAAAACCAATAAATGATTACACTGAAAAAATACGCACCAACTTGCACCATTTAACCCTCTGAACTTATATACAAAATCATCGAAACCAAATCGCTGAATTCACTAAATTTGTCTCCACCCAAAATTCGCCAAAAACCACCTTCCCTGAAAAATTGCGAAATTGGAGATGAATGGGAAATCAATATATGAAATTGACAAGGGGTTTCGATCAAGTCGTGTGTATGTAGCAAAATTGACAAATCTACTTGCAAGATAAGACCTAGTCAATATATCATATGACCCACAAAGTACACAAAATTCCACACATACGACTGGAAATATTGATTTCTTTAGAGTATTAAATGTGAGGACTATATGGTTGAGTGCAGTTGAATTATTACCTTTTCAAAAAATTATGCAATTGAAATATTAAATGTTAAGTTTTATTAGCTTGCACATTTCTATTAAATTTAAAGTCATGTGTTTAAGTTAAAGTTAATGTCACATTTCATCACGTGATATAATATTTTAGTAACGACAAGACTATTAATTTGGAGCTATAATAATATTGAAATTAATAAATAAATTGAGCAATAAAATCAATATTATTACACCCATGAATGAAGGTTAAAATAGGCAATCAAAGTTGTATGTATTTAGTCAAATTGACAAATCAATACTTCATTGTCAAGACCTATTCTATGTAATTTTTCCACAAATACTTCATTAAAATGTTTTTACACTTCATTTTCTAATTTTATTTTGCAAAATACTATTCAGCAATAATTTATATGCAAGTTTTTCTTCTAAGTTGACTTGACCTGGGATATTTCAGCAAACATGCACACTCAATTAAGTCTATATAAATGGATTAAAATATAGCCTTTAGAATAACCACATTAATATAAATTCTTTCTCATACAGATTATTAATATATACTCGCGTAGTTGTTTATCTCGAAATAGTTATGGCTATTAAGTTTTTTCCCTTATTAATGTTGCTTTTTGTTGTTTTAGCATACGATTTTCAAACTGTTTCAGGGGAAGCCCTTCTAACGTTCAAGCAAGGCCTTATCGTGGGGAAGTGAAGACGACAAAAAAGAATGCTGCAAATGGAGTCGCGTTCGATGCAGCAACACCACTGGTCACGTCACTGCTCTCCAACTTGCTTTCCAACTTGCTTTCTACGAAGTTAGAGGTACGATTAGTCCAGCCTTGCTTGAGTTGCATCATTTGAAAGAATTGAGCCTGCAGGGAAATTCTTTTGGAGGGACCATTCCGAAATTCTTCGGTTCCATGAAAAGTTTGCAACACCTGAATCTCGGGTACTGCAAATTTTTCGGGAGTATTCCTCACGAGTTAGGGAACCTTACCAACTTGCGCACACTCGATCTTGAGGGAAACAACCTCTGGTCGACGAACCTCTATTGGCTTTCTCATTTGCCAATGTTATCTCTACTTAATTTGAATTCTGCAGACATAAGTGATACCAATTGGCTTCAACATGTAGTGTTGAACGTTCCTTCTCTGCAACAATTGTCCTTGTGGAGTTGTATGGTTACTGATCCCGTTACCAAATACCCTCCCCATCTTTTTGTCAACTCCTCTTCTTCTACATATCTTTCCTCCCTTCATTTGTCTTATAATAATCTCACTTCTTCCATATTTGATTGGTTATTCAACATAAGCTTGAGTCTTGTTTCTATAGACTTGAATTCCAATTTACTAGATGGCCCAATTCCAGATGCCTTTGGAAGATTAACTTTTCTCCAAGATCTTTTTCTTTCCGAAAACATGCTTGAAGGTGGGGTTCCAAAATCATTCGGGAATTTAAGCCATTTGCAATCTCTATATCTTTCCCGGAATCACTTGAAGGTTCCAATTGATAAAATCTTGGAAAACCTACCATGCACACAATTGGCATTACTAGACTTAAGAACCACTCAACTTACAGGGTCAGTCCCTGTTGCAAGTCTTGGCCGACTTGGTAAGCTTGAATTTTTGCTTCTCTCCAATAATTCTTTGCAA
Source organism: Galeopsis tetrahit (assembly GCA_963675135.1). Taxonomy (NCBI): domain Eukaryota; kingdom Viridiplantae; phylum Streptophyta; class Magnoliopsida; order Lamiales; family Lamiaceae; genus Galeopsis; species Galeopsis tetrahit. The sequence goes on from OY776128.1 coordinate 81,232,776, forward strand.
GGCACAATCTCTCATGCCCACTTTATCAACCTTGCCAACTTAAAGTTCTTGAGTCTATCCTTCAATTCTTTGACCCTTGACTTGAGCCCTGATTGGATTCCCCCTTTTCATTTAGAATACATTGAATTAGCAAGTTGCAAAATGGGACCATCTTTTCCAACATGGCTTAAGACACAAAAGAATTTCAGGAGCCTTGATCTATCTAATAATAGTATATCAGATGAAGTGCCTAAATGGTTTTGGAACTTATCTCCTAGTTTAAATTACTTAAAACTCTCTCATAATCAGATGAGTGGCAACATTCCTGATTTATCTTCCATTTACTTAAGGTTCATAGATGTTAGCTCTAATAAGTTTTCAGGCCCTCTGCCATTACTCCCTCCCGATATTAGATTTGTTCAGTTAAGCAAAAATAGGTTCTTAGGATCGAATCTCTCATTATCTATATGCAACTTTACCAGCAGACTTCTTTTGCTTGACCTCTCTAGTAATCAATTATCGGGAGCACTTCCCAACTGCTGGGAGACGATGACTGATTTGAGAGTCATCAATTTGAATAACAACAGCCTTTCTGGTAAAATTCCACATTCTTTGGGTTCTTTATCCGAATTGGTGTCACTGCACTTAGGGGATAATAATTTATCCGGAGAGTTGCCTTCGTCTTTGAAGAATTGTCGACTTCTACAACTGATAGATGTTGGAGGCAATAAATTAACCGGAAATATCCCACCATGGTTAGGTGAAATTTATAATGTGCTCCATCTTTTCTTACGTCGAAATAGTTTTTCTGGTGGTATTCCTAAAGAGATATGCAAATTGGCACAACTACAAGTCTTGGACATCTCTGGAAATAATATATCTGGAAAAATTCCGCATTGCTTCGACAACTTCACATCATTGATTGACATTAATAGTTCAACTACCACCATGATTCAAATCTTGGTAAGTTACGACTATTACATTGAGTACGCATTGGTTCAGTGGAAAGGTCAGGAGTCAGAGTACAAAAATATTTTGGGACTTCTTAAGCTAATTGATCTTTCGAGCAACAGATTAGTCGGAAGTATTCCTAAAGCATTTTCTGATTTGAGGGGTCTGCGTTCATTGAACCTGTCAAGGAATAGTTTAACAGGAAGCATGGATTCGAATATTGGTGAGATGGGGAGTTTAGAAGTCCTTGATTTGTCGCAAAACCAACTCTCCGGTGAGATACCCATTGGCTTGGCACAAATGCATTTTTTGAGCGTTCTTGATTTGTCCAACAACCATTTATCTGGCAAAATTCCATCGGGTACTCAATTGCAGAGCTTCAACGAATCATGTTTTGAAGGGAACTCTGAACTATGTGGAAAACCTCTCAAGTTGTGCCCAGAAGACGACGTCAAGCCACCCATCACTACTGCAGAAGATGATATGGAGGATGAAAATGAAGGATTTTTTGGCCTATCCTCTACGCAAGAACTTGGAATGTCAATCGTGTTTGGGTTCATTGTTGGGTTTTGGGGATTGGTTGGCTCTTTCGTTTTGAAGAGATCTTGGAGATTTGCGTTGTTTAAGTTCTTCGACGCCATTGTTGATTGGTTGTTGGTGACTACAGCTCTGTTTCTCAACAAATTCAGACGCAACTGAACTGAAGGTAACTAACTACTTTTATATTTTCATCTTCATAATATCGTTCAATTTCTTGTAATATCGTATGGATATTTCAGATGTAGCTGCTCTCTGAAGACGTGGAAGGTTCGTGGGGCGACGAGTGGATTGGATAAAAGAAGATTTGTTACTACAGCTTATGTACTTGTGTTTAGAATCACTTATTTACATAGTTAGAGTTTCTAAACACCACTATTGTTAGTTTGTTTTGAAAAGTTTCAATAATGTTAATAATATTGATCAAAATTGCAAAGCATACATCCAAACTAATTAAGCTTGTCAGTAGTCTTGCAACCTCTATATACCACAACACATATTCGTTGAAAATATTATTCCATTAAAAGAAGAAATTAATTATCAGCTACCACACTCGTATACATCGTCTACCAATAATTACTACATAACTTACTCAGTAGCAGAGCAGGCCGAACAGTTTGCAAGGTTAACGTCTCCTCACTCCCATGGTCTGACCCGACCCCCTATTGTAGTCGATGAATCACTTGCAAAGGCATTCCCCTCCTTTTATGTGATTATCTAATGTTGCAATTCTCTATTCTGAATAAGCATTCTTTTCTCAAAGGTGTATCTGTGAAGATGGCTCTAATAAAATCTTCCACCTGCATTGTTAGACAAGTGCAGTGTTACAAAACAATAGCAATTTATGCCACTATGTGGAGTAGCCTAAATGTAAAATACTTAAAATTAAATAACTTATATGTTGTGTTCACTCCGTTCCACTTTATCTGTTACTTTTGAAACTAAAAAAAGTTGCAAAATATCTGTCACCTATAATTTCCCAAGAAATATTAATGATGTGGAGGGAATACCAAGAAAATGAAAGAATATCAAAGTGTTATTGCTTTTAGATGTGAACCAAACATGTACTTCCTCCATTCCGTGATTACTTACACACTTTTTTTATTATTCTAAAGATTACTTGCACACTTTTAATATGGAAATATCGAAAAAAATTAATACCCTCCCAACATCATTTTAGTTTCAAAATTGTCACTCATTTTTTACATACATTTTACTTTACACCTCACCAAATTACTTAAAATAATCCTCATTTATCTTATATCATCAATCACTAAATAAAAACTGTGTCTGTCAAATCGTGCAAGTGAGCTAAGCTACCCATTGGGCCTTTTTGCTCCTTTTTATACTCTTCTCTGAGTTGGGCTCAAAATGAGCTGACGTATTGCTAAAATTAATTAGTCATTTTTATTTGGCTCTCCATTTTAATCCTTTTTCTTCTCGATTGTTTGACTTCAATAATATTGTGTTTTATTTTCATTTTTTCTATAAGTTTTTTTTAACTTTAAAAAATTTATGAATTTAGAAAATTCATAGAATTCATGCACGACTGACTTTTTTTATTTCATTGATTTGTATGAATTTTCATAGATTTAACATGATTGCGGAATACTTTTTTTTTTTTTTCCAATATATATTTCACGATTTAAAAAAGAAAGTCTTAAAAAGATTCGAACAAAATAGTGATAAAAAAAGTTTTAAAAACATCTCCAATAAAATATATAATAAGTAAACAATCCACGTTTCTTATTCTTTTATCCTTACAAAAAAAGATGGCAAACATTAACATTAAATGTTAAAAAAGTAAAAACTAATTTATTAAATAAGGTCATTTTAGTTCAATGAAAAATAATTAACAATCATATAACAAATAAATAAGTCTATAATTTGATATTATACATACCAAAATGGAAAATAAGTATATGTAATTATGGGTGCTAATGGAGTACATGTAATTTAAATAAATTGAGCAATAAAATCAATATTAATTACACCCATAAATTGAGCTCATATATACGTACACACAACTAGACTATTTTTTAACTTTATACATAAATATTTATAAAATTACTCATCAAAACTGCATGTACTCATTAATTATTACATTTTTTTTAATACATGTATCAATCTACATATAAAAATTATTATAAGATAGAATGAGTATTAAATTACACCAATAAGTAAGAAGGGTCAATTAAAATATTTAGGCCAATCAAGTCGTGTGTACGTAGGAAAATTGAAAATCTACTTGCAAGACAAGACCTAGTCTATATATATCATATGACCAACAAATACACAAAATTCCCCACATACGACTAAACGTGTGGAAATATTGATTTTTTTAAAGTATAAAGTATGAGGACAATGGGTGAGTGAAGTTGACGTATTACCTTTCCAAAAGATATGAAATTAAAATATTAAATGTTCAGTTTTATTAGTTTGTACGTTTTTATTAATTTAGAGTCATGTGTTTAAGTTAAAGTTAGTGTCACATTTCATCACGTGTGCAATGCAGACTCAATTAGTGATCACCAACCCTATTCAACAAAAACTGATTTGTACAAAAAAATCTGCCCTATTCAACAAAAACTGATTTGTACAAAAAAATCTGAGGTACAAAATACACCTAGTCTAATACATATAGGCCTAGTTCGAGTAGACATATATATAATTAACACGTAAGAACGCATTCAATTGTGTATATAAAATAATTGAAAGACATTTTTTTTTTTAAGTCTCGGGTATGCGATCTTAGATCGACTAATCCCGGGGGATCAATTCCACCGTCCACTTGCGAGGATCCCGTTTAAAATCAGAGCTTTGCGCTCTGTATGAACATGGCCCCATAGAAATTGTTTGCACCTTAGAGGGTTCAATTGAAATACACATTATTTACGATTCGACGTGGATTAGTTAAAATACCTCGATGGTTATAAATAAATCAAACATATCTATTGACATGCCAAATTATTGCTTAGTAAAGTTTTTCCTCGTGACAAGAATAATTAAAAAAAAAAAAAAAGAGTTTATATGGTATTGAACTTCTGATATATTTTAAGTTTAATTATTTGAATTCAATAAAATGTTCTTACATAATTTATTTGTTTAGGTAAAAAACACCCACCGCCTACAAAAACCGCCGCCCACCTTTCTCCTCAATCCACCACTCTCCTCCACCGCTCTTTCCGTAGCGCCACCGCACCGCCATCATCGTCTCGCTTAATTTCTTTTGTATCCAGAGTGCGCATTCAGTGGAATTAGGAGTTTCTTTTTAGATTTTTAGTTGGGATCTATGGATAGATCCTTCCTGGCGGCGCTAGGTGACGGATCAGGTGAGTCTTCCGTTGATCCCATTTATTTTTCTGTATTTATTTTTCCCGTGTTTTAGTTGTTTCCTTTTATTTTTCTATATTTCCCTTACTGCTTCCTTAGATGTTTTTACCTTAATTCTGCGTATTTCTGTTGGCGGTTTCTCTAACTCTGCGTTTACGCGGCCTACTTCCTTTTGGGACTCCCTTTGGTACCTGCTTTCCCTCTTTTGGGATTTGGTGATGTTTGGATGAAGATTTTGGCGCTCGGTGATTCTTTGTCCTTATATTTTTATCTTTAGTTTTTCTTGAGTTGTTGATACCTTAGTGTTGGGCATCTCGATTCGAGAAATGGAGATCTGTGCTTCTTTAGTGGACAAAGTTTTCACTCGTTTTATTACTTCCTCACGATTGAAGGTGACAACGACGTCTACTGTCTCGATTTGAAGATCTTGAATTTGTAATTGTTGTATCACTATTCTGATCTTTGTAACCACTTCAAAAAATATATATTATTTGTTTAGTTATTGATGAGTACTACTAATTCAAATATGACATAATATAATATTTTAGTAACAGTGAGGAGAAGACTATTAATTTGGAGCTATTACAAGATATAATAATCGGTTCAGTTTTCCTTTTCCACTTTTAGTGTGTTTTAGTGGTATTCCATTTTTTTTTAACACGTATCGTCTCCAATATTATAGGGCATTGATTATTTTTTAATATGATACATGTCAATTATCTATATAGTAGAATACGATGTGAACACCGAAACGGGAACAAGTGATCTCATCCAAATAACTTATATGTGAAGTTGACTTGACCTGGGATATTTTCACAAACATTCACACTGAATTAAGTCTATATAAATGGATCAACATATAGCATTTAGAACCACATTAATATAACTTCTTTCTCATACAAATTATTAATATATAGTTGTTTATCTCGAAAAGAGTAATGGCTATTAAGTTTTTTTCCTTATTAATGTTGCTTTTTGTGATTTTAGCATACGATTTTCAAACTGTTTCAGGAGAAACATTAATCAGGTGCATAGAGAAGGAAAGGCGAGCCCTTCTAACGTTCAAGCAAGGCCTTATAGATGACGAAGGTCTTCTCTCATCGTGGGGAAGTGAAGACGACAAAAAAGAATGCTGCAAATGGAGTGGCGTTCAATGCACCACTGGCCACGTCACTGCTCTCCAAATTGAAGAAGTTTTAAGTGAAAATGGTACTTTCTGCAGAGTTAGAGGTACGATTAGTCCAGCCTTGCTTGAGTTGCATCATTTGAAAGAATTGATCCTGCAGGAAAATTCTTTTGGAGGGACCATTCCGAAATTCATCGGTTCCATGAAAAGTTTGCAACACCTGAATCTCGAGTACTGCGGATTTTTCGGGAGTATTCCTCACGAGTTAGGGAACCTTACCAACTTGCGCACACTCGATCTTGGGGGAAACCACCTCCTCCGGTCGACGAACCTCTATTGGCTTTCTCATTTGCCAATGTTATCTCTACTTAATTTGGATTCTGCAAACATAAGTGATACCAATTGGCTTCAACATGTAGTGTTGAACGTTCCTTCTTTGCAGGAATTGTCGTTGGGGGGGTGTATGCTTACTGATCCCGTTACCAAATACCCTCCACATCTCTTTGTCAACTCATCTTCTACATATCTTTCCTCCCTTGATTTTTTGTTTAATAATCTCACTTCTTCCACATTTGATTGGTTATTCAACATAAGCTCGAGTCTTGTTTATATAGACCTGAGTTCCAATTTACTAGATGGCCCAATTCCAGATGCCTTTGGGAGATTAATTTTTCTTCGTGAACTTCGTCTTTTTCGTAACATGCTTGAAGGTGGGGTTCCAAAATCATTCGGGAATTTAAGCCATTTGCAATCTCTATACCTCTTCGGGAATCACTTGAAGGTTCCAATTGATAAAATCTTGGAAAACCTACCATGCACACAATTGGCATTACTAGACTTAAGAACCACTCAACTTACAGGGTCAGTCCCTGTTGCAAGTCTTGGCCGACTTGGTAAGCTTGAATATTTGCTTCTCTCCAATAATTCTTTGCAAGGCACAATCTCTGAGACCCACTTCACCAACCTTGGCAACTTAAAGTTCTTGAGTCTATCCTTCAATTCTTTGACCCTTGACTTGAGCCCTGATTGGATTCCCCCTTTTCAGTTGCTATCCATAGAATTAGCAAGTTGCAAAATGGGACCATCTTTTCCAACATGGCTTAAGACACAAAAGAACTTCTACACCCTTGATCTATCTAATAATAGTATATCAAATGAAGTGCCTAAATGGTTTTGGAATTACTTATCTCCTGATTTAGGTTACTTAAAACTCTCTGATAATCAGATGACTGGCATCATTCCTGACTATCTTCCATTTACTTAGATTTGATAGATGTTAGCTCTAATAAGTTTTCAGGCCCTCTGCCATTACTCCATCCCAATATTAGTTTTGTTCAGTTAAGCAAAAATAGGTTCTTAGGATCGAATCTCTCATTATCTATATGCAACTTTACCAACAATCTCCAGTTGCTTGACCTCTCTAGTAATCAATTATCGGGAGCACTTCCCAATTGTTGGGAGAATATGAAAGATTTGACAGTTATCAATTTGAATAACAACAGCCTTTCTGGTAAAATTCCACATTCTTTGGGTTCTTTATCCAACCTGGTGTCACTGCACTTAGGGGATAATAATTTATCCGGAGAGTTGCCTTCGTCTTTGAAGAATTGTCGACTTCTACAACTGATGGATGTTGGAGGTAATAAATTAACAGGAAATATCCCACCATGGCTAGGTGAAATTCCAAATATGCTTCATCTTGTCTTACGTCGAAACAATTTTTATGATGGTATTCCTGAGGAGATATGCAAATTGACACAACTACAAGTCTTGGACATCTCGGGAAATAATATATCCGGAAAAATTCCACAGTGCTTCGACAACTTCACATCGTTGATTGACACCAATAGTTCAACAACCACCACGATTCTTATCGGTGTTGGTCTGGGCAATTTCATTGAATATGCCTTAGTTCAATGGAAAGGTCAGGAGTCGGAGTACAAAAATATTTTGGGACTTCTTAAGCTAATTGATCTTTCAAGCAACAGATTAGCCGGAAGCATTCCTAAAGCATTTTCTGATTTGAGGGGTCTACAGTCATTGAACCTGTCAAGGAATAGTCTAACAGGAAGTATGGATTCGAATATTGGTGAGATGGGGAGTTTAGAAGTCCTTGATTTGTCGCAAAACCAACTCTCCGGTGAGATACCCATTGGCTTGGCACAATTGCACTTTCTGAGCTTTCTTGATTTGTCCAACAACCATTTATCTGGCAAAATTCCATCGAGTACTCAATTACAGAGCTTCAACGAATCATGTTTCGAAGGGAACTCTGAACTATGTGGAAAACCTCTCAAGTTGTGCTCAGAAGACGACGTCAGGCCATCCATCACTACTGCAGAAGATGATATGGAGGATGAAAATGAAGGATTTTTTGGCCTATCCTCTACGCAAGAACTTGGAAAGTCAATCGTGTTTGGGTTCATTGTTGGGTTTTGGGGATTGGTTGGCTCGTTGGTTTTGAAGAGATCTTGGAGATTTGCGTCGTTTAACTTCTTCGACGCCATTGTTGATTTGTTGTTTGTGACTACAACTCTGTTTCTCAACAAATTCAGACGCAACTGATCACCTGAAGGTAACTGAATACTATTATGGTTTCATCTTCATACTATTGTTCAATTTCTTGTAATGTCATATGGATATTTCAGATGTAGCTACTCTCTGAAGACGTGGAAGGTTCATGAGGCGTCAAGTGGATTGGAGAAAAGGAGATTTGTTACTACAACTGCTATTGTTAGTTTGTTTTGAAAAGTTTCAATAATTGTAATAATTGATCTTCAGTTTTACATTAAAGCTATAAACCCATATGGTTTATGTTGAATTTTGACCGGTAGTTGAGCTCTGTATGTTTGCATGTCTGGGGTTTTCTGATTCTTTTCCCCTTTTGATTGGAGGGAGTTTCTCTATTTTAGCTAATAATGTTGTTAGTGGTGTTTGTGAATAAGCATGAATGCATGATGAGCTAATTGCTGTTATATAAATTTACTAAATGGAAAATTTAAGAATTTTTCTAGATGGAACTAATTTGAGAATACTATAAGGATTAAGGACACATTTAAATACCAGAATTTTTCTAGAGGGAACTGTAAGAATGTAATCTGTTACCTTTCTCATTAAACAAAGTCAAAGATATATACAACTCAGAATCCTCTATTCTAGGCTATCAATCAGGAACAAACTCTACGCCTACCATATATACACGATTCATAATATATTCACATATATATATCTATTACACCCCCTCAATTGAAGCGGGAGGACGACAAACGCTGAGATTGGATCGAAACTCTTCAAATAAAACTTGTGGAAGCCCTTTCGTAAAAATATCCGCGATCTGATATCGGGATGGAACATGTAGTATCCGAACCTGGCCCCGAGCCACCTTTTCTCGAACAAAATGAATGTCCATCTCAATATGCTTAGTCTGTTGATGTTGTACTAGATTCCCGGATAAATAAATCATACTCACATTATCACAATAAATGAGTGTCGCCTTCGGAAGAGGGCAGTGGAGTTCAAGCAATAAATTTCGTAGCCTGCATGACTCCGAAACAACATTGGCAACTCCGCGATATTCAGCTTCAGCGCTAGAACGAGATAAAGTATTTTGACGCTTAGCCGACCAAGAAATCAAATTATCACCTAAGAACACACAATATCCTGAAGTCGAGCGTCGCGTATCAGGGCAGCCTCCCCAGTCCGCGTCGGTGTAAGCAAGAAGGGAAATCTGTGGAGAGGAATATAGTTGAAGACCATGATCTAATGTGCCTTTAACATATCTCACAATTCTCTTCAAAGAAGACATATGAACCTCCCTTGGGGCATGCATAAATAGGCACACTTGCTGAACGGCATAAGAGATATTCGGGCGGGTGAATGTGAGATATTGGAGTGCACCTGCAAGGCTCCTGTACAATGTCGGATCATCAAACAAAGGGCTATCGAACGAACTGAGTTTGGGCTTCGTGTCAACCGGCGTGAACGAAGGCTTGCACGATGATAAACCAGCACGCTCAATAATCTCATTAGCATACTTGCGCTGAGATAGAAAAAGCCCGGTTGAAGTCTTGGAAACAGCAACCCCCAAAAAATAGTGCAAGGGACCCAAGTCTTTCATTGAAAATTCCGCACTGAGTTGAGAAATGATCGAGCGACGAAGTGAGTCAGACGACACCGTTAGCACAATGTCATCGACGTACAGCAAGAGGTAAGCCAATTCATCACCATTTCTAAGCACGAACACTACAAAAAAACTGCGAAATACCGACGGAATTTTACCGACGGATTGAAATCCGTCGGGATTACCGACGGATTGCAAAAGTCAACCGATTTACCGACGGAAATTGTTTTCCGTCGGTATTACCGACGGAATATAAATTCCGTCGGTAATTACCGACAGATATTCCGTCGACAATCAAAAAAAAAAAAAAATTACCGACGGAAATTTCCGTCTCTAACCACAAAATTAAAAAAAATATATTAAAAAAATTAAAAAAATTATGATTACCGACGGAAATTTCCGTCTCTAACCACAAAATTAAAAAAAAATATATTAAAAATATTAAAATAATTAAAAAATATTAAAAAAATATATTAAAAATATTAAAAAAATATATTGAAAATATTAAAAAAAATGTGCAAAAATTAAATTATTAATTAAAGAAGAAAATTTTTTAGTTAGAAATTTATGATTGATTAAAATATAAAATTTGTTGATTAAATTTGAAACATGTCTATTAAATTATAAAATTGTTGATTAAGTTAATTAGGAAATTATTGATTAAATTATAAAATTTTATATTAAATTAAGAAAATTATTGATTAAATTAGGAAATTTTATATTAAATTAGAAAATTATTGATCAAATTAGAAATTTTTATATTAAATTAGAAAATTATTGATTAAATTAGAAATTTTTATGTTATATTGTTTGAACATAATTTCTTTAGTGTTTATATCAATTTAGTTTATATGATAATTAAGTCTTTGTGTGAATTAATAAATAAAATAAAAATTAATATAAGTGTAATCATATTTAATCAAAACAAAAACAAAAAAAATTATACATGTGAATTTTAGAATTTTAATTAAAACCAAAAAATTACATTTATAGATTAACAAGTTAATATTACAATAATTATAAGTCACAAATTTAGTGATTAATATAAGTGAAAGAATGTTAATTATTAAAGGAATTTGTTGTTTAACTTGTTTTGAATAAAAATATGATGCATGCATACATTAAATTATTAATATACTATTTGAAAATAAGATTCACACATATACAATAGTTATATAGTTATAAGTCACAAATATAGTGATTAATATAAGTAAAAGAATGTTCAATTATTAAATGAATTTATTTAAAAAAAAAAGAGTAAAACATGTATAATAATATGAACTATTTAGAATTTTAATCAAAACACAAAAAATAAACAAATTAGATTTAATATATAAATTAAAAAAATTAAATTTAAATTAGTTTTAAATCACAAATTTAGTTATGGTAATATAGAAAGAAATTAATTTTGTGAATTGTTTAAAAAAAATTGGGTCGAAAATGAGTACATATACAATTAATATTATAATTATTAACGAAAAACAGACTTGTCCGAGTGGCGGGCGCTCCTCACTATGCGCCCACACACCCGGGTTCGAGTCCCATGCATGCCGCTTAAAATCTACAATTAAATTCGGGCCCTCGCGGGCCTTGCTGGGTGTGGGCCGGGCTGGGCCAGCCCGTTGGCCTGGGCCCAGGTTAAATTTTTTTTTTTAATTTTGTTTTACCGACGGAATATATTCCGTCGGTAATTAAAAAATAAAAAAAAATTACGTCGGTAATTCCGTCGGTAATTAAAAAAAATTAAAAAAAAAGAAAAAAAAATTCTGTCGGTAATTCCGTCGGTAAGACTTACCGACGAGGTTGGCACCGACGGAATTTTTCCGTCGGTATTTCCGTCGGAAAACACTGTTACCGACCGAATTTCCGTCTCTATTTCCGTCGGTAAAACAGCTCTTTTTTGTAGTGGAACAACGAGTGGTCAGCCCGACTCCGGACAAACCCAATATTGGTCACAGTCTGTAAACCGGGTGTTCCATGCACGCGGTGCTTGCTTCAAGCCGTAGAGAGACTTTTGCAATAAGCAAACATGGTTCGGAAACTTGGGGTCCCGAAACCCAAGCGGCTGATGCATGTAGACAGTGTCACCAAGCGTGCCATGAAGAAATGCATTTTTGACGTCGAGTTGATGAATACCCCATTTCTTGGAAAGAGCCAAACTTAGAACAGTACGGATGGTTGTGGGTTTCACCACTGGACTGAAAGTCTCGCCACAATCAATTCCCACCTGTTGAGTTTTTTCATCACCTACAAAACGAGCTTTATGCCTCTCAAAAGACCCATTAGCACGTTCTTTATGAGTAAAAATCCACATGCAACGAATAATATTAACACCAACAGGACGGGGTACCAATATCTACGTCTTATTTGCAATAAGAGCATTAAATCCTCAACCATAGCCAATTTCCAGTTAGGATCATTGAGGGCCGACACAGGATTTTTTGGTAATGGGGATTTTTGAACAGAGGAAGTAAGATTGAATTGGTGTTTGGGTTTAAACACCCCACGTTGGCTACGGGTAACCGGGCGCCGTGAGGGAAGAGGAGGGCTCGGCCGGGAGGAGGGCTCGGAGGTGGATTACAAACCTGAACCAAAGGAGGGGCCGAAACCTGGGTAGGTGGATCACGATGCAAGGATACATAGGGTGATGGAGAATCATCGACAAGGTCAGGACTTGGCTCAGAATTCGTAATTTCCGAAAATATATACAACTCAGAATCCTCTATTTTAGGCTATCAATCAGGAACAAACTCTACGCCTACCATATATACACGATTCATAATATATTCACATATATATATTTATTACGAACATTTAAATACAAGTTTCATCTTATTTATATTTCCTTGTAGGAGTTGCTAGATTTAACCGATTTGAGAATTTTGTATGTGTTGATTTGGTCAGTTACAGAGGCCTGCTTATAATCAAGCTTGTCTCAATATAGTCTGCATTGAGGCATAATTTATTGCTGGTTACTTACTGAATTTATTTCTTTGGCCGATAATGCTACTAAATTCTGCTGTCAGATGTATCGACGACATTGATCTTGAAACCGGGGCCTGTTGTGATCTTGAAGCAATTTTCATCCGTTAAAACAAATATAAATTTACTATGAGACTAAAAGTAGAACTGGTTTTAGATTCCATAATCCAAATCCTGGTTAAAAACCCAAAACAAACATCACTACTAAAGGCTTCCCATTCAAGAATCTCAGTGTACTTTTCTCTCTGAAATTGTCAGCTCTGTTCTCTAGTCTCTCTTCCAGAGGGCATCCTTGGTTGAAAAGTCTAGGCAGAAGCCTCCTGAGAGAATTCGTGTTGTAACTGATGACGGCATTATGATGAGGTGCTGAACAAGATATTATAATTTTTCAATTTGTAGTCCAGTGTTATGATTTATGCACATCAATTTTAGTTCTTCTAGAAGCTGAAGAAATGCTACATGCTATTCTTCAGGGATGACAAAATGATCTGCCCCGAGGTCGACCCGCCCTGCTCTGAGAGGTTTAGATCTGCTCTGCCCTGCCCCATCCTTAAAACAGGGCAAATCTGCCCCGCCGTGCGGGGCAGGGCAGGCATGGATCCATGTATTATAAAAATCTTCCCTGCCCTGAATATAAAAATCGGCAAATTGTTGGTTGAGAATCGTGGTTATACATGTGAAGAACATAAAGTATGATTAAATTTTGAATATTTTGGTGCAATTCTTGCAAGAAGTAGTATTTTGATGCAACTAATGTATGATCAGGTGACGACGAAAGATGGATATATTCTAAGCGTGCAGAGGATTCCGACGGGGCGATCAGGCGGCAGCAACGGAGCTAAGCCGCCAGCTCTTCTCCAACATGGACTCCTCAGCGTTGCTCCTTGCAACTCTTTTCATAATATTACATTTATTTTACTTTTGCTCCTTATACTTTCTGTTTTCTCCAACCCTTTTGATTTTTTCCCTTGCAATTTCTTTACAAGGAGTAAAAAACATAGTAAAAAACAACGCTATGTTGCTCGTTCCTCCATAGAAGTTGAGTATCGTGCAATTGCTTATGTTTGATTAGTGTGAAAATTGTTCGAAATTCATGTGTTTAATTTGCATGATTTTATAGAATTTCGTACTCAATTCACTTGATTTGGAGAAATGGTGTAGGTTGATATTTTTGTAGGAAAATGAGCATTTATGGAACAAAACACACCTCAATTATACTGTGGAGTCAATCGAACCAAAATCGATAAGAGTAAAATGGAGAAAAGAAAAGCCCAATTCAGCAGCCCATATAATTAAATGAAGGCCCTGGCTATATACCCCTCCAGCTTTGTTAAGTATATTCCCCTTATCCATTTATTAATTTAATATTAATGTAAAATACCAAATTTATCCTTTTAGTAAAATATAAAAGGATAAATACACTCCTTCTAACCCTAACCCTAGAAAAAGTAGCTGCCTCCCCCAAATTCCGTCGTCGCCGTCAGTCGCCCATCCGGCCGCCGCCGTCCCTCCGACAACCACCAATGCCCCTCGACTAAATGTAGAAACTAACCTTGAAATTAAAAAAAAAAAAAAAATCGACAAACCAGATTCGACCAAAAACACTACCGTCAACACTGGTTTATCGACCAAACACACTTTGGTCGGTAAGATTCAATCGAATTTTTTTTAAAAAAAGAGATGAAATTTTCGACTAAAAAGACTCCCGTCGACAAATTCTTGTCAACGAGAGAATTTTTGGGCGATTGATTGTTATCGAAATTTTCTTTTAAAAAAAAAGGAAAAAAAATATACCTCCATCTCCGATGGGAAACGGCGACGTGCGGGGGTTCATGGCCGATGGGAAGGGCGGTCGCGTGTAGGTGGGGGTCGTAACCTCGATGGCGGAATCGAGCAGAAGAAAAAAAAAAGTTGCGCGAGGGGCGGGGCGGCGACTGGGGCCGCGCGAAGGGCGGGGGAGTTTTTGTAGAGGAAAGGGAGAAAAAAAAAGAGTGGACGCCGCCGTGAAGGGGGTGGGGCCGCCGGTACAAGGGAGGAGGAGGCTGGGCGTAGTGGGCGGCGATGCGGGTGGGGGCGGCGCCGGTACCTGGGAAGGGCGGCCGTTTGGTGGAGGTGGAGGTGGAGGGGAAGAGGAATAGTTTTAGGGTTTTTTGTAAATTGAAGAAGAAGAAGGAAATATATAAGATAAATTAGGAATAAGGGTATTTAGGGTATTTTGAGGGGGAGTATATCTAACATTGAGAGGAGTACATAAATCGGGGGAGTATACTTAACAAGGCTGGAGGGGTATATAGCCAGGGCCTTAAATGAAGGATCAATGTTGGTGGCTTATTTTGGTGTAGACATGGGCGGTTTTTAACCGCCGAACCGGCAAAACCGCCGGTTTCGCAAATCGTCGGTTACGGTTCAAAAACCGAACCGTAACCGGAAAATGGCGGTTCGGTTTCGGTTGCTAGTTTTGGCAAACCGAAACCGCCGATTTTCCGGTTTTTATTATTATTATTTTTTTAATACACAATTCTTCTATTTTTTATGTATAAATTTAAGTCATATAATTTTTATTAAATTCTAGTAATGTAGTTTCTAAAAAAGGAGTTGAAACGAACAAAAAACGAGCGAAAACGGAGTGAAAACGAGTAAAAAACGGAGAGAGAAAGAAAAAAAAAACCGCCTAACCGCCGGTTTTTAACCGAACCGGCGGTTAGAAAACCGTAAGTCCGTAACCGTAACCGGCGGTTTGCCGGTTCGGTTTCAGTTACCAAAAATGCAAAACCGTAACCGGCGGTTTCGGCCGGTTGAACATGTCTATTTTGGTGGCCCAAACTAGAATATTAAAGGAAGAGAAAGGGTGTGGCTAAAGGCACACACGGATCCTATGAGGACACCCACGCGATGAGGACACACACATGCAATGGGATGAGGACACCCACGTGAAAAACCCGAAATTACCCTCCTCTCAATTAAAACTCTAATTCATTCTTATCTTCTTCTCTCTCCATTTCAATTTCAGTACACCCACCAGGCCACCACTCCCTCCCCATCACTCCAATGGCCGCCACCCATCCCTCCTCCCTCTCAGGCACGGCCGCCGCCCACCAACTTCCTCCCTCGCGCCGTCGCCTGTGTTTCAAGAAGAAGGCGTCGACGACGTCACTCCTCCTCCCTCGCCACGCCGGCGCCCCCGTTTCAAGAAGTTGCCACTGTCGTTCGCTGTTTGAAGAAGGAGGCGTCGTCCATTCGCACCCCTCATCACCCAAGCCTCGCCACCGTTGCCGCGGTTTGAAGAAGAAGAAACTCGTCTCCACCGCCGTACGCTGTTTGAAGAAGAAGATCTAGTAGGTTTTTGTTGTTTTTTTTGGAATTTTCGTTGTTTTTCCAAAGCGATTTTTTTTTTGGAACATTTGGACAAAATTGTTTTACAGATCTAGTTCCCAAATTTTTTGAAACATTACAGATCTGGTAGGTTCCCAATTTTTTTTTTATTTGGAACAAAATTTCTTGCTCTTCGATTTGCCCATTCAAAAAAAAATTGTTGTTTTTTTTGGACAAATGATGTTCGGGAATTTTTTTCGCACAAATTGAGTTTGTTTGTGAAATGTTTTCGGACATCTTAACTATGTCCACCTAAAATTTTTGAACATTATTGATTTGTTCGAAAAAAAATTTTGAACAACTCTTTTTTTTCGGACAAGGTTGATTTGTCCGAAAAAAAATCCCTAAATACAGTCTTTTGAAATTTTCGGACAAATTTAAGTTGTTTTGAAAAAAAATTCGAACATATTGAGTTTGTTTATTAAAAAATTTCGGACATATTAAGATTTTATTTTTGTTGTTGAAATTTTGGGTTTTTAGGATTTTTTTTTAATCGAACTTATGGTGGTTGTTTTGGTGGTGATGGTGGGGATCCGGATTATTCCGGTGTGAAATGGAATGGATGGGTGTACTCTTCCGTCCATTTTTTTTAAAATTTGCAGGAAGGGTACAATCGACATTTCACATACTCCTTGTGATAATTAAAAAAAAGATTCGGTGGGTGTCCTCGTAGGATCCGTGTGTGCCTTTAGCCGCACCCAAGAGAAAAAGGTGGGAACTTGTGCATTAATTCACATGCAAGAAGCCAGCTGAAATCTTGAAATCAATTCACGGCCCAATTTTAATGGAACAAGGGGCCATTTTCATTTATTCAAAAGGAGGGCACAAGTGCCTTAAGCTGGGAGGAGAAATAGAGCAGCTCATTTCCCCCGCATTTCACTTCACTCAATACACTCTTAATTTAATTTAATTTTACTTTACTAGCTAGTTTCAATGGAGTATTTTATTTTATTTTATTGTAAGTGTTGAAGGATTTAAAGAACAATTTCTTAAATTTAATGTTTTACTATTTATATTTCATAAGCTTGCTTTTCATTGTTAATTTAGTTATTGGCTAAGTTTGTTGGTGTTTGGATTTATGATGGAATTAGATTTTTAATTAGTTTAGTTTTGATTGTTTAATTCTATTGATGGTGTATTGATTAAATTAGTGGGTATTTATTGATCAATTGCATGATTTCAATTATTAAATTTTATGTTGAAGCATGATTAGTGCAACGAGAGTTGGTTAGTCGTGTAGATCGTATAATCGAGGGTTGGAATAAATGTGATTTGAGTATATATTTGGTTTATCGCAACGAGAGTTGGGTAAATTTCATTAGAACCCCATTAATTTACATTAATTACTTGAATGAGAATTTAGGTAATTAGTGAAGAGATTATAGGAGTTTGGTTTCTAGCATTCAAAAAATATGATTAGAGATTAAATTAGTATAGCTTAGGTACAATCTTCTAATTGTGTGATTATCCGGATAAGAACGATTCTATCCTTCTGTTCTGGCCCAGTTTCGAACAAGACATTCAATATTTTTGTAATTTTCTGTATAAATTTGATAGAAAGTTGAAGATAGGAAGATGGAGAACGGAGAGAGAATTGAGAGAGAATATTGATAATACTATTCTTGTTGAATTCATTCAGTCTGCAAATGGCTTAATAACAACTAGTTGGGACCACTGTCTTCTTGCAAATTAAGATATTCTAAAGGACTAAATTGCAAAATATTAAACTACTAAGATAGATAAGTAAATAATAAATCAACGGCTGAGATTAATTCTCCCCAATCCTTCTCCACCGTTGGGTAATTCTTTTATCTTCAGACCAAATTTCTCCAACTCTTGTACTTTCCCAACCTCCTTGAAAACTTCATCTCTTTCCCCAAACGAAGAACCCTTTGTTTCATCTTTAACTCCTACAATGCACATAACACATTCCTCCCGATCTTAGGTGCTTTATTAGATACATTTTTAGTGATTGCTCCTATCATGCACCAATCAATGAATTAAACGTACGTACAAGTTAAGCTTTAATCGATTTTCACATAATGAAGAACACCCAAACACTACTTCTCACATTTGATCTTGATAATCATTTTACTTGTTTTTCCTAGTTAGTGTTTATCTTGTTGGTTTTTACATTTAGTTTTAGTCGCTCACCCCATGCTCTTTCACTATAATTACGTGGCGACATATATCACTAAGGCTACACAAGCTAACTAGTCCGGTGGTTCGACAATTTAACCGGACACTTTTTTTTACTACGAGGACCCTCTTACACTTGAGAGGCGAGTATTGAAAAATACGTGTCAATGTTGTTGCTGAAGTTCAATGGGTCAAATCTCTCCTCTCTGAACTTCACATTACGATCTCAACCACTTCATCCATCTACTGTGATAACATTGGTGCTACCTACTTGTGCTCGAACCCTGTGTTTCACTCTCGTATGAAGCACATCTCCATTGACTATCACTTTGTTCAGGACTTGGTTCAAAAATCTCTCCTTCGAGTTGCTCACGTCTCCTCTGTTGATCAACTAGCCGACGCACTCACCAAGCCCCTCTCACACCCCCGCCTTCGTCTTCTCATGTCTAAGATTGGTGTAAATCGTAACGATAAATCATCATTAGTGTAAATCGTAACGGTAAATCATCATTAGTGTAAATCGTAACGGTAGCTAATTAGATGAGATTACACCCCTCTCAATGTAATATAAATAGGAATGTTCTTATCAATGGTTAACATCTTTTCCATTCACATCATATTCTATATATGTACATTTCTGCGTACTTGGGATCAATTTAGTGTAAATATTACTTCCCATTTTAAATTGTTTCATTTTTCATACAGATCGAGGAAACATATTTTATATGATTGAAATTCTAAACAATCCACGTTTCTTATTTTTTTACCCTTACAAAAAAGATAACAAATTGAAAAAGTAAAATATAAGTTTATTAAATAAGGTGATGCAGGGAAGCGTACACGATAAAGGGTGAAGTCCGTTGATTTCGATAGAAATACCGGAAAACACAATATAAGGAGACTCCTTAGATAAATTTCATATTCAATCTGTAATGTATTTCCTCTCCAAATACGTCCCTTTTTAAAAGGATTACAAAAGTTTAGTCAAACTTAATAAAAACAGCAAATTACAAGAATGTAAATTAAATATAAATTGCTGAAATTTAAGGAATTAAAGATAGAATACTAATTTGTAGGTAGGAATAAATAGTGACTCTTCAAGTGTCTTCATCTCCATCATTCTTCCCCTCTTCGGAACGATTCGCCCTCGAATCGAAATCGCAACTAGCTTTGTTTTCATTGTAAATGTACGGAGACAAGCTGAAACATCTTTATACTCTTTTAGCCAAACAATAATAACAATTTGACCTTCCGTCGCAAGAGTGATGTGGTTTCCATCACCATAAGTAAATAACACAAAATAGTTTTGTTCAACTCCCATTGTTGAGCCAAGAATATTGGGATGAACATCCTCAATTATAAAAATATTTTCATTCTGCTCGTCGAAAATTGGGGGACCACTATTGCCAACATCAACATCATCAACTAAAATATTGATAAACTCATTGAAACTTGGTGGTACATTATAACCACAAATGTCATCAGAATATTTATAAAAAATTGATGGTCCATCATAACCACAATCTTCATCAAAATATTCATCAAAAATTGGTGGTCCATCATAACCACAATTTTCATCAAAATATTCCTCAAAAATTGGAATCATCGTCAAGAATCGTACCTGAGCTCTGAATACCAATTGATGCAGGGAAGCGTACACGATAAAAGGTGAAGTCCGTTGATTTCGATAGAAATGCCGGAAAACACAAGATAAATGATGAAGTCCGTTGATTTCGATAGAAATGCCGGAAAACACAATATAAAGAGACTCCTTAAATAAATTTCATATTCAATCTGTAATGTATTTCCTCTTCAAATACGTCCCTTTTTAAAAGGATTACAAAAGTTTAGTCAAACTTAATAAAAGCAGCAAATTACAAGAATATAAATTAAATATAAATTACTGTAATTTAAGGAATTAAAGATAGAATACTAATTTGTAGGTAGGAATAAATAGTGACTCTTCAGTTGTCTTCATCTCCATCATAAGGTCATTCAATGAAAAATCATATAACAAATAAATAAGTTTATATATTTATACATACCAAAATTGTACTCCCTTCGTCCCAATTAGATAGATTTGTTTTCCTTTTATGGATGTTCCATTTAATTTTTTTTTCCTTTTATGGATGTCCCATTTAAATAGGCTTGTTTTCATATAAAGTACTCCCTCCACTTTTAATTAAGTGTCATTTTAACAATTTTCAACAAATTAAGATATATAATCATGGACCATTTTACCCTTCATTAATGATAACTAATTTTAATATTAAATTTATGTTTAGTAATGAATGTGGCCAATATTGTAAGTGATATTCATGTATAAAATAATTACGGCATGATTGGTATGATTGAATGGAATTGTGGCTGAATGGAATGAACTCGTGAATGGAATGAAAGGCTGAATGGAATGACAAAATAATAGTCATTCTTATGATTGGTATGGATAAGGAATGAAATTGAAGTATTATATAAATTTATGGCTATTAAAAATATAATGATTGATTGGAAATACTAAATATATTTCAAACAATAATAATATTATTATTAATTTTAATTATTAGATCTTTAATACTCATATATATATTTTTATTATTTTTAATTTTTTAATAATAATAATATTATTAATATTTATTACTTTTATATATTTTTACTCCTTATTAATATTTTTTTATTATAATACTTTTATTATATATAAATTATAATATTTTTATTAAATAATACTCTAATATTATTTTTTTATAATTATTTAAGATAATTAATATTATTATAAATTATTATTATTATTTTTATTTTTATTAATATGTTGTGAGTTGGAGTATTATTTATATTATTAAAATATTTTATTATTTTTATTATTAGAATGAAATTTATAATTTATTTTTTAATAAATAATGTTATTATTATTTTTACAATTATAATTATTTTTGTTTGTTATTTTTTGAAAATATAAAATAATGTTGTTATAATTAAAAAATAAGTTATGACATTTTTTTAAAGTATTTTTTTTAAAAAGTTCATTCCTAAAGATATAGGAATAGCTAAAACCATGGGGGGAGAGATGAATCACCATTCCCTAACTTTGGGGAATATTCATTCCATTTGGAATGACCATTCCTAATATAAAAACATACCAATCGAGGCATTTGGAATAGAATCAAGAATGATCATTCCATTCCCACGTCATTCCTGCGTACCAATCATGCCGTTAAGGTTTGTCCATGATTTATGCTTAGTACTATATTCAAAAGGAAAAAAAACTTAAATCAAGTTAAAGAAAATGAATGGAGTATAATGTATAAGGGTAAAATTGTCAAAATTAAAGAAAAAGATGTAGAATGACACTTATTTTGAAAATATTAAAAAAGACAAAGTGACACTTAATTAAAAACGGAGGGAGTAATGTTTTCTAATTCATTTACTAATATAACCTTATGTATTAATTACATTAGAAAGTACAACATTAATTAAATAGAGTTATAATAGAAATTTTACTTGTATAATGTGTCTTTCAAATACAATTTCTTAATTTTTATAAAAAGTCAAACAAGTCTATCTAAATGGGACGGAGGAAGTAAATAAGTATATCTAACTGTCGGTGCTAATGGAGTACATTTAATTTAACAATATTAATTACACCCATGAATGAAGGTTAAAATAGGCAATCAAAGTTGTATGTATTTAATTAGTAAAATTGACAAATCAATACTTCATTGTCAAGACCTAGTCTATGTATTTTTTCCACATGTACAGACAACGACTAAACGGTGACAAAGAGGTCAAACTAACTGTGTATGATGAAAACTCATTAAATCTCCTATTCAAAATATGTCATTTTGGTTGAATGCACATTGCAAACAAATATATCAACACAGGTAACACAGGTAAATATGCATATAAAAGGCGATAAAATAAAATAAGTTTAACATACTTTTATTAAAAATTTGGATTACAACTCTAGTTAATCGACGTGTTCCGAATTTTGAATTGACCTATAATTTAGTAGGAGAAAGTTGATGTAGTAGTATGTGACTTATTCCATCATACCACTGCAATTCTATTTTCATTCTCCTATTTTCCTAGAAAAGAGGAAGAAAATATACTTGATTTTGAAGATAAGGAAAAAGATAATATGAGAATATGAGATATTATTCAGCAATAATTTATATGTGAACGTCTTTCAAGCACAATCCACAACCACAAGTTTGTCTTCTAAGTTGACTTGACCTGGGATATTTCCACAAACATGCACACTCAATTTAAGTCTATATAAATGGATTAAAATATAGCCTTTAGAACCACATTAATATAACTTCTTCTTTCTCATACAAATTATTAATAAATAGTTGTTTATCTCTCCAAAGAGTAATGGCTATTAAGTTGTTTCCCTTATTAATGTTGCTTTTTGTTGTTTTAGCATATGATTTTCAAACTGTTTCAGGAGAAACAATAATCAGGTGCATTGAGAAGGAGAGACGAGCCCTTCTAACGTTCAAGCAAGGCCTTATAGATGACTACGGTCATCTCTCGTCGTGGGGAAGTGAAGACGACAAAAAAGAATGTTGCAAATGGAGTGGCGTTCGATGCAGCAACACCACTGGTCACGTCACTACTCTCCAACTTGATTCCTACGCAGTTAGAGGTACGATTAGTCCAGCCTTGCTTGAATTGCATCATTTGAAAGAATTGAACCTGCAGGAAAATTCTTTTAAAGAGACCATTCCGAAATTCATCGGTTCCATGAAAAGTTTGCAACACCTGAATCTCGGCTACTGTGAATTTTTCGGGAGTATTCCTCACGAGCTAGGGAACCTTACCAATTTGCGCACACTCGATCTTCGAAAAAACAACCTCTGGTCAACGAACCTCGATTGGCTTTCTCATTTGCCAATGTTATCTCTACTTAATTTGAATTTTGCAAACATAAGTGATACCAATTGGCTTCAACATGTAGTGTTGAACGTTCCTTCTCTGCAGGAATTGTCGTTGGGGGTGTGTATGCTTACAAATCCCGTTACCAAATACCCTCCACATCTTTTTGTCAACTCCTCCTCTTCTTCTACATATCTTTCCTCCCTTCATTTGTCTCTTAATAATCTCACTTCTTACATATTTGATTGGTTATTCAACATAAGCTCGAGTCTTGTTTCTATAGACCTGACTAGTAATTTACTAGATGGCCCAATTCCAGATGCCTTTGGTAGATTAACTTTTCTCCAGAAGCTTTATCTTTCTTATAACATGCTTGAAGGTGGGGTTCCAAAATCATTCGGGAATTTAAGCCATTTGCAATCTCTATATCTTTCCCGGAATCACTTGAAGGTTCCAATTGATAAAATCTTGGAAAACATACCATGCACACAATTGGCATTACTAGACTTAATGAGCACTCAACTTACAGGGTCAGTCCCTGTTGCAAGTCTTGGCCGACTTGGTAAGCTTGAATCTTTGGATCTCTCCAATAATTCTTTGCAAGGCACAATATATGAGACTCACTTCATCAACCTTGCCAACTTAAAGTTCTTGGGTCTATCCTTCAATTCTTTGACCCTTGACTTGAGCCCTGATTGGATTCCCCCTTTTCATTTGGAAATCATTCAATTAGCAAGTTGCAAAATGGGACCATCTTTTCCAACATGGCTTAAGACACAAAAGAATTTTGTGAGGCTTGATATTTCTAACAATAGTATATCTGATGAAGTGCCTAAATGGTTTTGGAATTACTTATCTCCTGATTTATATTACTTAAAACTCTCTGATAATCAAATGAGTGGCAACATTCCTGACTTATCTTCCATTTACTTAGATTTGATAGATGTTAGCTCTAATAAGTTTTCAGGCCCTCTGCCATTACTCCATCCCGATGTTACTGTTGTTCAGTTGAGCAAAAATAGGTTCTCAAGATCAAATCTCTCATTATCTATATGCAACTTTACCAGCAGTCTCCAGTTGCTTGACCTCTCTAGTAATCAATTATCGGGAGCACTTCCCAACTGCTGGGAGACGATGACTAATTTGAGAGTCGTCAATTTGAATAACAACAGCCTTTCTGGTAAAATTCCACATTCTTTGGGTTATTTATCCGACCTGGTGTCACTGCACTTGGGGGATAATAATTTATCCGGAGAGTTGCCTTCGTCTTTGAAGAATTGTCGGCTTCTACAACTGATGGATGTTGGAGGTAATAAATTAACCGGAAATATCCCACCATGGCTACGTAAAATTCCGAATATGCTTCATCTTGTCCTGCGTCGAAATAGTTTTTATGGTGATATTCCTAAACAGATATGCAAATTGGCACAACTACAAGTCTTGGACCTCTCGGGAAATAATATATCCGGAAAAATTCCACACTGCTTCGACAACTTCACATCATTGATTGACATTAATAGTTCAACTACCACCATGATTCAAATCTTGGTAAGTTACGACTATTACATTGAGTACGCATTAGTTCAATGGAAAGGCCAGGAGTCAGAGTACAAAAATATTTTGGGACTTCTTAAGCTAATTGATCTTTCAAGCAACAGATTAGTCGGAAGTATTCCTAAAGCGTTTTCTGATTTGAGGGGTCTGCAGTCATTGAACCTGTCAAGGAATAGTCTAACAGGAAGCATGGATTCGAATATTGGTGAGATGGGGAGTTTAGAAGTCCTTGATTTTTCGCAAAACCAACTCTCCGGTGAGATACCCATTGGCTTGGCACAAATGCATTTTTTGAGCGTTCTTGATTTGTCCAACAACCATTTATCTGGCAAAATTCCAACGGGTACTCAATTACAGAGCTTCAACGAATCATGTTTCGAAGGGAACTCTGAACTATGTGGAAAACCTCTCAAGTTGTGCCCAGAAGACGACGTCAAGCCACCCATCACTACTGCAGAAGATGATATGGAGGATGAAAATGAAGGATTTTTTGGCCTATCCTTTACGCAAGAACTTGGAATGTCAATCGTGTTTGGGTTCATTGTTGGGTTTTGGGGATTGGTTGGCTCGTTGATTTTGAAGAGATCTTGGAGATTTGCGTCGTTTAACTTCTTCGACGCCATTGTTGATTGGTTATGTGTGACTACAACTCTGTTTCTCAACAAATTCAGACGCAACTGAAGTGAAGGTAACTGAATACTATTATGGTTTCATCTTCATAATATTGTTCAATTTCTTGTAATGTCGTATGGATATTTCAGATGTAGCTGCTCTATGAAGACGTGGAAGGTTCGTGGGGGGACGAGTGGATTGGAGAAAAGAAGATTTGTTACTACAACTTATGTACTTTTGAGTTTACAAACACCACTGCTATTGGTAGTTTGTTTTGAAAAGTTTCAATAATTGTAATAATTGATCTTCAGTTTTACTACAGCTTATGTACTTTTGAGTTTATAAACACCACTGCTATTGTTAGTTTGTTTTGAAAAGTTTCAATAATTGTAATAATTGATCTTCAGTTTTACATTAAAGTTTTAAACCCGTATGGTTTATGTTGATTTTTAACCGGTAGTTGAGCTCTGTATGTTTATTTCTGCTCTCTATTTTAGCTAATAAGCATGAATGCATGATGAGCTAATTGCTGTTATATAAATTTACTAAATGGAAAATTTAAGAATTTTTCTAGATGGAACCAATTTGAGAATACTATTTAAATACCAGAATTTTTCTAGAGGGAACATTTAAATACAAGTTTCGTCTTATTTATATTTCCTTGATTTAACCGATTTGAGAATTTTGTATGTGTTGATTTGGTCAGTTACAGAGGCCTGCTTATAGTCAAGCTTGTCTCAATATACTCTGCATTGAGGCATAATTTATTGCTGGTTACTTACTGAGCTTGTCTCAATATACTCTGCATTGAGGCATAATTTATTGCTGGTTACTTACTGAATTTATTTGTTGGATTTTGATGTTAAATATTCTGTGGACAATTTTAGATGGATTTATATATCTTGCAGTAAGTTAATTTTTGTAATGCATCTGTTTCTTCAGCATTGGTTATTTCCCCAATAAGGTAAAGAAATCTACGGTTCCTTTGTTTCATTTTAGTTATTCTTTTTTGTGATCCATTTAGTTCTTTAATTGGTTTGGGTGTTCTGCCTGGTTATATATTTGTCAACATGAATTATGGCTAACAATAGAAGTGGTTGTTCGAATTTTGAACCAGATTAAGTTTCTCCCAACATACTCTTGATCTTAGTGTGTTAATAATCTTGTGATGGCTTTTCTCTAAATATGGGTACTACTCAACTTACCTTTCCTTCATACAGTTGAACATTTCCCATTTCTTGGGCCTATAATGCTACTAAATTCTGCTGTCAGATGTATCGACGACATTGATCTTGAAACCGGGGCCTGTTGTGATCTTGAAGCAATTTTCATCCGTTAAAACAAATATAAATTTACTATGAGACTAAAAGTTGAACTGGTTTTAGATTCCATAATCCAAATCCTGATTTTTAAAACCCAAAAGAAACATCACTAAGGGTATGTTTGTTTTGGGATTATGTAGGATGGGGGAAATCCTGGATGGGGAAATCCTGATAAATAGTAATTGTGTGTGTTTGTTTTGGGATTTTAAGTAGGATGAGATGTAACTTTATGTCAAATCAAATTGTGTAAGAGCGGTTGGATGGGATGTAATAGTAGGATGTATATATATTTTTAGGGATGAGTGTAGTTGGATGGGGAAATCCGGATGTAAAATCCCGAAGTAGAACAAGGACGTGGGACGTTACGTCCCACGTCCGGACGGGTGAGTCCCAAAACAAACATGCCCTAAAGGCTTCAATTGTATTCCCTCCGTCCCAATTAGATAGACTTGTTTTCTCTTTATGGATGTCCCATTTAAATAGGTTTGTTTTCATATAAAATAATGTTTTCTAATTCATTTACTAATATAACTCTATGCATTAATTACATTAGAAAGTACAACATTAATTAAATAGGGTTATAATAGAAATTTTACTTGTATAATGTGTCTTTCAAATACAATTTCTTAATTTTTATAAAAAGTCAAACAAGTCTATCTAAATGGAACGGAGTGAATAAATAAGTATATCTAACTGTCGGTGCTAATGGAGTACATTTAATTTAACAATATTAATTACACCCATGAATGAAGGTTAAAATAGGCAATCAAAAAGTTGTATGTATTTAATTAGTAAAATTGACAAATCAATACTTCATTGTCAAGACCTAGTCTATGTATTTTTTCCAAACAGACAACGACTGAACGGTGACAAAGAGGTCAAACTAACTGTGTATGATGAAAACTCATTAAATCTCCTATTCAAAATATGTCATTTTGGTTGAATACACATTGCAAACCAATATATCAACCCAGGTAAATATGCATATAAAAAACGATAAAATAAAATAAATTTAACATACATTTATTAAAAATTTGGATTACAACTTTAATTGATCGACTTATTCCATCATACTACTGCAATTCTATTTTCATTCTCCTATTTTCCTAGAAAAGAGGAAGAAAATATACTTGATCTTGAAGATAAGGAAAAAGATAATATGAGATATTATTCAGCAATAATTTATATGTGAACGTCTTTCAAGCACAATCCACAACCACATGTTTGTCTTCTAAGTTGACTTGACCTGGGATATTTCCACAAACATTCACACTCAATTAAGTCTATATAATTGGATTCAAATATAGCCTTTAGAAGAACCACATTAATATAACTTCTTCTTTCTCATACAAATTATTAATATATAGTTGTTTATCTCCAAAGAGTAATGGCTATTAAGTTTTTTCCCTTATTATTAATGTTGCTTTTTGTTGTTTTAGCATATGATTTTCAAATTGTTTCAGGAGAAACACTAATCAGGTGCATAGAGAAGGAGAGACGAGCCCTTCTAACGTTCGAGCAAGGCCTTATAGATGACGAAGGTCTTCTCTCGTCGTGGGGAAGTGAAGACGACAAAAAAGAATGTTGCAAATGGAGTGGCGTTCAATGCAGCAACACCACTGGTCACGTCACTGCTCTCCAACTTGATTTCTACACAGTTAGAGGTACAATTAGTCCAGCCTTGCTTGAGTTGCATCATTTGAAAGAATTGAGCCTGCAGGGATATTCTTTTGGAGGGACCATTCCGAAATTCATCGGTTCCATGAAAAGTTTGCAACACCTGAATCTCGGGTACTGCGGATTTTTCGGGAGTATTCCTCACGAGTTAGGGAACCTTACCAACTTGCGCACACTCGATCTTGGGGGAAACCACCTCCTCTGGTCGACGAACCTCTATTGGCTTTCTCATTTGCCAATGTTATCTCTACTTATTTTGGATAATGCAAACATAAGTGATACCAATTGGCTTCAACATGTAGTGTTGAACGTTCCTTCTCTCCAGATATTGTGGTTGAGGGAGTGTATGCTTACAAATCCCGTTACCAAATACCCTCCACATCTTTTTGTCAACTCCTCTTCTTCTACATATCTTTCCTCTCTCTATCTGTCTGATAATAATCTCACTTCTTCCACATTTGATTGGTTATTCAACATAAGCTCGAGTCTTGTTTCTATAGACCTGGGTTATAATTTACTAGATGGCCCAATTCCAGATGCCTTTGGGAGATTATTTTTTCTTCGTGAACTTTATCTTTTTGGTAACATGCTTGAAGGTGGGGTTCCAAAATCATTCAGGAATTTAAGCCATTTGCAATCTCTATACCTCTTCGGGAATCACTTGAATGTTCCAATTGATAAAATCTTGGAAAACCTACCATGCACACAATTGGTATCACTAGACTTAGACAGCACTCAACTTACAGGGTCAGTCCCTGTTGCAAGTCTTGGCCGACTTGGTAAGCTTGAATATTTGCTTCTCTCCAATAATTCTTTGCAAGGCACAATATCTGAGACTCACTTCATCAACCTTGCCAACTTAAATTCCTTGAGTCTATCCTTCAATTCTTTGACCCTTGACTTGAGCCCTGATTGGATTCCCCCTTTTCATTTAGAATTCATTGATTTAGCAAGTTGCAAAATGGGACCATCTTTTCCAACATGGCTTAAGACACAAAAGAATTTCAAAATCATTGATATTTCTAACAATAGTATATCTGATGAAGTGCCTAAATGGTTTTGGAATTACTTGTCTCCTCATTTAATTCACTTAAAACTCTCTGATAATCAGATGACTGGCATCATTCCTGATTTATCTCTGATAAATTTCTTATATTTGATAGATGTTAGCTCTAATAAGTTTTCAGGCCCTCTGCCATTACTCCGTCCCGATATTAGTGTTGTTCAGTTAAGCAAAAATATGTTCTTAGGATCAAATCTCTCATTATCTATATGCAACTTTACCAGCAATCTCCAGTTGCTTGACCTCTCTAGTAATCAATTATCGGGAGCACTTCCCAACTGCTGGGAGACGATGACTTATTTGACAGTTATCAATTTGAATAACAACAGTCTTTCTGGTGAAATTCCACATTCTTTGGGTTCTTTATCCAACCTGGTGTCACTGCACTTAGGGGATAATAATTTATCCGGAGAGTTGCCTTCATCTTTGAAGAATTGTCGACTTCTACAACTGATGGATGTTGGAGGGAATAAGTTAACCGGAAATATCCCACCATGGCTGGGTGAAATTCCGAATATGCTTCATCTTGTCTTACGTCGAAATAGTTTTTATGGTGGTATTCCTGATGAGATATGCAAATTGACACAACTACAAGTCTTGGACATCTCTCAAAATAATATTTCCGGAAAAATTCCACACTGCTTCAACAATTTTGTATCGTTGATTGACAACAATAGTTCAACAACCACCACGATTCTCATCAGTGTTGGTTGGGGCAATTTCATTGAATATGCATTAGTTCAATGGAAAGGTCAGGAGTCAGAGTACAAAAATATTTTGGGACTTCTTAAGCTAATTGATCTTTCAAGCAACAGATTAGTCGGAAGCATTCCTAAAGCGTTTTCTGATTTGAGGGGTCTGCGTTCATTGAACCTGTCAAGGAATAGTCTAACAGGAAGCATGGATTCGAATATTGGTGAGATGGGGAGTTTAGAAGTCCTTGATTTGTCGCGAAACCAACTCTCCGGTGAGATACCCATTGGCTTGGCACAATTGAATTTTCTGAGCGTTCTTGATTTGTCCAACAACCATTTATCTGGCAAAATTCCATCGGGTACTCAATTGCAAAGCTTCAACGAATCATGTTTCGAAGGGAACTCAGAACTATGTGGAAAACCTCTCAAGTTGTGCCCAGAAGACGACGTCAGGCCATCCATCACTACTGCAGAAGATGATATGGAGGATGAAAATGAAGGATTTTTTGGCCTATCCTCTACGCAAGAACTTGGAATGTCAATCGTGTTTGGGTTCATTGTTGGGTTTTGGGGATTGGTTGGCTCGTTGATTTTGAAGAGATCTTGGAGATTTGCGTCGTTTAACTTCTTCGACGCCATTGTTGATTGGTTATGTGTGACTACAGCACTGTTTCTCAACAAATTCAGACGCAACTGAACTGAAGGTAACTGAATACTATTATGGTTTCATCTTCATAATATTGTTCAATTTCTTGTAATGTCGTATGGATATTTCAGATGTAGCTGCTCTCTGTAGACATGGAAGGTTCGTGAGGCGTCAAGTGGATTGGAGAAAAGAAGATTTGTTAGTTTGTTTTGAAAAGTTTCAATAATTGTAATAATTGATCTTCAGTTTTACATTAAAGTTTTAAACCCGTATGGTTTATGTTGATTTTTGACCGGTAGTTGAGCTCTGTATGTTTGCATGTCTGGGGTTTTCTGATTCTCTATTTTAGTTGCTAATTTTGTTAGTGGTGTTTGTGAATAAGCATGAATGCATGATGAGCTAATTGCTGTTATGTAAATTTACTAAATGGAAAATTTAAGAATTTTTCTAGATGGAACCAATTTGAGAATACTATTTAAATACCAGAATTTTTCTAGAGGGAACATTTAAATACAAGTTTCGTCTTATTTATATTTCCTTGATTTAACCGATTTGAGAATTTTGTATGTGTTGATTTGGTCAGTTACATAGGCCTGCTTATAGTCAAGCTTGTCTCAATATACTCTGCATTGAGGCATAATTTATGGCTGGTTAGTTACTGAATTTATTTGTTGGATTTTGATGTTAAATATTCTGTGGACAATTTTAGATGGATTTATATATCTTGCAGTAAGTTAGTTTTTGTAATGCATCTGTTTCTTCAGCATTGGTTATTTCCCCAATAAGGTAAAGAAATCAATGGTTCCTTTGTATCATTTTAGTTATTCTTTTTTGTGATCCATTTAGTTATATTTTTCAACATGAATTATGTCTAACAATAGAGCAGCTGTGAGAACCCAATCTTCAAGGGTGGACATGATGACGGCATTATGATGAGGTGCTGAACAAGATATTATTTGTAGTCCAGTGTTATGGTTTATGCACATCAATTTTAGTTCTTCTAGAAGCTGAAGAAATGCTGCATGCTATTCTTCTACAACACCACTAATAAACGGAAACCCTCTCAGATTATTGTTTTCAGGTAAAACTAGAGTCCAACGTAATGCCTTAGTGTGGTCATGCATTTTGTGTCAGATTATGACATTCTCTTTTATTGAATATCTGATTGAGTCATGTACATGCACAGTGTAATTGCTCATTTCCAATCACTATTATGGTTAAGATGCAGCAAGACTATCACGTTTATTTTTTGAGTAAAAGTGATGTTGTCGAATCGAAATTGAGTAATGAAGCTCCAATCCCTTTTGGGAGTGTTTGATTTCAGCTGGAAGTGGATGGAGAAGAGTAGTTTTCGTTTTGGGAATTGCGATGTTGAGTGAAGGCTTCTTTTTCTCTGGCTTGGTTTCGAAATCGAGGTAATCGTCGGAGAAGAAGAAGCTGGAGAATTCAAAATTGGAATTATCGGAAGTTGTGAAGGCGAAAGGAGGTACGAAAGCGGGAGGTTGATGAGGGAGACGGCGTGGTGAGGGAGACGGCGTGGCGGTGTGGTTGCCTGGTTGGTGGAGGATGGACGCGAGGAAGGAAGAAGATGAGTAAATTAGGGGTGTGTTAATGAATGAATTAGGGCTTTATGGTGGATAAGGGTATTTTTGTACTTTCTTAGGGTGTGTACTCATCGAACGGAGATGTCAAGTTTGACAAACGGTTGACTAACTTTGGGACCAAATGTGTCAAGTTTTTCTTTTTCGGGACTAAAATTCAGAATGTTGGGATCAAAATCATGAGTGCCCGTGGATGGTGGGACCAAAAGTGCATTTTACTCCTACCTTTACATACCACAACATATATATATATTGTAATGATTTTTGTCGGGGTGTATCTAGCAAACGTTAACAAACATAATCATTTATATTTGAGTGGTTTATACAAATTATAAGATGATCCTGAGGTGTTTTGGATGAAAGGTAATATTTAGGGTTTGGTGTTCTTGATGAAACTTAGAGAAAAAGCTATCAAGAATGTTTGATCTTTTTTAGGAAAGTTGGAATCTGAATTTATTAAGCCTTTAAAGGGCTTTATACAGTAGGTTACATTGCATGTAATTAATTGGTGACAGTTCAGCATTAATACACCTATTAATTAATAATATAGCTGCTATTAAATGATCATTTCATGCATTTAATGCCGCTACTTTGCATTAAATGTCTTTGAAATTATCCATTATGTGTCCCATCCTACAAGGTGCTCGTCGCCGAACACCATTATTACACCGCCTTTGACTTGTCAATGCTCCTAAGATGAATTCCATAGTTCGTTGTTCGGTATTGCTCGATGATGATGGCTTCTGGTCGTCCTCGCCTTAACCTGATCATTGGGTGTGCAGCTGGTCTTAGATCTTCTCCTTATAACTGTACTTTTGGATCTTCAAGACTTCTTCTTCGTCGTCATGACGTTGTTTGTCATTTTGTTCTCCGACGATCATCTTGACTTGAATAATACAAATTACCTTATTAATAATACCTCTAATTCTTCTTGTTTAAACGATCATCCATTACTTGTAATTGGATGCTCGTCCTCGCCATTGCTGACTGGGATTGAAGACTTTGACTATTCTTCGCTGACTATTTGATCGGTCAATAAGTCGTTTGTTGACTCTTTGACTGAATATAATATATATAACAACATATTTATCGAAAATATTATTCCATCGAAAGGAGAAATTGTTTATAAACTCCAGCCTCAAAATATCAACAATTTTACACAAAATATTTTTACTTTTAAGTTCGTACATTTTTTTTAACAAGTGTGTCTACCTGCATATAAAAAAATATTATGAGACAAGAATGAGTAATAATTACAATATTTTAGGCCAATCAAGTCGTGTGTACGTAGGAAAATTGAAAAATCTACTTGCAAGACAAGACCTAGTCTATATATATAATATATCATATGACCAACAAATACACAAAATTCCACACTTACAACAAAACGTGTGGAAATATTGATTTTTTAAAAGTATTAAGTGTGAGGACGATGGGTGAGTGAAGTTGACGTATTACCTTTCCAAAAGATATGAAATTAAAATATTAATTGTTCAGTTTTATTAGTATGCACGTTTCTATTAAGTTTAGAGTCATGTGTTTAAGTTAAAGTTAGTGTCACATTTCATCATGTGCCCAGTTGCACAGTGCAGACTCAATTAGTGATCACCAACCCGATTCAACAAAAACTGATTTGTACAAACAAAAAATGTACATTTTGAGGTACAAAATACACCTAGTCAAATACATATATGTCTTTTTTTTTTTTTAAAGGAAAAAAGGGATGTGTATTACTAGAGTACCAGTGGTACTCGGAGTGATAAATCGTTCAAGTATTACAATGGGATGCTACCCTCTACTCCTGTCCGGACTTCAGCAAAGAAGATAACACCTATCCAATAGCAAAACTTAAGTAACCAGCTCCTAGTCTAAGTACAGTTGCTAGAGTACGTTACAGAAGGGTCAAACTTGAAGTTGCACACCAATCGTTAAATGACATGGAGGAAAGGCACTCTCTGTGTTGCGAGAGCACGTTCCAAGACATAACTTGAATATCGACGAAGATCTGTTCAGGCTTGGGCTCCTCGTTCGCAAAGATCTTCTCGTTTCGAGCTTTCCAAGTGAACCACACGATCGTGCACCACAGGCTTTCTAAAATTGGGAGTTTTATTTTATTGCCGAGCAGACCACAAAATTGATGTAAGTGGGCTGCTGGCTTTGAGTGAAAAGCTATGTCTAGTTTGGTAGGTTAGATTAGTCCAGATATGAGGTTAATCAGATCCAAAATATATGTCTAATTAAAAAAAGAAATTACACCTAACACCTAAAAAAAATATTTGATTATGCCGTATACCAAATAAACGAAATACACTTTATTTAATTTACGATTAATGTGATCAGTAAGTTAAAATATCGTGACATGGTCATAGACTTCTAACATGTCTACTGACATACTAAATTATTGCTTAGTAAAGTCTTTCCTCGTGACAAGAATAATTAAGAAAAAAAGAGTTTATATATAACGTGTTAAGTACGGTGTTGAACTTCTGGATATATTTTAAGTTTAATTATTTGAATTCAATAAAATGTTCTTACATAATTTATTTGTTTAATTATTGATGAGTACTACTAATTCAAATATGACATAATATAATATTTTAGTAACAGTGAGGACAAGACTATTAATTTGGAGCTATTACAAGATATAATAATCGGTTCAGTTTTCCTGTTTCACTTTTAGTTTTTTATTGGTATTCCACCCTTTTGAATTTTTAACACGTGTCGCCCCCCATATTATAGTGCGTTGATTATTTTTAATATGACACATATAAATCATCTATATATAGTGGAATACGATATGGAACACCAAAACTGGAACAAGTGATCTCATCCGGATAACTTATATGTAAATATATATGTATTTTCAACCACAAGTTTGTCTTCTAAGTTGACTTGACCTGGGATAATTCCACAAACATTCACACTCAATTAAGTCTATATAAATGGATCAAAATATAGCGTTTAGAACCACACTAATATAACTTCTTTCTCAATACAAATTATTAATAGTTGTTTATCTCGAAAGAGTTATGACTATTAAGTTTTTTCCCTTATTAATGTTGCTTTTTGTGGTTTTAGCATACGATTTTCAAACAGTTTCAGGAGAAACATTAATCAGGTGCATAGAGAAGGAGAGGCGAGCCCTTCTAACGTTCAAGCAAGGCCTTATAGATGACCACGGTCTTCTCTCATCCTGGGGAAGTGAAGACGACAAAAAAGAATGTTGCAAATGGAGTGGCGTTCGATGCAGCAACACCACTGGCCACGTCACTGCTCTCCAACTTGAACCAATTTATTCGGGTGAATCTTTTGAAAGAATTGAACCTGCAGTTAGAGGTACGATTAGTCCAGCCTTGCTTGAGTTGCATCATTTGAAAGAATTGAACCTGCAGGAAAATTCTTTTAAAGAGACCATTCCGAAATTCATTGGTTCCATGAAAAGTTTGCAACACCTGAATCTCGGCTACTGCGGATTTTTCGGGAGTATTCCTCACGAGTTAGGGAACCTTACCAATTTGCGCACACTCAAACTTGGGGGAAACAACCTCTGGTCGACGAACCTCTATTGGCTTTCTCATTTGCCAATGTTATCTCTACTTATTTTGGATTCTGCAAACATAAGTGATACCAATTGGCTTCAACATGTAGTGTTGAACGTTCCTTCTTTGCAGGAATTGTGGTTGGGGAAGTGTATGCTTACAAATCCCGTTACCAAATACCCTCCCCATCTTTTTGTCAACTCATCTTCTTCTACATATCTTTCCTCTCTCTATCTGTCTAACAATAATCTCACTTCTTCCATATTTGATTGGTTATTCAACATAAGCTCGAGTCTTGTTTCTATAGACCTGGGTTATAATTTACTAGATGGCCCAATTCCAGATGCCTTTGGGAGATTAATTTTTCTTCGTGACCTTTATCTTTTTGGTAACATGCTTGAAGGTGGGGTTCCAAAATCATTCAGGAATTTAAACCATTTGCAATCTCTATACCTCTTCGGGAATCACTTGAATGTTCCAATTGATAAAATCTTGGAAAACCTACCATGCACACAATTGGTATCACTATACTTAAGCAACACTCAACTTACAGGGTCAGTCCCTGTTGCAAGTCTTGGCCGACTTGACAAGCTTGAATATTTGTATCTCTCCAATAATTCTTTGCAAGGCACAATCTCCGAGGCCCACTTCATCAACCTTGCCAACTTAAAGACCTTGAGTCTATCCTTCAATTCGTTGACCCTCGACTTGAGCCCTGATTGGATTCCCCCTTTTCATTTAGAATACCTTCAATTAGCAAGTTGCAAAATGGGACCATCTTTTCCAACATGGCTTAAGACACAAAAGAATTTCAGAAGGCTTGATATTTCTAGTAATAGTATATCAGATGAAGTGCCTAAATGGTTTTGGAACTTATCTCCTAGTTTAAATTACTTAAAACTCTCTCATAATCAGATGAGTGGCAACATTCCTGATTTATCTTCCATTTACTTAAGGTTCATAGATGTTAGCTCTAATAAGTTTTCAGGCCCTCTGCCATTACTCCCTCCCGATATTAGATTTGTTCAGTTAAGCAAAAATAGGTTCTTAGGATCGAATCTCTCATTATCTATATGCAACTTTACCAGCAGACTTCTTTTGCTTGACCTCTCTAGTAATCAATTATCGGGAGCACTTCCCAACTGCTGGGAGACGATGACTGATTTGAGAGTCATCAATTTGAATAACAACAGCCTTTCTGGTAAAATTCCACATTCTTTGGGTTCTTTATCCGAATTGGTGTCACTGCACTTAGGGGATAATAATTTATCCGGAGAGTTGCCTTCGTCTTTGAAGAATTGTCGACTTCTACAACTGATAGATGTTGGAGGCAATAAATTAACCGGAAATATCCCACCATGGTTAGGTGAAATTTATAATGTGCTCCATCTTTTCTTACGTCGAAATAGTTTTTCTGGTGGTATTCCTAAAGAGATATGCAAATTGGCACAACTACAAGTCTTGGACATCTCTGGAAATAATATATCTGGAAAAATTCCGCATTGCTTCGACAACTTCACATCATTGATTGACATTAATAGTTCAACTACCACCATGATTCAAATCTTGGTAAGTTACGACTATTACATTGAGTACGCATTGGTTCAGTGGAAAGGTCAGGAGTCAGAGTACAAAAATATTTTGGGACTTCTTAAGCTAATTGATCTTTCGAGCAACAGATTAGTCGGAAGTATTCCTAAAGCATTTTCTGATTTGAGGGGTCTGCGTTCATTGAACCTGTCAAGGAATAGTTTAACAGGAAGCATGGATTCGAATATTGGTGAGATGGGGAGTTTAGAAGTCCTTGATTTGTCGCAAAACCAACTCTCCGGTGAGATACCCATTGGCTTGGCACAAATGCATTTTTTGAGCGTTCTTGATTTGTCCAACAACCATTTATCTGGCAAAATTCCATCGGGTACTCAATTGCAGAGCTTCAACGAATCATGTTTTGAAGGGAACTCTGAACTATGTGGAAAACCTCTCAAGTTGTGCCCAGAAGACGACGTCAAGCCACCCATCACTACTGCAGAAGATGATATGGAGGATGAAAATGAAGGATTTTTTGGCCTATCCTCTACGCAAGAACTTGGAATGTCAATCGTGTTTGGGTTCATTGTTGGGTTTTGGGGATTGGTTGGCTCTTTCGTTTTGAAGAGATCTTGGAGATTTGCGTTGTTTAAGTTCTTCGACGCCATTGTTGATTGGTTGTTGGTGACTACAGCTCTGTTTCTCAACAAATTCAGACGCAACTGAACTGAAGGTAACTAACTACTTTTATATTTTCATCTTCATAATATCGTTCAATTTCTTGTAATATCGTATGGATATTTCAGATGTAGCTGCTCTCTGAAGACGTGGAAGGTTCGTGGGGCGACGAGTGGATTGGATAAAAGAAGATTTGTTACTACAGCTTATGTACTTGTGTTTAGAATCACTTATTTACATAGTTAGAGTTTCTAAACACCACTATTGTTAGTTTGTTTTGAAAAGTTTCAATAATGTTAATAATATTGATCAAAATTGCAAAGCATACATCCAAACTAATTAAGCTTGTCAGTAGTCTTGCAACCTCTATATACCACAACACATATTCGTTGAAAATATTATTCCATTAAAAGAAGAAATTAATTATCAGCTACCACACTCGTATACATCGTCTACCAATAATTACTACATAACTTACTCAGTAGCAGAGCAGGCCGAACAGTTTGCAAGGTTAACGTCTCCTCACTCCCATGGTCTGACCCGACCCCCTATTGTAGTCGATGAATCACTTGCAAAGGCATTCCCCTCCTTTTATGTGATTATCTAATGTTGCAATTCTCTATTCTGAATAAGCATTCTTTTCTCAAAGGTGTATCTGTGAAGATGGCTCTAATAAAATCTTCCACCTGCATTGTTAGACAAGTGCAGTGTTACAAAACAATAGCAATTTATGCCACTATGTGGAGTAGCCTAAATGTAAAATACTTAAAATTAAATAACTTATATGTTGTGTTCACTCCGTTCCACTTTATCTGTTACTTTTGAAACTAAAAAAAGTTGCAAAATATCTGTCACCTATAATTTCCCAAGAAATATTAATGATGTGGAGGGAATACCAAGAAAATGAAAGAATATCAAAGTGTTATTGCTTTTAGATGTGAACCAAACATGTACTTCCTCCATTCCGTGATTACTTACACACTTTTTTTATTATTCTAAAGATTACTTGCACACTTTTAATATGGAAATATCGAAAAAAATTAATACCCTCCCAACATCATTTTAGTTTCAAAATTGTCACTCATTTTTTACATACATTTTACTTTACACCTCACCAAATTACTTAAAATAATCCTCATTTATCTTATATCATCAATCACTAAATAAAAACTGTGTCTGTCAAATCGTGCAAGTGAGCTAAGCTACCCATTGGGCCTTTTTGCTCCTTTTTATACTCTTCTCTGAGTTGGGCTCAAAATGAGCTGACGTATTGCTAAAATTAATTAGTCATTTTTATTTGGCTCTCCATTTTAATCCTTTTTCTTCTCGATTGTTTGACTTCAATAATATTGTGTTTTATTTTCATTTTTTCTATAAGTTTTTTTTAACTTTAAAAAATTTATGAATTTAGAAAATTCATAGAATTCATGCACGACTGACTTTTTTTATTTCATTGATTTGTATGAATTTTCATAGATTTAACATGATTGCGGAATACTTTTTTTTTTTTTTCCAATATATATTTCACGATTTAAAAAAGAAAGTCTTAAAAAGATTCGAACAAAATAGTGATAAAAAAAGTTTTAAAAACATCTCCAATAAAATATATAATAAGTAAACAATCCACGTTTCTTATTCTTTTATCCTTACAAAAAAAGATGGCAAACATTAACATTAAATGTTAAAAAAGTAAAAACTAATTTATTAAATAAGGTCATTTTAGTTCAATGAAAAATAATTAACAATCATATAACAAATAAATAAGTCTATAATTTGATATTATACATACCAAAATGGAAAATAAGTATATGTAATTATGGGTGCTAATGGAGTACATGTAATTTAAATAAATTGAGCAATAAAATCAATATTAATTACACCCATAAATTGAGCTCATATATACGTACACACAACTAGACTATTTTTTAACTTTATACATAAATATTTATAAAATTACTCATCAAAACTGCATGTACTCATTAATTATTACATTTT
Organism: Galeopsis tetrahit; assembly: GCA_963675135.1. Classification (NCBI taxonomy): domain Eukaryota; kingdom Viridiplantae; phylum Streptophyta; class Magnoliopsida; order Lamiales; family Lamiaceae; genus Galeopsis; species Galeopsis tetrahit. Next base: position 81,273,099 of record OY776128.1, read on the forward strand.
TTTTAATACATGTATCAATCTACATATAAAAATTATTATAAGATAGAATGAGTATTAAATTACACCAATAAGTAAGAAGGGTCAATTAAAATATTTAGGCCAATCAAGTCGTGTGTACGTAGGAAAATTGAAAATCTACTTGCAAGACAAGACCTAGTCTATATATATCATATGACCAACAAATACACAAAATTCCCCACATACGACTAAACGTGTGGAAATATTGATTTTTTTAAAGTATAAAGTATGAGGACAATGGGTGAGTGAAGTTGACGTATTACCTTTCCAAAAGATATGAAATTAAAATATTAAATGTTCAGTTTTATTAGTTTGTACGTTTTTATTAATTTAGAGTCATGTGTTTAAGTTAAAGTTAGTGTCACATTTCATCACGTGTGCAATGCAGACTCAATTAGTGATCACCAACCCTATTCAACAAAAACTGATTTGTACAAAAAAATCTGCCCTATTCAACAAAAACTGATTTGTACAAAAAAATCTGAGGTACAAAATACACCTAGTCTAATACATATAGGCCTAGTTCGAGTAGACATATATATAATTAACACGTAAGAACGCATTCAATTGTGTATATAAAATAATTGAAAGACATTTTTTTTTTTAAGTCTCGGGTATGCGATCTTAGATCGACTAATCCCGGGGGATCAATTCCACCGTCCACTTGCGAGGATCCCGTTTAAAATCAGAGCTTTGCGCTCTGTATGAACATGGCCCCATAGAAATTGTTTGCACCTTAGAGGGTTCAATTGAAATACACATTATTTACGATTCGACGTGGATTAGTTAAAATACCTCGATGGTTATAAATAAATCAAACATATCTATTGACATGCCAAATTATTGCTTAGTAAAGTTTTTCCTCGTGACAAGAATAATTAAAAAAAAAAAAAAAGAGTTTATATGGTATTGAACTTCTGATATATTTTAAGTTTAATTATTTGAATTCAATAAAATGTTCTTACATAATTTATTTGTTTAGGTAAAAAACACCCACCGCCTACAAAAACCGCCGCCCACCTTTCTCCTCAATCCACCACTCTCCTCCACCGCTCTTTCCGTAGCGCCACCGCACCGCCATCATCGTCTCGCTTAATTTCTTTTGTATCCAGAGTGCGCATTCAGTGGAATTAGGAGTTTCTTTTTAGATTTTTAGTTGGGATCTATGGATAGATCCTTCCTGGCGGCGCTAGGTGACGGATCAGGTGAGTCTTCCGTTGATCCCATTTATTTTTCTGTATTTATTTTTCCCGTGTTTTAGTTGTTTCCTTTTATTTTTCTATATTTCCCTTACTGCTTCCTTAGATGTTTTTACCTTAATTCTGCGTATTTCTGTTGGCGGTTTCTCTAACTCTGCGTTTACGCGGCCTACTTCCTTTTGGGACTCCCTTTGGTACCTGCTTTCCCTCTTTTGGGATTTGGTGATGTTTGGATGAAGATTTTGGCGCTCGGTGATTCTTTGTCCTTATATTTTTATCTTTAGTTTTTCTTGAGTTGTTGATACCTTAGTGTTGGGCATCTCGATTCGAGAAATGGAGATCTGTGCTTCTTTAGTGGACAAAGTTTTCACTCGTTTTATTACTTCCTCACGATTGAAGGTGACAACGACGTCTACTGTCTCGATTTGAAGATCTTGAATTTGTAATTGTTGTATCACTATTCTGATCTTTGTAACCACTTCAAAAAATATATATTATTTGTTTAGTTATTGATGAGTACTACTAATTCAAATATGACATAATATAATATTTTAGTAACAGTGAGGAGAAGACTATTAATTTGGAGCTATTACAAGATATAATAATCGGTTCAGTTTTCCTTTTCCACTTTTAGTGTGTTTTAGTGGTATTCCATTTTTTTTTAACACGTATCGTCTCCAATATTATAGGGCATTGATTATTTTTTAATATGATACATGTCAATTATCTATATAGTAGAATACGATGTGAACACCGAAACGGGAACAAGTGATCTCATCCAAATAACTTATATGTGAAGTTGACTTGACCTGGGATATTTTCACAAACATTCACACTGAATTAAGTCTATATAAATGGATCAACATATAGCATTTAGAACCACATTAATATAACTTCTTTCTCATACAAATTATTAATATATAGTTGTTTATCTCGAAAAGAGTAATGGCTATTAAGTTTTTTTCCTTATTAATGTTGCTTTTTGTGATTTTAGCATACGATTTTCAAACTGTTTCAGGAGAAACATTAATCAGGTGCATAGAGAAGGAAAGGCGAGCCCTTCTAACGTTCAAGCAAGGCCTTATAGATGACGAAGGTCTTCTCTCATCGTGGGGAAGTGAAGACGACAAAAAAGAATGCTGCAAATGGAGTGGCGTTCAATGCACCACTGGCCACGTCACTGCTCTCCAAATTGAAGAAGTTTTAAGTGAAAATGGTACTTTCTGCAGAGTTAGAGGTACGATTAGTCCAGCCTTGCTTGAGTTGCATCATTTGAAAGAATTGATCCTGCAGGAAAATTCTTTTGGAGGGACCATTCCGAAATTCATCGGTTCCATGAAAAGTTTGCAACACCTGAATCTCGAGTACTGCGGATTTTTCGGGAGTATTCCTCACGAGTTAGGGAACCTTACCAACTTGCGCACACTCGATCTTGGGGGAAACCACCTCCTCCGGTCGACGAACCTCTATTGGCTTTCTCATTTGCCAATGTTATCTCTACTTAATTTGGATTCTGCAAACATAAGTGATACCAATTGGCTTCAACATGTAGTGTTGAACGTTCCTTCTTTGCAGGAATTGTCGTTGGGGGGGTGTATGCTTACTGATCCCGTTACCAAATACCCTCCACATCTCTTTGTCAACTCATCTTCTACATATCTTTCCTCCCTTGATTTTTTGTTTAATAATCTCACTTCTTCCACATTTGATTGGTTATTCAACATAAGCTCGAGTCTTGTTTATATAGACCTGAGTTCCAATTTACTAGATGGCCCAATTCCAGATGCCTTTGGGAGATTAATTTTTCTTCGTGAACTTCGTCTTTTTCGTAACATGCTTGAAGGTGGGGTTCCAAAATCATTCGGGAATTTAAGCCATTTGCAATCTCTATACCTCTTCGGGAATCACTTGAAGGTTCCAATTGATAAAATCTTGGAAAACCTACCATGCACACAATTGGCATTACTAGACTTAAGAACCACTCAACTTACAGGGTCAGTCCCTGTTGCAAGTCTTGGCCGACTTGGTAAGCTTGAATATTTGCTTCTCTCCAATAATTCTTTGCAAGGCACAATCTCTGAGACCCACTTCACCAACCTTGGCAACTTAAAGTTCTTGAGTCTATCCTTCAATTCTTTGACCCTTGACTTGAGCCCTGATTGGATTCCCCCTTTTCAGTTGCTATCCATAGAATTAGCAAGTTGCAAAATGGGACCATCTTTTCCAACATGGCTTAAGACACAAAAGAACTTCTACACCCTTGATCTATCTAATAATAGTATATCAAATGAAGTGCCTAAATGGTTTTGGAATTACTTATCTCCTGATTTAGGTTACTTAAAACTCTCTGATAATCAGATGACTGGCATCATTCCTGACTATCTTCCATTTACTTAGATTTGATAGATGTTAGCTCTAATAAGTTTTCAGGCCCTCTGCCATTACTCCATCCCAATATTAGTTTTGTTCAGTTAAGCAAAAATAGGTTCTTAGGATCGAATCTCTCATTATCTATATGCAACTTTACCAACAATCTCCAGTTGCTTGACCTCTCTAGTAATCAATTATCGGGAGCACTTCCCAATTGTTGGGAGAATATGAAAGATTTGACAGTTATCAATTTGAATAACAACAGCCTTTCTGGTAAAATTCCACATTCTTTGGGTTCTTTATCCAACCTGGTGTCACTGCACTTAGGGGATAATAATTTATCCGGAGAGTTGCCTTCGTCTTTGAAGAATTGTCGACTTCTACAACTGATGGATGTTGGAGGTAATAAATTAACAGGAAATATCCCACCATGGCTAGGTGAAATTCCAAATATGCTTCATCTTGTCTTACGTCGAAACAATTTTTATGATGGTATTCCTGAGGAGATATGCAAATTGACACAACTACAAGTCTTGGACATCTCGGGAAATAATATATCCGGAAAAATTCCACAGTGCTTCGACAACTTCACATCGTTGATTGACACCAATAGTTCAACAACCACCACGATTCTTATCGGTGTTGGTCTGGGCAATTTCATTGAATATGCCTTAGTTCAATGGAAAGGTCAGGAGTCGGAGTACAAAAATATTTTGGGACTTCTTAAGCTAATTGATCTTTCAAGCAACAGATTAGCCGGAAGCATTCCTAAAGCATTTTCTGATTTGAGGGGTCTACAGTCATTGAACCTGTCAAGGAATAGTCTAACAGGAAGTATGGATTCGAATATTGGTGAGATGGGGAGTTTAGAAGTCCTTGATTTGTCGCAAAACCAACTCTCCGGTGAGATACCCATTGGCTTGGCACAATTGCACTTTCTGAGCTTTCTTGATTTGTCCAACAACCATTTATCTGGCAAAATTCCATCGAGTACTCAATTACAGAGCTTCAACGAATCATGTTTCGAAGGGAACTCTGAACTATGTGGAAAACCTCTCAAGTTGTGCTCAGAAGACGACGTCAGGCCATCCATCACTACTGCAGAAGATGATATGGAGGATGAAAATGAAGGATTTTTTGGCCTATCCTCTACGCAAGAACTTGGAAAGTCAATCGTGTTTGGGTTCATTGTTGGGTTTTGGGGATTGGTTGGCTCGTTGGTTTTGAAGAGATCTTGGAGATTTGCGTCGTTTAACTTCTTCGACGCCATTGTTGATTTGTTGTTTGTGACTACAACTCTGTTTCTCAACAAATTCAGACGCAACTGATCACCTGAAGGTAACTGAATACTATTATGGTTTCATCTTCATACTATTGTTCAATTTCTTGTAATGTCATATGGATATTTCAGATGTAGCTACTCTCTGAAGACGTGGAAGGTTCATGAGGCGTCAAGTGGATTGGAGAAAAGGAGATTTGTTACTACAACTGCTATTGTTAGTTTGTTTTGAAAAGTTTCAATAATTGTAATAATTGATCTTCAGTTTTACATTAAAGCTATAAACCCATATGGTTTATGTTGAATTTTGACCGGTAGTTGAGCTCTGTATGTTTGCATGTCTGGGGTTTTCTGATTCTTTTCCCCTTTTGATTGGAGGGAGTTTCTCTATTTTAGCTAATAATGTTGTTAGTGGTGTTTGTGAATAAGCATGAATGCATGATGAGCTAATTGCTGTTATATAAATTTACTAAATGGAAAATTTAAGAATTTTTCTAGATGGAACTAATTTGAGAATACTATAAGGATTAAGGACACATTTAAATACCAGAATTTTTCTAGAGGGAACTGTAAGAATGTAATCTGTTACCTTTCTCATTAAACAAAGTCAAAGATATATACAACTCAGAATCCTCTATTCTAGGCTATCAATCAGGAACAAACTCTACGCCTACCATATATACACGATTCATAATATATTCACATATATATATCTATTACACCCCCTCAATTGAAGCGGGAGGACGACAAACGCTGAGATTGGATCGAAACTCTTCAAATAAAACTTGTGGAAGCCCTTTCGTAAAAATATCCGCGATCTGATATCGGGATGGAACATGTAGTATCCGAACCTGGCCCCGAGCCACCTTTTCTCGAACAAAATGAATGTCCATCTCAATATGCTTAGTCTGTTGATGTTGTACTAGATTCCCGGATAAATAAATCATACTCACATTATCACAATAAATGAGTGTCGCCTTCGGAAGAGGGCAGTGGAGTTCAAGCAATAAATTTCGTAGCCTGCATGACTCCGAAACAACATTGGCAACTCCGCGATATTCAGCTTCAGCGCTAGAACGAGATAAAGTATTTTGACGCTTAGCCGACCAAGAAATCAAATTATCACCTAAGAACACACAATATCCTGAAGTCGAGCGTCGCGTATCAGGGCAGCCTCCCCAGTCCGCGTCGGTGTAAGCAAGAAGGGAAATCTGTGGAGAGGAATATAGTTGAAGACCATGATCTAATGTGCCTTTAACATATCTCACAATTCTCTTCAAAGAAGACATATGAACCTCCCTTGGGGCATGCATAAATAGGCACACTTGCTGAACGGCATAAGAGATATTCGGGCGGGTGAATGTGAGATATTGGAGTGCACCTGCAAGGCTCCTGTACAATGTCGGATCATCAAACAAAGGGCTATCGAACGAACTGAGTTTGGGCTTCGTGTCAACCGGCGTGAACGAAGGCTTGCACGATGATAAACCAGCACGCTCAATAATCTCATTAGCATACTTGCGCTGAGATAGAAAAAGCCCGGTTGAAGTCTTGGAAACAGCAACCCCCAAAAAATAGTGCAAGGGACCCAAGTCTTTCATTGAAAATTCCGCACTGAGTTGAGAAATGATCGAGCGACGAAGTGAGTCAGACGACACCGTTAGCACAATGTCATCGACGTACAGCAAGAGGTAAGCCAATTCATCACCATTTCTAAGCACGAACACTACAAAAAAACTGCGAAATACCGACGGAATTTTACCGACGGATTGAAATCCGTCGGGATTACCGACGGATTGCAAAAGTCAACCGATTTACCGACGGAAATTGTTTTCCGTCGGTATTACCGACGGAATATAAATTCCGTCGGTAATTACCGACAGATATTCCGTCGACAATCAAAAAAAAAAAAAAATTACCGACGGAAATTTCCGTCTCTAACCACAAAATTAAAAAAAATATATTAAAAAAATTAAAAAAATTATGATTACCGACGGAAATTTCCGTCTCTAACCACAAAATTAAAAAAAAATATATTAAAAATATTAAAATAATTAAAAAATATTAAAAAAATATATTAAAAATATTAAAAAAATATATTGAAAATATTAAAAAAAATGTGCAAAAATTAAATTATTAATTAAAGAAGAAAATTTTTTAGTTAGAAATTTATGATTGATTAAAATATAAAATTTGTTGATTAAATTTGAAACATGTCTATTAAATTATAAAATTGTTGATTAAGTTAATTAGGAAATTATTGATTAAATTATAAAATTTTATATTAAATTAAGAAAATTATTGATTAAATTAGGAAATTTTATATTAAATTAGAAAATTATTGATCAAATTAGAAATTTTTATATTAAATTAGAAAATTATTGATTAAATTAGAAATTTTTATGTTATATTGTTTGAACATAATTTCTTTAGTGTTTATATCAATTTAGTTTATATGATAATTAAGTCTTTGTGTGAATTAATAAATAAAATAAAAATTAATATAAGTGTAATCATATTTAATCAAAACAAAAACAAAAAAAATTATACATGTGAATTTTAGAATTTTAATTAAAACCAAAAAATTACATTTATAGATTAACAAGTTAATATTACAATAATTATAAGTCACAAATTTAGTGATTAATATAAGTGAAAGAATGTTAATTATTAAAGGAATTTGTTGTTTAACTTGTTTTGAATAAAAATATGATGCATGCATACATTAAATTATTAATATACTATTTGAAAATAAGATTCACACATATACAATAGTTATATAGTTATAAGTCACAAATATAGTGATTAATATAAGTAAAAGAATGTTCAATTATTAAATGAATTTATTTAAAAAAAAAAGAGTAAAACATGTATAATAATATGAACTATTTAGAATTTTAATCAAAACACAAAAAATAAACAAATTAGATTTAATATATAAATTAAAAAAATTAAATTTAAATTAGTTTTAAATCACAAATTTAGTTATGGTAATATAGAAAGAAATTAATTTTGTGAATTGTTTAAAAAAAATTGGGTCGAAAATGAGTACATATACAATTAATATTATAATTATTAACGAAAAACAGACTTGTCCGAGTGGCGGGCGCTCCTCACTATGCGCCCACACACCCGGGTTCGAGTCCCATGCATGCCGCTTAAAATCTACAATTAAATTCGGGCCCTCGCGGGCCTTGCTGGGTGTGGGCCGGGCTGGGCCAGCCCGTTGGCCTGGGCCCAGGTTAAATTTTTTTTTTTAATTTTGTTTTACCGACGGAATATATTCCGTCGGTAATTAAAAAATAAAAAAAAATTACGTCGGTAATTCCGTCGGTAATTAAAAAAAATTAAAAAAAAAGAAAAAAAAATTCTGTCGGTAATTCCGTCGGTAAGACTTACCGACGAGGTTGGCACCGACGGAATTTTTCCGTCGGTATTTCCGTCGGAAAACACTGTTACCGACCGAATTTCCGTCTCTATTTCCGTCGGTAAAACAGCTCTTTTTTGTAGTGGAACAACGAGTGGTCAGCCCGACTCCGGACAAACCCAATATTGGTCACAGTCTGTAAACCGGGTGTTCCATGCACGCGGTGCTTGCTTCAAGCCGTAGAGAGACTTTTGCAATAAGCAAACATGGTTCGGAAACTTGGGGTCCCGAAACCCAAGCGGCTGATGCATGTAGACAGTGTCACCAAGCGTGCCATGAAGAAATGCATTTTTGACGTCGAGTTGATGAATACCCCATTTCTTGGAAAGAGCCAAACTTAGAACAGTACGGATGGTTGTGGGTTTCACCACTGGACTGAAAGTCTCGCCACAATCAATTCCCACCTGTTGAGTTTTTTCATCACCTACAAAACGAGCTTTATGCCTCTCAAAAGACCCATTAGCACGTTCTTTATGAGTAAAAATCCACATGCAACGAATAATATTAACACCAACAGGACGGGGTACCAATATCTACGTCTTATTTGCAATAAGAGCATTAAATCCTCAACCATAGCCAATTTCCAGTTAGGATCATTGAGGGCCGACACAGGATTTTTTGGTAATGGGGATTTTTGAACAGAGGAAGTAAGATTGAATTGGTGTTTGGGTTTAAACACCCCACGTTGGCTACGGGTAACCGGGCGCCGTGAGGGAAGAGGAGGGCTCGGCCGGGAGGAGGGCTCGGAGGTGGATTACAAACCTGAACCAAAGGAGGGGCCGAAACCTGGGTAGGTGGATCACGATGCAAGGATACATAGGGTGATGGAGAATCATCGACAAGGTCAGGACTTGGCTCAGAATTCGTAATTTCCGAAAATATATACAACTCAGAATCCTCTATTTTAGGCTATCAATCAGGAACAAACTCTACGCCTACCATATATACACGATTCATAATATATTCACATATATATATTTATTACGAACATTTAAATACAAGTTTCATCTTATTTATATTTCCTTGTAGGAGTTGCTAGATTTAACCGATTTGAGAATTTTGTATGTGTTGATTTGGTCAGTTACAGAGGCCTGCTTATAATCAAGCTTGTCTCAATATAGTCTGCATTGAGGCATAATTTATTGCTGGTTACTTACTGAATTTATTTCTTTGGCCGATAATGCTACTAAATTCTGCTGTCAGATGTATCGACGACATTGATCTTGAAACCGGGGCCTGTTGTGATCTTGAAGCAATTTTCATCCGTTAAAACAAATATAAATTTACTATGAGACTAAAAGTAGAACTGGTTTTAGATTCCATAATCCAAATCCTGGTTAAAAACCCAAAACAAACATCACTACTAAAGGCTTCCCATTCAAGAATCTCAGTGTACTTTTCTCTCTGAAATTGTCAGCTCTGTTCTCTAGTCTCTCTTCCAGAGGGCATCCTTGGTTGAAAAGTCTAGGCAGAAGCCTCCTGAGAGAATTCGTGTTGTAACTGATGACGGCATTATGATGAGGTGCTGAACAAGATATTATAATTTTTCAATTTGTAGTCCAGTGTTATGATTTATGCACATCAATTTTAGTTCTTCTAGAAGCTGAAGAAATGCTACATGCTATTCTTCAGGGATGACAAAATGATCTGCCCCGAGGTCGACCCGCCCTGCTCTGAGAGGTTTAGATCTGCTCTGCCCTGCCCCATCCTTAAAACAGGGCAAATCTGCCCCGCCGTGCGGGGCAGGGCAGGCATGGATCCATGTATTATAAAAATCTTCCCTGCCCTGAATATAAAAATCGGCAAATTGTTGGTTGAGAATCGTGGTTATACATGTGAAGAACATAAAGTATGATTAAATTTTGAATATTTTGGTGCAATTCTTGCAAGAAGTAGTATTTTGATGCAACTAATGTATGATCAGGTGACGACGAAAGATGGATATATTCTAAGCGTGCAGAGGATTCCGACGGGGCGATCAGGCGGCAGCAACGGAGCTAAGCCGCCAGCTCTTCTCCAACATGGACTCCTCAGCGTTGCTCCTTGCAACTCTTTTCATAATATTACATTTATTTTACTTTTGCTCCTTATACTTTCTGTTTTCTCCAACCCTTTTGATTTTTTCCCTTGCAATTTCTTTACAAGGAGTAAAAAACATAGTAAAAAACAACGCTATGTTGCTCGTTCCTCCATAGAAGTTGAGTATCGTGCAATTGCTTATGTTTGATTAGTGTGAAAATTGTTCGAAATTCATGTGTTTAATTTGCATGATTTTATAGAATTTCGTACTCAATTCACTTGATTTGGAGAAATGGTGTAGGTTGATATTTTTGTAGGAAAATGAGCATTTATGGAACAAAACACACCTCAATTATACTGTGGAGTCAATCGAACCAAAATCGATAAGAGTAAAATGGAGAAAAGAAAAGCCCAATTCAGCAGCCCATATAATTAAATGAAGGCCCTGGCTATATACCCCTCCAGCTTTGTTAAGTATATTCCCCTTATCCATTTATTAATTTAATATTAATGTAAAATACCAAATTTATCCTTTTAGTAAAATATAAAAGGATAAATACACTCCTTCTAACCCTAACCCTAGAAAAAGTAGCTGCCTCCCCCAAATTCCGTCGTCGCCGTCAGTCGCCCATCCGGCCGCCGCCGTCCCTCCGACAACCACCAATGCCCCTCGACTAAATGTAGAAACTAACCTTGAAATTAAAAAAAAAAAAAAAATCGACAAACCAGATTCGACCAAAAACACTACCGTCAACACTGGTTTATCGACCAAACACACTTTGGTCGGTAAGATTCAATCGAATTTTTTTTAAAAAAAGAGATGAAATTTTCGACTAAAAAGACTCCCGTCGACAAATTCTTGTCAACGAGAGAATTTTTGGGCGATTGATTGTTATCGAAATTTTCTTTTAAAAAAAAAGGAAAAAAAATATACCTCCATCTCCGATGGGAAACGGCGACGTGCGGGGGTTCATGGCCGATGGGAAGGGCGGTCGCGTGTAGGTGGGGGTCGTAACCTCGATGGCGGAATCGAGCAGAAGAAAAAAAAAAGTTGCGCGAGGGGCGGGGCGGCGACTGGGGCCGCGCGAAGGGCGGGGGAGTTTTTGTAGAGGAAAGGGAGAAAAAAAAAGAGTGGACGCCGCCGTGAAGGGGGTGGGGCCGCCGGTACAAGGGAGGAGGAGGCTGGGCGTAGTGGGCGGCGATGCGGGTGGGGGCGGCGCCGGTACCTGGGAAGGGCGGCCGTTTGGTGGAGGTGGAGGTGGAGGGGAAGAGGAATAGTTTTAGGGTTTTTTGTAAATTGAAGAAGAAGAAGGAAATATATAAGATAAATTAGGAATAAGGGTATTTAGGGTATTTTGAGGGGGAGTATATCTAACATTGAGAGGAGTACATAAATCGGGGGAGTATACTTAACAAGGCTGGAGGGGTATATAGCCAGGGCCTTAAATGAAGGATCAATGTTGGTGGCTTATTTTGGTGTAGACATGGGCGGTTTTTAACCGCCGAACCGGCAAAACCGCCGGTTTCGCAAATCGTCGGTTACGGTTCAAAAACCGAACCGTAACCGGAAAATGGCGGTTCGGTTTCGGTTGCTAGTTTTGGCAAACCGAAACCGCCGATTTTCCGGTTTTTATTATTATTATTTTTTTAATACACAATTCTTCTATTTTTTATGTATAAATTTAAGTCATATAATTTTTATTAAATTCTAGTAATGTAGTTTCTAAAAAAGGAGTTGAAACGAACAAAAAACGAGCGAAAACGGAGTGAAAACGAGTAAAAAACGGAGAGAGAAAGAAAAAAAAAACCGCCTAACCGCCGGTTTTTAACCGAACCGGCGGTTAGAAAACCGTAAGTCCGTAACCGTAACCGGCGGTTTGCCGGTTCGGTTTCAGTTACCAAAAATGCAAAACCGTAACCGGCGGTTTCGGCCGGTTGAACATGTCTATTTTGGTGGCCCAAACTAGAATATTAAAGGAAGAGAAAGGGTGTGGCTAAAGGCACACACGGATCCTATGAGGACACCCACGCGATGAGGACACACACATGCAATGGGATGAGGACACCCACGTGAAAAACCCGAAATTACCCTCCTCTCAATTAAAACTCTAATTCATTCTTATCTTCTTCTCTCTCCATTTCAATTTCAGTACACCCACCAGGCCACCACTCCCTCCCCATCACTCCAATGGCCGCCACCCATCCCTCCTCCCTCTCAGGCACGGCCGCCGCCCACCAACTTCCTCCCTCGCGCCGTCGCCTGTGTTTCAAGAAGAAGGCGTCGACGACGTCACTCCTCCTCCCTCGCCACGCCGGCGCCCCCGTTTCAAGAAGTTGCCACTGTCGTTCGCTGTTTGAAGAAGGAGGCGTCGTCCATTCGCACCCCTCATCACCCAAGCCTCGCCACCGTTGCCGCGGTTTGAAGAAGAAGAAACTCGTCTCCACCGCCGTACGCTGTTTGAAGAAGAAGATCTAGTAGGTTTTTGTTGTTTTTTTTGGAATTTTCGTTGTTTTTCCAAAGCGATTTTTTTTTTGGAACATTTGGACAAAATTGTTTTACAGATCTAGTTCCCAAATTTTTTGAAACATTACAGATCTGGTAGGTTCCCAATTTTTTTTTTATTTGGAACAAAATTTCTTGCTCTTCGATTTGCCCATTCAAAAAAAAATTGTTGTTTTTTTTGGACAAATGATGTTCGGGAATTTTTTTCGCACAAATTGAGTTTGTTTGTGAAATGTTTTCGGACATCTTAACTATGTCCACCTAAAATTTTTGAACATTATTGATTTGTTCGAAAAAAAATTTTGAACAACTCTTTTTTTTCGGACAAGGTTGATTTGTCCGAAAAAAAATCCCTAAATACAGTCTTTTGAAATTTTCGGACAAATTTAAGTTGTTTTGAAAAAAAATTCGAACATATTGAGTTTGTTTATTAAAAAATTTCGGACATATTAAGATTTTATTTTTGTTGTTGAAATTTTGGGTTTTTAGGATTTTTTTTTAATCGAACTTATGGTGGTTGTTTTGGTGGTGATGGTGGGGATCCGGATTATTCCGGTGTGAAATGGAATGGATGGGTGTACTCTTCCGTCCATTTTTTTTAAAATTTGCAGGAAGGGTACAATCGACATTTCACATACTCCTTGTGATAATTAAAAAAAAGATTCGGTGGGTGTCCTCGTAGGATCCGTGTGTGCCTTTAGCCGCACCCAAGAGAAAAAGGTGGGAACTTGTGCATTAATTCACATGCAAGAAGCCAGCTGAAATCTTGAAATCAATTCACGGCCCAATTTTAATGGAACAAGGGGCCATTTTCATTTATTCAAAAGGAGGGCACAAGTGCCTTAAGCTGGGAGGAGAAATAGAGCAGCTCATTTCCCCCGCATTTCACTTCACTCAATACACTCTTAATTTAATTTAATTTTACTTTACTAGCTAGTTTCAATGGAGTATTTTATTTTATTTTATTGTAAGTGTTGAAGGATTTAAAGAACAATTTCTTAAATTTAATGTTTTACTATTTATATTTCATAAGCTTGCTTTTCATTGTTAATTTAGTTATTGGCTAAGTTTGTTGGTGTTTGGATTTATGATGGAATTAGATTTTTAATTAGTTTAGTTTTGATTGTTTAATTCTATTGATGGTGTATTGATTAAATTAGTGGGTATTTATTGATCAATTGCATGATTTCAATTATTAAATTTTATGTTGAAGCATGATTAGTGCAACGAGAGTTGGTTAGTCGTGTAGATCGTATAATCGAGGGTTGGAATAAATGTGATTTGAGTATATATTTGGTTTATCGCAACGAGAGTTGGGTAAATTTCATTAGAACCCCATTAATTTACATTAATTACTTGAATGAGAATTTAGGTAATTAGTGAAGAGATTATAGGAGTTTGGTTTCTAGCATTCAAAAAATATGATTAGAGATTAAATTAGTATAGCTTAGGTACAATCTTCTAATTGTGTGATTATCCGGATAAGAACGATTCTATCCTTCTGTTCTGGCCCAGTTTCGAACAAGACATTCAATATTTTTGTAATTTTCTGTATAAATTTGATAGAAAGTTGAAGATAGGAAGATGGAGAACGGAGAGAGAATTGAGAGAGAATATTGATAATACTATTCTTGTTGAATTCATTCAGTCTGCAAATGGCTTAATAACAACTAGTTGGGACCACTGTCTTCTTGCAAATTAAGATATTCTAAAGGACTAAATTGCAAAATATTAAACTACTAAGATAGATAAGTAAATAATAAATCAACGGCTGAGATTAATTCTCCCCAATCCTTCTCCACCGTTGGGTAATTCTTTTATCTTCAGACCAAATTTCTCCAACTCTTGTACTTTCCCAACCTCCTTGAAAACTTCATCTCTTTCCCCAAACGAAGAACCCTTTGTTTCATCTTTAACTCCTACAATGCACATAACACATTCCTCCCGATCTTAGGTGCTTTATTAGATACATTTTTAGTGATTGCTCCTATCATGCACCAATCAATGAATTAAACGTACGTACAAGTTAAGCTTTAATCGATTTTCACATAATGAAGAACACCCAAACACTACTTCTCACATTTGATCTTGATAATCATTTTACTTGTTTTTCCTAGTTAGTGTTTATCTTGTTGGTTTTTACATTTAGTTTTAGTCGCTCACCCCATGCTCTTTCACTATAATTACGTGGCGACATATATCACTAAGGCTACACAAGCTAACTAGTCCGGTGGTTCGACAATTTAACCGGACACTTTTTTTTACTACGAGGACCCTCTTACACTTGAGAGGCGAGTATTGAAAAATACGTGTCAATGTTGTTGCTGAAGTTCAATGGGTCAAATCTCTCCTCTCTGAACTTCACATTACGATCTCAACCACTTCATCCATCTACTGTGATAACATTGGTGCTACCTACTTGTGCTCGAACCCTGTGTTTCACTCTCGTATGAAGCACATCTCCATTGACTATCACTTTGTTCAGGACTTGGTTCAAAAATCTCTCCTTCGAGTTGCTCACGTCTCCTCTGTTGATCAACTAGCCGACGCACTCACCAAGCCCCTCTCACACCCCCGCCTTCGTCTTCTCATGTCTAAGATTGGTGTAAATCGTAACGATAAATCATCATTAGTGTAAATCGTAACGGTAAATCATCATTAGTGTAAATCGTAACGGTAGCTAATTAGATGAGATTACACCCCTCTCAATGTAATATAAATAGGAATGTTCTTATCAATGGTTAACATCTTTTCCATTCACATCATATTCTATATATGTACATTTCTGCGTACTTGGGATCAATTTAGTGTAAATATTACTTCCCATTTTAAATTGTTTCATTTTTCATACAGATCGAGGAAACATATTTTATATGATTGAAATTCTAAACAATCCACGTTTCTTATTTTTTTACCCTTACAAAAAAGATAACAAATTGAAAAAGTAAAATATAAGTTTATTAAATAAGGTGATGCAGGGAAGCGTACACGATAAAGGGTGAAGTCCGTTGATTTCGATAGAAATACCGGAAAACACAATATAAGGAGACTCCTTAGATAAATTTCATATTCAATCTGTAATGTATTTCCTCTCCAAATACGTCCCTTTTTAAAAGGATTACAAAAGTTTAGTCAAACTTAATAAAAACAGCAAATTACAAGAATGTAAATTAAATATAAATTGCTGAAATTTAAGGAATTAAAGATAGAATACTAATTTGTAGGTAGGAATAAATAGTGACTCTTCAAGTGTCTTCATCTCCATCATTCTTCCCCTCTTCGGAACGATTCGCCCTCGAATCGAAATCGCAACTAGCTTTGTTTTCATTGTAAATGTACGGAGACAAGCTGAAACATCTTTATACTCTTTTAGCCAAACAATAATAACAATTTGACCTTCCGTCGCAAGAGTGATGTGGTTTCCATCACCATAAGTAAATAACACAAAATAGTTTTGTTCAACTCCCATTGTTGAGCCAAGAATATTGGGATGAACATCCTCAATTATAAAAATATTTTCATTCTGCTCGTCGAAAATTGGGGGACCACTATTGCCAACATCAACATCATCAACTAAAATATTGATAAACTCATTGAAACTTGGTGGTACATTATAACCACAAATGTCATCAGAATATTTATAAAAAATTGATGGTCCATCATAACCACAATCTTCATCAAAATATTCATCAAAAATTGGTGGTCCATCATAACCACAATTTTCATCAAAATATTCCTCAAAAATTGGAATCATCGTCAAGAATCGTACCTGAGCTCTGAATACCAATTGATGCAGGGAAGCGTACACGATAAAAGGTGAAGTCCGTTGATTTCGATAGAAATGCCGGAAAACACAAGATAAATGATGAAGTCCGTTGATTTCGATAGAAATGCCGGAAAACACAATATAAAGAGACTCCTTAAATAAATTTCATATTCAATCTGTAATGTATTTCCTCTTCAAATACGTCCCTTTTTAAAAGGATTACAAAAGTTTAGTCAAACTTAATAAAAGCAGCAAATTACAAGAATATAAATTAAATATAAATTACTGTAATTTAAGGAATTAAAGATAGAATACTAATTTGTAGGTAGGAATAAATAGTGACTCTTCAGTTGTCTTCATCTCCATCATAAGGTCATTCAATGAAAAATCATATAACAAATAAATAAGTTTATATATTTATACATACCAAAATTGTACTCCCTTCGTCCCAATTAGATAGATTTGTTTTCCTTTTATGGATGTTCCATTTAATTTTTTTTTCCTTTTATGGATGTCCCATTTAAATAGGCTTGTTTTCATATAAAGTACTCCCTCCACTTTTAATTAAGTGTCATTTTAACAATTTTCAACAAATTAAGATATATAATCATGGACCATTTTACCCTTCATTAATGATAACTAATTTTAATATTAAATTTATGTTTAGTAATGAATGTGGCCAATATTGTAAGTGATATTCATGTATAAAATAATTACGGCATGATTGGTATGATTGAATGGAATTGTGGCTGAATGGAATGAACTCGTGAATGGAATGAAAGGCTGAATGGAATGACAAAATAATAGTCATTCTTATGATTGGTATGGATAAGGAATGAAATTGAAGTATTATATAAATTTATGGCTATTAAAAATATAATGATTGATTGGAAATACTAAATATATTTCAAACAATAATAATATTATTATTAATTTTAATTATTAGATCTTTAATACTCATATATATATTTTTATTATTTTTAATTTTTTAATAATAATAATATTATTAATATTTATTACTTTTATATATTTTTACTCCTTATTAATATTTTTTTATTATAATACTTTTATTATATATAAATTATAATATTTTTATTAAATAATACTCTAATATTATTTTTTTATAATTATTTAAGATAATTAATATTATTATAAATTATTATTATTATTTTTATTTTTATTAATATGTTGTGAGTTGGAGTATTATTTATATTATTAAAATATTTTATTATTTTTATTATTAGAATGAAATTTATAATTTATTTTTTAATAAATAATGTTATTATTATTTTTACAATTATAATTATTTTTGTTTGTTATTTTTTGAAAATATAAAATAATGTTGTTATAATTAAAAAATAAGTTATGACATTTTTTTAAAGTATTTTTTTTAAAAAGTTCATTCCTAAAGATATAGGAATAGCTAAAACCATGGGGGGAGAGATGAATCACCATTCCCTAACTTTGGGGAATATTCATTCCATTTGGAATGACCATTCCTAATATAAAAACATACCAATCGAGGCATTTGGAATAGAATCAAGAATGATCATTCCATTCCCACGTCATTCCTGCGTACCAATCATGCCGTTAAGGTTTGTCCATGATTTATGCTTAGTACTATATTCAAAAGGAAAAAAAACTTAAATCAAGTTAAAGAAAATGAATGGAGTATAATGTATAAGGGTAAAATTGTCAAAATTAAAGAAAAAGATGTAGAATGACACTTATTTTGAAAATATTAAAAAAGACAAAGTGACACTTAATTAAAAACGGAGGGAGTAATGTTTTCTAATTCATTTACTAATATAACCTTATGTATTAATTACATTAGAAAGTACAACATTAATTAAATAGAGTTATAATAGAAATTTTACTTGTATAATGTGTCTTTCAAATACAATTTCTTAATTTTTATAAAAAGTCAAACAAGTCTATCTAAATGGGACGGAGGAAGTAAATAAGTATATCTAACTGTCGGTGCTAATGGAGTACATTTAATTTAACAATATTAATTACACCCATGAATGAAGGTTAAAATAGGCAATCAAAGTTGTATGTATTTAATTAGTAAAATTGACAAATCAATACTTCATTGTCAAGACCTAGTCTATGTATTTTTTCCACATGTACAGACAACGACTAAACGGTGACAAAGAGGTCAAACTAACTGTGTATGATGAAAACTCATTAAATCTCCTATTCAAAATATGTCATTTTGGTTGAATGCACATTGCAAACAAATATATCAACACAGGTAACACAGGTAAATATGCATATAAAAGGCGATAAAATAAAATAAGTTTAACATACTTTTATTAAAAATTTGGATTACAACTCTAGTTAATCGACGTGTTCCGAATTTTGAATTGACCTATAATTTAGTAGGAGAAAGTTGATGTAGTAGTATGTGACTTATTCCATCATACCACTGCAATTCTATTTTCATTCTCCTATTTTCCTAGAAAAGAGGAAGAAAATATACTTGATTTTGAAGATAAGGAAAAAGATAATATGAGAATATGAGATATTATTCAGCAATAATTTATATGTGAACGTCTTTCAAGCACAATCCACAACCACAAGTTTGTCTTCTAAGTTGACTTGACCTGGGATATTTCCACAAACATGCACACTCAATTTAAGTCTATATAAATGGATTAAAATATAGCCTTTAGAACCACATTAATATAACTTCTTCTTTCTCATACAAATTATTAATAAATAGTTGTTTATCTCTCCAAAGAGTAATGGCTATTAAGTTGTTTCCCTTATTAATGTTGCTTTTTGTTGTTTTAGCATATGATTTTCAAACTGTTTCAGGAGAAACAATAATCAGGTGCATTGAGAAGGAGAGACGAGCCCTTCTAACGTTCAAGCAAGGCCTTATAGATGACTACGGTCATCTCTCGTCGTGGGGAAGTGAAGACGACAAAAAAGAATGTTGCAAATGGAGTGGCGTTCGATGCAGCAACACCACTGGTCACGTCACTACTCTCCAACTTGATTCCTACGCAGTTAGAGGTACGATTAGTCCAGCCTTGCTTGAATTGCATCATTTGAAAGAATTGAACCTGCAGGAAAATTCTTTTAAAGAGACCATTCCGAAATTCATCGGTTCCATGAAAAGTTTGCAACACCTGAATCTCGGCTACTGTGAATTTTTCGGGAGTATTCCTCACGAGCTAGGGAACCTTACCAATTTGCGCACACTCGATCTTCGAAAAAACAACCTCTGGTCAACGAACCTCGATTGGCTTTCTCATTTGCCAATGTTATCTCTACTTAATTTGAATTTTGCAAACATAAGTGATACCAATTGGCTTCAACATGTAGTGTTGAACGTTCCTTCTCTGCAGGAATTGTCGTTGGGGGTGTGTATGCTTACAAATCCCGTTACCAAATACCCTCCACATCTTTTTGTCAACTCCTCCTCTTCTTCTACATATCTTTCCTCCCTTCATTTGTCTCTTAATAATCTCACTTCTTACATATTTGATTGGTTATTCAACATAAGCTCGAGTCTTGTTTCTATAGACCTGACTAGTAATTTACTAGATGGCCCAATTCCAGATGCCTTTGGTAGATTAACTTTTCTCCAGAAGCTTTATCTTTCTTATAACATGCTTGAAGGTGGGGTTCCAAAATCATTCGGGAATTTAAGCCATTTGCAATCTCTATATCTTTCCCGGAATCACTTGAAGGTTCCAATTGATAAAATCTTGGAAAACATACCATGCACACAATTGGCATTACTAGACTTAATGAGCACTCAACTTACAGGGTCAGTCCCTGTTGCAAGTCTTGGCCGACTTGGTAAGCTTGAATCTTTGGATCTCTCCAATAATTCTTTGCAAGGCACAATATATGAGACTCACTTCATCAACCTTGCCAACTTAAAGTTCTTGGGTCTATCCTTCAATTCTTTGACCCTTGACTTGAGCCCTGATTGGATTCCCCCTTTTCATTTGGAAATCATTCAATTAGCAAGTTGCAAAATGGGACCATCTTTTCCAACATGGCTTAAGACACAAAAGAATTTTGTGAGGCTTGATATTTCTAACAATAGTATATCTGATGAAGTGCCTAAATGGTTTTGGAATTACTTATCTCCTGATTTATATTACTTAAAACTCTCTGATAATCAAATGAGTGGCAACATTCCTGACTTATCTTCCATTTACTTAGATTTGATAGATGTTAGCTCTAATAAGTTTTCAGGCCCTCTGCCATTACTCCATCCCGATGTTACTGTTGTTCAGTTGAGCAAAAATAGGTTCTCAAGATCAAATCTCTCATTATCTATATGCAACTTTACCAGCAGTCTCCAGTTGCTTGACCTCTCTAGTAATCAATTATCGGGAGCACTTCCCAACTGCTGGGAGACGATGACTAATTTGAGAGTCGTCAATTTGAATAACAACAGCCTTTCTGGTAAAATTCCACATTCTTTGGGTTATTTATCCGACCTGGTGTCACTGCACTTGGGGGATAATAATTTATCCGGAGAGTTGCCTTCGTCTTTGAAGAATTGTCGGCTTCTACAACTGATGGATGTTGGAGGTAATAAATTAACCGGAAATATCCCACCATGGCTACGTAAAATTCCGAATATGCTTCATCTTGTCCTGCGTCGAAATAGTTTTTATGGTGATATTCCTAAACAGATATGCAAATTGGCACAACTACAAGTCTTGGACCTCTCGGGAAATAATATATCCGGAAAAATTCCACACTGCTTCGACAACTTCACATCATTGATTGACATTAATAGTTCAACTACCACCATGATTCAAATCTTGGTAAGTTACGACTATTACATTGAGTACGCATTAGTTCAATGGAAAGGCCAGGAGTCAGAGTACAAAAATATTTTGGGACTTCTTAAGCTAATTGATCTTTCAAGCAACAGATTAGTCGGAAGTATTCCTAAAGCGTTTTCTGATTTGAGGGGTCTGCAGTCATTGAACCTGTCAAGGAATAGTCTAACAGGAAGCATGGATTCGAATATTGGTGAGATGGGGAGTTTAGAAGTCCTTGATTTTTCGCAAAACCAACTCTCCGGTGAGATACCCATTGGCTTGGCACAAATGCATTTTTTGAGCGTTCTTGATTTGTCCAACAACCATTTATCTGGCAAAATTCCAACGGGTACTCAATTACAGAGCTTCAACGAATCATGTTTCGAAGGGAACTCTGAACTATGTGGAAAACCTCTCAAGTTGTGCCCAGAAGACGACGTCAAGCCACCCATCACTACTGCAGAAGATGATATGGAGGATGAAAATGAAGGATTTTTTGGCCTATCCTTTACGCAAGAACTTGGAATGTCAATCGTGTTTGGGTTCATTGTTGGGTTTTGGGGATTGGTTGGCTCGTTGATTTTGAAGAGATCTTGGAGATTTGCGTCGTTTAACTTCTTCGACGCCATTGTTGATTGGTTATGTGTGACTACAACTCTGTTTCTCAACAAATTCAGACGCAACTGAAGTGAAGGTAACTGAATACTATTATGGTTTCATCTTCATAATATTGTTCAATTTCTTGTAATGTCGTATGGATATTTCAGATGTAGCTGCTCTATGAAGACGTGGAAGGTTCGTGGGGGGACGAGTGGATTGGAGAAAAGAAGATTTGTTACTACAACTTATGTACTTTTGAGTTTACAAACACCACTGCTATTGGTAGTTTGTTTTGAAAAGTTTCAATAATTGTAATAATTGATCTTCAGTTTTACTACAGCTTATGTACTTTTGAGTTTATAAACACCACTGCTATTGTTAGTTTGTTTTGAAAAGTTTCAATAATTGTAATAATTGATCTTCAGTTTTACATTAAAGTTTTAAACCCGTATGGTTTATGTTGATTTTTAACCGGTAGTTGAGCTCTGTATGTTTATTTCTGCTCTCTATTTTAGCTAATAAGCATGAATGCATGATGAGCTAATTGCTGTTATATAAATTTACTAAATGGAAAATTTAAGAATTTTTCTAGATGGAACCAATTTGAGAATACTATTTAAATACCAGAATTTTTCTAGAGGGAACATTTAAATACAAGTTTCGTCTTATTTATATTTCCTTGATTTAACCGATTTGAGAATTTTGTATGTGTTGATTTGGTCAGTTACAGAGGCCTGCTTATAGTCAAGCTTGTCTCAATATACTCTGCATTGAGGCATAATTTATTGCTGGTTACTTACTGAGCTTGTCTCAATATACTCTGCATTGAGGCATAATTTATTGCTGGTTACTTACTGAATTTATTTGTTGGATTTTGATGTTAAATATTCTGTGGACAATTTTAGATGGATTTATATATCTTGCAGTAAGTTAATTTTTGTAATGCATCTGTTTCTTCAGCATTGGTTATTTCCCCAATAAGGTAAAGAAATCTACGGTTCCTTTGTTTCATTTTAGTTATTCTTTTTTGTGATCCATTTAGTTCTTTAATTGGTTTGGGTGTTCTGCCTGGTTATATATTTGTCAACATGAATTATGGCTAACAATAGAAGTGGTTGTTCGAATTTTGAACCAGATTAAGTTTCTCCCAACATACTCTTGATCTTAGTGTGTTAATAATCTTGTGATGGCTTTTCTCTAAATATGGGTACTACTCAACTTACCTTTCCTTCATACAGTTGAACATTTCCCATTTCTTGGGCCTATAATGCTACTAAATTCTGCTGTCAGATGTATCGACGACATTGATCTTGAAACCGGGGCCTGTTGTGATCTTGAAGCAATTTTCATCCGTTAAAACAAATATAAATTTACTATGAGACTAAAAGTTGAACTGGTTTTAGATTCCATAATCCAAATCCTGATTTTTAAAACCCAAAAGAAACATCACTAAGGGTATGTTTGTTTTGGGATTATGTAGGATGGGGGAAATCCTGGATGGGGAAATCCTGATAAATAGTAATTGTGTGTGTTTGTTTTGGGATTTTAAGTAGGATGAGATGTAACTTTATGTCAAATCAAATTGTGTAAGAGCGGTTGGATGGGATGTAATAGTAGGATGTATATATATTTTTAGGGATGAGTGTAGTTGGATGGGGAAATCCGGATGTAAAATCCCGAAGTAGAACAAGGACGTGGGACGTTACGTCCCACGTCCGGACGGGTGAGTCCCAAAACAAACATGCCCTAAAGGCTTCAATTGTATTCCCTCCGTCCCAATTAGATAGACTTGTTTTCTCTTTATGGATGTCCCATTTAAATAGGTTTGTTTTCATATAAAATAATGTTTTCTAATTCATTTACTAATATAACTCTATGCATTAATTACATTAGAAAGTACAACATTAATTAAATAGGGTTATAATAGAAATTTTACTTGTATAATGTGTCTTTCAAATACAATTTCTTAATTTTTATAAAAAGTCAAACAAGTCTATCTAAATGGAACGGAGTGAATAAATAAGTATATCTAACTGTCGGTGCTAATGGAGTACATTTAATTTAACAATATTAATTACACCCATGAATGAAGGTTAAAATAGGCAATCAAAAAGTTGTATGTATTTAATTAGTAAAATTGACAAATCAATACTTCATTGTCAAGACCTAGTCTATGTATTTTTTCCAAACAGACAACGACTGAACGGTGACAAAGAGGTCAAACTAACTGTGTATGATGAAAACTCATTAAATCTCCTATTCAAAATATGTCATTTTGGTTGAATACACATTGCAAACCAATATATCAACCCAGGTAAATATGCATATAAAAAACGATAAAATAAAATAAATTTAACATACATTTATTAAAAATTTGGATTACAACTTTAATTGATCGACTTATTCCATCATACTACTGCAATTCTATTTTCATTCTCCTATTTTCCTAGAAAAGAGGAAGAAAATATACTTGATCTTGAAGATAAGGAAAAAGATAATATGAGATATTATTCAGCAATAATTTATATGTGAACGTCTTTCAAGCACAATCCACAACCACATGTTTGTCTTCTAAGTTGACTTGACCTGGGATATTTCCACAAACATTCACACTCAATTAAGTCTATATAATTGGATTCAAATATAGCCTTTAGAAGAACCACATTAATATAACTTCTTCTTTCTCATACAAATTATTAATATATAGTTGTTTATCTCCAAAGAGTAATGGCTATTAAGTTTTTTCCCTTATTATTAATGTTGCTTTTTGTTGTTTTAGCATATGATTTTCAAATTGTTTCAGGAGAAACACTAATCAGGTGCATAGAGAAGGAGAGACGAGCCCTTCTAACGTTCGAGCAAGGCCTTATAGATGACGAAGGTCTTCTCTCGTCGTGGGGAAGTGAAGACGACAAAAAAGAATGTTGCAAATGGAGTGGCGTTCAATGCAGCAACACCACTGGTCACGTCACTGCTCTCCAACTTGATTTCTACACAGTTAGAGGTACAATTAGTCCAGCCTTGCTTGAGTTGCATCATTTGAAAGAATTGAGCCTGCAGGGATATTCTTTTGGAGGGACCATTCCGAAATTCATCGGTTCCATGAAAAGTTTGCAACACCTGAATCTCGGGTACTGCGGATTTTTCGGGAGTATTCCTCACGAGTTAGGGAACCTTACCAACTTGCGCACACTCGATCTTGGGGGAAACCACCTCCTCTGGTCGACGAACCTCTATTGGCTTTCTCATTTGCCAATGTTATCTCTACTTATTTTGGATAATGCAAACATAAGTGATACCAATTGGCTTCAACATGTAGTGTTGAACGTTCCTTCTCTCCAGATATTGTGGTTGAGGGAGTGTATGCTTACAAATCCCGTTACCAAATACCCTCCACATCTTTTTGTCAACTCCTCTTCTTCTACATATCTTTCCTCTCTCTATCT
The DNA here is from genome assembly GCA_963675135.1 of Galeopsis tetrahit. Lineage (NCBI taxonomy): Eukaryota > Viridiplantae > Streptophyta > Magnoliopsida > Lamiales > Lamiaceae > Galeopsis > Galeopsis tetrahit. Next base: position 81,298,528 of record OY776128.1, read on the forward strand.
GTCTGATAATAATCTCACTTCTTCCACATTTGATTGGTTATTCAACATAAGCTCGAGTCTTGTTTCTATAGACCTGGGTTATAATTTACTAGATGGCCCAATTCCAGATGCCTTTGGGAGATTATTTTTTCTTCGTGAACTTTATCTTTTTGGTAACATGCTTGAAGGTGGGGTTCCAAAATCATTCAGGAATTTAAGCCATTTGCAATCTCTATACCTCTTCGGGAATCACTTGAATGTTCCAATTGATAAAATCTTGGAAAACCTACCATGCACACAATTGGTATCACTAGACTTAGACAGCACTCAACTTACAGGGTCAGTCCCTGTTGCAAGTCTTGGCCGACTTGGTAAGCTTGAATATTTGCTTCTCTCCAATAATTCTTTGCAAGGCACAATATCTGAGACTCACTTCATCAACCTTGCCAACTTAAATTCCTTGAGTCTATCCTTCAATTCTTTGACCCTTGACTTGAGCCCTGATTGGATTCCCCCTTTTCATTTAGAATTCATTGATTTAGCAAGTTGCAAAATGGGACCATCTTTTCCAACATGGCTTAAGACACAAAAGAATTTCAAAATCATTGATATTTCTAACAATAGTATATCTGATGAAGTGCCTAAATGGTTTTGGAATTACTTGTCTCCTCATTTAATTCACTTAAAACTCTCTGATAATCAGATGACTGGCATCATTCCTGATTTATCTCTGATAAATTTCTTATATTTGATAGATGTTAGCTCTAATAAGTTTTCAGGCCCTCTGCCATTACTCCGTCCCGATATTAGTGTTGTTCAGTTAAGCAAAAATATGTTCTTAGGATCAAATCTCTCATTATCTATATGCAACTTTACCAGCAATCTCCAGTTGCTTGACCTCTCTAGTAATCAATTATCGGGAGCACTTCCCAACTGCTGGGAGACGATGACTTATTTGACAGTTATCAATTTGAATAACAACAGTCTTTCTGGTGAAATTCCACATTCTTTGGGTTCTTTATCCAACCTGGTGTCACTGCACTTAGGGGATAATAATTTATCCGGAGAGTTGCCTTCATCTTTGAAGAATTGTCGACTTCTACAACTGATGGATGTTGGAGGGAATAAGTTAACCGGAAATATCCCACCATGGCTGGGTGAAATTCCGAATATGCTTCATCTTGTCTTACGTCGAAATAGTTTTTATGGTGGTATTCCTGATGAGATATGCAAATTGACACAACTACAAGTCTTGGACATCTCTCAAAATAATATTTCCGGAAAAATTCCACACTGCTTCAACAATTTTGTATCGTTGATTGACAACAATAGTTCAACAACCACCACGATTCTCATCAGTGTTGGTTGGGGCAATTTCATTGAATATGCATTAGTTCAATGGAAAGGTCAGGAGTCAGAGTACAAAAATATTTTGGGACTTCTTAAGCTAATTGATCTTTCAAGCAACAGATTAGTCGGAAGCATTCCTAAAGCGTTTTCTGATTTGAGGGGTCTGCGTTCATTGAACCTGTCAAGGAATAGTCTAACAGGAAGCATGGATTCGAATATTGGTGAGATGGGGAGTTTAGAAGTCCTTGATTTGTCGCGAAACCAACTCTCCGGTGAGATACCCATTGGCTTGGCACAATTGAATTTTCTGAGCGTTCTTGATTTGTCCAACAACCATTTATCTGGCAAAATTCCATCGGGTACTCAATTGCAAAGCTTCAACGAATCATGTTTCGAAGGGAACTCAGAACTATGTGGAAAACCTCTCAAGTTGTGCCCAGAAGACGACGTCAGGCCATCCATCACTACTGCAGAAGATGATATGGAGGATGAAAATGAAGGATTTTTTGGCCTATCCTCTACGCAAGAACTTGGAATGTCAATCGTGTTTGGGTTCATTGTTGGGTTTTGGGGATTGGTTGGCTCGTTGATTTTGAAGAGATCTTGGAGATTTGCGTCGTTTAACTTCTTCGACGCCATTGTTGATTGGTTATGTGTGACTACAGCACTGTTTCTCAACAAATTCAGACGCAACTGAACTGAAGGTAACTGAATACTATTATGGTTTCATCTTCATAATATTGTTCAATTTCTTGTAATGTCGTATGGATATTTCAGATGTAGCTGCTCTCTGTAGACATGGAAGGTTCGTGAGGCGTCAAGTGGATTGGAGAAAAGAAGATTTGTTAGTTTGTTTTGAAAAGTTTCAATAATTGTAATAATTGATCTTCAGTTTTACATTAAAGTTTTAAACCCGTATGGTTTATGTTGATTTTTGACCGGTAGTTGAGCTCTGTATGTTTGCATGTCTGGGGTTTTCTGATTCTCTATTTTAGTTGCTAATTTTGTTAGTGGTGTTTGTGAATAAGCATGAATGCATGATGAGCTAATTGCTGTTATGTAAATTTACTAAATGGAAAATTTAAGAATTTTTCTAGATGGAACCAATTTGAGAATACTATTTAAATACCAGAATTTTTCTAGAGGGAACATTTAAATACAAGTTTCGTCTTATTTATATTTCCTTGATTTAACCGATTTGAGAATTTTGTATGTGTTGATTTGGTCAGTTACATAGGCCTGCTTATAGTCAAGCTTGTCTCAATATACTCTGCATTGAGGCATAATTTATGGCTGGTTAGTTACTGAATTTATTTGTTGGATTTTGATGTTAAATATTCTGTGGACAATTTTAGATGGATTTATATATCTTGCAGTAAGTTAGTTTTTGTAATGCATCTGTTTCTTCAGCATTGGTTATTTCCCCAATAAGGTAAAGAAATCAATGGTTCCTTTGTATCATTTTAGTTATTCTTTTTTGTGATCCATTTAGTTATATTTTTCAACATGAATTATGTCTAACAATAGAGCAGCTGTGAGAACCCAATCTTCAAGGGTGGACATGATGACGGCATTATGATGAGGTGCTGAACAAGATATTATTTGTAGTCCAGTGTTATGGTTTATGCACATCAATTTTAGTTCTTCTAGAAGCTGAAGAAATGCTGCATGCTATTCTTCTACAACACCACTAATAAACGGAAACCCTCTCAGATTATTGTTTTCAGGTAAAACTAGAGTCCAACGTAATGCCTTAGTGTGGTCATGCATTTTGTGTCAGATTATGACATTCTCTTTTATTGAATATCTGATTGAGTCATGTACATGCACAGTGTAATTGCTCATTTCCAATCACTATTATGGTTAAGATGCAGCAAGACTATCACGTTTATTTTTTGAGTAAAAGTGATGTTGTCGAATCGAAATTGAGTAATGAAGCTCCAATCCCTTTTGGGAGTGTTTGATTTCAGCTGGAAGTGGATGGAGAAGAGTAGTTTTCGTTTTGGGAATTGCGATGTTGAGTGAAGGCTTCTTTTTCTCTGGCTTGGTTTCGAAATCGAGGTAATCGTCGGAGAAGAAGAAGCTGGAGAATTCAAAATTGGAATTATCGGAAGTTGTGAAGGCGAAAGGAGGTACGAAAGCGGGAGGTTGATGAGGGAGACGGCGTGGTGAGGGAGACGGCGTGGCGGTGTGGTTGCCTGGTTGGTGGAGGATGGACGCGAGGAAGGAAGAAGATGAGTAAATTAGGGGTGTGTTAATGAATGAATTAGGGCTTTATGGTGGATAAGGGTATTTTTGTACTTTCTTAGGGTGTGTACTCATCGAACGGAGATGTCAAGTTTGACAAACGGTTGACTAACTTTGGGACCAAATGTGTCAAGTTTTTCTTTTTCGGGACTAAAATTCAGAATGTTGGGATCAAAATCATGAGTGCCCGTGGATGGTGGGACCAAAAGTGCATTTTACTCCTACCTTTACATACCACAACATATATATATATTGTAATGATTTTTGTCGGGGTGTATCTAGCAAACGTTAACAAACATAATCATTTATATTTGAGTGGTTTATACAAATTATAAGATGATCCTGAGGTGTTTTGGATGAAAGGTAATATTTAGGGTTTGGTGTTCTTGATGAAACTTAGAGAAAAAGCTATCAAGAATGTTTGATCTTTTTTAGGAAAGTTGGAATCTGAATTTATTAAGCCTTTAAAGGGCTTTATACAGTAGGTTACATTGCATGTAATTAATTGGTGACAGTTCAGCATTAATACACCTATTAATTAATAATATAGCTGCTATTAAATGATCATTTCATGCATTTAATGCCGCTACTTTGCATTAAATGTCTTTGAAATTATCCATTATGTGTCCCATCCTACAAGGTGCTCGTCGCCGAACACCATTATTACACCGCCTTTGACTTGTCAATGCTCCTAAGATGAATTCCATAGTTCGTTGTTCGGTATTGCTCGATGATGATGGCTTCTGGTCGTCCTCGCCTTAACCTGATCATTGGGTGTGCAGCTGGTCTTAGATCTTCTCCTTATAACTGTACTTTTGGATCTTCAAGACTTCTTCTTCGTCGTCATGACGTTGTTTGTCATTTTGTTCTCCGACGATCATCTTGACTTGAATAATACAAATTACCTTATTAATAATACCTCTAATTCTTCTTGTTTAAACGATCATCCATTACTTGTAATTGGATGCTCGTCCTCGCCATTGCTGACTGGGATTGAAGACTTTGACTATTCTTCGCTGACTATTTGATCGGTCAATAAGTCGTTTGTTGACTCTTTGACTGAATATAATATATATAACAACATATTTATCGAAAATATTATTCCATCGAAAGGAGAAATTGTTTATAAACTCCAGCCTCAAAATATCAACAATTTTACACAAAATATTTTTACTTTTAAGTTCGTACATTTTTTTTAACAAGTGTGTCTACCTGCATATAAAAAAATATTATGAGACAAGAATGAGTAATAATTACAATATTTTAGGCCAATCAAGTCGTGTGTACGTAGGAAAATTGAAAAATCTACTTGCAAGACAAGACCTAGTCTATATATATAATATATCATATGACCAACAAATACACAAAATTCCACACTTACAACAAAACGTGTGGAAATATTGATTTTTTAAAAGTATTAAGTGTGAGGACGATGGGTGAGTGAAGTTGACGTATTACCTTTCCAAAAGATATGAAATTAAAATATTAATTGTTCAGTTTTATTAGTATGCACGTTTCTATTAAGTTTAGAGTCATGTGTTTAAGTTAAAGTTAGTGTCACATTTCATCATGTGCCCAGTTGCACAGTGCAGACTCAATTAGTGATCACCAACCCGATTCAACAAAAACTGATTTGTACAAACAAAAAATGTACATTTTGAGGTACAAAATACACCTAGTCAAATACATATATGTCTTTTTTTTTTTTTAAAGGAAAAAAGGGATGTGTATTACTAGAGTACCAGTGGTACTCGGAGTGATAAATCGTTCAAGTATTACAATGGGATGCTACCCTCTACTCCTGTCCGGACTTCAGCAAAGAAGATAACACCTATCCAATAGCAAAACTTAAGTAACCAGCTCCTAGTCTAAGTACAGTTGCTAGAGTACGTTACAGAAGGGTCAAACTTGAAGTTGCACACCAATCGTTAAATGACATGGAGGAAAGGCACTCTCTGTGTTGCGAGAGCACGTTCCAAGACATAACTTGAATATCGACGAAGATCTGTTCAGGCTTGGGCTCCTCGTTCGCAAAGATCTTCTCGTTTCGAGCTTTCCAAGTGAACCACACGATCGTGCACCACAGGCTTTCTAAAATTGGGAGTTTTATTTTATTGCCGAGCAGACCACAAAATTGATGTAAGTGGGCTGCTGGCTTTGAGTGAAAAGCTATGTCTAGTTTGGTAGGTTAGATTAGTCCAGATATGAGGTTAATCAGATCCAAAATATATGTCTAATTAAAAAAAGAAATTACACCTAACACCTAAAAAAAATATTTGATTATGCCGTATACCAAATAAACGAAATACACTTTATTTAATTTACGATTAATGTGATCAGTAAGTTAAAATATCGTGACATGGTCATAGACTTCTAACATGTCTACTGACATACTAAATTATTGCTTAGTAAAGTCTTTCCTCGTGACAAGAATAATTAAGAAAAAAAGAGTTTATATATAACGTGTTAAGTACGGTGTTGAACTTCTGGATATATTTTAAGTTTAATTATTTGAATTCAATAAAATGTTCTTACATAATTTATTTGTTTAATTATTGATGAGTACTACTAATTCAAATATGACATAATATAATATTTTAGTAACAGTGAGGACAAGACTATTAATTTGGAGCTATTACAAGATATAATAATCGGTTCAGTTTTCCTGTTTCACTTTTAGTTTTTTATTGGTATTCCACCCTTTTGAATTTTTAACACGTGTCGCCCCCCATATTATAGTGCGTTGATTATTTTTAATATGACACATATAAATCATCTATATATAGTGGAATACGATATGGAACACCAAAACTGGAACAAGTGATCTCATCCGGATAACTTATATGTAAATATATATGTATTTTCAACCACAAGTTTGTCTTCTAAGTTGACTTGACCTGGGATAATTCCACAAACATTCACACTCAATTAAGTCTATATAAATGGATCAAAATATAGCGTTTAGAACCACACTAATATAACTTCTTTCTCAATACAAATTATTAATAGTTGTTTATCTCGAAAGAGTTATGACTATTAAGTTTTTTCCCTTATTAATGTTGCTTTTTGTGGTTTTAGCATACGATTTTCAAACAGTTTCAGGAGAAACATTAATCAGGTGCATAGAGAAGGAGAGGCGAGCCCTTCTAACGTTCAAGCAAGGCCTTATAGATGACCACGGTCTTCTCTCATCCTGGGGAAGTGAAGACGACAAAAAAGAATGTTGCAAATGGAGTGGCGTTCGATGCAGCAACACCACTGGCCACGTCACTGCTCTCCAACTTGAACCAATTTATTCGGGTGAATCTTTTGAAAGAATTGAACCTGCAGTTAGAGGTACGATTAGTCCAGCCTTGCTTGAGTTGCATCATTTGAAAGAATTGAACCTGCAGGAAAATTCTTTTAAAGAGACCATTCCGAAATTCATTGGTTCCATGAAAAGTTTGCAACACCTGAATCTCGGCTACTGCGGATTTTTCGGGAGTATTCCTCACGAGTTAGGGAACCTTACCAATTTGCGCACACTCAAACTTGGGGGAAACAACCTCTGGTCGACGAACCTCTATTGGCTTTCTCATTTGCCAATGTTATCTCTACTTATTTTGGATTCTGCAAACATAAGTGATACCAATTGGCTTCAACATGTAGTGTTGAACGTTCCTTCTTTGCAGGAATTGTGGTTGGGGAAGTGTATGCTTACAAATCCCGTTACCAAATACCCTCCCCATCTTTTTGTCAACTCATCTTCTTCTACATATCTTTCCTCTCTCTATCTGTCTAACAATAATCTCACTTCTTCCATATTTGATTGGTTATTCAACATAAGCTCGAGTCTTGTTTCTATAGACCTGGGTTATAATTTACTAGATGGCCCAATTCCAGATGCCTTTGGGAGATTAATTTTTCTTCGTGACCTTTATCTTTTTGGTAACATGCTTGAAGGTGGGGTTCCAAAATCATTCAGGAATTTAAACCATTTGCAATCTCTATACCTCTTCGGGAATCACTTGAATGTTCCAATTGATAAAATCTTGGAAAACCTACCATGCACACAATTGGTATCACTATACTTAAGCAACACTCAACTTACAGGGTCAGTCCCTGTTGCAAGTCTTGGCCGACTTGACAAGCTTGAATATTTGTATCTCTCCAATAATTCTTTGCAAGGCACAATCTCCGAGGCCCACTTCATCAACCTTGCCAACTTAAAGACCTTGAGTCTATCCTTCAATTCGTTGACCCTCGACTTGAGCCCTGATTGGATTCCCCCTTTTCATTTAGAATACCTTCAATTAGCAAGTTGCAAAATGGGACCATCTTTTCCAACATGGCTTAAGACACAAAAGAATTTCAGAAGGCTTGATATTTCTAGTAATAGTATATCAGATGAAGTGCCTAAATGGTTTTGGAACTTATCTCCTAGTTTAAATTACTTAAAACTCTCTCATAATCAGATGAGTGGCAACATTCCTGATTTATCTTCCATTTACTTAAGGTTCATAGATGTTAGCTCTAATAAGTTTTCAGGCCCTCTGCCATTACTCCCTCCCGATATTAGATTTGTTCAGTTAAGCAAAAATAGGTTCTTAGGATCGAATCTCTCATTATCTATATGCAACTTTACCAGCAGACTTCTTTTGCTTGACCTCTCTAGTAATCAATTATCGGGAGCACTTCCCAACTGCTGGGAGACGATGACTGATTTGAGAGTCATCAATTTGAATAACAACAGCCTTTCTGGTAAAATTCCACATTCTTTGGGTTCTTTATCCGAATTGGTGTCACTGCACTTAGGGGATAATAATTTATCCGGAGAGTTGCCTTCGTCTTTGAAGAATTGTCGACTTCTACAACTGATAGATGTTGGAGGCAATAAATTAACCGGAAATATCCCACCATGGTTAGGTGAAATTTATAATGTGCTCCATCTTTTCTTACGTCGAAATAGTTTTTCTGGTGGTATTCCTAAAGAGATATGCAAATTGGCACAACTACAAGTCTTGGACATCTCTGGAAATAATATATCTGGAAAAATTCCGCATTGCTTCGACAACTTCACATCATTGATTGACATTAATAGTTCAACTACCACCATGATTCAAATCTTGGTAAGTTACGACTATTACATTGAGTACGCATTGGTTCAGTGGAAAGGTCAGGAGTCAGAGTACAAAAATATTTTGGGACTTCTTAAGCTAATTGATCTTTCGAGCAACAGATTAGTCGGAAGTATTCCTAAAGCATTTTCTGATTTGAGGGGTCTGCGTTCATTGAACCTGTCAAGGAATAGTTTAACAGGAAGCATGGATTCGAATATTGGTGAGATGGGGAGTTTAGAAGTCCTTGATTTGTCGCAAAACCAACTCTCCGGTGAGATACCCATTGGCTTGGCACAAATGCATTTTTTGAGCTTTCTTGATTTGTCCAACAACCATTTATCTGGCAAAATTCCATCGGGCACTCAATTACAGAGCTTCAACGAATCATGTTTCGAAGGGAACTCTGAACTATGTGGAAAACCTCTCAAGTTGTGCCCAGAAGACGACGTCAAGCCACCCATCACTACTGCAGAAGATGAAAATGAAGGACTGTTTGGCCTATCCTCTACGCAAGAACTTGGAATGTCAATCGTGTTTGGGTTCATTGTTGGGTTTTGGGGATTGGTTGGCTCGTTGATTTTGAAGAGATCTTGGAGATTTGCGTCGTTTAACTTCTTCGACGCCATTGTTGATTGGTTGTTTGTGACTACAACTCTGTTTCTCAACAAATTCAGACGCAACTGAAGTGAAGGTAACTGAATACTATTATGGTTTCATCTTCATACTATTGTTCAATTCCTTGTAATGTCATATGGATATTTCAGATGTAGCTGCTCTCTGAAGACGTGGAAGGTTCGTGAGGCGACAAGTGGATTGGATGAAAGAAGATTTTTTATTACAACTTATGTACTTCTGTTTAGAATCACTTACTTACATAGTTTGTTTTGTGCATGTAAAAGAAGATTGGAGTGGATTGGATAAAAAGAAGATTTGTGAGTTTGACTAACAAAAATGTAAAAACTAATTTCATCCACCTTCAAGCCAGAGTTCACATAACGTGCTTTTTCGTCCAGTTTTTCGATTTTTTCAGGACTTTCTTCTGTTTTAGCTTGTTTCTCAATAAACCATGGTGAGATTTCAGCTCTAACCACAAATATTTCACCAGATGTAGCATCTACAAACGACGACTTGATTACCTTGTAGAGCATGCGAAAACGAGACCTGTGGATTTAGTTTTGAGTAGCCAATCTCTCCTCATTCCGTTCTTCCCTGATGCTCCAACCCATGTGTCTATTTCCATTACCTCACCCCTGTTTACAACTACATATGTTACTCAAAAACATTATAAACAGACAAATTTTATGCTGCTGCAATGATGAATGTTATTACCAGATTGGGTAATGACATATCCACTTGAACTTTCATTCTTGAAACAACCCAGATAAGGTTGTTCTCCATCATTCCATGTGTCGCCCCGAACCCGTCGCTCAGTAGACCTGACATCCATACATGGTTCAGGGCAGTTTCCTGCATTTCATCATAAAATTAATTCTGTTCAAAAACTCTGTTTCCACACATAAATTGATGATACTTTTTAATGAAATAACTAATACTGGTAAACAAAAAAATGCGAATTTGCGCATAAGAATACCTGAAGCAAGTTGAGAATGCTTTCAATCGTCGTAGTTTCTAAACACAACTATTGTTAGTTTGTTTTGAAAAGTTTCAATAATGCTAATAATGATCTCCAGTATTACATTGTGTCACACCTATAATTGATCAAAATTACAAAGCATACATTCAAACTAATTTTTTTAACTTTATTTAATTTTTGAAGATTAGGCTATTTTTTATAGATTTTATTTATATTTGTATATTAATTTGAATTCTTACGTTTTTTAATTTAATTATTTTTGACAATTTATTAAATAGGAAAGAATTGGGGTACGGTGTATAGTAATAACAAAAGTTTTTTAAATTTTAGTGTGGTGTGTTTAACATTGGGGGTGTGTTTAACATTTTATGGGGTGCGTTTTAAAAAATGACCTGCTAAACCTGCTATAGCAGGTTACTGGACCAAAATCAAAATAAATCGAAACTTAATGGACTAAATTCAAAAAGTGATAATCTGATGGACTAAATTCAAAAACATGGTAACTTAATGGACTAAAAAAAATATAATCCCAATTTGAGCACTCAAATGGCCAAAATTAACATTTGTGATTCTTATATAATTCAATACAATTAATATCCAAATAAGTGCAAATATAACTAATTCTCCATTTCTGTTCTTAAAGACATTTAGCTAGAGAATTATATCAATTCTGGTCACCAACATTTACCCAATTTCAGTTTTGGTCATTGAGTTTCACTCGTCTTCAAAAGTAGTCACTAAACTAGACATTTTTAACCAGTTTTCTTCTCATCGTTAGTTTGAGCGTCAAGGACCGACGAAATCAAATAAACTGAGCGGGAATAATACGTCATTCAAACCCTAACTTCTTTTATATCAATTCCACTTCGATTTCTCTCCAAAATCTCTCTCTAAATCAAAATTAAACCAAAATGACCCGGATATGATTAGAGTTGGGTCGGGTATGTTGGATGGGGTCGGGAAACGGGTCGTTCATCGTTTAGAGACAAGAAAAAATGGATATGGAATTAGTAACAATTTCTTGACCCGGATACAAAACGGGTCTTAGACATTAGAGACCGAAAGAAATGGTGTCAAATTTGTCTCTAATTAGAAACGGAATTTAAAACATTGTTTCTAACATTAGGCACGAGAAAAATAGACACATATATAAATTGTTTCAAAATCCGTCTTTAACCGGTTTAGAGACTTTTTTTTTTTTTTTTGGCATTGACATAATAATTAGGGATATAAACCAATTTAGTCATAACTTTCTATTTTTTTTTTAAATGGTCCAAAAAAAAGTTAAATGTATTAAATTATTATTATTATGAATTGGCATTTTCTAATTCCGACATTGCATTCAATTCAATTAAGCAAATTAAATTTTAAAAGTCTTATTTCTTTCATGCCTGTCTCTGTATATATTCTCTGCTAGTGGTTGAGAGTTTTTGCCGTATAGGTAATGCTCAGGGTCACATTTTAAATTAATAAAAAAATACAGTAAATTATATTTGGATTTTTTTTATATTAATAATTAAATTTTATTTTAATTTCCATTGAAAAACGTTATAATTAAATAACTTGCTTATGATCTAAAGCTAGGGTGAAGCCCAAGTCCACAATTATAAGAAGGCAAATTTAAAAGATTTTATTTGTCTCATAACTTGTAAAGTCCAATTATATAGGAGTATGTATTTAAAAAAATTCACCTTTTTTATTTTGTCCCAATATTAAAAAGATTTGTTAAATTTGAGCACTCAAATGGTCAAATTAAAATTGAACATTTGTGATTCTTATATAATTCAATACAATTAATATCCAAATAAGTGCAAATATAACTAATTCTCCATTTCAGTTCTTAAAACATTTAGCTAGAGAATTATATCAATTCTGGTCACCAACATTTACCCAATTTCGGTTTTGGTCATTGAGTTTCACTCGTCTTCAAAAGTAGTCACTAAACTACACATTTTTAACCAGTTTTCTTCACATCGTTCGTTTGAGCGTCAAATAAACTGAGCGGGAATAATACGCCATTCAAACCCTAACTTCTTTTATATCAATTCCACTTCGATTTCTCTCCAAAATCTCTCTCTAAATCAAAATTAAACCAAAATGACCTTATCCGGTGGTCGACTCGTTACATTTGCACCCTTACATACTACTCCCCTCGTTTCATACATTTTTACCCATTTAATTTCGATATATACGAATTTTAATGTGAAAGATGTTTATTAGTATTAAAAGAGATAAAATGGAGGGTATAAAGTTCTTTTAAATAATAAAGTAAAGTAATAAAGTATTGTGAATTATAAGTTAGAACAGGTGTGATAGTTCTATGATTATTTATGATATATATATATATAATCTAGTATGAGATGGATCATTTTGTCAAATGGGTAATCTAGTATGGGACGGGAGGAGTATTTTTTAGTGCGTACACCCACACAGTTAGGCAAAAAATTACTCTCATCTTTCCTAAAATGTAAACACAATGTCATTTTTCATGTCAAGATCAAACCAGTTCTTCTAGGTAGCATTAAATAAAAAAGTAGTAACCGTCTGGATCAAAATAAAAAAAATATCATCACAATAAAGATTATAGGAAAATGGTGTTCAATATATTAGCATCCTTAGTTGAGATCCCGACCATACAACTAAAATGCTATGAACATAAAATTACTATAGTTGCAACAATTAATGCTTCTACGTACGTATGTTATGAATTGTAATTATATAACAAGTCATATTCAATCTTCAGTTGATTTCTCTACCTAGAAAAAATGGGGATATAATGCTAAAAAAATATATATAAATGTACGAATTTAGTCTCAATTATATTTTATATGTACCAAATTCGTAGCTTATTATTTTCGGAATCTTCAGAATGATAAAAATGACGTCATTCCGAAGATCCTGGCAACTTTAAGACGAAACTGGTACATATAAAAAATAATTGGGACTGGTTTCGTACATTTATATTTTTTGGGACCATTTTAAAAAAGATGAAAAGTTATGACTCGACGAAAGAAGATTCTATCACTATAAAAATGCTGCAAAGATGATCAAATTATAATCAAAGTACATTAAAGATCATAAAAATGGTGTTCAATATACTAGCATCCTTAATTGTATTACTACTTTTGCTTAATATTGTTGCAGCTGATGGTATCTGCAAATTGTTGGTTGAAAATCGTGGTTATACATGTGAAGAACATAAAGTATGATTAAATTTTGAATATTTTGGTGCAATTCTTGCAAGAAGTAGTATTTTGATGCAACTAATGTATGATCAGGTGACGAAGAAAGATGGATATATTCTAAGCATGCAGAGGATTCCGACGGGGCGATCAGGCGGCAGCAACGGAACTAAGCCGCCAGCTCTTCTCCAACATGGACTCCTCAGTGTTGCTCCTTGCAACCCTTTTCATAATATTACATTTATTTTACTTTTGCTCCTTGTACTTTCTGTTTTTTCCAACCCTTTTGATTTTTTCCCTTGCAATTTCTTTACAAGGAGTAAAAAACATAGTAAAAGTTCAAAGAGTTGAAAATGCATTTTTACTAGAGATTTTTTTTTTTTGAAGTATACGGAGAAAAATACATGCTCTATTTTTTCGAATTTTTCGTCTAGCGATTGGCTACTGAGGGTAATCCAGTGTCACTTTTATTTAAATTTGTCTTGTAAGTTTACGCAAATGATGGTCGTGTGACACCCTCACCCTCAGTAGCCGGTCACTAGACAAAAAAGTCGAATATAATAAAGGAGTTTGTGTTTTTTTTTTTTTTGTCCCATAATTAAGTTACACTCTTTTTGTTTTTGGTTCTATTGACTTTCTCACTTTGATTTTAGTCCCGTAAGTTACAATTTTTTCATCCGAAATGGACGAAAAAGTCTAACACAACTTTCATTTTTTTCGACTTTTCGTCGAAAGTTAGTAGGACTACAAGAAAAAAAATCGAATTTTCCCTATAATAAATTTTCAGGAACAATTTCAAACATATCCATAAACTTTCTAACAAACATATGTTTTTGCAACTAAAATGTAATAACTGATTCTTGAAACAAGATGCAAGGACATGGCTATTGAATCCACCTGATGAATCTTTAGGATTCGTATTAGCCGACAATGGTTTTGATGTTTGGTTGGCAAACGTTCGAGGGACTAGTTACAGCAGGGGACATACAACCTTGACCCCTAATGATAAGGTACTTTCTAAAAGTTTGAACTTGTAGAGACGTGTGAAATTAATTCTCTGACACAGGAATACTGGAACTGGTCGTGGGACGAATTAGCAGCCTACGATCTTGTCGCAACGCTCAATTATGTTTACAGCCAAACAGGGCAGAAGTCACACTATGTTGGCCATTCCTTGGTAGTTTCCAATAAGCTTGCAAGATTATTTTTTTTCCATAATGGAAATATGTGAAGATTAAACTTTAAAAAACAGGGGACTTTAATGGCTTTTGCGGCGTTTTCGAGAAACGAGGCTTTGAACATGGTTAGATCAGCTGCATTTTTGTGCCCTATAGCTTTCATGGGTCAGTTGCCATCCCCTCTAGTTAGACTTGCTGCTGAAGCATTTTTAGCTGAAGTAAGAAACAAGCACTTTCTCGATTTTTCAAGCGTTTGAGAGGGTGAAAATCGCGCGTTTTAACAGACTTGTGTGACTTGATTATATGTAACAGGACGTGTACTGGCTGGGACTCAAAGAATTTGCCTTTGGAGAGTGAGAAACGAGCTCTGTAAACTCGTTTTATTTTAGGCATGGCTATTGTCGTTTGCCTAAAAAGAGAAAGAAAAAACATTTTTGAAGAAGTGATTTTAATCAAGGACGACGTAACTTTACAGCAGGGGACATACATCCTTGACCCCTAATGATCCGGTACTAATTCAACAATAATGTAATGTATTTTTCATCTAAAAGTTTGAACTTGTAGAGACGTGTGAAATTAATTCTCTGACACAGGAATACTGGAACTGGTCGTGGGACGAATTAGCAGCCTACGATCTTGTCGCAACGCTCGATTATGTTTACAGTCAAACAGGGCAGAAGTCACACTATGTTGGCCATTCCTTGGTAATTTTCAACACATTGCAAGATTATTTTCTTGTCACAATGGGAATATGTGTTGATTAAACTCTAAATAAACAGGGGACTTTAATGGCTTTTGCGGCGTTTTCGAGAAATGAGGCTGTGAACATGGTTAGGTCAGCTGCATTTTTGTGCCCTATAGCTTTCATGGGTCAGTTGCCATCCCCTCTAGTTAGACTTGCTGCTGAAGCATTTTTAGCTGAAGTAAGCAACAAGCACTTTCTCATTCATTTCTCGATTTTTCAAGCGTTTGAGAGGGTGAAAATTGCGCGTTTTAACAGACTTGTGTGACTTGATTATATGTAACAGGACGTGTACTGGTTGGGAATCAGAGAATTTGCCTCTGGAGAGTGAGAAACGAGCTCCGTAAAATCGTTTTATTTTATGCATGACTATTATCGTTTGTCTAAAAAATAAAGAAAAAACGTTTTTGAAGAAGTGATTTTTATCAAGGACGACGTAACTTTACCACATTTTGGTTTTGAAAAAATAGTCAAACTTTTGACATTTTGGTCCTGTGACATGCTATACCAGGTAACCTAGCCGGTAAAAATAACATGACACTTTTAGATTTGTCCATGTGGCAATGTCTGATTGGTCAACCAAATGACCTCTTAAAATTTTGGTCAAAATTGAAAGTTACAGGACTATTTCCAAAATTTCTTAGTCAAAATTCCTCGATTTATTATCGTTAAGGAGACAAAAAAAGTACGATTGTCCGAAGAAAAAGTACAATAACTTAATGCATCTAAAAGTATTTCTTGAATTTGACAGAGAGCCTGTTTCCAAACTTGTAAATGCTATCTGCACCAGAATCGATTGTAGTAAATTGGAGGATGTTTTTACAGGTAACCATTTTTATGGAGTATGACACAAAGATACTATTTTTTTTTTTTTTAATAATTTGATTATGAATTCAATTTTAATTGTCACATTTGATTAGGTCCAAATTGTTGCATCAACCCTTCAAGTGCAGTTTTGGGTGAATTGCAACCAACTTCAACGAAAAACCTTATCCATTTATCCCAGAGTGAGTCTTAAAATTGTCAAAAAATTTGCGAATGTTATTGTTATTCGTCGTAGTATTTGATCGCTATAAGTGTTGGAGCAGTGATAAGACATGGAACGATAGCAATGTACGACTATGGCAACGTATTTGATAACAACGAACTCTATGGACAACCGACTCCTCCAGAGTACGACATAACAAGCATTCCGAACAATATTCCTATGCTCCTCGCCTATGGTGGGAACGATTTGCTTTCCGATCTTAAAGATGTTCGAGCATTGATCAACACACTCTCGGACCTGCTATACAGGGGAGACTATTCTCACTTGGACTTTATTTATGGGGTAAATGCTAAGCAAGTTGTGCACAATTCTGTTATAGCTTTCTTCAGAACGAATTAAAATATTTCATCTCGTATTTCATTGTATCCGCAGCTTCTTTTAATAAAGAATGTTACAATGGCGTATATAATACCTACGTTTAATTGGTATATCCCAAGATTACTTGCACAATCTTCTTATTAAGATGTCCCAAGATTACTTGCAAACTCGGAAAATACCCCACAAATTAATACCCTGCCAACATTATTTTATTTTCAAAAATGTCACTCATTTTTTATATACATTTTACTTTACACCTCATCAAAACCACTTTACGCCTCACCAAATCACCTAAAATACTTCTCATCTATCTTACATCATCAATCACTAAATAATAAAAACGGTGCCGGTCAAATCATGCAAATTGGGACGGAAGGAGTAACCACTGACATCAATTCAAAGTTATATGGGCTGCTGCTTTATGGAATGGGCCGTGAGCTAAGCTACCCATTGGGCCTTCTGGCTCCTTTTTTACTTTTGGCTGAGTTGGGCTCAAAATGGGCTGACTTATTGCTAAAATTAATTAGTCATTTTTATTGGGTCGGACTATTTACACCTCCATTTCGGAGAGATGGACTCCCCCTTTTAGTTTATTAATAAAATAATAGAGTAAAAAAACAAAAATACCCTTCATTAAAATACAACATACTAGATACGCTCCCACTGCTGAACGCACCCCTACTATCAGCCGCCGTCACCATTTTTTCCGGTACCAAGAAATAAAAAAAAATCAAAAATTTCAACAAATCATTCATATTCATCCATAAAACACCATTATCAAACACATTAACAAACACCATTATCAAAACTTAGAAAAACTAACAATTTTTTTAAAAAATTTCATCAAACCAGTGCCGACCGTATATCCTCCCGTCGATAAAATGTTGTCGACTGTAGGATATATGGTCGACCAACAAAGGTCGATCGACACTGTAATGTCGACCATATACACTCTCGTCGACACCCTGTTGTCGACGAGAGTGTATATAGTCGACAACACAGGGTCGAATTTGAAAAAAAAAAAAACTTATTGTTACTGGTGCCTGGTGCGGGGCGGAGGCGAAGAGGGGTCGAGATGAAAAAAAAAACCCAGAAAAAATAAAAATAAAAGAGTCGGCGACGGGCCGCGGCGGCTGGGGCGGATGCGGGGATGATGGCGTCGGATGGACGGGGGAGGGGTACAATTAGTCCAGCTTTGCTTGAGTTGCATCATTTGAATGAACTGACGTTGAGTTCGAGTTCTTTTGGAGGGACTATTCCAAAATTCATTGGTTCCATGAAAAGTTTACAGCGCTTGGATCTCGGCGACTGCGGATTTTCAGGGAGTATTCCTCATGAGTTAGGGAACCTTACCAACTTGCGCACACTTCATCTCGGAGCAAACAACCTCTGGTCGAAGAACCTCTATTGGCTTTCTCATTTACAACTGCTATCTGTACTTAATTTGAATTCTGCAAACATAAGTGATACCAATTGGCTTCAACATGTATTGTTGAACGTTCCTTCTCTGCAGGAATTATACATGTGGGACTGTATGCTTACAGATCCCATTACCAAATATCCTGCACATCTCTTCGTCAACTCTTCTTCTTCTACGTCCCTTTCCTCGCTTGATCTGTCGATTAATAATCTCACTTCTTCCACATTCGATTGGCTATTCAACATAAGCACGCGTCTTGTTTCTATAAACATGGGATTCAATTTACTAGATGGCCCAATTCCAGATGCCTTTGGGAGATTAACTTTTCTTCAATCTCTTTATCTTCATGGTAACAAGCTTGAAGGTGAGGTTCCAAAATCATTTCAGAATTTAAGCCATTTGCAACATTTATACCTCTACATGAACCCCTTGAAGGTCCCACTTGATAAAATCTTGAGGAACCTACCTTGCACGCAATTGATGTCACTAGACTTACACAGTACTCAACTTACAGGGTCCGTCCCTGTTGCAAGTCTTAGTCGACTTGACAAGCTTGAAACTTTGGATCTCTCCAATAATTCTTTGCAAGGCACAATCTCTGAGACCCACTTTATCAACTTAGCTTCCTTGAGTCTATCTTTCAATTCGTTGACCCTTGACTTGAGCCCTGATTGGATTCCCCCTTTTGATTTGTTATCCATAGAATTAGCAAGTTGCAAAATGGGACCATCTTTTCCACAATGGCTTAAGACACATAAGGATTTCTGGAGGCTTGATCTTTCTAGTAATAGTATATCAGATGAAGTGACTAAATGGTTTTGGAATTACTTATCTCCTGATTTAAATTACTTAAAACTCTCTGATAATCAGATGAGTGGTATTCATTCCTGATTTATCTTCCATTTTCTTAGATGGTTTGATAGATGTTAGCTCTAATAAGTTTTCAGGCCCCCTGCCATTACTCCATCCCAATGTTACTGTTGTTCAGTTAAGCAAAAATAGGTTCTTAGGATCGAATCTCTCATTATCTATATGCAACTTTACCGGCAATCTCCAGTTGCTTGACCTCTCCTCTAATCAATTATCGGGAGCACTTCCCAACTGCTGGGAGACGATGACTGATTTGAGAGTCATCAATTTGAATAACAACAGTCTTTCTGGTAAAATTCCACATTCTTTGGGTTCTTTATCCAACCTGGTGTCACTGCACTTGGGGGATAATAATTTATCCGGAGAGTTGCCTTCGTCTTTGAAGAATTGTCGATTTCTACAATTGATGGATGTTGGAGGTAATAAATTAACCGGAAATATCCCACCATGGCTGGGTGAAATTCCGAATATGCTTCATCTTGTCTTACGTCGAAATAGTTTTTATGGTGGTATTCCTCAAGAGATATGCAAACTGATACAACTACAAGTATTGGACATCTCTCAAAATAATATATCCGGAAAAATTCCACATTGCTTCAACAATTTTACATCGTTGATTGACACCAATAGTTCAACAACCGCCACGATTCTCATCAGTGTTGGTGGGGACGATTTCATTGAATATGCCTTAGTTCAATGGAAAGGTCAAGAGTCGGAGTACAGAAATATTTTGGGACTTCTTAAGCTAATTGATCTTTCAAGCAACAGATTAGTCGGAAGCATTCCTAAAGCGTTTTCTGATTTGAGGGGTCTGCAGTCATTGAACCTGTCAAGGAATAGTTTAACAGGAAGCATGGATTCGAATATTGGTGAGATGGTGAGTTTAGAAGTCCTTGAATTGTCGCGAAACCAACTCTCCGGTGAGATACCCATTGGCTTAGCACAATTGCATTTTCTGAGCGTTCTTGATTTGTCCAACAACCATTTATCTGGCAAAATTCCATCGAGTACTCAATTGCAGAGCTTCAACGCATCATCTTTCGAAGGGAATTCTGAACTATGTGGAAAACCTCTCAAGTCGTGCAAAGAAGACGAGTGGATTGGATAAAACAAGATTTTGTTACTACAACTTATGTACTTGTGTTTAGAATCACTTATTTACATAGTTAGAGTTTCTAAACACAACTATTGTTAGTTTGTTTTGAAAAGTTTCAATAATGATCTCCAGTATTACGTTGTGTCACACCTATAATTGATCAAAATTGCAAACTTTATATACCACAACACATACATTAAAAGAAGAAATTAATGATCAGCTACCACACTCGTATACATCGTCTACCAATAATTACTACATAACTTACTCAGTAGTAGAGCAGGCCATATCGTTTGCAAGGTTAGTTACCGTTTCCTCCTCTTCCATGGTCCGACCCCCTATTGTAGTCGATGAATCACTTGCAAAGGCAGTCCCCTCCTTTTATCTAATGTTGCAATTCTCTATTCTGAATAAGCATTCTTTTCTCAAAGGTGCACATATGAAGATGGCTCTAATAAAATCTTCCACCTGCATTGTTAGACAAGTGCAGTGTTACAAAACAATAGCAATTTATGCCACTATGTGGAGTAGCCTAAATGTAAAATACTTAAAATTAAATAACTTGTACGTTTTATTCACTCCGTTCCACTTTATCTGTTACTTTTGAAACTAAAAAAAGTTACAAAATATCTGTCACCTACCAAGAAATATTAACGATGTTTTAATTTCCAACTTTGTTCTTCTCTTGTTTTTTGTGATATGTTCATTTAACAAGATACAAGAATCAAAGTTTTTCATTTAATACTACTTTAGGAGGGTATAATAGTCAGGTTATAGTACAAATAATTGTTGGTATTAAATGACTTTCTTAATTTGTGTGAAATCTCAAAAGTGACGGATAAAGTGGAGAGGGAATAAATAGTTAGGTAGCATACCTCTGATAATGTAAAATTGCAATCAACAAGTTCGCCACTCTCCCAGGAAGCAGTAATTGACTTCAAAGGCATGTCCAAAAGTTCTACATGAATGTGCAGGGAAAATATAAGATAAAGTTACGAAGAAAGTTCGGATTGACAATTGAAAGATTCATACCAGCCAATTTTCTCAACTTTCGAATGGACAATATGAAGTGATCCCTGTCGTTTAGAGTCTCTTGTGGCTTCCCGGTCTCATCAACGGCCAACAGGGACTCCAGTAACGAAGATAGATGTTCAAACAGCAGATGAATCAATCTTTGAAGCTATATTTAGAAAGAAGATGGGTCAGCTAACTAGTTGTTACATTTATCAACTAAAGCATATATGGCGTGAACTTCACCTGCAATGTTTCTTCTGCGGCCATATCATCTAATAGGAGTACCTCTCTTGCAACTCTTGAAAAGACGGCCTCTAGAATCATCGTCATACTCTTTTGATAAACTGAAGGAAGTAACAAAGGCTCCCATATAATGTGCACTTTCTCAATTATGAATGCTATCTGACACAAAAGTAACTCAAAAGGTTGAGAAGTGAAACGGAATGAGGGGAAGGAGGAATATGGAATAGAAATGAGGGAGTTTGTTGGTGATGCTAGATATACCTGGTCGATGCAAAACTTGGCAGATTCGAATTGTTTAATTTGGTGGGTGTTATGAAATCCACTGGCTCCATCAATTGACTAGTTAATTGCAAATTGCAGCAGAATAATCAGATGATTAAATTTTTGGCTCAGCAACAATGCATGCAAAGAAGATACCACAAAAACCGCGAGTAAACATCTCCATTTCAATGAACATACCTGTTTCAAGTTAGACATGACGAGCTGGATTTGACACTGCAAAACTTCTTCAGCCATAAGTTGAAATTTTGGAGCCAAATCGATAAATACAGCAACTTCCTTGACAGGACTAGACAAGTATGGGCGATACTGCAACAATGAGCACGGGGAGGAATTATTGTGTATACTAAATACTATGACAGATAACAAGTAGCATTATGTCATCTCAGCATACCTCAAATGCAAGCCCAAGAATCTCCTGAGACAGGTAAAGGCAGTCATTGTGCAAGAGTATAGCTGCCTGGTTTATGGAATCAAGCTGCCTTTGAAGCTTCAAAAGATCAAGGGAATATGTTTTGAGCTTTTACAAATTAGACATGTAAAACTGAATATAGTAGTATAACAGCTTCAAGCAAAATTAATAGTTGGTAACCTTTTGCCTTCTGCACTAACCTTCACGGGGATGATGGCTTCATAAAGAACTATAGCATTTCTAGCAGCATGATAGAATTCCAACCCCACTTTAGGAGGTAACAAACACACATCCTGCATCAATTACTCCTATCAGAATCACATTCTCAGCGTGTGAACAGGAATGTACAGATAAGCAGATGTCTTTAAACATGACATATACATGTAGTCATGTACGTATATTATGTATGCATATACATATACTGATAGGTATGGGAAAGAAATGAGTCTCAACTTGTGCATAAATAGAAATATCCACAAGGGACCATAAAGTAGCATCCTGAATTTGTTGAAGTGGCAAGCTGCATAACCTCATTATTTAAGGAATACTAAACAAAGGAAATAATATCCACTGATTAGGTTGTCATAGGTAAGAGCAGTACAAAAGAAATTTAATGGCACATATGAGACAGATCATGTTAACTCTAGAAAATGAAGCATGTCACATATGATTAGGTATAAAAAGAATTAAAAATGTTGTTGCTTGAGCCTAAACTGCATTTTGATGCAGTTTGTGTACTTTATCTTAGTAAAATGGTTTCACATTATTATATTCCTGGTTACTACAAAAAGATAATCTAAACATTGTTCCTTACATGTAACTAAGAGTCAGACTTTCGTGTCTGCATGACATATCTGTATCTCTATGTGGTGTGGTCATGGCCACTAGTTCCTTACCTAAATATGTGAGCTTATCCACACACACACACATCCAAGTCCTGGCAGGTCAACATTTTATGACACCAAAATTACACAATAACTCAGGTGGTTGCCCAGACACCTCATGAACACATAGTTTCAACTTTCAATCTATTGAACTAAGACGTTGAGTAAAATCCTCCAATTTTATGATACCAAACAAACCGAGAGTTTGTTGTTCTCATTCTCACAACCTCATCATTCACCCCCCATCCCTCTCCCTCGCCATACCACTGAATCTTTGGCCATTTAATTTGTATCTAAGACACCCCCAAAATCTATTTTGTTGACTTCATTGCCACTACATATATTTGCATCTTTTGCTTGGCTGAGTGTGTCACCATTTCTTGGGAAAGATAGAAGCATTAAACAAGAATACATGGGGGGATTAAGATTGGCTACTGAGAAAACCAAATTGACAAAGGAAAACCCGTAGCAGAAAGTAAACACTGGGTTTGCTGGTTGCACTGGCCTAACCTTTAGGGTTTGATGCACAAGCTCCATCAGTTGTTTAGCTGCTTCAGATACCACACATTTCTCAGATGAAAACAGTAACACAACATGATTAGAAATATTTCCAGCAACCTCGCTCTTATTTACCCTTAAAGTTCTTGAAGTATAATCCTGCAGGAAAATATATATGCTGATTGAATAAAGGAGATAAGGACAGTGAGCAGGTAATAGATGGAGTACAAGATTTTAAATATGTACGCACTTGAGGAAGACTAAAACTAGATTGTAGAAGCATATTTCTGGCCCTAGCCAAAATTTGAACCTTCTTCCTTGACGCAAAATGCAACTCAACATTATCAGCAAATTTGCTGAGCTTATCATCGTTATCGTCAGATGGGGGTATGAAATTAAGTTCCTTTAAAGTTGTCTCAAAATCAATTGTGAGCTTCCTGATCTCCTGAAACTCAGCCAACTTGGAAGCATCATCAGGTACAACCTGAAACCAAAAGGAAAATATGCGTCAATTTGTCAAATGAACTCTTCATATAATAATAATTTTTTGATGGTTACAAGTTAAATACCCATCCTTTTTTCCCTCCCCATGACTCGAACCCAGGACCTAAGACCTAGGTAGTGGTGCTCTAACCACTTGAGCTATCCCACTTTGTCTCTTCCTATAATAATAATGATAATATACTATTGTTATTACAATTATTCCTCATAATAATGATAATATACTATTGTTATTACAATTATTCCTCATTTATCCTAACTTGATTTCTCTCATTTCCTAATTTAGGGTGTCCGATGTAAGACTCAATTTCCTAAAAGGAATACTGCGCTTGAGTTTTCATCTAAACGAGTTTCAAAATTTTGAGGACAGAACATATTTGGTCGAAATACTAGTGTCGACATAAAGTTAAACCCTGCCCTAGTTAAATCTCATAACAAACACACATCATTACCATTTATTAATTGATTCCAAAATCCTCTAAATCCCAAATCAAACATACCGGGAAACAGCATATTTTGAAGAGCCAAGTTCACTAGAGAAGATCCTATGAAAATTTAGGCAGTCGAAAAAAATGCAACAACAAACCTTGGCAAGGAAATTTGAAATTATCATATCTGACAGCCTTGGCCAAGTCAATCTTCCAAAATAGCACATCCAAGAGCCATTGTCAAAGCATAAGAATTTTTTGAAAAATTTAATGATCTGGACAATGTTAGAGTACATAATTTCACCATCCACCCTGTTGCTCTGCAAATACGAAGATGATAGGATAGGGTTAAATATAATTATGTCAAACCTATGAGCATTGGTCTGTCTCGTTCAATGAGGTGTGCAAATAATATCGACAAAAACTTGCACACACCAGGTGCACCGTGCAACTCAAGTTTATGTTTAAAATGGTATTAGTTGTTTTACTAAAAGGTATTGTAGTATTAATTTATCAGTATTAGTTATTTTCACTGAAAAGTATTAGTTGTGTACAGTTGTACTTACAACTGGTGTACAAGAGAGTTACTCAGTAATATAAATTGTACCTTAGGGTCAATAGACCGATCAAGTTTGAGAACTGCTCCTGTGACATGAGCAACATCCTGATTGATTTCTTCTATAACTGTAGGATTTGCCGAATAACTTACTACAGGAGCAAGAACATATTTCGTGATCAAATCAGCAATTTTGGCAAGCCCATAATTGAGAATGCCAGCAACCTACATAAACACCATGCATAATTACACATCTGCAGAGATGTTATCAATGGGAAGTAAAATTGAGTATCATTGGCCAAATTCAAAAAGATGATTTAACAAATAATAACTGAACAGTAGCTCACATCCATAGCATTCATAACAGTGTAAAGCTCCAGACCATTTATTCCATTCACGGTATTCTGATACTTTATACGAACTGCAGCGTCGTCTTGTTCAAACCGCACAGCATTCTCCACATACCTCAAAAGCAGCTCTTGAATCTACATCCAAATGGAAGGGCTCTAAAACAAATCATGAAATTTGATAAAAATCACCATTGTGTGTATCACAGTTAATAAAAAATGTAAAGCTCAAATTTTAATTATGCCAAAGGCAAGGCAAGATTCAACCATTCAAGAGTAAACTCCTCATTTAACTTAAGGTATGAAAATTGCAACTATGAACCAATTAACTCCAGCACCAGCAGTTTCACTCTTGCTAAGCAATAGAACCCCCATATTATACTCCCTCCGTCCCGCCATAAGCTCCTCACTTAGCTATTTTGGACGTCTAGTCATAAACTTCTCATTTCCTTAAATGGCAAAATTCACCATCTCTCGCTACCTTTTCTCATTCCTATCTCTCCTTACCTTTTCTCTTTTACTTCTGTTCTTCCTGCATCTCTCTACCTCAACTACCCACTACACATTTTATAATAGTATTTTTTATTTTTTTATCAAGAGATGCATAACATCATCAAAATGATCTACATCATCCTTCAATTGAAATAAGAACAGCAGCATTACGTGAAAAATAAACATAAACTGCGAGAATTGTCAGGAATACCGAAATAATGATGATAGATTTGCATTCCTTCACCATAATATTTTCAAATAAGATGTAGAAATCGATGTCAATGCCTTAATAAATCCACAAACATTTCCAAATTCAGTTAACATAGACAAATAACAGAAGAATCAGCATTACCTCCTCAAAACAGTCAATCCATTGCTTTCTGAGAATCCCGTACAGCAATGGCTCACCTTCCACCGCCGTTTCACTTTCACCATTGCCCTTCACTCCAATCGCAACCTTCAATTCTCTCAATCCCTCCGCCGCCTCCACCACTCTCCCATTTTTCAATTCCTCCTTAACAACCCTGAACTTACTATCCAGTTCCAGAACCACCCCCAAAAACTCCAAAATCTCCATCTTCTCCCTCGACTCCCGCCTCTTCTCCACAATCTCCCTAACGATCCTCCCCACATCCTCCTCAATTGGCTGATCCGACACGAGATTCAATAGCGCGATGACGTTTTCGGCCAGGTTTTCAGACTTGGAAACGACATCGGAGCACTGCGAGAAGAGAGAGGAGAAGTCCGCGTGGTGCGAGAGGAGATACGATTGAACGGTGGATTTGATTTTGAGGGAGTGGGAGTCAAGTCGGGAGATTAGAAGGCGGAGGTCCGGCGCTGACAGCGGCGAAGACGGGGATTCCGGCGACGAGAGAAGATCTCGGACGTTGATTGTGTTGAAGAGAACGTCCATCGGGAAAGTCTACTGTATCGACTGTGAGTAAACTACACCGGATTAAAACACTTATGTTTGGGTTGTTTTCACTTTGCACCCCCAAAAAAAATGTTTATATTATTTTTAACCATATACTAAGGGTAAATTGGTAAAATCATATTTCGTCGTGCAATTGAATAGTATAACCCAATGAGATCATCTTTTCTAATTTTCGTGTTCCACATTTTATTCGATTATATAGATAATTGACATGTGTCATATTAAAAAATAATAAAAAACGACCCGTGTTAAAAATTCAGAAGAATGGAATACCAGTTAAACAGAAAAAACGAACTTAAATAAGTACTTATCAAGGCAAAAGTTATTATTTGTAAATGATTTTTTATTCAATGTATGTTTTCAAATGCAAATGGGGAGTATATAAATGACTAAATTTTGTGTACACTTGTTTAACGATGTAAATTGTAATTGATCCCTCAAATTAAATTAATTGGTTTTTACCAAATATCAAAACATTAAAAAATATAATATGTTAATAGGTATGGGAATTTCAAGTAAATGTCATATATATATATATATATATATATATATATATGGAAATTCTCATTTTTTTTCCTATTTATTAATTGATTAATTTATAATTCATTACTTTATTAATTAATTAATTTATCATTATTAATTAATTACTGTTCTCATTTTTATGGACCAATATTTACAATTATTAATTAATTTACAATTCTCATCACTTAATTAATTAATTTACAATTCTCATAAGCATGAGGTATTCAAATCTTTTCAAACTTTTTTTTTTCGTTTTTTTTTCGTTACTCACTTCCACTTTTCAATAATTACTCACTTTTCAATAATAATAGTCCCTATTTTTCATTAATAAAATTTCCACTTTTCACTAATAACAGTTATCACTATTCAGTAACAAAATTTCCACTTTTCACTAATAATAATTACCACTTTTCAATAACAAAATTACCACTTTTCACTAATAATAGCTACCACTTTTCAATAACAAAATTTCCACTTTTCAATAATAATAGTTACCACTTTTCAGTAACAAAATTTCCACTTTTCAATAATAAGAATTACACTTTTCAGTTAAAATATCTACCACTTTTCAGTTAAAATATCTACCACTTTTCAATAATAAAAATTACATTTTTCAGTTAAAATATCTACCACTTTTCAGTAACAAAATTTCCACTTTTCAATAATAAGAATTACAGTTAAAATATCTACCACTTTTCAGTAACAAAATTTCCACTTTTCAATAATAAGAATTACACTTTTTAGTTAAAATATGTACCACTTTTCAATAATAAGAATTACACTTTTCAGTTAAAATATGTACCACTTTTCAATAATAAGAATTACACTTTTCAGTTCAAATATCTACCACTTTTCAATAATAAAAATTACATTTTTAAGTTAAAATATCTATCACTTTTCAGTAACAAAATTTCCACTTTTCAATAATAAGAATTACACTTTTTAGTTAAAATATCTACAACTTTTCAATAATAAGAATTACATTTTTCAGTTAAAATATCTATCACATTTCAATAATAAAAATTACACTTTTTAGTTAAAATATGTACCACTTTTCAATAATAAGAATTACACTTTTCAGTTAAAATATGTACCACTTTTCAATAATAAGAATTACACTTTTCAGTTCAAATATCTACCACTTTTCAATAATAAAAATTACATTTTTAAGTTAAAATATCTATCACTTTTCAGTAACAAAATTTCCACTTTTCAATAATAAGAATTACACTTTTCAGTTAAAATATCTACAACTTTTCAATAATAAGAATTACATTTTTCAGTTAAAATATCTATCACATTTCAATAATAAAAATTACATTTTTAAGTTAAAATATCTACCACTTTTCAACAATAAGAATTGCACTTTTCAGTTCAAATATCTACCACTTTTCAATAATAAGAATTACACTTTTCAGTTCAACTATCTACCACTTTCAATAATAAAAACTACATTTTTCAGTTAAAATATCTACCACTTTTCAATAATAATAATTACATTTTTCAATAACAAAATCTACCACTTTTCAATAATAAGAATAACATTTTTTTAATTTTAATAATAATTTTAACTGTATAATTTATAATTAAATATACTCGTTTTAATTAATTAAGTTAACAATGATAACAATAAGCAAAATAAAAATGAAAATTATAGATTAATTAATAATTGTAAATTAATTAATTAAGTGATGAGAATTGTAAGTTAATTAATAATTGTAAATATTGTTCGATAAAATGAGAACTGTAATTAATTATTTAATTAAGTAATGAAAAGTGGTAGATTTTGTTATTGAAAAATGTAATTATTATTATTGAAAAGTGGTATATATTTTAAATGAAAAATGTAGTTTTTATTATTGAAAGCGGTAGATATTTTAACTGAAAAGTGTAATTCTTATTATTGAAAAGTGGTAGATATTTGAATTGAAAAGTGTAATTCTTATTATTAAAAAGTGGTAGATATTTTAACTTAAAAATGTAATTTTTATTATTAAAAAGTGATAGATATTTTAACTGAAAAGTGTAATTCTTATTATTGAAAAGTGGAAATTTTGTTACTGAAAAGTGGTAAATATTTTAACTGAAAAGTGTAATTCTTATTATTGAAAAGTGGAAATTTTATGTGGTAATTTTTTTACTGAAAAGTGGTAATTTTTATTAATGAAAAGTGGAAATTTTATTAATGAAAAGTAGAAACGAAAAAAAAAAACGAAAAAAAAAATTATTAATGAAAAATAGAAACGAAGAAAAAAAAAAGGTGAAAAAAAAGCGAAAAAAAAAACAAAAAAGAAAAAAAAATGAAAAAGTAGAAACGAAGAAAAAAAACGTTAAAAAAAAATAAAAATGAAAAAAAAATTATTAGTGAAAAGTGGAAATTTTATTAATAAAAAGTAGAAACAAAAAAAAAAGGAAAAAAAAATAAGTTTGAAAAAAAAAACGGAAAAAAAAAGTTTGGAAAAAAAGGGAAAAAAAAAAGTTTGGAAAAAAAACGGAAAAAAAAAAAGTTTGGAAAAAAAAACGGAAAAAAAAAAGTTTGGAAAAAAAAAACGAAATAAAAAACGGAAAAAAAAAAAAAATTTGGAAGAATTTGAACCTGTGACCTCATGCTTGTGAAGGATATCTATAACCACCCCTGTGCATTAGTGTGCACGTGCACACTGTGCACAGGAGACCAACTCATATATATATATATATATATATATATAGTGTGATATATACATTGGCGATTTTGATATGGAGTCGGATGATGATGAATTTCTTATGAAATTAACATGTATTTGCATAAATTACGTGTACATGTCATGTCGTCCATGTTACAGTGTATAATTATTTTATAAGGTTGTGTTTGGATAGAGTCATTTCAAATATAAAGAATTTGAAAATGAATGAATTTAAGAATTCTTAAATTTCAGATGACTAGGGTCGTGGATTTAAAATTCTCACTTAATTTTAAATATAATAGATTTGAAATTCATTAACTTGCTTTTTTTTTCAAATATGTAGAATGAATTTGGATTATGAATTTAAAATTTATAGACTCAAATCCATCAATCCAAACATAGCCTAAGGGTATGTTTGGTTTGTTAGATTAACATGGATTAGACTTGATTGACTTTTTATTCCCGATTAATCAAATGTTTGGTTTGATTGATTGTGGTCCGGGTTTAATGCAAGGCCCGCTAATATTTTACTAGTTATCATGCATTTGTGGGACTAATAATCCTAGGAGAAGAGTGAGTTAATTTGTCCAATGTTTTCCCATCTATCAATTCAAACTAGCCCTAACGGCATGATTGGTATGATGCAAAAAAAAAAAAACTTTGAGCGTATGTGAAAAAGAAAAAAAAAAAACTTTGAGCGTATGCGTATGCTCCATAAGAAACTTTGATTGCTTGGGCTCTATATCCGTATGTGCAAAAAAAAAAAAAAAACTTTTATTTCTATATAGTAGATATGAGAATGTTCGAAAAACACTTCTACAAAATACTCAAACGAGAAATCACTTGTTCCACTTTAAGCGTTTCACATTATATTACACTATCTGAAGTATTCGTGAAATTATAAAAAATATCAACGCCCATAATAATGCATTGATATATATATATATATATATATATATATATATATATATTCATACATCTATCAATAATGATACATATGAACCACATAACAAGTAATTAAGCGACTCTAACAACATGGTCGCTTCTATATCTAGACCTAATATTCGCGCGGTATGAGATCACTTGTGTCCGTTTTTTTCGTTGAAAAGTATATATTTATATAATCAATACATGTTTTTTCAGAAAAATTCACGCAGGCTAGTTTTCAACAAATGATCAACTATAATTTGATTTGTTTTCTCCGTGGGATGGAAAGAATCCCAGAAAACGTATTTTTTTGCATCTGTACATGTAAATGGGTTCATCTCATCGCACATATATCCCATCTCAAACATCCCCGTTGCACAGCATGCAACTGATGCAACTTCGAATCCTGTAAATATTTTTAAAATAAAAAATTAATTAGATAGTAAATATTTGTCATTTAATAATGAAAAAACGTAAGGAAATTGACTTTAATTTAATGTCAGAAATTCTGTGTTTCTAGCTAAAATTCTTTAATGACAGAAAATTGGCTTTTATGATGTCAGTTATGAAATGATTCTATCATTAAAAAGTCAGTTATTTTGTAGCGCGAGTCGAGTAATATCAAGGGCGAACTCGACTCGATTACAAAACTTGAAACTCAATTCGAACTCGATTGAACTTTTTTTTTTCTAAACTCGAGTAAAAATTCGAAATACTTGAGCTCGACTCCATATCTTACATAACAATATATAATTAAAGTGTACTGACTATTTAGGACTGTCCAATCATTTATTATACTCTCTCCGTCGATCAAAAGTATGTTCATTTTCCATATTTGTATGTCCAACAAAAGTATTTTTATTTCCTTTTATAGAAATTATCACTGTATTTTTATCTCATAACACTCTTTTTATTTTTATCTTTTTTTTAAAAAAAAATTGTGTCAAAGTGTGAGCATACTTTTGGTGGAAGAGAGAGTATATGTTTACCATAATTAAACACACAAATGCAAGAAATTATATGTACAAAACTTACCAAACATAGAAGGCTTCTTAATGATTTGTGCAAGAGCATTGTAAGGGTTTGAGAAAACAACCCTAATCCCAGGCATCTCCCCATTCATTTTTTTAACCAAACCATTCAACTTTTCATTAAAATGTTGTGCAACAACATTGTACCCTTCCATACATCCATCTCCATTCCCATTCACAAAATTTGTTGCCCTTTCCAAGGGCAAGCACCCCATCGGTGGGAGCCCCGTGAAGGACATTTTACGTGCTCCCAGAGCGTAAATCTCCTTCACGAAACTCTCTGCAGTTGCGACAAGATGGTCCTCGAATTGGTCAATCGTGTACTTGGATCGCGTGCTGGGGAGAGTGTAGTAGTTCTCTAGGAAGTCATTTGTGCCTAAGCTAATGAGGTAGAGAGCCTCACTTATAATGAAATTGGCCTTTGTTTCACCCAAATAGGATTTTAGTTTGGTTTGATATTCCTTGTAGTATTCTACCTCTTTCCAAAGTGGAAGCACATTCTGGAATTAATATACGAACTTTTAGATGAGATGAAATTCTTTCAAATTAAACGCACTCATTCATAAACATATACAATAATATATGTATTTCATAATTTCATTTCATCAATGCACAAGAATTTTTCGACTTCAATGTAGGGTTTCATACGTAATTTTATATACAAAAAGAGAGTAGGATGTTGTTGTGCACCCACCAGATTTAATATATTGATATTTAATTACAATATGGTATATTTTGTCACAGACATAATAAATGCTTACTTTTTCATATACTCTCAAAAAATATATATATAATTTTATTTATTGATTTATTGTGGCAAAAACTTGCGTGCACTCTGTCATCGATAGGTACAATCTTAAACTCAATTTTGAACAAAATTTAACTCATTTAGAAAGAAAAAAAAGAAATGTATGTAGTTCATATGAAGAAAATTTACTACTTCCTCCATTCCAATTTTTTTAAGTAAAAATGACGTCTCAAATTAGATTATTAATAATTTTTTACTTTATAAAAAGTAACGTTTCCATTTTAAACGTATTTTTTTAAGTTTAAACATCTCAAAATTACATCACATATCATTATTTTATTTAAATTTTACGCACATAGTGGGAATTTAAAATAGAATAGAGGAAGTATTAATTTATAAAAAAAAAAAAAATACTTATTTTTATCCCTACCACAAAAAAATAGTCCTACATTAGTACTTGTTTGTTTGTCCCAAATTAGAGTTCCTTCAATATTAAAAGTGTGTATATTTTTAAAATATTTTTAAAATATGCCCTGTTTAATGTATTTTGAAATTAATGTAAATTAAAGACTATCTTTATAGTAAAATACAACTAATATATTATTTTTACTGTTTTTTACTATGACCCACATTAAAAAAAAATTGTTAGCTAAATTTCTTTTAATTTAAAATTGGATAAAAAAATCATCCAAAAAAATGTACTCCATTAATTAAACAAAAGTACTTACAAGAACATTAGAAGTAGCGTTGTCAAAGCCAGTTCCAGCAGAAGCAAAGCAGACCCCAGTAGCAAAATCCGTAACATTGTACTGCGGATCCAAGTAGGCCGGGACGAACGGCCGTAGTCCGAACGCCTCGGATATGAAATCCGGCGGAATGCGACCGTTCGAGAATCTCCCGGTCGGCCTTCCGCCGAAGAAGTCCCGGCCATAGGGCCGGAAATTGGACCTCAGCACCGTGGATATCTGGTTGTTGTTACCAGCATCCACGGAGGAGTCTCCGAACACGATCACTGCCGGGACGTTCCCGGCAGCGCCCCCACCAAGGGTGAGGGCTAATGCTAGGAAAAGAAGGTGTGTGTGTGCAAAGGGAGGAGCCATTTATTTAATTTGGTTGGTGCATGTGAAATAATTAGAGGGTTTATATAGGAGGGGAATTATATAGTGTAGTTTGTTGGGGGTTTATTTAATTAGTTTGGGAGTTGGGGAGCTTTTATTGCTATTTATGAGAGGTTTTTATTGGGTTGATAGAGGTGGGTAAATGGGTTGGCAGGGGAGGAAATGCATTTGCAGTGACTTTTTTGGTTGATTTTTCTTTATTTATTTGGTTGGTTGGAGTTTAAGGTTTTATGTGGTTCGAGTAATTTGGTGATGGAAATGAAAAATATTATGTGAAACTGGAATCGAACTAGCTACAAGTGCATGTCAGCAGTGGTGGATTTAGAATTTAAAATTTAAGAATACGAAAAATATTAAATTTGAAAATAGGGGTACAATTAGTTATCGAGATTTTTTTGAGGCATTATCCTTTTTTTTTTACCTAAGAAAAAAATATAATTTTTATTAATTTGGGAGTACAGTTATATAAGGAAAATTGTTAATAGATCCGCTTCTAAATTATTGGTTCTAATTTCAACGGATACTAAATCTCATCCCTTGATTCTGCAATGATTATTCCCGATTAAAACTCGTCCCGTTTTTTATTTTAAAAAAATTGGTTGAAACTAACTGTTTGAATCGATAAACTGACGATTCCGATTTTCGGATATGTGAAAGCGAAACTGAACCTTAACATACACGATTTTGGTTATGGTTTTGTCCCGATTCTGAGTTTGACGGTTCCGATTTTAATTCGGATGCTAGGAATCGACGGTTTGAGACCTTTTAGACATGTTTAGATCCCCTAATTTAATTTTATACTCCTATATTTTTTATTTCACTATTTTAAATATATGACAAGGGTAATAAATTATATCACAAATTATTATTACTAACACTTGTAATGTGTTAAGAATAAAACAAAGATAAAATTAATTAGTCCATCATAGTAGAATATGTAATCTTGAATCCTTGTTTGAAATATCACATGAATATTAAGCAATATGAATTCAAAAAGTACGTATTAATTAATTAATAGTATTTACTTATTTTCTGGGTAGCCGCACACGTGCCATTGTCTAGATGCTACACGCCAGCCAAGTGACCGATTGAGAATTTAATGGCAAAAGCATTGGAAAGAATGCATATTAATTGGTACAGTATTACACCACCTAAGATTAATCCTAATAAACCAACAGTGTTGATTGTAACTCTACTCGTTAAGACTCGAGCTCGACTTGTTAAACGAGTCGAATTCAAATTTGTTAGATACTCAATTTATTAATAAATGAGCAGACTCGAATCCAACTCGATAGGCTAGATATCTAAAAGAAAAAAATAGCATTAGGCTCGTTAAACTCGTTATCAGGTCAGATTATGCTCATTTTTTTCCTCGTCCACTACAAAAAACAAGAAGATTAAAAAACGGATTAGAGAGTGTTTTTCGTTTGTCACTAAACACCGCGTCTCAAATATTTAGAGACAGTTTTTAATGAAATCGTCTCAAATTATAGATATTTGTTTTCGGTCTCTAATTTTAGATGGTTATATCCATCTAAAACTCGACTGAAAATGGTGAGTCGGCCCGTTTAGTATTCGGGCTATAAAATAGTCTCTAATCCGTCTAAAATTTAGAGACCACATTTTCCATCCAAAAATCGAGTCAAATTAAGAATCAACCCATTTAACAATCGAGTCAAATAACGATTCGTAATCCGTCTCCAAATTAGAAAAAAAAATTCCGTTTCAAAACTCGATTTTTTTATTAAAAAAACAGTCTCAAATCCGTCTATATTATAGAAGGTTTTTTGGTTGTCTCAAACCTCTAGTCTTTAATTCTTGTGTTTTTTGTAGTGGTCAATGTAATCGAATTGAGTGAAGCTCGAACTTCAAATAGTCGACTCAAATAAAATCTCTAACCTAGATGATGGATAATGTTATTATAAAGATGAGTAATGAGATTGATAAATGTGATTATTTGCACTAAGGTTATTTGATATACGTATATAATTTTTATTATTATATATTTTGGGGTAAAATTAATTTGTTTTTGTATGTTTCATGAGAGACGACACAATAGCAAACTGCAGGTTACGTGTGTGTATTTCAATTCACACTAAAATATTGTAATTCCAAAAATATTGAAGGACCAT
Source organism: Galeopsis tetrahit (assembly GCA_963675135.1). NCBI lineage: Eukaryota > Viridiplantae > Streptophyta > Magnoliopsida > Lamiales > Lamiaceae > Galeopsis > Galeopsis tetrahit. The sequence goes on from OY776128.1 coordinate 81,334,380, forward strand.
TTATATAATATTGGAGTACTATTTATAGAATAATATAATTCCAAAAATAAATAAATATTATTTTGACAATGACAAATCACAGTCGCCAAAGAAATATATGCATTAATTCAAAACTTCACCTGAAATGGAGGCCATTTAGTGATGATATTAAATCAAATTTGTTATTACATCGAATGGTCCATGTACTATAGTACTATTATGTTTAATTTTAAAGTCAATGTGAAGTTAACTAAAACCTATAAACACCCACATTCAATTGGGAGGTATTAATTATAGATATTTCAATAATGAAGTACTAGGGGTGGCAATTCTGGACCACACGTAATTTACAGGTTAATATTTGATTTTATCGTGTTTGTATCGTTATTATAGCGATTAGGGTTGTTACACGAATTGAGCCGCTCGTGAGTTCGGTTCGACTCGATAAGGCTCGAGTTTAGCTCGGTTCGTTCGTTAAATGAATCGAGCTCGAGCTCGTTAGATACTCGATTTACTAACGAGCCGACTCGAGCTCGACTTGTTAGACTCGATATCTAATTTTTTTTCTTTTTTTTTCCATTAGGCTCGACTCGTTAGACCCTTTAACGAGTCGAGCCGAGCTCGTTTCTTAGCTCGCCAATGTTATCGAGCCGAGCCTCGGCTCGATAAGAGCTCGAGCCGAGCTCGAACTTCAAATACTCGCTCGGCTCGAATAAAAGCCCTAAATTAGCGATGCGATAACGATTTTGTATCGAATTCATGTTGATCCATTATGCGCGATAAAGTTAACAAATTAGACAGTAACACGTTAACAACTTGTTACATGTTAATAACATGATATGGCGGTCCGATGTTTTTTATATTTAAATAAATATTTTAATTTTTATATATATTTAAATGCAATTATAAATTTATTTATATTCTTATCGTGTTTATGGTGTAGTGTTCGTGTTTGACCTTATCGTGTCGACATGAAACACGATACGATAGCACAATTTTCTAGACTAGGGAAAAAGAGACTTAAGAGCGAGCTAGTTGGAGATGTGATTTTTTCTTCGAGAATTATCAATAGACATGTCCATATGAAACCAATGGTTACAGTTTGGCCATTTTACAAATCGAAACCCGGCCGCACCGAACCGCCGATTCGATCGATTTGAGTTTTTTTCTTTTTATTTTTTTCGATCATTTTTTGTTCGTTTTCCCTCTTTTTTTTATTAAATAAACTACATAGGATATGAGAGAGGTTGGTGTGAAAAATGAGTTAAATTGAGGTATTTATAGAAGAGTATTAAAAAAAAGGGCAAAACCGTTAAACTGTCGATTTAACCACCAGTTTCGATTTTGAATTTAAATTTACGCGTAATTGAAACTGAACCTTAATTTTAAGGTTACTGTTCGATTTTTAAACTGAAAACGACGGTTCGACGAGCCGACCGGTTCCGATTTCATTTTACACATTCCTAATGATCATACTATTTCAAATAAAAAATAAAAAAAAGGAAACAATTGGAACAATAATACATCATAAACGAATGAATCAATTCCAACAAATGCGTTTTATTGATAAAATTTGACCACCAAATTACATTATCCGAAATAAATCAAACCAATAAAATTCATGAAATTTCCAAACTCACACACTAGAAAACATATAGCTAGTACTTAGAAATCAATACCAATAAATAATAAATTCAAAAAACAAATAATTATCAAACCCATATTAATTAGCAAGAAAATTAAAGATAAACGCGTGTGAGTTGACTTGTGTGCATGTGCCAGTTTTAGTGTCCCATCACAACAATTTCTGGTCTATCGTCGTCATCTCCATCATCGCCTCCCTCGTCAGACAACTTAGGTCCGTCGCGCTCGTCGTCGTCGTCATCGTCGTCCTGCTCCCCGCCCACGATATCGGTCTTCGGGTTCGCTTCCTCGCTGCAGCTTTCGGCGGAGAGCGATTGGTCGCATTTGGGCTGGGCGTCAACTTGTTTTACGAGAATAGAGCAAATCAAAATCGCTATAAGGAGAAACGCGACTTTGGGTCTCAATGCTGCCATTTCCTACAAAAAGCGTTTTCTTGAAAAGATGTGTTGTAAGAAAATGGGTTAATAATTGATTGATGGGAGAGTAGATGGATTGTGATTATGTGAAGAGGGGGGTTTATATAGGTTAAGTAAGTGATTAGTGTTGGTTAATTACTTGGGTTGTTGAGGGTTTTTAGTCACTTAGTTTGGCTAAATTATGGTTTAACTTGGTCTTGATTCTATTTCTACGCACACTTAGCTTTTATGGTGTAGGAAAGTTTCAAACTAGTTCATTTTTAGTGTATTAATTCACTTGTTAGGTTATTTTATACTCAAATATTTATAAGTAAAAATTTGAGTAACTTTTGTAATTGAATTAATATTTGAATTAAATATAAATTACACAGTAAGTAACTGTTACACAACCTTCCACTCTATTTTATACTCTTCCAAAATGATGGTCTATTATTCTTTTTTGAAGTGTATAAAATAATCAAAATACACTTATTTAATGAATGATTATTGCTTTAATGTTTGATAAATAAGAGTATGTTTAAAAGTTCGTTGGTAGTGTTGTTATTCGAGTCGAGTACTTTTAATTTCATTAGACCCGTTAGGCTCGGTTCGACTCGATAGTAAATCGAGTATCTAACGAGTTCGGACTCAGCTCATTTAACGAAACGAGTCGAGCCGAGACGAGCTCACGAGCAACTCGATTCGTGTAATAACTCTATTTATAGGTAAAATTCAGAATTTTAGACACAATATATACTATTTTATTAATTTGTGTAAAATATAAAATGGGACTATCATTTTGTGACGAAGTATTGAATAAATTTATGTAAAAAGTTATGAATTTGCTCTGGTTAATTATTTGTTGGAACCTTGATCAATAACTATAGTATTTAATAAAATTGTTTAATTATAATATAGTTAAGTGCTATTTATACTTCTTTAATCTAAGAAACACCATCTAGCTATCGAGATCCATCGTGAGGGTGAAGATTATATGTAAACAAATTGTTGAATGAAAGAATAAAATAAGTGTACAAATAATTGTGTACCTGGTTGAGTATTTTTTAAAGTATTTTGCATTATTTTACCAAAAAAAAAAAGGAATATTGAGATATAATTATTAAAAATATGGAACGTTGGTTGGTTATTCTTTAAAATATATTTATCATATTATTGAATGGTTTTCCTTAAAGTGCTGCTAGTTAATTTTAGTCCATCACAAATTAAACAATGTCTATACATACAAATTCTTATATGCACTCTTTTGAAGAAAAAAAAACAAAATTTTCCCCTATTAATCAAATATGGCAACAATGGTGGTGAAGTTCTTGGTGATGATGGTCATGGTATGCCCATTTCTTTCAATTTCAGCAGAGAGCAAATACATATCTTATGCTGCTTTATTGCCTAATATTATTCCGAGAGACTCGTCGCCGCCCCAACCGGCAAACAAGTACACCTACCACATGCCTTCGGTCAAGACGAAGAAGCCCGTTCCGCCACGACCGGACGAGGATTTTGCCCCATACACATAAGCCTTATTTCTTCTTCATGCAATAATGCAACATCAAGCCATGTACTTTTCCACCTAAATGTGTTGTTTTTGTAAAATTTGCATTGATTTGTTATATAATAACAACAAACCATATTTGTATCTTGCAGTAATTTTCTAGCTAACAATTTTAGCATATATCTTTGCCTATTTCTTTTATATACCAATACTGGAAACCAGACTGAAAGAAATTTTTTTTTTTGAGGAAATCATGTCTAAGAACCACCCATGGTAATATATCACTGAACGTACTGTTGTCTTGAGCGCTCGTTTGAGCTGCGAAGAGAAATGGGTGCCGTTTAGAAGCCAGAGCTGAAGAAAGGCGAAAAACTTGGCATGCTGTTGTTAGTCGGTGAACTTGCACCGAAGATCTCTTCCTCGTAGTCAAGTAATTGCTGGAAGACCTCTGGAAATAACAAATAGCCACATATCATATGTGAAATTGTAGAGATTAGGATTCATGACTTTCAGACCCAAGAAGTTGAAGATTCATCCATTTGGTACGGGTTAATATCATTTTTTATCCCTAAAATTTGCCTTTTCGCTCACTATCAAATTTGGTCCTGAAAGTACACTTTTATCTAAAAAAACTTATGTTAGTCAACAGACGATCAACTAACAAATGGACCAAATGTGGGAGTAAAAGTGCACTTTCAGACCAAACTTGTAGATAGTGAGTGAAAGAGAGGGGCCGAAACTGAAAAAAGGTCAACTTTAGGGACCAAAAAATGATAATATCCCATTCGGCATTCGGTACATTAGAAAAACATACCAATGCGCGAGTTTTATGATTTGCATGATGTATCATGTGGTTTCTTATACAATTCATGTGACGCGTTAACTAGTTTCTAACAAGGTGCAAAATATACGACCCCGAGATCGAACTACACTTCCTACCCCATCGTCCACTTGTCGCCACACCTCCAGATGACCCTGTTTATGGTGCAGAACCACCCCTTCCACCAGCTCTCCACCACTCCAAGGTCTCACACTAATCAAAAGATTCCAATTTTTTTTTTTTATTGTAGATAACATCTGAAGATTTCAGACCACAATTTTTAATGTAATGATAACAACCATGTTACGCTAATAAAACATCTTATTTAAGAAGTTCTAATGCACAACTATATTGAACATGCCATAAACGGCATAAACTCAACTCTCGAAATTGTGGTTTATCACTAGCTTATGGAACCAGATCGAATATCCACAAAGCCCAACACCACTGCTATAGTATTCAAATTCAAATTTCCGCAAGCCTAAGAATTTATATTTAAGTCCAGTGTCACTATCAACTACGTTCATGAAGTCAGCATGTCGTAGAAACTCTCCCTCTCTCTCTCTCTTTTTTTATTTCACTTCAGGAAATCGGTCAACTTTAATATTGTGAAAAATTAAGAACAAATGGAGCATAAACAAGAACAAATAGCAAAAGCAGAGTTTGTCCAGACCTTCGCTTATTTGAACAAAAGGTCTCCACGATGTAACCAATCGATAACTCTCCTCAAGTGTCCACCCTTTGCTTTTCATCAAGTAAGCCATTACTATAGCAGGCGACCTGTCAAAATATGAGAAAAGCACAAGGAATCAACTTAATCTTCATTTCGTAATAAGCATACAATCAAGTGATCAACCAAAAGCAGAACTATCAATCAAATGCAGCACTGTGTGTATATAAATATATATTATATGCGAGTGTTCAAGTGCACAAGAAGAGACCTGAAACAGACCCCTTTTCCCTTCCCAAACCCCACTGAACAAAAGGACAGTTGAAGAATCACCTGTTTTTGCCTGTCATGCAGCAAACAAGAACCCGGCCTTTATCCTTTTTGCATTGTTCTACACAAGCAGGTCATGAATCAATAAAAAGTACACAACATCAATATATCTCAGATTTCACGCTATGCTATCAAGTCCATTCACATATCAATCACTACATCAAAATTCAATTAATGTCAATCTTATGAATGGGGTAGATTGCATGAGTATGACTTTTTACATTTTTTTCAATTACAACATATGTTTCTTGCAACTCGAAACGACCTCAAATTGTTTCATTTTACCACATGACTATTTTCCGGCAAGTCATGCTAACGTGATAGTGTATGAAATTGCAAAAAGAATTAAAGAGGGAAGCACGTCATGAATCAATAAAAAAAAATACACAACACCAACATATATCAGATTCATGCAATGCTATAGAGTCCATCCACATATCAATCACTACATCAAAATCAAACTAATGCCAATCTATTGAAATTTTAATTCGTATGCTCAGACACTAACAACAAATAAATATATATTCAGAACATAGTGTCATGTTTTTAACCTCTAAATTTTATAACTGACAATTGTATCCGATTCTTGGCCTCTATTATCAGCAGATAATTCATTAGATGATAGATTCAATAGAATGACAATTGGTGCTGCTTGGGACACAGGATTTTCAAGAGTATGGTGGCAATGTTTGTTTTGGGTAAAAACCGGTTTTAGGATTTGCAAATCTAAATCAAGTTCCACTTAGGGATTTTGAAATTTTGCTTTAAATCTCACCCTACTTAAAATCCCAAAACAAACAAACACCTTACAAATTATCAGGATTCATAATCCCCCAGATTCACTATAAACTCAAAACAAACATTCCCATAGTGTTAAGGTAATCACTGCACTATTTCAGCCCAATCACAAGAATTCTAGAAGAGTGATAAGACCAGTAGGGATAACTTTACAATTAACTTTCCAAAGAGCTGAGCAATCTCCAAAGAGCGAGGGATACAAGCAAGGAAAGGGAGGGAGAGGGAGATGGGGGGGGGGACTACCTAGAAACTGGACAGCATCATCAAATGGCAACTTTTTATCATCTTGGAGTTGGAGGCTATGAAAGGTAAATGCATTTTTGTAACAATTTCGACAAAAAGGTACAGCCTGCAGATAAAGAGATTCAGTTAAAGGAATGAAGAGGTCCTTACAAATTTCAATCAACTAAGTTACAAGTTGGATAAGAGTATGACATGAAGTTCAGCATAATCAAAACTGTTACTGTGTAAAGGGTTCAAGGTACCAACCAAAGGAAAAAAATCTAAGCATTCATGTTGATATATGTTTCTATATAAATCTTATGGCATAACACAAAACCCCAAAAGTAGTAATTCTTAGTTTGACAACAAAAGGCTCATGTATTACCTTTTTTCCTCAATATCACCTGTATAATATGCATATTGAAGTTGAAGCTTAAAATCGACAAAAATAAATCCAAACCACATGGAAGGAAAGTGAAGAAAATTCCACAGGTTTTTAATGAAAAATCGCAAAGAGATCCCTCTGTATGTGATGGAGATCATATAATTTGGCTATTTGAAATATAATATTGGTTCCTTTAAAAAAAAATGGGCGTTTTCAGTTCCCTGTCTCTCATATGGTATTCGTAAGTGTTTTATCTTTGTTACACAATCCACTACATCAATATGGTTACGACTTACAATACCAAAACGGTCAAATGCTTTCAAAGTAAACCTTAATCTAGAAAAAATCTTATATGTTAGATGAGATTCTCTACAATTAACTAATAATCAAGCCTCCATAAATAAAAATATCCATACTTGAAGGTTCTCTACCTCATATGAAGACTCATATATTCTTTCGGTGTCCCATTTCCATGTCTGGACCAACGCAGATTTCTTACAGATCTAACCATGAAGGAATCTAATATTCAGTGAGAATTTCTTTAGATATAATCACTCATTCTTTATGGACCAGTTCATCAAGAGACCACATCTTCTTGATTTATATAATTGGCAAATTGAAGCTGCTTCCCTGCAACAAATTCAGGGGGAATGCATGGCCAAAAACCACAGGAACACATACATGGGTTAATTGATCCAAGCACACTTATAGTACTAAATTTCAAAGTTTACCCTTCAGAAATTGGAACTTTATGCACACATACAATTTGGGAGAAAATGATCAATTGAAGCGCGCATACAGAGTAAAAGGCATAAATCTACAATAATACACAGAGGAGAGAGAGTTGCGTATACATCGAGGACATGGGAGATGCCTTCAGTTTTGAGTAGCTGAACCGTCTGAAAGTGGCAAACATAATCATAGCTACCCAAGAAGAGGAACTGTGGCACGATCTCCGACGGGAAGATACTCATATTTTCGGTTTTATCGGAATGGTCGGGCATGATGTGGCCGCAGACGCCGCACGCCTCGAACTCGTGGTAGTGCTGACAAACTTCACATACACCCGGTCTCTTCCGTTTCCCCATAATTTGATATCAAACGATCCAAATTCACAGTTGCTAATTTGCAGAATCTTGATTCTTGACGTAGAAATTGGAGGATTTTGTTTGAATTTTTGGGGGAAATTTGAAGATGTTTAGAGGAGAGAAATATGGTTAAGAGTTTGTAATTTGAGTGATGAGAAATTGAGAGTGTGATTATGCACTTCGCCCCCTTGAATTACACTGTTTTTCACTTTGTGCCCAATTAAAACATGAAATAGCACGTTGGGCCCAATTAAACTTAAAATAACACATTATGCCCTCAAAGAACAGCTGCAAAATACACAGTTGTTCGGTTAGGGATTGTGTTGGATGAGATGAGATGAGATGAGATGAGATGAGATGAGATGAGATGGGATGGGGATGGGGATGAGGATGAGAATCGAAAAAATATGGATGGAGTAATACATTAATACTCCCTCCGTCCGCCTATAAGCTTCCCATTTTACCATTTTGGTCCGTCCGTCTATAAGTTTCTCATACCTTTTTTGGTAAGTATTTTTTCTTAAACTTCACTTTATATCTTATTTTTTCTCTCTATCTCTCTCCTCTCTCAATCACATCATTTGTACTATATTTATTATTTAATCACTTTTTTTAATCTATGTGTCAAAAAGTAACGTGAAGTTTATAGGCGGACGGAGGAGTAGTAATTAAATAATAATTGTATTTGGATAGGAATTGAAAAATAAGTGTAGATGGAGAACTTTTTATGTCAGATTAATAGTGATGTTGTATTATTTTACTCCCTTCGTCCCAATTAGATAAACTTGTTTTCCTTTTATGAATGTCTCATTTAAATAGACTTGTTTCGATATAAAGTACTTCCTCCGTCCCACAATAACTTTCACATTTTTTTTTTAAGACGTTCCACAACAACTTTCCCACTTTTAAAATGAAAAACTCTTTATAAAATTCACCCTCACAATGTTCTCAATTTTACACAAATGTCATTACTTTTTCTCTACACATACACAAAAGTCAACTCATTTCTTTACTTTATACATAAATGTTTAAAAAATTACTCCTCAAAACTCCACTTATTATTACACTCTTTTAATATTTGTGTCCATCTACACATGAAAATTATTATGGGATGGAGGGAGTAATATTTTCTAATTCATTAATTACATTAGAAAATATAACATTCATTAAATAGGGTTATGATAGAGATTTTACTTGTATAATAATATGCCTTTCCAATACAATTTTTTAATATTTGTGAAAAGTCAAATAAGTCTATCTATATCTAAATGGGAGAGTAGGAGTATTATTTTTAGTTAGTGAAGTAATTAGTGTAAGAAAGGAAAGTATGAGAGGAAATAAATATGTGGAAAAAAGTATGAGAAAGAATAAATGTGTACAAAAAAAGTAAGAGAGATAATAAGTGATTAAAAGAAAAAGAAAAAGTGTTTTGATTATATAAAAATAGATATGTAAGTGTATTATATGAGTGAAAGAGTATTTGAATGAAGAAGAATGAGATGTAGGATGATCTATCTAAATCTGGATGGGTCAATCCCAAACCAAACGTGACCTAAGACTTAACTTTTTTAAGCCTTTTTAGTAAAATAGATTGAACTCGAGCTTTTTTATGGGTATTTTAAACTTAACAGACAGACTTATTTAACTTTATTTATATAAATATAAATATATATATAAAATATATGTGATAATAAATAAAGTAGAAAAGTTTATCATAATTATATTTTTTTATAGTAGTTAAAAAAACAATTGATTTTTTTATTTAATAAATTTATTATTACTTTTATTTATTTCTTTTGAGATTTAAAGATTCGATTTTATAATTTTAATAAAGTGTTATAAAAATTTAAAAGATTTTTAAAAGGTTTTCAGGCTAGACCTATTCATTAAAAAAATCAGAGTCTTAAAAATCTATAAGAGATTAGATCGGATTTTTTTTTTTTTAAAGCTTATCTAGGTCTGACTCATTCAGATTCCTACTCTATTTGTCTCTTCGAAATTATCAATTTTACCAAATTGGACATTTTTGAAAAGTTACATTTTATTTTTTATAACAGCCCTTATCTCTTTTCACATTTTTTCTTTCATTTTTAAAAAAAATCACGTATTTGTACTTAAATTTATGGCAAAATGCATATTTTGCTCCATATACTTTTACTATTTATATTTTTATCTCATTATTATGTTTTACTTTTACTTTGTCTTTATAATTAATTTATTATTTGTCCTCCTATACTTTCATTTTTCTTTCGAATAATTTTACTTTTATCCCCATACTTAATTTTCTATTTTTTTCTCCTATGTTTCCATTTTCTTTTTGATTTTGCACCTATACTTAAATAAAAATATATAATTTATAAAGACCACAATCATAAATTCATTAAAATTAAATGAAATCAAACAATTTATCTTACCTTAATACAATCCCTATGTATTAAAAACTAATTTTATCTCATAAATAAACTTCATCATTTATTAATATCACAACCGTAACTTCTAAAACAGACTAATTCGTAGACATGTCTCTAAGTAAACTAATTTTTTCTTAGCTCAACCAACTTTTTATGTAAAATGGCGCGAGTTTTGACAGTTATAACAGATATGATGACCGTTGTTTAGCATTATAATAATACATACCGAATTAAAGTGACAAAAATGCTCGTCTGTCGTGCATGTATTAACTAGCTTCGCAGATGAATAAAACAAAAGTTGACCTCTCTTTCTTTTAATTAACAGCATCGTCGTAGATAACAACTTTATTAACTTTTTTACGTCTTCTCCGCTTAGTTCGATCACACTAATTTTTTCTTAGCTCAACCCACCTTTTATGCACGATGGTGCGGACTGCCCAACGAGGTAAGTCCGTTTTGACAGTTATAATAGACACAATGACCGTCGTTTAGCATTCTAATAAAACAAAACTTGACCTCTCTTTCTTTTAACAACATCGTCGCGAATAACAACTTTATTAACTTTTTTACGTCTTCTCCGCTTAGTTCGATCACACGTGTAGTTATTCAATTTGCCTTTAATTATTTTGTTAATTAACTGTACGCCGGTCTCGTTCATTCAATCGGTCTGACATTTTTTCCGATGAAGCGTCAATTAATTTTACAGTACCGTTTTCGACTTCTAAAGTAAAAAAAAATCAATTTTTGCAATGGAAATATTGTGATTTTCTCTTTTAAAACAAGATATTTTAAGAATTAGGGGTCAAATTGATACATAGAGTATTGTATCGGCCCAAACAATATAAATAAATCTGTAGCCTAAGTTCAGAAAACACACGACAATGAAAATAGAAAATAGACAATAAAAAAAAAATCTAAATACGCTCATTCTACCGTCGAAAAAATTAACAAAATACCTAAATCCACCCCTCTTTCGTCAAATCACCGTTCTTCGCCGTACCCTTGGCAGAACGCCGGTAAAGCTTCGACGGCTCGTTCGCCATTCGTGCGTAACCGTCTGATTCTTATACGGTTCTCCCCGTTTAATTTATATCGCTTGTGTTTTTGTGTGATGTGGTTACAGTTAATGTTAATTTAGGTTTTTGTTTGATTCGATTGTTGGTTGGATGTGTTTTGCCCTTAATTGAAAAATCAGCGTTTGTTTGATCGCAATTGATGCCCTAATCTGATTTCCCCCAATTTCATCGAAACCCTAGGATGCACAATGTTGTTAATTCTCGTCTCAATTTTGACGTTATTGATTGTATTCAATTGATTCCAAATGTTGGTGCAATTGGTCAAATATTTGATTGGGAATTCAATGCTGTAAAATTTTCTTAGCGTTTTTTTGATGTGGGCTAGTTGACGTACTGGTTTGGTTACAGTGCTTAACTCTCTTTTTTAAATGTGGTGTTTTCTCAAAATTTGGCTTACTGAGTAGTTTGGATACTTTCCCGTATGGGCCTTTTTTTGTGTCACTCTAAACACTCTCCCTTGGACTCTGTTCTTTGTTGTTGGACCATTCCCTTACGATGTGCTGAACATTTTAAACTTTATTCAGCCATCAGTGTGTGTGTGCTTTTGATGTTTATCAGATGCTTCTGTTTTCCTTATGCTGCTTTTGTTTAGTGTATATCGTGACCTTTAAATATTTTCAAATTTAGGTGAACTCACTTTTCTTTGTGGTCTTCCTTTTCTAACCTTTTGTGGTATTTATTTGACAGGTCGTTTTGTTTAGTTTGGAGTCTAGTTTCATGTTATGAAGCACATATTTATTGGTTCGGAAAAAAGATGAATATGCAGACACACCATTCAGGACAGTTCCCTGGGCAAGTACCCAATCAAGGTGGTACGATGTTGCCTGGGTCATCACAGCAAAATGGAAATCCTGTCTCTAGCCAGATGCAAAATCCTGGCATTCCTCGTACTGCACCCGCACCCCCGATGGATCCAGAAGTTATTAAAATGCGCAGACATATGCAAGAAAAGATGTAAGAACCGTTTTTTTCATGTTCTCCGTGGATATGCATCAAAACAAAGATTATTATAGATGATATGATTGTTCTAAATGCTCTAGATAATAATAATAAGTAAACACTCTTCTTTGGTTATGTATAATTAAGATAGATCCTCTGGCTATTTCTACATGAAAATACACTATGTTTACTTGTAAGTTGTACCTGGTTTCTTGAAACTACATGTAACTGAATTTTGGAGGGGCATCAAGTCTGAGTAGGTGAAAGTTAATGTTGTATATTATTGTTTATTTTATTTGATAACTTTAGTTTTTGGAAAATTGGTTTTGTTGTCTGGACATGGTAACTAATGTTCTACATATTTGTAAATTGGGGACCAAATACAGCAACATTTGGTACCTTTTAATGATAACATGGATCCAGTGGATGCATTTATTGTTGAAAGTTTTACAGGAAAATTAACTGGTCAAAACAGATTTTCGTAGCTTTGACAGTTTCTGTTGTCACACAAATTGCATGCTTGATGAGTGCATCTAAAGTTTTAAGTTTTTTGTTCTGCAGCTGGGAGTTTCTTATGCTTCGGCGTCAACAGTCTCATGACGGGAACAGTAAGAAACTGATGGATCTAGTGAAACGTTTAGAAGATGGTTTATTCAGGCTTGCGAAAACAAGGGTGTGCTATCTTTCATCCTCCATGCCTTTGTTTTCCTTGGATAATTTATGATTTTCGTGCATAAAGTTCATAATAGTGTTTTTTCCAAGTTGATTTAAAAAAATTATGAGTTCCAAGAATCATAAATGTTACAGGAAAATATATGTTGGCCTTATTGAATTTTCTTATAACTTATAAGAACTACTTTTATCAAGCATGTTCACATTTATGATATTTTTTTGTGTCATTGTTCTTTTCAGGAGGAATTTCTTAACTTGGATACCCTGGAAAGGCGTTTGCACATGCTTATTAGGCGCTTTCCAAATCAGAACCAGCAGTTGCCGAATGCTAATTCTTCTGTTGGTACAATGATTCCAACTCCTGGATTCCAACAAACTGGGAATTCCAGTTTGATTGGGACTTCATCAATGGATAGTTCTCCTGTCACCATCAATAGCTCCAACACAATTGCGTCGTCCACTGTCAATTCCGGGAACTTCTTTTCAACTCGAAATGGGTCTTCTGGCAGTGTGCACGGTGGTTATTTTAGTTCTTCTGATGGTAGTTTAATCTTGCCTTCTATAGAGAGAGTAGGGTTTTCTTTTCAATCGTCTCATGAAATACTTGTATACAGGGGCTTTGGCTGGTGGATATCAGCAGCCATCAAATGCTTTTATGGCCAGTACTGGAGTAATGAACATGGGGACATCCATGGGTGCACAAAGAATGACAAGTCAAATGATCCCCACTCCTGGGATTAATAACTCTAATAATAGTGATATAAACAATGCTAATAACAACAATCTCATGAATGTCGAGCTATCAAATGGTGTTGGAGCATCTCCTGATGTAAAGCCTACAATTGTATCACAGCCTGTGCTGCAAAAACAGCATCTCGGTGGCCAAAGTTCTCATGTCTTGCATAATATTGGTGGGCATATGGGTGGTGGGATCCGATCTGCATTGCAGCAGAAATCTCTTGGAATATCAAATGTCCCACTAAATGGAGGTTTGGGGATGATGGGAAAGAATATGCCTGTGATGAATGGTCCAGGAACAACTGAGGGGCATTCAACAGGAACAATATATGGAAACTCTATGAGATCCTTATCTCAGCATTTTGACCAACATCACCAACGACCAATAACACAAGGTATTTTGATTCTCTCTTCACTATTGGTCCCATGATTTGCTCTTCTCTGTAACTGTTTCAGAGTTGGTCATGTAACAATGTGAAGTTTTTCTCACCCCTTATGAATTATAAGTGTATTCTTTTGAAAACTCTTCTGCTTCACAGGTGATGGACATGGAATTGGTTCTGCCGATGCTTCTGGTACTGGAAACTTGTATGTTCCTGTAACCTCTGTTGGATCAACGATGAACAATCTGAGCTTAAATAACCAGTCAAATTTGGGGCCTTCTCAACAAATGACTAATATGGAGCCACAATCAATTGATCAACCAGAAACAGTGAGTTTTCCATCACAGTATCCAATAAAAGAAAATCTTGTACAAACTCATCAGCATCAACAATTTCAACAGTTGCCTCATCAGTTTCAGCACCGGCAACTTACTCAGCATCAAATGTCACAGAAATATCAAATGCAGCATCATTCTTTGAATCAGCCTCAGCTATTGTCAAATATGGTTCCTGAGGTGAGGTCTGAGATTGGAGAGCATCATGATGGGGATCTACAGTCAAAAGTCTCTAACCCCTTCCATTTTTCTGATAATCAGAATCAGGTCCAATCGAATTCTATGGAAGGCCATTCTAGAGCTACTCAGCTTTTTTCACATCCATCTGCTCCACAGGATGTCTCTTCGTCCCTAGCTCAGACTTCAGATCGGATTCAACCATCTTTACATCCACAACAATTTGTGTCCAACACTCGAAGTGATTTTGCTAGTCTTTCTGGTGGCATGCAACCAGATGCAGCATTGGGTGGTCAGCGGTATTCTAATCCTCAAGATGTGCTCGTATCAGGAAGATTCCCATCTGACCAAAATGTGCAGGATGATTTTCATCACAGATTGACTGGACAAGATGGAGCTCAACTAAATAATTTATCCTCAGAAGAATCAGTAATTAGCCACTCTGACACTTCTAAATCAGCAGAACCTCTGAACAAGAGTAACACTGTATCTCGAATTAGCAGCTTGCCTCTTGACAAACAATACAGAAACCAACAGAAATGGCTGTTATTTTTGAGACATGCTCGTCGATGTCCTGCCGCAGAAGGAAAATGTCGCGAACAATTTTGCTTAACAGCTCAGAAGCTATTAAAACACATGGACTGCTGCAACAACTTGTTACCGTGTTCTTATCCAAAATGCCAACATACGAAGCGCTTATTCAATCATCAGAGACAATGTCGGAATACAAGTTGCCCTCTTTGTATCCCGATTAAGAATTTCATACTGGCACAAGTTAAGGCTCTTGCTCGTGTGGATTTGAGTTCTGGATTGCCTAGTTTAGTCAATGAATCTTCTAATTCCCGTGATTCTGCTAAAATTGTGGGAAGGTCTACTCCAAAGATGGGCCCTGTGATAGTTGAAACTCCAGCAGATCTACAACCTCCTATGAAACGTATGAAAGTGGAACAAGGCTCCAAGTCTCTTGCCTCTAAAAGTGAATGTTCTGTTCCATTGGCTTCTACTCCAAGTGATAGTCATATCCAGGATGCACAGCATACGTCAAAGGATGAAAGTTCTCATATTCCTGTAAACTCTGAAATTAATGAAGTGAAAATGGAGGTTCCTGAACGTGTTGCACAATTAAGTCCCAAGAATACTGAAACGAAAAATGATAATTTGGATTATGCCTACATCCAAAGTTCTGAAGGTGTTAATGTTGCTACAAATGATGCTGCTCGAGTTGGTGCCCATCAGACCTTTAAGTCTGAAAAGGAAATGGTGCAGGCTAAGCCGGAGAGCGGTTCGGTATCTACTGAGAATGTATCCAAGTCTGGGAAGCCAAAAATTAAGGGAGTATCAATGATTGAGTTGTTCACCCCTGATCAGGTCCGAGAGCACATTATGGGTCTTAGACAGTGGATAGGCCAGGTCAGTTGCCTATATATTGTCCACCTTACTAGGCCAATATTAACATTGTTTCTCTTTTAATATAGTTACAGAAAATATGTTGCATACATGCCTTTCATGAGCTATTAAAAACATCATCAAACTGCTTGAGGCAACTCAACTCTCTTGGAATGGGCCTTGACTATGTTCTTTCTTTTTGTGTTTCTTTTCTTCCTTTTTTACTTTTCACCTGTTTGGATATGGAGCAGGATTTGTTTGGGGGTCAATCTCACTCGTTCATGTCTTCACCCTCTATCTCAAGAAGCACGGTGCTTCAGATGTGTCTTTTTACTTCCTTTGATGAGGCTCAAAATTTTTCTTTTTTCCACAGAGCAAAGCAAAAGCTGAAAGGAATCAAGCAATGGAGCATTCAATGACTGAAAATTCGTGCCAGTTGTGTGCAGTTGAGAAGCTCACCTTTGAACCTCCCCCTATATATTGTACACCTTGTGGTGCTCGAATTAAAAGAAATGCATGGTATTACACTTTTGGGTCTGGTGATACTCGCCATTGTTTCTGCATTCCATGCTATAATGATTCTCGTGGAGACACCATTGTAGTTGATGGTATGACAATTCCGAAGGTTAGGGTGGAGAGGAAGAAAAACGATGAGGAAACTGAAGAATGGGTAAGTTTGCCTTCTTGCAAAGTTGCAAAAGTTGTTTTTATTGTGAGATGTAGTCGTAGAAGATGCTTAATATATATTTTTGCAGTGGGTTCAATGTGACAAGTGTGAGGCTTGGCAACATCAAATCTGTGCATTATTTAACGGTAGAAGAAATAATGGTGGAGAAGCTGAGTACACATGTCCAAATTGTTATATAGAAGAAGTTGAAAGAGGAGAACGTGTGCCATTATCACAGAACGCTGTTCTCGGTGCAAAGGACTTGCCTAGATCAAACCTGAGTGATAACTTGGAGCAACGCTTATTTTCAAAACTGAAGCAAGAGAGGCTTGACAGGGCAAGGCTTCAAGGAAAAACTTATGATGAGGTGAATATTTTTTTACTTGTATAGTATGGTCCACATTTTCATACCCATTATATACTGTGTATACATCTCTGTTTAGTATAGTGATTTACTGTGAACATTAGATAGATGCAAAAGGAAACATGCCTAGCTGATTTTTTTGTCGGGACCTGGTAGAACTGTTGATGTCCTAGTTTGCAACGTTGAAGACAATGACTCCCCTGATCCCGCTAAGCTCTTTATGACTGAAAGTAGTTGATTCCTAAACACTGTCTAAGGCCTGATAATAAAGAAAAATCACCTCTATATTTGTCTTCTTAAATTAATTAGAATATGTGTTCATGTCCCATACCTCTTAAATCTATCAAGAGTGATTTTTATGTATGAGCTTGTGAAACAACTTACAGAATAGCTGAAGTTCATAATAATATAAAAAAATGTCAGCACAGAAACAGCACACAACAGATTTTTAAGGTTTGGGCCAGATTGATCTTTTAGGTGTATTTGTATGAATTTGGTGGGTTATTTGAAATATGCAAATGGCTACATATATATACTGGTGATAATTTTTATTGATATATTATGCCAATTTTTTCAGGTTCCTGGAGCAGAAGAACTTGTTGTAAGAGTGGTATCATCAGTGGACAAAAAGTTGGATGTTAAACCGCGCTTTCTTGAAATTTTCCAAGAAGAAAACTATCCTACGGAGTACCCGTATAAATCTAAGGTATAACTTATGGATGGTGGACTAGTTGGGAAATTGTCGGTGTAAGTTTGTGATTATTGCTTAACCTTAGTGAGTCCACTTTCTTATGCTTCAAGAAGACAAATGGAGGTTGCTTTTAGAAAATTGCATCAAATGGACATAGTGATATTTTTTAGTACATTCTACATACCTAGAAATCCCCCTTTTGTGAGAGATTTTGGGATTTGCATTAACCAAGTCGAACATAGTAAGGTTTATTAATTCAGCCATTATTGTATTTTATCTTTTGGGGTTTGGGGGAGGAGGAAAGTGCAGCTTGAAATATAGAGTGACCAGATGATTCCAGAGTCCTCACATTTGCGTTTTTTTGGTTAGATGAACCTTGGAAAGCTTGTTAAGTAGGACTTCAGTGTTTGCAAACTAGAAACTTCATTAACGTGTTGTATTTTCTACCTTTCAGGTGGTGCTATTATTTCAAAGAATCGAAGGTGTTGAAGTATGCTTGTTTGGCATGTATGTTCAAGAGTTTGGATCTGAATGCCAGCAGCCAAATCATCGAAGAGTCTACCTCTCTTACCTGGACTCTGTTAAGTATTTCAGGCCCGAGGTCAAAGCAGTGTCAGGAGAGGCTCTGAGGACATTTGTGTACCATGAAATTTTGGCAAGTCTCTATATCAGCGTTCTTGTACAGTCCCTGTAGTTGATTCATTTGGGATATGAAATATTTGTTACCATTTTTGTTTAACTACTATTAATGTTTATCTTCTGTATTTCAGATTGGATACCTGGATTACTGTAAAAAGCGTGGTTTCACAAGCTGCTACATATGGGCATGCCCTCCATTGAAGGGTGAAGACTACATTTTGTATTGCCACCCAGAAATTCAAAAGACACCAAAGTCTGATAAACTACGAGAGTGGTAAGTTTGGTGATTTTATGATTGTGAGACGCCAGAGATATTATGAGTGCTAATGCATAGCAGTTTTAACTTTTTTATTTTTAATTTTTTTCTGTTTCAGGTATTTAGCCATGTTAAGAAAAGCGACTAAGGAAAATATTGTAGTTGAGCTCACTAATCTGTACGAGCATTTCTTTGTTTCTAATGGTGAATGTAGAGCGAAGGTAACTGCTGCTCGGTTGCCATACTTCGATGGAGATTATTGGCCGGGTGCTGCGGAGGACATATT
This sequence comes from Galeopsis tetrahit, assembly GCA_963675135.1. Classification (NCBI taxonomy): domain Eukaryota; kingdom Viridiplantae; phylum Streptophyta; class Magnoliopsida; order Lamiales; family Lamiaceae; genus Galeopsis; species Galeopsis tetrahit. Next base: position 81,353,241 of record OY776128.1, read on the forward strand.
ATATCAACTCCAACAAGAAGAGGATGGGAAAAAACCGCATAAGAAGTCCACTCTGAAGAAGAGCATAACAAAAAGAGCTTTAAAGGCATCTGGCCAAACTGACCTTTCGGGCAATGCATCAAAAGATCTGATGTTAATGCACAGAGTAAAATCCTTCTCCTTAGTGTTTATTTTGACTTTTAGTTTCCAGTTTTAACGTAATTTGTTTGTTTCCCTAGCTTGGTGATACAATATCTCCAATGAAGGAAGACTTTATCATGGTTCACTTACAGTATTCATGCTCTCACTGCTGCATTCTCATGGTTTCTGGAACTTGTTGGGCTTGCAAACAGTGCAAAAATTTTCAGCTTTGTGAGAGGTAAGGATTCTGTATGACTTTTGCTTTAATTTTAGTAAAATTTCTTCATTTCTTAAGAATCAACGTTCTGTTTCCGATATTGTTTCTTGATATTTTTCTCATTTCAGGTGCTACGATGCTGAGCGAAAACGAGATGACAGGGAGAGACATCCTATCAACCACAAGGACGTGCATGCACTTTATTCTGTAAGTCTATCGGATCGTAATTTTGGTTGACATGTTTTTTTATATTATGCCTTTTTTTTTCCGTGTGTTCACGTAATTTCAACATTTTGAATAAGAAATTTATGAACATGCAGGTGGAAATCACTGGAGTTCCTGATGATACTAAAGATAATGAGAATCTTGAAAGTGAATTTTTTGACACAAGACAGGCATTTCTTAGCCTTTGTCAAGGAAATCATTATCAGTATGATACTCTTCGCCGAGCTAAACACTCCTCAATGATGGTCCTCTATCACCTTCATAATCCCACTGCCCCAGCTTTTGTGACAGCATGTTTCTCATGCCACCTCGATATAGAAGCTGGCCAAGGTTGGCGTTGTGAGACATGCCCGGATTATGAAATATGTAATTCTTGTTATGACAAAGGAGAAGCAAATCATCCTCATAGTTTAACTAATAATCAATCCAGTGATCATGAAGCTCAGAACAAAGAGGCTAGGCAATCACGAGTTACACAGGTACTTTGCTTTCATGGATTGTCTGTTCTGTTTGTAATTACCTGTACTGTTTTAGTATTCTCGTTATCTTCTTTTTCCCAACTAAAGAGATGTCAGAAAACAAATTATGCCTTATTCTATCTGATTTTTTTGAGGTACACATAATACTCTCCTAATCTGAAATGACGGAGTATAACTCTAATGACTCGTCTTCTCTACATGTCCTTAGATCCTTAAAATTCTTATATCTCCATCAATGAAATCTTGTCAGATTTTGTAACATGAATCTCTTGTCTGGTCATGCAGTTGAAGAAAATGCTCGAACTCCTGGTCCATGCTTCTCAGTGTCGGTCTCAACATTGTCAGTATCCAAACTGCCGCAAGGTGAAGGGTCTCTTCCGCCATGGTATGATGTGCAAAGTACGTGCTTCTGGAGGTTGTCCTTTGTGCAAGAAAATGTGGTACCTCCTTCAGCTTCATTCTCGAGCGTGCAAAGAATCTGTATGCACAGTACCCCGATGCAGGTTTGTCCTAAAACTGACAACCTTCCCTCTCTCCCTTTCGATAACCTTCCCATCATTATCTAAACATATTTTGTCAATTTAGGGCCTGAAAAATAGTAAAACTATCAATTAGTGGCTGAAAAGATTTTTTTTCTATTGATTCGGAACCTGAAAAACAAAAAAATTATCGATTCGGGCCTGAAAGATAAAAAAACATCAAAAAATAGTGCTCACATGTTTTAGGACCATGTTTTACATTTTATGCTTTTTAGCCTTAAATATTAATATTCATAATCATATTTTTATTCTTAGTTTTCTAATTTTTTCTGTCCGCATGAAATTAATACTCCCTCTGCCCACGAAAAATGTACTCATATTTTTTTGCACAAGTTTTAAGAAAAAGTAGATAAAGTGACTGTTTCTATAAAAGGAAATGAACACACTTTTGGTAGACAAACAAATAAGGAAAGTGAGCATGCATTCATATATATATATATATATATATTTTTTCTTAAATTGAGATTTATAAAAAAATTGTTGGATAAATGTAAAGGTCTTAAAAAAATGTGAGTCCTAGACTGATAGTTTCCATCTTTCAGATCCCGAATTGATAGTTTCAACATTTTTCAAGTCCTAAGTTAATACCCTTATCTAAATTACATGTAACAAATCTCAAATGTGCATCGATTCAGGGACTTGAAGGAACACATGAGAAGGCTACAACAGCAGTCAGACTCCCGAAGAAGGGCTGCTGTAAACGAGATGATGAGGCAACGAGCTGCAGAAGTAGCGGGCAGTTCTTGATAACTCCAGTTGTACATAGTAATAGTAGCTCAAATTCTGTATGAATGTGAGCCTGAAGAACTACATTCTTTTTCGAACTCACAATTGGTAGGATTGAGATCAGTCACAGTGATGCGCCAAGCCTGTCACATTACTTATAATGTGAGCTTCCTAGGTTGTTAATAGGCTAGGGACTGCTTGCTTCTGCAACAATTAGTTACCATAATTTTATTTAGATAGAGGGAGTAGATAACTGATTCTTTGAACATGTTTCTTGTCTTGCCATTGTACCATATCTTTTCATCATACTAACATGGCGAAGCTCAGTTTTCCATAGTTTAAACTTCGTGTTTTTCGAATGAAACGAATCTTTGCTCGTTAGTCGTATGGTTTCATGATCGAAAAGTACAAAAATACCCTTCCTTCCTGTACTCGAGGATCATCCAATGTACGAAAATACCCTTATATTCACCAAAATTAACGTTGATTTTTTGTGTTTTTGCATGCATGCAACGACCAAATAAAAGTAGAAGAATAGAGGATCCAAATTGCTTGTATACTGCCAAGTTGCAACTTCAAAAAACAAGACTACATCAAAAAGGAGAACTAACATCTATGGCCAATCGAGGAACTTGTAACCTTGCAGAGACGGCGGCAAGTACGACTGCGACGACGAAGAATCGGGGTTATCGGGAGGGTAAATATACCCTTTACCATAGCCAAGATCCTTCATCAACTTAGTAGGTGCATTCCTCAAATGCAAGGGCACTCCCTCATTCTGCCCTACAGACTCCTTAACCACCTTCTGAGCCGATTCAATCGCTCGATAAACCGAAATCGACTTAGGAGCCAACGCTAAGTAGGCGACACACTGAGCAAGAATCACATTGCATTCAGGCATTCCGAGAAAATGGCAAGCTTGGTAGCAAGAAACAGCCTGCGTGAGAGCTTGCGGATCAGCCAAACCAACGTCCTCGCTCGAAAACCTCACGAGACGACGCGCAATGTACAACGGCTCTTCCCCTCCTTGCAGCATTCTTGCAAGCCAGTATATCGCAGCATTAGCATCGCTACCCCTCATTGACTTATGCAGAGCACTGATTACATTGTAATGCTCATCACCTGCTCGATCATATGCCACATGCTTGCATTGCAACGCTTCTTTCACATCGTTTTTCGTGATCAAAATCGGGGAATCGGGAACTCCGTTTCTCGCATACGCAGTCGTCGCTGCAACCTCGAGCGCGTTCAACGCGACACGAGCGTCTCCGTCGCAGTTTAACGAGAGGAAATCGGTGGCTTCGGATTCGATTTTAACATCCCCTTTTACACAAACGGATAAACCCCTGTTTGAATCGGAAGCAGCTCGGGTAATCAGAGTTGATAAATCATGGGGTTTCAATGGGTTTAGGGTTAAAACTCTGCAACGGGACAACAATGGGGTAATCAGATGAAACGAGGGGTTTTCAGTGGTGGCGCCGATGAATACAATGCTGCCGTCTTCGATTACCGGTAGAAATGAATCCTGTTGCGCTTTGTTGAATCTGTGGACTTCATCGAGAAACAGGACAGTTCTTCTATTGCTCTGTTGTTTCGATTTCCGGGCGGCGTCCACCGCTTCTCTCACATCCTTGACGCCGCAGGTCACGGCGGAGAGAGAGACAAATCGGTAGGAAGAAGATCTGCAGGAGGCGACAATGGCTTTTGCGATTGAGGTTTTTCCGGTGCCCGGTGGCCCCCAGAGGATTACAGAGGGGAGGCGGCCGCAGTCGATTGCGGAGATTAATAGGGAGTCGCGGCGGAGGAGGTGGTCCTGCCCTACCACCTCGTCGACCACGCGCGGCCGCATCCTCTCAGACAGCGGCGCGTGGGCTAGGTTTTCTGAAATATCCGGCATTTTGAGACGCTTTTGGCGATGAATCAATGAAGGGGACTGTTCTTCTTCTTCATTTTCTTCCGATTCGTGGAGGTTTTTGGGTGATTTGTTGTTTTTTGGGGGATTTAGGTGGAAAAATCGGTTGATTTTGGGTTGGAGATTGGGGGGTGTGGAATCGAATGACGGAGGTGGGGGAGTGGTGGGAGGGCGGCGGTCGTGGGTGAGGAGCCAATCGGTGGCTTTTACGAGGTCGCCGGCGGCGGCGGAGAGAGCTTGGGTGGCGGAATCGGCGGAGAAGCCCATGTTGAGAAGCTGCTGAAGTTGAGAGTCCATTTTTGTGGAATGCGAAAAGCTTGTCCTTTTTTCCCTCTCTATAATGAACTGTTTTCCCGCATTTTCTGATTACAGTGATGCCTTTTATGTTTATTTAATGCAGGTTGAAATGTTCGATAATTTGAAAATATCGAAACCTTAAATAACATAATAAATTTTAGTACAAATAATTTGAATAAATTTTAGACCCTCCATAAAATTATAGGCCCCGGCTAAACAAACCCCCGGTTCTGCTGTACACACCCCAACTACTATACACACCCCACATAAAATATTATTTAATCTTAAATTACTGTTGACACCCCATTTTTGTACAATTATACCCTTACTCTAAAAAATAAAAAATCTAGGTCAAATATTCCAAGTAACGCAAAAGAAACGTAGATTCTAAGAGAGAAGAGTGTAGAGACGCAATGAAACTGGAGATTCAAGTTTGAAATGTGAAATTTCAATCGTCAGTCAGAGTTTTATACAAACAAAATGAGTAAACTAGGTAGGCTTAATCTACACTTTTTGTGTATTTTCATTGATTTTATCAAATTAAAGGGTTTTAATTTTTAGGGTTCTAGTTTGTGATTTTTTTTTTTTTTGAAGTATCTTAATGTAACTAGTACAATTTTGGAGTGAATTTTGGAACACGATGTGTGATTTTGTGTAGAAGAATGAATAAGAAATGTAGCTGATTTTCTCCCATTTGGTGTGTTTTGTCCATTCTATGTTTTTTGTTATGAATGAGAGCTTTAGTGTTACATCATATTTATATTATGAGATGCATTGATTTTGTAGAAATTTTGCTTTGGCTAGTATTTACCTAAAAAGTAAGAGTATAACCCATATTTCATTTTAACTCATTCAATCTAATAAGAATGAGCATAGTTGCTGCATAAGGTGTATTCATTTTTCAATATATTGTATGCCATTACACTGCTCCAAAGCCTGTAACACTACATAATATGGCAAGGCTATTGTAGAAATTAAAATAATAGTGTGATTAGGGACCTTGTGGCAAAACTGTGGTTTCCAGTCTTTTAGTTGTTTGAATTTCAGAATATGTGCAGCCTCTCAACTATATAAATTTGGATATTTTTTAGTTAATATCTTGCAAAGTGTGTGTTTTGCAGCGAAAACATTGAAACGGTGCGTCATGTTATAGTCGAGTGCAACCTTGCATATAAGGTGTGGATAGGATGTTTTAACTGACTGGGATTATCGATGATTGTGTTCAAATCTTAGTTAATAATAGTGTGATTAGGGACCTTGTGGCAAAACTGTGGTTTCCAGTCTTTTAGTTGTTTGAATTTTAGAATATGTGCAGCCTCTCAACTATATAAATTTGGATATTTTTTAGTTAATATCTTGCAAAGTGTGTGTTTTGCAGCGAAAACATTGAAACGGTGCGTCATGTTATAGTCGAGTGCAACCTTGCATATAAGGTGTGGATAGGATGTTTTAACTGACTGGGATTATCGATGATTGTGTTCAAATCCTGTTACTGGCTGGAAAGCGAGAAAATCGATAATCTTCCAGAGCAAACAAGTGACGTCAGAAAGTATAATAATGGAGACAAAAGTCCGGTTACGGAGTTGTTTGGGGATCAAAGGAATGAGAGATTATAGATACAATTATTCAGAGTGGAACAAAAATCCTGTTACTATCCTAAGTTGATAGTTTAAATAATAGGGGGCTTGGTGCTGTAATGCATTTTGTACTGTGATAGGCAGAATTACTGGACTTCTTTGTATATATTTTGGGGTAATACTCATACCCAAGTTAGGTAATATAACATTTTTTCCTAATAAAAAAAAATGTTAATATCTTGCAAAATGATGCATTTTTCAACTTTTAAAATCAATTAGGTGGCCTTTGGAATGTTAATTATTTTGGCAGTATATGTAAAACTAATTAAGGCTGATTAATGTTTTTTTTATTTTTGAAAAGTAAATATGTTATACCAACAAAGAGTACAACTAGTACCCACAAACTGTTAAGGATTATAATGCAGATGCTGAAAAAACAGAAACAGCAACCCAAAAGGACTAAAGATGATAAAATAGCAGATATAAAAAATCACAACTTTTGTCTCGAGATTTTTGTTGTTGTGAAAATTGATATATTCCTGAAGGTGGAGTATTCAAGGAAGCTCTGCAGAAACTTGGACATTAAATAAATTAAGTGATTCTTAAAAATAACAAAATTAAGTTCAACAAAATCAAGCTAAAATATTTACATTGTTATCAACTAATCACCTAAATTTATTACATCGTCTCCATCACGAGATTCTCCTACAAGCTCATTATATAGCGAAAATCCTTGTTGACACCACGTATCCCACCCTTTAGCTCTTTCATCTCGAAATTTATACCATTTATCCATTGCATGAGGTAGTGGGTGTCCTGGTCTCAATGAAACCTACATAACAAAAGAGTATATTTATTAATATATATATTTGTTAATGTTATAATTTGATACAAAGTATAATAAATGTACATATATACCGCAATAAAATGTCTACTCTTATCTAATAATGCAATGCATTTGCATTGTGGAGTTGCAGGCATTGTTGAACGGAGGGGCATGAACGTTTTGCTAGCGGTGCTACTAAGCGTGACAAATACAACATTATACACAGATGCGACTAGGTAACCCATTTCTGGCAATGTAAACCAGTAATACTCCGGGGCAAAAGCAGGGTCAAAAAAGTTTAATGCGTTCAATATTGCATTGCATGCACCATCTTCGATGAATACTTTTGTGTATAAATCTTTGTGCACCCTCAACTCATCAATAAGCTCACGTCGAACCTTAGCCCATGCTTCCTCACCGAAACCCATGACGTGAGCAACTGCACGGTAACCGCAGTTTCCATCTGACAACACATTATAAGTGTCCACGACATACTCTTGAAAAACATGTGGTATGTGATTTATGAACTCAATTGGAGCCTGTGGCGCTGCCTTTGGACGAATTACCTGAACAATCAAATAAATATAAACAAATCATCAGTGCAACACTACCGAGCTTTTCTCACAATCAACTAACACTAGGAGCTTCAACACTATCAAATAAATATAAACAAATCATCACTTAACTTTTTATACAATAATTTCTGAAATAATATAATAATAATTATTAAATGTATTTTTATTACCTTTTCTTTTTTCCTACGCGTGTTACTAAACATTGGTTTCACACTCGACGTTCCACTAAAATAGATTAGTTTTTCAACCGACACAGAATTGTCATCGAGAGACTCGATAACAAACTCGAAGGCGCTCGGGTCACATTTTGTTGATGTTGATTTTTTCTTTCAAGTACCTTTGGGCCGTCCACGAGGTTTCTTAAGAGGTGCAGGCGGAATCAATGATGTAGTCTCTGGATTTCCAACTTCTCTCAACCTCTTCAACATCAACAATTGCTCTGTTTTAGTCGATTTGACGAATTTACCATCAACTTCTTTTAAAGTATCATACCATTGAGGAGCAAATTTTGGGGTAACCCCATAACTCGTCTTGGTTTCTTCCCTTGGCCGCATATCCAATTTTTTCCAGAATACGCCAATACTTTCTAGTAGTATTGGTGTGCCCATGAGAGAGAATTCGTTTAACTCATGTGCACATGGTAGCCCACATGTTTTTCTTAAGATGCAACCACACATCAAGGAATCGAGTCCAACATTGGACATTCTTTTCATCTCATTAAGTATCTTGTCTAGCGCCTATATAGAAACCTCTCCTCTCAAGATTTTGAACATAGATGGTGAAAATCTATGTTGTACCACGTTGATGCTCTTTTCAAATGAAGCTTTGATTGCATTGTGCGATGCCTGTAGCAAAGCATGAATTTGGACCCAACACGTCTCAAAGTTTCCCTGACTCGACTTGAGGTGTTGCTTCAACCTTGAGTGAGTACTCTCCACCCTACATTAATAAATATAAACATTTTTAAATACATAAGATAACAATACCAAGAAGAAGACAACAATATTAATTATTATTTAAATAACAAAATACATTGTCAGTAAATATATACATTTTTTAAAGCATGAAAAAATAATACCAACAAAAAAACAATACCTATTTGTGGTGGTGTTGTGGTAATGCATAACATTGTTTGTCCATGCATACACAAATCGTTCCTTGTAGGGTAACCATTGATTAACAAAATACTGATAAGCCTTCGGGTAAGCCGAGTATGTAGACTTAATTTGTCTAAGAGCATCATTGAACTCGACCTCATTTGGTTTTCTGATGGCCTTCTCAATATCTTCAATGAAAGACTCCCGCAAATCCTTATTCGGTAACTTCTTCTTAGTACCCGTGAAAGTATTTTTTGAAATATGCCAACGACACAGAAAATGTCTAGAGGTGGGAAATACATTAGCGACTGCATTTACTAATGCCAATTCTCGATCAGTGATAATCACCCTTGGTAAATATGACCCGTGTGGTCCATGCATTAATTTCTTCACGAGGTCACATGCCCATAAATAATTGTCTTCACGCTCAGATTTCATATAAGCAATTGCAACCGAAAATGTCATACCTGTAGAGGTCACTCCAACTATCTCCAATAATGGCAACTTATAGCGATTGGTCTTATACGTACAATCCATCATTAAGACATCAGGAAAAGCATGTAGTAATGCCACACTCTCTGGATGAGCAAAGAATAAGTCATTCACTACATTGGTCATCTCACAACGCCTGTGATGAAAGGAGTATTCATTGTCCTTCAACTTTTGCATAAGGTATTGAAGTTGTGACGCTCCCTTATGCTCAACAACTCTATGCTTTTGACGACAATTGTAAACAATTTTGATTGTGGCGGCGTTGTCATTCCATTCCAACCTTAGACCTGCCAAAATATCTCTCGGTCGACTGTTTGCTTTGGATAAATTTCGTACATATGTTTCTTGATCAGGTGTTAATCGACCAAAAAATGAGTGACCCTCTAAATGTCGGCCAAGAGGATGGTTATGAGTGGCACGCACAACTTCTAACTTCCACCGACCGTATGCATCAATTTGGTAACCTCGAAGTTGAAATTGGCAATCACATTTCTTAGTGCCGGTTCTTCTCCTTTGAATATTCCTAAAACATATTTTTTTTTCTTTACCCACATCAACCTCCTTAACACTCATAGCCTTTTTTTTGGACTCGCGATAGACACCGCTTCGTTCACAAGCTAGTGTAACACGCGGTCGCCTTGAATTTGCGTCATTGTCGGACCTTTTCACAATTATAACCATTTTTTCTGGTTTTCCCGCATCTCGAACCCAATCAATCATCTTCTCCTTTGATTCAAAAATAATATTTGTGGTAAATATATCAGTATAATCAGTAACCAAATGATCATTTGATTCCTGTAAACAACGAAAAAAATTAAATATTAGTAGTAAAATTTGCAGTGAAATAACTTGTATAAGCATAAAGAAATCAAATAAAAAATACAATAGGATGTTCAGTTCACAAGAAAAAGACATATAAGTATATAACATAACTCTTCATAAACAATTTTCAAACCCAGTAGTGCCACAATGATCAGCTGGTCATAAATAATTTTCAAACCCAGTAGTTCAACAATGATCACCTAGAATGAGCTAGCAAATAAAACGATTTAATTAACTTAAGTAAACAATTCAATTGATATGTTAAAACAATTGAATTCTTAAATAAAATGATCAGCATGGATTCAACAGGCTCCAGTTCTACACTCAGGTACTCTCCCAAATCTGCTGAGTTTTGGTGGCTTAATTAAAGGAAAAAATGGTGAAGCGAAAGCAGTGTGTATTTGGCTTGGTATTGTATGGCTTATATGGAAATGCATGGAGAAATGCTATAATTTTCAAAAATGAGGAATTCTCAAACAAAAGATTCATGGAGGAACTAAATGCAAGATTATGGAGTTGGTTTGTTGTCAAATTCCCATCTCAGGGGAGTAGCTGTTTCAGGTCTTGGATTTGTAACCCATGTAACTTGATATATGGCCAGGTTTTATAGTTCTCTTAGGTTCTGCTATTCAAATTACTATTAGTACAGCTTCATTGTAATTATATGGGTACATCTTATACCCAAACTATTATTAATGAAGTTTTTTGTTTACTGATCAAAAAAAAAAAAAAAAAAAAATCTTGAGCAAACAAATAATATAATTAATGATCATTATACATAAAACAATACTAGCTTTCTGAAACACCCTGCCACGCCAGTCAATTAACTCAAGAAAAAGACCATCATCTCATGCATATAATTATATATCCCCTTGTCACAGTAAGGATATATGCAAGTAAAATCTAAAAAATTATATATATCATTCACAATGTAGTTTAACAAGTTATCATTGCAAAAAATAATACTGTAATAGAAAGACAACTACATCTTCTATCTTCTATAAAACAAAGCATTTGGGTCACCACACAAATCATCTCATCTTCCATTAATTGAAAAACATCCTCTACACAGTTTTACAGTATCAACTTTTTTCCAACCAACGCTTAAATTTTCACAACACTTCACCCTGTTCGAGGGTTTCAAGTGAACAAACAATATCAAATTTCTTTTTTGCAATTGTTCGCCATGTTTAGGGGTTTTAAGCGGTCAAACAATATCAATTTTTTTACAAGTAAATAATGTTGGAACAACCTATCAAAATATAGATTTTTAACGGCAGTAAATGTAAAATAAATTGAATGCACTTACATTGATTTGATCTCTCAAGTTATTTGACTCCATTATGAACTATAAACCTCTATTGAATGCGTGTTTAATTCATTGATGGTGGTTTAAGGGTTTTCTAATTTTGAAGAGTACGTGATGAACAAGGAACAAAAAAAAAATATGATAAAGATTAGGCCTAAATATTAATTAATACGGAGTAAGTTATATGGTTCATAAATGGGTAGAATAGACATTTCATTCAAGACTATTTTTGTCCAATTTTTTATGGGGTGTGTACAGCAGAATCGGGGGTTTGTTTAGCCGGGGCCAAAATTATAACCTGTTCAATTTTATAATTTTCAAATTTTACTTTTTTGTATGTTCAATTTTATAATTCTTTTTTTTTTAAAAATTGAATGTTAATTTTACTCATTATTTTATTTCTACTTTATTTTTTTATTTAAATTTTCACTTTTTATATAAACAATCAATTTTTTTATAAACATGTGTCCAATCCAAATGAGCATTATAGAATTAGACGGAGAAAGTAAAATATAGGATTAACAATGTTATAGATAGAAACAAATAAAATCTTACGAGAAAATAATATAAAAAAAATACAATATCTTGACTATAATTGGCACATATTATTTGGAGTTTTTTGGACTAATTTTCTCAATAATAGATTCTTTTGAATTTTTTTACAACTTTGGGTATAGATACAAAAATCTCTAAAAATAAATGTCACACAATTTTGCCTTCATATTCCTTTCTCCCTCTCGATTAATCACTTATTTGGTACTCCCTCCATCTTTTAATAAGTGTCACTTTGACATTTTTCAACAAATTAAGATTATAAAGTGTGGTCCATATTACCCTTAATTAATTATAGCTAATTTTGATATAGAAGTTTTGTTTGATAAAGAATGTGGTCAAGAATGTAGCTATTATTCATAAACCAAATTAATTTTGGTATAAACCATGTTTATGGAATTTATTTATGAACAATATATATGGTAAATGAATAAGGGCAAAATAGTCAAAATTAAAGAAAAAAACTCAGAATGACACTTATTTTAAAATTAGTTAAAAAGCCAAAGTGACACTTATTAAAAAACGGAGGGAGTATATATTAGTAATATTTTCCCGTCTCACAATTGTTTGCACGTTCTGAAAAGGAAACTCCTTCATAAATTCCACATTCATAATATTTCAACTACTTTCATTATTTTATTAATTTAACTTTACAAAATTACTTCTCCAATACTCCACTCAATCATTATATATATATTTTTAAATGTGTGTCAATTTTATAGTGCAAACACTTATGTAACGAATGAAGTAGTTAATTACTAATTTTAATCTTTGTGTGCAAAGTAGCTAAAAACTCATAATACGAGGGTTGGAACATATACAAAGCAAATAAAAGGTGAAAAAGTTCACAATGTCGTTTAAATGAAAATTTGCTTGTGTTGGAGGGCAAGTATATGTTCTAGACAAACTTCTCAAACAAAATTAGATTCTGTACACTAATCCTTTCATTATATAATCTCATTTAAGCCAAAAATATCAAATTTGGGGCTCTTAATTTCAATGATGACTAATAATATCATAGCAATTTGGATCTTATTAGCCTCCATCACCTTCCAATTGATCTCGGGTACGTAATATATACACGATTTTGATATAAAATCAGATGATACGTTTATTATGAAAGTCACCCACTACATAAATATACAAGTGATTTATGCATATCATCGTTACTTATTTCTATTTTTGATTATTTTTCTTTTTAAAAATTGCAGCTGATCTAAACCACCCTCCAACACCATTGTGTATTTATCCTCCGCCGCCGCCTTCCGCCACCCTGCCGCCGCCCACGGGCACCGCCACTCCACCACCAGCGTATTCGAAACCCGATCACGCTGTTTGGTGCGTGGCTAAGCCAACGGTGAGTCCTTCAGTAATGCAACTAGCGTTGGATTATGCGTGTGGATCGGGCGCCGATTGCGCGCCGATTCAGGCGGGCGGCGCGTGCTATCAACCGGATACCTTGATTGGTCATGCTTCATATGCTTTCAATAGTTACTGGCAAAAGAATAAGAAGATTGGTGGGACTTGTGATTTTGGTGGCTCAGCAATGATTTCCACGGTTGATCCTAGTAAGTTTTTATTTTAACTTGATTGATACAAAATAAACGAGTAATCGGACTTAAGATACGTGTCTAATCAGATCTAAAATAAATTCGATTGTGTGGATGTTAATAACCGAATGACATACCATTCGTTATTCAATCTGGACCGATTGAAATGTCCAGATCTGACCATATACAATCTCAAAACATCTACTAAACGGGATATTAGCTAAATAAAGAGTGGAGTAAAAATATAAAATCCAATTTTTTTTAGTAATATACTTAATTTTTTATTTATTAAAGAACCATACAAAAAACACATATTCTAAACACTGCATTTTATCATTTTCATTTTACTCTACATTACTATTTTAATAGAAGAAAAATGGGACCATATGACCATTAGGTAATAATTATAACTATAATGACAAAAAAAATGTAATAATTTGATCACTTTAGAGTGGAAAAATGAGTTAGAATTGACTCCTAAATACATAATTTTTATTTTTATTTGATCACTTTAGAGTGGAAAAATGAGTTAGAATTGACTCCTAAATACATAATTTTTATTTTTATTTTTTTTAAATCCAACGGTTAGAACCTACGATTTTGGTCCTTAATCGGAATTACCGGTTTTACCCCCATAAAATCGAAACAAACAAGCTAAATTAAAGTTTCGGTTCGATTTCTTAACCAAAACCGTCGAACCACTGAACCGGCCGGTTGAATCGCTGGTTCGATTTTTTTTTTTAACATGACTAACTTTTTGGTCAATAGAATAAGAAAAAAGATGTATTGGGACGGTTGCGTTTGAGCCCACAACTGTGTATCAAAGCCCACTCTATTATGAATACACAATGATAAAAGCAGGCCAAAAGCTGACTTTACTGGGCCCTTGTTGGGCCTAGAGGAGAATAACAAGCCCAATAATTCATGGTGATAGGCCCGGCCCATGTGTGCCCAATGTAGCCCAGCCCAGGCCGACATGGATGTGTCCTCGCATTCACGCAATCTCCCAATAGGCTATAAGTCAATTATTAATTTATTTGATACACGACATAAAATCATTTATTAATAAATTACAAAACATATTAATTTTTTTTCTTAAAATATATATAAAGAACATACTAGATGAAAAAAGATATTGAAAAACAATTATTTTTTAACCCGAAAAAACTCAGCTTCCGTTATTGCACGAGCAAGTTAATGTAGACAGTCTGACTACAAAATTCGTCGGCAAACCTAAATAATTAAAACTTTTAAAGTAGCAATTTTTAGCACAATTAAGTTATTCAAATTTGATCAATCTAATTATACTAATTGAATTACTTTCTTTTTGCAGGCTATGATCAATGCCATTACATCTATGGCTAAGAAATTTACCTCTTTTTTGCAGGATATATATATATATATATATATATATATATTATGATCAATGTAATATTATAATTTGTCATATGGTTAAGATTAATTATGTTTTTACTTACAAGTAAGTGTTAGCCAGTCGAATAAGTTTATAAGTCAGAAGAAAGATCAAAATTAACTCGAATACTGAGTTTGATAGTTAAATTGTTAAATTTGTATTTTCTAATCGAATCGAGTTCAGATCAAATTCTCTAATCGAATCGAGTTGCACTTGTACGAAACAATATATGTTCGGTTTCATTTTCTATTTTCTTTAGGTATAAAACTAACATACTATATCACATACTCGTATTATAATTTTCTTGAAAATAGTTTTCTAGGGTTATATTCTAAAATACGATGCCAAAATAGAACCACAAGTATATTCCAAATTATAGGTCCCTAAAATACTTAAATTTCCCAAAAAAAAAAATACAATTTCAAATTTATATATTTTCATTTCCACAAATTCCAATTTTAGTGCATGTGATGAAGTCAAAGAAGATTTCAAGATATTACAGACTAGAGGGGGCGCCGCTATATTCTATCCTTCCATACATAGATAATAATAAAATTAATAAAACTGCAATCACTCAAAATAAATATAATAATTTAATTTTCTGTCTATTTAACTTAGCCTATCTTGAAGGACAGGTTTTTTTTTTCATATGCTTAAGTCAACATATATATTTTATACTTCATCCATCCCGCTAAAAATAAATTAAAGAGTAATAAAATAAATAAAATAATTGATGCAGTAAAAATGATATGAGGACAGAGAGAAAAAATAATAGATAAAATATAATAAAATAATTATTAAAATGTATGCTAAAAGTAGAATGTAATATATATTGAAACAATCTAAAATGAAAACAAAATGGATAGTATATAGTGAAACGGAGAGAGTATTTATATATTTAAAGAAAATATACTTCTTTCGTTCTTTTATAAGTTGTTCATTTTACTAAAACAGTTGAACGTCCAATCTAAACTTCTCATTTTTTAAAATGTCAGCATCTTACTATATCGTGCAACAAATAAAAATAAACAGGTAGCACTGATTGACGGAAAGAGTATTTTTTGAGTAAATAAATAAATTAAAACTGTCTATTTTCTTCATTTTCAATAATATATAGTAAAACATATCTAGGCCCTCAAATTGGAGAAAGAAAAATATATTTTGACTTCTCAATTACTTGGAAATTGAGCATAAATTATTGAACCTTTTCAAGTCGGTATAGAGCATAATATGGCTATGGGCAAAATGTTAAAAAATAAAAAACAAAAACAAAGGGATAATATTGATATTTCTACAAGTTGCATGAGCTGTTTGAATAATTTGAGTGTAAGAAGGGGAGCAGCTAGCATATAATTTGCACGTTATGTCCTAATCTTGATTTATCAATTATTGTGGTTGTGATTTTAATTGAAGGTTGACGGACCATTGCCTTTTTTAACTGCACAACACGGTTTTGTACGTAACTGCGTAATTTTGATTTAATACTTTTATTTGTATGAACTAATAATTTTCTTGTGAAGAAGTTTTTGCTAAATTTCTTGCTCCATTCCGTTGCCGAGAGAAATTACAACTTCAAACTTTTAGATGAGATAAAATTCTTTTATAATATTAAAGTTTATGATCATCTACGTTCAGAATTCGAATCTTGCTGAATACACTTATGAATTGATTCCTTACATCTCTATAACTACGTACGTACAGACTTATGAGTTGATTCCTCACCTCTTTACAACTTCAGATTTATGAATTGATTCTTCACCTTTCTAGAACCCCAGACTTTTAGGTGATTGTATATGTTCTCATTAATCCACACAAAAATGAGATTTTAGGTATTTTAGGTGGAGTCCAATGAGGTAAATTAAAAGAGTGTCACTACTCACACCCCCCAAATCTTCTAAGCACACTCCAAATCTTAGTGTACAATTACTTCGGCCGAACATAATGCTTATCGTACAATCACTTTGACTGAACATTATACTTATAATAAGCGTACGATTGAAATGAACCGAATAATCTCTAATTGAAATTTAAAAGATGTATCAATTATCATAATTCATGCATGTTTATTTTTGTCTTAAAATTTTATTGAGTGTTCTTAGGTAGACACCTTATGGAGTAATATATGGAGTGAGCAGTCACTCTCAATCTTTCTAATATATATATAAATAAGTCAATAAGAAATCCAATTAAGTACTACAATTTACGTGATATATGCATGAATGGATGGATCACGGGTTAAACAATCGCTATATGTTAAAAAAAAACACTGGATCTCCATTCTCCACTTGAATTCCCTTTGTCCTCTAAAGTTAATTTGAAATATATATATATGGAACCAAAAATAAAATATAAAAAAAGTTGCAAGTACCCCACTTAATTTGGAGCTTATTTACAACTTACAAGTGAAGGGGTAAACGTTTACCAAGTCAATGAATAACAACAATTTTAAAGAATGATATATGGCCATCAACTTAATTAGCATTAAATATCACAAAAGTTTCAAGTCTTTTCAATTACCATATATGTTTTTTAAATCAATCAATAATTCAATAAAAAAAAAATTCAATTATATAATAGGACCATTTTCTAACAATTTATAAGAGTCTAAAAATCTTGGAAAAATATTCCAAGTATTTCTACTATATTTTGTTATTGTTTCAGTTTAATCAAAAGTTTGTGTATCGATAACAAATTTTAAAATCACATGTTGAAAGAAGCTAATTTATGTCACTTCAATTTATTCGGTTGTAATGCTACGAGGCATCATTTTGCTAGGACTTCTCGTATGCTTGTGAGCTTCGAATTTTGTGAAAAACCTATTTAATGATATGTATAATATATTTATTTTTAGTATAATTGAAATAATGTGATGATTCTAGCTAGTTTGATTATGACAATGTAAAAGCTTTTTTATTTATACATATAATTAAGTTCCTTGCTAAAAATGCAGAATTTAGGGGAGAACGAATATTAATATATATATATATATATATTAAATTATTTGTAATATATTTTTAAAAAATGTTAGGCCAGGTCAGTCCATCGTCCACAACATTCTAAAACTGTCTGCAGACTGCCGATGGCATGGCCAATTATATCTTCTTGAATGGAGGTTTGGATAACACCTTCCTACGCACGCGCGTTCGACTTAATATAATCGCACGATTATATTGTGAATCTTTTAACTGCATAATATGCACTGTGTTGCACTGTACAAGATTCAAATTCACTATATAATCGTCGTCGTACTTACGATTATATTACACACGACGGTATTGTATGTAACAGATCTAAATCTTAACAACTCTCTATATTTTAGATTACATGTAGAAGGAATATTAGCTCCACTACGTTAAAAGTCTACAATCACTGCTAGTAACAAAAATACAATTGTGATTGATGGTGAACCTTGTCGAATTTATAAAATTGATTCTTGAAACCACGGTACCCACAATAAAATCATCCATCACACATACATATTTCAATATAATACTTAATTTAATTCCAACGAAACCTACCCAACTTTTTTTTTTTCGTCCCTGTAATTTTTTTTTTAACAAACTACTTTGCCTCATATTTCTTTAGATTCTTCTTTCTTTCAATCACATCAACTCTAATACATCTACTTATTTTATCATATTTTTTAATCGTTGTGTCCAAAGTTCACGAGTGACTTTCATCGGGACGGAGAGAGTAATACAAAATACTTCATCCGTCCACCAAATTTATTCACTTGTCCTATTTGTCCGTTCATTAAACTTGTTCTCATACTTTTTTTAGAAATCACAACTCTATCTTCATCATTTAATTATTTAAATTGTCATCCAATTTTACTCATAAACAATTATTTTATCCATAATTAATGAACCTCAAAATATCCATAGATTCGGTTTGATACTATATACTCCCTCCGTCCCGGGGAAAGCTCCCCATGAGCTCCGGGCACGGGGGTTAAGAAATACTAATATAATAAGGGTTGGTCTGCTATGGACTCGAGTGTATGTTGTGCACTCTAGTCCATGTTGCACTTTTCAGTTACTGACTTACACTTTTTGATAAATGGTGTTGCATTTTTCAATTATTAAACTGTATAAGTAATAATTGAAAAGTGCAACACCATTTATCAAAAAGTGTAAGTCATTAAACTGAAAAGTGCACATGGACTAGGGTGCACAGCATGCACTCGAGTGCATACTAGACTTTACCATATAATAAATAGATGTATTAGAGGTAATGTGATTGAGAGAGAAGAATATAATGAAATGTGAGAGGGAATAGTTACCAAAAAAGGAAAGTTGGGTAACTTTAATTGGGACGGACGAAAAAGAAAAGTTGGGTAGCTTTCAGCCTTTCACAGGGACGGAGGGAGTATACATTAGTCCAAGATATGTAGTAAATCAGACTCAAAATAGATGTCTATTCAGGTCTAAAAAATCACAGTATGCAATCCAATGTGAACCAGTCATCCGAGTCTGACTATAGATAACTCAGATAACAATAAAATAATAATAATAAAATAACCCAACTCTCAAGTCCTTAGCAAAGACAAAATTTTCCTTCTATAAATAGGTACCTCATTCTCACATCAAATACCACTTCACTTCTCATCATCACACAAACATCTCAAAATGGCAACCCTCAAAATCACTCAACTTCTCATCCTTCTCAACTTAGGAACTTTGCTACTTTCCCTTGCATGCCCAACTTGTCCCCCCACCACCCCCCCAAAAGTCAAACCACCACCCAAACCGCCGGTGGTCAAACCACCACCCAAACCACCGGTGGTCAAACCCCCACCCAAAAAAACTCCACCACCGACGCCGGAGACTCCATGCCCACCACCACCGACGGTCAAACCACCACCCACCACCCCCAAACCGCCGCCATCTCCATCAACGAAGCCGAAAACATGCCCCATTGACACCCTAAAACTAGGTGGGTGTGTGGATGTACTAGGTGGATTAATACACATCGGATTAGGAAGCAACCAAAAGGAAGCTTGTTGTCCATTGCTACAAGGGTTGGCGGATTTGGACGCCGCGATTTGCCTTTGCACCGCCATTAAAGCTAAGGTTTTAAACTTAAACATCCTTATACCAATTGCTCTCCAAGTTCTTGTTCAAGACTGCGGCAAAAACCTGCCGTCGGACTTTCAGTGCCCTGAGTAAGGCATCTGATAAAATTGGAACGATACAAAGAAGATCAGCATGGTCACTGCACAAGGATGACTGACTGATTCGCTTATTAAAGTTAATTAAAGTTTTGTTTTTCAATATTAATTTGTGTGATTTATGTTGTATTCAAATGTGAAATTAGTGCATGAAGGGACATGTATAGTCCTTCTTCAAAGTGTTGTAATTTGTAATTTTCGACTCCAATGTATGCTAAAAGTGATGTTTATAGCATTTCAATTTTTCTAAAAAAAAGTGGATTAAACTACGAATGAAATTATTACCTGTTCTAATTTTGATGTTTCACGTCTTATTTCACTATATGCATGATTGACACGTGTCATATTAAAAAATAATCAACGTCTTAAAATATTGAGTGCGACGCGTTTTAAATATCCAGTAAAATGGAATACCAGTAAAACATAAAAAGTGGAACAAAAAAATCGAACGGAATAAACTATAGAATTTGTCTGAGAGCACGTACACCGAGGTTAAAATATTTATATCCGTTCAAATATTGAACCTTAAATTTATGAAAATATCGATATCGATTATGAACTTTAAAAGTTACTAGTACATAAATTTAATAAAATAATTTGAACAAATTTAATTTGCATCTGTTATCTCATATATTTATCAATTTTTTTAAAAAAAATATTAACGATATTTTCTCAATTTTTTTATTTATTTTTTAATATTCTCTATTGTAATTAAATACCCATATTTTCAATTTTTTACAATATTTTAGAAAAATCATTCTTTTCAATATGGATTATAATTACTTATATCCAAAGAGTAATTTTGAATATACATTTTTTTGACCTTCCATTGTACGGTTGCACAACTCATCAACCAAAAATATTATTTTATTAACGAGTAACGAGTACTAGGAGTACTCGAGAAAACTTGACAAATTTATAAAAATACTGCTCAACTAACAAGTTTAGTCACGACCAAGGCTGTCCCAACTTAGAACTTTCTTACAACATAATCTCAAATCAACTATATATAATGAGTATTGAACTTCTTACAAACCTAACTAAAAAGTGAAAATATATTTTAATCAAAAGTTACTCTTCATTACTAAATAAAAGAGGTTATCACAATTTTCTATTTATTACAACCACGAATGGAGTGTACGTGATTAGTGGCTGATCGATTCAATTTTTTTATTTTTTTTAAAATTTGCCATACTTCAAAAGTCATGCAACTTGATACAAATTAAATAAAAAAAAAAATGTATATAACATTATCGGAATGTTTAGAAATACACCATTCTCAATTCAAAAAAAAAAAAAAAACTAGATGGATTAAAAATCTTGAACTCTATGATGTGAGGTGGATGCGCAAGTAATCGTAGAAGCTTTTAATTTGAGTACCAACTATGAAAAGGCTTTTGACTTTTGTAATATAATACGGGTGCATCTCTCCGAAATGGAGGTGTAAATAGTCAAACCCTTTAATAAAATGAAAAGGCCCAAACAAAGATTTGCAGTTGCTAAGGCCCAAATGAAAATTACTGGCACCTTATTAAGCAAAACTTTTACTAAAACATTTGACCTTTTAATTTAAACTAATATCATAAAAAAAAATAGAAAAAAAATGGCAAATATAAATGGGCCATGATATATATATATATATATATATATATATATATATATATATATATATATTTATAGAAAAATACCAAATGATAGAAAAAACAAAAAGCACAATTGATGCAATCTCAAAATTAGGTATAAAAATGGAAACAGAAAAGTGTCAAAATATATAGGAAATCAAATCACGATTTATATTGCTTTAAATAACAAATTACAGAAAAAAAAAAAAGAATACTAATTGAATATCATCATTAAAAGATTATGTATGTTCTCTTATTACCATGTGAACAGTTCATGCAATAAATCTTAATTAGCATGTGATTAGTATTTTACTAATTCTGCATGAATTAATGTTACTATATAAATCTGGCTACACCCCTTCTCAATTACTTGCAATATTTGAAAACTTTGATAGTATGGCGAATATTAGAGTTTTAAACTTTTTTTTTATTGCATTTTTCTTGGTTTCAACAGGTATGCTTATTGGTCACAAAATTAATCATGAACATTAAAATTTTTACAAATTGGATTTTTAATTTTGATTAAATTAAATCTGGATTATATAGGTATTCCATTATGTTCTTACCACTATTTCATTATGTGTTCATGTGACATTGATCTATATGTTATCGGTCTGTTAATTTTTTTTGTACTTGCTTGGGATATAAGTCAATTTAATCTCATATAACTTTTAATTTTTCTTAAATTAATTTTAAAAATGTTAAATATACCAATTTAGTCTCATTTTTCAACAATTTGTTATATCCCGATTTCAAAAAAAAGTTAAATGTATCAATTTAATTCCATTTTTTTGTAATTTATTCTATTTTGATCTCAAAAAAGTTAAATGTAATTTGTATCTAAAGTAACAACAGGTATCTAAACCGTTTCTAATTAGAGACGATTTTCAGTCTGTCTCTAAATTTCGGTATCAAATACTCTCGTTCTTTGTAGTGTAACCGAAAGTAAATTTACAATTTGTATCTAAATTTCTTGATTTTGCAGTTATGGTAACACAAATAGTTGAAGCTAGAGAATTGCAAAATGGAGTGAAATTACAATTTTGCCCCAGCCATTGTACCAGTGATGAACAGTGCATTTCGGCTAATTGTGGCGCCGTTAGATGCTTACGAGTTTCACTTATCAGAAGAATTTGCTCAAGTGTTTGAAATTGTCATGATTTGATCTTTGAATAAAATAAACTCCTCAATTCGTCCTAATTTATTTGTCGTTTTAAATTGTTTCACGTACTCACACCTCATAATGCTCTAAACACAGTCTATAATATTTTTTTTTAAAATAGACATACATAAAATGATTAAATTGTTCTTATAAAATATGCATTAAACGTACAAAATTCAAGGATGCATGTCCACAATTATTGAAACTCTGTTGTTAGGAAAAATGTTGACTATATTAAATACCCTCTTCGTTCTACAATAAGTGTTGTTTTAATTTTTTTTTTTCTTGTACACAAATATAAGTGTTATTTTAGAATTTTTATATTGTTTGTTTCCATTATGCCTCCTTATTAACCTTAGAAAATCTTATAATTCTATAAATTTGAAAATAATTAAAAAAGATTGGTTAAAGAATTTAAAAGATTTGAAGGAAATTAATGTGATAAAAATATATCTTTATTATTTAAGTACTTGTCAATACATACCCTTTTTGTAATTCTAATAAATTTCATGAAAACAAAATAAAATTAATTGCAAATTAGTTTTTTTTGTAATTTCATTATGCCTCCTTATTAACCTTTCATTTATTTGTAATTTCATTTAAATCTTTTCATATTGTTGCAAATTAGTTTTTTTGACAAATTTATTTATGTCCAAATTTCACGTAATTTAAACTTTTTGTTGACATGACACACTCTTAATAAAATAACATTATGTAAAGTTTGTGATTTATTTGCAATTATTGAAAGGTTTAGATTAGATTACAAATGAATGGAAAAGTAGTGATTTAATTTGCAATTAATCCAATAATATAATATATATTATCATTTACAGTATAATTAATAAAAGAACGAAAAAATATATTGAAAAAGACCAAATGGTAGAAGCAAAAAAGGCACGTCCATTAATATTGATGCAATCTCAAATTTGGTATAATATGGAAATAAAAAGGTGCCAAAATATATATAGAGATATAGATATTGCAGTCATAATTTCAAATTAACTTAATAGGGAAAATAATTCATTACATATAAATTAACTTAAAACATGCTTACCAAAATAATTTGCTTCAAAAAAACATGCTTACCAAAACAATTAAATACAATTAGAAAATATGTAATTAATTAAATGATTAGAAATTGATTTGAGATTAATGGCAAGGTCAACGGCCAACGATTAATTAAAAATTTGATTAAATACATTTTCTTTAATTACTGTGTGAACAGCTCATTCAATTAATATTAATTGGCATGTTGTTCACATATAACAAAAATATGATTAATATTTTACTAATATTCTATTAATTAATTTTACTACTAGCTATATAAATCTAATTCCTTCTCTCGATAACTTACACTGCTCTCAATCTTTCAAAACTTTGATTCCATTGTTTCAAAGAAAAAAAAACTTTGATACCATGGCGAATTTTAGAGTCCTAAACTTGTTTCTTATTGCATTTTTCTTGGTTTCGACAGGTATGTTTATTGCTCGTATACACTCTTATCGATATGCGTTTGGTTCATGTGACATATGATTACTTTTTTGTACTTATTTCATGAATGAGAGATAATTAGTCACATGATAAGGGTGTGACAAATACGAGATAATTGTTTATCCATCCTGTCTAGAAAAGGAAAAGAGCCCTTATTATTGATTTTTTGTGATTCCCTAAAACTAAATTTACAATGGAATCTAAATTTCTTGATTTTGTAGCTTTCTTACTCTTTTCATTTCATTTCTTTGTTTTTTTTTTTCTTTTGATATTTCGGTATTTCAACGACTGATTAATCGGAGGACCAATTTCATTGTTCGCTAACGTAATTTTACATAAAATGATTTATTATTATTGTATACTTGCAGTTATGGTGTCTCCACAAATGGTTGAAGCAAGAGAACTGCAGAGTGGAGTGAATTTACAACAATGCCCCCAGAGTTGTACCAGCGATTTAGAGTGTGTGAAGGCTAATTGTGGCGCATTCAGATGCTTAAAAGTTTCGGCAATCAAAAGAATTTGCTCTAGTATTTGAAATTGCTAGAAATTATCAATTGTTTGATGATTTGATCTTTGAATAAAATATATTATCCGATTCGCGCATTCCAATTTATTTGTCGTTTTAAATTGTTTCAAACGAATTAAAAAACTCATTAAATAATAACAACACAACCTATAAGACTATAACCATAAGTTCACTGATGGAACGTTCAGGATGCTATTAAAATCTTGCTTGAAAAAAGTACACCTCTCTAAAAGAGTTCATTTTTTATGAAATAATCTGTATATATGCATCTTCACAATGGTATCGACAGTCTGATTCGTCTCTCTGTAAATGTGTACATAACTAATCTCCATGTCACCAACCAATTCATAAGTTCGACTCCACAGTCCTCACAACCGCCATGGAATGATGGGAATATTTAGAATTAGAACATTCTCAATTAAGAAAAAAAAAACTCCTAAAAGTTCTTAAAATAAACAAGAAAATGAAATAATATTTAAACTACAGGCCCAAAATTGTTTTGCTTTGAATTTAATAAAATGGAAGGGCCCAAATGAATATATATATATTTTTTACAGAAAAGTCATACCAATGGAATATAAACCGAAAATATATATTATATATATATATACTAGAGATGTTTATCCGGGCCGGGCTAACCGGGCTGGCCCGTTTAACCCTGAAAAATATAGGGTTAGGGTTGATGAATTATAGGCCCGTTTAAAACCGGGCTTTTTTGACCCGGACCGGTTAGCCCGTGGGCTAAACCGGGCCAGCCCGCTAGCCCGAGTTGCTACCTTTTTTTTCTTTTTTTTTAATAAATAACCTAAGAACAAATATTGGGTCATTTGATCAATAACCATAACTATAAGCAATAAGAAGCCCATTACCATCCATTAGTCATTATTAATATTTTTTATTAGATTATGATATTTGTTTAGCTTTATTTGGTCATATTAAGGACCAATGAGTTCTAGAATTGTGTTTAAATTATACTTTTTTTTTTCTCATTTACTGATCATTAACTAATTATGTATCTTTAATTTTAAAAGAAAAAAAATTATTGTAGCCCGTTAGTGGCCCGTTTAGCCCGTGGCCCGCTAGGGTTAGGGTTAGGTCCTAACAATTGTAGGCCCGTTAAATATGAACCGGTTAAGGCCCTAACCCGTTTAGCCCGTAGCCCTGTAGGGCTGGCCCTATAGGGTTAGGGCCAGCCCGATAGACATCTCTAATATATACATTGATGATGCATCCAAATTAAACAAACAACAAAAAAAAAATCTAATCTCGATCGATCAACCAATGATAAAATGATTACTGGCGTGGCTCAGTCGACACCTATAAAATACATCGGAGAGATCGATCTCCGACGCAGGGACTACGACGCTCAAATCAAACAATCGAATATATATCTCAAAGTAAGTTGGAAATTAGTGTGTTTTATTGAAAGAAGAAAAAATGAGAATAAGATGTGAAAAAAGTGATAATAAAATAAGAGTGAAAAAAAAATCATATCTGCATTAATAAGCAATTAGAAAGAAAGAGTATGGTGCAAATTTTTTTTATAGATATTTATAAAGGTTAAAATAATGTGTTTTTTTAAAATGCTAATTAATTATTTACCGCATATAATTTATTTAATTTTAAGTATTTTACATTTAGGCTACCCCACACGGTGGCATAAATTGCAATTGTTTTGTAACACTGCAATTCTCTAACAAATTTAAGAAAGAAAAAAAAAGTATAAGTCCAAAATATAAAATTATACTTAAAAAGTTCTTAATTCACAGGGTCAGCCCTGTTGCAAGTCTTGGCCTGACTTGACAAGTTTTATTATTCACCGCTCTCCAATAATGATCGGTAAGATACACTACAAGAAAATTGACTTTCAGTGATAAAAATTATATCATTATTGCTTCTCTAATTAAAATTATGTAACGACAGAAATTTTTATTGAGAAGTTCTATTATTAATTCTCAATTTTCTGTCACTCAATTTTTTTAGCTAGAGAAACAATAACGAGGGAATTGCCTCACTAAAAGTTAGATTTTTTTGTAGTGATACAATCTCTAAGACCTGATCTTGACAACTTAAAGGTCTTGAGTATATCCTTCAATTCGTTGACCCTTAACTTATTTTTGCTTTTCATTTGAATTTCATTAATTTAGTAAGTTGCAAAATGAGACTATCTTTTCCAACATGACTTAAGACACAAACGAATTTCAAAATCATTGATATTTCTAACAATAGTATATCAAATGAAGTGCTTAAATGTTTTTGAAATTATTTTATCCCCTGATTTACTTTTCTTGAAACTCTGTGATAATCGGACAGTGTCTCCATTGTTGATTTATCATCCATTAACTTCGATTTAATAGATGGATGTAGTTAGGTGAAGTCTATTGCAATATGTTCCATCTTTTCTTAGGGCGAAATAGTTTTTATGGTTGTATTTCTCAAGAGATATGCTGTCAAACTACAAATATTGAATTTCTCTTAAAATAATATATTCGAAAAAAATTCACAATGTTTCAACAATTTTGCATCAATGATTGACACTAAGGGTGTGTTTGTTTAGGGATTGGCCCATCCGGATTTGGATGGGCCATCCCCCATCCCATCCCTCTCCATCCAAATACCCATCTCAATACCCATCCACCCCTATAATACATCTATATACATATTTTTATACCATTACATCATCATATTTTTATATTAATTACTCATTCTCTCTCCTACTTTTTCTTCCATACATTTATTCTCTTTCCTACTTTTCTTACACACATTTATTCTCTCTCCTACTTTTCTTCCACACATTTATTCTCTTTCCTACTTTTCTTCCTTACACTAATTACTGTACTAACTAACAATAATAAAATAATACAACATCACTATTGATTTGACATAAAGTTCTCCATCCACACCTATTTTTCAATCTCTATCCAAACACAATTTTTATTCAATTACTATTCATGGATTACCCCCATCCACATTTTTCAAATCCCCATCCCATCCACCACAATCCCTAACCAAACAGCCCCTAAAGGATCAACTGCCACCAAATTTTGCATCGATGTTGATTGGGGAGACTACATTGAACATACATTAGTTCAATGGAAAGGTCAGGAGTATGATTACAAAACTATTTTGGAACTTCTTAAACGAGTTGATCTTTCAAAGCAATAGACTAGTCGGAAGTATTCCTAAAACATTTTTCAAATTTAAAGGATATGCATTCGTTGAACCTATCAAGGAATTGTCTAACAGAAAGCATAGATCCGAATATTGGTGAAATGAAGATGTTAGAAGTCCTTGATTTGTCACGAAACTAACTCTCTGATGAGATACTCATTGCCTTGACACAATTGCATTTTTTGAATGTTCTTAATTTGTCCAAAAACATTTATATATCTGAAAAAATTCCACCAAGCACTTAATTAAATACTTGAAAGATTTTTTTTTTTTTCAGATAAATTGTTGTTGGCAGAATAAAAACGCTCATAAAATGCTATTGTGTTAAGTCAATGGGTATCTCACTAAAGAATGGGTCTCGTGACTAATCAAGAACTTCTAACATGTTCATCACACCAATATTCGAATGCATGCTTCCTGTTAGATTATTTCTTGACGGGTTCAATGAACGCGGACCCCTTAAATCAGAAAACGCTTTAGGAATACTTCTGACTAATGTATTGATTGAAAGAGCAATTAGCTTAAGAAGTCTCTAAATATTTTTGTGCTCTAACTCCGGACCTTCCATTGAACTAATGTATATTCAATGTAATCAGGTGGTAATTGATCCTTTAGCGTCAATCAATGATTTAAAATTGTTGAATCAGTGTGAATTTTTTTCAAATATATTATTTTTAAAGAGATCTAATATTTAAGTTGTGTCAATTTGCATACCTATTGTGGAATACCACCGTAGAAACAATTCCAACGTAAAATAAGAAGCATCATATTGGAATAAACTTCACATAACCATGGTGAACTATTTCGATTAATTTATTAGAGTTTCAAGTATTTCAAATCAGGAGACAATAATTTCAAAACCATTCATCTGACATAATATTATTAGAAAGATCAAGGATCTTGAAATTCTTTTGTGTTTTAAATCATATTAAAAAAGATGATCCTATTTTGTAACTTGCTATGGAGTACAAATGAAATGAGAAAATCTATTTAAGGCTTAAGTCAAGGGTAAACGAATTGAAGGGTAAACTCAAGAACAAGATCGATAAAGTTAAAGTTGGTTTTAGAGATTGTGTCTTGCAAAAAAATATTGAAGATATACAAATATTCAAGCTTGTCAAGTCGTTCAAGACTTGTCACAGGGATCGACCTTGTAACTACAAGAAAAAATGATTTTAATTTGCGACAAAATAATCGGTCGAAAAAGAGGTATTTTTTTTATTAAAAGATATCAGTTACAATTTTTAAAATGTAAAATTTGAAGAATTCAAATTAAATATTAAAAATTCCAAACAATTTTAGAACGTAATCTACATTAAACTACACATAAACAGTAAATGTCAATCGAAAGGACTAACCTACATATATCAGCCGTCCACATCTCCATCTCTCGGGCCTCCCCTGCTCTTCTTCCCGTCGTCGTCGTCGCCGTCACCGCTAAAATTTGAATCAACTTCTGAAAAGGACAAAATTCGTGAGAGATTTTACCAAATTTTTAACTAAATAATGCTTGAAAAACAGAGGAAACCGGTGGTAGCATCGTCTCCGGCGAATTTGTTCATCCATCACCGGCGGCACAAAGTCGATCGGCAATTGAGAGGTGAACAGAGTCGCCGGGGATTTCACCGGCGAAGTTTGAAGGGTAGAGCAAGTGTGTATGAGGTTTGCCGGCAATGGCTTTTAGAGGTTACAAAGGGAATATGGATTTAGAATAAAGATAGTGGTCATATATATATATAGTGCAACATATCCCTAGCAAAATTTTTGAATGGTAATTATGTAAATATTTATGTATAAAGTAAAAAAAAAGTGTGTATGTGTGATTCATGACATTTTACATAAAATTGAGAATATTGTAAGAGTGAAATTTATAAAGGATTTTAGTGTAAATGTTACTTGTAGAACGTTTCAAAAAGAAAAGTGAAAGTAATTGTGGAAAGAAGGGAGTAATTCTTTCTACTAAATCATTTATCATATTTCATTTTTTATTTGTTCCACGTTAATTTTCATATTTAAAAAAAAAAATTCAAATAACTCAGTACTCTAATTTTTTTATATCAATATTTTTACTTTATTATATTTTCTTAATTTTTGTATCTAGATCAATATGAAAATAGATTTGAATCTGAATGAATAAAAAATATTTTTGGTGGCGGAACCCACAACAATAATGCTCACTTTACGTGGACCACGCACTAGAAATAGCCCCTCTTTTCATCTCACACGCTTTCTATGGATGAAGAGTAGTCATTTCTATGGACGAAAATGGTTCGATTCTACAGTTTCATTTTTCGTATTTTACTGGTATTTCATTCTATTGAATTTTTAACATAAAGTCGCCCTCAATATTATAGAACGTTGAGATAATCTCATTCGAGACGAAAAATATTCAAAAAAATATTCTCGAAAAATCCAATTTTTGTGGGGATCGATATCAAAATTAAGAAAGAATTATATTTCCGTGCTTTATAAAGTCACTTAGCTATAAGTAGCTAGACAGTGTATAAAATATTCCTACCAAACACTATCTTTAAAAGAAAAAAACGCGTCTTCATAATTAGAACCATTCAATTGAACCCTCATATCGATTACTAAAAAATAAAATAAAATTAGGTGGTTGGGCAATTTTATTTAGGTGGTTGGATGTGATCCAATTGTTAAAATGTACTGTAATACTCTCCGAAATGTATGTCAGTTTAGATTTATGTAGATTTATTATAAAAATTTATGACTTTTTACTATGTTTCTAATTAACTTTTATAGAATTTTACATTATACATTAAAAATTATTACTATCTAAGTATTAATTAGTTTGAAGGTAATTTAAGAAATAATGTAATTAATTTGCATTAAAAAATGCAAAACGTCATATATAATAATAATCGTTATTAGAGATGTTTATCAGACTGACACTAATCTATAAGATTACGGACTAAACGGACTACCACCTTATCTGATTTACTCTTAACGGTTATTTCACAAATTCGGATAAACATCTCTAGTGATCGTGCATACCATTCTTATACTCACCACTCTTTCAATTTTCAAAAAAAGGGTATGTTCTAGCTCTTTACGTTTTTTTCCGGTCGGTCTCTTTCTTTTTTATTTGTATTTATTGTTTGATGAGAAAATTGACACATCTGCTAATAGTACTAATGAACAAAAAAGGGTATGCTATTTAATTGAATTCCAAAAAATTGGAAAGACAATAAAAAATACTCACTCCGTCCCAATTTAATTTCAACATTTTATGTATACACGTAGTAATAAAGTAATATAATTTTAAAATGTTTGAAGGATGTAATTTAAAGTGAAAGTGTTTTATTGTTAAATTAAATTAAAAATGATGAATTTAATTTGAAACAGAAAGAGTATAACTTAATTATTATGGTTGGAGTAGTATTTTATATACTTTCTGCGTACAAATTTAATAAATTTAATTTCTTTTTTGAACAGTCTAAATTTAATAAATACATATTCATAAATAAACATATTTATTGAAAAATACACTAATATAATTTTTTTATACATCTATTTTATATATAAATAATTAATATTTTTTAAAATATGTAAAAATATGTATCAGATGATTTATTTATTAAATTTGAACGTAATTCATTTAATTCTAATTAAAATTGTTTGTGTGCAGTGCATTATTAGCTGTCTAGCATTCTTATACTCCTATCTCTTTCTATTTTCCAAATAGGGCGTGTTTTAGCTTTTATGTATTTTACAGTTTAGTCTCTTTCTTTTTCCCATAAAAAATCATTTGAAATTTCTTTTTTAATTTTTGTATTCATTGTTTGACGAGAAAATTGACTAATAATTTTATTAAATGAAAAAAAGAAACTAATCTAAATTTATAAATTTACACGTCGAATTATAGATTGGAATGTCATTAACATTTTGTCCGAAAAAATATTTTTAGAGATAAAACTTGAATTAAGAAAAAAATCAATTTTTGTACGAGTGCAAATGTGCAACTAAGTAAATTTCTCTCTTGTAAATGGAGATTTGACAATTATGAACTTGCAAGTTATTTGTGTTATTTCGTTAGTTATGTGTGGTTAATTTTAATATTCTAATCCGAAAATGTAAAACTTTTATATAATTATACATGCTTGATTAAACGATTAACAGTTTATCTCAATCTATGTCTTCATTTTGTCATTATTTAATTATATGCTATGCATGTTGATTTAGGAATTTAATAGGATTCATCATCCTAATTTATTCCATTATCGATTCTAGCTAATTAATAATGTATAATTCGTAATTGTTATATTATTGTGGATATTGTAGCAACTAGGGCAGAACATCTCATGAATAATAACATTCAGATTGTATGAAACATGTGCGGTTTGTCCAATTATTTTGATTCGCTAATGCATTACGTGAGTTGAATCTCGAATACACGCATGTTTTTGGGTTATGAATAGAAATCGTATCTTCTAGTTAATTAAAAATAAAAAATCAATTTGAACTAGTTTAATCGTATCAATATTGATTTAGGAACAAAATTTGAGATTAAATTGAGATTTAGGAATAACTATCTGGTCAATAGAATAAGAAAACAAATGTATTGGGCCGGTTGCGTTTGAGCCCACATAACTGGATGTTGAAGCCCAATTTGCTATGAACCCAAAATGATAAAAGCAGGCCAGAGCTGACTTTACTGGACCCTTGTTGGGCCTAGAGGACACTAACTAGCCCAATGATTCATGGTGATAGGCCCATATGTGGCCCAATTAGCTCTGCCTAGGCTTGTATGCATTTATAATTACTAATATTATAATCGCACAAACTTATATTGAAACTTTGTTATATTATTTATTATCATATTTAAATTGTAAAAATTAATGTGGGAGAGATTAAAAAAAAGAAGTGTAAAAATTAATTTGAGATATAATTTTTTTTCTATTTTAATAGAATTGGATTTTTAATTTTTAACCCAAAAGTAAATAGGAAAATTTTAAAATAATACGTGGATGCCACATAAGAGTGATTAATATTTACTACTCCATCCGTTTCATAAAGTTAGTTGCTTTTAGTTTTAAATCTTATTTTAAAAAGTGAGTCGTTTTTACTACTTTTACCATGAATCTCTTAAATTACTATTATTTAATTTCTACAATATCTCTTTTCTATAAAAAAATATATTAATGTATTTTTTTTTATCACTTGACAAGGTAAGTTGATATATTACCCTTTCTATATTTTTATTATTTAAAAATCATCTAATTTAATAAATAAAATAATCCATGCATCAGATTAATGGAAAGGTCATCGGTCAAAGATTGATTGAAGATTTAATTCCATTATATTTTGTGAACAGCTTATGCAATTAATATTAATTGTCATGTGATTAATTATTTCCTAATATTTTATTAATTAATTTTACTATATAAATCTACCTTACACCCACATAACCTCTCATTAATCTTTTAAAACATTGATATAATATGGCTAATGCTAGAGTCTTAAACTTGTTTCTTATTGCATTTTTCTTGGTTTCAACAGGTATGTTTATTTATTAGTTACAATTAATAAACTCTTGGTTGTGTACTCTTATGTATGTGTTAGGTTCATGTGACATCGATATGTTATGGATTGTCGATTTGATGATCGTTTTTGTATTTATTTTTCCATGAATAAAGAATAATTAATTAATCACTTTGGAGAAATTGGACAAACGAGAGATAATTTTATATTTATTCTGTACATTAAAACAAAACGAACACTTATGATTCATTTGCTTAGTAGATTGTAGTGAGTTTACATATCTAATTTATCCTTTAAATTTACTAAGCAAACGAACCCTTATTCTGCCATGTCTACTATGTCATGAATTTTTTCTACCATAAATGATTTGTGTTATTATTATTATCATATATATTTGCAGTTTTGCTGTCTCAACAAATGGTTGAAGCTAGAGAACTGCAAAGTGGAGTGAATTTACTACAATGCCCCGATAGTTGTACCAACGATAATGAGTGCATTGTGGCTAATTGTGGCGCCGTCAGATGCTTAAAAGTTTCGGCTATCAAAAGTATTTGCTCTAGTATTTGAAGTTGCCCGTCTCAATGATTTCGAACGAGATCACTTGTTTCAATAATCGCGTTTTATATTTTATTCTACTATTGACATGTGTCATATTAGAAAATAATCGAAAAACAATGATTTGATATTTTAATAAAACATACTCATTGATTCGTCTGTTGTTTGAAATTATTTCACACGATTTAAAAAACTCGTTGAATAATAAGGATCACTCACTATTCATCCCTCGTAATGCTCTAAACACACCCCATCATTTTTTTTTATTATTACTCCATAACTTTTGTATTTCGTTTAATTTTGACTAGTAAATTAGTAAAATTAGTTGCTCGAAACTCGACTGATTTCGATTTTTTTCGAGTCGAGCACGAGTAACTCGTTAGTTGACTCTAGTCACTTACATAGTTACATTCCTACAATCCCACAACACTCATATTTATATTTGGAACCTAGTCCAAATTCCAAAATGTCAAATGGCTGAAGTTTATAAATGGGCCTTCACAAATATATATTGGGCCTCAGCCCACGTTATCAAACATAATCTGGGGTTTAATCAAATTTATACGGAGTATATAAAAATGGGCCACACTTATTTGCACCTCAAACGTGCTTAATCCGTTGTTTCCATTAGACAATTCACCCCCACTAAAAATTCTCAGCCAGAATTTCTGAGAATTTAAATAATTTATTTCAAAAAAATCTAAAATTTTATTGTGGAAGAACTTTCGACAATTTCTGTCCAGAAAAGTGTCGTAATTATCTATTTTTCGGCTCCAATATATGCTAAATGTACGTAATTTTTATAGCATTTTAATAAATTATACAGTACTATATATTTTAGTTGCTCTCCTTTACAGGATTACGATTTACGAGACTCTAAAGAAACTAAAACTCCCTCCCGAATGAATTAAACGCATGCCATATGTCTCAAAATCGTTGTAACTCAATAAAATTTACCCAAACACGCTCACTAGTCTCTTGTGTATAACAAAATTCATACCGATATTATAAAAATTTCAGTAATGAAAAAATTGATATACCGTTTCAAAAATTCCAATTTACAAATTTTTCGGTATGAAAAATTGTAACCGTATATCATTCATGAGAATTCGATATATCATATTAGACCAATTTTTCAGTATATATCGATTCATATAAAAAATATTGAAGTACCGTTTCATAATGATGTACATAAATAATATTTTTATTTTTTGTTTTTATGCTTTTAAGTTTCAAGTTATTTTAATTTATGAAATAATATAAAATAATAAATTATATTATAAAATTATTATTTTATTAAAGTTTAAGTATTTCGTTATATACCGGTATATTGTTATATATCGAAACCATTTTTTTAGTATATATATCGAAATACTATACTTGTACCAAAAATTTCGGTACAATATCATATGGTATCTAAAATTTCATTAATTTTGAAATTATTTTTTCGATACGAAAAAGTCGATATATTGAAATTTCGATATTTTATTCAAATCATAATTTTAATATAATATTAATTTTGTGTCGACTGCGTCCATTTACTAACAGACACAACGTATATCTCATTTCCAAATCATACAGAACCACACACATGAAAAGATAGCTTAAATAATTCAGATCATAATACTTAGAACACTAGACAATAATCCCGTGAATTGATTTTACAAGTCGAATAAATCAGTTCGATTTCTTGTTCTACTTTTTGTATTTCATTGGTATTTAATTCTACTGAATTATTAGCACAAAAATATCTCTAACCTTAGACATGTATGCAAAATAACCAATACCTTGCAATTATTAAAATAAAAATAACAAGTCAAGAGAGGACCAATGTTAAAAAAAATAAAAAAATCTCTAACCCTCACCAATCATGGACACGTCACACAATTGAATTATGTATATATAAAACTGAAATAAAATAAACATTCGAAAAATTGAATGGAACCGAATTAAATTAATAATGTTGTTGGTTATATATCTCGGTTGATTGGGTGAAAAAATTAAAAAAATCCTGCACATCTTTTATTTGTATTTAGTCCTTCTCATTTTTTAAAATTTCAAATAGTTAAAAAATATCAGAAAAACATAAAATAACATTACTGTTATTATTGAATGAGAGCTATTTTACATTTCTTCTTATTCTTAATTAGACGGTCTAATGCACACAAATCAATAATGTAAAGTAATGATAATGAAAAACAAATAATTATAGATGTAATTTTTAATGATATAATGTTTAATTTAATTATAATTATATAAAAATGAAAAAAAAATTAATGTACATAAATAATATTTCGATTAATTCGGTTTATTTCAATAACTAACTGAACCAAAAAAATAAATATAACCCCCTTAGTTCCCAATCAATTTTTACATTAATGTGAACATGAAAATTAAGAAAAAAAAAATAAGTGAGTTGAATTTATTTAATTTTAACCCAAAAATAAATAAATAGATTTTTTTATAAAATAACACATGGACGACACATAAGCAAAGTAGTCGGAAATTCCCAAATTCTTCTAGAATGTGACTAACCCGTGATCCAAAACGACGTTGTTTTCATTTTTTTTGACGAAAATTAAGTTAAAATTGGGCAATTAATTAAGTTACGGGACGAATAAAAAAATGTTAGGAGGAAAAATGGACACTAAGTGGTGTTTTCTATGGGGCAGATTTTGTGTAATTTTTAAAAATCAATTTTTAAAACTTAAAATAAAACCAAACCCAAAAATCTGATTTTTTTTAAATATTTTAAGCAAATGAATTAGGGACCAATAAACTTTTTCACATTCTATGACCCATTAGAATTGTATGTTCTGTTACCGACATCAAAGCTAAATTTTATATATGCTCTCATTTGATGTTACAAATTAAGACAAGATTTTCAGTGTGGTCCACTAAAGTAAAATCGAAAACATTTCTATAGTTTTGTCATAGAGAGATCGTGATTGATTCTATAAACAAAAATTGTATACTCCTCCTATACAATTTTTTCAATCAGTTCAAATTTAATATGCATCCTTCGATCGGTCAATTTATTTGATGAATCTTTAAACTATGTTGTCTTTATTATTATGAGATATTGATTATATTTTAACATGACACCTTGTCAATAAATCAGATGGTGAAACATAAAAAATGGCACAGGTGATCTCATACCAATACTTTGATACACCATTCATTTTTTACTCTACGAGATATAAGTCAATTTAGTCTCATAACTTTCAATCTTTTCTGAAATGGTTTCAAAAAAGTTAAATGTACAAATTTAGTTTTTTTTTTTTACAATTTGTTCTGTTTTGATCCCAAAAAACAGAATAGATTGCGAAAAAATGAAACTAAATCGATACATTTAATTAACTTTTTTGAGAGAACATATTAAAATTTATAAGACTAAATTGACTTCTATCTCTTTACTTTACACATCTCTACAATATACATAAACAATCAGTCTTCTTTAAAACCCGTAAATATGAATCATACATACAAAGTTCGTTCAGACGGAGGGAGTATATAATAAAAAATAAAAATCCTAGTTGGATTTGAGTGATGTATGGGCATGAATCGATTGGTCACGGGGAAATACGTTGAAAAATATAAAGGAAAAAACAAGCAATCTCCATTCTCCACAGCGTGTTCTCTGTCTCCCTCTGGCAAATATGAGGTTAAAAAGGTGTAAGAACCCCACTGATTTTGAAGCTTATTTACCAACTTCCAAATGAGGTGTAACCAGACGTTGTAATAAGAACAAATTTAATAAATGGATGCATGGCAATGGGCCCTGATATTGATCAATCTTCCAAGTATTTTTTTAAAAAGTAGAAGAGGTCTTGTCTGAGACCGCGAGACGAAGCATAATTTAGACATGATACTTTCACACTTTGAAAGATAAGAGTGTAAATTTGTACTGGTCTATGACCCGTTTCACACAAGTTTTTGTCTAAAAAATAATTGTGCAGGCTTGTCGAGATGGGCGGGTGAGGAAGGATGTAGGAACTCTAATCCAACTCGTAATGTCGATGAGACTTTGACATAGAGCTGAATTATTCGAGCCGAGTATTTGAGGTTCGAGCTCTTATCGAGTCGAGCCGAGCTCGACTCGATAACATTGCCGATTTAAAAATTGAGTTCGGCTCGACTCGTTAACGAGTCTAACGAGCTTAACGAGCCTATCGAGTCGAACCGAGCCTAACGAGCCTAATGGAATTTAATTTTTACAAAAAATTAGTTATCGAGTCTAACAAGTCGAGCTCGAGCCGGCTCGTTAGTAAATCGAGTATTTAACGAGCTTGAGCTCAGCTCATTAAGCTAAACGAGTCGAGCCTTAACGAGTCGAGCCAAGCCGAGTCTCGTTAAGGCTCGGTTTGAATAACAACACTACAGTTTCACACTTTTGAAGGGAAGGGTGTTAATTTATACTCCCCTGTTTTTTAATAAGTGAAATTTTAGTGAAATTTGTTGGAATTAAGAAAAGATGTGTATTGACAAGTATACTTTTAATTAGTAAAGGAGGCCTCTAATAATCACAATAATTTCATAAGTTAAAGCTAAGGTATAATTGGAATAAATAGTGTAGAAAATGTTGATACATCATTTAATTGTGTAAAAAAAAAAAAAAAGGTTAAAACTTCACTTATTAAAAAACGGGAGGAGTACTAGTCTCTATCAATTATCGGGCAAATTCAATAATTTTAGTTTCTGCGAGAGTTTAAATTTGTCAAGATGGCGGGTGAGGAAGGATGTAGGAACCCTAATTCCAACTCGTAATGTCGATGGACCTCGTTCGATTATGTTTTATACGCATTTTAATTTTTTAATTAAGTGTATACTATATGTTCAGAATAAATACTTGTATGTACCAACTGCATCGTAAAATTAAGTGCATTTTTAGATGATATTAATTAGTTATATACTATAGAGTATTAGTAGTATCACTGAATAATATCAATGGTTTATTTATTAAAAATTAACACATAATATCAAGTGTATCAATTAGATTTTATAATTAAGTATTACATTGACACATTATGTACACATTAATTAGTAAAAATAGTGAGAAAGTAAAAGCTTTTATTTATTAAAAATTAAGACTACAAAAATCTGTTGCTAAAAATCCAAAAATTAATATGTGAGAATGACAACTATTAAAGAATGTTATATATTTAAAAGAATATTATGCAATGTGAGTCCTTCCACGTACACCGATCCAAAAATGAGTTAATATCAAGAATCAAACTTCAATTTTAATCTCGTATGTTTTTTAATTACTATTACATTTGACATATTATGTACATATAAATTAATAATAATAACAAAGTAAAAGCTTTTATTTATTAAAAAGACTACACAAGTTTGTTGCTAAATGTGCAAATATTAATATATATGTGAGAACGACGACAATTATTAAAGAATATTTATAATATATGTTAAAATATATTAGGCCATGTGAGTCCTTCACAAATCCAAAAAAAGAGTTAATATCAAGAATTGACATGTAATATAAATTTGTGTTGAATTTTATTCTTGCATGTTTTACTATTATATTGAGATATTATGTACACATAAACTAATAATAGTGACAAAATAATAGGTATCTTTTTATTAAAAAAA
This sequence comes from Galeopsis tetrahit, assembly GCA_963675135.1. Classification (NCBI taxonomy): domain Eukaryota; kingdom Viridiplantae; phylum Streptophyta; class Magnoliopsida; order Lamiales; family Lamiaceae; genus Galeopsis; species Galeopsis tetrahit. The sequence goes on from OY776128.1 coordinate 81,392,779, forward strand.
CTACACAAGTTTATTGCTAAATATGCAAAAGTTAATATGGGAGAACGACAATTATTAAAGAATATTTATAATATATCTTCAAAAATATTAAGCGATGTGATTCCACTGTACGGATTTTAAAACGAGTTAATATCAAGAATTGACATGTAACATAAATTTGTGTTCAATTTTATTCTTGCATGTTTTACTATTACATTGACAAATTATGTACACATAAATTAATAATAGTGACTGACAAAGTAATAGGTAACTTTTTATTAAAAAAACTACACATTGCTAAATATGCAAAAGTTAATATGTGAGAAGGACAATTATTAAAAAAAATTTATACGGAGTAATATATTTTTTAAAAAAATTAAGCGATGTGAGTCCTCTGTACGGATCCAAACACGAGTTAATATCAAGAATTGAAATGTAAAATAAAATTTTGTTCAATTTTATTTTTGCATGCTTTACTATATATTACATTGACAAATTATGTACACATAAATTAATAATAATGGCAAGGTAAAATATTTTATTTATTAAAATGACTACACAAGTTTATTGCTAAATATGCAAAAATTAATATGTGAGAACGACAATTATTAAAGTATATTTATAATATATCTTTAAAAATATTAATTAAGCAATGTGAATCTTAATTATGTACGGATTCCAAAACGAGTTAACATCAAGAATTGACATGTAACATAAATTTGTGTTCAATTTTATTTTTGCATGTTTTACTATTACGTTACATTGACACATTATGTAAACATAAATTAATAATAGTGACTGACAAAGTACGTATGTAATAGGTAACTTTTTATTAAAAAAACTACACAAATTTGTTGCTAAATATGCAAAAGTTAATATGTGAGAACGACAATTGTTAAAGAATATTTATAATATATTTTTAAAAATATTAAGCGATGTGAGTCCTCTGTAAGGATTCAAACACGAGTTAATATCAAGAATTGACATGTAAAATAAATTTGTGTTCATTTTTATTCTTGTATGTTTTACTATTACACTGACAAATTAATTATGTACACATAAATTAATAATAATGGCAAAGTACAAGATTTTATTTATTAAAAAGACTACACAAGTTTATTGCTAAATATGCAAAAATTAATATGTGAGAACGACAGTTATTAAAGAATTTTTATAATATATCTTTAAAAATATTTAAAAATATTAAGCGATATATGTGAGTCCTCTGTACGAATCCAAAAACGAGTTAATATCAAGAATTGATATGTAACATAAATTTGTGTTCAATTTTATTCTTTTACACGTTTTACTATTACATTCACATAAATTAATAATAGTGACAAAGTAATAGGTAACTTTTTATTAAAAAAACTACACAAGTTTGTTGCTAAATATGCAAATATTAATATGGGAGAACGACAATTATTAAAAAAAATTTATAATATATTGTAAAAAATATTAAGCGATGTGAGTCCTTTGCATAGATCCAAACACCAGTTAATATCCAGAATTGACATGTAACATAAATCTGTGTTCAATTTTAGTCTCACATGTTTTATTGTTACATTGATCACATTATGTCCATATAAATTAATAATAATGACAAAGTAAAAGCTTTTATTTACTAAAAAGACTACACAAATTTGTTGCTAAATATACAAAATTTAATATGTGAGAGTGACAACTATTAAAGAATATTTATAATATATGTTAAAAAATATTAGGCCATGTGAGTCCTCCCTCACAAATCCAAAAAAACGAGTTAATATCAAGAATTGACATGTAACACAAATTTGTATTGAATTTTATTCTTGCATGTTTTTACTATTATATTGACACATTATGTACACATAAATTAATAATAATGGGAAAGTAAAAGATTTTATTTATTAAAAAGACTACATATTTTATTTTCTAACAATGCAAAATTTAATATTTGAGAACGACAACTAATAAAAAATATTTTGTAATACAAAAAGAATATTAGTCCATGCGAGTCCTCCTGCACCTATCCAAAAATAATTAATATCAAGAATCGACATATAAATTAAATTTGTGTTACATTTTATTGTCGTATGTTTTACTTTCTAAAAAATGAAACTTCTGGTGTCAATATTGTAAAAGGATAAAAAACGAAAAAGATTTAACACATCTAGAACTAAAATTGGACTCCAAAATGACAAAGAATGACACAAATTAAAGAACCAAACTTGAAAAAAATACATGACTAATTGTACCGAAATGCCCAAAATTGAAACAATAACAAAATACTACATTACTAAAATTAATTACGATCCAAGTTACAAGACTATTCTAAATACTTTCTCCGTCGTTTTAGTGGAAATTATCCAACTCTTTATTTTCGTCCGTTCCAATGAAAGCCACCCATTCACTTTTTAACAAACTACTCTTGCTCACGTTTCATTATATTATTTTCTCTCATTACCTCTCTACAAGTTTGTACTTTTAGACGAGACAAAATTCTTTTATGGTATCAGAGCATAAGGCTCACGCCCACATGTCATGGGTCCGATTCCTACTGAAAGCAACTTCACCCATTTAAATTGTCCACTTAATGAACCTCCTCTCCCAAGGGTAGATGTGATAATCCAGCCCACGAGTGAGTGAGAATATTACAAATTAATATACAAGAATTAATTCTCCATCTCTCTACAAGTTCGAACTTTTAGATGAGACAAAATTCCTCCAACCTCTATTATTGAACTGACACCAAATTAGAGAACCAAAACTGAAAAAAATTACTCCCTCCGTCCCACAGGAATTTGCACACTTTCCATATATGGATGTCCCATACCAATTTGCACACTCCATAAAAGGAAATATCTTCATAACCCTCACCCTTAAAATATACTCATATTTACCCATATGCCATTACTTTTCCACACTCAATCTACTTTTTACTTTACTTTATTCATAAAACTTTACAAAATTACCACTCAAAATATCACTCATTACACCTTTTCTTACACATTTCTTAATATGTGTGCCGTCCCAAGGGTGCAAATTCCTCTGGAACGGAGGGAGTAAAACATACACAACATTTCTTTTTCGTCCATAACAATGAGAGATACCTATTCAATTTTTTGACAAACTAATCTCTCTCACATTCCATTATACTTTTCTTTCTCTAAATCACATTACCTCTAATATTGAACTGACACCAAATTAAAGAACTATAAAAACATACACGACTAAAATTGACACTGAAACGACCAGAATCGAAAAATTAACGAAATACAGAACTAAAATTGAACACGACCTTAGTTACGTACCAGATACATGAGTAGGGCTGACCGACCTATCTAACCATGGCCACTTTAACACCTCTATTTTTTGTTAATGAGACAAAACTCTGCAATTTTAGTTTGCATGAAATGCAGAAGAAATATCTTTACTATGTTAAAAGTTTTCAATCACTTCACAGCTGGTAAGAAAAATCCAACTATTATGGATGGTGAAGTTTATGGAATCATCACATCGATTCCTGATATCACGGTGCCCACAATAAATCAATCACATAACAGTACAAAATATTACATATCAAAATAATAAAAACAAAGATAAGGATAGATACCCTGTAAATTTGCTTCACATGAAACTGTTTTATTGTCAGGCGCGGTTCGAAAAATGTTTATCGATTTAGCTATTTTTTCTCCGTTTCTTGCTAAATTATTGGTGTATATTTCTACGATTTCTCATTTTAATTGAATTATATGTATTTTAATAAGGTGTTCTCAAATGAGGAGGCTAAACCAGAAATGTTAATTTATAACTACATAAACAATAATTTTTACGATTGGTGTGCGAATTCCAGGCTAATATATTGTAATGGGTGATTTCAATTTTTTATAATAACCTTTTATCCATTCAAAATAAAAAAAATGGAAAGGAGAGTTTGTAAAAAATACAACCATTAATTTTATACTAAATAATAAAAAGACAAACTTGATTAATCGGAGGGAGTAACACTATATATATATATTCTAAATAGTATTATCGATTTCTATCGTAAAACCTTAGTGAACAAGTTAATAAACAAACGAATTACCTCAAGGGGACCATATCAATACTACACAACTCCCTTATCTATAAATAAGGTAGCTCATAAAGTCATGTCCAATACTTCGCTTCTCATCATTATGCAAACATCTCAAACATGACAAACCTCAAAATCATTCAACTTTTTATTCTTTTCAACTTGGGAACTTTGCTAATTTCCTATGCAGACCCAATTTGTCCAACCCCTGCCCCTCCCCCCAAAGGCTCCAAACCACCAAAGGTAAAGCCACCATCCTTCAAACCACCTAAATCGCCACCAAAAGTCCCGAAACCACCGGTGGTGAAGCCACCATCCAAAAGCCCACCTAAATCGCCACCCAAAGTTCCCAAACCGCCGGTGGTGAAGCCACCACCTACACACCCACCTAAATCGCCACCTAAAGTTCCCAAACCGCCAGTGGTGAAGCCACCACCTACCCACCCACCTAAATCGCCACCCAAAGTTCCTAAACCGCCGGTGGTGAAGCCACCACCCACCAAACCGCCAAAATCGCCACCCAAAGTTCCCAAACCACCGGTGGTAAAACCACCACCGTCCAAACCACCAAAATCGCCACCTAAAGTCCCCAAACCGCCGGTGGTGAAGCCACCACCGTCCAAACCACCAAAATCGCCACCTAAAGTCCCCAAACCGCCGATGGTGAAACCACCACCCACCCACCCACCTAAATCGCCACCTAAAGTCCCCAAACCGCCGGTGGTGAAGCCACCACCCACCAACCCACCTAAATCGCCACCAAAAGTTCCTAAACCGCCGGTGGTGAAGCCACCACCCACCAACCCACCTAAATCGCCACCCAAACCACCGGTTGTAGGGGCACCACCACCAACCGTCCCAGAACCGCCAGTGGTATCACCACCACCTTCCACCCCACCCGCAGTCCCCGAACCACCGATTGTAGGGGCACCACCACCCAAAGTTCCAGAACCGCCAGTGGTATCACCACCACCTTCTACCCCACCCCCAGTCCCCGAACCACCGGTTGAAGGGGCACCACCACCCAAAGTTCCAGAACCGCCAGTTGTATCGCCACCACCTTCCACACCACCCACAGTTCCTGAACCACCGGTTGCAGGGGCACCACCACCCAAAGTTCCAGAACCGCCAGTTGCATCGCCACCACCTTACACACCACCCGCAGTTCCCGAACCACCGGTTGCAGGGGCACCACCACCCAAAGTTCCAGAACCGCCAGTTGCATCGCCACCACCTTCCACACCACCCGCAGTTCCCGAACCACCGGTTGCAGGGGCACCACCACCCAAAGTTCCAGAACCGCCAGTTGCATCGCCACCACCTTCCACACCACCCGCAGTCCCCGAACCACCGGTTGCAGGGGCACCACCACCCAAAGTTCCAGAACCGCCAGTTGGATCCCCACCACCTTCCACACCACCCGCAGTTCCCGAACCACCGGTTGCAGGGGCACCACCACCCAAAGTTCCTGAACCGCCAGTTGTATCGCCACCACCTTCCACACCACCCGCAGTCCCCGAACCACCGGTTGCAGGGGCACCACCACCCAAAGTTCCAGAACCGCCAGTTGGATCACCACCACCTTCCACACCACCCGCTGTTCCCGAACCACCGGTTGCAGGGGCACCACCACCCAAAGTTCCAGAACCGCCAGTTGCATCGCCACCACCTTCCACACCACCCGTAGTCCCCGAACCACCGGTTGTAGGAGGACCCCCACCTAAAGTCCCAGAACCGCCAGTTGTATCGCCACCACCTGCAGTCCCCGAACCACCGGTTGCAGGGGCACCACCACCCAAAGTTCCAGAACCGCCAGTTGCATCGCCACCACCTTCCACACCACCCGCAGTCCCCGAACCACCGGTTGCAGGGGCACCACCACCCAAAGTTCCAGAACCGCCAGTTGCATCGCCACCACCTTCCACACCACCCGTAGTCCCCGAACCACCGGTTGCAGGGGCACCACCACCCAAAGTTCCAGAACCGCCAGTTGGATCACCACCAGAACCGCCAGTTGGATCACCACCACCTTCCACACCACCCGCAGTTCCCGAACCACCGGTTGCAGGGGCACCACCACCCAAAGTTCCAGAACCGCCAGTTGTATCGCCACCACCTTCCACACCACCCGCAGTCCCCGAACCACCGGTTGCAGGGGCACCACCACCCAAAGTTCCAGAACCGCCAGTTGGATCACCACCACCTTCCACACCACCAGCAGTTCCCGAACCACCGGTTGCAGGGGCACCACCACCCAAAGTTCCAGAACCGCCAGTTGCATCGCCACCACCTTCCACACCACCCGCAGTCCCCGAACCACCGGTTGCAGGGGCACCACCACCCAAAGTTCCAGAACCGCCAGTTGCATCGCCACCACCTTCCACACCACCCGCAGTTCCCGAACCACCGGTTGCAGGGGCACCACCACCCAAAGTTCCAGAACCGCCAGTTCCATCGCCACCACCCTCCACACCACCCGCAGTCCCCGAACCACCGATTGCAGGGGCACCACCACCCAAAGTTCCAGAACCGCCAGTTGGATCACCACCACCTTCCACACCACCCGCAATTCCCGAACCACCGGTTGCAGGGGCACCACCACCCAAAGTTCCAGAACCGCCAGTTGCATCGCCACCACCTTCCACACCACCCGCAGTTCCCGAACCACCGGTTGCAGGGGCACCACCACCCAAAGTTCCAGAACCGCCAGTTGCATCGCCACCACCTTCCACACCACCCGCAGTCCCCGAACCACCGGTTGCAGGGGCACCACCACCCAAAGTTCCAGAACCGCCTGTTGCATCGCCACCACCTTCCACACCACCCGCAGTCCCCGAACCACCGGTTGCAGGGGCACCACCACCCAAAGTTCCAGAACCGCCAGTTGCATCGCCACCACCTTCCACACCACCTGTAGTCCCCGAACCACCGGTTGCAGGGGCACCACCACCCAAAGTTCCAGAACCGCCAGTTGCATCGCCACCACCTTCCACACCACCCGCAGTTCCCGAACCACCGGTTGCAGGGGCACCACCACCCAAAGTTCCAGAACCGCCAGTTGCATCGCCACCACCTTCCACACCACCCGCAGTCCCCGAACCACCGGTTGCAGGGGCACCACCACCCAAAGTTCCAGAGCCGCCCGTTGGATCACCACCACCTTCCACACCACCCGCAGTTCCCGAACCACCGGTTGCAGGGGCACCACCACCCAAAGTTCCAGAACCGCCAGTTGAATCGCCACCACCTTCCACACCACCCGCAGTCCCTGAACCACCGGTTGCAGGGGCACCACCACCCAAAGTTCCAGAACCGCCAGTTGCATCGCCACCACCTTCCACACCACCCGCAGTCCCCGAACCACCGGTTGCAGGGGCACCACCACCCAAAGTTCCAGAACCGCCAGTTGCATCGCCACCACCTACCACACCACCCGCAGTCCCCGAACCACCGGTTGTAGGAGCACCCCCACCTAAAGTCCCAGAACCGCCAGTTGTATCGCCACCACCTGCAGTCCCCGAACCACCGGTTGCAGGGGCACCACCACCCAAAGTTCCAGAACCGCCAGTTGCATCGCCACCACCTTCCACACCACCCACAGTCCCCGAACCACCGGTTGCAGGGGCACCACCACCCAAAGTTCCAGAACCGCCAGTTGCATCGCCACCACCTTCCACACCACCCGCAGTCCCCGAACCACCGGTTGCAGGGGCACCACCACCCAAAGTTCCAGAACCGCCAGTTGCATCGCCACCACCCGCAGTTCCTGAACCACCGGTTGCAGGGGCACCACCACCCAAAGTTCCAGAACCGCCAGTTGCATCGCCACCACCTTCCACACCACCCGCAGCCCCCGAACCACCGGTTGCAGGGGCACCACCACCCAAAGTTCCAGAACCGCCAGTTGGATCGCCACCACCTTCCACACCACCCGCAGTTCCCGAACCACCGGTTGCAGGGGCACCACCACCCAAAGTTCCAGAACCGCCAGTTGCATCGCCACCACCTTCCACACCACCCGCAGTTCCCGAACCACCGGTTGCAGGGGCACCACCACCCAAAGGTCCAGAACCGCCAGTTGCATCGCCACCACCTTCCACACCACCCGTTGTAGGGGCACCACCACCCAAAGTTCCAGAACCGCCAGTTGAATCGCCACCACCTTCCACACCACCCGCAGTCCCTGAACCACCGGTTGTAGGGGCACCACCACCCAAAGTTCCAGAACCGCCAGTTGCATCGCCACCACCTTCCACACCACCCGCAGTTCCCGAACCACCGGTTGCAGGGGCACCACCACCCAAAGTTCCAGAACCGCCAGTTGCATCGCCACCACCTTCCACACCACCCGTTGTAGGGGCACCACCACCCAAAGTTCCAGAACCGCCAGTTGAATCGCCACCACCTTCCACACCACCCGCAGTTCCCGAACCACCGGTTGCAGGGGCACCACCACCCAAAGTTCCAGAACCGCCAGTTGCATCGCCACCACCTTCCACACCACCCGCAGTTCCCGAACCACCGGTTGCAGGGGCACCACCACCTAAAGTTCCAGAACCGCCAGTTGCATCGCCACCACCTTCCACACCACCCGTTGCAGGGGCACCACCACCCAAAGTTCCAGAACCGCCAGTTGAATCGCCACCACCTTCCACACCACCCGCAGTCCCTGAACCACCGGTTGTAGGGGCACCACCACCCAAAGTTCCAGAACCGCCAGTTGCATCGCCACCACCTTCCACACCACCCGCAGTTCCCGAACCACCGGTTGCAGGGGCACCACCACCCAAAGTTCCAGAACCGCCAGTTGCATCGCCACCACTTTCCACACCACCCGCAGTTCCCGAACCACCGGTTGCAGGGGCACCACCACCCAAAGTTCCAGAACCGCCAGTTGCATCGCCACCACCTTCCACACCACCCGTTGCAGGGGCACCACCACCCAAAGTTCCAGAACCGCCAGTTGAATCGCCACCACCTTCCACACCACCCGCAGTTCCCGAACCACCGGTTGCAGGGGCACCACCACCCAAAGTTCCAGAACCGCCAGTTGCATCGCCACCACCTTCCACACCACCCGCAGTTCCCGAACCACCGGTTGCAGGGGCACCACCACCCAAAGTTCCAGAACCGCCAGTTGGATCACCACCACCTTCCACACCACCCGCAGTTCCCGAACCACCGGTTGCAGGGGCACCACCACCCAAAGTTCCAGAACCGCCAGTTGCATCGCCACCACCTTCCACACCACCCGCAGTTCCCGAACCACCGGTTGCAGGGGCACCACCACCCAAAGTTCCAGAACCGCCAGTTGCATCGCCACCACCTTCCACACCACCCGTTGCAGGGGCGCCACCACCCAAAGTTCCAGAACCGCCAGTTGAATCGCCACCACCTTCCACACCACCCGCAGTTCCCGAACCACCGGTTGCAGGGGCACCACCACCCAAATTTCCAGAACCGCCAGTTGCATCGCCACCACCTTCCACACCACCCGCAGTTCCCGAACCACCGGTTGCAGGGGCACCACCACCTAAAGTTCCAGAACCGCCAGTTGCATCGCCACCACCTTCCACACCACCCGTTGCAGGGGCACCACCACCCAAAGTTCCAGAACCGCCAGTTGAATCGCCACCACCTTCCACACCACCCGCAGTCCCTGAACCACCGGTTGTAGGGGCACCACCACCCAAAGTTCAAGAACCGCCAGTTGCATCGCCACCACCTTCCACACCACCCGCAGTTCCCGAACCACCGGTTGCAGGGGCACCACCACCCAAAGTTCCAGAACCGCCAGTTGCATCGCCACCACCTTCCACACCACCCGCAGTCCCCGAACCACCGGTTGCAGGGGCACCACCACCCAAAGTTCCAGAACCGCCAGTTGGATCACCACCACCTTCCACACCACCTGCAGTTCCCGAACCACCGGTTACAGGGGCACCACCACCCAAAGTCCCAGAACCGCCAGTTGAATCGCCACCGCCTTCCACACCACCCGCAGTCCCCGAACCACCGGTTGCAGGGGCACCACCACCCAAAGTTCCAGAACCGCCAGTTGCATCGCCACCACCTTCGACACCACCCGCAGTTCCCGAACCACCGGTTGCAGGGGCACCACCACCCAAAGTTCCAGAACCGCCAGTTGCTTCGCCACCACCTTCCATACCACCCGCAGTCCCCGAACCACCGGTTGCAGGGGCACCACCACCCAAAGTTCCAGAACCGCCAGTTGCATCGCCACCACCTTCCACACCACCCGCAGTTCCCGAACCACCGGTTGCAGGGGCACCACCACCTAAAGTTCCAGAACCGCCAGTTGCATCGCCACCACCTTCCACACCACCGGTTGCAGGGGCACCACCACCCAAAGTTCCAGAACCGCCAGTTGAATCGCCACCACCTTCCACACCACCCGCAGTCCCTGAACCACCGGTTGTAGGGGCACCACCACCCAAAGTTCCAGAACCGCCAGTTGCATCGCCACCACCTTCCACACCACCCGCAGTTCCCGAACCACCGGTTGCAGGGGCACCACCACCCAAAGTTCCAGAACCGCCAGTTGCATCGCCACCACCTTCCACACCACCCGCAGTCCCCGAACCACCGGTTGCAGGGGCACCACCACCCAAAGTTCCAGAACCGCCAATTGGATCACCACCACCTTCCACACCACCCGCAGTTCCCGAACCACCGGTTGCAGGGGCACCACCACCCAAAGTTCCAGAACCGCCAGTTGAATCGCCACCGCCTTCCACACCACCCGTAGTCCCCGAACCACCGGTTGCAGGGGCACCACCACCCAAAGTTCCAGAACCGCCAGTTGAATCGCCACCACCTTCCACACCACCCGCAGTTCCCGAACCACCGGTTGCAAGGACACCACCACCCAAAGTTCCAGAACCGCCAGTTGCATCGCCACCACCTTCCACACCACCCGCAGTTCCCGAACCACCGGTTGCAGGGGCACCACCACCCAAAGTTCCAGAACCGCCAGTTGCATCGCCACCACCTTCCACACCACCCGTTGCAGGGGCACCACCACCCAAAGTTCCAGAACCGCCAGTTGAATCGCCACCACCTTCTACACCACCCGCAGTCCCTGAACCACCGGTTGTAGGGGCACCACCACCCAAAGTTCCAGAACCGCCAGTTGCATCGCCACCACCTTCCACACCACCCGCAGTTCCCGAACCACCGGTTGCAGGGGCACCACCTCCCAAAGTTCCAGAACCGCCAGTTGCATCGCCACCACCTTCCACACCACCCGTAGTCCCCGAACCACCGGTTGCAGGGGCACCACCACCCAAAGTTCCAGAACCGCCAGTTGCATCGCCACCACCTTCCACACCACCCGTAGTCCCCGAACCACCGGTTGCAGGGGCACCACCACCCAAAGTTCCAGAACCGCCAGTTGGATCACCACCAGAACCGCCAGTTGGATCACCACCACCTTCCACACCACCCGCAGTTCCCGAACCACCGGTTGCAGGGGCACCACCACCCAAAGTCCCAGAACCGCCAGTTGAATCGCCACCGCCTTCCACACCACCCGCAGTCCCCGAACCACCGGTTGCAGGGGCACCACCACCCAAAGTTCTAGAACCGCCAGTTGCGTCGCCACCACCTTCCACACCACCCGCAGTCCCCGAACCACCGGTTGCAGGGGCACCACCACCCAAAGTTCCAGAACCGCCAGTTGCATCGCCACCACCTTCCACACCACCCGCAGTCCCCGAACCACCGGTTGCAGGGGCACCACCACCCAAAGTTCCAGAACCGCCAGTTGGATCTCCACCACCTTCCACACCACCCGCAGTTCCCGAACCACCGGTTGCAGGGGCACCACCACCCAAAGTTCCAGAACCGCCAGTTGAATCGCCACCACCTTCCACACCACCCGCAGTCCCCGAACCACCGGTTGCAGGGGCACCACCACCCAAAGTTCCAGAACCGCCAGTTGCATCGCCACCAAAGGCCACACCACCCGCAGTTCCCGGACCACCGGTTGCAGGGGCACCACCACCCAAAGTTCCAGAACCGCCAGTTGCATCGCCACCACCTTCCACACCACCCGCAATCCCCGAACCACCGGTTGTAGGGGCACCACCACCCAAAGTTCCAGAACCGCCAGTTGGATCCCCACCACCTTCCACACCACCCGCAGTTCCCGAACCACCGGTTGCAGGGGCACCACCACCCAAAGTTCCAGAACCGCCAGTTGCATCGCCACCACCTTCCACACCACCCGCAGTCCCCGAACCACCGGTTGCAGGGGCACCACCACCCAAAGTTCCAGAACCGCCAGTTGCATCGCCACCACCTTCCACACCACCCGCAGTCCCCGAACCACCGGTTGCAGGGGCACCACCACCCAAAGTTCCAGAACCGCCAGTTGCATCGCCACCACCTTCCACACCACCAGTAGTCCCCGAACCACCGGTTGTAGGGGCACCACCACCAAAAGTTCCAGAACCGCCAGTTGGATCACCACCACCTTCCACACCACCCGCAGTTCCCGAACCACCGGTTGCAGGGGCACCACCACCCAAAGTTCCAGAACCGCCAGTTGGATCACCACCACCTTCCACACCACCCGCTTTTCCCGAACCACCGGTTGCAGGGGCACCACCACCCACCGTCCAAAAACCTCCAGTCTGCCCACCCACAACCCCTGAACCGTCGCCACCACCAAAGCCGCAGGAAACATGCCCCATTGACACTCTAAAATTAGGTGCATGCATGGACGTATTAGGTGGTCTTGTACACATCGAAATCGGAAGAAACCAGAAGGAAGCGTGTTGTCCGGTGCTGGAAGGTCTGGTGGACACGGACGCGGCGGCCTGTCTCTGCACAGCCATTAAAGCCAGGCTTCTTAATCTCAAAATTCTCGTTCCCATTGCTGTTCAAGTTCTTGCCGACTGTGGAAAAAATCCACCTTCGGGCTTCCAATGCCCTGCCTAAGATTATCTTGAGTTTTAATTTCTTTTTCTTCGATTAAAGCTTCGAGTTTCAAGAATTTGTGTGATAAATTAATGGTTTGTTGTTACCCTATGCTATTTTCTTCGATTGTGAAATTAAGTTTTGTTATCCTATCTTGGAGATAGGATTCCCATTTTCTATTAAAATGTTGAATAAATCATATCTTGGAGAATAATCGATGAAATAAATAAATTATAGGATTGTCAGAGTGCACATTCAATTGCACATTTTTTGGCAGGAATCTAACTCCCATTCCGTGAGCAACTCAGATATGAAATGTAACTAAAATTCACCACTATATATTTTATGGTTTGTCGTTTAATGACAAAATTTATATCACTATAGTATCGATTTCATTCTTCTTGATACGGGTCACGCACTTTGTCTAATAATAAAATCTTTAAAGGACGCGATTTTCACCACCCTTACGATGCCGTTAGCTGCTAAATACAACGTCGTTGGGGAATTAATATATAGTTTAAAATGAAATAAAAAAACTTATCTACACTAGTTATACTCAGTGACGGACCCGGAAATTTTCGGTAGGGGGGCCCGATTAACATTATTATAAAAAAAATATATATGTACTCATTATTTTCATCAAAATTTCACATTATAAAATTATCAATACGTCACATTTCATTAAATTAAATTGATAGGAGGATAAGTTGACTTTTGCTATGTTTTGGTACAAGTTAATACTCACTCCGTCCCGTGATAACTTGCACATTTTAACCGATTCACTTTAAAAAACAATTGAATTTAGTGGTGTAGAATCAAATAAGAAAGCGTATTTTGAGTGATTTATAAAGTGTAAGAAGGATTTAGTAGGATGTAAAATAGATTTAGTGAAATTTAGGATAAAATGTAGACAAAAAATGAGTGACGATTTTAAAATAAAATGATGTTTGGATATATATTAATTTTATAGATTATTTTTATATCAAAAGTGTACAAATAATTATAAAACAGAGTATTAATTTTAATATGTGTGAAATTACCAAAATACCCCTAATAAATTTACAAAATTAGTGGGGGGCCACGACCCCCGGGCACCATTTAGGTCGGTTACTGGTTATACTCCTCTCTGTTTTATTTTTACAAATAATGCAAATTATAAAGGAAATGAGTAAACCTTATTGTTCTCTATTAATTCAATGCATGCTAGTACCTGTTAATATGAGAAAAATCTTTATGTCCGCAGCTATTATACAACAATCGGTTTTTTGCTCAATACACCCACCTTCGTGCTATATTTAAATTGACATAAAATTAGAATTTATAAAGTAAATATAATTACAATTACAATAATATTTAAAAGCTTATAGTATAATTGAATTAGATATATGAAATACATTCAACATATGAAATTAGAATTTATAAAGTAAAAAAATTACAATATTTAAAAGAGTATAATATAATATAATTTGATTTAATAAATTTGAACAAGATTGCATTTTTAAATCACAAGAGAATTTTATACAACATTTTCAAACCACGAAAATAGTTTGTGCAATTAACCGGACAAAGATTGATGGGAGATTTGAAAGAACCGACTACTATTATTTTAAATTCCAAAAATTGAACATATCCTAGAAAATTATTTTAGGACCAAAAATAAAATTTAACCGATTAAAATTATAAATTCAACTTTTACAAATTCTAGTGTACATAATTATCAAGAAACATACCTGTTGAAACCAAGAAAAGTGCAATAAGAATCAAGCCTAGGACTCTAATATTGGCCATGCTATCAAAGATTTAAGAGCTTATGTGGTTACAAATTATTGATTTGGGATGCAGTAGACTTATATAGCAGAAACTGATGGTTTTAATTTAGTAATTAAGTAATAAAATATCAGTAAAGATGATATTAAATTAACCGGACAAAGATTGATGGGAGATTTGAAAGAACCGACTACTATTATTTTAAATTCCACTTATTTAATAAATATTAATATAATCCATGATACTGCCAAATAAATCTACCTATATTCACGTGTGCCCATCTTATACACCAAAAATTATTTCTTTAATGTCCATGTGTATGTGAAAAGCACCATGTAACAACGAATATTGTCACGTGTGGTTCACGTGGTTTACTACAAATATATGATTAATTTAATATCATCTTTACTGATATTTTATTACTTAATTACTAAATTAAAACCATCAGTTTCTGCTATATAAGTCTACTGCATCCCAAATCAATAATTTGTAACCACATAAGCTCTTAAATCTTTGATAGCATGGCCAATGTTAGAGTCCTAGGCTTGATTCTTATTGCACTTTTCTTGGTTTCAACAGGTATGTTTCTTGGTAATTATGTACACTAGAATTTGTAAAAGTTGAATTTATAATTTTAATCGGGTAAATTTCATTTTTGGTCCTAAAATAATTTTCAAGGAAATGTTCGATTTTTGCATGAAAAACAGTCCCAACCGTCAAATATTTAACAGTTTTGCTCTGAGGAGAATTTTTCAGAAACAGTTTTGGTCCCAAAAAAACGGTTAGTTTTTGAATGGTGAATTCATATGTGACCTTTTTGTTCATATACTTTTGTGAGCCCAAATTCTCGTGGGACCAAAATTGCATTTTATCCAGCTTCTGATCAATAATCTAGATTATTTGATTCAACACTATATACTTTGCAGTTATGCTATCTCCTAAGATGGTTGAAGCGAGAGAAGTACACAAAAAGATGAAACGAAAATGCCCCACAAGTTGTAAGAGCGACGAGGAATGCATTAAGTCTAAGTGTGATTACCTTAGATGCTTAAAACTTGCGGGTAACAAAACAGCTTGCACCGGTGTGCCTGCGTGATTGTGTTTCCGTTTCGTTCCGTTTGTTACGTTTTGTGTAAGGGATTGGAGTACCCCCTTAGACTCCACTTAATAATACTCCCTCCGTTTTTTTAATTTGTCCCATTTTATCTAAATTCATCATTTCTTAATTTGACAACAAATCACTTTTTCCGTTAGTATTCTAGAGAAAATATTGATATTAGTCCTGTACGTAATTTAGGACGAGTCCAGCTTTTGGTCCTATAACTTTAGACTTTTTCAATTGTAGTCCTGAAGGTATCAATTTTTGTCCTATAACTTGCACTTTTTCAATTTTAGTCCTACATGTATCAATTTTATGAGATTTTTTTTTTTTATTTACGACCCGTAACTTTCACCTTGTTGAAAAACGTCCCAAAAATATAAGAATTTAATTTATGTCCTATAATTTGTAACTAGATTAATTCACGTGCAATTTTTGTTGGTGACACTCAAACGATATCATTTCACTAACACTTTTGTCACGTACGCATAAAATTATAGATAACCGACGTCAATTGGAACGCGGTCAATCTTGACTTGTATACCGTGGAAAAACAATGATAATATGGATTTAAAAAAATTACAAATCATTATTTACAATTTGTAGAATAAAAAAAATAACGTAAATTAACCATGTTATGAAATTATGGGACATAATTTTTTTTAAATCTTTAAAAAAGTAAAAGTTACGGGACCTAAATAAAAAATTTCTCCAATTTTTGTGAAAAGCTACAGGACTAAAATTGAAAAAAATCAAAGTTATAGAACTAAAATTGAGCTCTGCCTAAGTTATAGGACTAAAATTGATGTTGTCAGGACTAAAATTAATACCATCAGAACTAAAATTGAGAAAATGTAAAGTTACAAGACTAAAGTTGGACTTGGCCTAAATTATAGGACTAGAATTGATATTTGTTGTAGTATTATATTTTACTGAATTTTTAACATATGTCGCTTCTATTATTATAAGACTTTGATCATTTTTTGACATGAAATGTGCTAATAAACCAGATGTTGAATGATATGTGATTGAGAGAGGAGAGAGATAGAGAGAAAAAGTAAGATATAAAGTGAAGTGTAAGAAAAAGTACTTACCAAAAAAGTATGGGAAGCTTATAGACGGACGGACCAAAATGGTAAAATGGGAAGCTTATAGGCGGACGGAGGGAGTACTATTTTGTATTCCACCCGTTCCAATATTTATAACATGGGTCATCCCTTCGATCTATCTTGTTTGTGTTCGAATCAACTGCTTTCGATTCAATTGCAAGTGCTTCTTGCCTAATTTTTTGTCATCCTTTTCCCTTAAAAGGATTTCAGTGTTTCGATACATTTGCTTCCCACTTTTGTGCGCCTTGGCATGCTCTATTTGGTGATTCTGAATTTCAGTTATTTCTCCTGCTCTATGACAACGAAAGTGCATTATTTTATGGATGTCTTCACAAAGTTTCTATCTCAAACTCGCTTCAGATTGTTGCGTACCCAAGCTCGTGTTCATTTACATTCCCAGCTTCGCTTGACCGGGGGTATTAGAGAATATAATAGAATAATATATTATAGGAATAGTATAATATATTTTAGGTAGCAATATTTTATTTATGCTTTATATTTATTTTCTTGTATATGTCTTGTAATCCCTATATATAGTGGACCACTCTTATCTTCTCATTAACGGTGATTGAATATAATTCTCACAGACCATATATTCTATAGTCGATCAACACTTAGTTGGTCGAAAAAATCTAGATTTTTTAATTTTTTTTTTAGTATTATGAATATATTTTGTATTTTGGATGGGGTGGCGACGGTGGCGGCTGCCGGAGGTGATGGTGTCGGGGGCGGCGGCTGGCTGCCGGTGAGGCAACATCTGCTGCAGAATTAGGGGTAGGGTTTTGAGAGGGGAAGTGTATGTATCTGTAATATTTTATTAAAAGGGTGCATATGATATTTTATGTATATATATATTTAATTAATAAATGAAAGGGGCGAGTGCATCTAACATTGTTGGAGGGGCATATAACCCACACCTTGACCCAATTTTACAATAATTCTCGAGGGCCCAAGTACTTAAATAGAAGGCCCAAACTTTTGGCCCATGATATTTGCGGTTGCCGTATGTAACAAAGAGAGAGAGGAGGGGCCATCCCACACATTATTATCATTCCACTTTTGTGGGAATGAAATGATAGAAACACAATGGATTGTGTACATACAAAATGACTGAAAACCATATCGAAATATTCGATCTAACTAAATTGGGCCCAAACAAAAAAATAAAAGGCAAAAAAAAAAGTCTTACATAACAAAGAAACTTATTTTTAATAACGGAGAACCGTCGATTCAAGAACAATAACAAGAGAATGAAAGAACGGGAGAACCCGTATATTTAAACGATAAACGACGACGGTGAAGTCGTCGAGTTTCCGACAGTCGAGTCGTCGGAAATCGAAGAAAGTTACCGGAGCAATCGACTCAACAACTTTACCAAGGGGAATTGTGCAAAATATCATTGATTAAACTTCCCAAATAAGTGTACGATGAACCACCTTCTATTAAAGCCCTCAAACTCTTTTCTCTCACATCCTTCACTTTCTCTCTCATACCACTCACACCATCCCCCATTAGCCTCTTCACAGCACTCTCTATCACCTCAGCAGACACAACAATCTCATCACTATCTCTATAATCTATCTTGATTTCAACCGCTAATCCCATCTCCACCACCATCTGAAATGCATTAACTTGTTGCTCTGCATACATAGGCCACGCCGCCATCGGAACTCCGTGCCACAAGCTCTCCAGAGTCGAATTCCATCCACAGTGCGAAACGAACCCCCCTATGGCGGCGTGCGACAGCACCGCCATTTGCGGGGCCCATTTGATTACTTTTCCGAACCCTGATGTCCTCTGCAAGAAACCCTCTGGAAGAATTGAGAAATCAGTTCCGTTTTTGCCCCTTAAAGACCATAGGAATCTATGGCCGCTGTTTTCGATTCCGCACGCCAGGTGTTTGATTTGTGCCTCACTGAAACTTCCCTTACTTCCAAAGCAGAGAAACACTACAGAAGAAGTGGGTTGCTGATCTAACCATGTAATAATCTCTCCATAACCATCAACCTCTGTTTCATTCTTGAAATTTAACAGAGGACCAATTGGGTAAATTGGTGGGATTTTGAGAAATTGAATTGCAATTCTCTCCAATTCTTCAAATGTATTAATAATTACCCCTGCAGTTTTCCGAATCTGTCTAGCCAGCTGCATAACTTGATGTGAACGATTTTTCTCGATCATCGGAGACGGCAGAGATTTAGCCGGGAAACGATACGAAAAACCGGGGACGTCGAATTCGCGCTCGTTTTCGCATTCCGTGACGTCGAAGCCTTCTTCATCGGTGAGACTCTGTATGAACAATATAAGAGAAAGAAAACAAGCGCTTGAAGTGAAGAACATGTAAGATGGGATCATAAATTCATTAGCTACATCGATCATGTTCATACAGAACATGTCGACGAGAACTCCGGCCACAGCCGGAGTTTTCGCGTCGAGGATGGCGAGGATCGCCTCTCGTACGAGTGGCGTATGTATGTGGACGTACTCGACGAGATTTGAATTCGTCGGAGGTTCGACTTCGGGGAGGTTGAGGAATTGGAGACGTGGGTGTATGTGTTGATTGGAATGGGTGTATTTACGAACTTCGGCGTCGTTGATGAGAAGGTAGGTTATAGAGAGGCGTGCATCTCGTGTGACTATGAGTTTTCCGGCTTCCACGGCGGCAACGATGTGGCCGATTCCCGGCCCCGGGATGAAGATGAGTTGCTGCAGTTCATCAGCCTCTGTATTTGCTGCCATTTTTTTGGTTATCTGAAAAAAAATGTTGTTATATGCTTTGTGAGAAGGGAAATGTGGTTTAACTTATTGGATGGTATTAGGCCACATATATACATTCTTAAACGATTTAGGACCACTATGAAACCCACAAAACAAATTGATAATTAATGAAATGACAATAACAGATGATTCAATGTAAGATAATAGATAGGGATAGAAGCAAGTCCCATAACTTTTAACTTTTTTGAAATGGTCCCAAAAAATTTAAATATATCAATTTAGTTTGTTATGTATTGCTCCCCAAAAGTTAAATGAATCAATTTAGTTCCATTTTCTTGCAATTTGTTCTGTTTTGGTCCCAAATAAACTAAATGCAATTGCAAAAAAATGGGACTAAATTGGTACATTTAACTTTTTCGGACCAAAACAAAACAAATTGCAAAAAAATGGAACTAAATTGGTACAATTAACATTTTTTGGGACCATTTCAAAAAAGGTAGAAAGTTATAGGACTAAATTGGCTTCTATTCCTAGTTGTTCCTTTTTTTTAATCATAATACCATAATAAAAGTATAAAATCAGACACATTTAATAACTAAAAATCATCAATTTGCATCAGAAAAAAATACTAATCATAGTAATCACTTTAAATAAAGAAGAAAAAGTAAAAAGATAACACATGGGTCTTGTGAATATGGGTGAAAATTTAAAATAATCTCTAAACAGATGTGTGTGATGCATTTCTTTACTATTTTTAGGCTTTTAAATTTTTATTTTTAAATCATAGTACCATAATGAAAGTAAGAAACCAGACAAAGTTAAAGAAAACAAAATTATTATATATAGTATTATCTTTGAATAAAGAATAAAAAGTAAAAAGATAACACATGTGTCTTGTGAATATGGGTGAAATTTTGAAATAATCTCTAAACAGATGTGTGCGATGCATTTCTTTACTATTTTTAGTCTTTTTAATTTATAATTTTTTTTATTAATAAACTCTCAAAAAAAGGGCAGCCTACCCCACTTAGGCATCGCCGCCGCGTAAACATGTCAGACCATGTTTGATAGCTTAAATTAAACCTATATTAACTATATATCATTTTTATTGATATATTGTTTGGTAACTTAAATGAAGGGTAGATTATGCTTTAAAATTTATAAAATTTATTTATAATTCTAATCTTAGATAATCCATCTTTACTGTCAGTAAACATGTCCTCGATTTGCAAGAAATCAGGTTGGTAGAAGAAATCAGGTTGGTAGGTGGCCGCTTAGCCCAATTTCTCCATTACTGATTACAACACATTAAAGCCCTAGCTACTGCCCCCACCAAGTACCAAGACAAAATCATGCTATTTAGGAATCAACCGGCCTTAATCTATGGGAAAATTGGTTTGATTTTTTTGGTGTTTATATATGTCCTGTTCTTGAATTTTGTGTTTACGTCTTGAACCAGAATTGTTACAGATTTGTTGTTTTTGTGAATACTTATTTTTTGTGCTTATATTTGTCTACTTTGTGATTTGTAATTTGTTAATTTATTCTTCAATTTGTAATATTTATGGGTTTGGTTTGTTTAGTGCAGAAATTAGGGGTCCTTTTTGAAGGGAGGGTAATTTGGTATTTTCACAAAGAATAATAATAATATTTTATTTATATTCTTATGAATTATCCCTCGTACCAAAATAATCATAAAATTATATAATCTTTACTATATCTTATCAACAACTCATATTATCATATATACTTTAAAAAAAAATGTCGAAACACTCATATATATAGATAAAGTACTGTATAATATATATGCCCCTTATGTTCGAGCCTCGAGGTAAGAACTAATACTATAATATATATCTCAATTCTTCCTTATTAAATAATATTCCCTATTATTTTTATCTCATTTTCCCATACAAATTAAACTAGTACTTAGTGTGCAATATACACTACAAAAAAAAATCGGATTTGATATCGAAATTTAGAAACGAACATTTAACCTGTCATGTACGAATATAATTTGTTAAAAAAAATGAGATTTAAAATTGAAAATATAATCGTCTATCATTATAAACGAATTAGATACGACTTTTAATTTCGAGAGTTTTAAATATGGATTACACCGTATCTAATCAGTCAAATTTATTTATAAGTACAAATAATTGAAAGAAACACAAAAACATAGTGTGGGTCAGACTGTGTGACATTATTATATGAATATTATTCAATCTGATAAATGCATGTGTTCATTAATTTGTATTCTAGTTATATATGTGTCGACATTAAGAAATTTATTTTTATAAAATTACCCATGTTTGTTCAAATTTAGAAAATTCACATGCATGTTGTATTTACGTGTTGGACTCTCTCTTCTCTAGTGTTTATCGACATTTAATTTGCTATTTTCATCTACCAACGTCATTGCGTTGCTGGCAATCTTGTTTGGTTCATTAATTTGTTGCTATAAAATTCTACAAACTCATATTAAATAAATATACCAACACATTACTATTTTATAAAATGAAGAAATTCCAATTAGTCTTCATCCCATCTCCACGGTTGAGCCACCTTGTCTCCACCGTGGAGATGGCGAAGCTCCTCCTCGACCGCGACCGCCGCCTCTCCGTCACCGTACTCATCATGAAGTTCCCGAACGACCCCGCCCTCGATAGCTACACCAACAAAACCTCTTCGAACCCGAACACCTCACCCCGTTTACGATTCGTAAACGTCCCAACGTTAAACGACGTCGCCATGTCTAAGACTTTTCGTTTAGAATTCGTCGAGAGACAAGTCTCTCCCATTAGAGAAACAATCTCCGGTATTATCGACCGTTCGTCTCGAGAAACTTCCCCGTTAATCGGCCTAGTGCTCGACGTTTTTTGCACGAAATTCGTCGAGGTTGCGGAAGAATTCGGAATCCCGGCCTACATTTTCTTCACTTCCGGGGCTTATGGCCTTGGCCTCTTTCAACACCTTGTCGTGTTGAAATTTGAACAGGAACAGGATCTGGCAGGGTACGATAACTCTGACGCAGAGTTATCAGTACCCTGCTTTTCTGTTCCTGTTCCTGCAACGGCTCTTCCCAGTTTCGCACTGGAAGAGCCAGTTGCCAGTGTGTTCATGAAATGCTGGAAGAGAATGTCGAGGGTTAAGGGCATTATGGTCAATACATTTTATGAGTTTGAATCATATGCAATTGATTCTTTCCTCTCTAAGGGTTATAAAAATATGCCTAAAGTTTATCCGGTAGGCCCGATTTTGAGCCCGATTGAAGGCGTTCGTTGCGAAATGACATTTCGCAACGACGAGGTGAAGAAATGGCTCGACGAGCAGCCCGAAAACTCGGTGATTTTCTTGTGTTTTGGTACAATGGGGACTTTGGTTGAAGCTCAAGTGAAGGAAATAGCTATGGCTTTAGAAAATAGTGGCAAGAGTTTTTTATGGTCTTTGAGAAAGCGAAAAGGGAATGATAAGATTCAATTTGCAACTGAATTTGAAGACTTTGAGGAAGTTTTGCCGGAAGGATTCTTACAGAGGATTAAAGGGGTTGGGAAAGTGATTGGGTGGGCCCCGCAAATGGCGGTGTTGTCCCACCCTGCAGTGGGAGGGTTTGTGTCGCACTGTGGATGGAACTCGATTCTGGAGAGCGTATGGTTCGGAGTGCCTATTGCGACGTTTCCGTTGTTTGCGGAGCAGCAGATGAATGCGTTTCAGTTGGTTAAGGAGCAGGGGATGGCAGAGATGATTAGGTTTGACCATAAGATTGACTTTTTGGGAGAGACGCCGCCGGAGATTGTGGGCGGGGAGGAGATCGAGGCGGCGATTAGGCGGCTGATGGCGGAGGAGGGAAGTGCGGTGAGGGATAAGGTGAAGGAAATGCAGAAGAAGGGGAGATTGGCTTTGGTGGAAGGTGGATCTTCTTATAATGCTCATTGTCTTTTCATTGAAGATGTAATAAAAAATATTAATGCTTAAGAATTTCTTGTGTTTTAAAGATGTATTTTATTGAATTTAATGAATATGCACTAGTTTTGTTTTTTTATCGGAAAAAAGAATTTATTAACGAGTACCAGATGTACTGAAAAACAAGAGATATATAGAGTACAATGTAGAGGACCAAGTACACAACACCAATTCCGTAAAAATCCCGTTTACGTTCAAAGTATCAATATTTGAGCGTTGATAAGTCGCGATTTCACATAATTTTTGTGCTCCAATTGAGAATTAATTTGATATTTTATTGTATTTTTTAGCCTTATTATTTTGTGGCTTTCAATTGTTTTGATGAGTTTTGATACGAGCCGAGTAAGCGGATACAAGAGAAACAAGTTGAATGGGCTGTAATACATGAAACGGATCCAATTCTGAGAGGCTAATCTTAAGGAAAAAATCAGGCCCACAAAATTCAACCCTTTAAATAAAGCCCAACACATTCCTTTTCTGTAACAGCAAAGAGGCCAAACCAGACTCCCAAACAAATACTCCCTTCTATTCATCTACAAATATTAAGAAAATAAATTATTTTTCATGTTACCTTTAATTAATGATTATAATTTGTATATCTCATAAAAAAAAACACATTTATGTAAACATTTAGTGATCTTATGATTAAATTTGGAAGAAATGTAATTAATTTGCATTGAAAAGTGTAAAACGTCATATAATTTACAAAAAAAACGAAAGGTCAAAACGACTTATATTAAAAATAAGAGGGAGTATATATATATATATATATATATATATATGGTGCCTAAGCAATTGCCTAGACTGATTTTGCGTCAAAAACACCTAGGGAGGCAAAATTGAGTCGGTACACCAGGAACTAGCACTGCCTAGACGTCGACTTTTGTATCCATGAAAATAAATAATTAATCATGTAAGTTGATCAACCTCACAAAATCAATAAACATCAAACGCATATCATAAACCAAATAAAAGAAATCATGAGAAATAGTTGAGAAATTTGTTACTTACTAATAGAGTCTCAAAAAAAAAAAAAAAATAGTCTCAAAATCATAGACAAAGTTTTGTGCCTCCTCGAACCAGATCAACCAATCATTTATACTCCACCCATCCCATTTTTATTTGAATATTTACTGTCTGTACGGGTTTTAATAAAAAAATTGTTTATTTGTATTAAAGGTGATAACGTTATTTTTTTTATGAGGGATAGTATGACTATTTCTACTTTATTGGAGATATAAAGTTTTGCTTGTATATAAAAAGTAATGACATGCAAGGTAAAATAAGAGATGTTTAAAGAATATTTTTATTCGTATAATAAATGATGTTTTATTGATCCGTGCAAAAAATGAAATTAGACCATTATTTTGGAACTGAGGAAATATTATTTAACGCTTGTAACTCACTTTAGCTAGGCGAGTGAATGATTGTCCGGACAGGCACGCTTAACGATACATTAGCTCACCTGTTGTATAGACGAGCTATTGGGCCAACCAACGGTAGCTCGACTATGCAACAGGCTAGCAACAACTTTACATAGCCTTTTTAGGAAATTGGTCATCTCCGTTACTTTTTCTAACCAAATTTATAAGAAATTTACAGAAAAAAGTGCAATAGTGGTCCCATTTTGCACATTTAAGCCATTACTAGGACTATTTTTGTAAATATATTAAATTTTGGGATTTAAAGTAAAAGAAAACTACCTTCAATAAATATGTCCAAGCACAACTAGATAAGTAGATATGAAGAAAGCTGAATTGGTTTTCATCCCTTCACCAGGGCTAAGCCACCTCGTCTCCACGGTCGAGGCGGCCAAACTCCTCCTCGACCGTGAAGACGACCGCCTCTTCATCACCATACTCATCATTCAGCCGTCTCTCAACGACACCGCCACCAATTCTTACACACACAAAATCTCTTCAACTCTCGACTCCTCATCGCGCTTACGTTTCATACACCGCCACCAATTGATGTTGTTGTTAGTAAATCCGTCATTGATTAAGGGTAAAATTGTAAATTTGTACTGAACAAAATGAGTGTTTTGGTTTTCTATTAGATAAGATGCCGAAAGTTTATCCAGTTGGTCCGATTTTGAACTTGGGAGGTGGTGAACAGAGCGACGGATCATTCGACGAGGTGAAGAAATGGCTAGACGAGCAGCCGGAGAAATCGGTGGTTTT
This sequence comes from Galeopsis tetrahit, assembly GCA_963675135.1. Taxonomy (NCBI): domain Eukaryota; kingdom Viridiplantae; phylum Streptophyta; class Magnoliopsida; order Lamiales; family Lamiaceae; genus Galeopsis; species Galeopsis tetrahit. The sequence goes on from OY776128.1 coordinate 81,418,594, forward strand.
CTTGTGTTTTGGAACACTTGGTAGTTTTGAAGAAGCTCAGGTGAGTGAATTTGCTAAAGCTTTGGAGAATAGTGGGCATCGTTTCCTTTGGTCCTTAAGAAAGCGAGGACGAAAGGGAATGATGCAGATAATCGAATACGAAAATTTTGAGGAAGTTTTGCCGGAAGGGTTTTTGGAGAGGACTAAAGGGGTTGGTAAAGTGATCGGATGGGCCCCCCAAGTGGATGTTCTGTCCCATCCAGCTGTGGGAGGGTTTGTGTCGCACTGTGGATGGAACTCGATTCTGGAGAGCGTATGGTTTGGAGTGCCAATTGCTACGTTTCCGTTGTATGCAGAGCAGCATCTGAATGCGTTTGAGCTGGTTAAAGAGCTGGGGATGGCGGAGATGATCAGATTAGACTACCGTAAAGACATGATGGGAAAGACGGAGCAGGAAATTGTGGGTGCGGAGGAGGTAGAGGCAGGGATACGACGTCTGATGGCAGAGGACGGGGGAAGTGGGGAGAGGCAAAAAGTGAAGGAAATGCAGAAAAAGGCGAGATCGGCTGTAGTGAAGGGTGGATCTTCGGATAATGCTCTGCGTCTTTTCGTTAGAGACGTTACTACCTCCGTATATAACTAGATTACGTATCTTTTTTTTTTGTCCGTCTTTTACTCATTTCCAAAAAACGGAAGAACTTTATCACTTTAAATACCAGTATTATACAACTCTTGCATTAAAATTCGTGCTCGGGTCAATTGAGTAGTCAACTTAAAAACGGAGGGAGTATAACATTAACAGCTAGCTCATCTAGAAGTTTCAATAATGCAAACAGGCCAGGACCATAAGGTAGCTGTCGCACTTGCATGGAGCCCATTAATTTCAGCTTTTGTATTTTGTTATTTATTGTAATTCTAATAATTTTTTTTGTACGTTTTGACTTGAATTATTATTGTACAGTACTTTTGAACTTTTCAAAATGTATAAATGAGAATTTTATGCACACTTTTCTTAACGGGCGTCCCAACATTTTTTGACAATCCTAAAAAGGAAACAACTCACATAATTTTTTCCAATAATACCCCTCCTTTGTTTTACCTTCTCTTCCCTTTAGTCAAATCTCCGCCACTTTAATCAATGAATTACCAATAATACCCCTCCTTTATTTTACCTTACACAACACTTTATTCAATTTTCTTAATCTCTGTACCGGTCAAAGTGTGCATAAAATCTTGGGACGGAGGGAGTATTTTATATGATTTTTTCTTATTTTTAATTTATTAACCATTTTATAATTAATTATTGGAGTTGGAAATCTCTCTTTGATGACATTTCGTAATGGCATTTTGGTGTTTCACATTTCACTATAAAAAATGCGGAGATTAACGACAGAATTTTTGCAACCAGTGATGGCAGATTGAGCAAGGCGAAGGAGGGAAGTGACGAGCAAGCCGTAAAGTTGAAATGTGAAGTTTCCCATTTAGGACGAACTCGAATCTAAAAATACTCGATTTGACTCGACTCATCTACACCGCTCAATTGAGACCACATGTGTTGCCATTTGTGTCATTTTTTCCAATTGTGTTTTGTGTGGTTACCCCATCCCACGTTATCTTAACCCTTATAAACAATCATTCATACTCCAAAAATTATTTCATACCATCACTTACAAATGAAGAAAGCAGAATTGGTATTCATCCCATCTCCGGGGCATAGCCACCTCGTCTCCACAGTCGAGGCGGCCAAGCTCCTCCTCGACTGCGACGACCGCCTCTCCATCACCGTACTCATCATGCACATCCTCAACGACGCCGCCATCAACACTTACACAAACAAAATCACTTCAACTCTCGACTCCTCATCGCGCTTACGTTTCATAAACCTCCCAAGAACAGAGGACCCCTCTGCCTCTAAGGCCTTCTCTTTCGATTTAATCAACAACCATGCAACTGTTATTAGAGACACAGTCTCTAATTTAGTCAAGCAATCAAAAGAAGATGATTCTCACCTTGTTGGCCTAGTTCTCGACATGTTCTGCACGAAATTCGCAGAAGTAGGCGAAGAATTCGGCATCCCATCTTACGTGTTCTTCACTTCTGGTGCTTGTGGCCTTGGCCTGTTTCAATACCTCATCACGTTGAGATTCGAACAGAATCTGGACCTGACGAGGTATAAAAACTCCGATGAAGAGTTGTTGATTCCGTGCCTTTCGATTCCTGCTCCTGCGAAAGTTTTGCCTTCTGTGTTCACAGAAGGCGGCCCCCTCCCCGATATTTTCTTGAATTTCTTGAAGAAAATATCGGAGATGAAAGGTGGTGAACACATTTTACGAGCTTGAACCCTTCGCCATTGAATCTCTGCTCTCTAATGGTAATATATGTACATATTTTCTTGTTAGATATTTTTGTTATTTATAGTTTATGCATAGAGTTTATAGCTAGCTAGTACTCCCTCCGTCTCGAATCACTTGTATGATTTGACCGGTACAATTTTTAAGAAAAGTGAATTTAGTGGTTGGTGATGTAAAATAAAGGAGGGGTTTTTTAGGTAATTTCGTGATGTTTAAAGTGGATATGATGAGGTGTAAAGTAAAATGTATGTAAAAAGAGAGTGGCAATTTTGAAAATAAAATGATGTTGGAAGGGTATTAATTTTGTAGGATATTTCCATATTAAGAGTGTGCAAGTACTCTTGGGACGTTCAAAAAAAAGATGTGCAAGTAATCATGAATCAGTTATTCTTTCACGGTATCAGAGCGTTTTCCCGACACCTACATATATCCTCGACTCAAATTCCGCTAAAAGTAATTTTCTCAATATTAAATTGTTCATTTAATAGGCCTTCTCTCCAGAGGGTGGAGTTGTAAATTCGGTTCAAACTTTTAGATGAGATGAAAAATTCTTGAACTATATATGATTTTATTTTCTACAGATAAGATGCCGAAAGTGTATCCAGTGGGCCCGATTTTGAACTTGGGTGGTGGCGAACAGGGCGACGGATCATTCGATGAGGTGAAGAAATGGTTGGACGAACAGCCGGAAAGCTCGGTGGTTTTCTTGTGCTTTGGAACCATGGGAAGTTTTGAAGAAGCTCAGGTGAAAGAATTTGCTATGGCGTTGGAGAATAGCGGGCATCGTTTCCTTTGGTCCTTAAGAAAGCCAGGACCAAAGGGAACGATGCAGATGGTAATCGAGTACGAAAATTTTGAGGAGGATTTGCCGAAAGGGTTCTTGGAGAGGACTAATGGAATTGGGAAAGTGATTGGATGGGCACCACAGGTGGCAGTGTTGTCCCATCCTGCGGTGGGAGGGTTTGTGTCGCACTGTGGATGGAACTCGACTCTGGAGAGTATATGGTTTGGAGTGCCCATGGCTACATTTCCGTTGTATGCAGAGCAGCAAATGAATGCGTTTGAGTTGGTTAAGGAACTGGGGATGGCGGAGATGATCAGATTAGACCACAAAATAGACATGAGGGGTGAGAGCACACCGGAGATTGTGGGCGCGGAGGAGATAGAGGCGGCGATAAGGCGGCTGATGGCGGAGGAGGGTAGTGTGGTGAGGGAGAAGGTGAAGGAAATGAAGAACAGGGCGAGATCGGCTTTGTTGGAAGGTGGATCTTCTTATAATGCTCAACGTCTTTTCATTGAAGATGTTATAACAAATATTAATGCTTAGGAATTTGAGTATTCTCTGTAAAAATGATTGAAATTCATCAATGTGCACGAGTAATTTCTTAATTGATTAGAAATCTTCGAATATTCTGTATTTGAAATTGTTATTTAGCAACATCCAATCAAATTAATGGAAAACAGCGTTCAAAATGCGAGACTACGAGAGGGACTTTTTGAATGGTTGATCATGCCTTTCGGGTTGTCTAATGCTCTGAGCACATTTATGCATTTATGCGTGTCATGAACCAGGCACTACGTGCTTTAATTGGCTCTTGTGTGGTGGTTTACTTCGACAATATCCTCATATATAGCAAGAATCTGGCCGAACACTTGGAACGTTTGCTCTCGGTCCTTTTGATCCTTCGTCATGAGAAATTCTATGCAGCCACGGCCCACGGCCAAGTGTTTATTTCATAGGGAGTTTATCCTTTACTCGGATCATGAGGCCCTCCGTCACCTAGCCACCCAAGATAATTTGTCAGCAGGACATGCTTCGTCTTATCTACAATTTACTTTTGTGCTCAAGCACGTCGAATCGTGTGGCAGACGCGTTGAGCCGTAGCACGCTGGTTGTTTCAGGCCTCCGAATTCAGTGTTATTTGATGCTTGTGGCATTCTCGTGCTTTAATTTCAAAAAAAAAAGGGAAGCATTCTTGTTTTAAATATTTTTACAATCACAAACATAGGCAATAACAGAGACTTTCTTTTCTCCAAAACTTGTTCAGCTTCATCCGGAAAGATAGTTAACAATCTGAAAAATAAATAAAGTGTGAGTGAGTTATATGTTCAATAAAAAAATTGAATCAATTCTAATGCTAAAAATCATGCAAATTAAAGTCATTCGAATAAGACAACAACCAAATTTACAAAAGGACCAAAGACAACCATTTAACATTAGATATAAGAGAAGGAAAGATGTTACCTTTGTTTATCTTCTCCTGAATTTGGCTAAGAACAGGGCTGTATTCACGAAAAACCAATCTCCAACAACATTTAATATGTTATAATAAGCACTTCTCCATGATTGCTTAAGTACCAAAGAAGCAACAACTCCCCAGAACCCAACGAAAAAACCCATGAACACCGACGCAAACAGTTCTTGTCGACTAGATAGGCTTAGAAAGCTACTACCTTTCTCGTCAGAATCTTCTTCAGGTTCAGTACTATCCGATGTGTTGAGGCACCTCAGGAGAGGAGGCCCACACAATCCATCATTCCCCGCATAAGAAGAAGCATTGAAGCTTTGCAGCTGAGTGCTTGATGGAATTTGGCCCGACAATTCAAATTGTTGTTTTCCAAACACAATCGATAAGCAAAATTCTTGCAAGGAAGAAAAGTTCAAAAATCCATCACCTTCTTCCTCGTTATTGTCCTCTGCACCTCTGATGGGAGGCCTAAGGTCCTCTGGGCACAACTCGACGAGGGGTTTACCGCAAAGATTTGAATTCCCACCAAACGCAGATTCATTGAAGGTCGTAGTTGAGTGCTCAACGGAATTTTGCCTGATAAATTGTTGTTTGCCAAATCAAGAACACTTAGAAAGGTCAGTTGTGCCAAGCTAATGGGTATCCTACCCGAGAGTTGGTTCCATGATAGATCAAGGCATTCTAACATCTCCATTTCACCAATGTTTGAATCCATGTTTCCAGTTAAACTATTTCTTGACATGTCAAAGAAATAAGCCCTCTCAAATTGGAAAACGCCTTGGGAATGTTGCCAACCAATTTATTGCTTGAAAGATCAATGAGCTTTAGAAGTCCCAAAGTATTTTTGTACTCTGCTTCAACACTTTTCCATTGAACTAATGCATAGTCAATGACACCAAATTCGATGTGAATTGTGTTGGGAGCTGTACTAAGCTTATCAACTAATGAAGTAAAATTATTGAAGCATTGGGGAATTTCTCCCGATAAGTTGTTTCCAAAAATATCCAACATTTGAATCCGAGTAAGCTTGCATATTTCCCGCGGAATACCACCGTAAAATCGATTTCCACGTAAGCTAAGATACGTTAAATTCGCATATTCTTCACATATCCATGGTGTGATATTTCCGCTCAATTTGTTTCCTCCAACATCTATCAATTGTAAAAATCGACAATTCTTCAAAGTTGAAGGCAAATGTCCAAAGAGATGCGACCCAAGTGCAACGTTTGGAGGATTTATAAAAAGCCCCGAGAAAAGGTGGGCTAAGACAAGGCGACCCTATATCACCCTTGCTTTTTCTCATTGCAGTGGAGGCTTTGAGTCCAATGATATCAAGGGCGATGATATTAGTTGCAGTTTGTGCGGACAAGCGGACGAAATTATGTCACTATAGAATTAATGTCGTTAAAAGTCAATTTCCTAACATTGACATTGATAAAGGAAGGCCTCTAGCAATTTCAGACTAAAATTTCATGAAATCAGTTAGTCCTATCCCATCAACCATCATATGGTTCAATGTCAAACCTAGGATCTTTCCTCCACATTTGAATCTATTCACCTGGTTAAAACACTCTTGTTAGGCGCCCCAAGCAATTGTTATAATGTAAATGAATTTATTTCACACTTTTCTACACTTTTCTACAAGTTTAGATTTTTAAATTCAACTCTCGTCTTCATACATACAACATACATATTTCATGTTACACAATGATATATATATATGCTTATTATATAATAATTTTTCCTTACTTACAATTTTGCCATTTGGGATTTCTACGTACCATTCATAAAATTTTCCTTATATATATTTGCATATTATAATCGTTTGAAATAGTTCACAAACTTTCGAAAAAAAGAAATATATTTTGGGACAGAGTAAGAGATAATTTCTTTTTTTAACAGAGGGAGTATTAAATTTGACATTGTGTAATTGAGTGCATACTGAATTTTCACGTGTCACATTATAATTAAGTCAAAATTGTGAATTAATTATATAATGCAATTTAGTGCACTTAATTGTGATTCAATTACTTTATTTTGTTTCAATTCGATTTATCAAGCATAAAAAATAGTTTAGGACAAATTATTTTGTTTAATATATCCTTCCATTTCAATTTAAGTGTCTCTATTGAGCATTTGATTGTTTTATATAGATTAAAAATAAATAAAGATAAAATTGAAAGAAATATTTAATTTATCTGGAAAAATAAATAATGATAGGTACTTTGAAATAATTATTTTAAAACATTAAAAATTAGACTCAATTAATAAAAATAATAGTAATTCCTTGTTGAATTAATTTTTTTTGTCCAATTTCAAGCCCATTAAGTTTCTGGATTTCTAAGTCCACTCCGGCCTCCAGGCCCATTTGGATTCTGATTTAGTTTCTTGGTCCATGAGAGAGGCAGAAGCCCTTTTATAGTGCACTTAAAAAATATGCCCCCACCGTCTCTTTGAAAGCTTTCATTTACTTTTTGACCTCGTCCACGATAAGTAGTCCAATTGGAATGAGGCACACATTTTAAAAAAAAAATGAGAGATAAAATAGATAAAGTAAGTGTATTGTATAATATTGTGAAGTCCATTAATCATAAATAAAATGATTGTTTGTAAATAAAGTGGATGACAATTCAAGTAATTGATTTGAAGAGTGATGATAAAATGATGGTTAAAATAAAATGTATGAGACTACATTTTATGGACGGATAATATAAAGCTAATGAGATTATATATATTTTGTAGACGGAGGAAGTATTATATATGTAGTGAATTGTAAAAATAGGAAGTCTAAAAAAAAGACAGAGAAACGTATATAGCAAAGAGAAAATGTAGAAAGAGAAAAATTAGAGATAGTGTGCTTTATAAAAAAAATTCAGAATAACTTATACAATAACATATAATCAACTTGCAAGTGATGAATTCTCCAGAAAATTGAGGAGGGCAGGTCTACACTCTTACCTGTAGTAATAATAATTCACAAAATTCATTATTACTTTGGCTGGAAGAAAAATACTTTTACAAAAAAATAAAGTAGCTAGATAGTTATCTGTAATTCAACTTCGCCTGAATTTATTAACAAAAATAGTTGTAGTCACATACAACCAATCTCTACCAGCATCAAACAACTTGAAAAATGCACTTCTCCATGATTTCTTCAGTATTAATGAACCAACTACTCCCCAAAATCCAACAATAAATCCAAACACAATCGATAAGCAAAATTCTTGCAAGAAAGATAGGTTATAAAACCCATCACCTTCTTTCTCGTTATTGTCCTCTGCACCACTGATGGGAGGCCTGAGGTCCTCTGGGCAAAACTCGACGAGGGGTTTACCGCAAAGATTTGAATTCCCACCAAACGCAGATTCATTGAAGCTCTGTAGTTGAGTGCTCAATGGAATTTTTCCCGATAAATTGTTATTTGCCAAATCAAGAACATTGAGAAAGGTCAGTTGTGCCAAGCCGATGGGTATCCCACCCGAGAGTTGGTTTCGTGAGAGATCAAGGCATTCTAACATCTCCATTTCACCAATATTTGGATCCATGTTTCCTGTTAGACTATTTCTTGACAGGTTCAAAGAAATAAGCCCTCTCAAATTTGAAAACGCTTCGGGAATGCTGCCAACCAATTTATTGCTTGAAAGATCGATGAGCTTAAGAAGTCCCAAAATATTTTTGTACTCTTGTTCAACACCTTTCCATTGAACTAATGCGTAGTCAATGTAGTCGTCAATAAAATCAATTTGGATGCGAATTGTTGTGGCAATTGTATTATTCTTATCAACCAATGAAGTAAAATTATTGAAGCATTGGGGAATTTCTCCCGATAAGTTGTTTCCAGAAAGATCCATCATCTGAATCCGAGTAAGCTTGCATATTTCCCGCGGAATACCACCATAAAATCGATTTCCACGTAAGCTAAGATACGTCAAGTTCGCATATTCTTCACTTATCCATGGTGCGATATTTCCGCTCAATTTGTTTCCTCCAACATCTATCAATTGTAAAGCTCGACAATTCTTCAAATTTGAAGGCATTTCACCAAAGAGATTATTGCGACCCAAGTGCAATGATTGAAGGTTTCGTAAATAGCCCAGAGAATGTGGAATTTCAGAAGAAAGATTATTATTGTTCATATTGAGAACCACTAAGCTTGTCATAATCTCCCAACAGTTGGGAATTGCTCCTGACAATTGATTACTAGAGAGATCAATCAACACTAGATTACTAAAGGGAAGTGTGCAGATAGACGACGAAATGTTTGATCCTGAAAAACTATTTTGGCTAAACTGAACTACTGAAGTTCTGGGATGGAGTAATGGTAAAGGACCTGAAAACTTATTAGAGCTAATATCTATTATTCTGATGGAAATGGATAATAAATCGGGAATGGTGCCACTCATCTGATTATGAGAGATATTCATTACAAAAAATTGTGATTGAGACAAGTTCCAAAACCATTCAGGCACTTTATCTGATATACCATTACTGGAAAGATCTAGCGAGTCCAAATTCCTTTGGCTTTGAAGCCATGTTGGGAAGGACGGGCCTGTTGTGCAACTAGCTAAATATATTTGTCCCAATTGAGAGGGAAAAGTCCAATTTGGGCTGAAGTCAAGGGTCAACAAATTGAAGGATAAATCCAAGATATCTAGGTTTCGAAGTTTTGAAAAATGAGCATCAGAGATTGTGCCATGAAAAGAATTACGAGAGAGACGCAAATATTCAAGATTGGAAACCTGGCCAATATTTGCAGGCACGGATCCCGTAAGTTTATTTTGTCTGAGATCCAAAAATGTTAATTTAGCGCATTTACTCAGATCTGGCAGAGAACCTGTAAGTTGATTATTTGATAAGCCTAGTCCTACCATTACTTTGCAAGATAGATTCCCAAATAATTCCTCAAGCCTCTCTCCTAAGAGATTTCTAGACAAGTCTAATGTAATCAAATGAATTAAATTTCCCAATGATTTTGGAATTCCACCTTCAAGCATGTTACCACCAAGATAAAGAGCCTCGAGATGAATTAATTTTCCAAAGTCATATAGAATTGGACCATCTAACAAATTACCCGACAAATCAATTTCAACAAAACTCGTACTAATGTTGAATAACCAGTCAAAGATGGAAGAAGTGAGGTTATTATAACCCAAATGAAGGATAGAAAGAGATGTAGAAGAAGAGTTATCAAAGAGGTTTGGAGATGGCATGACATGATCAGTAAGCGTGCAATCAGTCAAGGACAATTCCTGCAGAGAAGGAAGCTGCAGTACATGTTGTAGCCACTTGGCATCCCTTATTTTGGAACGACTCAAGTCAAGTTGAGTTAAGAATGAGAGACGGGGAAGCCAATCGAGGCTGTCGGACCAAAGGTTGTAATTGTAAACGAGAATAAGAGTGCGCAAGTTAGTAAGGTTACCCAACTGAGGAGGAATAATCCCGAAGAAATCAGAGTTATGGAGTTCCAGGTGTTGTAATTTTTTTATGGAACCAATGAATTCTGGAATTCTATTCCCTCCAAAATGATCAAAACTGATCTTGTTCAAATGATGCAACTCAAGTAGGGCAGAACTGATCTCACCTCTTAAGCCCCGAAAAGAAAGACCAGTCACGTGACCTGTGGTGCTGCTACACTCAACACCAATCCACGAGCAACATTCTTTTTTGCTGTCTTCACTTCCCCACGACGAGAGATCGCCATACTCGTCGTCTATAAGGCTTTGTTTGATGGTGAGAAGGGCTTTTCTCTCCCTCCCTATGCACATAATTCTTTCTCCTGCACAAAACCAACATTAGTATATGCATATTGGAACTCATTTTGTCATTTTGGGCATCCTACCAAAAATTACTTATTCGTCCCTGAAAAGCTTGAAACTTTCACAATATACACGTGCAGTGACGGACCCAGAAATTACAGATTGGGGGCCCAATTTACATTAATACAAAGACAAAATATTTATATATATATATATATATAAAAAAAATTTGGTGGGAGGCCCAATGACAACCCGGGCACTGCATGGGTCCGTCAATGTACACGTGTTTACCCTCCATGTCTTTTTTTTTTTTGGTTCACCATACACTCAATCAAACTAATTTATTTACTTTATATATAAAAGTTTACAAAATTATCCCCAAATACTCTAATCATTACACTTATTCCTTAAACTCCATGCTAAAAAATGCAAGTTTTTCAGAGACGAATGTAGTACTATATTTCTTAATTATTGTACAAAAAACAAGTGAAGGTTTCGAAAGAATGGAGGGAGTATTATTTTTTTGTAGATAAAGTTACCTAATTGTGGCGGAATACTCCCAGAGAAATTGGAGCCGTTGATTGCTTCTCCTGCACAAACAACTGCAGCCACCATTATTAATGGAAATAACTTTATACTAATTTCTTTGTCAAGAAGACCCATTTTGTTTTCTTTTCTTTTTTTGAAAGGAGAATGAAGAAATATGGTTGTGAATATATTATTAGTTATAAGCTTAATTTATTTATAGACCAGAGGCACTGCATGTTTCTTGTGCTGAGAGACTCCAAGTCAAGTCAACTTATCTTTACAAAAACAAATTCCAAAAGCAGGATGACTAATTTGTCCCTGAAATTATTTACAATTTCTAATAAAAAAGAAAATTGTTGTTCTATAAATTATTAATATTATAAAGAACGGAGGATATATAGTATACTAGAACGAATTGGACGAGACAAAGAGTTTTGGTATACGGCACAATGGCTAGAAATTGACTAAAAAAATACATATTCGTCTCATCTAAAAGTTCAAACTATTCTCCTTCGAGCACTCATGGACCGAATTTAAATGGATGTGCGTGTGAGACTCTGATACATGAAATAATTTTATCTTATTTAAAAGTTCGAACGTATCTATAAGCTGTGAGTCTGGAAAACATTATAGTCAAGTCAAGATTTTAATTTTGTTGTTGAATATATGTCGCATATTCACACTATTGATGTAACTTTAAAAATTTATAATTGGTGATAATTTTTTTTATTTTGAGTAGATAAGTGTGTCAAGATTTATAGTTTGTGGAAAACATTTATAGTCAAGTCAAGATTTTAATTTTGTTGTTGAATATATGTTGCATATTCACACTATTGATGTAACTTTAAAAATTATAATTGGTGATAATTTTTTTTATTTTGAGTAGATAAGTGTGTCAAAATTTATAGTTTGTGGAACACATTTACAGTCAAGTCAAGATTTTAATTTTGTTGTTGAATATATGTCGCATATTCACACTATTGATGTAACTTTAAAAAATTATAATTGGTGATATATTTTTTTTTTTTTGAGTAGATAAGTGTGTCAACAAATAGATTTCTCATCTTAAGTGAATCTAATTCTTTAAATGAAAAAAAAAAAAAAAACAGAGTTTGCTCTGTAATTCCAGTGAGTTAGACAAAAACAGCAGTAAAATTAGATATAGTCGTAATTTTATTTTATTTTGTACATGATAAAGCACTCAATGAAGTCATCGACGAAGCAAAAAAAAAAAAAACAGCTGCAATCGAAAATAATTGTACATTCTCGATCTTTTACCAGTATCCTTGGTACTCGTTTATAATAAATCATGTGTTCCGATATAAAGAAAATAACAACACGTACTCTTACTCATTGATTTGATATAAATCTCACAATAAGCACACAAAGTTACTATTTTTCAAGAATTTGAAATTCAAATACCAAAATTATCAAAATCCTAAATCAAGAATACCCTTCGAAAAAGAAAACATGTCCACTTCCATTCCATTCCATTCCAAACAAAACAATTATTACAATCACACACATAGGCAATAACAGAGACTTCCTTTTCTATTCAATCCACTTCATCTCCAAAACTTCCGGAAAGATATTTAACAATTTGAAAAATAAATGAAGAGTAAGCGAGTTATATGTTCAATAAACAAATTGAAGCAATTATTGGGCAATGGTACTATAAAATCTAATGCGCCCTAAAAATCATGCAAATTAAAGTCAAATGACTAAGACAACAACCAAATGCACAAAAGGACCAAAGACAACCATATGACATTGGAAGAAATTAAGAAAAGGAAAGATGTTACCTTTGTTTATCTTCTCCTGAATTTGGCTAAGAACAGGGTTGTATTCACGAAAAACCAATCTCCAACAACATTTAATATGTTATAATAAGCACTTCTCCATGATTGCTTAAGTGCCAAAGAAGCAACAACTCCCCAGAACCCAACGAAAAAACCCATGAACACCGATGCAAACAGTTCTTGACGACTAGATAGGCTTAGAAAGCCACTACCTTTCTCGTCAGAATCTTCTTCAGGTTCAGTACTATTCGATGTGTTGAAGCAGCTCAGGAGAGGAGGCCCACACAATCCATCATTTCCCGCATAAGAAGAAGCATTGAAGCTTTGCAGTTGAGTGCTTGATGGAATTAGGCCCGACAAATTGTTGTTTGCCAAATCGAGAAATGACAGGTAATGCAACTGGGCCATGCCAATGGGTATCTCACCGGAGAGTTTGTTTCTTGACAGGTCAAGAGTTTCTAGCGCCTCCATCTCACCAATACCTGGAATTATATTCCCTGTGAAACCATTCCTTGATAGATTTAAGGAATTTAATCCCTTCAAATCGGAAAATGAAGTAGGAATGGTTCCGACTAATCTGTTGCTTGAAAGATCAATGAGTTTAAGAAGACCAACTATCTTTGTGTATTCTTCTGCCTGGCCTTTCCATTGAACATTTATTCTTTCATATTCAACAACTTCTCCAGGATTATCGAGATATCCATAGTTCTCAAGTACATTTTCTAAGTAACGGACCCCCAGAAAGGGGTCAGGGGTATAATTTCCAGAAATTGCAGTAAGATTGTTGAAGCAATCAGGGACTTTACCTGAGAAATTGTTTCTTGAGAGGTCCAAAATCTGAAGACGAGTAGAATGGCATATTTGTGGAGGGATAGTGCCATAAAACCTGTTATCACCAAGTATCAGATAGTTCAAATATGAATAGTTTGCATCTATCCATGAGATGTTTCCTGTTAGCTTGTTTCCTCCGATATCAATCAAATGCAATTGTTGGCAGTTGCTCAAAGATTGCGGAATCTTGCCTGAGAGATTATTGCCACGCAAGTGCAATGCACAAAGATTTGATAAAGCGCCCAAAGAATGTGGAATTTCACCAGAAAAAGAATTGTTAGCCAAATTGAGATATTGTATGGTTTTCATATTAGACCAGCAGTCGGGAAGTTCTCCAACCAACAGATTATTGGAGAAGTCGACAAAAAGTATTGTTAGGGGAATTGTGCAAATAGATGAAATTGGTCCTGAAAACATATTTTGGGAGAACATGATAAATGAAGCGAAGGGAGGAAATAATGGAATTGGACCTGAAAACATATTTGATCTAACATCTATTCCGAATAAGGAAATGGATGAGAGATCAGGAATGGTTCCATTGATGTGGTTAAAAGAGATATTTAGAAACTTTAAAAAAGGGGAGAAACTCCACAACCATTGAGGCGCTTCACATGATATACCAGCATAAGAAACATCAAGCAACTGTAGGTTTCTCTGTGTTCGAATCCAATTGGGGAAATGGTGGCCCATATTGCAGCGTGCAAGCTTGAGAATGTGCAGTTGAAAAGGAGGAATCCAATCAGGGGCAATCTGTATGGTCAATGAATTGAAGGATAAATCCAAGTACCATAAATTGCGGAGTTGTGTGAAGTGGGATTCATAGATTGCGCCTTCCAATGAATAGAAAGAAACACACAAATATTGAAGCTTTGACAATTGGCCAAGACATGAAGGCAGTGAACCTGTAAATTGATTAAAAGACTAGTGATCCTCTCAAAGATATATGTCTTAAATTTGCAAAGATGGAATCATAAATATCTCACCTTGAAGCTTATTATGTGAAAGATCAAGATCCACGAGATTAACCAATCTCCCAAACGAATCTGGAATTGAGCCAGCTAATTTGTTATGTGCCAGATCAAGGAAAGAAAGTGATGTTGAGGAAAAATTAGCAAAAAGGCCTGGAGAAGAGGGGACCGCGTCAGCAAGATTGCACAAACGCAAACGCAGTATTTGGAGAGAGGGGAGCATCATAATTGGTTGTATCCAATTGGTGTCACTTATGTTGGACCCACTCAAATCAAATGCAGACAAGTGAGTGAGACTAGAAAGCCAACTAAGATTTTCAGACCATAAAAAGTTTTCTGAGAGATCAAGTTGTATCAGATTGGTAAGATTCCCAAGTTGGGGAGGAATCATCCCTGAAAAGTTAGATTTCTTGAGGAACAAGTATTCTAACTGTTTCAATGAACCAATAAACTCGGGAATTCTACTAAAAGAATTTCCACTCAAACCAAGTCCATACAGGTTGGTAAGGTTCCCTAGTTGGGGAGGAATCATCCCAGAAAAGTTAGAATTGCTGAGGTCCAAGATTTCTAACTGCTTCATCGAACCAATAAACTCGGGAATTCTACTAAAATAATTGTCATTCAAACCAAGTTGAAACAGGTAGGTAAGGTTTCCTAGTTGGGGTGGAATCATCCCAGAAAAGTTAGAATTCCCAAGGTTCAAGAATTCTAACTGTTTCATTGAACCAATAAACTCGGGAATTCTACTAAGATAATTGCCACTCAAATCAAGTGTATGCAGGTTGGTAAGGTTCCCTAGTTGAGGAGGAATCATCCCAGAAAACTTAGAATTTCCGAGGTTCAAGATTTCTAACTGCTTCATTGAACCAATAAAATCGGGAATTCTACTTCTAGTAAAAGAATTGCCACTCAAATCAAGTGTATGCAGGTTGGTAAGGTTCCCTAGTTGAGGAGGAATCATCCCAGAAAACTTAGATTGCCCGAGGTTCAAGATTTCTAACTGCTTCATTGAACCTATAAACTCGGGAATTCTATTAAAAGAATTGTCACTCAAATCAAGTGTATGCAGGTTGGTAAGGTTCCCTAGTTGAGGAGGAATAATCCCAGAAAAGTTAGAATGCCGGAGGTTCAAGATTTCTAACTGCTTCATTGAACCAATAAACTCAGGAATTCTACTCCCCATAAACTGATTGTAACTCAAGTCCAAATGACTCAAATGAGTCAACTCGAGCAAGGCAGGACTGATCTCACCTGCAATTGAAAACATAGAAAGATAGAGAGCATCCACGTGACCAGTGGTGTTGCCACACACGACGCCCTTCCAATTGCAGCATTCCTCTGTTATCCAAATTTCGGAGAGATCACCATACTGGGAAGTAAGGCCTTTCTTGAACTTTAAAAGAGCTTTCCTTTCCGTCTCTATGCACCTTACTTCTCCTGAAACCAATACGAAGTTATACCCGACGCAAAACAAAACAAAAAGAAATTAAATAGTAAGTGTGTGATATATGATATGTATGTGCAAGAACCACCTTTCTTGTGATGATCCGAGTTGGTCATAGCAGATGCAGCTGGAATGAGAAAGTTTACTGAAATCAAAGCAGCAAGAACAATCCACACCAATGCCTCCTTCCTACTTGTGTTTGCATCCATCATTAAGAAACAAATTATCAAAAAGAAACAAAGAGTAGTGCTGTTGATGCAGAGGAATTAATACTCTCACGTTAACCAAATTTATAGACCTCGAAGACCCGCCAGTCAACTCTTCAAAGTCAAGCAAGTGATTTTTTTTTTTTTTTGAAGTCTCAAGTGAATTATTATACAGTAGTATATGGTTAAAGTTGTAATCCACCACCAATAAATGGGAACTTTTATTCAATCATGAAACCTAATTAATCTTCTTGATCACACTAATGATACATTTTGAATAATTAAGTGATTTTGGAGGATAAAAATAAAATGACGTTTTTCATAAAAGGTATGAGAATAGATTTAATGAACGGAGGACGGAGGGAGTATAATTTTCGAAAAGACCCCTCCTAAATATGTGGACGTGGAATATGCACTTAAATCATATCCCCTAGTCAAGTCAACTTAGAAGAAGGTTTTGCTGAATATGTGGACGTGGAATATGCACTTAAATTATATTGAAAAATATTCATGCATAGGAGAAATTCTCAAATACACCCTAGTGTACACGCTTCTTAACCGTTTTTTTTTTCTACCGATATCCTCTTTTTTTTTTTTGGAACGATTTTGGAAAAAATGAAAAATTATGAGACACAAAAATTCTATCCCGGAAGCTGAGGATTGAATGAGAAAATTCCACAAAGCTGATAACTTGGACAATATTAGAGGTCCCAAAATTTCTTGGCATTAACGGTACATACTAAAGTGTCAACATTATGAATGAAAAAATTCCACAAAATATGTTTAGTGTAGAAATAAACAAGAAAAAATAATCTATTCATAAAAAAAATTTGTTAAATTTTGTACATTACTAGGACTACTTTTGTCAAAATATAGGTTGATATATTGTGAATAAAACTGATAGTTTGTAAATAAAAATTGGCATTTTGAATAATTAAGTGATTATTGAAGAATAAAGATGAAAGCTACATTTTTCATAAAACATATATGAGAATAAATTTGGTGGACAAACAACTGATTATTGGAGATATTTTAAGCCTGCAATTTTCTCCCACCAGTTGACAAGTACTTCTCCATACAACTGATTATTGGAGAGGTCGATCGACCATATATTATTGTATGTATAATTGTGCAAATTGATGAAATAAATTAACATATTTTGGGAGAGCAGGATCATTGAATTGTTGGGATAAAATGATGGAATAGGATCTGAAAACTCTTTTGATCTAACATCTATACTAGTTGAAAGCTTAGGTAAAAAACTTTGAAACATCACAATCTATCATTCTTTTTAATCTGTCATTACAGGCATTTCATCAAACAAGATATATGCACTTTTCTATAGTACCATAATAAGGTCAATTATTTTTATGAATATCAATGGCATTCTGACGCTCGTTGATGGGCCTCCGATACCGACAACGGGGCGAGCAACGTGAGTGTATCTTGCAGTGCAGGTTTTAAGCCGCCCAAATAGCGGGAGACCAATTGGGATTGTCAGTCTCGAACGTCAATCCGGGATAAGAATTGATAAAACTCGTAGGCATCGACAGAACGGGAACCTTGACGAAGGGTATGAAGGCGCTGGTACAACGTACTTTCATAATTGTTTGGTAGAAACTCGCGCTCCAAGTACTTGCAAAATTTCGCCCACGTAGCAATTCTCGTCTTTCCTTCGCGAACACGGGCTTGCTTGAGTTGTTGTCACCAAGATGATGCTCGATGGCGAAAACGAGTTGCGACCAATGCAACCCGACGATTATCAGGGACAGCCTTGAAATCCAACACATCCTCCACAGTAGAGATCCAGTCTAGAAAATCGCACGGATCGAGGCTTCTGCCAAACTCCGGAATTTCAAGCTTGAAACCCGTCTCCCACCGGCGATCATCCTGACCACGTACTGCTTGATCGCGGCCCAATGGTGCAAAAGGGTTTACATCAGACATTGTTTCGTCGTCGTCAGAATCTTCGTCGTTCAGGGGGTGAACGCGTGCGATGGGGTTCGCAGCGCTGTCTGGGTGGTTGTTGTTCGTGTCGCGCTCCCGTGGCATTGTTGGCGACCGTTCGCCGGAGATCCTCAAGGCCAGCCGTGAGAGGGGCCACTTGACGGCCCATATCGGCAATCGCATCACGTTGTGCCTCAGCTTGTGCGGCGGCGGCATCGAGTGGAAGTTGACGGCGAGAAGGCATCGTGCCCGGTCTCTTGATACCAACTGACGTAGCGGAAGGATTAAACACGAAAATAACGAGAAGATGAACACCTTGATACTACGTATACTAGGCGTCACTCTCACAATCTTATTTCAATATCAAAATTCAACAACCTTCAACCAAACAAAAACCAAAACTATAAATATGTTCTCAACTCCAAAATCTAGTCAATGGCCCAAAATATGCGTCGACTTATTACCACAAATAAAGGATCAAATTTGAAAGCACTTGCCATAATTAAAATAGGTTGCCATAAACAAGGCATGACAAAAAGTAAACAAATCTCATCTTCAATTACTTCTTTGGTTTAAATAATCTGTCATGAGTGTCCAAGAATGCTGCTGCCACATCACATCGCATTCTTTTTTTTTTTTTTTTTTTGAAGCAAAAAAGTACTAGATCAGAGTACCAGTAGTACTCAAAGGAATGAATCACTTATTAAAGTAGTGAGACACTCAAAGTTACTGGGGAGGTTAAAACAGTAATGCATACATGGCCACCAAGAATCAAATGAAGTTATTCGCATACTAGTGTAGGTGTTGCACACCAGTCGTGAAAGGAGGCAGAGGCTGGGCAGTCTTTGTGTAGGGAGAAGATGCACCAGGCCTTAGCACGAACTTCGTCAAATATTTTTTCAGGTTTGGGCTCCTCATTCGCAAATGCTTTCCCATTTCTAGCTGTCCAAATATGCCATACAAACATACACCAAAGACACTCCAATATGAATTTCGTACGTTTGAATCCGAGAAGGCCACAAAATTGGTGGTAATGCGTTGCAGGCCTAAGATGAAACGTTGAATTGGTGTTGAGCCACGAGAAGCATAATTGCCATAGTTTGCTAGACCACCGGCATCCGAAGAACACACATCAGATCGTCGCTGGACCATATAGTTTGTGGGATTCTTATTTTAAATATTTTGTCATTTAGTACTACCTCAAAACTTTACATTTTTCTCATTTTAAATATTTTGTCATTTTGATTTTTGGCAAGTTGTAGTTCACAATATTTATTAACAATTATACACACTTTATCCAAAATTATTCCAATTGACACTCATCTTTTCGGTTCATAGGCTATTCCACCATAACAATCATATCCTAAATAACTCCAGAAAAGCAATACAATTCCAAACAAAACAACTATATTCACAATTACACACATAAGCAATAACATAGACTTCCTTTCCTATTCAATCTACTTCAACTTCAGAACTTGTTCAGCTCCATCCGGAAAGATTGTTAGCAATCTGAAAAATAAATGAAGAGCGAGTGAGTTACATTTTCAATAAACAAATTGAAAAATCTAATGCTAAATATCATGCAAATTAAAGTCCTTCGAAATTAGATATAAATATTAGAGAAGGAAATTAAGATGTTACTTTTGTTTATCTTCTCCTGAATTTGGCTGAGAACGGGGTTGTATTCACGAAAAACCAATCTCCAACAACATTTAATATGTTATAATAAGCACTTCTCCACGATTGCTTAAGTACCAAAGAAGCAACAACTCCCCAGAATCCAACGAAAAAACCCATGAACACCGATGCAAACAGTTCTTGTTGACTAGATAGGCTTAGAAAGCCACTACCTTTCTCGTCAGTACTATCCGATGTGTTGAAGCACCTCAGGAGAGGAGGCCCACACAATCCATCATTCCCTGCATAAGAAGAAGCATTGAAGCTTTGCAGTTGAGTGCTTGATGGAATTGGGCCCGACAAATTGTTGTTTGCCAAATCGAGAAATGACAGGTAATGCAACTGGGCCATGCCAATGGGTATCTCACCGGAGAGTTGATTTCTTGACAGATCAAGAGTTTCTAGCGCCTCCATCTCACCAATACCTGGAATTATATTCCCTGTGAAACTATTCCTTGATAGGTTTAAGGAATTTAATCCCTTCAAATCGGAAAATGAAGTAGGAATGGTTCCGACTAATCTGTTGCTTGAAAGATCAATGAGTTTAAGAAGACCAAGTATCTTTGTGTATTCTGCTGCCTGACCTTTCCATTGAACAAATAAATTCCGAGTAATGTACCCCTACAAAGGGGTCATGGGTATAATTTCCGCAAATTGCAGTAAGATTGTTGAAGCAATCAGGGACTTTCCCAGAGAGATTGTTCCGTGAGAGGTCGACAATCTGAAGACGAGTAGAATGGCATATTTGTGGAGGGATAGTGCCATAAAACCTGTTATCACCAAGCATCAGATAGTTCAAATATGAATAGTTTGCAGCTATCCATGAGATGTCTCCTGTTAGCTTGTTTCCTCCGATATCAATCAATTGCAATTGTTGGCAGTTGCTCAAAGATGGCGGAATCTGGCCTGAGATATTATTTCCACGCAAGTGCAATGCACGAAGATCCGATAAAGTGCCCAGAGAGTGCGGAATTTCACCAGAAAATGTATTGTTAGCCAAATTGAGATATTCTATGGTTGTCATATTGTACCAGCAGTCGGGAAGTTCTCCAATCAACAGATTATTGGAGAGGTCGATAATTGAAATTTCAGAAACCATAGATTTTCAAATGGATGAAATTGGTCCTGAAAACTTATTTTGGGAGAGCAAGATTAATATGTCCGGAGACAATGGTGATCATATTAGTGAATCAGGACACTTTTTAAATGCACTATAAATGGGAACTTTTTATTCCATCATGAAACCTAATCGTGTTGATCACACCAATGATAAACTTAGAAGAAAGTTGTGGAAATGGAATGCACTTTGAATTGAAAATTCATGCATAGTCATTAATTAATCAATATTCACGTCCGTCTATAGCTTTTCCTCTGTCATTTTAGTTCGTCCGTCTAAAAGCTTTCCATATCATTTTTTTTTTACATATAATGTCACTCACTTTTATTTTTATATTTCAACTGTTTCTTTCTCTCAGTAACATCACTTTTATTAAATCTATTATTTAATCTTTGTGCTAAAACATAACAATAAAGTAAATCTCTGAATGGCTTGTGGGGCCCAAGCTCCACTGCAATTAAAAAATATTTTAAAACAAGACCACAACTCACCACAAATTGTGTAAACTCCACAGTTTATTAAAGTTATGTTTTTGGACACTATGTCTTTTGTGTAGCTCAATTAACTTCCAAATCCAAATCATTCAAATAAGGCAACTCGAGAAAGGCAGGATTGACCTCACCTCCCATATAAGGAAGCTGCCTTCAAAAAAAAAAAGCTGGAGAGTAGACACGTGACCGGTGGTGTTGCTAAACACGACCCCCGCCAAAAAAAAAAAAAAAAAAAATCTATAATTTTTCACATTTTTTAAAATGGTTCCAAAAAAATATAAATATACGACTGTGTCTCTAATAAAAGATACGAAATCTTGACATATAAAAGATACGAAAGCTCGATTTAATACTTGTGTTAGGAATTAATATACAAGAATTAATTCTCACCCTCTCTACAAGTTCGGACTTTTAGATGAGACGGAATTCTTTCATGGTATCAGAGCAAACCGAGCAAAGGACCTGGGTTCGATTCCTGTTGAAAGCACTCTACCCATTTAAATTGTCCACTCGATGGGCCTCCTCCCCAAAAAGGGTAAGAGGTGTTAATCCGGCCCACGAGTGAGGGGGAGTGTTAGGAATTAATATACAAGAATTAATTCTCACCCTCTCTACAAGTTCGGACTTTTAGATGAGCCGGAATTCTTTCAACTTGTATTAAATGCAAAATTGGACTTTTAGATGAGCCGGAATTCTTTCAACTTGTATTAAATGCAAAATTGATACTTCTAATCGTGCATAAATTAATTTGAAATTGTAACAAGTATTTATTCCATCCCACATAAATTTTTTCACACTCCACATAAAAGAAATTTTTATATAACTCTTAATCACAAAATTCTCAATTATTTATCCTTTATTACATTTTCTTTACACAATACTTTTACTTTATCATTTTTTTCTCTCATGCCCCCAAATTCTCCTCAATACTTTGGTTCATCTTTTGACTATTAAATTATCTTCTTCGAACTACCTACTTTGGCGTAATTAGGTCGTTCATGTTCCCTCGAGTCATGATCTTTTTTCTCATGCTCATGGCACGATTGACATTGACACCCTAGGCCAATTCAATCACAGTCGCCAGTGAATCGGCCTGAACCCATCGCTTGGTTTGAGAAGGATAAGAAGATCCTGAATCTTCCACTTGGTCCGAAGAGGTCATGGCTGAGGTCATTAAGATGAACACGTGGCATGCACGTGAAGTAAGACCGCACATGTGTTGTCATTTAAGATGGAATTGTGTGCCTTATCGTGTCCCTTATAATAAATCAGTCTCCAAAAATTATTTCATACAATAATATTCACTAACAAATGAAGAAAGCAGAGTTGGTTTTCATCCCATCTCCGGGGCTTAGCCACCTCGTCTCCACCGTCGAGGCGGCCAAGCTCCTCCTACAACGCGACGACCGCCTCTCCATCACCGTACTCATCATGCACGATCACAATGACACCAACGTGGACACTTCAAATCTCAACTCCTCGTCGCGCTTACGTTTTATAAACCTCACACGAACAGAGGACGACGACGCCTCTGCCCCTAAGGCCTTCATTTGCGATTTAATCGAAATCCACACAAGTGTTATTAGAGATACAATCTCTAATATAATAAACCAATCAAAAGAAGATGATTCTCACCTTGTTGGCCTAGTTCTCGACATGTTCTGCACGAAATTCGTCGAAGTAGGCGAAGAATTCGGCGTCCCATCTTACGTGTTCTTCACTTCCGGTGCTTGTTGTCTTGGCCTGTTTCAATACCTCGTCACGTTGAGATTCGAACAGAATCTGGACCTGACGAGGTATAGAAACTCCGATGAAGAGTTGTCACTTCCGTGCTTTTCGATTCCTGCTCCTGCAAAAGTGCTCCCTTCTGTGTTCACAAAAGGCGGCCCCATGCCCGATATTTTCTTGAATTTCTTCGAGAAATTATCGGACATGAAAGGCGTCATGGTGAACACATTTTACGAGCTTGAGCCCTTCGCCATTGAATCTCTCCTCTCTAATGGTAATATATACTATATGCTAATTTTTCTTATTTATAGTTTACGCTACAAGAAAACTGATTTTTAGCGACAAAATTCTCTCATTATTGCTTTTCTAGCTAAAAGTTTTTAGTGACAGGAAATTGAGATTTAATGACAGGACTGTCACTAAAAGTCAATTCTTGTCATTAAAGGTTTTTAGTTAGAGAAGCTATAAATACATGATTTTTATGACTAAAAATTTCTTGTAGTGTTAGGCTTAGAGTTTGTAGCTATTAAATTTGTTATTCTTTCACGGTATCAGAGCATTTTGCTGACGCCTAGATTCTCGACTCGAATTCCAATAAAAGTAATTTCAATCGATGGGCCGCCTTACCGGAGTGTGGAATTGTAAACCCAGTCCAGAATTAATATAAGATTGAACTTTTAGATGAGATGATATTCTTAGACTAAGTGTGTTTTTTTTTTCTACAGATAAGGCGCCAAAGGTTTATCCGGTAGGCCCGATTTTGAACTTGGGTGGTGGTGAACAGGGCGACGGATCATTCGATGATGAGGTGAAGAAATGGCTGGACGAACAGGCGGAAAGCTCCGTGGTTTTCTTGTGCTTTGGAACCATGGGAAGTTTTGAAGAAGCTCAGGTGAAAGAATTTGCTATGGCGTTGGAGAATAGTGGACATCGTTTCCTTTGGTCCTTAAGAAAGCCAGGATCAAAGGGAACGCAAAAGGTTATCGAGTACGAAAATTTTGAGGAAGTTTTGCCGGAAGGGTTCTTGGAGAGGACTAATGGAATTGGGAAAGTAATCGGATGGGCACCACAGGTGGCGGTGTTGTCCCATCCTGCGGTGGGAGGGTTTGTGTCGCACTGTGGATGGAACTCGACTCTGGAGAGTGTATGGTTCGGAGTGCCCATGGCTACATTTCCTTTGTATGCAGAGCAACAAATGAACGCGTTTGAGCTGGTTAAGGAACTGGGGATGGCGGAGATGATTATATTAGACTACCATAAAGACATGTGGGGCGAGAGCAAGACGGAAATTGTGGGCGCGGATGAGATAGAGGCGGCGATTAGGCGACTGATGGCGGAGGAGGGAAGTGGGGTGCGGCGGAAGGTGAAGGAAATGCAGAACAAGGCGAGATCGGCTTTGGCGGAAGGTGGATCTTCTTATAATGCTCAGTGTCTTTTTATTGAAGATGTTATAACAAATATTAATGCTTAGAATTTGTGTTTTAAAGACGTTTTTGATTGAATGCAAAATTGATACTTATGATCGTGCATACATCTTCATTTTACGTCCTGTAACTTATTCCTCATTCAGACTAAAAATCAAAGTGTGAAAATTAGTAAGACCAAAAGCAAAAAAGGGCGTAACTTATTATATTGACACGTGGATTCAAATTAAAGTAGAAAAATAAAAATAAAATTAAAATAATGGTCTCTGAAAAAAAAATGTTAGAAGAAAAAACAAACCTAGTGTTCATCCCATTCCCTATAGTGAGCCACCTCGCGGCGGCGGTGACGACGGCGAGGCTCCTCTCCGAACGAGACGAACGCCTCGCCATCACAGTCCTCATCATGAAGATGCCTGAAGACACAAAAATCAGTTCCTACGTCACGAATGCACGACACGAATCTCGAATCAATTTCGTCCATCTCCCGGAAAGCCAATTGCAAGAGACGGCGGAATTTGAATCTCCTAATGTTATTGCAAGATTCATCGAGTGCCAAAAGGAGGTTGTTGCAGAAGCAATAAAGTCCATGAATTTGGAAAAGATTTCGGTTTCGTAGTCGATATGTTCTGCAGTGGCATGATTGATGTGGCGAATGATTTCTAGAACAGAGTAAACAGAGGTTTTTATGGTCATGGAGAAAGCCAATTCCAAAGGAAAAATTGGATTTTCCAGGGGAATATGAAAATCCTTATGAAGTATTGCCGGAAGGGTTTCTCGAGAGGACGAAAGGGATCGGGTGGACCCCGCAAACGGCGTCCCACCCTGCAGTGTGAGGGTTTGTGTCGCACTGTGAATGGAACTCGATTCTGAAGATAGAGGAAAATTTACAGGGTGAAACTTAAAATCGATTTGCATTATATATGATAATATAATTTTTTAATATATAATTATATTATTTGTAATTTTATAATAAAAGATCGGTCCATATTATTATGAATATAAGAAATATAACAATACTTCTATATATGTCATTATAAATTTAAGATGATATATTAATACAAAATAATATAATAACATACAGTTAAAGCAAAAGAAGTAAATAAATAAACAAAAGATAAATTAACCCAATGAGAATATTTTGAAATATGCAAACCCAAAAAATCATTACTATCAGTGCTTGCATGTGATTAGCATTAACTTTTCACAACTTTGTGTGCAAGTAAATTAATAAATATATTTCATTTCGATCTATACGTTTTTTTTTTATTTAGCCCTTAGTTATTGAAAATTCAATTTTTTGTTCGGTAAGTAACAATTTTTTTGTTTTTTATCATAAAATTGTACAACAACAAGCTATTAGAGGTTACAACGACCATTTTTTGTTTAGCATAAAAAATTTTATCATAAAATTCTGATTATAGACAAATGTAAAAGTGATAATATTTCCTTGAAACTATCAGATGGGCTTGGACCATTTACCTCTTACACCATACATTTAATATTAAGGGCTTAGCCCATATATATTTAGTAACTTAGTTTTTTTTGTCTATAAACTGTTGCATGGGAGCCCATTTGCTTTATTTGTTAACTAGTACAAAATCTTGGCACCTATGAGTAAATAAACTCACATAATATTAATAGAGTTTAAAAGGTGACTTTGAATCGCAAATTAAAAAAAATGTGGCACAGAATGAATTAAAAAAAGGTGGCAGCTTCGGCGAAGGGGGACGGCAGCGGCGGCACTGAGGCAGAGGAGGTGGCAGCGGACTGAGGAAGAAGAATGGTGGGAGAAAAGGAAGAAATTCGGATTTTAGTGTGAAAATTCAGGTTTTTGTGAGGGATGCATTTATCATAGAGAACTTTGAAAAAAAAGGTATAAATGGTAATTCAGAAGAGTACATCTATCTTACGTCTATTGTTTGTGGTACGTGTATCGGGGGAGTGCATCTAAAATACTTGGAGGGGCATATAACCCATCCCCAACTGAAATGCTAATAAGTAAATAAAACGGAGCAACTCCAATTTTCGGCCCAGTTACTTCTAGTCCAGCTTCTCTATATTTGGCCCAAAACCCCCAAATTCGTCCAAGCCTGCATCTTTAAAGCCCATTTCTTGAGAATGTGACAACTCCCCCTATATAAAAATAATACCCAAAATTATTAATATCATCAAGAAAAGAAATGTAGAGAGAGAAGGTCCGGCCTCTCTCTAAAACCCACCGTTTAAAAAAAAATTTGTTCCTCCCCGCCGACCATCCTCTTTTCAATCATCTCCATCACCGACCATCCTCTTTTCGATCATCTCCATCAAGTGCATATGTTTCTCTTTCTCTCTCAGAGTCATATTCGTTGGTACCGCTTTGCTTAGATTTATTTATGGGTTAGTAAGTATTTTTAGTGTGTGGTTGGGATCAACCGGGTAGATATCACCGACGGAGCCACGGTGGCCGATCGGAGAGTTATCCGGTGATCCCAATTTCTTTATTTTCTGTTTTATTGTACTTTTTTCTAGTTTGTAGCTTTCCAATTAGCTTGTGCTTCTTCTGCTTGGTTTTGCAGATTGTATCTTCCTTTATTTTGTGCAATCCTCCCCTGTTTTTGGGTTTTTTCCCCTTGTGTTTGGACTCTTTTCCCTTATGTGGGACTTTATCTTCCTGTGGGACTTATATTTTGAGTGGTTTGATGGTTTAGTAGGATCCTGGTATTTGGTGGAGTTTTGTTCCTTCTTCTGTTTCCTACTTTTTGATACAAGTAAACCTTAGTGTGGGGTTGTCTCGTATTGAGAATGGAGACCTGGACTTTTATGTGGAGCAAAGGGTACACCCGTTTTCCTTTTCCTCACGATTGGAGGAGGCAGCGACCGTGAAGATCCGCCTTGGGTTTGAAGATCATTAGTTTTAAGCTTAATATTGTATGTCATTTGACTTTGATCTTGTAACCTGTCTGTCAAAAAAAAAAATACCCAAAATTAATTTGTGTGTAACCGCACATGTGCCACTACAAAAAATTGCTCAAATAACGAGGGGAATTGGCGAGGGGTATTTCACCCTTGCTATTTGGCGAGGGATTTAACGAGGGGCATAAATAAAGAGGGATTTGGCGAGGGGCGGAATCACACTCGCTATTTAGCGAGTGGAAAAAGATGCCCTCGCCAATTGGCGAGGGATTTGGCGACGGCGTGTTTTGCACTCGCTCATTGGCGATGAAACTCTGTCGAAATTTTTAAAAATATATATATAAACTATATATTTATATTTGAAACAGATCGATTAACATGAATTATTCAAGTCGTAGTTGGATGTATAGGCCAAGATTGGTCAATGGGATTATGAGCCCCGAATTTATTAGTGGTGTAAATGGATTTATTGAAGCTGCCACTAGTAATCCGAATTCGATTTGGGAAGGAAAAATTAGGTGTCCTTGCTCGAAAGCTAGATGTCGAAATGAGACTTATAGAGATCCTAATGAAGTGAAGTCTCATTTATATCGAAATGGGTTTACACGAAATTATTATAATTGGATTTATCACGGTGAAGAGAGTTGGGGTCCACGTCCATTTCAAAACACTAGTGAATTTGCGTCAACTTCAAATGAAGTTGACCCTATGGGACCTAGCTCGTACCACACTATGGTAGAAGAATTAATGGGTGACCCAAACATTGATTTTCGAATCAACGCGGAAGAGGAGGCACATAATGAAGAACCCCCTAACGAGAATGCGTCACAGTTCTACGACATGCTTCGTGCAGCGGACCAAGACTTGTATCCCGGTTGTGAATCTCATTCGCAGTTGTCGTTCAATTCAAGATTGTTGAATATTAAAACCGAAAACAGATTGTCTGAAAGGGGATACAATCAAGTCGTTGAGTTGATTCGTGAGATTTGTCCTTCAGAAAATAAGGTTCCCAAGAAATTTAACGACACCAAACACTTGATGAGTGGGATGGGTCTTCCGGTAGAAAGGATTCATTGTTGTGCACATAACTGCATGTTATTTTGGGGTGCAGACAGCGAACTAGAGTTCTGTAAGATTTGTGGTGGACCACGGTATAAGCCGAGTAGGGTTGATGCAGATGGTTGGTTGAAAAAGAAACGCCCGGTTAAGGAGATGTTCTACTTTCCCATAATTCCTCATTTGCAAAGATTGTACATGTCCAAGGCCACTGCGAAGGATATGACATGGCATGCCTCGTGCAGTTCTGATGACTCTGGTGTTATGCGTCACCCTGCAGACTCGTTGGCTTGGAAGCATTTGGACCGTTCGTATCCTGATTTTGCAGCTGAAATTAGGAATGTTAGGTTGGGCTTGAGCACAGACGGTTTTGCACCGTTTGGAATGATGGGGAAGCAATATTCGTCATGGCCAGTTATTCTTACTCCGTACAATCTACCCCCGTGGTTATGCATGAAAGATCAATTCATGTTTCTTTCGATTCTTGTGCCCGGGCCAAAAAGTCCGAAGGACAAGCTTGATGTGTTTTTACAACCTCTGATAGCCGATTTGAAATTTTTATGGGAATATGGGGTGCAAACGTACGACGTCTCTAGGAAGCAAAACTTTTTGATGAGAGCTGCACTGATTTGGACCATTAGCGACTTTCCAGCGTACTCAATGTTGTCTGGTTGGAGTACAGCTGGAAAGCTTGCTTGTCCGTATTGTGGGGAGTACACTAATGCATTCACTTTGAGGCTCAGTCGAAAGCAATCGTGGTTCGATAACCACCGAAAGTTCTTACCACCTAATCATACATGGCGAAAGAACAAGACGGCATTCAGGGCTGGAGTAGCAGTCACAGATG
This sequence comes from Galeopsis tetrahit, assembly GCA_963675135.1. NCBI lineage: Eukaryota > Viridiplantae > Streptophyta > Magnoliopsida > Lamiales > Lamiaceae > Galeopsis > Galeopsis tetrahit. The sequence continues at coordinate 81,447,890 of OY776128.1, forward strand.
ATCCGCCACCTATCCGAACAGGTGCGAGTCTCCTATACGAAATTGATCATTTGGGACTTAGAAAGGTTACAGAGGAAGGTGCTGAGGCACACAACAAAAAAATTGACGGAGGGTGGAAGAAAAAAAGCATTTTTTGGGATTTACCTTATTGGAGTACTTTGTTAGTTCGACACAATTTGGACGTGATGCACATTGAGAAAAATGTGTTCGATAACGTGTTCAACACAGTGATGAATGTGGAGGGGAAAACAAAGGACACATCAAAATCAAGAGATGAGTTGAATGAATATTGTCGTCGTCCCTCTCTCAAGAAATGTCCACGTACAAATAAGTATCCCAAGGCTTGTTATGCGCTTGATAAGAATGAAAAAGATGTTATCTGTAAGTGGATAAGTGGGTTGAAGTTTCCCGATGATTATGTGTCTAATATGTCTCGATGTATTGACTGGACGAAGTTGAAATTGTATGGAATGAAGAGTCATGATTGTCACGTGTTTATGCAGAGACTACTACCGATTGCTTTTCTTAATATTCTGCAGACTGATGTGTGGAAAGCAATCACTGAGCTTAGTCTTTTTTTTAAGGACTTAACTTCTACGACCATAACAGTTGACAACATGACTCGGTTGGAAACGGATATCCCAGTAATATTGTGCAAGTTGGAACGTATCTTTCCACCCAGCTTCTTCAACTCCATGGAACACCTACCTGTGCACCTTGCATATGAAGCAAAAGTTACTGGTTCAGTTCAATACAGATGGATGGATGTATCCATTCGAGAGGTATTTTAAGGAATTTTAAGATATAATGATCATATTCAATGTTTTTATTATCTTAATCACGATCCTTGAATTCTAATTATAGGTATCTTCGCACCTTGAAACTGAGTGTGGGTAACAAAGCACGTGTTGAAGCTTCGATTGCAAATGCATATTTAACCAGAGAGGCGTCAATGTTTTGTTCTCATTACTTTGAGGATCATGTTATGACGAGGATACACAATTTACCTCGTAATTACGATGGTAGTGGAGATGTACAACAATATGTGGATGGTACATTTTCCATATTTAAGGCGCCTGGCAAGCGATTTGGAAAACCAAAGAAGAGATGGATTTTGGATGAGGAGAAAAAAGTTGCTCATACGTACGTGTTGTTGAATTGTGATGAGGTGCAGCCGTATGTTCAGTAAGTGAATCTGGCCATAGTATAAATATATATATATTGGTTAGTTTTGAGATGTCTTATTAATCAAAATACGTATGTAGGCTATTCATGCATCAACTTCAAGTTGTTGAACCAAATCTCTCGGCTGCTGCATCGGACAATAGGCTACAAAATGAATTTGCTTCGTGGTTTGAAGAAATTGTAAGTCATATTTTATACAAATATATATATATATATATTTAATAGCAATAACGTAAATCTCACATAGAGTCGACTTATATAGGTGAAGATAAATCCCGTGGAGAACAAGTTTATTTGCGATCTTTCTGCAGGTCCATCTGGTCACGTAGTTACGTACTCAGGGTATTACGTGAACGGGTACAAATTTCACACTATGGCTTATGGTGCATCTAGAGCAACATCAAACAGTGGGGTTTGTATCAATGGAAAAAACTATGATGCAGATGAAGAGGATTTCTACGGGAATCTCGAGGAAGTAGTCGAATTGGACTACCAGGGGTACCACGAGAAGAAAGTGGTTTTTTTCAAGTGTCAGTGGTTTGATAACTCAGCCAGTGGTACAAAAATTGATCCTAACTACAAGCTTGTGGATATTCATCAGAGGCGACGATACGGTCGGTACGATCCATTCGTACTAGCAAGTCAAGCCACTCAAGTCTACTATTGTTCGTACCCTGGACCCCGTACTGATTGGATAACTGTATGCAAAATCAAGCCGAGATCCTTCTTGGACGCACAACAGTCATCCACTACTGACGATTAAGCAGATGTTCCCGCGTTCCAAGAGGAAAGCATAGAACATCAAATGATTGTGCAAGTAGATGATGATCCTGTTATATTAACTGATATCACTGGTACATTGATGGACGTAGCCGGAGACGAAGAAGCAGAAGAAGAAGAAGAAGAACAAGAAGATGAGGATGAAGATGAAGAAGATGATGAAGAAGAATATTACTAGAGTGTTCATGTATATGTTATATTATATAAAGAATGTTGATTATGACTCGGTTTCAGTGTTCTTAATGCATGTTTATGATTCAGTTTGAGTGTTCATAGATGTTATTAATTATATCAAGAATGTTAATTTATTAATTGTTATATTTTAATATTTATTTTTACAGATGAGTGGATATGGGGGACATGGTTCTGGTGGTCAGGGTTCTGGTGGTCAGGGTTCTGGTACTGGGCATGATTCGGGTGGTAGAGGTAGAGGTAGAGGTGAGACGCCGCCTGTACCTATACCACATCATCCGGGTTTCTATTTGCCGGATATGACTGAGATCATCCAGATGCCCCAGATGCAGGGATCGACCCCCTATCCGTACTACACACAGGTTCCCCAGATGCCCCCCATGTATCCAGCGCAGGAGGACCCAGTCGGACGTGCGTCTGTCGAGACAGAGGCCAGCCAGGCGCCAGATGCACACGAGAGTCGTATTCGTCTTACGATCTATCGTGGAGCGTAAGTATTACATATCTTATAATTTTCATTATAATGAATTACATAATTATTCATTTTCAAATTAATTATGTGTAACAACAGGATGATGCATTCGGGTGTACTCTCGACCACCATCAGACATATCATGTACCGGAATATGGAGGTTGGCGCACACACATTCGCCTTGATATCCCCAGCTAGGCTTCAACGGTGGTGGGATACATTCCAGGTATAATTAATATAATTTAATGATGTGTAACATATCTATTAATTCACATTTTGTTATCATATTCAATGTTTTTTTTGGCAGAATGAGGTTACGTGGGATCCAGAGACTGTTGACACTGCATTAGTGTACAGGCTCTTTCTTGAGAGAGCATCAAATCGATACAGTGACATGTTGAACCACTACAAGGGATTGTGGGAGACGGAAAGGAAGAGGCCGACGTGGGACAACGATGTCTGGGAGTCCTTGGTTCGCCACTGGAATCATCCGGACACAAAGAAGAAGAGCGAGCAGTGTCGGAAGAACCGACTATCAGAGCCTGGAGGCCCGGGTACCGGTTTTGCTAGACATAAAGGGGGATCTCGTGGGGCAGCCGAGGTGGCCAGACGGATTGTAAGTATTTATGTTCAATTATATAAGTAATTAATTTGAGTTCATTTTAATTGATTTAATTTTATGTTCTTCAAAATATAGGAGGAGAGGACGGGACGACCAGCTTACGACTGGGAGATTATCGAATATTACCACCGTTACACTAACGGAACGTACACATACGGGCATATGAGTGATATTCTAGTAAGTGTATACATATATTATATTAAATATAATATTTAATTGTATTGACATGTATATTAACCAAATTTTACATATGCCCAAATAGGATCAGGTGCAAGAGGAATTGTCACATCTTACCCAGCCGTCATCTGATCATGATCCTTCAGATGATGGTTCCAGTACCCGGACCCCACCCTTGCCGGAAATGTCTGAGTTGTACGTGAAGAAAGTTGGAAGATCTCACGGTCGCGTGAAGGGTCTTGGGCAACTAGGAAAGAACAGACGTGTCACTTCTGGTCCTGGTGAGACATCTTCCGGTACGACGTTTGGACGATTTAGCCAGGCCGACATCGACAATGCTCTTTTGGAAGAGCGGAGGGCTAGTGAAGAGAGAGAGAGCGTCTCATACGTGAAGAACTGCAGCAATCAGTCACTCAGACGAAGGAGCGCTTACGTCAAGAGTTTGCTGCTCAGATGGCATGCAAATAATTCTGAGACAAATAGTAACTATTTTTTGTAACTTGAGTCATGTTTGTTTTGGAATTATATAGGATAGAATGTAAATTTATATATGTCTGTTGATATGCCTTGAATCACACACTTCGCTGAGCTGATCGGGGGTCTTAAGCCCAATTTCAGTGTTTTATCTCAGTACTATATATATGGTCTTTGAGATCTGTAATCTGTAACCCTAAATCAGTAATAAAATCCGTTCTCCTCTCTGCCCGTGGACGTAGCCAATTCATTGGTGAACCACGTAAATCACTTGTCTTCTTTACATTTATTGTTCATGCTCTATAATCCTATTCTATCTGTCACAACAAACTGGTATCTAGAGCCTGGTCGTTTTCGATCAAGTTTCTTTTTTCCGCACTGTTAGGGTTTTTTGGAGCCGATCGAGAATGTCTGCTTTCAACGTAAAGGTTGACAAATTCACCGGGAGAAATAGTTTTGGCCTATGGCAAATCAAGATGCGATCTCTGCTGAAGCAGCAGGGTTTGTGGGCGCCGCTATCAGGAAAACCTAAATCTGCGGATGTAAACGAAGAAGAGTGGAATACCCTAGAAGAAAAGGCCCACTCGACTATCATGCTATGTCTGTCTGACGATGTTATCATCGAGGTTGCGGATAAGGAAACTGCCGATGGTCTCTGGAAGAAGTTAGAGAGTCTCTACATGACGAAGTCTCTAACCAACAAATTGCTTCTGAAGCAACGTCTGTTCCGTTTACGCATGCAGGAAGGTACATCTCTTCGGGATCATCTAGATAAATTAAATAAAATTTTACTAGATTTGCGTAATATTGATGTTAAAGTAGAAGATGAGGACGCTGCTTTAATTCTGTTAGTATATTTGCCTGAATCGTATGAGAATTTTGTTGAATCGTTCATTACTGGGAAAGATACTCTGTCTCTGGAAGATGTTCGATCTGCTCTCCACAGCAGAGAAGACCGTCAACAGGCAACTGGCTCGGCCACAGAAAATCAGGCATCGGGGTTGTATGTTACGGGTAAGGGACAAAAGAAATTTGGGAAGAAAACTGGGAAGCCGAATCAGAAAGGTTCAAAAGGTCCTAAACCCGATGACATCTGCAATTACTGTAAAGAACCAGGGCACTGGAAGAATGATTGTCCTAAGAAGAAGAGGAAGCAGGAGAATAAAGATGGTGTCAGCGGTTCTGCAGCTGTTGCAGAAACTGATACAAATTCTGAATATGATCTGGCCTTGGTTGCAGCTGGACAGTCACATCGTAATGATGTGTGGGTTCTTGATTCTGGGGCATCATACCACATTTGTCCTAACAGGGAGTTATTCTCGACCTATGAGCAGATAGATGGAGGAAATGTTACCATGGCTAACAGTGCTGCCTGCAAGGTGGTTGGGATTGGCTCAGTCAGGATACGGACACATGATGGGGTATTCTGCACCTTGGAAGAAGTCAGGCATGTTCCACAGATGACGAAGAATCTGATATCATTGAGTCTCCTTGACAGCAAGGGTTTCAGTTTCAAAGGTGAAGGTGGAGTTATGTATGTTTGTCAAGGTTCAAAGGTGGTTCTGACAGGCTTGAAACGTGGTACCTTATATTATCTGCGAGGTTCCACTGTGACAGGTTCTGCTAATGTTGCATCATCTGAGGTTCAGACCATGGATATGACCAGGTTGTGGCATATGAGGCTCGGTCATATGGGAGAAAGAGGGATGCAGATTTTGTCAAAACGGGATCTTCTTTCTGGGCATAAAGTGCAGAGTCTTGAATTCTGCGAACATTGTGTATTTGGGAAGCTTCATCGCAGCAAGTTCACAAAGAAGGCAGTTCATCAGACCAAGGGGACTCTTGACTACATTCATATGGATTGTTGGGGTCCGTCACGTGTTGAGTCTATTGGAGGCCACAGATATTTTGTGTCTATGATTGATGACTACTCAAGGATGACTTGGGTAATTATGATGAAACACAAAAGTGAAGCTTTCAAGAAATTCAAGCAGTGGAAAGCGTTGGTAGAAAATCAGACTGGGAAGAAGATCAAGAGACTGCGAACTGATAATGGCCTGGAGTTCTGTTCGTCTGAGTTCAATGAGTTCTGCAAGGATGCAGGGATTGCTCGACACCACACTATCCGACATACACCGCAGCAGAATGGTGTGGCAGAGCGCATGAATCAGACATTGCTGGAGAGAGCGAGATGCATGCTCTCGAATGCTGGTTTGGCTAGAAAGTTCTGGGCAGAAGCAGTAAACACGGCGTGCTATCTGATCAACCGTGGACCACACACTGGCATTGATTGCCAGACACCTTATGAGGTATGGTCTAATAAACTTGCAGATTATTCTTTGTTGAAGATTTTTGGCTGTACTGTTTACTATCATGTTAGTGAGGGTAAATTAGAACCAAGAGCTAAGAAGGGTATATTTGTTGGTTTCGGGGATGGAGTTAAGGGATATAGAATCTGGTCACCTTCAGAGAATAGAGTTATATTCAGTAGGAATGTGATTTTTGATGAGAATTCTATGCTTAATCCCATTGTGAAGTCTGTTTGTACAGAAAATTGTAGTAATGTTAAACAGGTGGAGCTGCAAGTCACTCTCGATGAGAGTAAATCACAACTCCAAGGTGGAGAAGATCAACATACTACTGCTGAAAGTACAAGTTCTGATGTTCATCCAGAAGCTCGCCAGACAAGCATAGCTGTTGATAGAGCTAGGAGAACAGGCGTGAAGCCTCCTGTGCGGTACGGTTTTGAGGATATGGTGACTTATGCATTACAAGTCGCTGACGAGGTGGAAGAGGAAGAACCATCTGCAGGTGAACCATTCACCTACAGAGAGGCTGTTTCATGCAGTGAGTCGGCCCAATGGTTCGCTGCAATGAGAGAAGAGATGGAATCACTTGCCAAGAATGAGACTTGGGAGCTAGTCAAACGGCCTAAGGAGAGGAAGATTGTTACTTGCAAATGGATATTCAAGAGGAAGGAAGAAACCACACCTGGTGAGGGTGTGAGATACAAAGCTCGGCTAGTTGCAAGAGGGTTCACACAAAAGGAGGGGGTTGATTATAATGAGATATTCTCACCAGTGGTCAGACACACTTCCATCAGAGTGTTACTAGCAATGGTGGCACATCAGGATTTAGAACTTGAGCAACTAGATGTGAAGACAGCTTTTTTACATGGAAAGCTTGAAGATGATATCTACATGACTCAGCCAGAGGGGTTCCAGGTTCCGGGGAAGGAAGATTATGTTTGCAAGTTGATGAGGTCTCTATATGGGCTAAAGCAGTCTCCAAGGCAGTGGTATAAGAGGTTTGATAGTTACATGATCCAGTTGGGATACAACAGGAGTCCGTATGATTGTTGTGTGTATCACAATAAAGCTGATGATGGTTCCATGATCTATCTCGTCCTGTATGTGGATGATATGCTCATAGCTGCGAAGTCCAAGTCTGATATTCAGAAGTTGAAGGATCTGCTCAGTGCTGAGTTCGATATGAAGGATTTGGGTGCTGCCAAGAAACTTTTGGGAATGGAGATATATAGGGAAAGAGAGAAGAAGAAGCTTTTCTTGTCACAGAAGAGTTACATTCAGAAGATCTTGTCTAGATTTGGCATGTCTACCGCTAAGCCTATTGATACTCCAAGTGCTACAAATATTCACTTATCCACTGATTATGCACCAAAAACTGTAGCTGAGCAGGTGTACATGTCTCGAGTCCCATACTCTAATGCAGTAGGGAGTTTGATGTATGCTATGGTCTGCACTAGACCAGATCTTGCACATGCTGTTAGTGTTGTCAGCAGGTTCATGGGACAACCTGGAAAGGAGCATTGGAAAGCTGTGAAGAGGATTTTTCGTTATCTTAGAGGTACGTCTGATGTTGGTCTCATTTATGGAGGTGATGCTCACGTTTCTGTGACTGGTTATTCTGATTCTGACTATGCTGGAGATGTTGATAGTAGAAGATCTATGACTGGTTATGTTTTCACTCTTTGTGGTTCTGTTGTTAGTTGGAAGGCAACTCTGCAGGCTACAGTCACTTTGTCTACAACTGAAGCAGAGTATATGGCACTGACAGAAGCTGCTAAAGAGGGAGTTTGGTTGAAAGGGCTTGTAGGTGATCTTGGTCTACATCGTGATCAAGTTGTTGTATTCTGTGACAGTCTGAGTGCAATCTGTTTGACCAAGGATCAGGTCCATCATGAGAGGACCAAGCATATTGATGTGAGGTATCATTTTCTGAGGAATGAGCAGAGAATCAAGGTGATGAAAGTAGGTACTGCTGATAATCCTGCTGACATGTTCACCAAGCCGGTCCCACATAGCAAGTTCCGACATTGTTTGAACTTGCTAAATGTTACAATCTGTTAGTTGCCCAAGGAGGGCAAATCTGAGGCAGAAAGGAGGAGTCTGTTCATCTGGCATTGTAATGATGCATCTGCAAGGAAGATTCAAGTCAAGGTGGAGATTTGTTGATATGCCTTGAGGCCCAACGATATGCAGTATTGGGCCTTAAGCCCAATTTCAGTGTTTTATCTCAGTACTATATATATGGTCTTTGAGATCTGTAATCTGTAACCCTAAATCAGTAATAAAATCCGTTCTCCTCTCTGCCCGTGGACGTAGCCAATTCATTGGTGAACCACGTAAATCACTTGTCTTCTTTACATTTCTTGTTCATGCTCTATAATCCTATTCTGTCACAACAATGTCAAATAAATAATGTAAGACCGCAATAGTGAGTAGTAATAATTGAATGTATATGTTCTTTTTAAGAGTAGATGTACTTGTATTGGATGTTAAATTTCAAATTCGATTCAAATTAGAACAAGATAAGAGACGTAACATTTCACGTCCAACTGAATAATACAAATTGTGCATGGACCAGCGGTCAACATTGCAATTGCTTTATTGGGTAAGAACATGGGTCTCTCATATTTAATTTCGTCGACATAATGTGAGTTTATAATTCAACCTCTAGATGTATCCCACCTATTCAATTTAGTATATGCTTTTTATTTCCTTTCTTTCCAAGATAAATATCATACATTAATTTTGAAATTCTATATACTTTTTTTTTATAAAAACTTTAAATGAATGATCATATCATTGATCCAAAATATTTTGTTACTGAATCAGTCCCTTGTACATAAGTTGCACCATTCAACTTGAATTAATAAAAATGAAATGGGTAAGTTAATATAACTAAAAAACGTAAAAGTGAAACGTTACAATTGCAATAAATAACAAAATACAAAAGCTGAAATCAATGGGATACATGCAAATGCGACAGCTAGCTGTCTTTTTATTAAATTAAAAAAAAACAAGAAAGTTAATGCAAGTATGGTACATGCAGCTTTCAGTTCAATAGTTTTGTTCCACCTTTCTTATATAACTTATATTTCATTTAACTGAATCATTAACATGTGTCGTTCTTAACGTTAATTATTTTTTTAAATGACACATGTCAATAATCCAGATCGTAAAATACAACGTAGAACATCAAAATTGGAACATGTTACGACGGCATTAGGTCCCGGAAGAGTTAGCTTTTATAACATCTTCAACAAAAAGATGTAGAGCATTGTAAGAAGATCCACCCTTCACTACAGCCAATCTTGCCTTTTCCTGCATTTCCTTCACTTTTTCCCTCACCCCACTTCCCCCCTCCACCGCCATTAGCCGCCGTATCGCCGCCTCTATCTCCTCCGCGCCCACGATTTCCGAGACACCTATACGGTAGTCTAATCTAATCATCTCCGCCATCCCAAGTTCCTTAACTAGCTGAAACGCATTCACCTGTTGCTCCGCAAACAACGGAAATGTCGCAATAGGCACTCCGAACCATACGCTCTCCAGAATCGAGTTCCATCCACAGTGCGACACAAACCCTCCCACTGCAGGGTGGGACAACACCGCCGTTTGCGGGGCCCACCCGATCACTTTCCCAACCCCTTTAGTCCTATCAAGAAACCCTTCCGGTAACACTTCATCAGGATTTTCATATTCCCCGGGAAATTCCAATTTCTCCTTTGGAATTGGCTTTCTCAAAGACCATAAAAACCTCTGTTTACTCTGTTCTAATGCAAACGCAAACTCCTTCATTTGCTCCTCCTGGAAACATCCAAGGCTGCCAAAGCAGAGAAACACGACGGACGAATCAGGCTGCTCGTCGAGCCACCTGACAACGTCGTCTCTCTTCTCTTCGTCTTCTACTCTCTCACTCCCAAGTATCGGCCCAACCGCGTAAACAGGGGGGATTTTCTCATTACTACAGAGTGCATTAACAGCATAGTGCTCAAATTCAAAAAAGGAATTCACTAAAACTCCTTTGATGAATTCGAAGCTTCGGATCAAAGGCTCGGGAAACACTCGTCCCTTGACGAATGTTTCCGCAGGCCACACCCGTGCAGGCACGGGATTCACAAATGTTGCACCAAATGTTACAGCATCAGAACTACGATATTCAGAAAGATCTTGATCATGCTCGTCTTTCAGACACTGGAGGTCGAAAGCGAGCCCCAGAGCCGCCACTCCGCAAGTGAATAAAACGTAAGTCGGAGCTCCGAAATCATTCGCCACATCAATCATGCCAGTGCAGAGCATGTCGATTACGAAACCCGAAATAGTCCTCAAATTCAAGGACTTTAACGATTCCGTAACGACCTCCTTTTGGCACTCGATGAATCTCGCAAGATTATCCCTAGGAGATTCAAATTCCGCCATCTCTCGCAAGAAAGTTTCGCTTTCTGGGAGATGGACAAAATTGATTCGAGATTCGTATCGTGCATTCTTGACGTAGGAACTGATTTTTGTGTCTGCAGGCATCTTCATGATGAGGACTGTGACGGCGAGGCGCTCGTCTCGTTCAGAGAGGAGCCTCGCCGTCGTCACCGCCGCGGCGAGGTGGCTAACTATAGGGAATGGGATGAACACTAGGGTTGCTTTTTTTTCTACAGACATGTTTTTTTTTTTTTTTTTTTGTGGTGTTGTAATGAAGAGTTGGTACCACTCTTTAAGTATATGAGAGAAGAATCTGGAATTGAAATTTTGACCGTACATTACTTATCACTTAATTGGTATGATATGCACAAATGAGAGAGACCCATGTTCTTACCAAATAAAGCAATTGGAATTGAATGTCAACCGCTGACCCCACGCAAAATTATACTCCTTCTCAGTGACGGACTCAGAAATTTTCGGTAGGGGAGCCCGATTAACATTATTATAAAAAAATATATATATGTACCCATTATTTTCATCAAAATTTCACATTATAAAATTGTCAATACGTCACATTTCATTAAATTAAATTGATCGGATAAGTTGACTTTTGCTATGTTTTAATTGGTACAAGTTAATACTCCCTCCGTCACGTGATAACTTGTACATTTTAATCGATTCACTTTAAAAAACAATTGAATTTAGTGGTGTAGAGTCAAATAAGAAATCGTATTTTGAGTGATTTGATAAGGTGTAAGGAGAATTTAGTAGGATATAAAATAGATTTAGTGAAATTTAGGATAAAATGTAGACCCAAAATGAGTGACGATTTTAAAATAAAATGATGTTCGGATATATATTAATTTTGTGGATTATTTTTATATAAGAAGTGTGCAAATAATTATAAAACAGAGTATTAATTTTAATATGTGTGAAATTATCAAAATATCCCTAACAAATTTACAAAATTAGTGGGGGGCCCACGGGCCCCCCTGGGCATTACATAGGTCCGTCACTGCTCCCTCTGTTGCGTAGAAATTTGCACACTTTTCATATATAAATGTCTCATATCAATTTGCACACTACATAAAAGAAAATATTGTCATAATCATCACCCTTACTTACAAGTTACAATATACACATATTTACTTATATGTCATTACTTTTTCACACTCAATCTATCTTTTACTTTACTTTATTCATAAAAGTTTACAAAACTACCCCTCAAAACATTACTCGTTACACCTTTTCTTACACATTTATTAAAATGTGTGCCATCCCAGAGGTGCAAGTTCCTCTGGGACTGAGGGAGTACCATTCGGTTGGACGTAGAATGTTATGTACATCCCATCCATACAGAGCGCAAAACTCTGATTTTAAATCGGGCTCTCGTAAATGAACGGTGGAATTTGTTCTCTCGAATTAGTCGATTCTTAGATCGGATACCATGACATAAAAAAAAAAACACTATTACCGTCTTACATTATTGATTTAACATAAATTTAAATACTAGCCTACATAATTCTAAAATAAACATGACTTCAAGTTACTAAAACTAGTTACTCTTTTTCTCAAAATTATTTGCACGTGCGGCAGTAACACACAAATTAATTTTGTGTTATTTTTATATTGATAATACTCAAATAATCTCGGAATGGATGGAATATAATTTTTTTCAAGTGTGATGGATCACAATACATTAACTTTAAAAATAAATAAAACAAGTAATATTAATATTACATTTAATTAAATAACACAAATTATTTTAAACCTTGTGTATAACAAGTTTATTGGATATTTATTCTTTGAATACTCACAATAAATATCTTAAATATTTGTGATACATATAATAAATACTTGTATTCATAATATATGACGTTTCGATCTTTCACTTTATTTGTATTTCTTTCAAATTTACCCTTAAAATTAATAAATACTTAGATAAATGTGTTCTTCTTTTAATGAGAAATAAAAAAATCCATTATTTTTTAATATATGTGTATGGATCAAAACGGCTTATATTTTGAATAGGAGAGAGTATTATTTATTAATTCTAGCAATGATTATTTTTACGAGAAAATTATTAAATTTTAATAATTGGACAGGATATAATTAGTTAATTTAGTCTCATAACTTTCAACATTTTTTGAAATGGACCCAAAAAAGTTAAATGTATCAATTTAGTCTTATTTTTTGGTTGTTTGTTCTGTTTTGGTACCAAAAAGGTTAAATGTATCAATTTAGTTCTATTTTTTTGCGATTACATTTAACTTTTTTAAAATCAAAACAAAATAAATTGCAATAAAAAAAATGAGACTAAATTGGTACATTAACTTTTTTTTGGGACCAAAATAAAACTAGTTGAAAAAAATGTAACTAAATTTGGTACATTTAACTTTTTTTAAAGAACCAATTCAAAAAAAAAAAAAAATTATGAGACTAAATTGTCTCATTTCCCAAATTGGACGGTGAACGTTATTACATAGATAAAGAGATGTCGTTATTGAGGTTGTATCCCATCAAATCAATACCTTGTCTTCAATTTAATCTTATACAAAATTGGAGAATGCCCTCCTATAATTAAATTGTCCAAAAATGTTGTTTTTTGTACAAGTAGGGGTTTCTTAATTCAATTTTTTTAATTAGTTAGGCACGTTTTTCTTTTTAAGGGTAGAATTTGGCAGCAAATTTCATATACTGTCGACTACATATCAGGTAGTGAGCATTTCAAGGAAGGAAAAAAATTTTATAAATCACCAAATTAAACTTCTCCCAAAAAAAAAAAATCAATCTCAAACCAATATACATAAAGGCAAGGAGAGTACAAGAAAAAAAATATAAATAGTCTTCTGATTTCTTTTACAATCAAAATCTGTTTGAAATCACTTTAAATCGATCAAATTAAAAAAAAAAAAAATCACTTTATAGGAGAAATCGTATAGAATTGAACCGGTTACGGTGTGACAAAAATTGAATTGAACCGGCCTAATACGGTTTCGGTTACACTTTGCAAACTGCCAGCTGCTCAGCCTTTTTTTTCTCTTTGTTTTAACTTGTTTCTTGCTCGTTTTTTTCTAAAAATTAAATATCAACAATTTAACTGCCGGTTTTCTAGTTCAACCGTACCGCTGATTAATCATAACCGGAAGGTTTCAGTTCGATTTCTTAACCGAAACAGTTAAATCGCTAAATCGGCTAGTTGAACTGTCGACTCAAATTTTTTTGTGCATGTCTAATATCCACTAGACATCTTATACATATAGTTTTAATATGGAACTAGACAACCACCTGTATAAGTGTACAAGTAATTTATGCCACCATCGGTTCCATATCCATCCCAGCCCAAAAAAAAAAAAAATGTAATTAGTCACAATTTAATTTTAATACAATGGCCCAATGAAACCAAAGTCCACTCCCAACTAAGCCCATCCCCAAATCACAATCTAAATGAGGATCTCACTTATGTTTTCAACCAAAGTATTTAATTATATTATCAATTTGTAAGAGTTCATATTCTTATCCGTGATCCAGATTCCATCCTTGCTTCCCAAGTCAACAATATAAACTTTTATTATACCAAAGAAAAACTAATTCAAAATGATAGTAGCTAAGCAATGATGTCATTAGCTATCAAGAATCCTTCATTTACTAATAGAATACTTCATCCATGGCCGGTCACCATAAGCTTTCTCGATTAAAAAATATACTCACTCCCCTGTAAAATTTTACTCACTTCTTTTTATATATATTTTTAAAAAAATCATATTTTAATTATAAAAAATATATGGGGATAACAAGTAAACAATATTATTGGTACATACTCAATCTTGTTAATAAAGTAAAAAAAAATACTCAAAAGTTAATTATTTAAATAGAATAAACATATATTTTATGGACTCAAAAATGTTTGAGCAAAATTTTACAGGATGGAGGGAGTAGTGCGTAGTTTGAAGAAGAAAGGGTAGGAAGAAGAAAAAGTAAAGAAATAAAAAAAAATGTAGAGAGATAGATAGAAATGAGAAAATGTAGAGCATAATTTTTAACATTTTCTGAAATGGTTCCAAAAAATTTAAATATATCAATTTAGTCTCATTTTTTTTGTAATTTGTTCTGTTTTGGTCCAAAAAAGTTAAATGTATCGATTTAATCCCATTTTTTTCATTTAATTTTTTTGGGACCAAAACAAAACAAATTGTAAAAAAAATGTGACTAAATTATTTAATTTTTTTTAACCAAAACTAAACAAATTACAAAAATATGGACTAAATTAATAAAAAGTTATGATACTGAATTGGCTTTTATACAAAATAGGTAAGTGTGAAGTTTATTACAAGACCGGAGTATATGTTTATATATATTCAAGATGATCTCCACATAGTAATCCTATCTTTCCTATACTAAATTATTTTCTTCCCAAAAAAATGGAAGTAAAAGCAAGCCTGGTGTTCATCCCATTCCCTACAATGAGCCACCTCGCGTCGGCGGTTACGACGGCGAAGCTCCTCTCCGACCAAGACGAGCGCCTCGTCGTCACAGTTCTCGTCATGAAGCTCCCATTCGACACCAAGATCAGCTCCTACATCAAGAATTCGCCCGAATCTCGAATAAACTTCATCGAATTGCCAGAAAATGAATCAATCTTAGCAGCGATGAAGGCTTCGGAAAATCCAAGAAGCATGATGACTCAATTCATCGAGTCCCAAAAGGATCTTGTTAAAGATGCTGTTTTTGAAATACTCAAGAAACATAATTTGAAAAGGGTTTCTGGTTTTGTTTTTGATATGTTCTGCACAGCCTTGATTGATGTAGCTAATGAATTTGATGCCCCTTCTTATGTGTTTTTCCCTTCCGGGGCAGCTTCTTTAGGGTTAATGCTGCATCTTCAAAGTTTGAAAGATGATCATGGACAAGATTTGAAAGTGTATGAGGATTCAGAAGCTGCAATCTCTTTTCCAACTTATGTTAATCCTGTTCCTGCAAGGGTTTGGCCTTCTTCGATTTTCGAAATGGAAAAAGTGTTTCTTGATTTCATCAGACGGTTCAGAGAGGCTAAAGGGATTATAGTGAACACTTTTCATGAATTGGAACGCCACTCGATTGAATCGCTATCCGTAGACGAGAAAATCCCGACGGTTTACCCCGTTGGGCCCGTGCTTCAGGACGAAAGCGACGCGAAAGGAAAAGACGAATTAGTCGCGTGGCTGGACGAGCAGCCTAATTCGTCTGTTGTGTTCGTCTGCTTCGGAAGTAAAGGGACTTTTGAAGTGGAGCAAGTGAGGGAGATTGCAAAAGCATTGGAACAGAGTAAACAGAGGTTTTTATGGTCTTTGAGAAAGCCTCCTATGGAAAAAATGGATTTTCCTAAAGAATATGAAAATCTTGATGAAGTGTTGCCGGAGGGGTTTCTTGATCGGGTGGCGGGGATCGGGAAGGTGATCGGATGGGCCCCGCAGTTGACGGTGCAGTCGCACTCTTCAGTGGGAGGGTTTGTGTCGCACTGTGGATGGAATTCGACTCTGGAGAGCGTGTGGTTTGGAGTGCCGATTGCTACGTTTCCGTTGTGTGCGGAGCAGCAGTTGAATGCGTTTCAGCTAGTTAAGGAACTTGGGATGGCGGAGATGATCAGATTGGACTACCGTCAAGACGTGACGGGAAGGCGAAAGCCGGAAATTGTGGGCGCGGAGGAGATAGAGGCGGCGATACGACGGCTTATGGCGGAGGATGGGACGAGTGGGGTGAGGCAAAAGGTGAAGGAGATGCAAAAGAATGCAAGATTGGCTTTGCAGGAAGGTGGATCATCTTATAATGCTAAACGTCTTTTGATTGATGAAGTTATGAGAAATGTTAATGTTTAAGAAAAAAAAAATTGTAATTTCTTGTATTTTATAGTTCTTGTTTGAATTGTATTTCGAAAAAATCGAATAAATGCATTATTTATGTGGACGAAGAGAGTATTGAATATTGATCTAAATAAATCGAGTTCCCAATATATGTAAATACTTGGACAAGCATATATAGTCTTCAAGAAATACCATCTATGATATCATCGATTAAACTACCAAAGAAGTTAAATGACGACCCACCTTCCATTAGAACCATTCTACTACGCTCCTTCAACTCATTTACCTTTACTCGAATCTCGTTCTCCCGATCCATAAGAACCTTAATTGCATTCTCGATCGTCTCCGCACTGACAATCACATCACTATTTTTTCTATAATTCATCTTAATCTCAACGGCTATTTCTAACTCCTTCACAAGTTGGAACGCGTTCGCTTGTTGCTCTGCAGCCAATGGCCACACCGCCATCGGGACACCACACCAAACGCTCTCCAATATCGAATTCCATCCACAATGTGAGACGAATCCACCCACGGCAGGGTGAGCTAACACCGCCATTTGAGGCGCCCACCCGATCACCTTCACAACCCCCGTCGTGCGGTCCAAGAACTCTCTCGACAATACTTCATCAAAATTTTCATATTCTGTTGGAAAACCCAACTCCCCTTTGGGAGGCGGCTTTCTCAATGACCATAAAAACCGATGTCCACTTTTTTCAAGCGCCGCCGCGATTTGCTTCACTTGATCCTCGTAAAAGCATCCGGCCGTGCCAAAACAGAGGAACACCACGGAATCATCAGGTTGCTGGTCAAGCCACCTGATGATTTCGTGACGCTCTTCTTCTCTCTCATCGCTTTCTTCTCTTTCATCATTAATGATCGGTCCCACCGGGTAAACCGGTGGGATTTTCTCATCAACGGAAAGAGACTGAATCGCATGAGACTCGAATTCAAGAAATGTGTTCACAACAATCCCTTTAGCCTCTCGAAACTTTTTCGCGATATCAAGGAAACCATTTTCGTTGTCGAACACCGGAGAAGGCAAAACCCTCGTCGGAACCGGATTAACATACCCCGGAACATAAACAACACCGTCGGAGTCCTCATACTCCGACGGATCCTCATGTTCGTCATCTCTCAGACTCTGGAGACGGAACATGAGGCCAAGAGTCGCGGCCCCGCATGTAAAGAAGACATAACCCGGAGCTCCAAGCTCCTTGGCCACATCAATCATGGTAGCGCAGAACATGTCGACGACGACTCCGGCGAGTCTACTCGATTCCGGCGACCCAATTAACTCAACGACGGCGTTTTTCACAAGACCCTTTTGGCCCTCGATGCATCGGAGAGCGAAGCCCTCAGGAGATCGAATCTCCGATGCAAAATCCGGGGCAATCATCGGAAGTTGCAGAAAATTGATGGTGGAATTAAGTGAGTTGTTGAGGTAGGAAGAGATCGTAGCGTCCGTAAATGGAAGCTGCATGATGAGAACTGTGACGGCGAGGCGTTCGTCTCGGTCGGAGAGGAGCTTCGCCGCCTTCACCGCCGCCGTCAGGTGGCTCATTACCGGGAACGGAATGAATACCAGGGTTGGTTTTTTCTGTACGGACATAACTGTCGGTTTTTTGTTTAAATGATTGGCTAGAAATTGGGATCCATGATTTAATCATCCATATAGCTTGCATTATTGAAGTTTTGTGGTCTAGAAAATTTGGGCAGCGGGCCATGATTCCATTTGCAGATATTTCTCAATCCGTTTGCCGTACTGTTAGGAATTAATATACAAGAATTAATTCCCAACCTCATTATAAGTTCGGACTTTTAGATGAGACGAAATTCTTTCATAGTATCAGAGCAAACCGGGCAAACGACCTGGGTTCGATTCCTGTTGAAAGCACTTCACCCATTTAAATTGTCCACTCGATGGGCCTCCTCCCAAAAAAGGGTAAGAGGTGTTAATCCGGCCCACGAGTGAGGGGGTGTTAGGAATTAATATACAAGAATTAATTCTCAACCTCACTAAAAGTTCGGACTTTCAGATGAGACGGTACTAAAACGAAAGTTGGAACCGAAATCGAATCAGGGTTCTATCGATTTCGATTACGATTTTTTGAACATCCAATCTGATTGGTTTTTCTATTTATTTTCAAGACTTGATCTAGGCAAGGAATCTTTATTGAAAGGGTCTAATCAACATAATCTGTAATTAAAACTGAATCACTCTATATAAGGTTTCCATTCGCTTTCTTAATCAGAACCGGCGATTTCAGTCAAACTGACCAATTGAACCACCTCAGGACCTACCAGTGAGTATTCAATCAATCCAAAATGCATATTTCCTCTGTCTTTGTTATATTGTATAAAATTAACATATTTTTTTAACACATTTACCGTTCATTAATATTTATCTTTTTCATTAATGTAAAAATAATATAGAAAGAACTAGAATATCAGCTAAAAAAAGGGGTACATTAATATATTTTCAATAAAAATGAGATATTGTAAAAATTAAATAGTGGTAGTTTAGAGAGATTTGTGGTAAAATAGTAAAAAAAATTAAGTGGGCTAATGAGTAAAAAAAATGGGGCGCGGCTAAAGGCACCCAAGGATACTATGAGTACACCCACGCGATGAGGACACCCACAAAACGGATGAGGACACCCACGTGGAAATGTCAAAAATAACCTTCTCATATCCCAAACCCTTTTTATCTTCCTCTTCTTACATTTTAACACACAGTGCACCCACCTCCCCCTCCCTCTCCCTCCCAATCGGCGCCGCCTCCACCACCCCTCCCTCCCAATCGGCGCCGCCGCCCACCACCACTCTCTCCCTAGCGGCGCCGCTCCTCCCCTCCCCTCACCACGCGGCGACAGCCCCACTGTGCACCCTCTTCCCTCCGTCACCGCGGCGCAGCAGCGCCGCCCACCTCTCCGACTTGTTGCGGCGGCCCGTGCCGCTCACTCCGCATCCCTCCCTTCCGCTTCACCGCCCGGCTTCCCATCACCTGCGTCGCCGGTGTCGCTGCCTTTCCATCCCCTCACACCTGCGTCGCCGGCGACGCGTGAAGTCGATTTGAAAAAAAAAAAAACACGCCGCTAACTCTGCCCTCGTCCGCCACTAACTCTGCCCTCGTCCGCCACCGCCCCTCCCCTTCGCGGCCGTTCGCGGCCGGCCTCCCTCCGTTCGTGCCTCTCTCCGCCGCCGCGCCGCTTAAGGTATGTTGAAAATTAGGTTTCTCAAAATTAGGGTTAAAATTAGGGTTTTGTATGTTCGGGAATTTCTTTCGAACAATTTCGGTTTGTTTTGTAGAAATTTTCGAACAATCTAAGTTTGTTCATGTAAAATTTTCGAACATTTTGACTTTGTTTTGAATTTTTTTTCGAATCATCTGTGTTTGTCGAACATATTTACTTTGTTTTGGAAAAAAATTCGAACAAGTTGTTCGATTTCTTTTTTCGGACAAATTTAATTTGTTTTGAAAAATATTTCGAACATATTGAGTTTGTTCATTAAAAAATTTCGGACATTTCAACCGTGTTTGGGTAAAATTTTCGAACATATAAGATTTTATTTTTGTTGTTGAAATTTTGAGTTTTTATGATTTTTGGTGGTGATTTGGGTGAGAAATGATAACTGTTGTGAAATGGAATGATGGGTGTACTCATCCGTCCATTTTTTAAAAATTTGCAAGAAGGGTACAAATGTCATTTCGCGTACATCTTGGGTTAAAAAAAAATCCGGTGGGTGTACTCATAGGAAATTCGGGTGCATTTAGCCGCGCCCAAAAAAATGACATGAAACATGCTCACACTAATGTGCTAATTAAGTGGGCTGGTCATATATGCGCATCAAGCATTAAAGCCCAATTGTTTGCTGAAGACATTACGTGACAGCAAGTGGGCTTCAATTTTTGGAAATATGGGCCGGAATGATTTGGGCACATTTTCATTGGGTTTGACTATTTGCACCTCCATTTCGGAGAGATGCACTCCCTCTTTCTGTTTATTAATAAAATAATCAAAAATAGCCTTCATTAAAATACAGCATACAAGATGCACCCCCTATTGTACGCACCCTCTACTATAATTTCTTTCACCTTATCCCTAAACCAAATTTTCAGCAGCCGTCACCATTTTTTCCATCAAAACTTAGAAAACTAACAAATTTTTTAAAAAAATTCGTCAAACCAGTGTCGACCATATATCCTCCCGTCGACAAAATGTTGTCGATGGGAGGATATATGGTCGACCAACAAAGGTTGATCGACACTGTAATGTCGATCATATACACTCTTGTCGACAACATTTCGTCGACGAAATTGTACATAGTCGACATTACAGTGTCGAAATTAAAAAAAAAAAACATGGTGTTTAACGCCGGCGAATTGGGGTGGGCTAACGACGTGGACGGAGTGGCGTGGGCCAACGCCGGTGAAGAGAGGGAGAGAAGAGAGAGGTAGGGAGCGGCAGCTGAAAGCGGTTTTTTTTTTTTTTTTTTTTTACAGATCGGGGCGGGGGCGCCATGGCAGAAGGTGGGGGAAATGGAGGTGAAGAGAGGGAGAGAAGAGAGAGGTAGGGGACGGGGGCGGCCGCTTGGAAGCAGAATAATATATATATATATATATATATATATATATATTTTCTTTTTTTACCCAAAACGCGGCGGGAAAGAGTGGGGGAAAATGGGGAAGGTAGGGGGCGAGGGTGCCGCCACCGGCGGTGGCAGAATTTTTATTTTTTTTTGCAAAATTTTGGGGGCGTGCATCTCTCCGAAATGGAGGTGCATATAGTCAAACCCATTTTCATTTTCAAGTATTTCACTCATTTGAAACAAAACTTCATGTGTCCGCATATATGTGAAAAGTATTTTAAGATGAAATGAGTACATATTTTACTTTTAAAATTCCTATTTTATCTTACAAAATAAGCAAATCTCTACATTTATCATTAAAGTGTAATTTTTCAATTTGGTATAAATAATACATATTGAAATAATGAATCTATTTTCATCGTCTTTTTTAGGAGAAATCAGAATTAGAGTAGAGAAGGGTCGGATGTATAAGATTACAACCGTGAATAATCAAGAATCTTATCTCATTTTTTACCCAAAAACAAAGTCAATTACATTTAATTACTTAGCTAAACTTGCAAAATACACATGATACTATCAATAAGTCGAGAGTAGAGACTTAGACATGTGAAGATGGTTCGAATCGATAGTTCTAGTTCGAAACCGCCAGTTACAATTTGTAAATTGGAACTGAAATTGAATCGGGATTCTATCGATTTCGGTTACGGTTTTTGCCCGGTCATTTTTTTGTAGAGTCGCATGTTTGCTAGTTTAACTGCTGGTGGTTTTTTGTTTTGAAATTCTCTAAGCAAAATCGAACCACTCTATATAAAGTTTTGGTTCGATTTCTTAATCGAAACAACCATCGAACCGATCAGTTGAACCTCTGGTTCGATTTTTTATTTTAATATTTTCTTAATTTATATGATACTTAGGATAAATATTGAGCATATTTAATAGAACACGACCCAGTCTACTCTTACAAGATCCATCCGGTCGGTACCAAGTGTAGCAAACGGCCGGAATTGGGCAGGTCATGCAAATTTGATCCACTAATTACGAAACTATCAAAATGTGCTAATGGCACTGCTCCACAACAACAGTCTCAAGAATAAATGCATTATTTATGCGGACGAAGAGAGTTGATCTAAATACATCGAGTTATCAATACATGTAAATACTTGGACAAGCATAATCATCAAGAAATACTACCATTTATGATATCATCGATTAAACTACCAAAGAAGTTAAATGACGACCCACCTTCCATTAGAACCATTCTACTACGCTCCTTCAACTCGTTCACCTTTACTCGAATCTCGTTCTCCCGATCCATAAGAACCCTAATTGCATTCTCGATCGTCTCCGCACTGACAATCACATTATTTTTTTTCTATAATCCATCTTAATCTCAACGGCTATTTCTAACTCCTTCACAAGTTGGAACGCGTTTGCTTGTTGCTCTGCAGCCAATGGCCACACCGCCATCGGGACACCACACCAAACGCTCTCCAATATCGAATTCCATCCACAATGTGAGACGAATCCACCCACGGCAGGGTGAGATAACACCGCCATCTGAGGTGCCCACCCGATCACCTTCACAACCCCCGTCGTGCGGTCCAAGAACTCTCTCGACAATACTTCATCAAAATTTTCATATTCTGTTGGAAAACCCAACTCGCCTTTTGGAGGCGGCTTTCTCAATGACCATAAAAACCGATGTCCATTTTTTTCAAGTGCCGTCGCGATTTGCTTCACTTGATCCTCGTAAAAGCACCCGCCAGTGCCAAAACAGAGGAACACCACAGAATCATCGGGTTGCTGGTCAAGCCACCTGATGATTTCCTGACGCTCTTCTTCTCTCTCATCACTTTCTTCTCTTTCATCATTAATGATCGGCCCCACCGGGTAAACCGGTGGGATTTTCTCATCAACGAAAAGAGACCTAATCGCATGAGACTCGAATTCGAAAAAGGTGTTCACAACAATCCCTTTAGCCTCTCGAAACTTCTTCGCAATATCAAGGAAGCTGCATGATGAGAACTGTGACGGCGAGGCGTTCGTCTCGGTCGGAGACGAGCTTCGCCGCCTTCACCGCCGCCGTCATGTGGCTCATTATTTACCGGGAAGGGAATGAACACTAGGTCTGCTTTTTTCTCTACGGACATATTTTTTTGCTTAAAAGTTAAAACTGTCGGTTTTTTGTTTAAATGATTATGTAGAAATTGGGATCCATGATTATTACATCCATATAGCTTGCATTATTGAGAATTTGAGGCCCAGACAAGTTGGACAGCTAGCCTGCATTACTAAAAGGGTAAAACATATAATCCCTCCGTCCCGGGATAACTTGCCTAGTTTGACCGGCACGTTGTTTAAGAAAAGTGAATTTAGTGGTTGATGATGTAAGATAAATGAGGGGTATTTTAGGTAATTTGATGATGTGTAAAGTGAATTTGATGATGTGTAAAGTGAAATGTATGGAAAAAAGGAGTTGCAAATTTGAAAATAAAATGATGATGTGAGGTTATTAATTTTGTGGTGTATTTCCATATTAAGAGTGTGCAAGTAATTTTGGGACGTCCCAATAAGGAAAGTGTGCAAGTAATCACGGGATGGAGAGAGTATTTTACATGAATATTTAATTAATAAAAATAGAAGAGGAGTGCATCTAACATTCTTGGAGGGATAAGGCATAGCATTAAAGCCCAATTGTTGCTGAAGACGTTGATGTGGCATCAAGTGGGCTTCAATTTTTTGGAAATATGGGCAGGAATCCTTTGGACCCATTTCCTCTTGGCCACGGATAAATGCCCCCCAATTATTATGTGTTCACCCCTCACACATGAGTTAACCCACCACTTATTTTCCAAAATTACCCTCCTTATTCATAAACACTATTTTTTCTTCTACTTCACCCTTTTTTTGGATTTACCATGGTCCGATTTCGCACTCACTACTCATTATTCAATATATGTGTAACGTATTTCATTTTCGAATTTTTTTACAAAATTGCGTTTTGCAAAAACTCAGCACTGGTTCGCTGAGTTTTATGAGATTTTTCGAAAAAAAAGTTCCACGTTTTGATTCAAAACTCAACGACCGACGCCGTTGTTCAAATAAATCTAGAAATTAAAAAAAATATTGAAATTGAAAAAAAAAAAAAAAAATTCGACAAACCAATGTGATCGACACTGATTTGTCGACCATAGAGTATATTTTCAACTACAGTTTACCGACGAAAAATACCCTCGTCGATAACATTTTATCGAAAGAAAAAAAAAATTAAAAATTCGACACGACATTTTCGACCATTAACATGGTGGTCGACAATGTAGTGATGAAAAAAAATTAATACATACCATCGCATTTTTTTATGAAGACGGAAGAGGAAGGGCAGCGGCGGCTCAATGGTGGAACGAGACGGTGGTGGAGCGGGAATGGTGCGTGGCGGCACGTTAAGGGGGACGACGGATGAGTGCAGAAGAGGGTTGGCGGGCGGCGGATGAGTGTAGAGTAGGGTTGGGGGCGGCGCATTTGTTGCAGAAAAAGGAAAAAAATAAAGAAAGGAGGGGAATGGCGTCGCAGAGGCGGGGGACGGCATTGCTAGAGGTGGGCGGCGGCTTGGTGGTGAAATTAGGGTTTTTAAGAATGAGGAAGAAGAAAGAGGAGGAAAAGTGAAATTAGGGTTTTGAATGGGGAAGTATATTTAACATTTTCCACCTTAAAAAGAGGAGGATGATTTGGGTAAATTGAGGGAAGTACATCAAACATTTGGGGTACATAAATCGAGGGAGTATACTTAACAAAGATGGAGGGGTATATAGCGCCACAAATAATTGATACTACATATTTTACTTTTAAACTTCCTATTTCGTCTGACAATTTAGTATAAATAATGTATACGGAAAGAATAAAAGAGCAAGAAAATAACTTAGTAGTGGAAAGATAAGATTACTATGTGGAGATCATCTTAATATATATAAACATGTAAATAACATATATATACTCCTCCCTCCTCCGTCATAAACTTCACACTTATCTATTTTGTAGTACTGTTATGAGGGCCATGGATGAAATATTATATTAGTAAATGAAGGATTTTGATAGCTACTGACGTCATTGCTTAGCATTTGAAAATTTGTTTTTCTTAGGTATAATAAAAGTTTATATAGTTGACTTGGGAAACAAGGATGGAATATGTCTTCAACCAAAGGTATAATAAAATTTGTTTTTCAATGTGCTTTTAAAATTTGTCTTAAACCTTCAGTGAAACAGTTCGATTTTGGTTAGAGATTTTTAGAATCGAAATCACAATTTTTTTTAATCAAAAATTCAAAATTAACTGCTCATATCAAATCTTAAAAATAAAAAAATAAAAACAATTGAACTTCTTGTTCGAAAATCGTAGTCAGGCCAGCTGTCCAACTTTTCTGGATCTCAAATCCTCAATAATGCAAGCTATAGGGATATAATAATCATGGATGATGGGTTCCATTTTCCACCAATCATTCAACGTTTTATTTGGTAGAATATTTTAGAGAAATTTATGGTCGAGTGGACAGTTTAAAAGGGACGGAGTTGCAGAGATGTGATACCATGAACAAATAACGTTTGCTTAAAACTCTGATATCGATCATAAAAGAATTACATCTCATCTATGTGATAAATTAATTCCGCGCTAGTGATGGGTAGAATTGGTCCACCGAATTAATCCTCCTTCGACCCAACACCTATATTTCAAAAAGGTAAAGTCTAGTATGCACTCGAGTGCATATGTTGTGCACCCTAGTCTAAAGAAAATTGTATGTTATTAAACTGAAAAGTACAACACAATATTACTAAAAAGTATAAGTCACTATGACTAAAAATATTATTATACAGTTTAATAATTGAAAAGTGCAACACCATTTACCAAAAAATGTAAATCAGTAAAATTGAAAAGTGCAACATGAACTAGGGTACACAACATGCACTCGAGTTCATAACAGACCAACCCTTTCAAAAAAAAATAAAATTTGATTAGACATTTATTTTGAACCCAATTATAAAATACCTTCCGCTGTCCAATTAAGTACATTTGACAAAAGAAAAAAAAAATGTCCGAACAGAAAAAAGCAACCCTGGTATTCATTCCGTTCCCGGTAATGAGCCACCTGACGGCGGCGGTAAAGGCGGCGAAGCTCCTCTCCGACCGAGACGAACGCCTCGCCGTCACAGTTCTCATCATGCAGCTTCCATTTACGGTCGCTACGATCTCTTCCTACATCAACAACTCACTTAATTCCACAATTAATTTTCAGCAACTTCCGATGAAGCCGCCGGAATTTGCATCGGAGATCAAATCTCCGGAGGCCTTCGCTCTCCGATTCATCGAGAGCCAAAAGGATCTTGTCAAAAACGCCGTCGTTGAGTTAATTGGGTCGCCGGAATCGAGTAGACTCGCCGGAATCATCGTCGACATGTTCTGCGTTTCCATGATTGATGTGGCCAAGGAGTTTGGAGCACCCGGTTATGTCTTCTTAACTTGTGGTGCTTCGACTCTTGGCCTCATGTTCCGTCTCCAGAGTTTGAGAGACGACGAACATGAGGATCCGTCGGAGTATGAGAACTCCGACGGTGTTGTTTATGTTCCGGCATATGTTAATCCGGTTCCGATGAGGGTTTTGCCTTCTCCGGTGTTCGACAACGAAAATGGCTTCCTTGATATTGCGAAGAAGTTTCGAGAGGCTAAAGGGATTGTTGTGAACACCTTTCTTGAATTCGAGTCTCATGCGATTAGGTCTCTTTCCGTTGATGAGAAAATACCACCGGTTTACCCGGTGGGACCGATCATTAATGATGAAAGAGAAGAAAGCGATGAGAGAGAAGAAGAGCGTCAGGAAATCATCAGGTGGCTTGACCAGCAACCCGATGATTCAGTGGTGTTCCTCTGTTTTGGCACAGTCGGGTGCTTTGACGAGGATCAAGTGAAGCAAATCGCAATGGCACTTGAAAAAAGTGGACATCGTTTTTTGTGGTCGTTGAGAAAGCCGCCTCCCAAAGGCGAGTTCGATTTTCCAACAGAATATGAAAATTTTGATGAAGTATTGTCGAGAGAGTTCCTGGATCGGACGGCAGGGGTTGTGAAGGTGATCGGGTGGGCGCCTCAAATGGTAGTGTTATCTCACCCTGCAGTGGGTGGATTCGTCTCACATTGTGGATGGAATTCGATATTGGAGAGCGTTTGGTGTGGTGTCCCGATGGTGGTGTGGCCATTGGCTGCAGAGCAACAAGCGAACGCGTTCCAACTTGTGAAGGAGTTAGAAATAGCCGTTGAGATTAAGATGGATTATAGAAAAAATAGTGATGTGATTGTCAGTGCGGAGACGATCGAGAATGCAATTAGGGTTCTTATGGATCGGGAGAACAAAATTCGAGTAAAGGTGAACGAGTTGAAGGAGCGTAGTAGAATGGTTCTAAGGGAAGGTGGGTCGTCATTTAACTTCTTTGGTAGTTTAATCAATGATATCATAGATGGTATTTTTTGATGACTATGCTATGCTTGTCAAAGTATTTACATGTATTGGGAACTCGATTTATTTACATCAATACTCTCTTCGTCCACATAAATAATGCATTTATTCGATTTTTTCGAAATACAATTCAAACAAAAACTATAAAGTACAAGAAATTACAAAATTATTTTTCTTAAACATTAATATTTTTCATAACTTCATCAATCAAAAGACGTTTAGCATTATAAGAAGATCCACCTTCCTGCAAAGCCAATCTTGCATTCTTCTGCATCTCCTTCACCTTCTGCCTCACCCCACTTGCCCCATCCTCCGCCATAAGCCGTCGTATCGCCGCCTCTATCTCCTCCGCGCCCACAATTTCCGGCTTTCGCCCTCCCGTCACGTCTTTATGGTAGTCTAATCTAATCATCTCCGCCATCCCAAGTTCCTTAACTAGCTGAAACGCATTCAACTGCTGCTCCGCAAACAACGGAAACGTAGCAATCGGCACTCCAAACCACACGCTCTCCAGAGTCGAGTTCCACCCACAGTGCGACACAAACCCTCCCACCGCCGAGTGCGACAACACCGTCAACTGCGGGGCCCATCCGATCACCTTCCCGATCCCCGCCACCCGATCAAGAAACCCCTCCGGCAACACTTCATCAAGATTTTCATATTCTTTAGGAAAATCCATTTTTTCCATAGGAGGCTTTCTCAAAGACCATAAAAACCTCTGTTTACTCTGTTCCAATGCTTTTGCAATCTCCCTCACTTGCTCCACTTCAAAAGTCCCTCTACTTCCGAAGCAGACGAACACGACAGATGAATCAGGCTGCTCGTCCAGCCACGCGACTACTTCGTCTCTCCCTTTCGCGTCTCCTTCGTCCTGAAGCACGGGCCCGACGGGGTAAACCGTCGGGATTTTCTCGTCTACGGATAGCGATTCAATCGAGTGGCGTTCCAATTCGAGAAAAGTGTTCACTATAATCCCTTTAGTCTCTCTAAACCGTTTGATGATATCAAGAAACGATGTTTGCATTTCGAAAATCGAAGAAGGCCAAACTCTTACAGGAACAGGATTAACATAAGTTGGAAAAGAGATTTCAGATTCTGAATCCTCATACACTTTCAGATCTTGTCCATGATCATCTCTCAAGCTTTGAAGATGCAGCATGAACCCTAAAGAAGCTGCCCCACAAGTGAAAAACACATAAGAAGGGGCTTCAAATTCATTAGCTACATCAATGAAGGCTGTGCAGAACAAATCAATAACAAAACCCGAAACCCTTTTCAAATTCTGTTTCTTGATTATTTCAAAAACAGCATCTTTAACAAGATCCTTTTGGGCCTCGATGAATTGAGGCATCATGCTTCTTGGATTTTCCGAAGCCTTCATCTCTGCTAAGATTGATTCATGTTCTGGCAATTCGATGAAGTCGAGATTCGGGCGAATTCTTGATGAAGGAGCTGATCTTGGTGTCGAATGGGAGCTTCATGACGAGAACTGTGACGACGAGGCGCTCGTCTTGGTCGACGAGGAGCTTCGCCGTCGTTACCGCCGCCGCGAGGTGGCTCATTATAGGGAATGGGATGAACACCAGGTTTGCTTTTTCTTCCATTATTTTGGAAAGAAAGAAAATAATTTAGTAGTGGAAAGATAAGATCTTGAATATATATATATAAACTTGTAAAAAACATATATATACTCCGTCCGTGTCTGTCGTAAACTTCACACTTACCTATTTTGTTACTATCATGGAAGAAGTATTATATTAGTAAATGAAGGATTCTTGATAGCTACTACGTCATTGCTTAGCAATTATCATTTGGATTTGTTTTTCTAAGGTATAATAAAAGTTTATATAGTTGACTTGGGAAACAAGGATGGAATTTTTCTCAATTGTAATTTGAAAAGGAAAAAATAAAAACTAATTTAATGTACTTGGTTCATAAATTTTTGGTTGAAAACATAAGATGAAAATATAGATTCATTATCTCAATATACATTATTTATACTAAATTACAAATTAAATGTACAATGTAGTGTTTTGTTATTTCATCCGATGAAAGTTTGATTAATTTTTATTTATTTTCAAGACTTGATCTGAGTAGTTGATTTTGAATTTTTAATTTAAAAAAAAAAAAAAACTGTGGTTTCGATTTTAATTAAAAATCTTTAATCAAAACCACGTTGAACCAGCGACTACATTCCGTCGAACCGATTATTTGAGCCAATTTAGGATTGCCCTGCGAGTATTTAATAAATCCAAAATGCATGATATATACTCCATGTCTTGTAAAATATTATTTTGTAAATTAGTAAAAATATTTAATGTGAATCAAGTTAACACAAATGTTAGGATTGGGGTATATACCCCCTCCAGCTTTGTTTAATACACTCCCCTTTCCATTTATTAATTAAATATGTAAATAAAATACCACATTTATCCTTTTAGTAAAATATGTTAGATAGATACGCTCCCCTAAACCCTAACCCTAATTTTTAATCCTAACCCCAATTTCAAATAAAACAGCCATCGTAACCGCCGCAGACGGTCATCCCTCCACCTCTGGCAGCCGCCGACGGCCAAATAAATCTAAAAGAATGAAAAAAACAACAACATTTTTTCAACCAACCAGTGTCAATCGAACACTGATTTATCGACCATAGAGTATATTGTCGACTATGGATTGTTGACAAAAATCACTCCAGTCGACAACATTTTACCGAATGATTTTTTTTTTAAAAAAAAAAAATCTTCATTTTCAACAAGATATTGTCGACCATAAACATTGTGGTTGACAAAAATTTATCCACCAAAAAATTTATGGTCGACAATATCTCGTCGAAAATAACAAAAAAAAGAGTGGAAGAAGAGGGAGTAGTCGTCGTCGAGGAGAGAGGGAGGAGAAGGGGCCGATCGGCGTAGCAGAAGTAACGAAAGAAGAAAAAAAAAACTAACCTGGTTCGGCCGCCGCAGGGCGTGCGTCACGGAGGAATGAGACGGAGGGGGCTGGGCAGCCGACCTCCATGGCGTAGAGAGAGAGAACATAAATTAAAAAAAAATAGAGAAAGAGAGTGGGGACGGCGGCGGCTACGCTGGTGGGCGGTTGGGACGGTGGGCAGCGGGTTGTTTGAGAAGATGTAGGGTTAGGGTTAAACGAAGAAGATGAAGGTTGGGGAAGATGTAGGAAAAATTAGGGTTTTAAGGGGATGTGTATTTATTTTACACAATTGTAAGAGATAAGGGTATAATAGATAATTTAGAGGGAGTGCATCTATCTTACATGTATTTTGAGGGGAGTATGTGTATCGTGTATCGGGGGAGTTAATCTATCAAAGCTAGAGGGCTATATACCCCAAACCCCAAATGTTATTGGTGATCAATGGGCTGGTCATCTATGCGCATCAAGCATTAAAGCCCAATTGGCATCAAGTGGGCTTAAATTTTTGGAAAGGGCGCGGCTAAAGGCACCCGGCTTTCCTATGAGTACACCCACTGGAATTTTTTTTTTGTCACAAAGGGTACGTGAAATGTCGTTTATACCCATCCTGCACATTTTTTAAAAAAGGACGGATGAGTACACCCACCGTTTCTATTTTACAACAGAACCATCCCCTCCTCCTCCCCCACCACCACCACCACCATTCAACAAAAAAAACTCCAAAATTGCAACAAAAATTAATCCAAAACAAACATGTTCGAAAATTTTTCCAAAACAAACTCAACATATTCGAAAAAATTTCAAAACAAACTCAATATGTTTGAAAAAAATTCCAAAACAACTCAAATTTGTTCCAAAAAAAAGATCGAGCATCTAGTTCGAGAATTTTTCCAAAACAAACTCAAGTTGTTCGAAATTGTTTCCAAAACAAACACAATATGTTCGAAAAAAAATTCAAAACAACTTAAATTTGTTCGAAAAAAAAATCGAACATCTTGTTCGAAATTTTTTCCAAAACAAACTCAAGTTGTTCAAAATTTTTTCCAAAACAAACGCACTATGTTCGAAAATAATTCTCAAACTTCAAAAAAAATTCTAATTTTTTTTCCTAGAAAACCCTAATTTTTCAGACCTAAACTTACCTGTTAGCGACGACGGCGGCGAGGGGAGGAGCACTACGGCCGCAGCGAAGGGGAGGAGGGGGTTGGCGGCGGCCGCGTCTGTGGGGAGAAGGGAGGGCGGCGGCCGCTGATTCACGTGTTATGCAACACTAAATAAACAACCGCAAGTGTACGGTGTCTATTGTAGAGTGATAAGCACGAGGTCGATCCCACAAGTAGGTTAAGCGTAAAAGTAGTAGTTTGCTAGTCGAATTCTAAATAGACGTGATCGATAATTTGAATGGTGTGAATTACTCTAATATTACCTAACAAGTGTCACAAATAAGTAATAAAGAGCAAAAATGAAATCGATCAAATACCAAACAAACAAGTAAAACGAAAGTAAAATGGGTATAACTCAAAGAGAAAAGGTGGGTTCCAAGGCGATTGTAACACTTAGATGTCCGTTTATGAATGTTATCTCGTTTAGATGGCCATTAAGTTTATCTCATATAGGGTGATCACACAAGAAGAATTAATTAATCTCTCGATCTAATTAACCAAAGGCGCAATGTAACATAAGCTCGTATCTCTACCTCACAAACGTTGCATCGCCTAAAATAGCTCCTAAGATCATTCGATTCCCTCTCCGATAATTAATCCTCTCTCGAGCTCATAATAATAGCGGGTTGCATGTTTGCATACGATTAAATGAAATAAATCTCTCGATCTTACTCCAATTAACAATAGATAACCAAATCATCATGGCCAATAACAACATGCTTGACAATAGATAATTAAACACGCAAATAAGAAACAAACACCAATTAAAGCAAGAAATTACTCATAAACATCAATCCAAGCCTTACAATGCCTTAGAACCACAAAGTGTTCAAATTACAAAATCCAAATGAAATAACTAAATAAAAAGAAAAAGAAAGAGAAAGCTTAGTCTAGAATGTGGTAGGGAATGGAATTCCCAAGCTAATGCCTCCTTCCTTGCATGATTTGGTGGAGAGATGAAGAAGTTATGGCCAAACACCTCCAAATATGTGTAAATGTGTGTGGATTGGGGGAGAATATCTTGGGTTTCAAGAATGAGGCCTTATATAGTGTTGGGGAAGGGTTTGGATGGCATATTTGCAAGTTGATCCCTCAAAAGTGGAGAAAATACAAGTTTGGCACCGAAAATGGGGTTACTCGGCCGAGTTGGGGTCACTCGGCTGAGTGGAACACTTAAAGAAACGTGTTAGCGATTTTGTTCAGTCCTTACTCGGCCGAGTAAGCTAACTCGGCCGAGTGATGTCCAAATCCAGTGGCTACGTAAATCCTTACTCGGCCGAGTAAGGTCACTCGGCCGAGTGCGCAGTATAGCCAAAACTCGCAGATTCGGCCGAGTAAAGTCACTCGGCCGAGTTGCCTTGCACTTCGATTTCGGCCTTTTCTCGTTTCGTGCATAACTTTTGCCTCGGGTGTCGGATTGACTTGATTCCTTCGGCTAATCCACTCCGTTTTCCGAGACGAATCCAACCGTGCACTCCTCTTTCCAGTCCGATCACTTGTGGTATGTGTTTTGCTCCAAATTCCATCGTTTTACCTACAAAATCAACAAAACACAACATTTCTCTCATTTTGGCTCAAACACTCATAATCAATGCATAAATCAATGAAATCCACATCAAAACATGCTTCACATGTGCCTCTAAAACGTGTAAATTCCACCCGAATCAACCGCGATTGTGGTTGCTGTGGAAGGCAGCCCGACGGGAGGGCGGCGTTGGCGAACGGCCGCGAAGGTGAGAGGGGAGGAGCACTACGGCCGCGGCGAAGGGGAGGGGCTGCGGCCGCGAAGGGGAGAGGGAGGGGCTGCGGCATGGGCCGCCGCGACGATGGGGAGAGGGAGGGGCTGCGGCGTGGGCCGCCGCGACGATGGGGAGAGGGAGGGGCTGCGGCGTGGGCCGCCGCGACGATTGGGAGGGGTAGACGGCGCTGCTGGCTGCGCCGCGATGAAGATGGCAAAAATGGAGGTGGGTGTCCTGGGCTGAATGTGAGAAGAGAAAGAAAGAATTATGATTTTAATGGAAGAATGGTATATTTGAAATTTTCAGGTGGGTGTCCTCATCCGTTTTGTGTGTGTACTCATCGCATGGATTTACTCATAGGAAAGCCGGGTGCCTTTAGCCGCGCCCTTTTGGAAATATGGGCTGGAATGATTTGGGCCCATTTCCATTTTCTTTAAGTACTATTTCACATGTAGTTGTTCCTTCCTCTTTTGTGATATACTCGTTAGATTGACTTCAACAAATAATTGATACTCCGTAATCTAGATGTTTTCATACTTTTGAACTATTTTTTCCGCAAACTTTTCAGGAATAAAAGGAGTCCTATATATTGTACTTTTAAACTTCCTAGCTATTATATCTCATGAAATAAGCAAAACACTAAATTTTGCATTTAAGTGTAATTTGTCAATTTTATATAAATAATACATATTGAAATAATGAATCTATATCTTCGTCTTTCTAAAAAGACTTTAAAATTGGGGTAGAGCATCGTCGAATTTACAAGATTACAACGACTCGTGAATAATCAGAAATCATATCTCCCTTCTTGTCCAAAAACAAAGTCAATTACACTCAATTGTTTAGCTAAACTTGCATATCGATTGCTTATATACATTAATTGCACCGTACAACTATTTTTTTAAAATATTAATATTAGTTATTTTACTAAAACTAATCATTAGTTTCTATTAAATATTTTTTACATAACAATATTAATTATTTTCATTAAACAACATTAATGATATACATAGGCCAACTCGTTGAATTTTAATAAAAATAAGCAAGATATATTAGTAAGTCATGACTAGTCATGTGCCAACGGTTTGAATTGGCGATTCTAGTTCAGAACCATCGGTTGCGATTTTTGATAATTTAGAACTAAAAATCGAACTAGGCTTCTACCAATTTTGATTACGGTTTTTGAAACGCCAGTTTCAGCACTAGATTGCTGGTTCAATCGGTTCTTTTTTTTTTCAAAACTTGATCTGAACCATTAGATTTTTATTGGGATAGAAATCAATTTAGTCTCATAACTTTCTACCATTTTTGAAATGCTCTCAAAAAAGTTAAATGTACAAATCTAGTCTCTTTTTTTTTTTTTTTTGCAATTTGTTCTGTTTTGATCCCAAAAATTAAATATATCAATTTAGTCTCATTTTTTTGCAATTTATTTTATTTTGATCCCAAAAAGGTTAAATGTAATTGCAAAAAAATAGGACTAAATTGATATATTTAACTTTTTTTTTACCAAAACAGAACAAATTACAAAAAACATAGGACTAAATTGATACATTTAACTTTTTTAGATTATTTCAAAAAATGTAGAAAGTTATAAGACTAAATTTACTTCTACCCCATTTTTATTTTACATTAAAAAGAAATAACTCAAATTGCATGTTTCGATTTTGAAAATCTCTTCCAATCCGATTTCTTAACCGAAACTGTTAACTGACGAACTGAACGGTTGAACTGCCGGTTCGATTTTATTTCCACAAGTCTAGTCGTGACTTTCTAGAAGAAAAGGAAATCAACTTGACTAGTCTCTACATTCTAGAAGAATAGAAAACCAACTAGTCTAAGACATAGTGTGCCACGTCACCTACTTTTTCCTACTTTATATACGTATATACGAATCAAATGCCCTAAATTTAGTGCTACACTTGCACCCTTTACTACAAGAAAAAATAAATTAAAAAAAAAAAATGGCCGCACAAAAATCAACCCTAGTGTTCATCCCCTTCCCGACAATCAGCCACCTCACGGCGGCGGTAAAGGCAGCGCAGCTCCTTGCCGACCGCGACGACCGTCTCCGTGTCTCAGTCCTTGTTATGAAGCTACCAATTTCCAACATTGATATAAATTCTTTCTCCCAAAATCCTTCTTACAATCGCATAAACTTCGTGCAACTCCCGGAAAACAAATCCGACGTGGCGGAACAGACGAAATCGGTGATCAATTTGGTCCCCCGGTTAATCGCCGGCCAGAAGGGTCCGATCAAAGCCGCCGTCGCTGAAATGGGCTCTGATCCCCTGTTTTTCATCGTTGATATATTTTGTGTTTCCATGATTGATCTTGCGAAAGAGATGGAATCCCCTGTTTTTTTATTCTTCACTAGCGGCGCCGCCTCTTTAGGGTTCATGTTCCGGCTACAGAGCTTTTCCGATGAGGAAAATGAGGATTTGTCAAAGTATGCTGATTCAGAGAATGTGGTTTCGGTTCCTAGTTATGTAAACTCTGTTCCGGGGAAGGTATGGCCTTCTCCGGTTTTTGAAAACGAGGCGGGTTTTATGTTTCTTTCGCGGAAGATGAGGGAGGCGAACGGGATAATCGTGAACACGTTTTTCGAATTCGAGCGACACGCGATCGTGTCGCTCGAATCCGACGCGAAAATCCCGAAGATTTACCCCGTCGGGCCGATCCTCCAGGACGAGGGCGAAAAACCCGACGAGAGACGAGACGGGATCGTCGCGTGGCTCGACGAGCAACCCGACGATTCCGTCGTGTTTCTCTGCTTCGGAACCGCGGGGTATTTCGTCGAGGATCAGGTGAAGGAAATCGCGACGGGGTTGGAAAATAGTGGACGTCGGTTTTTGTGGTCGTTGAGGAAGCCGCCCCCGCCGAACGGGGGGTCGCCCGGGGAATATGAAAATCCCGAGGACGTATTGCCCGAAGGGTTTCTCGACCGCACGGCGGGGGTCGGGAAGGTGATAGGGTGGGCCCCGCAGATGGCTGTGTTAGCTCACCGTGCGGTGGGTGGGTTTGTGTCGCATTGTGGATGGAACTCGGTTCTAGAGAGTATTTGGTTCGGAGTCCCGATGGCCGTGTGGCCGTTGGCCGCGGAGCAACAACTGAACGCGTTCCAATTGGTGAAGGATTTTGAAATGGCCGTCGAGATTAAGATGGATTATAGAAAAAATAGTGATGTGATTGTACCCGGTGAGAAAATCAAGAATGCAATTCGGGAATTGATGGATCCGGATAATAAGATTCGGGTCAGGGTCAACGAGTTGAAGGACAAGAGCAGAAAAGTCATGGAAAAAGGAGGGTCGTCGCATGATTTCTTGGGTCGTTTGGTCGATAATTTCTTACATAATTAATTTATTTTCAATGTTGCTATTGTGTCGAGTCATTGTGTTTTCCAATAATGTTTACTCTTATTATAGTTAATTATTATGTACGTTTTTTTTTTTTTAAATAAGTCACATAATTAATGAGATGACCAATTATCAAACTACTCATCATCTATACGCACTTTTTCGAATAAATTCGTGGCGTACAATTTACTTAAATACACTATAATCATTAAAATTAATTGTAGAAAACGTGTTTGAATAATCCAAAATTACTAGTTTTTCTATGGATTCTTGATTTATTGAAAAAGTAGAACTCTCTCTCATGTGACATGTCAATTCAACTATACAATTCACTTTTCTTGTTCTTTAATGTGAATATGTGACCTACCATTACTTTTTGAGGCCCTTCTCATTCAATGAATTTTCCTTTTTCCAAGAAAAAAAAAATGTCCCAAATTATTTATCACACTAATCTGACTACAAAAACTAATCAGAAATAATAAAGTTAAGAATATCGTGTAAGAAAAAATAATATTATATAGGATAAATAAGTGATAATTTTAAGAATATGAGTTATGAGAAATCACATACTTTTTTTTGTAGTCAAGTGTCTTTGGCGTGACATTACATTAACGTATATTTAATTTAAACATTCAGGTTATGTTTGATATATAACTAAGACGGATTAGGTTAGGATTATAATGGTTTCTAAATTTTATAAATTTTAAAGTATAATTTATCTTTAATCTTAACCATCAAACAGTATATAAGGACTGATATAAAATTAATATATACTCTCTTCGTTTTATAAAGTTTGTCGCATTTAATTTTAAATGTTTTTTAAAAAAATTTGCTGTTTTTTTTATTTTTACTAATAATTTTTCTGAACTACCTCTACTAGTATTTTTTTGGAAATATATTAATAATAGAAAGGTAAAATAAAGAGTGAAAAAGAAAGATGAAAAAAAAACGGAAAGAGAGAGAGAAAAAAATAGAAAAATTAATGAGGGATAAATGTTTTAAAAAATTTATTTCTTATATAAAATGAAAAAAGCGATAAACTTTATGAACTATGATTACTTACCTATCAAACATTACATCGTAAATAGCCTATGAGACACGGAACCTCCATTGATTTAGGCACCCAAATTTGACTAGTGAGTTATGATTTAATTTTGACTTTTAACCGCTTCTGTTGACCAGGACACAAGTCACAGTCGTTGATGTCTTTCATTTCACTATACAATTGTTTTCTTTAAATAACGAGAATCATTATTGGCATAGATATATCACTCACTACAATATTACATGTCTATATGTATTTATTGGATGGGGAATAATTGCAAATTTGGTCTCATTCGTCACGGTGTTTCACGATTTTGATTTCAATATTAGCAACTTTGATTTAATTTGTTCACACTTTTTTTTTTTTTTTTTGCTTTCAAACTTTTCAACACCATTTTTCTAGTGCCAATTGTTTTCAATAGCCCTATATAATATGATCCCAAACCCTAGCTGCTTTCACTACAAGAAAATCGAGCTTTAATGAAAGAATTTTTTTATTATAATTTATCTAGCTAAAAGTCTTTATTAACTGAAAATTAATTTTAACTATTTTCTATCATTTGATGACTTTTAGTTAGAAAAACTGTAGTGACAATATTATGTCATTAAAAATCAATTTTTTTGTAGTACTCATTCATACAACATCAAAACCAAAAACGACCACCACTCGAAATAGCAAACTTGTTTCTTTTAGAGCAGAAAGCCGCATCGAGCTTCGACTTCTTGGGGAATCTAGAAAAGGTAAAACGTTTGAATTTGGTCCGAGAATTGCACAACTTCAATTTTACTATTTATTTAGTTTTTTTTTTATATTTATATATGATGCGGCCTAAAAATGTTACCTAATAAGAAGTCGACACGTGTATAAAAGGTAGCGTCGAGATGGAAGGACAGGATTATTTATTACTCTCTGGATAAGAGATTCCCTCTGGAGGTCTCTCTGGAGAGAGCTCCAACTGGAGAGGAATATCAGAAAGAAGCAATCTTAACCAGACGTTGTGGGCCGTGAATATAGGAGACGTCCGTGATTTCTGGATTGGAACTGATAAAAAGAAGACCTTGTCCTCCTATATCTTAGGGGATAAGGTCCACCAAGCTGGAATGTGGCCGAGTCTTCAGGGAATAGAGAGCAGAGAAGATTGGGTCTACTCCACGAGGCCGAGTCATGCGGGGACCTCCGAAATAAGAGGAAGTCCTGACTTCCTCTCTGGAGATCGATCCTATAAATAGGTAAATTCGGAAATATATCCAGGTTAGACATTTTACACTTTACACTCTATTATACTGAATAAACACGCCTTTTCTTGATATTCTCTGAATTGATTTGAGATATTAAGGATCTTGAGATCCTTAA
Source organism: Galeopsis tetrahit (assembly GCA_963675135.1). Taxonomy (NCBI): domain Eukaryota; kingdom Viridiplantae; phylum Streptophyta; class Magnoliopsida; order Lamiales; family Lamiaceae; genus Galeopsis; species Galeopsis tetrahit. Next base: position 81,487,031 of record OY776128.1, read on the forward strand.
GAGATTTGATAAGCCCTATACTGACTTAGGCATCGGAGCGTCCACACCGGACTCCCCTCCGGTGTGTTCTTTGCAGGTCATTCGAAGATTCCAAGAGAAGATAATTTATTCGGGATCGTTATACACGTTCGGAAAGAAGGATATCCATTTCAGAGGATACTTAATCCTCCCGTGCAAATTTTGGCACATCAACTGGCGCCGTCTGTGGGAAAGAATTGAAAGATTTTCTCACGAGTTTCTACCTATCCAAGCAAATGGGTGGCGGAAATAAAACCTCCATTTCTGGAAAGAAGAATCTTCCAGGAGAAAATTCCCCCTTGCCAACTGATCCTCCGTTAAGGGGAGGCCGGGGAAAAGATCCAGTCCATGCACCTTCTGGATCGAATCCACCATTAACATCTACTCCAGGCTTAGATGACGAAAATCCTCTCCCGCCGGTCGGAGAGGGAATAACAGGGAATCTGGAGGCCCCTGAATCCCAAACCGCGGATCCTCAGCAAAAAGACACTCCAGACTCAGGTCCGCTCCTGATCTCTCCCGATCAACTGAACGCCCTCATCAAACAAGCTGTAGAAAAGGCCTTTGCTGACCAAAGAGACCGGATTCCTAGAGCTGCACCAGGGAACCTGGAGGCGCCTGTCCCCAGGCCCCAAGACGAAGCACCGGGAGCCTCCCAAGTGTTGTCCAAGGACATGGAGATGCGGGCAGAGGGAGATGATAAGGTGCCCTCACGAGCGGAGAGAAGCATCCCTCTTCGGAACACAAGAAGAAATGCAGATCTGGCACCCCGAGGTACAGAACCCCCTGAGACAGAAGAAAGTACGGATGATACCTACGGAGGGCCTGTCAGCGATCAACTATTGGCCTTACAGAAAGAGATGAGAGATATGAAGAAGCAGATGAGCAACCGAACCAGTAGATCTGCCCATGCCTCTGGATGTCAGTTCTCCCCTAACATATTACGGGATGAACTACCATTCAATTTCAAGCCCCTTAATTTTGAATACGATGGTACGGCAGACCCATACGAACATCTAGTGAGATTCGAGAATGCGGCACTGCTGCATCGCTATGGAGAGGGAATAAAGTGTAGAGTATTCCTAACCACTCTAGCAAAAGCCGCACAACAATGGTTCACCCAGTTGGAACCTAACACCATTCGATCCTGGGAGGAGTTCAGTGAGCTCTTCCTTCATCAATTTTCCAGTGCCCGGAGACAGCGGAGGGCCACTTTGACCCTCTTTAATTTGAGACAAGGAGAAAGTGAGAGTTTAACAGCCTTCCTTCGGAGGTTCAATCAAGCAGCTCTGGAGGTCCCTACCGCCTCTCCATAGGTGAAAATCAACGCTCTGACGAACGGATTGCGTGATGGAGACTTTTTCTCCTCCCTAGCCAAGAAGCCGGTTAAGAACTTTGACGAACTGCTGCACAGGGCAGAAAAGTACCTCACTCTGGAGGAGGTCCGGAAAGCGAAGAGGCTGGAGGTTAGACCACAAGATCGAGAGAGGAGAAGGGAGAGAGAGGGCCCCTCCAGACGGTTCAGTCCAGAAGTCCCCCGGACCTCCGAAGCAGTTAGAGACAGCAGCTCCTCCGGAGGTCCTCGATCCGGCCCTAGGGGGAGGTTCGAGAAATACACTCCCTTAAGAATTGAACCCGCTGAAGTGCTGGAGGTAGCAGGAGACCATCCAGATTTGAAGTTCCCGTATTCCAGGAGTCGAGGACCTCAGAAGCCTAAGTCTGATCGATTCTGCCGATTCCACAATGAATATGGGCATGATACGAATCAGTGTTACCATTTGAAAGATGAGATTGAGAGGATGATCCAGGCGGGTCATCTAAAAGAATTCATATTTAGAGACAGGCAAGGCCCTCGGGGGCAGAAACGAAAAGAACCTGAAAGAAAACCGAAGGAGAAGGAAACTAGAACTAGAGAGGCGATAGAGGATATACCCCCTCCACCGCCAAAGAGAGGAATAATTCATATGATCGTGGGGGGACCAGCAGATGGAGATTCCTTCCGAAAAAGAAAGCAGAACGTCCGAGCTCTAAAAGTGGAACAAGGAAGCCAATTAAGAGAAGTGGGACGCATGACAGAAACGCCCAATATCCGGTTTGGGCCGGAGGATGTTAAAGGAGTCAAAGAAGATCATAATGATGCTCTGGTGATCACTACTGACATAGCTGGATTTGATGTTGCCCGAATCTTCGTAGACACGGGGAGTTCGGCTGACATTATGTTTTTCGAATGCTTCAAGAGGATGGAGTTGAGTGTAAAGCTGCGTCCTGTGGATACCTCCCTGTATGGCTTCTCCGGAGGTGCCATCCAACCCTTGGGATCAGTAATGCTACAGGTAGGGTTGGGAGATGCTCCAGCCCGGAAAGTCCATTTGATAGAGTTCCTTATCGTGGACATCCCTTCATCATACAATGTCGTGATGGGACGACCCAGCCTGAACCTCTTTCAGGCAATCATCTCCACATTTCATATGAAAATGAAATTCCCTACCGCCGCTGGAGTGGGAGAAGTGAGAGGAGACCAATATCAAGCACGGAAGTGCTATGCAGAGTCTGTGAAGATGGCGGACAGAGCCCTGACTAAGGGCCTGGAGCGGACAAGAGGAGATGACCTTGAGGTCAAAAGGAAGAAAGTTGAGGAGGCAATACCTGAACAAGTGAATGTTAAAACGGACGAAGAGCTAATGAGCGTGGAGCTCTTCCCAGAGAAAATTGGCTTCACCACTAAGATAGGCACCCAACTGGGACCTGAACTCACAGAAAAGGTAATACTTACATTACGTCGAAATTCCGATATATTTGCATTTTCTCCAGCTGACATGACAGGGATCCCTCCGGAGATAGCAGTACATTGCCTTAATGTTGATCCTAAGGCAAGACTTGTGAAGCAGAAACTACGAAATTTTGGGATTGAAAAGAATAATATTGTGAAAGAGGAAGTCGAGAAGCTATTGAAAGCAGGGCACGTGGTAAAAGTCCAATTTCCAGAATGGCTCTCTAATGCCGTGCTGGTACCTAAGGGGGGAGGAAAATGGAGAATGTGCATCGACTTCAGAGACCTCAACAAAGCATGCCCTAAAGACCACTATCCGCTACCAAGGATAGACCAATTAGTAGATGCAACCTCAGGCTTCGAGTTGTTGAGCATGATGGATGCATACCAGGGGTACCACCAGATCCAACTGAACCCTGCAGATGTCCCTAAAGTATGCTTCATAGCAGCCTGCGGAACGTTTGGATACGTTCGGATGCCATTTGGGCTAATCAATGCTGGAGCGACATACCAAAGGATGGTCGATGCTGTCTTCCGAAGGCAGCTGGGGAGAAATATGGAGATATATGTAGATGATATGTTGGCCAAAAGCATAAAAGCGGACCAGCACGTAGAGGATCTGGAAGAAATTTTCCAAGTAATCAGAGAGAACGGCATCAAGTTGAACCCAGCTAAATGTTCTTTTGGAGTAAAATCAGGGAAGTTCCTCGGATACATGGTCACTCAGAGGGGTATAGAGGTGAATCCAGCTAAGGTGAAGGCTGTACTGGATATGCAGCCACCAAGAAATATAAAGGAGCTCCAGACGCTCAATGGGAGGATCACAGCGTTGAGCAGATTCATAGCTAGATCTGCTGAGAAAAGTCATCCCTTCTTCAGAATTCTCAAGAAAGGAACCAAATTTGAATGGAATGAAGCGTGCCAAAAGGCCTTTGAAGATTTGAAATATCATTTATCCCAGTTGCCGAAGCTAACGAAGCCTTCTCCAGGAGATACCCTCATCTTGTATCTCTCCGTAGGAGAGTTCTCACTGAGCACTGCCCTAGTCAAGGAAGAGGGATCTCTGCAGCACCCTATCTATTATGTCAGTAAGCTCATTCAAGGAGCCGAAAATCGATATTCAGAAATTGAGAAGGCTGCTCTGGCCGTGGTAGTTACAGCGCGAAGGCTGCGCCCATATTTCCTTTCTTATAAAATACTGGTCCGCACTAATTACTTGCTGAAACAGGTCATAGGACGAGCAGACCTCTCTGGAAGGATGGTGAAGTGGGCAATCGAGCTCCAAGAATATGACGTGGATTTTGAGCCACGGAAGGCTATAAAAGCCCAAGTTTTGTCCGATTTCATCCAAGAATCGACCAAGCCGGAAGAAGTTGAAAGATGGAAAGTGTATGTAGATGGCTCGGTAACCCTGAGTGGATGTGGAGCAGGGATTGTGCTAACAGGCCCGCAAGGAGAGGACCTGCAATTTGCAGTGAGATTTCAATTCATGACCTCAAATAATGGAGCAGAGTACGAAGCTTTGATCAGAGGAATGGAGATGGCATTAGAATTGGGAGCTCCAAAGGTAACTCTATACTCAGACTCCCAATTAGTTGTTCAGCAGGTGAATGGCGAATACGTAGCCAAAGATAGCAGAATGGCTGCTTATTTGGAACGAGCCAAAAAAGTGATGGGCAAATTCCAAGAGTGCGAGGTAGTCCAGATACCTCGAGAGAAGAACATACAAGCGGACAGCCTCTCCAAGCTCGCTAGCTCCGCAGAGTTTGATGGAAAAGGAACAGTAACCCTAGTAGTGGCAGAAAGAGAGACTCTGGAGAACCCCATTGGTTCTATTGAAGAGGAAGACGATTGGAGAAGAGATATATGGATAGAACTCACCAAGGGAGCAGACGCTCCTACCACTAGAGAGACCCGAGCCCTTCAGATCAAGTATTGTCTTATTGGAGGGCATTTGTACAAAAAATCATTCACACACCCATATCTGAGGTGTATATCGATTCGAGAGGCTATGTACACACTCAAAGAAATCCACGAAGGGGATGCAGCTAGTCACGAAGGATACAAAGCAGTGGTGAAGAAAGTTTTAAGGGCTGGATTATATTGGCCCTCCATGACAAGAGACGCTAAGGAGTTCGTGAGAAAATGTGTAAAGTGTCAGAAAAATGGCCCATTGATAAGGACCCCTGCGGAAGAGATGGGAGCAATGCATTCTCCCTGTCCCTTCGCTAAATGGGGAATCGATCTAGTAGGACCCTTCCCTCCAGCCTCCGGAGGAAGAAAGTTCCTGATAGTAGCAGTGGACTATTTTAGCAAATGGGTGGAAGCTGCTCCCCTAGCTACGATAGACGAGGAGAATGTGATTAAATTCCTAAGAAAGCAGATTTGTTGCAGATTCGGAGTACCCAGAATATTGGTCTCCGATAACGGAACCCAGTTTAACGGAGAAAATGTGCGAGGATGGTGTGCAAGACTGAACATAATACAAAGATTCACCTCTGTAGCTCACCCTCAAGCCAACGGACAAGTGGAGGTCACTAATCGAACGATAGTGGACGGTATCCGAACAAGACTAACGAAGATAGGAGGGGGATGGGTAAACGAGCTAGATAATGTGTTGTGGTCATACAGAACCAGTCCGAAGACAGCAACGGGAGAGTCCCCGTTTCAGCTAGTCTACGGAGCTGCGGCGGTGATACCTCCAGAGGCAGTATTGCGATCACATCGAATCGCCCAATTTGAGGAACATCAGAATGAAAGATTGATGAGAGAGGCCCTAGATTTGATGGAAGAAGAAAGAGAAATGGTCAGAGTGCGGGCTGAAAGATATAAAAGCCGAATTAAAGCCGCATACGACCGAAAGGTGATCCCGAGGTCCTTCAGAGAAGGCGATCTAGTACTAAGGAGAGCTGATGCCCTAAAAAACACAGGAAAGTTAGAGCCCAACTGGGAGGGGCCTTATAGAATCACACAGGTACTGAAAGGAGGAGCATATAGACTGCAGAGTATGGAAGGGGTCGACATAGCCAGACCCTGGAACGTTTGCCATTTGAAGAGATTCTTTATTTGAAGAAAGTGTAAGGTCTTGAGACCATTTATGACTTTTGTTTCGTGATTTTTTGCATGGATTCATATTTTGCTTGATGTATTTTTGCGGCTTCACCGGAGCTCTTTTTCCCTCTCTACGGCTTTCCCCTTTGGGGTTTTTCCGTATGGAGGTTTTTAATGAGACCGGCGTAGGTTATCTATGGCCTATGTTGAAAATTGACAATAAATCAATGAAGTCTTATTCCCTTTTGATGGAAAAACTATTCAGAATTATTATGTCCTGCTTATCTTTCTCGTATTTGAATGTGCGATGTATAAATATAACAATAAAGAGAGTGAGAAACACTCAGAGGCCTAGAGGCCGAGGTGCTCCAGAGAGCCCTCATCTTACTTGAGACCCAAGTGGGTTACTGAAATGAGAAGATTTTATGAATTAAAATCTTTTAAGAAAAAGAGTGAGAAACACTCAGAGGCCTAGAGGCCGAGGTGCTCCAGAGAGCCCTCATCTTACTTGAGACCCAAGTGGGTTACTGAAATGAGAAGATTTTATGAATTAAAATCTTTTAAGAAAAAGAGTGAGAAACACTCAGAGGCCTAGAGGCCGAGGTGCTCCAGAGAGCCCTCATCTTACTTGAGACCCAAGTGGGTTACTGAAATGAGAAGATTTTATGAATTAAAATCTTTTAAGAAAAAGAGTGAGAAACACTCAGAGGCCTAGAGGCCGAGGTGCTCCAGAGAGCCCTCATCTTACTTGAGACCCAAGTGGGTTACTGAAATGAGAAGATTTTATGAATTAAAATCTTTTAAGAAAAAGAGTGAGAAACACTCAGAGGCCTAGAGGCCGAGGTGCTCCAGAGAGCCCTCATCTTACTTGAGACCCAAGTGGGTTACTGAAATGAGAAGATTTTATGAATTAAAATCTTTTAAGAAAAAGAGTGAGAAACACTTAGAGGCCTAGAGGCCGAGGTGCTCCAGAGAGCCCTCATCTTACTTGAGACCCAAGTGGGTTACTGAAATGAGAAGATTTTATGAATTAAAATCTTTTAAGAAAAAGAGTGAAAAACACTCAGCGGCCTAGAGGCCGAGAGGCTCCAGAGAGTCCTCACCATACTTGAGAATTGCAAAGACTAGATAATGAAGAAAACAGGTTTTATGATTCAGGAGGCAAGAGAAGAGGGAAGATGATACCCCACAACCAAGTCACCTGAAACCAAAACACTATGCAGCCGAGAAATAATTCCAGAATAGCCTACAAGACCAACAAAAAGGGGGGGAAGAGAATACACCTCCAACACATTCCTTGCTGATCCTGTAAGCTATTCATGCAAGAAAGAAAAAGACAACAAAACATGCAACATCAAGCTAGCAGGATTACTACAAAAGCCCCCACATATCCAGGAGTGTGGGGTCCCCTACAGAGTATGAAGAGCAAATGTTATGAGCAGAAAATAAAGAGTGTAGCAGAACAACAGAAAAATAAATTGTTTATGGTGATCAGGAATATGAAAATTTAAACTGCTTGTTCAACAGCAGTTCCCTCGGCAACAGCCACCTCAACCTCAGTTCCTCCAGCTCCTCCAGCAGCATCCTCCTCCTCAGCAACATGATCGCTAGATCCTCCACCTTCCTCCGGATCCTTCATACTCCCCATAGCATCAGCAGGGCCGGTCCCTCCATCCACCTCTGTTACCGCTTGTGGAGCAGAAGCATAAGGATAAATAAGCGGCTCCAGAGGCTTCAGCTCAGCCATACCCATCTTGGCAGCCTGTAGCTTGGCAATAGCTTGGCCCATCCCGGGTAGCCACCAAGGACTGTCCGGACTCTCCTGAGGATCCCCTAGGAACTTTGGAGGAGCAGCGAGTCGATCTAGATGAAACTCACGAGAATAAGTCCCATCGAATCCCGGGGCTGAATGCTCGGCGACGGCGTTACTGAAACCATGATCGATAAAATGAGGAATATGAGGCCCCATGGCACAGAGAAAGCTCGAGCTCTTCAGGAAGCTGGACAACCATTGAGTATGAAGAGTTTCTAAGAACTCTTGGCCCAAGGGAGAAGTGAATAGGGACTCAATGCAAGCTCGCACCCCAACATCCGGCAGCTCCTGTTCCATCCGCTTTGCCTCCTGTTCCATCCGCCTTGCCTCCTGCTCCATCCGTTCCACCTCATGCACCAGACGCTTGATCCTGATGACATCTTGCTGGCTTTGGGTCCGCAAGAAGGACAACTCCTCGGATAAAGCCTGTGCTCGCTTATGAGCCTCCTCCTTTGCCCTAGTCATATCCTTGAGGGACAGTTGGAAGGAGGACACCTCAGCGCGGAGAAGCTCAAGTTCAGCCACTAGTTCGACACCTCGGTCGAGTATCTTGGCATAAGTAACGCCGAACTACAAAGAAAAGAAATATGATGTTGGAGAAGTAAAGAAAATAAAGATTGCGAAGACAAGAAAGAATAGAAGATACCTCTGCGAAGAGATGAGCACCATGGAGCAGTTGGTCCTCAGGAGGGGAGGAATCAGATGAAGCGGTAGCATGGGAAGGAACGAGACATCGGTCAATGAGACGGTGGAGAAGTTCATAGGGAGAGGAGGTTCTGTCAAGAGGAGTACAGGGCGTTTTTCCCTTCTTTTTCTTAGAGGTCCCACAGTCAGCAACAATGGCGTTGACAGCCGAACGGGTTCTTTTAGCAACTGAACCGGGGACCTGAGTGGAAGAGCTAGGAAGAGGAGGAATTTTTGAGGAACCTTCTGGAGCCGGAGTCTTAGCAGGGCTCTCAAGAGCGGGAGACGGAGGAGCCTGGGGAGGATTTTCTGAAGCAGATAACACGGGGGTCTTTACTATGCTGAGAGCAGGAGCATCCCGAGAGATATGAGTTAGCCAACTCATCTCTGAAAATAACCAAGAAGACACTCAGAATGCATGAAAATAACCATATGCAAGAAATAAAAACACAGCAGTGGAAGATTCTTTACCGTCTTGGGGATCTAAAGGGAAATCTTGAGAAGAAAAACCAAAGTGGGAGAGGATGCGAGGATTTTTGCAAATATCAACAAGGTCAAAATAGTCATTCAGACGGACGTGAGCGTTGAGGTTGCTCATAACAGTATGATTGGAAACAGAGTAAGCTTTTAAAGGAGGAGGGATCACGCCGGGATTATGGAACAACCAATCCCCGTGAGGAAATGGCCAATCAGTAGGACTCGTGACGAAGAAATAATAATTTCGCCAGGACGAGTCTTCTTCATGGAATTTTTTCAGGAATTTGCAAACACGGGACCTCCGTCCACTGACATAGAAAAAACCGTCATTAACCTTGCAGGAATGCTGGCTCAGAAATAGCTCAGCGGTTGGGTCGCCTCTATTCCCTTTCACCAGGATGAAAAAGCCTATCATGGTGCGGATCGCGTTTGGAGTAAATTGGTTGAGAGGAATCTGCATGCGAGTCGATATCGCAGCCAAATAAGGGTGGATCGGAAATCGCAGTCCCGCTCTAAGATGTGCTTCGAAAAAAGTAAGGGTTTGGGGCTGGGATATATCGGGGCGTTCATTTAAGCAGGGGGCGCGAAAGGTGTACTCAGAAGGAAAGCTATAAGCATGAGCAAGACTAGCTAAATGGGTACGATCGATCTGTGAAGCAAGAGAAATTTTATCCTCTGGACTCCCCACCAGAGAGGGAGTCGCTTCGGAAGAATTCTGGCTAGCAGAGGGACTCGACATCGATTTATAGTGCTAATAAAAGAAAAAAAAGGGATAGCTGGGTTACCTTGAACAGAAGAATTATGGAATCAAGCGGGACGGCCGGCGATGGCGAGAGCTTGAGAAGAAGAACACCAGGGGATAAAGATGAAGACGACGAGAATTTTCTGGGAGAATGAAGTTTGAAAAGAAAAAAGAAGAAAGAAGGGGCAGTTGCGTGGAGTAAATGAGGAGAGATAGGGGGAAAATCGAGAACTTTCCTCGGGAGGATAACGAGGCAGCGAAAAGGGGGCGCGTGTGAGCCCACGCGCGGAAGCCGAAAAGCCTTCCAGGAAAGAAGGCGGGAAAAGTCTTTGGAGGAGATAATATTTTGAAACTTCCTCTCCAAAGCGAAGAAATACACGTCTCTCCAGAAAGACCTTCATACGAAGTTCTTAGAAATTTTTCTACTCTCACAAAAGATATCTTCCTTTTACGAGAGTAGGGGGGAGTAGATGATGCGGCCTAAAAATGTTACCTAATAAGAAGTCGACACGTGTATAAAAGGTAGCGTCGAGATGGAAGGACAGGATTATTTATTACTCTCTGGATAAGAGATTCCCTCTGGAGGTCTCTCTGGAGAGAGCTCCAACTGGAGAGGAATATCAGAAAGAAGCAATCTTAACCAGACGTTGTGGGCCGTGAATATAGGAGACGTCCGTGATTTTTGGATTGGAACTGATAAAAAGAAGACCTTGTCCTCCTATATCTTAGGGGATAAGGTCCACCAAGCTGGAATGTGACCGAGTCTTCAGGGAATAGAGAGCAGAGAAGATTGGGTCTACTCCACGAGGCCGAGTCATGCGGGGACCTCCGAAATAAGAGGAAGTCCTGACTTCCTCTCTGGAGATCGATCCTATAAATAGGTAAATTCGGAAATATATCCAGGTTAGACATTTTACACTTTACACTCTATTATACTGAATAAACACGCCTTTTCTTGATATTCTCTGAATTGATTTGAGATATTAAGGATCTTGAGATCCTTAAGAGATTTGATAAGCCCTATACTGACTTAGGCATCGGAGCGTCCACACCGGACTCCCCTCCGGTGTGTTCTTTGCAGGTCATTCGAAGATTCCAAGAGAAGATAATTTATTCGGGATCGTTATACACGTTCGGAAAGAAGGATATCCATTTCAGAGGATACTTAATCCTCCCGTGCAAATTTTGGCACATCAATATAGTAAATTGACTTCTATCTCTCTAGCGTTGTGACGGTAGGACCAGAAGTGAAATTTTCTATATTCATATACATATCAATGGTATAAAATGCATGTATTATATTTTTCAAGATATATTATCCACAAATTAAACCTGGACACACAATTTTTATTCATGAGATCCCAATCTCCAAATTTCCAAGAAAAAATGCAAAGTAAAATTGCACACATGGGAAATTACTGCATCCTCAAATATTTCCAAAAAAAATCAACAAACAAAGATTATTTACAATAATGCCATTGTGGAAAATAAATAATGATCAATCAAGCCCACTTGGCCAAAAGAGACATACAACCAGCACCAAGTAGAAGTGAAGCATTTGCCCCAAGTTGAAGTTTTCCATTATTTTGCAATTTAGGACTCATAAAATCAGCTGCAAGAAGATCAACCAAGGCCATGTAAATTAGTATTCCAGCTGATGCTGCATTGAAAACCCCTTCTATGATAAGAGCCGTCGGGCTCGTCTCGCTGTAGATGTTGCTTATTCCGATGCCAATGGCGATCCCGCTTGGAGTCGTAATCGAGAAGAAAAGAATCATCATTATCGTAGCCCGTGATTTAAATCTTGCCTACATGGGAAAAACGGATAGTAATTATCCGAGGATGCACACTGAATAAACTTGATTACACGGGATAAAATCTTTTTCCGTTCCATAACTTTTCACCTTTTTCAAAATAGTCCTAAAAAACGTACATAAATGTACGAATTTGGTCCCAGTTATTTTTTATATGCACCAATTTCGTCATAGTCGAATTCCTCGGAACGACGTCGTTTTTTATCATGTGCTCAGCAAGGGGACAGTCGATTTTGGCGACATTGCTGATAAAAAACGACGTCGACAACTTTGTGACAAAATTGATATATACAAAAAATAATTGGAACTAGATTCGTACATTTTTTTCTTTGACCATTTTGAAAATTGAAAAAGGTGAGAAGTTAGGGACATTTTTTTTTTCTATTACATACTCCCTCCGTCCCGGAGGAACTTGCACCCTTTGACCGGCACACATTTTAAGAAATGTGTAAGAAAAGGTGTAATGATTGATGTTTTGAGGGGTAGTTTTGTAAACTTTTATGAATAAAGTAAAGTAAAAAGTAGATTGAGTGTGCAAAAGTAATGACATATGGGTAAATATGAGTATATTTTAAAGGTGCGGGTTGTGAAGATATTTCCTTTTATGGAGTGTGCAAATTGGTATGGAACATCCATATATGGAAAGTGTGCAAATTCCTGTGGAACGGAGGGAGTATCATATATACTTGTATTTTTATGCTTGATGATAATGATAATATGTACCTGAGTTATACATCCTCCAAGACCTATGCCTTCAAAGAGTTGATGAAAAGTCAATGCAGCAATTAAAGGTTTTATAGTCTTGGGGCTTTCTGAAGCTCCTAGAGCAATTCCAATTATCACAGAGTGGACTATGATTCCCAACTCCAAAACCTTCAATCGATCATAAATGTAAAATTAATAAAAATTGATACAAATTAAAAAGATAAAATATTATAGAATACTGAAATCAGTCAGTACTGAGTGACAAAAAAAAAAAAAAAAAGAAGGAAACGAGTCACAAGAGAGGCCGGGACACTCCGACAGAATTACATTTAGCACGAAAAGCAAGCTCGTTAGCAAAAGAAACCACGATCTACCCAACAAAGATCGCAATGCGAATGAGATCACATGTTCTAATTTTAATGTTCCATGTCTTATTCCACTATATATGGATGATTGACATATATCATATATATTAAAAAATAATTAACATCTTATAATATTACGTGCGGCACGTGTTAAAAAATCAGTAGGATGAAATACCAATGAAACACAAAAAAATATGTAATGAACATCTTATAGAATCGAACCGACAATAATGGGCGGCTGAGGATTAATTGTATTCAATCTAACTATTTAGATTTTTCTAATAGTTAAGTATACAAATACAATTAATTACATATTGGTGAAACTAACCAAATAGACAATGAAATGATTAACACATGGCCCCTCGCTACTCTGGACATGACCGAGTAGAATAAAAAAAAATTCGATTAATAATAAGATAATAAATTGTTTAAAAACCATAGATTAAATTTAAATCTATTGAATCTCACATCAATTGTAAGTAAGTAGTTGATTTTTAATTTGTGTTTATCATTTAATGCAACAAGAAATTAAATAACTCCATCCTTTTGTGTTTATCATTTAATGCAACGTGAAATTAAATAACTCCATCCTTTTGTGTTCATCATTTAATGCAACAAGAAATTAAATAACTCCATCCTCAACTTCATCATCAACAAAATTTCCATTTATTTCTATAATAAATTGAATTAAAATTTACTGATCATCACAAATTTTTTTTTTTATATAATTCAATGAATTAATTTAAATAAAAAAAATTTGGCTGATACAAAGTTGGATTTACAGTTGCTTAATATATTTATGTTTTTACTCAATAATAAAATATAGTCCCAATTGAAAATCATAATCTTTTCGCAAATTGCAATCTAAAAAAAAAAGGCAAATATTTATGTGTATCAATTGCATACATGTAACTGGTATCATTTGATTCATTTTTTTTAAATGGGTGAATGTTATTCATAAGTTATTGTAAATACAATATAATATTAGTTCAAATAGAGTATAATATTAATTTAAATACAGTATAGTATTAGCTCACATATTGTATAGTATTAGTTTAATATTATTGCAAGAATGTAACCCAAAAAAAAACCTAAACTTAAATTGTTTATTGCAATTTGAACAAACGGATAAATTTTCTTATGCTCGAAATTGATGTGTCGCCTACCTTACAATGATTAATAAGTTGTATTAACAAGTTTAGATTGGTTTCAATGACAATGAATAATTTTGCTCATCATATCTAGCTATGAGCGAATCTACTCATCGGATCGATCGAATTGACCGATTTTGTGTACCAAAATTCAAAAGTTTAGAATAAATTGCAATTTTCGAAAAGGTTGTGATTTCATATATAATACTCCCTCCGTCCCACAATAACTTTCACACTTTCTTTTTTTGGACGTCCCATAATAACTTTCACACCCTTAAAATGGAAAATTCTTTATAAACTCCACCCTCACAATATTCTCAATTTTACACAAATGCCATTACTTTTTCTCCACACATACACAAAAGTCAACTCATTTATTTACTTTATACATAAAGGTTTACAAAATTACCCCTCAAAACTCCACTCATTATTACACTTTCTTAATATTTGTGCCCATCTACCTATGCAAATTAATATGGGACGGAGGGAGTATTAAAAATCTCTTTTATTAAAACATGTTACATAAAATATAATTCAATGATCAATATATATACCTGTGAAATTACACGATGACGAAGGAGATCATTTTCGCCCGAATCAATTTCCGACACTGACCCATGTGCATGGCCATGTGTGGCATGGCTATGAGCCGGAACCGCCGTCTCTTCGTCGGCGCCGCCCTCCACCTCCGCCTTCACCCTCGACCGCCTCCGGTAGTACGACATTGCGTACGTGTCAACCATGAGTGTCCCAATCCCGGAAACCATAGCGATGAAGCCCGTGAACGGGAACTCCCCCCACGGGCTTCCATTAAGGCACGGCGACGTCAAGCTATCGAAAGCGTCCGGTAGAATGTGAACGAATCCGGTCGAGAGAATAACTCCGGCCGCGAATGCCTTCACGATGAAAAAAAGATTCCTCTCGGGACTCAGGGCCGGAAACTTCTTTCCGGCCATTGGTAGGCAGACGCCAAATGCGCCTGCTACGAAGATGGATGCCATTGCCGCCATCTTGTATTTAAGGGACAGACTTTTGTTTCTGTCCCCGTCTTTGGGGTCACAAGTACATTCCCCGAGGACATTTGGAAAAAAGAACATTATGATGAAGAAAACATTTCTCATCATTGCACTTGATTTTTCCATGATGTTAGAACTTGATAATAGAATTGAACAAAATGTGAGCCTTTTAATTGAGAGAGCCAATATACAAAGTCAATGAGTTATGTAGCTAATTCACAAGTCAATGAGTTATGTAATTAAACAAGTACAGTACTATCTATATTTATATAAACGAAATGTGCACATAATTACAACATAGATCCTAATTGTTAATTATTACTCTGTATTTTAATTAATTTTACAAAGAAATACACACAAGAAGTAAATGACACTTGATAAGATCTTAGTGTTGAACTCTATCGAAGAGGTCTAAATTTTGATAGTTACACCCAAAATATTATCACTAGCAATACTTTGAGTCCACACCTTAAAATAGATTTTTAATCAGATCTAAAATAAAATGTACTTGATCAGATACGAAAAAACACACACAGTTACACTGTAAGAAAAATAGTTTTTAGTTATAAAATCGTCACATTATTGTTTCTCTAGTTAAAGTCTTTAGTGACATAAAAATTGTGAACTAATTACAGGACCAATCACTAAAAGTCAAATTTTCGAGAAACTATAATGATAAAATTTATGTCATTAAAAGTCCATTTTTTTATAATGATACTAAATTACTGAAAAACACAATATTTGCGCTTCAATCAGAATCAGTTAAGATATTCGGGTCTCACCAATGAACATACAAGGAAAACGTCTTTCAAGTTATGACATTTAGTTGCGAGAGACAAGTAAAATTTAGAGTTAGAATGTCGACATTTTGCAGGGTTTTTAATGAGCGACGAAAATTTCAAGACACGTATGTGCAAATTAAAAATGATTATTATTATTTTTTATTTGGCTAATTTAATGTTTGTTAGTCAACGTCAATTTCATATGCGACGCAAACTAAACGCAAAAGGCATCATTTGAACGGCATGGATTCGTCGTATTTGGTCTATCCATTTATTGGGCCTTGTTTTTAGCCTTTTTTTTATTGGGCCCACTAATTCTTTTAAGCCTTAATTTTTATTTTGGGCTTTCTTTAAAGTTTTTTTTTTTTTTTGTTCTGCGCCTTGGTCTTAGTTTAGGCATAAAAGACAATATTTTAAATGTCATAACATTCAATCACTAATATTAACATTTTACATTCACAATCACGTCGAATTATATGGATAAATGATATGATACCAGTTAATAAGTAAATAGGTGATATAATATTAGTTTCATATATATGGGGCAAATGATACAAATAAGTATTACTCATTACTTAAATATAACTCCTACGACAAAAGCATTATTAACATTTACTCGTCCCAAAAATGTTTGCACCACTTTATGGACACATAAATTAAGAAAAAAGTGTAATAAGTGAAATGTTGAGAAATAATTTTATAAACTCTATAAATAAAAGTAAAGTAAATAATTGGATTGAGGGTAAAAGTAATGATATATTGTGAGGGTGAGATTTATGAAAAAAATAATAATTTAGATGTGTAAATAATTGTGGGACAAACGAATAAAGAAATAATGCAAACAGTTAAACATATATATAGTATAGAGTGAATTTGTCAAAGTAATGTATGTGTTGTTTCTCTATTGATAACATAATTAACCCATCCAACAAATAAAAAAGAGAGGGAATTTGTCAAAGTTATGTATGTGTTTCTTTAGGTTAGTTAATTGCAAGATTTAAACAATTAAACGAAGTTTAAATACGAATTTATGTTTGCGATTTTATTTAGAAATAAAATTAAAATTTATAGTTTAAAAAATAGTCCAAACAAAAGAAATGGTTCAGTTGTCTTGTCTGTACCTAGGAGAGAAGAATAGGTAGTACAACTGTAGGGAATTAATTTGTATGGACAAGTTTGTAGGCAAGACTTTGACTTCAAAGTAAACCATTCTTTTTAAAAGTTAGCTAAGTTTGTAGCCTAGTTTCTCAAAGGGTTTTTTATCTTGCAAATCTCAAATCTTTAGGTTATTGTCTTCTACGTTTACTACAAATCTTTAGGCTGTCCAAAGGGGTGGGAGTAATAGTACAATCTGTAATAGGTTGTACTCGCGAGTAATACAATTTTAACCGTTTAAAAGAAATTACAAATTAATTTTGATATTATAGTAACATATATAGTAAAATAATACGTGAATATATAGAATAAATAAAGTTTGAAGACTATTTCGCAATGAAGGTAGCAGTTCAATTATCTTGATCATATGAAATGTTCCAAAAAATCAGTGTACTCCCTCAATTCTAGTAAAAGTTACTCAAAAAAAAATCTGTCTCATTTAATGAAAACTATTCATTTACTTTTCGATAAACTACTTCTTCTCAAATTTCATTATATTCTTCTTTATCACAATCATATATCACCTCTAATCACATCATATTTCTTAACTTACGTAATTGAAGCGGGTCGATACTTGCAATAATTGTGTGGACATATTGGGAGCTTGACAACATTGACTTCAGAGTAAACCATTCTTTTGATTTTTTATTTTTATTTTTTTTAGGAACATTATTTTTAGTAGAATAAGTTAGTCAAGTCATCTCAATATTCCTATTCCTCCATCATTCTAATCCACAAGTTCACGTCTCACTCTTGATTTATTTTCCCATTTTACCTTTTTTTTTTTTTTTTTTTTCTTGTTGAGATTATTTTCATCTAGACACATTTATAATTGCCCAAATACACGAAACTACACAATTTTCTTATCCTCAGAAATCTCTTTTTGATTCTTTTACATGAATTTGTTCAATTAATTTTAGCCTTATGAAATAAAAAGACACCGGTAATATGATTAGGGGTGGTTCGGGATACCAAACCATATTGATATCATATAGTCATATCGAAAATTTTGGTATGAAAAATTACATATGTACAGTATCGAAAATTTGATATATCGTTCCATATTGAATTTGATACATGCATGTCGAAATTATTGAAGTAATGTTTTATATTGTTATATCGATTCATACAAGCATTATATTATTTTATATTGAAATAATGAAATAAATTATTTAAGTTTTATTTTATTTTTTAATTTAAGAAAAAAAGTTACTTTTATTAAGATTTTGTTATGGTATATGACTATTTTTCATATTCTTTTTTTTTTAGTATTTCAATAATTTATATGAAAAGTGTATGTATGGACGTGCAAAATGTGTGCATGTACGAACCTGAAATATGTATGCACAAAATGTGCACGTTCTAACGTGCAAAATTCGTGCACATACTGACATGCAAAAAAATTGCAGGTAGGGACGTGAATTATACATATATATCAACAAAAAGTGTGTATATAATGGAGAAGAAGAGGGTCATTAATATTATGGTTCGTGTATTATATTGAACCTTGCCTAAATGAAGAAGAATTTTTTTTTTGAATAAATTAGACATAGATGGTTTAATTTTGACAATCAAATACTTACAAATTAATTCATATATATATTTGTATGAGTAATTTGACGAAAGATGTGTGATACAGTTTATAGTGTGACGAAAAATATGTGATAAAATATTTTTTTCTTATAGTAAATAAAATATAAATGTCATGTGCACATTTTTTGCACGGTATGTACGTGCACATTTCGTGCACATATGTATATACGATATGTATATGCATATTTTAATATATAATATTTTTTTGAAACTACTAGCTCTCGTCTAACTCTAACATACTACTATATATCCAAGATTAATATATTAATTTACATCTGGGTTTTCATTTCAGGCAAAAGTCCAAATAATTTTTTGCAATATTCAGCTAGGGTTCATTAATATTAATATTCTCTCTTCCTCCTTCACGTATACTCACAATACATAGTCCAATTTCTTAATTTCATATGTTACTGTCCCCGGCTATTTCCCAAAAACAGTAACCAAAAAAATTCAAATAATTTCAATTATTGAATCCTGCAGATTATATATTAGAAAATTAATATATATATAACAATTAATTCTTAACCTTTCTACAAGTTCGAATTTTTAGATGGGAGGTTGAACGAGTTAGCAAGTTTTCTTAGTGATCTCATAACCATATATATATTAAACAGGACTCTGGAATAATGTGATTAAATATTTGACTATAATAATTAATATACACAATAAAATAAATAATCTTTTTAACCTACTATATATAAAAAAGGCTCTGTACCTAGCTATAGCTAAAACTTGCTAGTAATCATTTCATTTCACACATATGGACGACAGTGCCCTCTCTGGAAGAAAAGGGAAATATATCCACAATTAGAGATTTGAATTAATTGATGATGCATGTGATGATTTTTTTCGTTTTTTCAAGTTTAGGGTTATGTTTGGGCTGTGATTATTTTTACTTATATGAAATTTTAATTAATTGGCCTGCCTGCCTATATTGATTTATTTGAGCTTTGGATTTTTATACTTAGTAGGACTAACTAAATTTTCAATCTCTAGCTAATTCCAGCTACTAGGGGTTGTTTCAATTAATTCATCCACCCCCACTACGAGACATAATTGTATAGATCGATCTTGGACTATACATTCAATTACGACTTATAATCCATATCGATTTGTTTCATTTGATGAATGTGTAAAGATTAATTAATTAAAATTCAATTAATTTTAGTCTATTCCTAATTAATACTCCCTCCGCCCCACCCCCACAATAAGTTGTGATACATCCATTTTCAGATTTAAAATTAATCAAGTTAGAACACACATTCTACCAATGTATAATTATTTGACTAATTACACTTAATTGGAAGTAATATTGTGTGGTGTATAATTATTTGACGATAGATGTGTGACACGTTTTATAGTGTGACGAAAATGTGATAAAATATTTTTTCTTATAGTAAATAAAATATAAATGTCATGTGCACATTTTTTGCACGGTATGTACGTGCACGATCCGTGCGTGCACATTTCGTGCAAATATGTATATACGATATGTATATGCATATTTTAATATGATACATGTTAATCATCAATATAATATAATATAATAAAATGTGGAACACGAGGAGGGACACATATCGCCCCCAACTGAAGCCACCCATTGCTCTGCATTCTAGGGCTCATGAAATCGGCGAAAAGTAAATCGACCAGGGCCATGTACACCAGTATGCCCGCTGATGTTGAATTGAAGACTCCTTGCAAAATGAGCATGGTGGAGCTCGTTTCACTATAGGCATTGGTTATCCCGATGCCTATAGCGATGCCCGTGGGAGTCGTAATTGAGAAGAAGATGGTCATCAGTACTACCGTTCGAGCATTAAACCTTGCCTAAATAGACGAGAAAAAAAATATATCTAAATTGAATAATTTAGTTTTAATAATCTACTTAATAATAATAGGTAATACCTGTGTAATGCACCCTCCGAGGCATCCAAGGCAATACCAATAATAACCGAGTGCACTATTATTCCAAGCTCCAAAACCTAGCTTGGATCAAAATTTAATTAAAAAATTGTAACTATTTTCTTTATAATAAAATGATGTAACAAACAAATAGTACTGATGTAAATTTGCCGTACAGGGCTTCTGCATGTATTTATTATTTAAGGATAATTCATGAAACTAAAATTTTAAAAACTAACTGAATAGGGAGTAATTTTTACTGACCCCACTTTCGAAAAAAAAAAAAAGGAAAAAAATATGATACATGTTAATTATATGATACATTTCATGCACATATGTATATACGATATGTATATGCATATTTTAATATGATACATGTTAATCATCAATATAATATAATAAAATGCTAAATTAAAGATCGGCGTCATTCTATCGACAGGCTTCATCCACATTTTAATTGTCGGACGCGTTCGAGAGCTTAACCTCCCCGTGCCTCCTGGAAAAGCCGTGGGGCGATTTCCCCTTTGCCGGGTTCGTCGTCATGCTCGCGGCCATCGGGGGTGGACACCTACGCCACCTCCTATTTTACGCGCCGAGCCGCCTGTCCACTGCTTCCTATGAAGAGAAGGCCGAGCCCGACGCTTTCCGACGACACCGTCCTCCTACTACACCAGTAATATGATTTGGGGTGGTTCGGTATACCAAACCATATTGATACTATATAGTCATATTGAAAATTTTGGTATGAAAAATTACATACTTACTGTACCGAAAATTCGATATACCATTTCATATTGAATTTGGTACATATCGAAATTATTTAAGCAACGTTTTATATTGTTATATCGATTCATACCAGCATTATATTGTTTTATACTGAAATAATGAAATAAATTATTTAAGCTTTATTTTATTTTTTAAATTAAGAAGAAAAATATAAAATTATAATTTTATTAAGATTTTGTTATGGTATACGGTATGACTATTTTTTATATACTATATTTTTTTCAGTATTTCAATAATTTACATGAAATGTGCATGTACGAGCGTGCAAAATGTGTGCATGTACGGACCGTGCGTAAAATATGTATGCACAAAATTTGCACGAAATGTACACCTACATGCGTGCAAAATATTCTGAAGCACTATAACTCCAAGCTCCAATACCTTCAAAATTAAATTAATTAAAATACTGATTTTTATTTAAAAAGAACAAATAATTGTAAGTATTTTTATCAAAACAAATTTAAGTAACTCACAATTTTTTGACATCAACGTATACCACTGACTTTTATTTAAAAACAAATGCATGATCCGTACTTATGTACTTATTTTATTTTTAATCAAATGTCATGTGCACATTTTGTACACGATTTGTACGTGCACATTTCGTGCACGATTTATACATGCACATTTCGTGCACGATATGTATATACATGTTTCATACACGATTCATATGTAAACAACTAGAGGTACATATACAAATTGCAATTCAAGATTCGTGTAACCAAAATTTTCCATGCATTTTATTTCTAGTTGATCTCGAAATTAAATTTTGATGGTGTAAAAGGGATGTGGATCATAGTATTCAAATAAATTAATGTTAGTATATATATCATATTCTCGTACTAATATATATATATATCCAAGATTAATTAATTTACAGCTGGGTTTTCAGGCAAAAGTCCAAATAATTTTTTGCAATATTCAACTATTTAGCTAGGGTTCATTAATAATATTTTCTCTTTCTTCTTCACGTATACTCCATATATATATAACACAATACATATATAGTCCAATTTAATTTCATGTTACTGTCCCCGGCCATTTCCGAAAAACACTAACCAAAAAAATTCAACAAACACACACAGTACCAATATCAGAATCACCCCCTCACAATAATTTCCATATCGCAGCTAGAAATTTAATTACAAATTAATTAAAAAGGATGTGGATCACCGTTGTATATATTCAAAGTAATATCATTACTAGCTAGTACCTTTAATTTTTCAAATTAAGACACTCAAAAATGAAAAAATGACCGATCGAAGGCCTGTCAATGAATAAATCCATATCTAGCTAAAACTTAGTATTTCATAAATAAAAGTATAAGTATATTACAAAATTAAATCTAAAAGACATAGGGATGATCGAGACCCCACTTCCTTGTACAGTGGAGAATTATTTCTAAATCACACCCTTTCACATTTAATTTGCCTCCAACGAGTTAATAGTTAAATTATTATTATTAAACTGAATCTTTAATTGGATATTATTATTATTAGGTTAATTTCTTGAAAAAATAAAAAAAATTGACGTAATATTTCGACAACAAATAAAAAATGAGTGTTAACATTTATTTAGGACAAATCCTTGTGTGTACCAGTTGATTCAATTATTTTAAATTGGTGAATGTTAATAAATAGAGAGTGTTGTATTAATTCAAATACAATATAATATTAGTTCACATATTGTATAATATTAGTTTAAATATTAAATAAAAACAAATTAAATGTGCCGACTGTTAATGTGTTAAAAACATAAAGTACAAAGTTTAGAGAGTAAAAATATTAAATATATAAATGTCATGTGCACATTTTGTGCACGGTCCGTACGTGCACATTTCGTGCGCATATGTATATACAATATGTGT
The DNA here is from genome assembly GCA_963675135.1 of Galeopsis tetrahit. Lineage (NCBI taxonomy): Eukaryota > Viridiplantae > Streptophyta > Magnoliopsida > Lamiales > Lamiaceae > Galeopsis > Galeopsis tetrahit. The sequence goes on from OY776128.1 coordinate 81,509,722, forward strand.
TATGTATATTTTAATATGATACATGTTAATCATCAATATAATATAATAAAATGTGGAACACGAGGAGGGACACATTCGCCCCCAACTGAAGCCACCCATTGCTCTGCATTCTAGGGCTCATGAAATCGGCGAAAAGTAAATCGACAAGGGCCATGTACACCAGTATGCCTGCTGATGTTGAATTGAAGACCCCTTGCAAAATGAGCGTAGTGAAGCTCGTTTCACTATAGGCATTAAGAAGAAGATGGTCATTAAAACTACGATTCGAGTATTGAACCTTGTCTAAAAGAAAAATCAAAATTGAATAGAATAGAATAGAATAGAATAGAATATTGGATATATAATTTAATTTTGAAATTTTGTGAAAGCTAAAAAATATTGAAAGCAATCTACTTAATAACTTAAAAAAACTGATGGAAGGTCAAAGCAGCAATCAGAGGCCTTATTGTCTTGGGTATTTCTGAAGGACTATAATTCCAAGCTCCAACACCTTCAAAATTAAATTAATTAAAACACTGATATTTTTATTTAAAAAGAATAAATAATTGTAAGTATTTTTATCAAAACAGATTTAACTATTTCACAATTTTTGGACATCAACGTACAACTAATTGATATGTATACCACTGACTTTTATTTAAAAACAAATGCATAAATACTTTTGTACTTATTTTATTTTTAATCAAATGTGATGGGCACATTTTGTGCACATACATGCACATTTCGTGCACGATATGTATATACATATTTCATGCACTATTTATATGTACACAACTAGAGGTCCATACAAATTGCAATTCAAGAATCGTGTAACCAAAATTTTCCATGCATTTTATTTCTAGTTGATCTCGAAATTAAATTTTGACGGTGTAAAAGGGATGTGGATCATAGTATTCAAATAAATGTTAGTATATCATATATAAAATCGATCATTCGACTGTGTGGTTTGGACGAATGTTAGTATTTTCAAATAAATGTTAGTATATTCAAATAAATGTTATGAAATTACATATTACTCATATACTGTATCAAAATAATATACTCGTAAATGAGTCTTTTTTTTCACATATATGGACGACAGCGCCTCAGGAAGAAGAGGGAAATTCGCCAAATAATGAGTACTCCTGATGTCCATTGAAAATGTGCTCATTTTTCTTATACATGTTTTTAAAAAAATTATTTGAAATAAAGAGTAAAAAATATTGTTGATAAATACACAATCTTGTTAATAAAATAGTCCATTACGATTGAAGTATAACTAGAGTGAAAATAGAATGAATATTGGCGACATAAGATGTATTTTGCATTCGATATACTAAAAAGTGTACAAAAATAATACGTAGAATAACACAAAAATACGATCAAGCCCACTTGGCCAAGAGAGACATACAACCAGCACCGATAAGAAGTGACACATTTGCCCCTAATTGAAGCCTTCCATTACTTTGCAATTTAGGGCTCATAAAATCAGCAGAAAGTAAATCAACTAGAGCCATGTATATAAGTATGCCTGCTGATGCCGAATTAAAAATCCCTTGTACTATGAGTGTAGTCGAGCTCGTTTCACTATAAGTGTTCGTTATTCCAATGCCTATTGCAATGCCGCTTGGAGTCGTAATGGAGAAGAACAACGCCATTAAAGCTACCGTTCGAGTATTGAACCTTGCCTAAAAGAAAAAGAGAATCAAAATTGAATTGAATTGAATTAATATTTCAATTTATATGAATCAATACAGTATTCTTCAATCTATTTTTTTATTAATTTTATAACTCACTAAAATCAGTCAAATTTGTACTATTTGTGACAATATCTAGATACCAAAAAACCATGATAGTGACAGTGTACACACTGTACAAGTTGAAAGTACAGCTGCTTTCAATTTATTATTATTTACCTAGATTTGGTGAAAAGAAATGACGTTTGAAGAATTCAATAAACTAATTAATAATTATATAGAGAATCAGTAGCATAAATAAATTAAATTTGAGGAACTTTATTGTTAATGATTTAACATTAGTAACACAAATTAAATAATTAGCCTCTTCTACTAGATTTTATCTACTCCCTCCGTCCCATATTAATTTTCATCTACTAGATTTTATCTACTCCCTCTGTCCCATATTAATTTTCATAGGTAGATGGGCACAAATATTAAGAAAGGGTAATAATGAGTGGAGTTTTGAGGGATAATTTTGTAAACTTTTATGTATAAAGTAAATAAATGAGTTGACTTTTGTGTATGTGTGGAGAAAAAATAATGGCATTTGTGTAAAATTGAGGATATTGTGAGGGTGAAGTTTATAAAGGATTTTCCATTTTAAGGGTGTAAAAGTTATTATGGAACGTCCTAAAAAGGAAAGTTTGAAAGTTATTGTGGGACGGAGGGAGTAATAATTTATAATCCTTAGTACTGTATCATACATGTTACTCATTTGTCAAAACAGTTCGTCACATTTTAAATTAAAACTATAGCATCCTCTATTATACTAATAGGGAGTTTAATATGATGATGTGTCGACTTGAGATTAATTTGGATGATGTGTCGCATTCTCATGAAGTGTATATATATGTGTAATAATTGATTGTATTAATGTGTCATTTTTCTATTGATTCATGTGGCATTTTAATATTAAGTGTAATTTAAGGAAAAAAACATTAATTAAGGTATGTCGTTTACTAACTAAATCAATTTATAAATCTTTTAATATTTTGAATACCAATTTTATTGAACATTTCTTTGTATTGATATTTAAAAATAATTATCTGATATATATTTTTTTATTTTTTTTCTAATTATTTATTTATTTAAAGTGTCGTGGTATGAAATATTCCAATATATTCTTATGATATTAATATTGATTAATTATATTATAATATAGAATGACATTATATATAAAAGTAAGTCTATCCATGTGAATCCCTCTATAATGTGTCATATTTTAAAGAGTTAAAATATTTAAAATAAAGTGACATGTGATAATTATATTGGTTAAAGAATATGTGTGACATAAATATTATGCAAGTGTTGGTTGAAATTTAATTTAAAATATATGTGATATAAATTTTTCTTTAAAATTGTTTTCATATTTACTAAATATTGTTTTAAGAAAATTTTTTGTCGCATTCCGCCCGTTTATCAAACTTTTTTATTTAAATATTATTTTATAAAATTATTTAAATACATAAATGTTATGAATATTTATTCTGTCAACACTCCGCGTAATACGCGGATGCTCATCTAGTCTCTTATAATTGAGACTCAGGAATATCTTTTATTTACTACACATACTATTCAAAATTGATATAATTGCTCTTATGATAAGGTAACTTTACGACAGTACGACAAACATTAAAACTCGTGACAAAAGCAAATCGATAAACAATTACGAGACGAAGGGAGTACCTGTGTTATACACCCTCCAAGACCTATGCCTTCAAAAAATTGATGAAACGTCAAAGCAGCAATTAAAGGCCTTATTGTCTTAGGACTTTCGGAAGCACCCAAAGCAATACCAATAATAACGGAATGTACTATAATTCCAAGCTCCAACACCTTAAAAAAAATTAAAAATTAGTCAATCTGTCCAATTTTATAATTCTTTTTTTTTTTTAATATATTATTTACACTATTTTATCTGAACTCTAACTCTAAGTACCTGAGAAATGACACGATGGCGGAGGAGCTCCGTTTCGTCCGACAGCGTCACCGCGCCATGAGCATGGCCATGAGTGGCATGAGTGTGAATCGGAACCTCCGCCGCCGTCTCCTCATCGGAAACTACCTTCCCCTCCGCCTTAACCCTCGACCGCCGCGAATAATACGACGTCGCATACGTGTCAACCATCAGCGTCCCAATCGCCGCCACCATCGCCACAAATCCGGCGAACGGAAAATCCCCCCACGGCTTTTCCGGCAGGCACGGCGACGTCAAACTGTCGAATGCATCCGGCAAAACGTGAATAAACCCGGTCGATAAAATCACGCCGGCGGCGAAAGCTTTCACGATGAAGAAAAAACCCCTCTCCGGGCTCAACGCCGGAAACCGCCTCCCCGCCGCCGGGAGGCAAACTCCGGCGGCGCTCGCCGCCAGTATGGAGGCGATCGCCGCCAATTTGTACTTTAACGAGAGGGTTTTGTCTCGGTCGTCCTCCGCCGCGTCGCAGGTGCACTTGCCGGAAACCACCGCCGGAAAAAGAATTACGGCGGCCCAGAGGAGTTTCTTGATCGGAAAATTTTCCATTGGGATTATAGTAAGTGAATTTGAAATTTGGAAAATATTTTATTTGTGGTGGTATTTATAGTAGTGAATTGATTTATGAAAAAGTCAAATGATAAATTAAATTAAATGTTTGTTGCAATTTAGGGGATTTTAGGAGACATTATGATGACATTTGGGAGAAGTGAAGTTTGAAGTGAGTTTGAAAATAAAGAAAATTTAGTATGAAAGGAGTGAAAATGTCGACATGGTGTGTGACCTTTAAATTAGGGATGAAAATTCAAGATTTATGACTAGAGTATTAAATTAGAAAAAATAAGTCAATACAATCATTTTTCTTTTATGAGTAATCATGTTCTTATTATCTTTAATTATTATATTAAACTTGAAATCAATTTATAATATATTTAAATTTATTAATTATTTTTTTATTAAATATGTATAAGTTTATAATTTATAATAATAAAAATAGTAATAGTAGAATATAGAAATATAATTTTATTAATAAAATATTATTATACGAAATTTGATTATAAATGTTAATTTGTATTTTCGAATATTTATTGTTCTTATAATATATGAAAGTTGAATTAGAAAAATACAACCTAAATTATGTAGATATTATTTGATAAATATTATTCTAATTGAAGGATTGAAAAAGTTATTTTAATAGTAAAAGATACTCCCTCCGTCCCGGAAGTGTTTGCACCACTTGGTGGGCACACTTCTTAAGAAAAAGGTGTAATGAGTGGAGTGTTGAGGGGTAATTTTGTAAACTTATATTAATAAAGTAAAGAGAGTGGTTGGAATAAGTGTAAAAGTAATGGCATTTTGTGTAAATATGTGAATTTTGTGAGGGTGGAGTTTATGAAAAAGTTTCCTTTTTGGAAAGTGCAAACAATTATGGGACGGACGAATAAGGAAAGAGTGCAAACAATTATGGGACAAAGGTTGCCCAAAGGTTTTGAACTGCTGGTACTATCGGTTTTATTTTCGATTTTGAAATAAAACTGAAACAGTAAAAATTGAAACTGAAATGGAGAAATGGATAAAGTATGAAATGAAATAAGAAAAGGGAAGGTGATGATTGTCTAGATTTTTTTATTTTTTTTAGTGTTAAATAAGTAGTTATAAAATGTCATTATTACCTTATTATCCTTAATTAATTTAAAAACACAATCACTTATTAGGGATTTGGAATGACGACAAAATGGGACTATTAGTATTAGAATTGTTAATATGTTGGTAAGTAATAAATTCGTCATGTGAATATCTTGAATATTAAATCGAAACTATTTTCAAATATTTTGATCCAAATATTATTTCATATAATTGTATAGATTGTGATGAATAATTTTACGATATTTGTGGGGCATCAGTATGTGGATTGATATTGGATATGGATAGAACTTGAGTTTCACCTAAATTGTTCATCAAATTTGAATTATAAATATTATTCACTTATTATATTTTATTAATTTAAATAAATTAGTACTATTAGTAGGATTTGATGCGAATCTAAAAAATTGAGCAACAATAATTATTAATTCAGTATTGTGGATCTAAAAAATGTATCACTTTTTTATAAATTGAAAATTTATCACATTGACAGTAAAATATATTCCCCTCATCTCAAATCGATTTTTATACTTTCACTTTTAATCTATCACAATTAACATATGAGTTTCACACTCGAAGTTTCTCCCACATCAAAATTTTCACTTATTTAACACATATTTCATTGTTTTTTTTATACAATATTCTTACTTTATCATTTTAATAAATGTGAGAGAACTTCAGTATTTCTACTTTATCATTTTTATTAGTTTTTGTATTCAAATTAGTATGAAAACTGACTGAGACGTAAGGAGTATCACTTATTTATTTTATTTATAATTTTTATAGTATATTACCTACTATATTTATTGTATATTCTAAAACTTACACTTGATATTAAAACTTACTAAATGTAAGATGAATCAAACAACAAAACTATGTGTGCATTATTAGCTGTCATAACATATATATATATATTTATATATATAATCAATTTAGTCAATAATAGAAGACATGCATTCTTATGATAGCTAAATCATTGTTGTCTTTATGTTTTTCCCCGACCTCTTTGTTGTTTTTTTCACTTCAAAATTAAATTGAAAATTGTCTTTTAGCAATTACAATTATTTTATTTTTTTTGTATTTATTGTTTGATGAAAATTTCAAAGTCAAAAGTAATGGAACCCCAACCCATACTATGGACCAATAACCAATATTTCCTTGTGAGTTAGAATAGAGAAACATCAGTAAATTATACATCGTACACATAAATAAATAAAAATAAAATAAAAAATTAAACGAAAGTATAAATAAGTTAACCATTTCAAGAATTTTGAGAAGTAAATTTAAATTTAAGAGTAATACTTTAATATTGTTTCATATTTAACTTTATATTTTCTAACAACGTAAAGTAAATTATAATAATAATAATTTTATAAATACAATTATATTGCACCTTTTTCTTTTTTCATACTTTATGAAGTACTGTAAATGATTACATGTAGACATTTACATATTAAGTAAAATATAAATAATTTGTGCATATTTTGGGCAGGATCGATACATATGCACATTTCTGCATGTTTAATTCACACGCGTTTTGTGTACTATCCAAACTTAAATAGCATATATTGTTAATTTTATATAATTTTTTTTAATATATAGCCTTTTTATTTTTTCTTTCTTCTTACACTTTTTGATAGAAAAAATTGGGACCCACCCAATATTATTAACATGAAAATTTCGAAAGTCAAAAGTCAAAAGTCATACAACTCATACTGTGGACCAAAAACCCCATATTTTTTCCTTGCGAGTTAAAATAGAGAAATAATTTTGTTTTCTAGTTACATACGACATTGGGACGTGACTGTTTGCATGATCGATCAACACGAACTTAACCCCACACAAAGATTATATGGGGTGTTATATGTGGACCCATCCCTAGTTTAAAATTTTAAGAAAGAATTTAAGTTAACTAAATAAAAAAACTCGAAGTTCGGTCGGGCTAGCTCGATCGATCAAAAATTTGATCGACCAATCGAGCTCGATTTGTTTTCCTTTATCACAAGCTCGATATAATTTACTTATTGGATTAGCGTGCATGTTAGTTGATCATGAAATCAAATTTTGATTGTATAATTAAAAAGATGTGGATCTTATTGCACTCAAATTATATTCTAAGTCATTGTGCAAAACTTAAAATAATTGAATAATATCATATATAAATACTTTTTTTTTCAAATTAAGTTGCCCAAAATTTAAAAAAAGGCAGATGGGCTTCGAGGTTTATGACCATAGAAAATAAAAGGGATCGTATCAATCTAAAAGCTATCAAAACAAATCTGAATATAAAAATCATTGGTTGAAAATTATTTAAGTAAATTAAGAATAATTAATAAAAATGAGAATTATTAAATAAATCTAAATTTCTCAACTAAACTCTTGATAATTATCAAACAAATTTGAAATTTCCAATTAAAATCTGAAAACAAATGAGATTACATGTTTCAATTTCTGTATTTCATATTTTATTTCACTATTTGACGATATGTATTAAAAATTCAGTAGGATGAAATTACCAATAACACATGAAAAAAGTAAAACAGGAAAATCGAACAGTATTAATTAAGCATCTAAAAGATAGGGATGAGACCACTTCCTTGTACCGTGGAGAATAATAGACCGATCGAAGAACATCAATACATATCCACAAAATGTAAAGAAGTAGCAAACAAAGTTGGCAGTCTATTTTTTAAATAATACTCAATCCATCTCGGGATGATTTACACGGTTTGATCGGTACACTTTAAAAAAAAAAAGAATTTAATGATTGGTGATGTAAGATAAATAAGCCGGAGATATATATTAGGTGATTTAGTGAGGTGTAAAGTAAAATATAGGTAAAAAAATTAGTAACAATTTTAAAAATAAAATAATGTTGAAAGAATATTAATTTTATAGCGTATTTTCATATTAAAAGTGTGCAAATAATCTTGAAATGTTTGAATAAGAAAAGTACGTAAGTAATCACGGATTCACATGTAAATAAATAACTTTTGGATTCACATCTTCCTCCATCGAGTTATAGTTAAATTATTAAACTGATTCTTGGATATTACAATTGTATTACATAATTAATATAAGTGAATTAATTCTCCACTATTTTATAAGTTCAAATTTTAGATGAGACAAAATTATTTTATAATATCAGAACTTCAACAAATACGTTGCATTTGGCTATAGAACGGTAAGTGCAAGTTATGTGCAATATTTAGATGAAAATGATTTGTCTATTAGTAATAAATTCAAGTTATGTTCTTTGTGCATTTTTTTTTTTCTGAAACAGCAATAAAAATAATAAATTAAATGGAGTAAAAATATCTATTTGTGCATTGTGTTCAATGTGACAAAAGCCTATTTGATCATGCACTAGTGTTTAATTTTCATTTTTTAATCTACTTTTTTTTATATTAGTATTAGTATAATGACAAATAAAAAAGAACATCAATTTGAATAAAGTAAAATATTAATTGCACAAAGTTAGTAATTTTTTAATGCTGAGCTAGAATTATAAGATAATTTCCATATTATTAGCAATTCGTTAATTCTAAATTCTACTCTCTCCTTTCATAAAGTTTGTTGCATTTCTCATTTGGTATGGAATTAAGAAACATATTATTTTGACACATTTACTCCTCATTAATTTTTCTATTTTTCTTCTGTTTTCTTTTCCCATCTTCATTTTCCACTTTTCTTTTGATTTTTCTATCATTAATATATTTTCAAAAAAAATAGATATTAATAAGAGTAGTTCAGGAAGATCATTGGTAAAAATAGAAAAAATAACAAACTTTTTTAAACATTTAAGATCAAATGCGATAAACTTTATGAAACGGAAGGAGTATGTACTACTTCATCCAAAAGGTTTTTGCTGGATTTGAGGATAAATAGAGGTCTAAAAGTGAAACACTAAGTCCCTTCCTCAATAACCACTCACAAAACAGCTCTTGCCCATCATTGGAAAAGTCTAGGGACCTTTCACCACAGTTTCTTAGAAGACACTAATAGTGGTTTTCGTTGTTGTCTTGTAACCAAGATCGACGATCCATGGGCTGTTGATACAAGACAACAACGAGAACCTAATTTATTTTGTTAACGGGGCAGATCCGAACCAATTAATGAATTTGGTATGTTTGGGACAGGTGTCCAATCGCCATCCGTGCGAAATATTCAATGAAACTTGAATTAATTCTCAAATTTATTTTCAGTGCGTTTCTTGTGTACTAATTGCAGTTCTGTTCAACTAAAGTGCAATTTTAAACAGTGTCAGGTGAATGGAAAAATAATCAGATAACGTCATATCTCTCGATGCGCCAATACTATGACACATACTCTTGCTAGGGCCTCAAGATTTTTTTCGAGCCTCCAACTTTTGTGGATGACCTTCTTAATGATTCGTGCAATTCTTACAAATAAAATGGAAGTTATTAGCGTTTTAAAAAATAAAACATGAATCTGTTGTGACAAAAGGAAAAATATAACATGTTAATATTTTAATAAAAGCATATTTGAAAATGAACATTAAACGTCAAATTGATATGAAATAGGGGATAGATTCAATGTTTCCAAGATTCATATCACATTGAACCAAATGAAGAAAAAAACTAGCATTAAATGCTCAATTGGATGCCCATTGTTGAACTTCTTCAAGAGGAGGCAGATGGAGTAGATGAATAGTAAGATATTTTTATATGTGAGGCTAGAGCAACATATGTATATATACATAGTTAAGTGGGTCGGGCAGCGCAGTATGAGACTAGTGGGCTACTTAAACTAAGGCAACATTAGTAGGTTGGGCGGCGCAGTGGGAGACTATTTTACTATTTAAACCTAGGGCAACATATGTATACATATGCATTAGTTTAGTGGGCCGAGCGACACAATGTGAGATTGATCTTCTATTTAAATTTAAGGCAACATGCGTATATATACACATACTAGTTTAGTGGGTCGGGTGGCGCAGTGTGAAATTGATTAACTATTTAAACCTATGACAATATATATGTATATAATAGGGCTGGTATGTGTCCAATCGAAATCCGTGAGAAATATTCAATGAAACTTGAATTAATTTCCATTTTTTTAAGTACGTTTTTTGTGCGCTAATTACAATACCGTTCAACTAAAGTTCAATTTTAAACAGTGTCAGGTGAATGGGATCGAAAATAATCAGATAACGTCATATATATCTCTTGATTTGCAAATAGTATTACACATACTTTTGGTAGGGCTTCAAGATCTTTCTCAAGCCCCCACACTTGGGTCGAGCCTCCAATATTTGTGGATAACCTTCTCCATGATTCGTGCAACTCTTGCAAATAAAATATTAGAAGTTATTGACATTTCTAAAAAACATGAAACTGTTGCGGCAGAAGGAAGAAAAAAAAAAGACAACTATTCTTATCACAAAAAGGAGCAACGGTGAATAATTTCATTCTCTCAAAAAAATTAGAACAATCGAGTCATTTAAAAGATTTGAATGAAAATGATAATAGTGTACCAAAACCAAATAACACAAATGTGAATGTTTTGAATGGACAAACTAGTCTTGATAGATATGATTCATATGAATGAATCAAAATTGTGCAAATTCACATCCCTTATTTTATTCGGCGATTGTTCAAAGGACGTCAATTTTCTTGTTCGCTCTAAGTCAAAAGAAGACCCGGTGTAGTTTGTTACGGGCCTTCCAATAAACCTAGCTGTTATCGCTGCAATGCCATCAAGCTACATTATAAAAAATAAAAATAAGAACAGTTTAATAAGTTTGACATTTAATTCAACTTTTATAATGTGACTGAAATTTAAGTTCTGACTTTGTAGTGTTTTTTAAAATATTTATTTGAAATTGTTAACTTTAGAAAGTCATGTAAACAACTTATTTTCGCATCAAATTTAGTTAATTTGATGCAATATTAATTTTTTTTATTCAGTACATTTCTTGTGCACTAAAGTCTAAGTGTAGTACTGTTCAATTTAAGTGCAATTTTAAACATTGTGATGAATAAAAAAATAATCAGATAACGTAGAATTCAAAATCATCGCATTCAAGCGACCAATCTAAGAACCAGATGCTCAATTTACTCACTCTTGATTTTGATTGGGGAATATAATACAATTAATTATATTGCACATTTTTTTACCATTTTAACAAAATATTGATTAGTAAAAAATAGTTGAACAGCATAAAAATGCATTGAAGTTGCACGAAAAGAACTTAGGTGAAAATTAAATTAGGGACTTATTTGTGGCTCATGCCATAATTTAATTCCCTTTTCTTTAATATAAACTATAATCCTATTATTTTTTGAACATTTGTGCACAGTGAATATATTAAGGACATTGTTGAAAGAAAATGAGTAAACTTATATTAATATTAATAGAGTGACAAATAAAAAAAAAAGAAACACTGGCAAATTAATTGAATAACAGAAAGATTATACGGAGTATTAAAAAATCAAGATTGCACAATAACAATAACTAAATTTGATTCGAAAAATTATAAGTTGTACACATGACTTTTTAGAGTTTGTAACTTTCAAATTTTTCTTTCAATGATCTCTCTTTTTCTTTTTCTTTTTTCTAAATTTAATTGTAGTTGTTACACATTTGATTTGAAACGTCTCCATATCTAAACATCCTAAATGTTTAGGTTCATGTAATTCAATTAAATAACTACTTTCGAAATTCAATTAAATAACTACTTTCGACGGTGCTGACTATCTCCGTTGATCGAATTCAAGTGGATGGGTTGACTATCTCCGTTGATCGAATCCAGGTGGATAGAGTTGACTATTTTCGTTGATCGAGATCTTCCAATGGATTGGACTGACTATTTTCGTTGATGGAGATCTTCCAATGGATTGGGCTGACTATTTTCGTTGATCGAATCTAGATGGATTGGGCTTCCATATTTTGAACTGGAGTAATGGTAAATGAGTTGAACCCATTCTTTATACGATAAAAAATGATCCACTCCCGTCATTCTTCTCAACGAAATATGATCCACCTCCTAAAATTTTGTATAAACAAAGAAGATTTAGATATGAATATATACTACTAAGAGCTTGACATGTATGGAATCCAAAGCAAAAATGATGAATATACATACCTCCTTTGTCCAAGAGCTTGACAAGGCGTGGATTTAGAACATTTGTCCTACAAATTAAAGTTCAGTGTCACATAAACTCAAATAATGAACATTAGAAATAATGTAAACATGAAAAAACATTATTGGTAGAAAAGTCAACCATTAATCAATAGTCTAGTTCTCATTTTCATCATAAATAAAATTTGGATTGTCCGGCCCAGTCCATTCGACCAAGCCATATTCATGGATTGAGTCAGGTCAGTCCATGAATTAATTGGACCTACAAAATAGGAGCCCAATTTAGTCCAACTTAGCTCTAGTGGACTAATGGGTCAGTCCAGCCCATAACATTATTTATTTTAATATTTCTACCAAATGAGAGTTATGAAAAATCTTAAAAATTCAAGTCTATCTTTTGAAAAAATTGAGAATATTTAGTTGGGAGACTCAGAATATCAAACTAGTAATTAAATTTTTGTAGACTATCAGAAAATATTGTGTATTTTTTAATGATAAAAAAATTACAATTTTACAAGATATCAATTAATGTTATTATAAAATTATCGATTATAAATTGAAAAAATAATTTGGTCAGGCCAATTAGGCTGCGCACAACCCGTCTGACCAAATTGACCTGAGCCCATAAAGCCCATCGGTGAGTAGGTCGGGCCAAATTTGACCTGCCTTTTTTCTGGGCCATATTTTTTTTAGCCTAGTCCATACTAACCTTCGGATTGGCTAGGTTAACCCATCGGGTCGGATTCAAATCGCATGCATCTATAATTATCCAGAACGTTTCTATTATAATTACTTTAAATTTAGAAATCGATATAAAATACCTTCCGACGTCTGTGAGTGGGATCAGAATTTGGACCCAAGTGCTTTTTTTTACCGATACCGCCCAAGCCAAACAAATCTTTAAAAAAAAAAACACATGTTAATATTTTAATAAAAGCATATTTGAAAATGAGCATTAAACGTCAAATTAATATTTCCAAGATTCATATCACATTTAACCAAATGAAGAAAAAAAACACAGCATTAAGGCATACCAAATTCTTCTGCTTCTGTGTGGTTTTTCATTGAATGCTCATTGTTGAACTTCTTCAGGAGGAGGCAGATGTAGTAGATGAATGGTAAGATGTTTTTATATGAGAGGCTAGGGCAACATGTGTACATATACATAGTTTAGTTGGTCGAGCGGCGCAATATGAGACTAGTGGGCTACTTAAACCTAGGGCAACATATGTATGTATATATAGTTTAGTGGGCTGGGCGGCGCAGTATGAGACTAGTGGGCTACTTAAACCTAGGGCAACATATGTATGTATATATAGTTTAGTGGGCTGGACGGCGCAGTATGAGACTAGTGAGCTACTTAAACCTAGGGCAACATATGTATGTATATATAGTTTAGAGGGCTGGGCGGCGCAGTATGAGACTAGTGGGCTACTTAAACCTAGGGCAACATATGTATGTATATATAGTTTACTATGTTTAGTGGGCTGGACGGCGCAGTATAAGACTAGTGGGCTACTTAAACCTAGGGCAACATATGTATGTATATATAGTTTACTATGTTTAGTGGGCTGGACGGCGCAGTATAAAACTAGTGGGCTACTTAAACCTAGGGCAACATATGTATGTATATATAGTTTAGTGGGCTGGGCGGCGCAGTATGAAACTAGTGGGCTACTTAAATCTAGGGCAAAATACGTATATATACATACATAGTAGTTTAGTGGGGTGGGCGGCGCAGTGTGAGAATGATTTATTATTTAAACCTAGGGCAACATATGTATACCTAGATATAAGTTAGTGGGCGGAGCGGCATAGTGTGAGATTGATCTTCTATTTAAATCTAAGGCAACATACCGTATGTATACACTTACTAGTTTAGTGGGCCGGATGGCGCAGTGTGAGGTTGATAATACTATTTAAATCTATGACAACATATATGTATATAATATATACATACTAGTTTAGTGTGCCGGATGTGAACGGGGCGGATCAAAATGAATTGGATTTGACTTCACGAATTAAAATGAATTGGATTGGGCCAAAACGGGTATGTTCAGGACAAACGTCCAAATTGCCCTCTCCAAGAAGTATTAAATAAAACTTGAATTAATTCTCATTGAAATCCAAGCCATTTGAAGATGTTGTGGTTGTCGATTCGTATAATTCCGAGAATGTGGAGTTTTGACTCATTTTGAATTTACAATTTCTAAATTCTAAGTTTATTTCTTAAAATTTGTACTTATAACTTTTTTTTTTTAATATATAAAATGGCATCTGTCTGATATAAATTTTTATCTTTATAATTTAGTTTGCCAAAAATATAGTTATCATGCAAGTTAATGTTTTCAATAATTATTAATTACAGTAACTAAAGGGAAAAAATGGGGAAACTGATATAAGTACTAAGTATATTATTAATTAAGAAAAAAAAATTATAATAATACGAATAAATCCCTGCCAATTGTCATTTTTCGTAAATTAATAAAACAATCAATTTTTAATAGTTAATTATTTATTCCACTAGAAAAATCAAAGTAAATGAACATAATATTTCTCCTGCAAGACGAGATAAAGGATCAATTTGACTATATATTTTCCATAACAAAACAACCTTATAAGCTCAGATACTCAAAACTAGGTGTGTGCAGTATTGGAAAAAAACCCGACAAAACCGTTTAGATCCATCAGTTAAATTATAATATACGGTATATATAGACTATAGACAAAAACTCGTGTGACACAATCTCACGATAAGACCGTTCACAAATTAACATCCATACCTTCTAAAATGTTAAAACGTCATGTCCAAATTATACTTCGTCTCACGGTGAGACGGTCTCACACAAGACTTCCTCTAGTCTATATTATAAGTATATTAGTGTATTATAAAGAAACATCTATTCTAGCAATCAAATATTATCCACTGTTACAGCATGGTACATTTCCATTCATTGCTGCTCTAACTGCAACTAATATGCTATTTGATGACAAACAATAACACATACCTTTTTAGGATAGGAAAGCAAACACGGAAACAAAAATATCGAGAGTCAGCAAACGCAAACACACCATCAAACATCATCCACATCTACGAAACCACACCTTACACGGCACAGTTAAGAAAGATCTAGAACATGGTACGATTACAAATACCTTAATATACAGGGCGTTCATTTCTCATCACTGTCATAATCACCATCATCAAAGTATTCTCCTTCTGAATCGTAATAGTACTCATCGCCATCACTATCGGTTCCATATTCCAGCAACCCTCTTCCCTGTTGTCCTCTTAAACTCTCTTGAATTCGATCCCTAATGGCCGTCCCCTGAGATACAGAAGCTCAAATTGTAAGAATGGCAGGCAATGTATGTATATACAGTTATACACATGTTTTTATGTAGAACTGTTGCTCACCATCTTATGACAACCTTCCTCAAACATTTCAAGAAATCCAGCAACCCAACGATCAGCATTTTCAACCCACATGTTACGATGAATGCTAGCTGTTTTTGCAACAGTTTGTATCTGAAAGCAGGAAAGTTAGAAATGCTACCCAAATATTAATTATACACTGTATTAATGTTGAACCAAAAGGGGTTGAATTAAAATTCACAAATAAGCAAAACCATTAGTAAACTAGGAATACTTTAACACATGAATTGTTTAGCATAAATGTATAATCATACGACATACTATTTTATTAAGTCAGGGTCTCAAAGGGCAAGTAACATCAATTTTTTACAATACGTGGAACTTTTTATATATACAGATAAAGGTGGCAGTAAGAGTTTCTGCTAAGAACATCAATAAGAGTGATTTATGAATGTTGAAATACCAAAAAAGGTAAATATAAGTCATCACATTTTTTGAGCTAAAAAGGAATAGCATAATATAATTGCTTCACTTTTTACAGAATAATACAGAATTATTTTGAAATAGGATCGAGAAAGATAAGGTATACCTTCTCCCCAACCTTCTCTTGATGCTCTTTAACTTTCTCCTGCAGCTTCTTTAGTCTCATATTTACCCTTAGTCGCTTTTCCTGCCAACATGAAACAAAATCTTAGATCTTCAAGCTCACTGAAAACATATATCACAAATCAAGCTACTAGTTATTATTTCATCGGATTAATTTAGGTATATAAACACAAATTTATAACAGAAAAAACTCATGCCTTGACATAGCTGAGATTGAGCTCCTTCCTTGAATATCCACGATCCAAGTTGCGCATCACATATTGGTTATAATCCTTTACTATCCTCATAATGATGTCAGATGTAGAAATACCATCTGTCCTTTTAGTCTCTTTAAACCTTCCCACAGCTTTGACCTACATTTAAAGTTGATAAAACACAATAATCAAGTTTGAGTAAGATCACAAAAAGAAATATGTCATGGAAAAGAAAATATTGAAATAAAATCATGCTTACGAATTCATAAACATCCATTCCAGCTCCACTTGCATCGGCATACCTACAGCAAAAAAATTGGTCAGTCAGACATATCCGAAGAGGTATAGATTCTGACCTCGTAATTTGCAATATACATTAATGCTTCACTTCAATCTATTTAACCATAAAACTGCATATGGTATCAAAATTTGGGCAGCCACCAACATTGTCAGTGGTACTAAAACTTGTAGTTTAAGAACAGCTAACTTAAAGAAAATAGAGAGATACAAAAAATGAATAATATCATAAAATTGCAGGAATTGGTCAAGAGTAGGTTTGACTACAATATATGTCTACATTTTCTTTCCAAATTTACGGGATGGTACTGCCTAAGGGCTAAAATGGACCTCTTTAGTTTTTTAAATACCAAAATGAAACTCGTTGGAAGAGTGATGTCACTAGATAAGAAATGCTTACGGAAGAGAATCATGAGCAACATAATCTATGTTGTGCTTGTCCAGGAATTCTTGATCAATAACCCATGGGGCATCAGGAATAACCTCATCAACCCACCTGCCAAAGGAAAGAAGCTAGATTCAAGTAGTTCAAACAACCCATATTTAACAACCAGATAAAGTTACCGGCATCATCAGTTTCAATAAAAGTAATTATCCATAAATCATCATACAGGTATTATTTTAGCCACAAATACCTAGAGAGGCTACATAAACAGAACTACATAAACACTGAGCACAGGGAAGAAACAAACTTGCAATGGCGAAGGGATTCATAACGCTCCAAATCGGTCATAACAGTCTTGCCTTTGAACTTGTGTGTAACCTCATCGTTGCAGCAGCCAACTAGCAAGTATGTATTCGGGAACCTACATAGTTACACAGCTTCATAAATTAGAATATCATCACTTTCTATTACACAACAAAAACAGTTCCAATTCCAACACATAAGAACCCAGTGTCTAGAGAAATAACACAATTCTTAAAAGGAGATTTGAGTTCATTAGGTATTTCACAGTACACAGAAACTGAATCAAATCAAAGGATGATCTCAAACCACAACGAAAATTGAAAATTGGACATGATCTCTCACAATTTAATCAAAAACAGATATAAACAACACTACAGAGGCATAACATCAAACATCTAGTGAACAAGTAACAAAAACTTAATTGCACCCTAATTTCACAACAGGGGAATCGGATAACTAATTGAGAAAAGATCGAGAGTGAAGAATAAACCCTACGACTTTTTGGCTTGTTCAAGGGATCGAGCGTGACCGAAGTGGAAGAGATCGTAGATCCCGTCGGCATAGACACGAACTGGACGGTCAGAAGGGACGGAAGAGTTGCAAACGGCGTCGTTCTTGCTGGTGGTTTCAGCTGTGTCAACGGCGGTTTGCCTCGGCTCCTCCGATACGGCGGCACCGCTCTCCACCATCGCAATCGTCGATTTGGCGTTCAGTTTTGGTTTTCTGTAGTCAGTTTTTTTCTTTCTGGTAATAAGGAAACAAAATTCAGAATATGAATATGAATATGAATACTCCCTTGAATGCTACCAGATTATTTTGTATTTACTTATAACTTCCCCTAAATATTTACAGTATTAAAATACGGTTCGATTTCACTGTTTCAATTCCTTTAGTTCAAACTTTGTATATTAAATTTGAACGGACGGTTCGATTTCACTGTTTCAATTCCTTTAGTTCAAACTTTGTATATTAAATTTGAACGGACTATAAAGACGTACTTTCCTACAAAGTTTAGACGAAGTGAGTATATTTTTTCAGTATTTACTTTGATTTTAACTGACACTACTCACACCGCAAAAATACTTTAAGCACACTACAAGTTTAAGTATATGGCCACTCAGAAGTCACAAGGTTGAAAATATCTGATTTAAAATTTGTGAAAACATCTATGAATATATGATATTGGTTATTTCATATGCTAATTTTAAATTTATTGACGTTTAAATATTAATCTAGATATTGTTATTGTATATCAATATTTTTAATTATTTTACAAATATTATAGAAATGTCTATTTTTCACACTAAGAATATTGATGATTACAAAAAATTGATACTCCCTCCATTGTCTATAAGCTTTTCGTTTTACCAATTTGATTCGCCCGTCTATAAGTTTTTCATATCATTTTTGGTAAGTACTTTTTTTTACACTTCACTTTATATTTTATATTTTCTCTCTATCTCTCTTATTTTTCTAATCACATCACTTGTATTATATTTATTATTTAATCAATTTTTTTAATCTTTGTACAAAAAAGTAACGTGAAGCTTATAAGCGAACAAACCGAGTATATCGAAGAAATATTCGGATATTTTCATCCATGACCACTCATATGTTTAGAGTAACTTCTTTATGGTTATTTATTATGCACTTTTATCGACATGCGTGCCATACAGGCTATTAAAGTGTGTGCTGTAATAGTACTTATTCTTAAAAACAGAATTTGTATGTTGACTTTTTAATACAGATCTCAATTTTATTTTTTATTTAAATGTATTTTACCATTTCAAGATTTGATGAAAAAAAAAATCTACTAAATTAAATTAAAATCACTTTAAAACTACGTAGAGAAACCTAAAAGACATATTTTAATGCACATATAATTTTGTCAAATCATTTACATAATTTTTAGAATTTTTTTTATTAATATTCACAACTTTGGATTGAGATATATCATTCCTACCATAGCTCGTTTTTCTATTTTTCATTTTCTGCCCGTCTTTGTGCGTGGATCAAGAGCTCCCTTCTTGGTTCGAGATTGTTGAACATGATTAATAAAATCTCCTTTCATGATTAACAAAATGAAATTGATACGCGTATCTTAGTTAAATTAAAACATCATTTACTGTAGAACGAAACGAATAACATTGTTGAACCCTAATTTGGAGACGAGGCTTCCCCTTGATTGATTGCAATAGTTGAAATAAAATTATTGGTTCAAATTATAAAAAAAAAAAAAAAAAATGTGGACATATTCAAATTAAACCCCACAGCTGGACCTTGGGACCCTGAGATCACGTCTAACCCATATTTTTTGGATATTATTTATATAATTAATTATGAAAAGACATTCTCAATAAAATAATCAATTATTAAATTCAACGAAAAAAAATATCTCATTCTATAGAAGCTAACCAATTGTCACAAAAATGCTTGGTGGGGTAATTTTTCTATATAAATAATGTTCTCAAGGATAATATATTAAAGTATATTAATAATAATAATGTATTTATCAACGTTATTTTATGAATATTTACAATCGAATGTTTTGGGCATATTTCTAAATCCATATATACGTGTCGATGTTTAATAAAGTACTACCTAATTAAATTAATTTGGATGATAATTGGATTGATGTGATTATTAACAAACTCTTATAATACATTCGGTATAAGTTAGGATTTGGATCGGGTGTTGTATAAAAGTGTCATGTGCAATAAACTGCACAGTTTTATTGTGATTTGAATTTAGTACAATACAACTTTGTCTCGTGCAGGTAGAAAAAATGTACAATAAAATCGTACGAACACAAGTACAATGCAAAATTCAAGTTCCATAAGTTGCACGATGGCAGTAATATAGCATTATTTACATCTCGTCATCTCAGTATCCGATTAAAAAATCGATTAATGCGGGGATCGATCCCACCGTCCGTTAGTGTGGGCTCAATTCATCCAAATTGTGGAAGCCCATCTTAAATATACTCTAGTATTTAAAATTGGGCGCGGCTAAAGGCACCCAAGGATCCTATGAGGATACCCACGCGATGAGGACACCCACAAAACGGATGAGAACACCCACGTGGAAATCCCCAATATACCCTTATCCT
This sequence comes from Galeopsis tetrahit, assembly GCA_963675135.1. Classification (NCBI taxonomy): domain Eukaryota; kingdom Viridiplantae; phylum Streptophyta; class Magnoliopsida; order Lamiales; family Lamiaceae; genus Galeopsis; species Galeopsis tetrahit. Next base: position 81,530,434 of record OY776128.1, read on the forward strand.
ACATAAAAACCCTAATTCTATTCCTTTCACTCCAAAACCAAAAATCAGTACACCCACTTGGCCTCCTCCCTTTCCCTCTCACGGCGCCGTCATCCCCCTCCTCCCGTCGCCGGCTCCCCCTCCCCTCCTCCCGTCGCCGTCTTCCCTTCCCTCCCCTCCTCCCGTCGCCGTCTTCCCTTCCCTCGGCGCTGGCGGCCTCCTCTCGTCGCCGTCACATTTAAAAAAAAAAAAAAACCTGCAACCCTTAAAGGCGAAGCCGCCGCCCGCCGTGAAGAAGTGACACAGCCGCCTTGAAGAAGGAGGTCGATCGACGCTGTAAAGAAGAAGGAGGTCGTCGATGCCGTGAAGAAGCGACGCGGCCACCGTTCGCGACTGCACCCCTCCGCATCGCGGCCGTTCGCGGCCACACCCGTCCCCTTCGCTGCTGTTCGCGACGGCCGCACCCCCTCCCCCTTCAAGCGGCCGTCGCCCACCCCCTCCTATGCCGTCGCCGCCGTCAAACGAAGGTAAGTAGGGTTTTAAAAATTTTGTTACAGATCTAAACAAAAAATTGGGGTTTTGATTTTTTTGGTTTTTGAATTTGTCTGTAATTTTTTTTTAATCCAGTTACTTTATTCGATTTCTTTTCCAGAACATTGTGTCCGATTTTTTTTTTTCGGACAAATGAAAATTGTTTTGGAATTTTTTTCGAACACAATGACTTTGTTTTGGAAAAACTTTCGAACATATTCACTTTGTTTGGTTAAAATTTTTGAACAACTCTTTTTTTTCGGACAATGTTGATATGTCCGAACATAAAGCGCGAACAACTTTTTTTTTTTCGGACAATGTTGATATGTCCGAAAAAAAATCGCGAACATGTCTTATTTTTTAATTTTGTGTTTGTTAAAAAGATTATTTTTTTTGAAGATTATGGTGATGGTGGGATGATTCTGGCAAAATGAGACGGGTGGATGTACTCATTTTCGTACTTTTGAAATTTGGATGTTATGGTGGTGGTGTGGAAGATTTTTGGATATGGTGGGTGTACTCATCTTTCGTTTTTTTTTTTAAATTTACACGAGGGGTATATGAGACATTTTGCAAGCTCTCTGGAATGAAAAAAAAGTTTGGTGGGTGTCCTCATAGGATCCTTGGGTGCCTTTAGCCGCGCCCTTAAAATTTTGTTTCTTGTGGGGCCTGGCCATGGGCCTGGCATGGGTTTCCCCAAATCTGACAGATCACTCATTATTGGGCTCATGACTGCCAAAACATTTCCAAAATAAATAATAAAAAAATTAGTCAAATTATTCTTCATAAAAAAAAAAATCAACATTTAATTTAATTAACTCCTGGTATTGTTTGATGTCACAATATAGATTCAAAGACTCACTAATTCGAAAGAACAATCTCAACGTTCACTTGAAAAACCCGTTTAAAACCAGAAATTTCACTGCGCATGTTTTCTTAACTTTCATGTTGGTTTATGGGAATTTAGAATTTTGAATAAATTGTTGGTTTAAACTAGTCTTCCAAAGCTTTGTAAAATGGGATGTGACAAAGTGACACTATTTTAAATTATTAAGACACGTGATTGACTAAATAATTAAATTTTAATATAACTATATATACTCTATGTCCATTTTTTAAATTTGTACTTTTCTTTTTTGTTAGTCAATTTTTATAATTTTACACAACATTTTATTTTCACCCTTAAACTTCCATTTTTACACAAATAATCAGTTTTTCTTAAAATACATGTTTAACCCAAATAAAAATTATAAAATTGAACGTAATCGTAAACCATTGTGAGCACCATTATATTAGTATTAATTATCTATAACTACTTCCTCCGTCCCAAAATTTTATGCACACTTTTCTTAACGGGTGTCCCAACATTTTTTGCACACTCTAAAAAAGGAAACAATAATACCCCTCATTTATTTTACCTTTAATCAAATCTCTTTCACTTTAATCAATGAATTACCAATAATGGGGTCCTTTATTTACCTTACACATCACTTTATTCTATTTTCTTAATCTCCGTGCCGGTCAAAGTGTGCATAAAATCCTGGGACGGAGGGAGTAATTATTTTGATTCGATCACTTCGATCAAACGTCAAGCTTAGTGTTCGATCATTCTAGTCGAATAAGCAAAGTGATTGTATGTTTAGCCGAATTATGAGTGTGTTTGCAAACTCTATAAATAGCTTAAAAGCACTTCTCAAAAGTAAAAGCTGTGAAAGGGTAGCTTTAAAAAAAGTGATTTTAAAAGCAGTTTATAGAGTTTGAAAACACACCGTATTAAAAATAATTGTGCACCAATTACATAGTACTATATCGTTTGCTACGTTGTAAAATATATATCAAATCATTGTCCTTATAAATTGGATGATCATGAATAATTGCATAAAAACATTACATACCACGTGTGAATCACCAATCTAAACGCAACATATATTAATACAAATATTTAATTATTTTGTTTTTCCAAAGTACAATATGAATGATCCTTTTTTCATTGATAAAGGTCCACAAAAAGTCCAATAACTTGGGCGATTTTAATTTAAATAAATAAAAATAAAAACCCAAAAAAGCAATATTCTTACCACACGTAAGTTCAAAGTCAAGTGTGAAAAGAAGAAAAGAATTTACACCCTACAAACGAAAAGTCAGCACAAATTTTCCTAACATCATTTTAAAGCATGAAATTACTATTATACCCCCTACTTCCGTTCCCCGGCGCCGCCTCCTCTCCGCCATGTCCGCCGCCATGCATGTTATTGTTATCAACCATGAACACGTGATTCGGTTGAAGTTGGTTCGGATACTGCACGTGGAAGCCACTCGCCGGAGCCGCCGCATAGTTGATGGTGGCGCCGCCGCGCACGGCGGCGGGTCCTCCGGTGAAGTGTTGCACCATGGCCCTAAAGTTAGTGGTGTCGGTGTTTAGTAGGGTGGTGGGGGTCCGCCGGGACGCCCTTGACCTCCGCCGGACGGGCTTCGACACGCGGCCTTGCTCGGGGCTCAAGTGGTTGTTTCTCGAAATCGAGGCGGAGGTGGTGGTGGCGGCGGCGGAGAAGGCGTTTGCCGGAGGGGTTTCGGTGTAGGAAAAGTCATTTTGGTAAGGTTGGAAGATCCAATCACTAGGGTTGGACATGGTTTGGCTAATAGCCATGGAGGGGCTTTTTTGTAATTTTGGCCCTATGATGAAAATGAAGATGAAAATATTGAAGTAGTGAAGATTAAAAGGTGTGTAGTGATATGGGATTGAAGTATTTATATAGTGGGGGAGTTGATAGTCTTGGTCTTTTAATATTTTATTTTAATATTTTAAAATTAATAAATTTAAATTTATATGTACTAGGATGACCTAAAGCTAAAAACATGGGCTTATCTTCATGGAGTAAGTCTATCTATTAAATTTGTCTTATTATATTTTTTTTATTAATATAATTCAGCCGAGAGTAAATATAACTTAGAAATTAAGTAGCTTGACTACTATTTTCTTCTTTAAGAAATGAAAATTATAAAAATGAGCAAAAAATAGAAAGGATTTATTTTTTTAATAAAAATTAACAAAGAAAGTATTTATATTCATCGAACAATATTAGTTGATTTCACTAAATAATATTAATTGATTAGTGTTAAGTATTTTCACTAAACAATACTACGTATTAATTATTTATATTCAGTATTAGTTGAAACCAGATGCACCGTGCACAAGAGACTTGCTCGTTATAGTAAGGGATGATCGAATTTAAAATGGTGCACCTATTATTAGCTTGAGTTTATGATAAAACGGTTTAATATATGTTTTAAAGATATTATAAGAATATTGATAAAATCTTGTATACAATTGAGTATAAATTAAATGGTTGATCGACCATGCATCAAAATAAGTTAAAATTGTAACTCAAATGCACCAATTACACAATGCAATTGAGTGCATACACGTGTGAATCTAAAATGTTAGTTTAGTTAAAAATATTATTTTTAAGAAAATTAAATTAGAAAAGTATTTTGTTCAACAAAAACAAGTCAAAGATAAGTTAAATTTTGACATGTTTGGTGGGGTTTCTGGAAGCTAAAGTTGGAGTGTTACTTCCGGGAAGCTACTAATTCAATTAAAGATGAAAGCAATGATGTCACCTTATTGGCATACTATTACTATTTAATTAAAAATAAAAAAATATATATAAAAGATACTCGTAAAATAGAAGATGAAATGTGAATGAAATCAAAGATTTTTAGTATTTATAAATTAAATAATATTGTTTTCCATTATAAACGTGCAGTGCTTTTAATTATATGAAAAACGACACATAAATATTATATAGTTTTTTTTGTAACCACCCACTCAAATTTTGAACATTTAAATTTATTAATTTTATAACTTCTTGATTTTTTTTTTAAAACATATTGTTAGGAGGTAATATCTTCTTTTTTTCGTCCCACAAATTTTTCTCCAAAGTTATTTTTGAAATTTTTCACTAGGCTTCAACTTAAAAATATTAAGATAAAAAAACACACTTAACTTAAGATAACATAGTTATTAAAAAAAAGGGCGTAGAGTTATTGAATTTTCGTTGAAAATTTTTGGTCTGATATATAGTTATTAACCTTAAGATTGCACTTTTTAGTAAATTCAAATATAACATTTTTAATAAACAATTTAAAGTTTTAGACAATTTCACCTTAAATCTCAAATCTAGTTTTTAAGATATATTTGTTTTTAATATAAAAAAAGTAGTAGTTACAGAGCTATAAGCAGACAAGAAATGATCAGTATATCATTAAGAAAAATACTATCTAGGCCTTAAAGGCTTATTATATATTGTTACTAATATTCTATAAACTTTAAATATACCTTTACTTATTAACATTAAAATAATAAGTATTACTAATTAAATATGAATATTTTAAACATTTTTCACTCTAATAAAAAGGCAAAAGAACCATCATTTTCACCTGTGCCTTCGGGTAAATAATCTGCAAAAAATAATTAAACACAAATATTTTTCTCAGCCAAAATGAATTCTTCACCAGTAACGAAGAAAATTAAAGAAAAATACATAGACTAAAATGTCGATCCATTTACCTTAAAATTGTGTTTTCTTTGTAATCTTATCGACTAATCGTGCGAAATTAGGTTTGAAACATCAAGCGCTGACCATTGTTTAGCTACTAGGCTACTGGGGCTATCGAAACAATGATCATCGTTTGAAGTTTCGAATCGTATTTTTCTTTCAACACCGCTTACCCTTTTTGGGGAGGAAGCTCATCGAGTGGACAATTTAAATGGGTGAAGTGCTTTCAACAGGAATCGAACCCAATTCGTTTGCCTGGTTTGCTCTGATACCATGAAAGAATTCCGTCTAATCTAAAAGTCCGAACTTATAGAAAGGTGGAGAATTAATTCTTGTATATTAATTCCTGCTTTGGTGGATCAGATGTTGAAGGGTTTTAATGTATATTGTTGGACATTTTAGTCTATGATACTGTACTAGCACTTGGGAATACTAACTACTAAGTGTGGTGGTTGCAGTCGTAGTGTTAAGTCATAGAAGTGATGGTGGTATAATTAGAAGTAGTCGTTTTGTTAGTGTGACAGTTACAGTGACATATGTAGTCGTGGAACAGATCTCATGTTGTCGGGCTGATCTTAAGCCTTGATATATACCAGTTTTTTCATAGCATTTTGATTATAATAATTTGCACTTGGGGATATTAAATGTGGCAGTTGAGGCCTTAGGGGTAAGTAATAGAAGTGATGGAGATGGAGGTAGAATTAGAAGTAGTCATTTTATTTGTGTGACAGTTGTTATAGTAATATACTTTTAATTCTACCACCATCACTTCTATATGACTAACGCTACGACTGCAACTAACACACTTAATATCCCCAAGTGCAAATTAATATTATCAAAATGCCATGAAAAAGTAATTAGATGGCATGATAAGGCAAAGCTCAGCCCGACCACATGAAATTTGTTTCCACGACTATGACTATTTCTAATTATACCGACATATATCCCTTCTATGACTAACGCTACGACTACAACTACTATACTTAATATCCTCAAGTGCAAATTAATATTATCAAAATGTGGTATTAAACGATCATACCACTTTCCTAATTTTTAATAAAATCAAAGAAAACACACAAGATTTAATCAAGGAAAATGTAGGAATGATCATGGCAACAAAAGGTGGTAAACAATGAATACAAAACATGGATTAAAGATTGACTTTTTGGGCACCAAAAATTGTAGAGGAAAATGAGAAACACAAATGAAAAGTGGGAAGATTTTACGGTATGAATGCGAAATGAAGAAGATTTTGACTTTTTCAATGGATCATGCTATTTGGAAATTTAAAAATCAAGAAGATTGGGACTGTATAGTACAAACACGAGAAGGGAGTTTCATGTCAATTTTAAAAGAAAGATAAAATTTGGAAATATAATTTTGGAGGGAGGAACAAATTCAAGTTTAACTCAAAATAGGAGTTTCAAGACAATTTTAAAGAGAGGAGAAAATGCAAGTTTTTTCTCAAAATCGAAGTCTATGTCAATTTTAAAGGGATTTTTTTTAAATAGAGAAAAATAGATATACACAAATTGCAGGCGACATCGAAAACCTTTGACTTCGTCAAGCATGATGAGACCGCCGAAATTTCATTTCTGCCGCTGCTACAATGAAGAGTAAGAATACCTACCATGTTGTGATTGATGTTTTCTACTTCATCCATATTGCCCTAAAACTTGCCCCAATGGAGATTCGCTAACAATATTGCATTGAACGCATAATACCAAGAAATGAGTTGAAAAAAAATAAAAAATCAGATCGGAAAAAAGTTCGAACCGAACCAATCGGTTAGTTTTCGGTCCGATATATCTTCGATCCATTGAATTTTAAGATTTCGTATTTCCAGACCGGATCGGACCGGATTTTTTTTTTTATTCTTTATATTTTTCTAATAATACAACCTTAATTATTATAAACTAAATAAAATTAGGATTGCTAATTTGAGAACTTTGAAATTTTTTTATTTCATTATGCTTATAATCAAATAATTGGTAAGGATGTGAAGTAAAAGTGTTGAGATTTATTAAATTTTTTCAAGTATATAATTGAACAAAAATAATCAATTTACTTTTAGTGTCAAAATATCATTACTAATAGAGTTTATTAATAATATTGTAAATAAAATTCACATTGACGGAAATTGATTTCAAATGAAGAACTAACACAAATTTTCATACACAAATTCACCATTCTTGTTCTTACTTCAAAAAACTTGAAAAAAAAATTAAAATTAAAAATCGGTCCGAACCGGTCCAAACCCGGACCGGATCGAAAAATTCCTGTCCAGTTCGGATTTGGACCGGTTCATTCCGGTCCGATCTCCGGTCCGACCATTTAGGTAGATTCCGGTTCGATTTTAGACCGGTGCACACCCCTATACTAGAATGTTACATTCACGAAGATCTATTTTTTTTTTTAAACAAACAACTAATTAATAACACACAATGCAAAATTAATTTGCAAATGATATAAGAAAACTTACCTTCGAAGACCCCGTGCGTCCTTGAGATCATTAACCTTTCGGCCCGAAATCTAGCATCTAAATCTCCTTCTCAAGCAATTGCAGCCTCCATCTCAGAAGCCTCTCCTGGCCCGATTAGGATCCGCAAACACGCGAACACATTGTAACAAACCGGACGCCCCTCCCCTTCAAAAACCCCACACGATCGTACTTGTTTTCGAAATCTTCAGCCACGATCGAGTCGATTTTATTCGTCCTTCTCCCCTTCAAAAAAACCCCACACAATCGTACTCGTTATTTAGGGTGGGTGAACTCAACACATTAGGGTAGTATAGTCTTTTTTTGCTAATTAGTTAGAAAATATAAATTGAGGGTGGAAGGTGAAAGTCATATTATGTGGGGGCATTTATCCGTGGCCTTGATTTTAATTATTTTGAAATAAAGCCCACTTGCTGGATCCAGTGTCGATTTTAATTATTTTGGAATAAGGCCCATTACTTGAGGTGAAGCTAAGTTTATTAAATTTTTTAATAAGCTATTTTCGAAAAAAGAAATGATAAATATGTTAATATTGTAAGGTTGGAATTTATAAAAGAGTATTTTTTTTTTAAATGTATAAATAATTATGAAACAAACGAGAATGTAAACAATCGTAGAATAGATGAAATTAATGGTTTTGATAAAACCAACTCAAATAAATGTTATCATCCCAAACATAACATCTCACCTAACAAAAAATCGATTTTATTAAATACTCAGCTATATATGGATAGAAGACAAAAAAAATTCTGAGTTGCAACTTTAAACATGGATTATCCTCAAAGCTTACATCTTTTTAAAGTGGGATCTCTTCATTTTCTTTCCCACCCAACAATTTTTATCAGTTCTTGCAAAAAAAAAAAAAAGACCCAATTTTTATCAGTTTGAGTTGGAACAATGTTGTCTGCTGTGAATAATTGCACTTACCCATGCCTTATGGTGCATCTTCCCACTGAATTTTCCTCCTCAAGGTTCCCTTTTTCCTGTAAGCTGAAGGGGTCTTCAATTAGGTATAAATTGATGAATGATTTTCAGTTTTTAGTTTTGAATTCAGAGTTTTCTTTTCATTTATGTGGTTTTTTGCATCTGCTTATATATAAGTATCTCCAAGTATTGTGTTGGAATTAGGGTTGTAAAATTAAATTAAGTTATTCGATACTTGATTCGAGATCGTTCGGTAAATGCTCGTTTGAACTCAGTTTGACTACATAGATATTGGTGTAGTTTGAAGTTCGAGCTCGATAGGTAAAAAAAAAAGATAAAATTAGTGTCAAACTACTCGAACTCGATTCGATTAAAGCTACTTTGAGCTCGACTCGTGTAATTATCAAATAAGCTCATTTACAGCCCTACTTGGAATTGAGATTTTAGTACTGTTTTGGTGATTTTGAGTTTAATTACTGGAGTTTTAGGTTTTTGAATTAGGAATTGAGGTGTTTCTGAATCTGATTCCATGAATTATGGTGAATAGTTGTGTAATGTTATCTATATAGTTCTTAAATGGATAATGAAATTGTGCATTTTGTGGAAAGGTAAAGTCTAGTATGCACTCGAGTGCATGTTGTACACCCTAGTCTAAAGAAAAGTGTATGTTATTAAACTGAAAAGTACAACACAATATTACTAAGTCACTATGACTAAAAATATTATTATACAGTTTAATAATTGAAAAGTGCAACACCATTTACCAAAAAGTGTAAGTCAGTAAAATTGAAAAGTGCAACATGGACTAGGGTGCACAACATGCACTCGAGTCCATAGCAGACCAACCCTTGTGGAAAAAAGTAAAAATGGTTTAATCAAACACAGTTTGGCTGGTCTTGGTGATACTTTGAATGCAGGTGTGAGTCGTCCACGAGTATTGACGAAGCCAAAACATCGAAACAAAGGAACTTATTCGACAATGCAAGCAACCTCCTTACGAATTTTTTGAGTGGAGGAAAGATAGGAAATATGCCTATTGCTGAAGGTGCAGTCTCGGATCTTTTTGGCAAACCGCTTTTCTTCTCCTTGTATGATTGGTTCATAGAGGTACATTCGTCGAATACCTTAGCTACTTTGATTTGTCTGAGTTACTGATATATAACACTTCCAGGAGACGTTGATCGTATTCTTATGTCTGTTCGTTGGTTTCGTAGTCTAACTTGACTATGGGACGTTGTGTTGTTTGTTTCAAATAGCATTATCACTAGGCGCATTCTTAATCACAATGTATTTCGGTTGATTTTGCAGCATGGCTCCGTTTATAAGCTTGCCTTTGGGCCAAAAGCATTTGTCGTAGTGTCGGATCCCATCGTCGCAAGACATATTCTTCGCGAAAACGCATTTTCCTACGACAAGGTATGATTTGTTTTGGTAGTGTTCTTCTCTCTTTTAAAAATTGTTTTATATTCTCGTTTTCTGATTAATAACATTATATAGGGTGTCCTTGCTGATATATTGGAACCAATAATGGGAAAAGGACTCATTCCTGCTGATCTCGAAACGTGGAAGCAGAGGAGAAGAGGTAACTTATTGGTTCGGGTTAATCACAAAAATGTATATTCGAAATAGTATGGAATTTACAACTTATTCGAAATTGTATGTTGATTGCAGTTATTGCTCCTGGATTTCATTCGCTTTACTTGGAAGCTATGGCCAAAGTGTTCACCGACTGCTCTGTGAGAACGACGACAAAAATCGATAAGCTTTTAGAGTTAGAAGCTTTGAGAGGAGGGCAAAAAGTAGAGTTGGATCTTGAAGCTGAATTTTCTAATTTAGCGCTCGATATTATTGGACTTGGTGTCTTTAATTACGACTTTGGTTCTGTTACAAAGGAATCCCCGGTGATTAAGGTATGGTTGGAAAAAATCGTGATTTGTGAATATTACGAACTGTCTGATGCAATATGTTTCACTAGTAGGCTGTATACGGTACTTTGTTTGAAGCTGAGCATCGTTCAACGTTCTACATACCTTACTGGAAAATCCCTTTGGCAAAATGGCTCGTTCCTCGACAACTGAAGTTCCAGAAGGACCTTAAAGTCATAAACGACTGTCTAGATGAGCTCATAAAAAACGCAAAAGATACCAGAGAGGTAAGAAAATATATATATTTTCTCGTTCATGCAATGATTCGTTTAGTTTTTTTATCTGAGATTGCTTTATTTATTCGTTGCGTTCTGTCACAGGAAGACGATGTTGAGAAGTTGCAACAAAGAGATTATTCGAGTATCAAGGTGTGCTACAATCCAATGCCTGAAAATAGTATCAGGTTTCATCTAATTTTTGGCATTGATGATCAGAAAAGTACATGTTGGCACTATAACCGAAAAGTTTGCAGGATGCTAGTCTCTTGCGTTTTTTAGTCGACATGAGAGGAGTAGACGCTGATGATCGTCAGGTAAAGAACTCAAGATCTCTATCCACTATTTTTATGTTTGAAATCACTTCTGGTTATTACTGATGAGACGTCGTTTGATCTTTTATTACTTTGTTGAATAGCTGAGAGACGACCTGATGACAATGCTTATAGCTGGACACGAGACTACCGCAGCTGTCCTTACGTGGTCTATTTTTCTTCTAGCACAAGTATGGATTGAATCATGGTTGTCATTTCCATAAATTATTCTGATTTGTAACGACATTTTTTTTTGACGTTATTCAGCATCCATCCAAAATGAGAAAAGCACAGGCGGAGATTGATTCGGTGCTTGGACAGGAGAGAACGACGTTTGAAGCAGTAAAAAAACTAGAGTAAGCATGACTATCTGCCAACATTCGTTTTGTTATGTTCGATCGATTTTTCTTAGAATTTGGAACCATTGGTTAAATTATCGCCTTCTACTCAGGTACGTACGACTTATTGTTGTGGAAGCTCTACGTTTGTACCCTCAGCCTCCATTGCTTATTAGACGGTCTCTGAAACCAGATAAATTACCAGGTATCTTTTTCATTTGATACAAATTGAAAATATCTTCTGATCATCAATGGTACTCCTAGTAAGTTGCTCGATTTTCGTGCAGGTGGTTATAATGGTGACAAAGATGGCTACGAAATCCCAGCTGGGACTGATGTCTTCATTTCTGTGCGTCTTTTCGTTTTATTTAAAGACTAAATCAGCATAAACTGATTCCAATCTAACCAATAGAACATGTGTTGAAACCTATTGCAACAGGTGTATAATCTCCATAGATCTCCATATTACTGGGACAACCCAGACGAGTTTGAGCCAGAGAGGTTTAAAGTGCAAAAATCGAGCCAAGTTGAAGGCTGGGCTGGTTTTGATCCATCTCGTAGCCTAGGAGCAATGTATCCGAATGAGGTAATTCATTTAGTACTCGATTTTCTGTATGTTCTTGTACTACACCTGGAGGGAGTATTATCGACAAGTCCACATAATACATTCGTTGTATGGTGTGATCAGATTATTGCAGATTTTGCCTTCTTGCCTTTCGGAGGAGGGCCAAGGAAATGTGTCGGGGACCAATTTGCCCTGATGGAGTCGACTATTTCTCTGGCAACGTTACTGCAGAAGTTCGACGTTAATCTGAGAGGATCACCGGAATCTGTAGAACTAGTTACAGGAGCAACCATTCATACCAAGAATGGACTGTGGTGCCAACTGAAGAAGAGGGCATCATCTAACATTGACTGATCACATTTGTTGTAAATTTGTAATCCACTTTACAGGATTTAATCATGAATTTTTTTTAATATATAATAAACTACAAGTTTCATCAAGTATGAAATTTGAGCATCATTTTGTGCATGATTAGATAAGTACTTATTCCATTTTTATAATTCTTACTTTTTTTTTTCTATTCAATTTTATAATTTTCATTTGCTCACATCTATAAACCATACATTTTTTCTTAAAACTTGTGTCCAACTCAAGTGAGAATTAAAAAAATGTAATGAAGGAGTATTTGTTAATTTCTTAAATTTCATTATCTTTCTTGTTTTTCATTCCAAACCATCACAACACCTATCCATTTTTTTAATTTAATACTCCTTTCGTTCTAAATCAGTTTTCACAATTTCTTTTTGAATCGATCTTACATTAGTTTTTCACATTTAAGAAAGGAAAGTTTCTAACAACTTTTACACACAAAATTTTCACTTATTTACCGTTTATACTATCATTTTTTCTCAAACAATACTCTTATTTTATCACATTAATAAAATTGAAAGGACTCCAATACCCTTCTCTTATCCCCTTTTCTTAATTTTTGTGCTCTAATCAGTGTAAAAACAGATATGAGACAGGGGGAGTAAAATTCAACGAGGAATATACGTCGCGCAAAGATTTTGAACCATAAGAGAAAATTCAAGAAATCATATATGTGCCTGTGAATAAAAGGGTAAACAACACAATTACAAATGGACAATAGGGTAAAAGAGCACAAGAACTCAACATCATTCTTCCTATTTCCAGCACATAATTTAATCTAGTACACAACAAACAGGAGCAATGTACACACTTAATTAAGCTCATACTGAACAAGTTTCTCCCATTTTAGGGTCCTAATTACAGTGAAATTAGCTACTCATACACTTGCTACAACCAACTACAACATAGCACAGGGTTCGTCGCCCCCAGATACGATTAACAAAAGCTGCTCAAATCAGGTTTTCTTGCTATACAGTTAACACAGAGATACTCCAATTTCACTCAACCATTCTTGATATATTAGTTTTGTACTTAACATTGAGGCATGCACATATCTGCCAAAAACCCGTTTCTGCACGACAAAATCCACAAATGATAATTGGTATAAGCGGCAATACATGAAAATTCGGGTATATAGGTGCCTACCGTTGAGGTGGGAAGGAAATCCTCAAGCATGTCTTGGTGTATCATCATGCAATTGAGCAGATCTCACGTTGGGATCGTCCTGCTAAGGACGTGATAAGAAGAAAATAAATTAGTAAGAATTAATATTTAAGAAAAATAGTTTTTTTAGTCCTGTAAGTTATTCCCAACAAATATCACCTCCTAGTAAAAGTCGTCAGGACCGAAACAGGAGTAACTTACATGACTAAAAAAAAATTCCCAACAATTAAATAAAACTTCAAAATTAACCTCAGTCAATCTGAGAAACTAACCCGAATATTATAGCTGAAACCTGGATTGCGGAAAAAATCCATTTGCCCCTTTAAGAATTAAACCATACAAATTCACCAAAAATTAAGCTCGAATCACCCCCACCAAAAAAAAAAAAAAAGGAGAAACGAGAAAGTAAAATACCAATCCGTGCATGGCTGGTTGAGTGCCATAATAACCATCGTGGGTGGGTGCGATAGAGTTCAGCTGGCCCTACAGAACATCATAACAATGGGATTCCATTATAATAGAACTACCAAATAATAGGAGTAATATTTATAATAATAATAATAATCAATAATTTTATTCTGATAGTGAGGATTAGATGACATACTAGTCCCTGAATTGTCTGCTGGTTCCCATAGTAATTATCACGCGTGGGAGCCATTAAGTTCAATTGCACCTACACACAATAATAATTAAGTCAAAAAGGAGGGGAAAAAGTCTGAACTTCACTCTTCCCACATGACTTAAAGCCCGTTTGGCTGAGCTTATAAGCTGCTTGAAACAACTTATAAGACGTTAGAGCTTATAAGATGTTTAAAATAGGCTTCGCCAAACGGGCTCTTAAACTAAATTTCTTACCATCCCCGGGACACCCTGTTGAGGACCAAAAAAGCCATCCAGATTGACTGGCCGAGAACTCAGTTTATCCTAAGCATAAATACATCAATTAATTTTGAACAAGGATAACAGTGAAAAGGCAGTAGGATTGTTTTCGTTGCAGATAATAGCAGCTAACGACATTCTACCATGTGAAATTCAGATCGAAAGCAATAGAAATTTGCTTTTTAAGATAATATTCACTTGCAAAGTAAATCTAATTAAGCAAATAAAACAAAAAAATCGATTTTCAGATTATTTTAGCTAAGACTCCTTTTGGTTGAATGAATCACAAGAATAACAGTATTAGTCAACTAAATTCATATTTTCACTTTTGCATAAGATAAAGCTGAACTTTCAAAGGACTGACCATTTGTTGTAAGCTTTCTGGTGTGCCAACTGTTAAAACATCTTGCTCCATGTTTACCTGCAAAAAAGAGAACATAATATTTAAAAACATTGAAAGCATAAAAACAACAAAAAACATTAACTTTGATTTACGACAAACCTTTCTTTTCTTGGTTGAATTTTTCTTCTTATTTGTCTTACTCAAACTTCCACTTTGAATGTCTTCTTCGATGCACAGAATACCCGGTGAGGCTGAAGGGCCAGCTTCTAGAAGATTCCGATTGGAGTTGTTAGCATTCAGACAGTTCTCAAAAGCATCATCAAGTGAACGAAGTGTCAAATGATAACTCTCTTGTGATAACGATCCTTCTTCCCCCAGTTTTATTGCCCTTTGACAAAGCTCATTATAACGTTGCACTCTCGACTGCACCTGATCATTCCCTTCTCCCATTATATATCTGCTTTTTGCATCTTTAGTCCACCGTTTCAAAATATATTGCGAAGGTATTGTCGAAATGCCGGATATTTGAAGAACAATCATTGCATGTCTACACAGGTACCCTTTAAATTCGAATAAGCGGCATATGCAAGATACTTCAGATTTCAATTCATTCAACGTTACAATGAATTCTTGATTCCTTTCGAAATCTTGAACTTTAAAAGTAACAGTTGCATCAACTTGTTCCTCTCTCTTAGGAATACAAGCTACTGCACCCAATACTTCAACTTGAAATTTTCGAAATACAGAATGAGTATACAGGCCAGCCACATGTTTCTCAAATGGAGATGGGGACTTCAAAGCAGGCTGTTTGTTCCATGTATCAGAAGATGCCTTTGCTTCTTCCTCATACCTATCTTGCAGAATTGCTTCATATTGTTTAATGAACTCTTGTACAGTTGTCTTCTTATGTACGTATTTGTCGAAGAAAGAGTTCACGCTCTCTGATCGTTGACCTGTAGACATCCCAGCAAAAAATCCATTTGTCATAAAGTTAGGCACCCATCTTTTACGATCTTCAAACAATGTTTGGATCAACTCGTTCTCTTTGAGTCCAAATCTGTCTACCAGTTTATGCCACCGCTTTTCAAACTCCTCATCAGTCCACGACCTATAAACGCATTTTTCAAATTTAGACATGAAATTCTCATTCTGTTTGATTACATGATTCAATGTTTCTGAAACCCTTCCCATTATATGCCACAAAGTGAAAAGGTGAAGAGCAGATGGAAAAACATCTGAAACAACAGACTTCATAACATAGTCCTGATCAGTGAGTATAATTTTCGGAGCCTGACCGCCCATAGCTTTCAACCACGTTTGCATGACCCACGAATATGTAGCTTCATTTTCATCAGACACCAACGCACATCCAAGTAGCATGAACTGATAGTGTTGATTAACCCCAACGAATATAGCTAAAGGCATTCTATATTTGTTTCTTATATAGCTTGTATCAAAAGACACAACATCACAAAAACTGGGGTAATCGTGCCTGCTTTTGGCATCAATCCACAATATATTCTTCAAACGTAGATCTTCACCAACATCTATGGCATAAAAGAAGTTGGAATTCAGACACTGCATCTGAATAAAAAACTCAAGCATCGTATTTGCCTCTCCAGCATCCAATGCCATATTCCTACCCTTCTCAAATTGACTTTTCGAGTCATGTTTGAGACCAACTGCACTTTTATATTCAGCAAACTGTTGAGCCATTGCAGCATACATCCTTCTGGTTTGTTCACTTACAGCTTGGGCAGGCAACAGTTCATGATTATGCTCTTTCTCAAATCTATGTATTATCCATTTCCCATCAGACCTTCTCTTCACGTGCATACTTGCTTTACAATCTGTCTTTGCACATGCTCTCCGGCCTGTAGCATTGTCTGAATCTTGATTGCTTCCTTGTCTACTGCGTGGACGGTTTAATGATTTCTCATATTCGCGCTTTGTACCATATCTAGAACATGCGAATTTGGCATCAATGAATTCCCTTGAAGTTTTCGAACGACGGCTATTCTGAATGGCGGTACTAAATCCTACAGACCTAGCGTATTCCTGATAGAAAGCATAGGCATCCCCATGGGACCCAAATTCCATACCAGGAAGTGGCTCAAGAATTGTCACGTCTTTAAAATCTATATCTTGTAAGGGAGAATTCACATCCTCTCCATCTTCGATCTGCAACTTTTCATCGCCATCCCCCACACTTCCACCGATTCCATCAACATCGAGGGGCTTCTCTTCGTCGTCTAGCATATTAACCATTCCGTTGGGCTCTTCTATTTCTTTGTCATGGTCTCCAGAAGGCAAACTGAGATCTATATCCATGACAACGACCTGTTTTCTTTAAGCTGAGTTTCTTGTCAGTCAACCTGGAAAAGTGGGAATAAGTTTTGAGCTCCTATATTGCAATAAAGAGGGTTTTCAATATAGTCTGCATTTATTTGTCATATAATTGCCAAAGAATGAAAAATACAACACAAAAAAGCAAAGTGATGCCATAGTAGGAGGCAAGGAGCAGACTGAGTAGTGTAATATCAGACAATTAGTTACATTGTGCTTTCTTACATCTTCTCCATTAATGGGATCAAATATACTGGCAAACTTCACAAGGTCATCAAATTTTATACATCTAATCTAGAAGTTAAATCACTGTAAAGTACTAGATAATATAAAGGGTTAACCTCAGCAGCCTCCCCTGTGAATTAGCTAGATTATTGACTGCACACCTTCTTCTGTTCTTAATTACCATGACCTACCCTCTAGGTTTCTTAGATTTCATGCAAATCACCCACATATTAATGTTTTCTGATGGAAAAATGATGATACCATAATTTTATTTGAAAAAAATGATATTTTCTCCTGATCTCAATTGTTTCAAAATTCAGTGAACCAATATACATCCTCAATCAAACATAGAGAACCAGTGATGCAAATAAGTAGATTTGAAGTGGCCTATCCTAAAACTTACCTTTAAATTCATGATTAATCCAAAGCCTAGTTATTACTAAATTAATGTAAAGTTTATATAAATCCACCACAGCTCATGTCAGTTAAATAACTCAATTACTTATGAGTTTTTAGCTAGATTAATTTTTCATTTAAAATATATTTAATTTTCTTTTCATGTTTTTTTTTTGGGGGCTTTTTTCCTTGTTTTCTCATTCCTCTCTTTTCTTCTACATTTGTACTTCTCACACCTCACACCCTATATCCCCGCACTCCATCATCAGCACCACTAAACAACCACCCCTATCAACACTCCATCGCGTGCACAAAATCAGATGCACAACACACAAGAATAAAAACTACAAAGGGCAAGATATTTCGAAAGATATATTTTTGGTGGTAGATGTAACTTTGGTGACGCCCAAAACAAAGACTTTAAAATCTCCCATATAGAAAGCTTGCAATATTCTCAGAGGAGATCACCACACAGAATTCAGACTACAAAACATGCAAGCAAAGCTTTAAACTTTAAAAGCATGCCATCTAACCACTGCAAAATAACCTCACATTCTCTGCTTTCCTCGTGTATTCAAAAATAGAGAACAGAATCAGACATTTAACAGCTAGTTACTCATGATGCATTAATTATCATGGATATTTAAAAGTGACTTTTCCATATATACATTTCCCTTCCACCCCACCCTTTGAAACATCAAATCAAGTATGTACAATCTAACCCTAAGCACATCAAAACACAGCACAATGGAAAGCAGCTCTCTGCAGCAAACACAACAGAATAAAGAACCCACATTCACAAAAAGTCTACATAAACAAGAAACATGACAAAATTAAGTTACATCAACAAAACATTTTACAGAAAAATATACAGTTAACAAGAAAACACAAACGTGAAAAAAATCCCAGGATCAGGCAAACCAATTCTCACATAGGGAACAAAACAGCAACAACAACAACAAAACGAAAAAAAGGGGTAAAAAAAGCAGCAAGATTCTCAGAGCAGAAAGAAATGCGTTTTTCTGTAGACGATCAATTCGCGAAAGCTAGAACAAATGATTTTGAGTAAAGAAATAAAGAGGAAGAAGAAGGTTGAGGAGTTATGGAGGAGAGGGGTATTACCTGTAAAAAATTTAGTTTCTTCAGAGCTGCAAATCCACGCGATGGTTTGAGCGAGTCGACGATTTCCCCCAATTTGGGAGATTAGGGTTCACAAGATTTGATTGCCACTCGCTCTCTTTCAACACTCTCTCTCACTCGCTCTAACAATTTCTCTCTCTAGCGCGTGACCTCTTCCATAGAATATTTTATTGTTGTTATATATTTTAGGAAAAACGAACCCCTTTTTATTTCAATTGAAAAATATTCGTCGAAACCCTAGATACGCACGAGACATAAGTGAATCTAGGCCCAGTTTGATCGATAAGTTAAGGTCCAGATAACGTATTAAGCGGCCCATATTTGATATGTCGATAGCTTGTCGGACGGTCGATTTTTACGCATTGGGCCGCTAGTGAATCTAATTCTGATAGTGTATACAAATCAGATCATTTTAGAAGGTTAAAATTGTTGGGCTACTAGTAGCCCAGATGAAAGTTGGCAGATGACTAGATTGCCCTCTTGTATATATAACAAAATAATCTAGCTCGGATTTCTTCGTTTGTAAAAAACGTCGTAGTAACCATTTTGAATGTTTCAGTAGCTTGTCGGACGATCGATTTTATGCATTGGGCCGCTATTAAATGTTATTCTGATAACGTATATAAATCAAACCATTTTAGAAGGTTAAGATTATGAGAGTTGGCAAATGACTATATTGCCCTCTTGCATATATAACAAAATAATCTAGCTCGAATTTGTTCGTTCGTCAAAAATCTCGTAGTTACCATATTTAATATTTCGGTAGCTTGTCGGACGGTTGGTTTTTATGCATTGGGCCGCTAGTAAATGTTATTTTGATAACGTATACAAATCGGACCATTTTAAAATATTAAAATTGTTGGGCTGCTAGTAGCCCATATGAAAGTTGACAAATGACTAAATTACCCTTTTGTATATATAACAAAATAATCTAGCTCGAATGTGTTCATTTGTTAAAAACATTGTAGTTACCACGTTATGATAGACGTCGTATATCTATGGTTAACTATTTTTATGTGTAGAAAAATTGTGAAACAATATATGGTCCATATGATTGATCCTTAGCCAACATAATTGAACTACACTAATTAACTCCTATTAGTATCAATCTTAATCACGTTGTTTAATTTCTTGAAACACCCTCAATTAATTGGACAAATACTAGTGTCCAACAACCTCATTAATTGTCATTTAGGTCTCGTTTGATCCGTAAGTTAAGGTCTAAATATGGTATGTAGCTTGTCGAACATTCGATTTTCATGCATTGGACCGCTAGCAAGTGATATTCTAATATCGTGTACAAGTACAAATCAAGATTTTTCAAGTAACGTTTTCGATTAATACTATCAACAAGAAGGAAGCCAGGGAGAAACAAGAGGAAAATATGAACAAAAAATGTTTCACACATTTTCAACCAGTGGGATTGAATTGAATATCTTAATGTGCATTATTTTTAATTGAGATAAATTACAAAAAAAAAATTCTGGATTTAATATTTTAATTGGGATAAATAAAAAATTAGTTCAATATTGTTTTTAAGCGTCTAAGTATTCGAATACCTAAGTGCAAAAATCAAACTTTGCAATGTCTTAACGTGTCGACGTTAAATTCTTATCCAAAATTTAATTATTTTTTTTTAAAAAAAAATTATTGGTCAAATGCTCAAATTACCCATTTTTCATAACTGTGGACAAATAAAATTTGAAAACCTCATTCATTGCACCTAATTAATGGTAATCAAAATCATAAATAGCATCTTTTTTATTATTTATTTTTTCAGTTTAATTCATACTCCCTCCGTCCCAACTTAACTTTCATACTTACTGTTCACTCCCTTTTCAAAAAATATTATAAAAAATAGAATTTTGAGATATAATTTTATAAAAAAATAAATAAGTGAGTTGACTTTTATGTGTATGTATGTACTATAAAAATAATAACATTAAATATAATATTTTAGATATTGTATGGGTAGAGTTTCTAAAGGACCGAAAAAATAGGTATGAAAGTTAAGTTGGGACGGAGGGAGTATTAATTTACTTGAATGGATGCTTAATGAACAATATATCTTTGTCAATTCAATTCTTTACAAATTCTTTTTTCTCTTTTTCTTCTTTTCTTCTTACTCTCTATTAATTTCCTTTTTCAACCAGTAATTTTTATTAGTATAAATTTAACATATTTAAACATTTAAAAAATTATGTACATTTAATTAAATTTTAGTAAGTAAATATTTTTTAAAATATAATCATATACTTTCTGTCCCGTGTGTATACTTTTTTTATTAGATGTTTCAAAATTACTTGCACACTTTTAATGTGAAAATATCCACTACAACACACATCTCACTAAATCATCTAAAATATCTATTTTTTTTAAAAAAAAGTATCAATCAAACCGTGCGAGTCATCACGGGACCGAGGAAGTACAAAATTATTTCAAAGTGTTGATTTTACACTAGTTATTTGCTATGGGAAGGGGTGTGTTTAGTGCTGTTATTCGAACCGAACCTTAATGAAATTCGACTCGACTCGTTATGACTCAATAAAACTCAACTTATTAAACTCGATATCTAATTTTTTGTAAAAAAATGCATTAGACTCGTTAATCTCGTTAATAAGTCGAGCCGAGCTCAATTTTTTACTCGTCAATATTTCGACTCGATAAGAGCTCGAACTTCAAATTCTCGACTCGGCACATCTGAAGATGTGTTTCATCAATAATTACCGAGGTTAAAATACCCTAATTTCTTGGAACGAAGATAAAGTAAATATCTTGAAAAAGATTCTTGTCCATATCAAGATGTCGACTCGTCAGAGACTCATCTACTCTCTCTCCCTCACTTAATTCATCCAAAACAAGATTACAGAAAAATCGTTTTACACTTAATTCTTCCAAAACAAGATTACAGAAAAAAAAAATGGTGATGCATCGTCTTCTTCAATTGACACTCAGACATGGCACCAAGGTTCAAACCCCACTTCAATTTTTGCTGATTTCACACACATTTTCACTCCCCTGTGCGTGTTTTTCTGTATCTATCTGTGTAATAGATGATTTTCTTGATGTATTTCTCTTCTCTGCACAATCAAAGATGGGGTTGTTAGTATCAAATAGTGTTTATAGTTTTGATTCTTGATTCTTGATTCTTGATTTTGATTGAAGTTTTTCTTTTTCATTCCTTAATGTGTAGTATATAGTTTATGTTCTACTTGTTTTGATTTGTGCTGGGATTGTTTGAATTGATGATAACATTGGAGAAATTGTTCCCACACTAATTAAGTAGTATTCTGGATTTGTAATCTGGTTCTTGTTGTGAGTGTAAATCGAAATAGAATAATTAGGGAAGTGGAATCTAAACTACTAGGGCCTCAATGTGGACGAAGACGAGTTGTCGAACCACTATGCAGATTTGCCTAAATTATCATATCTAAGTACTTATGTGGACAAACATAGATTTTGCTGTAAATAATTTGGGCTCTTGAGATCATACTTCGCCTCGATCAAGCTTGCACTTGCTCGTTTTCTAGTTTATCGATGCATTATTTACATGCAATTTGTGCCTTTTGCCACTTAACCATTAATTTAAAGTTCATCTTTCACTAGTTCTGTTCATACAAAATGTATGGCTTTTCTTAACTGGATGAAAATGCAGAAACGGCCTCAATGTGGACAAAGACAAGTTGTACTTATGTAGTTCGTTTTTCGAACCACTATGCAGATTTACCCAAATGGTCATATCTAAGTACTTATGTGGACAAACACAGATTTTGCTGTAAATAATTTGGGCTCTTGAGATCATACTTTGCCACAATCAAGCTTGCACTTGCTCGGTTTCTAGTTTATCAATGCATTGTTTATACGCAATTTGTGCCTTTTGCCACTTTACCATTAATTTAAAGTTGCTACTTCTGTTCATATGAAATTTATGGCTTTACTTAACTGGATGAAAATGCAGAAAAGGCCTCAATGTGGACAAAGACAAGTTGTACTTATATAATTCGTCTTTCGAACCACTATGCAGATTTACCCAAATGATCATATCTAAGTACTTATGTGGACAAACACAGATTTTGCTGTAAATAATTTGGGCTCTTGAGATCATACTTCGCCACGATCAAGCTTGCACTTGCTCGTTTTCTAGTTTATCGATGCATTATTTACATGAAATTTGTGCCTTTTGTCACTTAACTATTAATTTAAAGTTGCTACTTCTGTTCATATGAAATTTATGGCTTTACTTAACTGGATGAAAATGCAGAAAAGGCCTCAATGTGGACAAAGACAAGTTGTACTTATATAATTCGTCTTTCGAACCACTATGCAGATTTACCCAAATGATCATATCTAAGTACTTATGTGGACAAACACAGATTTTGCTGTAAATAAGTTGGGCTCTTGAGATCATACTTCGCCACGATCAAGCTTGCACTTGCTTGGTTTCTAGTTTATCGATGCATTATTTACACGCAATTTGTGCCTTTTGCCACTTAACCATTAATTTAAAGTTGCTACTTCTGTTCATATGAAATTTATGGCTTTACTTAACTGGATGAAAATGCAGAAAAGCCTTAATGTGGACAAAGACAAGTTGTACTTATGTAGTTCGTCTTAAAATTTCGAATCACTGTGCAGATTTGCCCAAATGATCATATCTAAGTACTTATGTGGACAAACACAGATTTTGCTGTAAATAATTTGGGCTCTTGAGATCATACTTCGCCACGATCAAGCTTGCACTTGCTCGGTTTCTAGTTTATCGATGCATTATTTACACGCAATTTGTGCCTTTTGTCACTTAACCATTAATTTAAAGTTCATCTTTCACTAGTTCTGTTCATACAAAATGTATGGCTTTTCTTAACTAGATGAAAATGCAGAAAAGGCCTCAATGTGGACAAAGACAAGTTGTACTTATGCAGTTCGTCTTTCGAACCACTATGCAGATTTACCCAAATGATCATATCTAAGTACTTATGTGGACAAACACAGATTTTGCTGTAAATAATTTGGGCTCTTGAGATCATACCTAGCTATGAACAAGCTTGCATTTGCTCGTTTTCTAGGTTATCGATAGAGTTCATCTTTATCTAGTTCCGTTCATACGAAATGTATGGCTTTTCTTAACTGGATGAAAATGCAGAAAAGGCCTCAATGTGCTTCGATATTTGGATAAAAAATTGTCGTTTTTCTTTCAAACTTAGTGCCTAACATTCAACCCGCAGGCTGGAAACTATGTAAAGGATATCAAAGCAGGGAGATGTTTGCAGAAATCATTGGTTGAGTCTTCTATACTTGCAAAATCATATAGTACAGATGCATCTTTGCAGAAGGATATACCGTCAACCGTTGAAAGAGAGTACGCACCTTTCTTATTTTCAAAATAATCATAAATAACCTTAAGTTTTTTTTCTTTATGATTATTAAACTATTGGTGTATCCTTAGCTTCAAGGGGCATGATATGCTGGCACCCTTTACAGCTGGATGGCAGACTACAGATGTGAACCCTCTAGTAATCGAGAAATCAGAGGTATCCGAGTTGCTTTTTACGTTCCACATTTGGTATAAAGATTCCCGTTTTCTAATGTTAAGTATCGAATTCTTGTTTGTTTTAGGGATCCTATGTGTATGATACTAATGGGAAAAAGTACCTCGACGCTCTTGCTGGCTTATGGTGCACTGCTCTTGGTATTCACACTCTATACCGACTTCTTTGATTCTATTTATCTTGTACACCAGTTGTACGGTGCAATTGTTCACAACTAATACTTTGCAGCTGTCAGAACTCTTGTCGTCTCTATCAATTATCACTTACATCGTTGTTCATGTTCGTTTGCAGGTGGAAATGAACCCCGTCTTGTTGAAGCTGCAACGAAGCAACTAAACACATTGCCATTTTACCACTCATTTTGGAACAGAACGACGAAACCGTCTTTGGTATTATGATGTCATGTGTATTCGAAAGCTGCAAATTTAAAGATTTGAGTATGTTCTTATACCGATTTCTTTCTGAATGCAGGATCTAGCTTCCGAACTTTTGGGAATGTTCACTGCTAGTAAAATGTCTAAGGTCTTCTTCACAAATAGTGGCTCGGAAGCTAACGATACACAAGTATATTCTCAATAAATTTTCTTTTGCATCTTTTTCGATAGTTGGAGTTATAGATCTAAGTATCAATGGTAACACTCACATTGTTTGTATACGCATTTGCACTTAATGGCCTAAACGAAACGAAGCATTTTTGGGGAGGATTAACGAATTTGCAGCAAGAAACGCTGAATTTGAAAAGATCAACTGAAATTTCGGTTTCTAACGTTTTCCTGCTACCTTTTTCTTCCAGGTGAAGTTGGTTTGGTATTACAATAATGCCCTTGGAAGACCAGACAAGAAGAAGTTCATTGCTCGATCAAAATCGTAATGGCTTCTTTTGAATTTTTAGTTTTAACACATATACTTCGTATATGCACTCGCTCTACAATCTAAATTCCATTTTTTATGACAGATATCACGGTTCTACACTTATATCAGCCAGTCTTTCGGGGTATGCTCGTCAGCTTCCAAATTTTCAGAATTATAACCATCGTTCATATTAAGAAAAAATTATTAACCAAACAATGCATCGGTTTTCAACAGTCTCCCTGCACTACACCAAAAATTTGACCTTCCGGCTCCATTTGTATTACATGCCGACTGCCCTCATTATTGGCGCTTTCATCTACCAGGTTGTGTTACGGTATTTTACTCAATAATAATACGCGTTCTTTCATATTATATAAAATTTCTGAAGTCGAAGTTTCCAGGTGAATCGGAGGAGGAGTTCTCTACAAGGCTGGCAACCAACTTGGAAAATCTTATTCTCAAAGAGGGGCCTGATACGGTAACTGAATTTAAATATCTCAACAATTTTCCATTTCGTATTTTCTTCGTTTAATATATTAGAGGTCGACTAATAATCGGAAGTACTTCAGATTGCTGCTTTCATTGCGGAACCAGTTATGGGTGCTGGTGGCGTGATACCTCCACCTGCAACGTACTTTGAGAAGGTAAACTTATCAAAATTTAAACTTTTCTCAACTTTGTCGATTGTGATTTTTTAAATACAAACATGCAGATTCAAGCAGTCGTGAAAAAGTACGATATCCTTTTCATTGCTGATGAGGTGATATGTGCATTTGGAAGGCTTGGAACGATGTTTGGTTGTGATAAGTATGGCATCAAACCCGATCTGGTCTCTTTGGCAAAGGTAAATTCTTCGAAAATTAATAAATAAAATGATTGCCTAGTCCGACATTTGCTTATTGATTTCGTGCAGGCTCTTTCCTCTGCTTATATGCCAATCGGAGCGATTCTTGTGAGCCCAAAAGTCTACGATGTCATTCATTCACAGAGCAACGAGCTCGGTTGGTGCTAGCATTTTGACTTGATTTGTCGAAGATTCTTTATTCGAATCTAGCTTACACCGTTTTTTCTCCTAATTTATCTTTTAAGGTAACTTCTCCCATGGATTTACGTATTCCGGACATCCTGTAGCGTGCGCTGTTGCATTAGAAGCACTCAAGATCTACAAGTATGATCTTTATTCTTCATATTTTAAAAAAAGTATTAGCTCGTATTCGTTATTTTACTAAAAAGTACTACCTCTGTTTCGGATTGAGTGTCCTTTTAGCAATTAGAAAAATTCTTGCTTTTCTTTTCGACAGGGAGAGAAATATCGTCGAGATAGTAAACAAAATAGCCCCGAGATTTCAGGAAGGCGTGAAGGCATTTTCCAGCAGTCCTATCATAGGGGAGGTAAGATTATACTACATTTTCGTCATTTATAATTTATCAAGTCTAGTATGCACTCGAGTGCATGTTGTGCACCCTAGTCCATGTTGCACTTTTCAGTTTTACTGACTTACACTTTTTGGTAAATGGTGTTGCACTTTTCAATTATTACTAAATATATTATTATACAGTTTAATAATTGAAAAGTGCAACACCATTTACCAAAAAGTGTAAGTCAGTAAAACTGAAAAGTGCAACATGGACTAGGGTGCACAACATGCACTCGAGTCCATAGCAGACCAACCCTTTATAAATTTTTCGTGTATAATGATTTTCGTTCGTTATCCTGAAGATACGTGGAACGGGGTTGATTCTTGGGACGGAATTTGCAGACAACAAATCACCGAATGATCCCTTTCCTCCTGAATGGGGTACATATCTATATCATACTCCTACTATTTTCTTGGGAGTTACATAACGTAACGGTATTTTACGTCTAATCGCAGGCGTTGGAGCTTATTTTGGAGCACAATGTGAGAAGAACGGAATGCTAGTACGCGTTGCTGGTGACAATATAATGATGTCTCCTCCATTTATCATGACGCCTCAAGAAATTGAGATGGTAAGTTTTTTTTTCGAGTTTAAATTTGGAGGGGCTCGTTTTTAGACGATTGTTTCGATTAATAAATGTTGCATGTTTCAGCTGATTGATATCTATGGAAAGGCTCTCAAGGCTACAGAAGAAAGGGTTGCAGAGCTCAAGTCAAAGCACAAGTAAAAAACTGCTACAAAGGATTAATATTGATGATGCTGAAAAACTGTTTACTTTTCTTGTTGGCATGTGATATTTTAAATAAAATGTATTTTAATAAAACAATTAGTTTAATTCAGTGGTTTATATTGACCATTTTGTTTAATGTTTATAATATTTTTAAGAAAAACTACTTGTTTCCCATATTTGAAATTGTGGTCAATATTCAACCTACTAATGTTGAGTTACAACTATTTTTAATTTTTTAGTTTTGAACTCTCGACTACGAATGCACAAACAGTTCGAATTGACGGTTACAGTTTTTGAAAAATTTGGAACTGAAATCGAATCCCAGTTCTCTCGGTTTTTATTACGATTTTCAAACTGTCGATTTGACCGATTTACTTGATTTGGGATGTTGGTTTTGAGTATTTTATTAAAAAATCAATTGAATCGTCGATTTTGATTTGAAAATTTCTAACCAAAATCGAATCTCTTTATGTAAGGTTTCGGTTCAGTTTCTAATACCATTCATAATCTCTCTGCAATCTTATCAAAATTAATAAATATATGTATATACGTAATACAAAATCTAATTAAAATATAAGAACAGACTTCGTCATACCGGATAAGCGTCGCATCCGAAGAATCATCTTCCCACGTTTTCATTCTTCCAAGAGGTGACGACTACTGCATTTCTATTGCAATAGCACCTTACATATCCACGGTTATTGATGACAAGAGACATTTTATGTTATAGAATAAGAAAAGAGCCGGCTCTTTGATTTGATATGATTGAAATCGTATTTAGAAACATCTTCATAAAACCCTACATTTATATAGAAAGTTTCACATCATTTCGGATTTGAACAAATTAATCACTGTAATTATAGTAAAATGAGTATGGTATATATAATTTCTTTCTTTAATATTTTGATGTATACCTATTGTAATTATGTATAATTTCTATAAATAAATAAAATATACAGGTCAATATGTTTTGTTTGATAATGGGTTCTCATAGGACTCAATGAACTATATATTTTTTTTTTACTATTAATTTTTTTTTATTAATTATTGAATGTATGTAAATGTAATTATTCAGAATAAATAATATATGATCCTCAAAAGATTGGTCTGTTTTAGCAAGACGTGAGGAGCATAATGCATTATTCCAGCTTGCAAAAGAATCAAGAAACCCATATTCCTATAAATTCAATAATTGAACCAACACACACTCTGTTTTGAAATTGTAAAGACATGTTTATGGTGGTTAGAATGAATTACTGCATTTTGGTTTTCTTCTTGTTCATCATGGCTGTTTCTTCAGTTGCAATTCAGGAGATACCGGACGACAAGGTAATTAAAATCCACACTTTAATGTAGCCTTATAACTCAGTTTGATGATTTTTATTCTTCATTTCATTTCATTTGATCAGAAAGCTGTAGAAGAGTTGGTTAAGAGCATTGGTGAGCTTGTTAATGCCGAATTATCGAAATCAGATTTGCAAGAACTGGACAAAGTGCTAGTTTCTAAATTAGAAATTGGAGCTGAAGGAGGAGGAGGAGTTTGATTCAAAGACGATTATTGCTATTCTTAATCATCTCCACTCTCACTTAACACCTTAATTCATCAACAATTGTAACTTCTTCATTCTTGAATATTTAAATTCAAGTTTTTCTTTTTTCATTCCTTAATGTGTATGTTCTAGTACTTGTTTTGATTTTGGTGTTAATTTCACATCTTATTCCACTATTATAGGGGATGATTGACATGTGTCATATAAAATAATTAACGTTCTATAATACTTCCTCCGTCCCGGTATAAGTTTCTCCTTTCTTTTGGTTGTTTTGATTAAAAAATATGATTAAATAATAGATATAGTACAAGTGATGTGATGGTGAGAGAGAAAATAATAGATGAGTGTGAGATGAAGTATGATACTACCTCCGTCCCGGAATAACTTTCATAGGTAGGTGGACACGTAAATTAAGAAAGTGTAATAATGAGTGGAGTTTTGAAGGGTAATTTTGTAAAACTTTATGTATAAAGTAAAGAATGAGTTGACTTTTGTGTATGTGTGGAGAAAAAGTAATGGCATTTGTGTAAAATTGAGGATATTGTGAGGGTGGAGTTTATAAAGGGGTTTCCATTTTAAGGGTATGAAAGTTATTGTGGGACGTCCCGAAAAGGAAAGTGTGAAAGTTATTGTGGGACGGAGGGAGTAAAATAATATGCCAAAAATGGAAAAAAATGAAATGGGAAACTTAAAGTGGGACATCCATAAAAGGAAAGTGGAAATTTATAAAGGAAGGGAGGGAGTATATAATATTGATGATGACACATGTTAAAAATCCAGTAAAATGAAATATCAGTGGAACACGAAAAGTGAAACACATTACAATCAAACAACAATATTTCTAAATGGAAACCAAAATGTTTCAATATTTAGATTGCTTATCAGCCTTTCTTCTAGCCCTTCTCTCTCTAGAGCTCAAAGATGACTTGAATCCACCACCATTCTCTTCTCTCTCTTCTACATCTTTAAATGATTTCTACAACATTCAACACAATTAATCAATCAACAAAGCTTATATGTATATACACACACTACATATATGCACGGTTAAAAAATCGAACTGAAACCTTATATAGAGCGGTTCAATTTCGATTAACTGAAACCGACGGTTCAAAACCGTTTGTGCGTACCTCTCTAATCTCGGCAAAACTAACAACATAAAATGTAAGAGCAGCAGCTGCAACAATTCCCAACACTGGAAGGCCTATCTGCTGAAGTCCATCCATTCTGCTTTTGCTTTACAAATAGATAAGGTGCACTTGCAGTGGACAAGAGATAAGATAACCTCATCTATGGAGGGTAAATATGTCTTTTCCATTTTCATTTACAAGATAATAATAATAATAATAATAAAATTAATAAATGAAAGTGTGTGTCCTACAAATTAAATATGTCTAACTAAAAGTAATATTAAAAAAAATTGCAAGTCACGATCTCAAATTCAGGTCGCCCAAAAAATTTGCGGCAATTACAGGTCGCAAGCTCCGGACATGTGTTAGTATAAGTTCAAAATACTATTAGAACAATTTGTGCACTAACACAAATTTAATTTTTTGGGCAAAGGACAATATATTCTGCTAATACAAAACCAAAATATGTTACTATGAAAACAATTTGTGCTACAATAAAACCAAAATATTTTGAAACACCTGCTTGCGAGTTGCGACCCGCAAAAGTTTGGATTACTTTCTTTACAGTATTACAAATTGTCCTTATAGTAGCATATCTGTCTTATAAGAAGACAATATCCGAGATCGAAAAAATTTGTTTCAATCTTTGTCCAATTTACTGTAAGTAACAATATTTAATGTATAAAATATTGTATATAAGTTTTTGCTTAGGGTATAATATATATTTTTTTTTGTTAAATAACAAAAGTGAAGTTGAAAAAACAAAATTAGATTTTAAGAAAATTTCATTCACAAAGGCTCATATGGACGAGTCTCGAACCGTGGCCCAATCTAATAATATACATTACTTTTGTGTTTTTGGTATTTGAACTATAGTTTTCACAAAAAATAAAATAAAAATACCAACACAAAATTGAATATTTTTGTTCCATGGACAAATTATTTGAATATTATCATATAGTATAATTAAATACACATAATAAGAAGGTCCCTAATGGGGTCTAATTAGGTACATAATTCATTTTCGGCGTCAAATCAATATTACAAATTAATTTAAACGAACAAATTGACTTCAAAAATGGCACGCTTGAATATTCATAAAATATACTCCTATATAATTATTGGACGAAATTTTCTCGTACTATGGTTGACCTTGGTCAATGGTTGTATGAAACGATTAACTGAATTCAAATCTGTTTACATGAAACGAATGGTATTGCAAATTAATAAATAATAGTATTAGTGTATCTTTTAGAAAGCACTTTTTAGTATTATTAAAACGGAGTATCAAATAAGTATAATATTCTCTTGTGGGACAGATTAAAATTTATGTACTTACAAAAAAAAATTCAAAATTAATACATATTTTTATTAGTTAGCTATATATTTACAAAAAAAAAAAAAGGGCATGCACTAAGTTTTATGTGTCAATTTTATAAATATTCATTTAAAAATAGTCCACAAAATTAAATCAGTCCAATCTATATTAATAACAAAAAATTGTGTAAACCATGATTATTGAAGTTTTATGATGAACTAGGTGATACTGCATTTTAATATATAATCAAGTATTTAAAACATGATATTTTGTACAAAAATAATAATTTTTTATATATATACTAAAAATTATTTACAAAAATATTACACCTAAATCTAATTTATGTTAATTGGTGGGTCCAAAATCGGCCAATTGGCAAGTTAGGCCGGGTCAATTACGTACCAATAACATTCCGTAGATGAATATTCAATATTCTTGAAATTTTCAAACACAGGTTTGTATTATAAAGGGTAAACTAGTTTCACATGAATTTGAATCGGGTCAACCCAATATGAAACGGGTCTTGATTTTTGTTGAACTCGTATCGTCAACCCACTTCTGAACTCGTTACACACATATATATAAATATGGAGTATATAATTGTGTGCATATATTACACAATTACACTGATTGTACAATGCAACTAGTTTGTCGATCGGGAGCTTACGGGTTTTGATGGTTCGATTCTTCTGTTTCATTTTTCGTATTTCACTCTACTGAATTTTTAACACGTGTCGTCTTCAATATTATAGGACGATGATTATTTTTTAATATAACACGTGAAACACCAAAATTAAAAGAAGTGATCTCATTCGTTCTAAACTCAAAATTAGTTTTAACATCTTAACTAATGAATATTTAAGATGTAGTTTACTATACTTATCAAAACAAATTGAATTGAAGTTTTATCAATTCATAATGAGAGCAATATTAATTTAAAAATAATTACATAATATTATTAATTAATGCCAACAAATATTGAAGATAATTAAAAGGGAGGGTTTATGTCTTTATCAGATGGGACAAAGCGGTAGCAATATATAAGACCAGGACGGTTTGGTCGGTCTGATGTGGCCGCCACCACCATTACCCTTTCCAACTTTTATACAATTCAACAACTTTTTTTTTCTATTTTATTTTAAAGAATTTAATTTAAAAAATGCTAAATGATATTATATTCATCTTTATAGAAGCTACTTATGTAGAGAAAAGGTAGTTTGCTAAAATTGAAATTGATAGTTTTAATGGGATAAAAAAATAAATAAAATTGAATAGCTTTCACTGAAATTTATAAAATGAGTAGATTTTTAATATTTTGGTTTTTTTGGGTTACATCTTGGAATGAGAAATTCAAATTGGCCCATTGTTTAGGTTAAACTTGAATCAATTAACATAATAAGCTTATAAGACTCATAGGCAAACTTAATTTACTTCTAGTCATTGCTTTGACTTTTGAGGAAAGTTTTGATAAAGACACAAAAATTCATATATAGTGTTTCATATATAAAATATAATTAATTAAAGTAAATTTATAGGTCAAATTTAATTAAATATATTTCTACAAGGTAAGAATATACCACCACAAGGATAATTTGTATTACTATAAAGACATTAATCCATTTTTTTAATCTTGTAGTAATGCTAATTACTCTTATAGTGACATATTTTAACTTTTTAGTGGCAAAATATCTTTTGCTTTGCAATCCACGAATTCGCTAAAAAATTATGTTTGTTTTACTGCTTTTACAATAATATAAATTGAACTTGTATTAGCTTATTTCAGTCTTGTAGCATAACATATCCTAGAACACTCGTTTGCGATCTACAAAATTTTTAAGCAGCTTAGATCTGGTCTTGTGCGGGAATTTTCAAATTCTAATTTAATTAGACATATTTTATGGGTAATATATTTTCAATGCTTTGAATAGGAAGATATTAATTGCTTTATTTAGTGAAATTAATTAATTAAAATTCAAAATAAATCTATAGTGCACTTTGGTGAAGGAAGGTAAGTGTATATGTAGCTAAAATAACTTTTGAATTCAATTTAAATATCATGCCATACTAAAACTCACTTACTATATAATACCAAATATTCATTAATGTAAACAAACATTTTTTAAACTAACAAATAAATTTAAATTCTTAATATGAAATTAAATTTTAGCAAAAATTATGTATGTCTTGTAGTAAAATACAACTAATTTTGCAATTGGACTTCATAAAAATCGATATTAAACTTCATATCAACGCTTATTATAACTTTACTTAATATTATTTCATTAGATTAAAATATTTGTAAGTCTTGCTTGGAAAAATGGCATGCAATTTGCTGCACCATTTATATCCCAACGAATATCATAGCCTTTCTTAAAAAAAAAAAAAAAATACTCCCTCCGTCCAAAAAGTTTATCAGTTTATGTCTTAAATTTTATTTTAAAAAATTCTCTTTTAAAAATTCTATAATATTTTTTTTATTAAAAATATATTAATGTATCATCTCTTCTATCTCTTGAATCTTGATAAAGTAAATTAACTTTTTAACTCTTTTTATATTAATTTTTAATTTAATAAAAAAGATACATATTAATGAGATGTGAATATATTCAAAATAAAATACATATTGATAATCCTATAAATGAGTCAAAATAAAATCGAGATTGAGTCAAAATTACATGTATATGAATGATAAAAACTTATAGAAATTTTCATTTATTACTCCCTATATTAATTCCAAAATACTATGACAAAATTTTCATCATATATTCTAATACTCCATTTTTATGTAACTTTATGAAATCCAATTTTAAAAAGAGTAACAATATTATAATAACAATTTATGTTAGAAGTTGACCACATTTAATACAAAAGAAATAATTGTTTTACTTTGTATGTACATACTTTGAATGAATACATCGAATGACATGAATACACCCAATGAGATCAACTGTTCTAATTTTCGTGTTCCACATTTTATTCAACTATATGAATAATTGATGTGTGTCATATTAAAAAATAATCAACGTTCTATAATATTAAGGGTGATATGTGTTAAAACTTTATTAAGGTAAAACGTCATTGAAACAGAAAAATCGAACCAGAACTACATACACGACACTAACACACATTAATGATCGATAAAGTAAAATACAAAGTAAAGTGAATTCCACTAAATCGAACCAGAACTACATACACCACACCAACACGCGTTAATGATCGATAAAGTAAAATACAAAGTAAAACGAATTCCACTAAATCGAACCAGAACTACATACACCACACCAACCCGCGTTAATGATCGATAAAGTAAAATACAAAGTAAAATAAATTTCATTAAATCGAATCAGAACTACATACACCACATCAACACGCGTTAATGATCGATAAAATAAAATACAAAGTAAAATAAATTTCATTAAATCAAATTAGAACTACATACACCACACCGACACACGTTAATGATCGATAAATTAAAACACAAAAATACGAAAAGTGAAACAAAGTAATCGATTTTACATTTATGAGGGGTAAAAACTAGACATAATGTGTAATTATTACTACAATATATATAAAATTATTTTAGTATTCCATTCTATGAATAAGCACCGTCGCCTAAAGTGTGAAGGGGGTGGGTGGTTTGAAACGGCAGGTGGGCCGCACTCCACAGTTGCACCCTCCTTCACTATTAATTCCAGATTTTCAATCGTTTCATCTCTCTAACTTCACTAATCCCCCTCAATTTCTCTCTCTAGAAGAATCCACCGCTCGAAGATCAGCTAATCACTCCTCTCAGGCAAGTTTCCCCATTCGATCGATCCGTCTATTTCATTAATTTGAGCTTTGAGTTGTGAATGTTCGTATCTGTGGTTTTTTTTTGCCGATTCATGCTTTTTTGCTGGTTTGATTTGTTAATCCGCTTGTTCTGATCTGTTATACGATTGCTGGTATCTGAAATCTCAGTTTGTTTCTCCGATCAAGCTATACGTAGCCGAATCAAGCTGATTTCGATTACGACTCTGTTTTTTTAGCTTGATTATACATATACATATACTCGTCGACTGTATGTATATCTCTGTATATTACTGATGATCTGAAATTATTATTTTCCTTTTTTTTTTGCTTTACGACTCTTTTTTTGCTTGATTATACATATACATATACGCGTCAACTGTATGTATATCTCTGTATATGACTGATTATACATTATTATTTTCCTTTTTTTTACTCTGAATCCCTGATTAAGTTATAATTTTAGTTGTGGCAGCATTAATTTGCATTTTGATTTTGAGAGAATGTGTTACTAAGCTGTAACGTCAGATTAATAAAAGAAACGCTGATCTATCAGCGAAAAGGCTGACATTTTTAGCGTAATTAGCGAGGATGCCTCTTTAATTAAATATAGATTATGTGTCGTTTTTTAATTAAATATAGATTATGTGTCGTTTTAACGTGTGAAATCGGTGTTTTAATATTAGTGTTCCGTATTTGATTTTACATAGTAGATTGATTGTTGATATGTATCGTTTTAAAATAAACATGTTAATGATCTAGTAGTGTTGAAATTATTCCAGTGCTTGATTATATGCCGTTACTTTTACATATATTTTGATTTTTTTTTAATTATATATTGATATTGAAAACGGAGTAATATATTTCATAAAAATCAGAAGCCCATGGTTTTGCCAGTTGCCAATTCAACATTTATTGTCTTCTAATTGGATTTGTCACTGAAAACAGCTTGAAAGAGAAAAAGGATATAAGTATTTTTCTTAAAAAATGTGAGTGTGACGGCCCCACCTTACTTTTGTGGGACTCATTTGCTTTTCTCAAAAATATTTTTGTATTATTTGCACCTTACTTTTATTATTTAAATTCAATTTTTCTGGCTTAAGAAAAAATCTAAGCAATTTTTTTTTACAGATACGTGTAAAAGTTAAAACTAAATATAGTATTTTAAAACTGGAATCTTTTTCCAAATTGTTCCTCGAGGTTCATCATTGGCTGTTTTTGACGTAGTTTACTTTTTATGGGGCCCATAGCCGTATGTCACGTCTGTACTAGTTAAATACTCCAATTATTCTTGAAATAAAATAAAATAGACAAAAATAAGTTAATACTATTGTTTTCTGTTTTCGGAAATTAAAGTTTACGCGTTGACAGGAAAATCTTATTAAAAATGTTGATATTAATTATAATAATTGTCCAATTAACTAATTTGATTTTTTCATACATATTATTTTTTTAGTGAATAAATGCTGTAGTACATAATTTTTTTAATCCAGTATAATAATTTTATTTTGATTTATGTTACATTTACTTTTGCAAATTGAAAATAGTTTTTTTAATTTATTTATTTGACGTTTTAATTCCATATAATTGAAAGTTAGATTATTTTCATTTCGTAAAAGTTAATACGACTGAAATTGAAACATCGATTATTTATATAACTTAACAAGTTGATTTTTTTGACATTTTTTATTTTAAATTTCATTTCTGAATTGTTACTTTAAATACTCTTTTAGCATGTGGATACATGATTTAAATTATCATATCTCAGTTGTCTGCACGAACTAGTGGAATTTTGTATTTAATCTAATTTGTTCTATTACTATTAATACAAGTTACGTGCTAATTAGCAATATTATCGGTGAATAACATTTATTTAAGTGTAGATGTTGCCATTCCTCAATGTCCCTTTTTAAAAAATTATTAAAATTTAGATAGAAGTTTAGAGTATCGTGAAAGCCTCGATTAAATGAAATAGGGAGATCATCATTCCATAAAAAAAATCTTACTATATGTAGAAAAGGTTGAATTATCTATGAGCTGGTGGTGTCTTTCGAATTTTGGAAAGATGGAAAATTAAATAATTCTATCAAATTCTCGATATGTCCCAATCAAATAGACTATAAAAATACTATTGAGGCAATAAATTATTTGTGGTCCAACTATAATAAATATTTTGGAATAATATGTCCCAACAGCTAGTTGCTTTGGTAATCACAATTTAGTTGATTTTGACACTTAGACTATAATTTAGCTAGATTTATTTTGTGATTATATGGAGTTTAGGGCCCTCCACTGGACTAAAGCATTTGGGGAGTTGCGACTGGTAAGAAAAGGATGCATATGTGTTCATTTTGAGTTTGGCCTGCTATATCATTGGAAGAGGACCTAATTATGGCCCAATTCTTTATGGGTTTTTTTATTGGGCCTATGGGCCCACCAATATTTGCATACTATTGTTAAGTTCAATAATATTTGTGATAGGAATAATAGTAAGTGAATATTTGATTTGGAATTATGTAGGTGGGTGGAAATTTGGATATGTAAATTCTGTATTTAAAGATGAATAGTAATTGTGTTTTTGTTTTGATATTTTAACGAAAAATGTAACATTTCACGTTCAGTCGGGTGAATCCCAAATTAAACATTCCCTAATTGTTGTATTCCTCTGCCAAATCCATGGTTACAAAGCTCTATTTTAATTTTGAATTTTATTTTGTATTCTATTTCATTTACTATATGTTGTGTCACTGTGTTTCATCAAGTGTTCTATTGCTTTTACATAACATTACAAATATGAAAGGTAATTGAGGCACAAAATTAAAGTGCTTAACCCAAAAAAAGCTATTCCCTCCGTCTCATTTTTATGCAATTTGCACGGAGTTTAATGTGAGAGTAATTAAGTAAATTGTTTCTGTAATGGGATGGGGTGAGTAGTATTTAAGAAGCTGAGAATTTTGTAGTAAAAACCTTGTACTTACCAAGTATTCATTTTATCTTGTTTTGAATACAGATCATAAGGAAACAGATTAGAGTAAAGTGCGACACATTCAAAAATGGCAGACAATACAGTTGCAATTCAGGAGATACCAGACAAGGTAAAATCCATACTTTTAATGCAGCAGTGATCCAAATCTGGCCTAAAAACTGTAAGCTCAGTTTGATGATTTTTATTCTTCATTTCAGATAATAGAAGAGATACCAGTTAGCAAGGAAGAAAAGAAAGAGGAAGAAGCCACACTTGAAGGAGAATTCGTAAAGGTGGAGAAAGAGTCGTTCGACGCGAAGGATCGTTCTCACATTCCTGAGACAAATGATCCTGCAGAGGAAAAACGATCTGTCGAACCTGAGGCGACTCGGGAGTTACTCGAATCTCAAGAGAAAGTTAAAGAGCTCGAAAGTGAATTGGAGAGAGTTTCTGGTGTTGTAAAGAAAGCTGAAGCTGAAAACGTGCATCTAAAGGATGAACTCTTGCAGACGAGGGAAAAGCTCGAAGAAGGCGCGAAGAAAAACGAGGAACTTGAGCTGAACCACAAGAAGTTGCTCGAGCAGAGCTCTGAAGGCGAGGAGAGATACAAGGATCAACTCAAGACTTTGCAGGAGGCATTAGAAGCTAAAGATGGCAAACTCAAGGAGTTAACCGACGTGAAGGAAGCGTTTGACCGTCTCAGTGTGGAGATAGAGACGTCGAGCAAGAAGATAGAAGAGCTTGAGGCCAAGTTGCAGAATTCGTCTGCAGAAGCACAGAAGTTTGAGGAATTGCACAAGGAAAGTGGTTTGCATGCTGAGTCGGAGACGAAGAGGGTAGTTGAATTGGAGAGTTTGCTTGAGGTGGCGAAAGCTAGTGCGAAAGAGACGGAAGATCAGATAGTTTCTTTAAAGGAAGAGGTGAAAAAATTGAACGAAAAGAACGAAGAGAATCAGAAAGTAGAAGAGGCGCTTAAGAGCGTAACTGCTGAGCTTGCTGCTGTTAATGGCGAATTAGAGGTATCGAAATCACTCGTGCAAGAAGTGGAGCAAAGGCTAGCTTCTAAAGAAGTACTTTTAGGCGAACTAACGCAAGAATTGGAGGTAGCAAAAGCTTCCGAATCTAAGGCTAAAGACGACATTTCATCACTTGAGAATTTGCTAGCAGCAACCAAGGAGAATCTGGAATTGAATGCTTCAAATCTTGAAGATTTGAAGTTGAAGCTGAAAGAGGAGGTTGATTCAAAGGAAGGCGTCGAGGAGGCGTTGAGAAGCCAGGAAACGAAAGCTAAGTCCATCGAGGAAGATCTGGAAAAAGTAAAGAAGGAGAAACTAGAGCTGGAAGATGCTGTTTCTGATCTAACTAATAGGACTATCCAATTGAAGGAGCTCTGCAACGATCTCGAGGCGAAGTTGGAGAAATCAGACGAGAATTTCGGCAAAGCTGATTCTCTTTTATCAGAAGCATTAGCTAACAGCAAAGAACTTGAGCAGAAATTGAAGACTGTCGAAGATCTTCACAGCGAGTCTGGGCATGCGTACACAACTGCTTCCCAGAAAAACGTCGAACTCGAGGGCTCACTGGAGGCCTTGAATGCTGCAGCAGAAGAAGCAAAGTCACAAGCAAGAGAATTCGAAACTCGCTGTATTGCAGCAGAACAGCGAGCCGTTGAGCTTGAGCAGCTAGTGAATTTGGAAGAACTTAAAAGCCATGATTATGCACGAGAGTTGAGAGAGTTATCGGAAAAAGTATCTGAACTCAATGGCGAGCTCAAGAAGGAGGTAGAAGAGAAACAACAATTGGAAGCCCAGTTGCAAGAATTTCAGGTCAAAGTAGCTCAAATCGAGTCTGAATTAGGCAAATCAACATCTCGTAATTCTGAGCTCGAGATTGAACTAAAGAATGTGATGGATAAAAGTGGTGAGCATGAGGAACGAGCCAACACGATTCATCAACGAAGCCTGGAACTCGAGAGTTTTATTCAGACGTCGGAGTCCAAAGCAGCAGACGCCAACAAAAAGGCAAGTGAGTTGGATCTACTTCTCGAAACGGAGAAGTATAGGATTAAGGAGCTTGAAGAGCAAATAAGCTTGCTAGAGAAAAAAAATGAGGCTGTGGAAGCAGAATCCTCCAAAAGCAGTCAGAAAGCTTCTGATCTTGAAGCCGAAATTGAGGCGCTTCAGTTAAAAGCATCGAGTCTCGAGGCTGCACTTCAGGCATCCACTGAAAAGGAAAAGGAATTGACTGAATCCTTGAATTTAGCAACTGATGAAAACAACAGCTTAAAAGAGGCATCAAGAACTTCGAACGAAAAGCTATCTGAGGCAGAAAATCTAATCAGCGTCCTGCAAAACGAACTCAGTGATTCACAGAAGAGGTTGGAGAGCATCGAAAACGACCTTAAAGCTACCGAATTGAGGGAACGTGAAGTTATCCAGAAGCTTAAATTGGCTGATGAACAGCTAGAGCAACAAAGCATCGTCTTGGAGAAGGTGCAGGATCTTGAAAAACAAGTCAAAAATTATCAAGCACAGATTGTAGAAGCAGCAGAAAAGCACGAAGCTGTAACCGTAGAGCTTGGTCAGATTTTGGAGAAGCTGGCTTCTTCCGAGGGCATCAATGAAGACCTGAA
Source organism: Galeopsis tetrahit (assembly GCA_963675135.1). Lineage (NCBI taxonomy): Eukaryota > Viridiplantae > Streptophyta > Magnoliopsida > Lamiales > Lamiaceae > Galeopsis > Galeopsis tetrahit. Next base: position 81,571,080 of record OY776128.1, read on the forward strand.
ACGAAAGATCCTTGAAGTTGAAGCTAAAGCCGAAGCGCAGCTCTCAGAAAACGCGCTCTTGTCTGAGACTAATGCACAGCTGAGTAACAAGGTTAAAGATCTTGAAGAAAAGTTGGCGGAACTAACAGATCAGCACTCAAATGTCTCTGGACTTCATTTGGAAGCTGAAGCCCGTGTTAAGAAAGCAGAAGCAGAGTTGGTCGAAGCTTTACAAAAATCGAGCCTAAAAGAATCAGAAGTCGAGGAGAAGCTAAAAGCTTATGAAACACAGGTGAAAGCTTATGAAACACAGGTTCAAGAAGCTTCCACAACTCTGAAAAGCCGTGATATAGAGGTGGAAAGTATTTTGTCGAGATCTAAGGATCTCGAGAGCGAATTGGAAGCAAATGCGAAACTCACAGAAGATCTGGCTCTGTACAAATCTGAGCTCAATGAATTGCAGATGAAATGGTCCACTGTTGCATCGGAGAAAGATGACACAGTTAAAGATTTAGCTGCTGCAAGAACAGAAATCGAAAAGCTACAATCCCAGGTCAGTAATTTATATTACAGCAATATCTATATCTTCTTGTTTAACTCAAATGCTGATATATTTGATCATCTTTCAGATATCTTCTGTAAGGGAAGAGAACACCTTGCTTAATGAGACGTTTCAAACTTCGAAAAAGGATCTTCAAGAAATGATACTACATCTTGAAGAGCAGTTGAAGGAACAAAAATCGAACGAAGATGCCTTGAAAGCGAAGCTGGAAACACTCAACACTGAAGTTGGCGACAAATCGGAGCTCCAAAATAATCTGAAGGTGATTGAACAACACTTAGCAACTGCAGAAGCTCAGCTTAAAGAAGAGGTAATTCAGCAATCAATTTCCTTTTCTGTCATCAAATTTGCCTCTGAATTAACCCGTTTCGTTTTCTTGACAACAGAAAGAGTTGATCTCCCAAAAGGGCTTGGAACAAGAAGCTGCTTTGAAACAATCATGTGAAGAACTTGAAGCTAACAAAAAACAAGTCCTTCTCTTAGAGACCCAAGTGAAAGATCTTGAACAAAAGTTGCAAATAGCTGAGACTAAATCCAAAGAAAAGGTTTGCTTTATTCTTTATATCTTTGTTCTTGATTCATTACACCCCTAAAAATATTACTAATTTCAATTTTGATCCTTTTTCGCCGGAAATTTCAAATTTGATCCTTTTCGCCACAACCCTCAATCAATTTCATGATTCGATTACACCTCCACCTTGAATCACGAACATCATTCGCTCCCTTGGCTAATTCTGAGTGATTTACGTTGAGATGAGGGTCGAGGCCTATATTATCCTCGTCCTCTCATTGAGCCCGTCATTTTGATACCTTTTTCGCGTCATTTTCCCGCCAAAATTCAAAATTTACTTCGAAAATTAACAGAATTGATAAAGTAACTATTTATGGACACGGACAAAGTCGTAGGACCATTTGTGATTTTATCTCCACCCCGTCAACACATTATAATCTTCGGTTACACCTCCACCGTGAATCGCGAATATCATTCACTCCCTTGTCTAATTCCGAGTGATTTACGGTGAAATGAGGGTCGAGGCCTTTAATATCATTTTGATACTTTTTCGTGTCATTTTCCCGCCAAAATTCAAAATTTACTTCGAAAATCACCAGTATCGAAACTAAAAGAACCAAAATTGATAAAGTAGCTATTTATGAACACGGACAAAGTCACAGGACCATTTGTGATTTTATCTCCACCCTGTCAACACATTATAATCTTCAATTTCTTGACTGTGATGCAGGACATTGAAAGTGTTGTTACTTCTGAACACAAGGACGAAAACGTCAAATCGCGGGAGATCGATTCTCTCCTCTCCTCCACTCCAAAGAGAAAGAGCAAGAAGAAGACAGAGGGAACTTCAGTTCAAGCAGTTGCCCCAGACACACATGCAGCATCTCCATCTTTGAACATTAACTTCATCTTAGGTGTGGCTCTTGTCTCAGTTATTATTGGCGTTATTCTTGGCAAAAGGTATTAATTAAGCTTTTGATTTTAAAAAAAATAAAATTGGATTTTATTAGTTTGTTATTATTTGTACAAAGCGCATGGAAAGCAGCTTTGTTGGTTGGTATTGCATTTTTGGTTTGGGTTTTAATTAATGGTCAGGAAATTGGTTTTATTTTAATCCTGATGGAATCAAAGACAAGAACGGTTTTGTTCTTTTTGTAATCAGCTTTGTCTGTATTTAAATTCTATTTTTCAGAAATTTGCTTGTTCGGTTTTTAATTTTATAGATTCTGTTTTAGGTGACAAAAGTACAATCAATATGATTTATTATATATTATTAAATAAATGTAGCGTGAAAAACAATTATAAGTGACCCTTTTTACAAGGTTAATATATTGGAATGAGTCTCCGGTTGTTGATGACAAAAAGTTGTGTCATTAGTGAAGAGTTGAAATCGAAATCGAATGTGAGATTCTACCGTTTCGATTATGATTTTTGAACTGTTGGTACGGGTTAGAACCGTCGGCTTGACCTGGGCCGTTGATTTTGAAGATCTCTAATCGAACCCGAATTTGAACCACTGTATAAGTTTTCGATTCGATTTTTTAACTGAAACTGTCGAACTGACCGATTTGGTTTTTGTCGTGCATATAAAATATTGGAGTATGTTTTAGTGATTTGGGGTTGTATCATTCATGAAATCAAATGATTTTTAAAATGTACTAAAATTAAAACTATACTTAATTTGAAACAAAATTTCACTTAATATAAAACAAAGCAATATTACTTTCATAAATGAGTTCTATAATAAAAATTTGCTTAATATGAAACAAAGAGAGTATTACTTTCGAAAACGAATTCTCGTGAACCTGGTTCACGCTATAGATAAAGAATCAACATGAATTTTACTCCACATATTATAGAATGCACATGGAAGTTTGATTATAAACACTTTAACGTGTGTTATCACACAATTTCAATATGTAAGAAAATTATATGATTATGTTGAAGTGGTGGGACCCACCTAAGCCATGCAAGCATCAAGTCTTGATGATTGATGCATTTGACCTCGATATTCTATTATTTATTTAAAAAAAAATGAAATCGCACCGTTTAAAAGTTGAATAGAGGATTGATTCTATGTTAATAAATCTAATTTGTAATGTCATTTATCATGACAAATACTTAAAAAGTTGAATAGGGTTTAGTGTTCAATCTAGCAACAAGTTCAATTCCATGAACAACTACTATAATTTGCCCTAGTTTCTTTTCACAAATTAAGATTACCAAATTCAAGAATCATGATCATAAATAGCTTCTATTTCTTATTTAACTATTACAAAATAATACTCTTGTATCAAAATGAACAAATAAAATGTGTACAAAATTCAAATTTCACCTCCCATGAATCAACCCAATCCACATCACATTCATTTTCTTCGGTTTATTCTATACTACCCTTCAGTGCACTTCTCAACAACGATTCAATTTGTTGTATTGTACAACACGTTAAAGCATGTGCCCTATCATCTATGCTACCCTTCAGTGCACGATTCAATTTGTTGTACTGTACAACACGTTAAAACATGCAGTTCATTCGATCAAGCTACCCTTCGGTGCATAGTTTGTTGTATTGTACAACACGTTAAAGCATGAGATTCGTTCGTTCGAGCGAGCTAGTCGAACGGCTGCCAAGCCGAGGCGGTGAGCAACGACAAATCCTTCCACCCTAATTTCAAGCACCCATTCTCCTCCACTAAAGTATACCCTTGCCAAGGAAACATCCCAAGCAACAAACTAGCTTGTGCGGCCGGGTTACCCGCTAACGAAACGGGTCGAAAACCGACTCGAACGAGCTCGTCTCCCCACCGTTCCACCTTCACTTCCCCGGTCCGTTTCGGTCCTCCAACGGCCACAATGTTCCGTATTTCACACCCGAAAAGCTGCTGCTCCACCGTGTGCCGATCCAAACTCTCCGCCCCCAATCCATCGCCTAAAGCATCGAACAAAGCAGAGTAATAATGCAGAGCTTCAACGAATCGGCCTAAGAAGCTTCCGCCATGGCTGAGATCTTGTTCAACGATGGTGATCAGCTTCGGCCGGATTAGGGTTAGCAATCGGAGAGCTCCGATGTCGCTGCCGGTGATGTCGTACAAGCAATGATGCATCCAGTGTACGATTACGGTTTCCCCTAATTTGATGTCTAATTGATTTAGGTCATTTATGTTTCCGATTTTCCCGACGAGCGGTTGGAATTGGAAGGGGATGTTGAGCGCGGCGGCGAATTCGGCGAGGCGGTTACCGGTGGAGGTGAGTAGATCGGCGGAGGGGCCGAGGCCGGTGATTCGAAACGACTTGACTTTCCGCGTTTTGGATGCGAGGATGTGGAAAAGTCCTGGCCATTGGAGGCCTTGCATAATGTCGAGATCGATGACGTGGACGTGATCGGCGCCGTCTAGGGCTTGCTGAATGGCTTGATTGGCGGTGAAGTGTGAGAATTTGATTAGCGGAGTGACGGAATTGTAGATTTGGAGAGCGGCGAGGAGTTTGTGGTGGTGCGATTTGGGAGGGGGGGAAAGGGGGGAGTATGTGGCGAGGTAGGAGCTGATTATACGCGCGGAGAGGGCGTCTGCAAAGTACGCGCCGACGCGTTGGGCGGAGGAGCCGAAGGGGGAGGAGAGTTCGGCGATTTCGGGGAGGAGTTGTCCGGCGTCGTCGAGATTATCAACGGCTACGCACTCGGCGCATTGTAGCAGGAGGCCGAGGAGGCGTAATCCGGTGGAGTCGCAGTCGTCGGAGGCGGTGGAGGTATGGAGGTACGACGGCGGAGGGGGAGGTGGATGCGGAGGCTCTTCGTCTTCGACGTCGTCGTTTTGATGGGGAGAGAGGTTGGAGCGGCGGCGCTTGATGGCGTCGGAGGTGGTGGCGGTGGAGAGGTCAACGGGGCGTTTGCCGGCGGAGGTCATGGCGGTGGAAGGGGGGTGGTTGTGGAGGAGGGGGTGGAGCATTGTGTGTGGAGGGGAATCAAAAGGGAGTTTGCTTTTGGGGGAAAATGTTCAAATAAGAAGTTGACAAAAATTATTGCAGAGGTGAATTTCTTTTTCTCTCAAATCTTTTTGATTTTATCAACAAGTTGATCATGAAGCAATCTTCATCGCGTTCGTAGAATCACACTTGTGTGCACTCAATTAAACAATACAATTGAGTCGATTTTTCTCAGTGTGAATGGTCGAAAATTCAATTGAACACTTGATAATTTATTCAAATCACTTAAAAACAGTTCTATAGCAACGATTGCATTATGCAATTTGCAATTGAATGCATACAAGAGTGACTATTTTTAGCTGATACTCCCACTACCTGCCTATAAGTTTGTCATTTTATCATTCTGGTTCGTCCACCTATAAGTTTTTCATATTTTTTGGTAAATATATATTATAAGTGTGTTTGTTTCTTTTTGTCCATATTTTAAGAAATATTGTTTGTTTATGAATAAAGTATAGAATAAAATACGTGATGATATACGTTAAAAAAAAAAAAAATTTATGTGAACGTCTAAAAAAATGGAAACAAACACACTTTATATGGACATTACTAGTATTATTTTATAGATATATGAGTGAGGTGAAGTAATATTTTGATGATGGGGTGGGTGGATTTTGGAAGTATCGACACAAGGTGGGACTATGAAAGAGAGGTTTGTTTCTAGTGTTGAGTGCATGTGAGAGTATGATATTATTTCTCTTTCTAATTTTGTACTCAACTATTTATTTAATTCAAAATATGATTTAAAGAAAAATAAATATTTAATCACATAAATATATGTTTTGAATAAACTCAAACAACTCTATCACTTTGTAATTTCATTTAGGAATTGATTTGCAATTACATCCAACCACACAACAGTCTCATTAATCATGGAGTCGTTTATTTTCCAACTCCTGATATTCTGATTTAGTCTCATACGAAACACCTGTTGTAAATATAATCTCACTATCACGCTTTTCGTTAACGACACCTGCAAACTTGGTCTATAGGATCAAAGTCTTAATTTTGCAACAGTTATGTCTTCCCAAATCATCCTATGGACCAAAAGTGCAAACTTGGTCCTATAGTTTTTGTTTATTTGCATTTTTGGTCTCATTGGATAGAGTCATCGAACTTTCCATTAACTCTTAACGGCTTCAAGATTATTTTTGCATAACGTTTGGGGTCATATTTGTAACAAATGTTTCGTATGGGACTAAGTCGAAAAACAAATTATATCATGGTTAATGGACCAATCCTGCAATAAAATAAACTCACACAACTTTGGACCTTTCTTGTGGTTATCAGTTAATGTTGTCTGATTAGGGTCTACATTGGGGTTTGTTTTGTCTTGTCTTCTACATTTTAAATCATTGGATATAGGAAATTGATACCACTCTAATTTATCTATTTTTATTTAATAATTAATAATGTTTCTTAATTTTTTATTTCGAAATTCTTATATTGTGAATTTTTTTATTGCCGTCCGGCACACCAAGAACCACCACGCATAATATCTTGAATTATTTAACATGGATCATACTTTAAATAAATTAATATTTCTCTTTTAAAATAAATAAACTTTCATCGTAAGTATCTCATGGTCAAATGAAGAATTAGTTGAATTTTTTTTAGGGTAATTGAGCTTCAAGTCTTGTCTTATACAAGGTGGTTTATGACTCATTTAACCAAATAAATACTCTATCCGTCCGTCTATAAACTTCACGCTACTTTTTGGCACAGAGATTAAGAAAAGTGATAAAATAATAGATATAGTATAAGTGATGTGATTGAGAGAGGAAAGAGATAGAGAGAAAAAGTAAGTGTAAGAAAAAATACTTATCAAAAAAGGTATGAGAAGCTTATAGGCAAATGGACCAAAATGGTAAAATGGAAAGCTTATAGACGGACGGAGGGAGTATTTTGGATTCATTTTGGTTCCATAAATATCTATCACTCGAGCATATCTCTCGATTTACATTCTACCCAACTGAGATGTTAACTGTGCAAATTGAATAATACGGAGTAAAACATAAAGTGAAACACTAAAAGTGATACAGACGAGACGATTTCATGTAGTCACCTTCCACTTCAACTAATAAAGTGAGGCAGAAATGTCTTGGGAATAGGGGTTCCTTTAACTCGTCTGCATACGTTTGTACTTGGGAATCACTTGGGAATTGGGATTCCTTTTGGATAGGAATATTAGAATACTATCCAACTACTCTATATATAAATAAATACTCTTATCAATTATTAAATAAATAATGTTTTGATGAATAAGATAAGTAATTGGTTAAAACTTAAAAGTGCCAATTTGTTAATTCAAAAAAAAAAAAAGTGCCAATTTGTCTTGTACATGTCTTATATACCTGCTCTTTTAATTTTAGGTCGAAACATTTTATTCTAAAATTTTGAATTCAATCGACTTCAATCATTACAAGAGGATAAAACTTTCCGTTCTTATGAAAGCTCTAATTGTTAGGATGATCCATCAGATTTTATGATCGGACTCTTCGTGAATATTTACTTTTATACTGCATAAAGACATTAATTATCAAAAAAATCAATACAAGACAAACATTATAAAACTAAATCTGAAATAGTTTAATTGATTTATAAAACATGTTAAACTTTCAAGTTTATATTGCAATTAATTGAATTCAACAACATTTAAGGAAAACTGAAATATTCAAATTAAAACTAAATTTACAAATAAAACTCCATGGCGCCTAAACAACTTGATCCTAGCAAGTAGACAAAAAAAAAAAAACACAAGTTGATTCGACGGTTAGGAAGTTTCGGCTTAGAAATTGAACCAAAACCTTTTATAGAGCAATTCGCTTTCGGTTAGAGATTTAGAAATGATGGTATGGAGTTTTTTTCGTTTTTTTTTTTAATCATTCAAAATCAACGATTCAAATTAAGTTTTGAAGAAAAAAATTGAACTGACAGCTTTAATCAGAGTCAGCTGTTTGAAAACTGTAACCGAAACCAGTAGAACTACGGTTCAATTTCTGTTTCAACTTTCCATAAATTGTAATCGACGAGTATCGAACTTGTCATTCAACTTTCTGAGAGAAGTTGGCCCAATCTCCACTTTTTCTAAACGGGCCGACCAACTGATTAAGCCCATTTATAGTTTATGAAACCCAAAAGAGCAAATGGGCCTACCCATTTATATTTTTTAGTTATTGCAAATTATCTTGCATCTTGAGAGGTTCTTTTACACCCCTCAAAAATTACCAAAATATCCCTCAATTGAAGGATACTTTGACCTTTTCAATTCAATACATTTTTTCGGTCATATTCAGAAAATGTTAAAATTATAATTTATTCAAAATATCTAAAATATTTGTAATAAATAGATAAATGTCAAAATTCATCGAAGATTAAATACTCATTACACAACATTCGAATATCCATAATTTGAACAATCATCTTAATTGTTTTTTTATCTTTTGTATTAAACAATCAAATTAAAAAATTGTCACTTTTTAATATATTTCTTATCAAAGAATCATATAAAATGCTTATCTTAAATTATACAATATTACATAATGGAATGCATGATCTTTATCTCACTTATTCATATAAATTTCTAACCTCTACCAAACGTATTAAAATTAAAACAAACACACGAAAAATATCGATGTTATTATTTTCTTCTTAAGCAATACACACCAATTTTGTGATAACAACATTTAAGGGATTTTTTTTTTTGGGAAACATAGGTGCGTGGTAGATAGGATAATATGTTTATAGTTCAACTTTGACTATTTCAAGTGCATATAATTCAAAAGGATAAAATTAATATATATTGACCTAAATATTTGATTCGGGTGGAATTTACACGTTTTAGAGGCACATGTGAAGCGTATTTTGATGTGGATTTCATTGCATTTATGCATTGAATATGATTGTTTTAACCAAAATGAGAGAAAGGTAGTGTTTTGTCGATTTTATAGGTAAAACGATAGAATTTGGGAGCAAAACACATACCACAAGTGATCGGACCGGAAAGAGGAGTGCACCATTGGATCCGGCTCGAAAAATGGAGTTGAATAGCCAAAAGAATCAAGTCGATCGGAGGTCGGAAGCTCAAGAAACGGAGGAACGAAGTTGGAGGACGAAAACGAAGGACAGAACCAAAACGAAAGTTTGGCCCGGGCGGGCGGCCCAAATTTTTCAGCCAACATACCCGCTCGGCCGGGCGATAAAATATTCAATTTTTGGCCAAAGACGAAGGTTTGGCCCGGCCGGGCCACTTACCCCCTGTTCCCAAAATTTTTGGCCAACATACCCACCCGGCCGGGCCACCCTATTTTCGGTGCCAAACGCGAAATTTCTCCATTTTTAAGGGACTAACTTGCAATTTTGCCATCCAAACCCTACCCCAACACTATATAAACCCTCTTTCTTGAAATCCAATCCATCCTCCCCCAATTCCTCAATTCCCACACATAGTTACACATATTTGGAGGTGTTTTGGCCATATCTTCTTCATCTCTTCACCAATTCATGCAAGATAGGAGGCATTAGCTTGGGAATTCCATTCCCTACCACATTCTAGACTAAGCTTTCTCTTTCTTTTTTATTTAGTTATTTCATTTGGATTTTGTAATTTGATTATGCTAGTTGTTGGCTAAACATTTTGTGGTTCTAAGGCATTGTAAATATTTGGATTGAAGTTTATGATTAATTTCTTGCTTTAATTGGTGTTTGTCTCTTATTTGTATGCTTAATTCTCCATTGCAAAGCATGTTGTTATTGGCCATGATGATTTGCTTAATTCATTGTTGATTGGGGTAAGATCGAGAGATTTATTCCATTTAATCGTATGCAAGCATGCAACCCGTTATTATTATGATCTCGAGAGAGGATTAATTATCGGAAAGGGAATTGAATGATCTTAGGAGCTATTTTAGGCGGTGTAACGTTTGTGATGTAGAGATACGAGCATATGTTGCATGCGCTTTTGGATTAGTTGTATCGAGAGATCGATTAATTTTTCTTGTGTGATCATCCTATATGAGATAACCTTAATGGCCATTTAAACGAGTTAACATTCATAAACGGATATCTAGGTGTTACAATTGCCTTGGAACCCACTTTTTCTCTTTGAGTTTTCATCCGTTTTACTTTCGTTTTCTTGATACGCATAGTATTTGATCGATTTCTTATTTACTCTTTTCATTGTCTATTTGTGACATATTGGTAGGCAATTTTAGGGGTAATTCACCATTCAAGTTATTGATCACGTCTAAATAGAACTTCAATTAACAAACTACATTTTTATGCTATACCTCCATGTGGGATCGACCTCGTGCTTATCACGCTACGATAGACGTCGTACACTTGCGGTTGTTTATTTTAGTGTTGTATAACACGTGAATCAATATTCTAGTTTGCAAACATAATATTCTACCCTAGTTACTCCTAGATTAAGGACCTAAAAATATAGGTTTACATTTCAATATTAGAAAACATTTTTTTATCGTTGAAGTTGATTTTGACGGACTGAAACAAGCATAATATTCTACCCTAATTACTCTTAGATTAAGGACCTAACAATATACCTTAACATTTCAATATTAGAAAACATTTTTTTATCGTTGAAGTTGATTTTGACGGACTGAAACAAGCATAATATTCTACCCTAATTACTCTTAGATTAAGGACCTAACAATATACCTTAACATTTCAATATTAGAATATAGTTTCTATTGTTGAAGTAAATTTTAACTGACTTTCAATCAATATTAGAAGTTCATTCTTATAGTTTGAAGTTGATTTTAGCTGACTTTCATTTAATATTAGAAGATCGTTCTTATAGTTTGAAGTTGATTTTAGGTGACTTTCAATCAATATTAGAAGATTGTTGTTACCATTAAAGTTGATTTTAGCTAACTTCTAAGTTCCAACCAATATTAGAATATCGTTCTTATCATTGAAATTGATTTTACCTAACTTCTAAGTCCCAACCAAGATTAGAATATCGTTCTTATCGTTGAAGTTGATTTTAGCTAACTTCTAAGTCCCATTCAATATTAGAAGATTGTTCTTATCGTTGAAGTTGATTTTAACTAACTTCTAAGTCCCAACCAATATTAGAAGATCGTTCTTATCGTTGAAGTTGATTTTAACTAACTTCTAAGTTCCAACCAATATTAGAAGATGGTTCTTATAGTTGAAGTTAATTTTAGCTAACTTTTAAATCTTAACCAATATTAGAAGATTGTTCTTATCGTTGAAGTTAATTTTAACTAACTTCTAAATTTCAATTATTATTAGAAGACCGTTCTTATCGTTGAAGTTGATTTTAGCTAACTTCTAATTTACTTCTAATATTAGAAGATCATTCTCATCATTGAAGTTGATTTTAGCTAACTTCTAATTTACTTCTAATATTAGAAGATCATTCTCATCATTGAAGTTGATTTTAGCTAACTTCTAATTTACTTCTAATATTTGAAGATCATTCTCATCATTGAAGTTGATTTTAGCTAACTTCTAAATTCCAATCAATATTAGAAGATCGTTCTTATTATTGAAGTTAATTTTAGCAAACTTTCAATCAGCTTTTTTTTTTTTCGACAAAACTTTCAATCTGCTTAAACACTACGTTTGTATAAACAAACTAAAAAAGGGGGAATTCTCTCTCTAACATTCTCTCTTGCGTAGAGAATAAGCACCGCCCAACTGCCCAAACCCAAACTTCCTCCGCGGTCAAAAGACAAATTCGCACCGCCTAACAAACCCACCGCCTCTCCCCCAATTCTGCCTCCCAAAACCAGCATTTAATTTTGCACAGAAGGTAGAAGCCGCCGCGCCGCTTGAAACACAGCCGCCCGCCGCCGCGCCGCTTGCAAAGCCACCGTTCAACGCACCGCCTGCAGAGTCGCCGTCTGCCGCGCCGTCTGTAGTGTCGCTGTCCCGCTTTTCTATTGGGCGCAGGGGTCTTTTTTAGGAATTTAGTTGGGATCAATGGGTGAATCTCCCCGTCGGAGCCACGGTGACCGATCGGGTGAGTCATCCATCTGATCCCATTTTATTTTCGTTTTTTTTTCCTTTGGGTATGTTAATTTAGTCTGCTTTTTGTTTAGATTTGTGTTTTTAGGATCAGTTTTTTCTTTTTTTCTTCCTGTTATTTTCTGATTTCAGTATTCTCCCTGTACCCACTGTGGTATTTTCCTTTCCCGCTGGTTATGATGGGTTTTCTTTCCGTTTTCGGGTTTTCCCATGGCACTTTGTTGTGCCTGTTGGAGCTGGTAGACCTTGGGTCCGTACTTATGTGGTTTGGGAGGTTTGTAGCACGGCCGTTGCTATCTTCTTAGATCGCGGAGTTTCGAGGTATGCCGGTTCGTTGATCCTTCCACCCTCTCACGATTGAGTCTGGAAATTTGTGATCTCTTGGTAGAATTTGCTGTTTGGATAGGTGAGGGCAAGTGATATGTAATTTAACCCCTATCTGTAATTCTACTATCTTCAAAAAAAAAAAAAAAAAAAAAAAAAGTATAAACAAACTAAAGATTTTGCAACTATTAAGGCAAAAGTAACATATTTGGACACAGATAAAGAAATAGTCGTTAAATTTACATACTCAATATACAAACTACTCTACACAAGAAATGAATTCCATTAATAAACATTAAATATGAACAATCCAATCGTCAACTATTTTATTACAAGGGGAGCACAAACAAAGAACAATAATAAAATCCAAAAAATCCAATATACATAATAATATAAATTGGACTCACAAAGTGTAAAATTACATAAGAGTGTAATTAAATTACTTAGAAACAAGCGTCCAAAACACAGCAACAACAAAGGGCAGCACAACTGCAAAAAGAAAAAAAGGTCATGGTTAGTACCAAATTAGTATATAATTATTATTATAGTTAATTAGATGACCAAACACCCAAAATTCATCAAATAAATAATTTTTATATTATGATTAAATAATGACATTTTATGTAAAATTGAGCATTAAAATAAAATTTATAAATAATTTTTCTTTTTGGAGGTGAAAAAGTAATTGTGAATATTAATTGTAGCATGGATTGAAAATAAAAGAAAAATATGAAAGTTATTACAAAAATGTGAATATTAATTTATAAATAATTTTTCATTTTGAAGTTGAAAAAGTAATTGTGAAAATCAATTGTATTAAAAAATAAAGATACGAGATAAGACTTTCAGTTCCTTCGAAAGTTACCCATTTTGTGTCTCTAATCACCCATTTTTTTCACTTTTCTACCCCTCGGTCTCTACCCTTTTCCTTTTTATATTTATGTTTACCACAATAACTCACTAAAAATATACTCCAATTTTTAATCAATTTATAAAAAACAAATGAATAATTATTAAAGGATCCAAGGAAGTACTACTAATTAAAATTAAGTTTGCAAATAATTTCTAAGAAATCACTCAAATCAATCTATACGAAACTTTATGAACGGTGAGATTGATCTCTGAATTAGTCCGTTTTTAGAACGAGACTTAAAAAAAAAAAAAAAAAAAAAGACTAACCATCCTTTCCAGAAGCCATCGCCTCTTGTCTGGGTGGTGACCGGCACAGCTTCACCCTGTTGCTGCCCATCTTTCGCCGGATAACCTACCGGCGGCGGTGGAGCCGTGTGTGGCTCCGCCGGGTACGCGGCGGCAGGTGGTGGATATGTACCTTCATTCTGATTATAGTTACTCATGATGATGACGTGTAGAGAGAGAAAGAGAATAAGTTTAGTAAGCAAAGTATGAGAAGATGTGTATGTATATGTGTATATATAGGATGGGGGGCGGTAGTTACGTAGGGAGGCGGGGGAGAAAGAATCGTAGGGCGGCGACACCGCGTGAAAAGGCGGGGGGTGGGTGGAGAGTTCAACAAACGGCAAATTTAATTGATTATATTAATTAATGTATGTATGAAAATCTTGTCACTTATATTTATTATTAATTATTATATTACAAAATTATTATTATTGGGTTGAAGAATCAGATTCGTTACACGTGTCCTCGGTGTTATCTGATTATTGGACCAATTTTTTTGTTGAATTTTCTTCTATTTTAATACTTTATTTATAAGATAAACTTCAATCTTTTGTAATAATTCACACGACTCACGCGTCATAACATTATATCTATAGTTTTTTTTTTTTTTTTTTGAGGGATTATATCGATAGTTAAGTAACCTTAATTTTGTGTTTTATGTGTGTGTATATTTATTCCAATTAAATAAAAAATATGTGAGTAGAGTCACAAGATCAAAAATGTTTCATACTCCCTCTATTTTAGGATAACTTTCACATGTAGATAAATGCATAAATTAAGAAAATGTAATAATGAGTTGCTAGAGGGGTAATTAGAAAATAGTGGGATGTTTATTTTGGGATTTTGAGTATTTTAAAATTCGAATTTCAAAATTTATTAGTGAATTTCAAAATCCTAATATTTTTTTATGTTTTGTGTGTTTTAGAATTTATGTAGGATAAAATTTAACTTTATAGTATAAGATTATAGGTTTTATAAGTATTTATATAGGGTTTGTAAATATTTATAGAGTTGAATTTTATAGGGTCATAGAGAGTGGGATTTTGAAATCTTGAATCAAAATTCCAAACTGTAACGGAGGTGAAGTTTCGAAATTCAAAATCCAGATTTCTCATCCCAAAACAAACATCCCATAATTGATTTGTATGTATGATAATGAATTTTATAAATGATTTTTTATTTTAAAGGTTTAAATATATAATGTTGCAAAAAAAAGTGTAAAAATTATCGTAGAACGAATAGAATACTACCGATATTATTGTGGAGTACAAAACAAGAATGATTATAGAGAAGGATTGGTTGTAAAGTAGTTTGTGATTGGAGGATTAGGTCAAAAAGCAAGTGTCATAGAATAATTGATGCATAGGCTTTGATTCGAACAACGAAGCAAGTATATAAGGTAACGTCATGATTATGTCCTAATTAATTAAAGATATGTGTTGAATTTGTGAAGTATACGATGTTGATACTTTCTAATATTAGAATTTAAATTTAAATATAATAATGTACAAGATTATATAGAGATTTATTTTTCTCCTTTTTATATGATAAAATTATTGAAACGGTCGAAAAATGAGAACATCGTGAGGTCGGCGTGAGGGGAGGGTGTGCGACGACGAAGGAGAGCTTACAAGTGACGAGACGTGGATGAGCGTAGACGACAAATTAGGGTTGTGATTATTTGTGAGGGGAGGGTAATTTGGGTACATAATGGAGGTGAACTAATCCAACGAGAGGTGAAGCTATGAAAATGGTTAAGTCGTAAATTGGGTTGGGGTATATACCCTCCAGCTTTGTCAGATACACTCCCCTCCCACTTTTATTAATTAAATATTCATGTAAAATACCTCATTTACCCTTTTAGTAAAATATTAAAGATACATACACCCCCTATTCAAAACCCTAATTTTAGGGCAGGCAGCAACCGCCGCCACTTCGGCCGCCGGCCGCCGTCAACACCTCCCCTCCGGCCGCCGTCGTCAACACCACCATCACCACCAAATTTAGAAATTAAAAAAAAAACTTAGAAATTAAAAAAAAAAAACTTATTTTCGACAAATCAGTGTCGACCAAAAGCCCTCTCGTCAACACTGGTTTGTCGATCAAACACCTTCCAGTCGACACTGGTTTGTCGATCAAACACCTCCCCGTCGACACTGATTTGTCGACCAAACACATCCCCGTCGACACTGGTTCGTCGAAAGAATTTAAAAAATAAAAAATTTCGACAATAAAGGGTCGACCATAAACACTCTCATCGACCATCGAGGGTCGATGAAAGTGTTTATGGTCGACCTGCTGAAATTTAAAAAAATAAAATAAAAAAACAAACAAACCTGGACGAAAGCGGCGGCGGGAGCGTGGCAGGTTGGGGGGAAGAGCCGGCGGCGTCGCTCGACAAAGGAGGCGGCGCCGCCGCCTGTTGCAAAGACGACAAAAAAAATGGGAGTGCGACGGGGAGGGAGGGGAAGTGCGACGGCGAGAGGGGAAAGAGGGGGAGTGCGAGGGAGAATGAGACGGCGACGGCGAGGAAGGGGGAGTGAGGCGGCGGCGGCGGCTGAGCATGGCGGAGCTTGCCGTTGGGGGAGTGTCGGCGTGAAGAAGAAGAAGAAGAAGAAGAAGGAGGTGAAGGAGATGGGTTTGGTCCAATGGGGGGGGATGAGGAAATTTAAGGTTTTATGGGGGAGGTGCATTTATCACACTGAATTTTAAGATAAATGGCATAATAGATAATTTGGGGGAGTGCATCTATAGTACATGTGTTTTGAGGGGAGTAGTTGTATCGGGGAAGTGCATCTATCAAAGCTGGAGGGGTATATACCCCATCCCTCGTAAATTTTGGGATAGAAATAAGGGTCCAACAGGCCCAATTAAAATATCTTTCATATAGGCCCAATAGGCCCAATCAAATTATTTTCTAGGGCGCGGCTAAAGGCACCCGGATTTCCTATGAGTACACTCACGAGAATTTTTTTTTGTCCCAAGAGTGTTGCGAAATGACGTATTTACCCCTCCTGTACTTTTTTAAAAAAACGCCGGATGAGTACACCCACCTCCTATCTAAACGCGGGAATTCGAAGGGTCATCACTTCTTCCCAACATTAGGTCAATGTTCGAAAAAAACTTCCCAACATTGGGTCCATGTTCGAAAAAAACTTCCGCGAGTTTTACTTGGTCGAATTTTTAACCCAAAAGTCTCTGTAACGAACAAATTTTCGAACATTTGACAAATGTTCGAAAAAAACTTCCCAACATTCGGTCCATGTTCGAAAAAAACTTCCCAACATTGGGTCCATGTTCGAAAAAAACTTCCGCGAGTTTTACTTGGTCGAATTTTTTACCCAAAAGTCTCTGTAACGAACAAATTTTTGAACATTTGACAAATGTTCGAAAAAAACTTCCCAACATTGGGTCCATGTTCGAAAAACCAGTCCAAAACGCTGCAATCGTGCTAAACCATGCCAATTAGATGTCCATTGGTTTATTTTCATCCTAACACATCAAAAATTGATACATTTTACACACAAACATGATTATAACACAAAAAACCAACCTTAATCAACACATGCATGAATTAACACCAAATTCAAAAAATAAAACCTAAACCCTACAACAATAAAATCAATGTTTCAATCAACAAAAACCGAAATTAAACACGCGTCCTCCTCTTCTTCTCAAATATAAGCAAGAAAAACTAACTTTTAACCATTTTTGCAAAAAAGAAAAAAAAATGCGTCCTCCTCAAATGCTCAAAAAACGATCCAGTGCCGTGTCTCTCAATCTCCTGTTCGACGTCGCAGGTGAGTGAGGTTTCATTTTTGGAGGGGGGAACGGTGGAGTGGGAGTGGGGGAGAAGAGTGGGGAATGGGGGAGAAGAGACGAGTGAGGGAGAGAAGTTGGGAGGGGTGGGTGTACCGAATGGAGGGAGGAAGGGGGAGAAATGTTAAGGGCAATTTTGGGTTTTTCACGTGGGTGTACTCATCCGTTTTGTGTGTGTACTCATCGCGTGGGTGTACTCATAGAAAATCCGGGTGCCTTTAGCCGCGCCCTATTTAAGTGCAATAGGCCCAAACCATCTACTTTGGGCGTACTCCATTGCATTACTAGTGGTTAGAGAGCACAAAAATTATCCGTTTAATATAATATTCCTACTTATTTAAAGAATAATTCAAATTGTTAAAAACACAATGCTATATATCCATGGCAAAAATTTATGTGAAGTTGTAAGTCTCGAATTGAAATCATTTGTTCCATTTTTCATATTTCACATTTTATTTTATTATATAAATGATTGACACGTGTCGTATTAAAAAATAATCAATGTCTTATAATATTAGAAGCGACACGTGTTAAAAATTTAGTAAAATGGAACACCGATAGGTTGTGGTTAACTATAAAGTTTGTTAATTTTGTGTAATTAAATTGAACTCATCTCTTAAATAACATATATTAATACTCTCTCCATCCCATTTAGATAGACTTGTTTGATTTTTCACATTAGACAAGTAAAAAATTTATACTATAACCTTATTTAATGAAGGTTATACTTTCTAATACAATTAATTCATAGGACTATATTAATAAATAAATTAGAAAATATTATTTTATATGGAAATAAATCTATTTAAATGGGACATTTATAAAAAGAAATTAAGTATATCTAATTGGGACAGAGGGAGTAATATACATTGTACATAATATTTACATTGTACATAATATTTCTCATTCATTTCACACGTGTGTAAATGATAAATATTTCTAACAAGTATTAGTGTGAAAACATAAAAATTGCAACCATTAATGGATAATATATATATATATAAAAAAATTGCATGGGCCACGCTTAAGAAACTTTTACAAAACTGTTGGAACTCATTTTATATAATATCCTTTCTTAGTTTGGCAATACCAAATTAAAAGTTAATTAATTAATACATATTTTTATTATAACTTTATGTTAGTTGGTATGAACCTAAAAGTGACTCCAAGTTCATCTAACTAATTGAAGTTATATATTTTAATTTTTTTGATTAGATAGGTACACACCTTTTCATTTTTTTTAATTTTCGTTATTTAAGACAAAACGTGATGTTGCCGTGTACTTTTTTTTATTAATTTAAGTACTTAACGTGAGCATAACTCAAGTATGTAAGTTTGGAAAATTGAAATAAAATTTGCACACGTTTTGTGTAATTCGATTTTCTTTTAAACACGTCCGGTACCGGCCGTTTTACAAAAACTACAAGTGACAATAGTATTCTAGCCACGTGCAAAATTGGAACCGGTCGAACCGGCCAATTTCAAATCGTCAGTTTCGGTCAAACCGTAATCTTAAAATCGGAAATTCAATTTTTTTTTTTTTTAATATTTATCTATAAATACTTCAATTTCAACTTATTTTTTTACATCAACCTGATCTCTACAAAAAATGAGTGAAAATAAGTAAAAATGAAATGAAAAAACGAGGAAAAAAATCTCAAACCGACTGTTCAAAATCGTAACTAGTTCGGTTTCGATTCGTAATTTTAGAAAGTCGAAACCGACGATTTCTAACTGTTGAACATGTCGTCATGTAGAACACAATATTATTACATGTTGTTAAAGTCGTACTTTAATTTGGTATGGATAGGAACACATGCCTAACTAACTAGTGTCCACCATGAGCACAATTTAATAACCAACAAAATTTTGCTAACTGATTTACTAAATTATTTACACTTGTTACATGCCAATTTTTATTCGCTAAATTAGTCTAAGATTGATGTCTAATTTGACCTTAAATAAAATCTCTACATAACATGCAAATGACCAAAAAATACAATATGAGATCATTTATGTCAATTTTAGTGTTTCGATTCATTTATATCTGATTTATTGATATGTGTCATGTTAAAATATGATCAGTGACACAGTCCACGTCTATCCATTTGACTTTAAAAGATAGATAAGACATCACATTCCCCAACTTTACACTCCAATGGTGCTCTTTTTCTTTTAATAAAGAAAAACATTATTATTATCCAAAATAAGCACATTCATACTACACTCAATAATTCATATTTTTCATAAGTAAAATGGTTTCAATTCATTGAATTAAATTAAATCAAACCACTAAAGTCCCACATCTATTTTTCTCTATATATATACATACTTTTGCATGTTCAATTTCACCCTCTAAATTTATTCTTACACCCAAAAAAAAAAATCTTACACATATAATTCCCATGCCATGGCAATGAAGAAGAAAATAATCCTAATCCCATACCCTGCACAAGGGCACGTAACCCCCATGCTCAAATTCGCCTCGATTCTCTCCAACGACGTCGTTTTTCAACCCGTCCTCGTCGTGCCTGAATTCATCCACCGTCGCATTTCGCCACAAATTAGCCCCGACGACGGAATTCTTTGCCACTCGATCCCCAACGGATTAGACGACGAAACGCCGCGCGATTTTTTCGCTATCGAGAGGGCCATGGAGGAGCACATGCCACGTGTCCTTGAAAAATATATCCGAGAGATGATTGAAGAAGGTGGAGTTGCTTGTGTGGTGGCGGATTTGCTGGCCTCCTACGCCGTCGAGGCGGCTCGCCGCTGCGGCGTGGAGGCGGCGGGGTTCTGGCCGGCGGCAAACGCTACTTATCGCCTTGTTGCCGCCATTCCTCAGCTCATCCGAAATGGTGTCATCTCTGAAAATGGTAAGAAAAACATGAATTTTTTGATGGTAAAGTCTAGTATGCACTCGAGTGCATGTTATGCACACTAGCCTTGCACTTTTCAGTTTTACTGACTTACACTTTTTGGTAAATGGTGTTGCACTTGTAAATCAGTAAAACTGAAAAGTGCAACATGGATTAAGGTGTATAACATGCACTCGAGTCCATAGCAGACCAACCTTTTTTTATTTAATGACTGTCAACTGACCACAAACGCTAATTAATTTTGTGATTATTATTTGAGTTAAAATTCAATTTCATCCCAATTTTTTTTAGAAAGCTTCTAAAAGTTTTGGAATTTTGAATGTAGTCCCATAACTTACAAATTGATCCATTTTAGATCTTTGTTCGTTAAAAACTCAGAAACGACGTTATATAGTCACACAAACATTTGTACCATATATACAACGTCGTTTCTTGTTTTCGACAAGAGAAGACTATCGGACCAAAATCGGACCAATTGATAATTTATAGGACTAAATTGAAATTTTCAAAATTTTTGATCCAAAATTTTTTTAGTAACCAATAACCATACAATATTGACGATGAAATAACATTTCTAAAAGAATAATTTTTTTGTACTATTTAGAATATATTTTCAAAAGAAAATACCAATTAATATGCCTAGAAGGCCATAACTTCATTTTCAAGAATATTTTGTGTTTTTTTAATGCAAAAGAGTAGACTATTATACATATATCTACTACCTCAAATTTGTGGAGAATATAATTATCTATAAGTATTTTAAAAAATTCATAATAAATATGAATATACTAGATCTAGTGGCACCGACGTGTTTCTAAAAAAAATTGCAACATTAAATAAAAAGATCTTTGCACATGTTGTATACATTTTCCCACGTAATATGGGCATATGAAGCTACCTCCATAGCTTATTAATATTATAATTAAATTGTTTGCAATTAAAATTATTGAATACAAAAGTATTTTTGAAATGTGTATATACATAGCTATTTATTGGGTTTGAATCCTCTATTTTTAATTTAATTGTGATGTCTTGTTGTATCTAATTATTTTACATTTTATGTCCGATTCTTCGTTCCGTTATAAGCCTCTCACTTACGTAATTTGCAGGTCCAGTCACAAAATTATCAAATTAATAATAGAAAAATTGTTCCATTATATATTATAAAGTAATTAGCCAGCAAAATTCGAGGCGAATAGTGCGCATTGACGAAGTTATTTTGCAATTGACTAATATTTTTATTTTTTAATGGTATATATATGCCGACATTTTTATTTTTATATTTACATAAAAAAATGAAATCAAATAATTGGTACTTATACATATGTTTAATGAAATAATTGGTTAAACGTGTTTTAATTTACAGGATGTCCAAGAAATTTAAGTGAGGCCATTTACTTGTCTTCAAATGAACCAATCTTGATTGCAAAAGACTTGCCATGGCTTATTGGTTCTTCACAAGCTAGGGTTTCAAGATTCAAGTTTTGGACACGAACCCTAGAACGAGCCAAAACGCTTCGATACATTCTAACGAACTCGTTTATAGAGGAATCGAATCTCAAAACGCAACAATCGAACGAGGTGCCTCGAGTTGTCGAAATTGGACCTCTAATCATGGAAGTTGCAACAATAAAGAGTGCCACATTTTGGGAAGAGGATATGAGTTGCTTGAAATGGCTAGACAAGCAAAATGTGAATTCAGTGATGTACATTTCTTTTGGAAGTTGGGTGAGCCCTATTGGAGAAGGGAAGGTGATTAGTTTAGCATTGACTTTAGAGGCATTGGAAAGGCCATTCGTTTGGGTATTGGGGCCCGCCTGGCGACGAGGGTTGCCAGATGGATACGAGAAGAGAGTGAGTGCCTTCGGGAGGGTAGTCCCGTGGGTGCCACAACTACAAGTGTTGCAGCACCGGGCAGTGGGCTGTTACCTCACGCACTGTGGATGGAACTCGACTCTCGAGGCCATACAGTGCCAAAAGCCCCTCTTGTGTTACCCGATCGCGGGTGATCAGTTCTTGAATTGTGCATATATTGTGAGTGTATGGAAAATTGGGATCAAGATTGAAAAGTTTGAAATTGAGGATGTAGAGGGTGGGATTAGAAAAATAATGCAAAGTGAAGAAATGAGCAAGAGAATTGAGGGACTAAATGGTAAATTGTTTGGAAAAGAAGGTAATTCTAAAGCAATGGCTAATTTATCAATGTTCATTAAGGATATTGGTAAACAAATGTATTAGTGTTCATGAATATTTATGCATATTGTAAATTAATTTGAAGGGCTCAATTATTTTTATTTAATGTAATTTGTTTAATGATGACTTTTAATAGCAACTATTTACTCTTCTTTAGCTAATGGATGGTTGATTGAGTGAATTTAAAGTTTTTTTTTTTTTTTTAATGTTCAATTATCTTATAAGTTCAATATACAAATTAATGATTGAATCAGAACCCTTCTCCCATTAGTTTGTATGCATATTTGAGATTAATGTGAATAACATGAGGTTATGATTCCGATCATGGAAAAAATTGTGAGATGTGAAAAGAACCAAGAACATATATAAATCGAATATTAGAGTTCTAATCATGGGCAGAATCGAGAGATGTGGGAAGAAGAATCAAGAATAGGGACGGACCGAAAATTAGGATTTGTTAATGTTCATATTATTCTCATAATCGGGTCTCTAATCATACAAACTACCACAATATGAACCTCTAATCTTAGATGCATTAACATAAATTATAACAATGTGTATATAGTTCTAGACTTGTCAACAAAATGATAAATTTTCGAGTGTAATTTAGTTGACTAGACATGAATATTATTACACAGTCAAATGAGCATGTTGAAATAATAGACACAGTTAATTAGGAGACCTAATTCCTACTCAAATAAATTTAATTAAGTTGAAAAATCACACCAGCTACCCTATAAAGATAACGCGGTTAATTAATACTCCTCTTCTTGAAAGTATAAAATCACGTTTAATTAGATTCATGAATGTAATTTTTATTAAAAATGTTATTTCTCAATTTAAATAACATCTGGACAAATACTTTTTAATATTTTTTGTTTTTCTTATATAAATCTTAGTCGTTTTAAGAATTCATTATATACACAGGATATATAAATTTTTGTTTTAGTTTAATTATAAAATGAACAATTCCCATGTAAAATATTTTACATGAAATGTATTTAAATAGAACAATATTTAAAAAAAAATGGATTTCCCAAAATAAGCAACTACAAAATAAAAAAAATGTTAATATAATAAGATTTTTGTTACTGGAAGGAAAATAATACAAACTTAAAATTTGGACGATTCACAGGTCACAGAGGCTAAAATATTCGACTACTGCAAGACTAAAATATATATTTGCAATCCACAATTTTTTTTGGATTACTATTCTTACAATATTATAAATTGTACTCGTAATAACACATTTTGATATTGTAGTAAATTTAATTAAGTGTGGCCCACATTTGATTCCACTTTAATTCACAATTTTTTGTTTAATTTACTTAATTAATTATATTTTATGTACGAAATATTGTATTCCCTCCGTTCTGTTATAAACTTATAAGTACTTTCTTCGTTTTTCAATAAGTGTCATTTTGACTTTTTTTTTTCAATAAATTAAAATGAGAAAATTGCGTTTTTGGTCCCATCAACCATGAGTTGGTTGGGATTTGACCTATGGGTTTCGGAATTGGTCCCGTTAGATTTTTTTTTATGCATTTTTTGTCCCGCCGTTAATTTAGCCGTCCAAACTAACAGCCGTTGCACTTTTGGTCCCACACGATATAAACCATTAAACTCCCATTTAACCCTAAGCACAACACAAACTCAACCCAAAGGAAAAAATAGGGTATACATATACATACCGTAATCTACTATGCCGTATTTCACTAAGTTCTTCCTCCACAACATTTTACGAGACCACAATCAACTTGAATTTTTTGTTGTTTGATGCGAACTAGGGTTAACGAGAGTTTTGAGATTTTTTTGAGAGAAAACTTTGATCAGAATGTTTGGGAATTTTGAATTTTTAGTCCTATAAGTTTGATACATTCCAAAATAAATCCTTTAAGTTTCAACTTTGCAAAATACATCATTTACCTTTCAATCTTAATCCTTTTTTACATCAATTTTAATCCTTTATGTTTTGAAGTAATTAAAATTGGTAAATTTGGTGCCACATATATTAAAAAGCCACATCATCATGCCACATCACTTTATATTAAAAAAAAATAGAGCTAATAACACACCAAAATATTATATACACCCCCCATAATTTTAAATACAAAAATAAATGTATATAATATGACTAAGTAACCTTTACATAAATAAAGAGTAAAATAATTTAAAAAAATAACTTGAAAAAATATAAAACAAAATAAATTTCACAAGTAAAACCAAAGGATGATAAGTTATGAATGATCGATGTTAATTATATGAATTTTAATTTTTTCTATTAATTGAAACGTATAACTAGATGCAAATATTTTTTTTGGGTGAGACTACTAACACCGCCATAAAATGTTATACAATCTTTAAATGTTATACACACCCCACCAATATTTAAAAATCATTTTTTATTACTAAACACACCCCCAATTCTTTCCTATTTACCCTTTATCCCTCAAAACAAATACAAATTGAATAAAAACTAAAAATATAATTTAAAATTCAATTAAATCATTAAAACTATATATAAATTTTAAAAATTAATTAAAAAATACTCAATAATACGAAAAACTAAATAAAATTTAAAAATATTTTAAAAAATCAACTAAATATTAAAAAAATATTTAAATGAAAAAATCAATTAAATCCAAATGAAATCTAAAAATATTAAATAAATCAAATAAAATTTATAAAATAATTAAATTAAAAATACCAATTAATGATTAATTTTTTTAAAAACGAAAATTAAATAAAAAAAATCTTACTTTTTCAATGATTTTTTTTAATTTACCTTTTTTTTTTACATTTTATTGATTTTTTCAATATTTTAAATTTAATTCTTTAATTTTGTTTTGATGATTTTTTTTTTCAGATTCTATTTAATTTTCTAAGTTTTTTTTTCAAAAAAATTAATTAATTAATGTAAATTAATTATTTTTAAAGATTTAGTTAGTTTTTTAAAATACTTTTAAATTTTAATTACATTTTTTTTCTTCAGATTTTCAAGTTATTTTTTTAAATTATTTTACTCTTTATTTATATAAGGGTTATTTAGTCATTTTATATACATCTATTTTTATATGTAAAATTATGGGGTGTGTATAGAATATTTTTGGGTGTTATTGGCTCTATTTTTTTTAATATAAAGTGATGTGGCATGATGATGTGGCTTTTTTAAATATATGTGGCACCAAATTTACCAATTTTAATTACTTCAAAACATAAAGGATTAATGGTTTATATCGTGTGGGACCAAAAGTGCAACGGCTGTTAGTTTGGACGGCTAAATTAACGGCGGGACCAAAAATGCATAAAAAAAAATCTAACGGGACCAATTCTGAAACCCATAGGTCAAATCCCAACCAACCCATGGTTGGTGGGACCAAAAACGCAATTTTCTCAAATTAAAATTATAAACTGTGGTCTATATTACCCTTATAAATAATATTTATAAAATTTATTTACGAAAAATATTTATGGTATATGAATAAAGGTAAAATAGTTAAAATTAAAGAAAAAAAATTTAGAATGATACTTATTTTAAAATTAGTTAAAAAGTTAAAAGTGACACTTATTAAAAAATAAAAATGGAGGAAGTATTAGATTTTCATTTTACCATTTTTGTCTTTTCCTTATAATTAAGCTTCACATACTTTTTTTTTTTTATAAAAACTTTTAATTTTTTATTTTTATTCCACTTTATATCTTACTTTAATTTATGTGTCAAAATTTAGACAAACGAAAACAAGGAATATTACATATCCGTGACTGTTTAGGAAAGCGCGCGTTGCCTTCTACTCCTCGTTATCCAATACCCAAACCCCCCCAAATTTTTATTTATTTTTAGAGATTTTTGGTTTCCATTCCATATTTACAAGGTATGCGTCGTCTTAATCCTTTTTTCACTCTTGCTTTCTTTTGGTAAAGATTCTTTAGCTCTTTGTTCAAACATATGTTAATTTGGAGTCTAATTTTCTTTTGTTGAAATTAAAAATCACTTCTTTGTCGCTTTCTTGCTCAATTTCAGCAGTTTATGTCGTAAGCATCTGTTTTCCTTTAATTCTACATCAAGATTTCAAGTGGGTTTTTTGGATTATGTTGTTTTAATCTCAATTATAAAAGATGCTGCCTTTTGGGTTTTTTCTTGTTTCCAAATTAGAGATCAAGATTCAAGAATGATATGTGATGATTTATGGGCTATTCTGTTTCTTGGTTGTGGTTAATTAGTTGATTTGGTGTTTGTTAGGGTTTATTGTGGAGATTATTAAGGTGAATTAGAATAACAATAGCATGATTGATATCTATGGAAATGCAAGTTCGAGTTCGAATTCGAGCTCGAGTATGAATTAGAATAGCTTGTCTGTTTCTTGGTTGTGATTAATTGGTTGATTTGGTGTTTTGTTAGGGTTTATTGTGGGGTTGGTCTGCTATGGACTCGAGTGCATGTTGTGCACCCTAGTCCATGTTGCACTTTTCAGTTTTACTGACTTACACTTTTTGGTAAATGGTGTTGCACTTTTCAATTATTAAACTGTATAATAATATTTTTAGTCATAGTTACTTACACTTTTTAGTAATATTGTGTTGTACTTTTCAGTTTAATAACATACACTTTTCTTTAGACTAGGGTGCACAACATGCACTCGAGTGCATACTAGACTTTACCTTATTGTGGAGATTATTAAGGTGAATTAGAATAACAATAGCATGACTGATATCTATGGAAATGGGAATGGAAATTCGAATTCTTGTTTGAGCTCGAGTATGAATTTGAATAGCATGACTGTTTCTTGGTTGTGATTAATTGGTTGATTTGGTGTTTTTTAGGTTTATTGTGGAGATTAAGGTGAATTAGAATAGCATGGCTGATATCTATGGAAATGGGAATGCAAGTTCGAGTTCAAGCTCGAGCTCGAGTATGAATAGTAGCTCACACGATACAGAGGATGATCATACCATTGCTGCTATGCTAGCAGAGGACGAAAAATTAAGATATGACGGCAAGCTTGGAAAGAGGCTCTCGCATCTCGACTCCATCCCCGTATGGTTTCTTTTCAGTTTTGTTATTTGAGGGGCGTAATTTTACTCATATATGACTGCAATCTTGATTTGATTTGTCTGAATTGAGTGTAATTGTTGTTTGTTTCACATGTATTAGCAATTGTGATCACCAATATATGGGAATTGAGACGAATTCATATGAATATATAGTTTCTTACGGGCAATATTCATATGCGATTTTGGTCCTTTTGCCTTTCAAATTTTTGACTTTTTGGTCCTACGACCGGTTGACCAATCAGACTTTGTCACGTGAACAAATCTGAAAGTGTCACGTCATTTTTACCGGCTAGGTCGTACGACCAAAAAGTAAAAAATGTGTAGATTACACGAGTATTTTCAAATTTTGAATGTTAATAGGACCAAAATCAAAATGTGGTAAAGTTACAGGACGAGAAAAACATTTTCCCCTTACTTTGATTATGATGTTCTTACAAGTTTATTATTTTGGCAGCACACTCCTCGGGTCATTGAGAATATACCCGATGCAAATGATGCGACCTTAGACCATGGGAGACTAGCTGAGAGGTTGTACTTTATCTCCGCGCTGTAAACATGTGCTTTATTTCGTTGTACCTTATTGGATTTCGTTCATTTTTCCTCTATTTCTCATTCATACAATTTTCTGTCATCAGGTTGTCGACTTATGGCTTAGCCGAAATGCAAATCGAGGGAGACGGGAATTGCCAGGTTGGCTTTCTTATACTCAATCAGTTGTAAAAACTGCTGGATTAAATGAGTATCATTTGCGTCCGCGTCTTTAATTAGTTGCTACTTTTCAGTTCCGAGCCCTTGCAGATCAATTATTTCAGAATCCCGATCACCACAAGTATGTGAGAAAGCATGTCATCAAACAGGTGCACTTCAGCCTAGTTCTGTCGATATAATAAGAACGAGAAACATGCAACATTAAAACTCGATTTATATATAATTCGAAATGAACTTTTACAGTTATTACATTATGCACGTCTTATGAACTATTATGCGTTTTTCTTATCTTAGACTCGCTTGTTTTCAGCTTAAACGCCACAGAAAACTATACGAAAGTTACGTCCCCATGAGGTACAAACACTATGTGAGGAAAATGAAAAGGTCAGAAATGTGGATTTAGGTATCAATTCCCGCATATCATAGTATCGAAATAATCGTATCTTTTAACATAATTTTACTCGAATAATAGGTTGGGAGAATGGGGCGATCACGTTACTCTACAAGCAGCTGCAGACCGAGTAAGCTACCCCCTCGTCTATTGTAATTTATCCATATATACACACTTCACTACTTAGTTTGTCCAAGTATAAATCTTTTGCATAAGTTTGCCATTTTTTGCTTTCCAAATTGAATTTCCTCTTATTAACTTTCAAAACCGGTTACTAGAAACTGTAGTCGGTCAAAATACTAAAAAGTTGAATTTTGACTGTAGTCGGTCAAAATACTAAAAAGTTGAATTTTGAAAGTTAACTGGACGAATCAATTAGTAAACGTGGAGTGTCTTGAAAGCAAAAATGGCAAACCTACGACTAGTTAAAAACTTGTGGACAAATCAATTTTACGAGTAATGCATCACTACTATTAACACCCACCCACCAAATCACTAATACACCCACTTTATAGCTGTGCTTGATGATACGACTAGCTAAAAACTGTTGCGTACGTAGACGTTGGGTGTTATACTTTGCAATATCTCATTATATCGACTTTGTGCAGTTTGAAGCCAAAATATGTTTGGTCACCTCGTTTCGAGACACCTGTTATATTGAAATACTTCCCAAGGACGCAACTCCTAGTCGAGGTATATACTATATGTCCGTGTCTATACATTTGGTTTCATCTTACACGAGACGAGCATTGGACTTAACGTTTTTCCTGCTGTTTATTCAAGAGTTGTGGCTGAGCTTTTGGAGTGAAATTCATTACAATTCCTTGTATCAAACTGGAGGTAACAAACAAGCTTCATTCTAATACATGTTTTGTCCTCTTTTTTTAATTTTTGCCTTAAAATTTAAGGTTTTTCGACTAATATTTTTTGTTCTTTGGCAGAGGTTCCTACAAGAAAACAGAGGAAGAAGCACTGGCTCTTTTGAAGTTCATTTTCTTGAAAAAATATATATTTTTCACCATATTTTATTTGTTATAATGTTCCACTATATTTGTAACTAGCTACCACACCACTTCTAAAGTTTATTATATGTTATATTACCACAAATTATGAAGGAGAACAAAATTGTGGATCTTATACAGGTCGAATCGGGTTAAACTGGTTTTTTGTAGAGAAATTTGTCCCCCAGGTTTGTGTTACATAAGAGAAAATACGTGTTACTGTAAGAACACCATGTGTAACAGTTGTTTGTCATTATAATTACATATATATGTTTGCCCTTATAGTAACACATGTAAGATATTAAAAAATAGGTGACACTTAACATCCCGAATCTGGTAAAAGATCGAATATATTCTTGATTGAATATTACAATATATTTTTATGAGGGTATTACGGTAAAATTACATTAAAATTTTATTTTTTAATCAATTCTAGTTTTTCAGATTTTGAATAGTCATCTTTTTCGTTAAAAAATTATGTTGCTTTATGGAGAAATGTGTGTTGCTCTACGAACAAAGTCAATAAAAATATGAAAACTAAAACAAAAAGATATATTAAATCTTGATACTCAAAACATCGATTCATCAAGTTATTGAGTATTTCGAATAAATCTCGAAATTCAAAAGTACGTGTTATCCAATAAAAATCTAAAATTCATAATAATAAATCAAAATTTCCTACATGATTAATTACAAACGCTTTTTGACAAGCATCTACCGTAGGAGGTCGTGTGAACCAAAACCCTATTAATAGATAGGAACACGTTTCAACCAATTCTAAAATATATAAATTTGTATCAAATTTTGAAACGTAAATTTAGCAAGTGAAATTATACACATGTCACTTGGTTGCTATTAACTTGCATTAGTCATTTTATTTAAATAATGACAAAGATTATTGAAAATTGAATATGATTGCAACTAAAACAATTTATTTAATAAATCAAAGTATTCAAATAATAATTTATTAAATATTGGTAAACATTGAATGAAAACGTAGTAGATGGTGATTGTAACTAATAAATAAATTTAAAGACCAAGTATTGCAAACTACTTC
Organism: Galeopsis tetrahit; assembly: GCA_963675135.1. Classification (NCBI taxonomy): domain Eukaryota; kingdom Viridiplantae; phylum Streptophyta; class Magnoliopsida; order Lamiales; family Lamiaceae; genus Galeopsis; species Galeopsis tetrahit. Next base: position 81,601,748 of record OY776128.1, read on the forward strand.
AATTTTTATTCCTTTCATTATAGATCTAATACTTAGGTTATAGAGACAAATTTAATAATGATGTGAATTCATAGTGATATTATCAATTAATAAAACATATCATGTGTATTATTTAAAGGGCGTCCTTATCAATAAAGTGCTAAACAATTAAATTGTGAGGCAAAAAAAGTGGTCCATTATATTAATATATTCCATGCTATATTTCAAAATATGTTTTAGATGATTTTACTTGTCATTTTCATTTTATTATTAATTTTAGATAATTAAGGGTTTTTTAAATGAGACAAGAAACAAAATCTATTTGATTCTTTATTTCCAAATAATTGAGTAGGTTATAGGAGTATAAAGCATAAATTTCTTTAAATTAATATTCATAAAAAAAATAGTCTTTAAATTGAATATCTAACAACAATATTCTTATAATTTTTATATATATTTTTATAATTAAAATATGATTTTTTTTAAATATATATAAAAAGAGAGTATAATTTAATAAAAATTAAAATCATATTGTAATTTTTTTTTTTTTTTTATTATTACAATTCAGTCGATTCTAGAACAGAATATCGAGATTTAAGAGATTTAAGTAAAAACGAGGTTGTTAATTTATGATCAAGTTATATCACTCAGATCCCAACATTGATGAGAAAAGTCAAAAGCTATATTTCTTAAATATTACGTCACCCAATTAATTACACCCAAATAAATAAATAAACAGATAAACTCTGCCTCTCTCTCACACACAAAGACACACACTCACTTTCTCTCTCTAATCTCACTTTCATTTTTCTGGAAGCAGATATACATACAACACAATTATATACGTACAGATGCTTCCTTCTCTCTCTCCCCGCTTCTCTCTCTTCGCTGCATATGTGTAACCGCTTCAAAAACCCTAATTATTGAGAAGGGGAGGGGTGAGGGGATTCATCGTTTCGTGATTTTAGTTAGGTTTTCCGTTTCGGTTCATACAATCTGTTATTATTATGGATAGATCTAATGGAAAAGATTTGAGTGACTTCACCGACGCATCCAGCAGCTCGTTTTCAGGTTCGCACTTCCGTAGATTTATTATTGTTATGTTGTTTTTATTTTAGGGATTGAGCTTGTGAATTGAGTTTGTGAATTGAGTTTGTGAATTCCTGTGATGCAGATGGTGCGCTGTTTGATGCGTCTCAGTATTCTTTTTTCGGGAAAGGGGATGAAGTGGAATTGGGGGGCATTGAAGAAGAGGAGGAGAGCGCTGATGTAATTGAAGGCAGATTTGGTGGGGAAGATGAGTTGAATGAGTATCATTTGTTTGACAAAGATGAGGTATACTATATGAATTGTAGAGAATTGTAAACTTGTTGAATTTAGGTTTATTATGCTGATTTCAGGGTGAAAAGATATAGAAATTTATGTTAACTGATTGTTTTCAAAAAGTAAATTATATTTGTATCCTGGTGTTGGTTTTTCATCATATTCTTTGTTTTATGTAATGAAAATTTGAGTTATGGGTGTTATAAAACGTGGTTTTGGTAATGTTGAGGTGTTTTTTCCCCAGCAAAGGTTGCATCATTGAAGTTCTGAAGAGGCATTCGATAAGCATCTAATTTGTTTTATTTTTGAAGTAGAAGAATATTTTGCTTGTCAACTGTGTCTTCTATAATGTTCTTTAGATGTTTATGGAAGTTTAACCTGTTTGTTGTTGTTTTTACCCTTGCTTCAGAGTTTTTAGCTATTGATTTCTTTCTTCTATTCGTTTTAGGGAGGACTGGGATCATTATCTGATATAGATGATCTGGCTACTACATTTGCAAAGGTGAGCTACATTCCACCTGGAAATCTTTCACGTTTTGAATTTTTTGCTCTAAATTTACTCATGTTATATTCGTTTATTCATATATTGTACTTATTTTATTTTTACAGCTGAACAAAGTTGTTTCTGGACCTAGACATCCTGGAGTAATTGGTGACCGAGGATCCGGATCTTTCTCAAGGGAGAGTGAGTTCATCTTCTAAGTGTTCTCTTGCTTTTTATATATATTTGTATGCACTTATTTTGGTTTTTATGTACTTGTTGATACCTGTGGAAGAAATTTTGGTAGAGAATTAAGTTGTCTTAGAAGATGTAATTGGGATCAATTAGATTTGCTGTCCATACTTAAAGCATATTGAGCAACATTTTCATGTTTTCTTATGTAAATATTAATTTTGAGTTCTGCTGATTATGGATTGTGAATCAAGGGAGCATTTTTTGTTTCAGCCTATAATAGATTTACTAGTTCAACATTTGGTGCCAAATTTGGCAAGCGTTTCAGCTTATCTATAATGAGGCTATGTCACAAGGGTGCATTCTGCTAAAAATTTATAAATGTATGGCATGTCTAGGGTTTGGTATTTTGGTCCATTCTATGTTGGTTTTTGTTTCCCCAATTTGAAGATTGACCTTTAAGTTTGGCATGATAGTGAATGATACCTGATAGTGTTGTCACTTGTCAGTCTATTATGATGATTAGAAATTTATGTTGAAAATTCTTTAATTTATCTGCATGTTTATACTTGATATTCAGATAATTTCTTCCGTCCCATTTCTCCTTAGTTCTTTTGCTTTTATGATTCAGCAGAATCTCCATTATTAATTTCAAGTTACTTCAGGTTCATCAGCTACAGAATGGGCACGAGAGGCAGATTTTCCTGATTGGATGGAACATCACATGTCGGACTCGGAATGCTATGAGGAAAATAAGAGATGGTCATCACAACCACATCTTTCTTCAATGTATCTTCGAGATTCAAAACAAATATACAGAACTTCGTCGTACCCTGAGCAGCAGCAACCCCTTCAACACTGTAATAGTGAGCCCATTTTAGTCCCAAAATCATCTTTCACTTCCTTCCCCCCACCAGGATCACCACAATCCTCACACAATAATCCTCTCCATCTCAATATGTCGTCTCTTTCTGCTGGACATCAGTTGCCTTTCTCTCCATCAAGCAACTCTCCATTATCTAACTCTGCTCTTCTTTTGGCTGGCTTGCCTCGTGGATTCCAATATAATACAAACATGTCACGGTTAACCTCACCTAGTATGTCTCGTCACAATCAGCTTCAAAACCAGTGGACGAGCTGTGCTGGTGTTCTGCATGGGGATCAATCTATTCTCTTAAACAATATCTTGCAGAATCAGTATCAAAATGGGTTATTACCACAACAGCTGATGTCCCCACAGCATCAGAGAGGACAACTTTCGTTCCAGCCATCATTGGCCCATTTTCCAGCATTTCAGTCCCAAATATATAGTACCTTTCCATCACCTTCACATCTGAGTAAGTATGGGTTAACAGATAAGAGAGAATCGAAACTTAAATCATCGCAAACGCGCAGATCTGTTCGTTTTTCTAATCAAAGGTCTGATGCTAGCAGCCAGAGGAGTGAGAGTAATTTGCCACAGATCAGATCGAAGTACATGACTGCTGAAGAAATTGAGAGCATTCTTAAGATGCAGCATAATGCAACCCATGGCAATGATCCATATATAGATGACTATTACCACCAAGCCTCTCTTGCTAAGAAATCGGCTGAAACGAGGGTAAGGTATCGATTTTGCCCATCTCAGCAGAAGGAACAATCTTCTCGATCCCGTAACAGTACCGAATCACAACCACATCTCCATGTTGATGCTCTTGGGAGGGTTTGTTTTTCTTCGATTCGCAGGCCTAGTCCTCTTCTTGAAGTCGATCCTCCTCCCTCAGCATGTGGAGACGTTAATGCTGAACAGAAATTATCTGAGAGGTCTTTAGAACAAGAACCAATGCTTGCAGCTAGGATAACAATAGAAGATGGGCTTAGTCTTCTTCTTGATGTGGATGACATTGATCGTCTCTTACAGTTTACTCAACCTCAAGATGGTGGAAGCCAGCTTAGGCGGAAGCGCCATGTTCTATTAGAAGGCTTAGCTGCGTCTCTTCAGCTGGTTGACCCCTTAGGGAAAAGTGGAAACTCTGTTGGGCTCTCCCCCAAGGATGATATTGTCTTTTTACGCATAGTTTCCCTTTCCAAAGGCCGAAAACTTCTCTCAAAGTTTCTTCAGCTCCTTTTACCTGGTAGCGAGCTCGCTCGAATAGTTTGCATGGCCATCTTCCGCCATTTGAGATTCTTGTTCGGTGGCTTACCGGCTGATCCTGAAGCAGCTATTAGCATTGATGATCTTGCTAAAACAGTGTGTCTATCTGTTGGTGGGATGGATCTTAATTCACTCAGTGCTTGTCTTGCTGCCGTTGTTTGTTCCTCCGAACAGCCTCCTCTTCGTCCAGTAGGAAGCCCTGCTGGAGACGGGGCCTCAGTTATTTTGAAATCTGTTTTGGAAAGAGCAACGAATCTATTAATAGATCCTCAGCTCAACACGAATTACAGCATCCCGAATCCTGCCCTTTGGCAGGCTTCTTTTGATGCCTTCTTCGGTCTCCTCACAAAGTACTGTGTTAGCAAGTATGATAGTATAGTTCAAACGTTAGTCGCTCAGAATGTGCCCAACACAGAGGCAATTGGTCCCGAAGCTGCAAAGGCTGTAAGTAAAGAGATGCCTGTCGAACTTCTACGTGCTAGTCTACCACACACTGACGAGAGTCAGAAGAAAATGTTGCTGAATTTTGCTCAGCGATCCATGCCTGTTACTTCTTTTAATGCTCATGGTGGCAGTAATGGGCAAATAAATCCCGAGTCGGTTAGGGGCTGAGGTGGCATATGCTTTCGCCTGGCAGGTTCTACTTTGGGCAGAGTTTTAGTGCCCAAAGTTGTACGTTTATTTAGTACCACCCGTTGCCAAAGGGTTCGTCCTCCCTACCTATCCCTCGTCCCTTTTGGTTTATTTTCTGCTTTATTATGTTGATTATAGTTTCTTCTTACATGACTGTGAGTTGATGTCTAAAGCTCTTGTATGCTTTTTAATGTAGAGAGCTTTATATTTTGATGCTCTTTTGTAACTCTGGGTTGAACTTTTTGACTGTAAGGGTGAAATGTACAGGTAAGACATGATGACAAATTGTGGTGTTACGTTGCTCGCTTTAGCTTCCTCTGTAGAAATTAGAAAGTCGTTCGTCTACAGATAGGGGAAAATCGAGACAGGGGTTAGAGTGGAAGCCATTTGTAATGGCTACAAATAGTCTTGTATGTTGAATATTCTGTGTGGGTTCTACTAGCCCATTTTTACAGGCTCTGTAGATCTCTCTCTCTCTGCTGATGCATCTGCGTGTGTTTAGAGTTGGGGAAGATATACAAAGTATCACGATTTAGTAATTTTAAAACCGTGGTACTTTGTATGCTCATCAGTATTACTTCGTACAGTAAATAGTTTTCTTTAAATAAGAGAGTTTACGTGATTCTGATTTACCGTAGGATTTAATTTGTGGATTGATATGGATTTCAGATTAATATTCTTATTTTGATAGTGTTTAAATTTGGGTTGAAATTCGATGGACTTTTTATAACCATTTAATTCACTTTGGTCAAATACAACCTAACTTTTTAATTATAAATGGTACACTATGTTAGTAAATTTATTTGGCAGGTCTAGCATTCAACTTATATTTAGAGCCCTAATTTTAGAGATTTAAACATCTCGACTTTATCATTTATGTAAGAACAAGTAGCATATATACACATTTTCCTTCTACAAACACATACGTCAAATACTCTTTCCATTTCATAAAATTTGTTGCATTTGTCATTTTATATAAAATTAAAAAATATATTTTTTAATACATTTACCCCTCATTATTTTTTCCAACTATTTTCTCTCTCTGACCTTTCCTCTATCACAGCTACCTTTTTCCCCGCAAACAATTTTTCCACTTTACTTTTTCATTGTTTTTTCTCTCATTCTTTTTTTATTGATAGTGGTAGTTTAAGAAAATTTATGGAAAAAATAGGGGAAAATAAACTTTTATAAATAAAAATTAAGATTAAATGCAATAAATATTACAAAAATTAAGATCTAAGTGCTACAAACATTATGAAATAGAGGGGATATAAGTTTTTTTTTTGAAGTCAAAACTTCATTTTATTAGCAACTATAAATATCATTTGATACGCCGTCCATAATAGTCGGAAGGTCATACCAGACATGGGGGTTCGGAAAGTCCCTAGCAGCTCTAGCCAGTCGATGAGCCTTCTCGTTGGCTATACGACAAATATAAAAAACTGAACAAAAGGTATTGAAGATATCAAATCTTTGCAAGAATGAATAATATCACCAAAACTGGAATTGGACATCAGATTTAGATTAATAGCATTAACAACTCTTTGACAACCTTATAGAAGATCCATCCAAATCTTTTGACATTTTCAAATTAATCAAAGAACAATAATTACAATACCATTGAAAATATTGAATAATAAATGTAATTACAATAACAAACAAACCATTAAAAATATTGATTTATTTTAGTGACGTGAGAAGAAGTCGTCAAGACTTGCACGTTTCCACATTTATGTCCTCTTCAAGCTAATTAACATACACCCAAAAATCCGCTCTCAAATTTAATTAAAATAAATCAGAGGGAAAACTGCTTCAGTTTTATAACAGCTTTTAATATTATAAGTCAACTGTTCCTATAATTTATTTCAATTTGTAAATTGTAAACATTATTTATTTGCCACTTTTAAAAATTTGTAAGAATACTTTCAAAAAAAAAATTGTATAGAATATTAAGGAAAACAATTAATTTGAAATAAAATTTAATCAAATAAAATGAATAGGGGGAGTATTCATAATATAATTAGAAACTAGTTAGATGTCATCATAGTTGAATTTTCCAAAGTAGAAGACTTAATCAAGAGAATTTGAAAATTCAAAGCGATTAATCTCCTAATATTTATTTTGAATTTATTTGTTGTAATAAGAGAAAACAAATGAATGCACATTTAATTATTCAAGATTATTTTTAAAATTTCATATTCAATTTCCAATTCTTTATTTCCATGGGGTGGGTGAGTAAAACAACCGTTACAAGATCAACTGTACCATTTTTTTTGATTCACTATCTGATTTATATAATAAAACGTCTCATAATAATGAGGGCAAGATGTGTTAAAGATTCAGTAACAACTGTATAATTGATCTAATAACACCCCTATTAAAAATGAAAAGCCAGATTATTACAACAAAAGTCATTGAAAACAAAAAAACCAGAATACCACCAAGATATACAAGAATTGGTCTAATTTCAACTCTCTCTCTCTCACACACACACAGTGAAGATGAATGCATGGCTGTCTGATTCCTTGTTGATTATTATTATAAATATAAATAAATTGTGATGTGTCCTAATTTCATGGCTTTGTTCATCATGGTTCACTTTTCTTGTATTACAATGTTCACAACCCTTTCTTAATCTTTTCACACTAACCCCCCTCCCCTTTATTCAATTTGTCAACTACCTATAATATTACTTACATATATATATATAGAGAGAGAGAAGACTTTGACCTTAAAACTTTCATATACTCTGTTTTCATGCAAACCCTTTCAAGATTTTAGCTTTTGGATCATTGGTATGGTATCTCTCCCTCTCTTCTAAATTGATTTTGTGTTCTTGATGCTAAATTTTGAATTTTTGTTTAATTTTGGATTATTTCACTTGAAATTAGATTGTATTCATCTCTCTCTCACTTTGACTAAGTATTTGTGTTCTTTTTTGGTTTCGTAACTTTCCTTCTATTTTAAAATGGTTTCAAGAAGAGATAAATTCACAAATGGTCCTATAACTTTGTCTGAATCCGCAAAAGGTCCTGTAACTTTTTATTTGATCAATTTTAGTCTTTTTAGTCTCAATATTGGTCCTTTTGATCTCAATTTTGGTCCTCTGAGTCTAATTTCAGTCCAATATATCCTATTTTAATCATTTCAATCCAATTTTATCTTCCACGCCGGAATAGAACATGTGTATTTTACATGCCAATTTATTTATTTATTTCTTTTTACATTTTTAACACATCTGACACATAAGTTATTTTGAATAGAAATAAAAGTATATATTTAATACAAAATTTTAATAAATTTTTATTTATAAACAAACATACATAATTTAATCAAAATCTTAATTTTTTTATTTTTTTTTATGTTCTATTTTACCAAATACTCGGAGTAATTATTTATAACTAAATATATAATTTTGTGTGTTTATTTAAATTAAATAAAAGAAAATAATATATCTAATTCAAAATTTAAAAAAAATACAAATTGATTTCAATAAAATAAATTAAAACATCAAATTCAATTACGTATTAATACTAAAAAATACATATTAATACATGTGTATATATTTAAGTGTATATATGAAATTATCATTAAAAAATTAGAAATTTTAATTTTAATATTTAGTCTTTCATAATTAGAAGTTGATTTTATGTATTTTTAGTCATTCAAACATCTTATGTGTCGAATGATGCATTAAAAATAGTGAATAAAAATCAATGCGTAAAATACACACATTCTTTTCGGGTGAGTATGGTTGAAATTGAATAAAAAGGGACTGAAATTGAATTAATTGAACTGAAATCGGACCCAGAGGACTAAAATTGGTACTAAAAGGCCCAAAAGGATCCAAATTGAGACTAAAAGGACTATGATTGATCAAATAAAAAGTTACAGGACCTTTTGTGGATTCAGACAAAGTTACAGGACCAATTATAAATTTATCTCGTTTCAAGAACGATGAACTTATGAATCTAGTCTAAATTATTTTTTTATATGTAACAATTTCGTCCAAAAGTTATCCAAATTCTCGGAATGACATAGTTTTTGGTAAGTAACTTTGTTGGAATCGACCGTCCACGTGCTGAGCAGAGCACATGACCAAAAACGTCATTCTGAGAATTCAGACAACTTTGGGACGAAATTGAGACTAAATTCGTTCATTTATGTTTTTTTTGGACTATTTTTTAAAATGTGAAAAGTTATGAAAAAAAACTTGTGTCATTTTGAATCTTCTTCTCATTTTCTTGATGAATTTGAATTAATCACAGGGATAGGAGCTTTCTGACATTTTTCATTTCCATTTACAAAGGTACAAACTTGACTAATTCTGCAGTTTTACAATTTGAATTCTTGTTCAATTAGTTAAAATTCTTCCAGCCATGGATTTTATCGAGGCGAGACGACGAGTCAACTTGACTAGGAAGATCGTTCTGGTCGCCGCGCTTACTCTACTTCTCATTTGCTTCGTAAATTGGTCGTCTGGTACTCGTAAATCGATCAAGGTACATTTTTACTCGACTTGTTATTATGTAAATCAGTTTTATGGTCGCAACTTTTACTATAATAGTACTTTATAATGGACCAACTAGTACGTACTGTCAAACTTATAATACCATTTAATGAAACAACTAATACTGTTTAAAAATACACAGTTTTCCCAGCACGAGCCTGGTGTAACGCACGTGCTAGTAACCGGAGGGGCAGGGTACATAGGCTCTCATGCAGTGCTTCGTCTCCTGAGAGATTCGTATCGTGTAACTATCGTGGTACGTACGTTTAACGAGTTGAGTATGCGTAGATCGTAGAATGCGATTTTTTTTACGTTTCGTGTAACAGGACAACTTGTCTCGTGGCAACATGGGAGCTGTTAAAGTCCTTCAACAACTGTTTCCGGAGCCTGGAAGACTTCAGTTTATATTTGCTGATCTTGGTGACGCGTCGTCTGTATCCTTTTCTAGCTAAAAGTCTTTTTTCTGTCATTAAAAGTCAATTTTCTTACAGTGCGCATTTATGTGTAAAAATTGAGTCTTTCCTTAGTGATTTTATTTTAGGTCGTCTGTATCCTTTTCTAGCTAAAAGTCTTTTTTCTGTCATTAAAAGCCAATTTTCTTACAGTGCGCGTTTATGTGTAAAAATTGAGTCTTTCCTTAGTGATTTTATTTTAGGTCGTCTGTATCATTTTCTAGCTAAAAGTCTTTTTTCTGTCATTAAAAGTCAATTTTCTTACAGTGCGCGTTTATGTGTAAAAATGGAGTCTTTCCTTAGCGCTTTTATTTTAGGTAAATAAGATATTTTCAGAGAATGCTTTTGATGCTGTTATGCATTTTGCTGCTGTTGCTTATGTTGGTGAAAGTACTGCTGAGCCCCTAAGGTTCGATTCCTCTGTTCCACCCTTCTGAATCATTAACACGTGTAGTCTGTTATATAATGTACCTGCATTGTCTGATCTATGCAGGTACTATCATAACATCACTTCGAACACGCTTTTGGTCGTGAAGGCGATGGCAGCACACGGTTTGAAGACGTTGATATATTCGAGCACTTGTGCAACGTATGGCGAACCGGAGAAGATGCCTATCACGGAAATCACTCCTCAAGTGAGTGATATATAGATCGATCGATCCATTTCCTCTTGCATTGCTTTTTGATCCCCTCGTTTTAGTCGATTTTTATGAGTTCGTTGCCCTAATGTTTAGCTGATTTTAATGTTTTTTCGCTCGATGATTTAGGTGCCAATTAATCCTTACGGAAAAGCCAAGAAAATGGCGGAGGATATGATCATGGACTTTGCAAAAACAACAGACATGGCTGTTATGATATTAAGGTTAGTATTATTTGTTTTATTAAAACGTAACATTAGTTATACTATAAAGTGATAGTTATGAACCAGTCATACAGTAAAATTATTTTACTGTATATTTTGCCTTGAGCTAATCAAGAACACACGTGTCGCGTGGTCAGGTACTTCAACGTGATTGGATCCGATCCCGAGGGACGATTAGGCGAGGCGCCACGCCCCGAATTACGAGACCAGGGAAGAATCTCCGGGGCGTGTTTTGATGCAGCCAGAGGAATAATCCCCGGCCTAAAGGTACTTTTTTTTTTTTTTTTTTTGCTTCGTATTTTTTTCAAAATTAAAATACGAAGCACGTTGATTAGACATGACACGAATTAAACCAACATTGCAGATTAGGGGAACGGATTACAGCACTGCAGATGGAACATGTGTAAGAGACTACATTGATGTAACTGACCTAATTGATGCACATGTGAAGGCATTAGCCCATGCTAGGCCAAAAAAAGTCGGTATCTACAACGTTGGGACGGGAAAAGGTTCGTTTTTTGAACGAAATCTTCGCTTTTGATTACATTTTGTTCACCAGACTTTGATACGTTCAAATGCAGGTAGCTCGGTCAAGGAGTTCGTGGAGGCGTGTAAGAAGGCGACGGGCGTGAACATAAAAGTCGAGTACCTTAGTCGACGGCCCGGGGATTACGCCGAAGTTTATAGTGATCCTTCCAAGATTTGGAATGAGCTAAATTGGAAAGCAAAATACACTAATCTTGAACAAAGTTTGGCTGTAGCTTGGAGATGGCAGAAGACACATATAAGTGGATATGATGATTAATTAATTTTCCATTTTTAGATCTAATTTTTGGAGATTTTTTTTTCAATTACAAATTAAAGAATTGTGACAGAAGGTTGTTATGTAACATGTTTATGTCTCTATAATATATGGTTCAATTTTCTATGTATAGCATTATTTTTTATTTTATTTTTATTTTTCTTTCTTTTTTTAATGTACCTAACATGGGAGTAAGTGGGAGCATCTTTTTCTTTCAAATTCAATTATTGATTCCAATTTGGGATTCAGATTTCAGAGGGGATTTTTTTTTTAATTCAATCCTATTTTTTATTGGGATAATTTTATTGTATTCGCGTCATTATTATTGGGATAAATTTTAATTTTCATATTAATTTCGTCATTATTATAAAGATCTTGTCTATCAGTGCGAGATATAAAGAAGAAGAAAAAAATCCTACCTATTCTTATAAAATAAAATTAGGGAAAAATACGATTTTTTGCTCTATAAATTTTACTTTTTTTGTCCTACTAACTTTCGTATTTCGATTTTGGTCCCGTAAATGCTATTTTTCAAAAAAATTTCATCCATCACCCTGCTACTGTATATGGATCACGTTTCCAGTCACATTCGACGTGACAATTATTTTTATTTTTTTGCTTTAATTATGATCCACATGACAATATACTTAATTACATCATTTTTACTTTTGATAATATAAAGTGCGAAAGTTAGTAGGACAAAAAAAAAATGCAATATTAGCACGTAGATTTTAAAGAAAAAATAAATAAAAATTGTCACGTCGAATGTGACCAGAAACGTGATGCGTAACAGTAGATTGTGGGACGAAAATTTTAAGAAATTGTAAGTTATGTGACCAAAGTCAAAGTGGATGTAAATTACAAAACAAAATGGTAAAGTCTAGTATGCACTCGAGTGCATGTTGTGCACCCTAGTCCATGTTGCACTTTTCAGTTTTACTAAAAATATTATTATACAGTTTAATAATTGAAAAGTGTAACACCATTTAATAAAAAGTGTAAGTCAGTAAAATTGAAAAGTGCAACATGCACTCGAGTTCATAGCAGACCAACCCGAACAAAAAAAACACACTTTTTCTAAAATTAAATCTACCCTCCTTTATAAGGAAAAAAAACCTACCAATTTTGAGAGTAAAAGACTCTAATACCCCCATTATTACAAAACTACTACCTAATCCTAATTCTACGCCTATAATATTTCTCATTGTCCAAGAGATATAAATGCAACCACGTATTCTAAACAAGTACCATATGAATATCTCAATTTCAATTTTCAGTGTAATAAAAAAGGCATAAGAGCACCCAAATTCCTCTACTCCATCAATGGCTTTGCAATTTTGCAGTGGCTGCTTCTCTGCATTTAGCAGGGGTAAGGTTCCTGCAGTTAGAGCTGTGTCAGCTGAGCAGAGCAGCGTTGCTGTAAAAACGGGTGAAGTGGAAAAGGTGAAACTTGGGGGCTCGGAATTGGAGGTAACAAAGCTTGGAATTGGAGCTTGGTCATGGGGGGACACTAGTTATTGGAATAACTTTGAATGGGATGGTAAAATTCTTGATTTTTTTTTTAAATTTTGTTGCAAAGGTGTGATCTTTATTGAAAATAGTTGTGATTTTTGTCTCATTTAGAAGTCTAAACTTATATTGTCAAGAGGACTTGTGAGCAAAATCATTGTTCTCGTAGAGGCGATAATTTGATATAAGTGACAAGTTCGAACTTTTAAATGAAGATATAATTCTATCATAGTTCTTGAATTTTCATATTGGAATAACTTTGAATGGGATTGTAAAATTCTTGATTTTTTTTAATTTTTCTTGCAAAGTTGTGATCTTTATTGAAAATAGTTGTGATTTTTCTGTTTATGGTTGATGGAAAGGGAAATATAATAGTAGTTTGAACGAATTTCGTCTTATTTAAAAGTTTGAACTTATATCGTCAAGAGGACTTGTGAGCAAAATCATTGTTCACGTAGAGGCGAAGTAAGTTCGAACTTTTGAATGAAATAGAATTATTTCACAGTTCTTGAATTTTCATGATGGTGTAAATTCTTAATTTTTTTTGGGTTTTATTGTTACAAAGTTGTGATCTTTATTGACAATAGTTGTGATTTTTCTGTTTATGGTTGATGGGAAGGGAAATATAATAGAAGTTTGAAAGAATTTTGTCTCATTTAAAAGTATGAACTCATGGTTCACGTAGAGGCGAAGTAAGTTCGAACTTTCGAATGAGATAGAATTATTTCATAGTTCTTGAATTTTCATGATGGTGTAAATTCTTGATTTTTTTTTTGGTTTTATTGTTACAAAGTTGTGATCTTTATTGAAAATAGTTGTGATTTTTCTGTTTATTGTTGATGGAAAGGGAAATATTATAGAAGTTTGAAATAATTTCGTTTCATCTTAAAGTCTGAACTTATATCGTCAAAATCGTTGTTCAGGTAGAGGCGATAATTCGATATAAATGACAAGTTCAAACTTTTAAATGAGATAAAATTCTTTTGCAAGTTCTTGAATTTTCATGATGGTGTCAATTCTTGAATTTTTTTATTGTTTCAAAGTTGCAATTTTTATTGAAAATAGTTGTAATTTTGCTGTTTCTGATTAATGGGAAGGGAAATATAATGTGTAACTTGCTTGAATAATAGCAGTTCTTGAATTTTCATGATGGTAAAATTCTTGATTTTTTTTTCTTTCTAATTTTTCTTGCAAAGTTGTGATCTTTATTGAGAATAGTTGTGATTTTTCTGTTTATGGTTGATGGAAAGGGAATTATAATAGAAGTTTGAAAGAATTCCGTCTTATTTAAAAGTAACTTATATCGTCAAGAGGACTTGTGAGCAAAATCATTGTTCAGGTAGAGGGATAATTCGATATAAATGACAAGTTCGAACTTTTAAATGAGATATAATTCTTCCGTAGTTCTTGAATTTTCATGATGGTAAATTCATGAATTTTTTATTTATTTTTCTTGTTTCAATGTTACAAAGTTGCAATCTTTATTTACAATAGTTGTGATTTTGCTGTTTCTTGTTAATGGGAAGGGAAATATAATGTGTAACTTGCTTGTGTTATAGCAGTTCTTGAAGTTTCATGATGGTTAATTCTTGAATTTTTTTTAATTTTTCTTGTTTTAATGTTACAAATTTGGTTGAGAAAATGTAGTAATTTTGTGTTATAATGTCAGACAGGAAACTAAAGGCTGCTAAATCCGCGTTCGATACCAGCGTAGATTGTGGTATAACATTCTTCGATACTGCAGAGGTCTACGGCTCACAGGTTAGTAAAAACGCAAATACTTATGTGTAACTGTTACATAGCATATGTGTGCTGAATTTTTGTATGTAAGTTATAATGAGTTGTTACACAAGAGTCCAACTCGTTATCTCGATTTCTCACAGATGTCGTTTGGTGCTATCAGCTCAGAAACACTACTAGGAAGGTAGATACAGTATATATCAGCAAGAATTTAACTTTGATTCGTGCATAAATATGTTTTTTTTTCGTTTTTTAATGAAGTTTTGATGCGTTGTAAGATTCGTCAAGGAACGAAAGCAGAGGAATCCGGAGGTGGAAGTAGCCGTTGCTACAAAGTACGCTGCGTTACCGTGGAGACTTGGTCGAGAGAGCGTTATTTCTACTCTCAAGGACTCTCTTGCTCGTCTCGAAATGCCATGTGTAGAACTCTATCAGCTCCATTGGTAATGGCCTCGAGATATCATTTTTCGTGTGTCTTTGTTATGCATATAGTCGTATTGATCGGTTTGTCGTTGTGTTTACGTTTCAGGCCAGGACTATGGGGAAACGAAGGTTGTAGTACGATTGCTCGTTTAGATATTGAGTTTGAGAATGAGATGTGCTAATAGTGTGAATTTTGTTTTTTTAGGATATATTGATGGTCTAGCGGACGCTGTCGAGCAAGGTCTAGTGAAAGCAGTCGGAGTTTCAAACTATAGTGGTACGTTTTCTTGAGCGAAAATCGCGATTTTGGTCCTAATGTGTCTTGAAAATTTTGCCAGAACTCCAAATTCGTGTGCAGAATTTGGGATTCTGGCAAAATTTGTGTTTGTGTTTTATACGAACTGGTTCTCGTTTCAGAGAAGCGTCTTCGAGCTGCATACGAGCAGCTCAAAAAGAGAGGCATACCTCTGGCTTCAAACCAGGTTAATTACAGCCTTATATACCGTTTCCCCGAGGAAAATGGAGTGAAATCAGCCTGCGACGAGCTTGGTGTCACCTTAATCGCGTATTCTCCGCTTGCTCAAGGTGACGCCCACCATCATAAAACGTAGAATACGAACGAATGATTCTTCAATAATCTTGATTGTAATTTGAGAATTCGAACATATCAGGCGCGCTTACTGGAAAATATACGCCGACTAACACTCCATCCGGTCCAAGAGGGCGGATTTACACCCCTGAATTCATGACAAAAGTAAGTGTGTTTCATGATAGGCGAAGTCGTGAACCAGTTTCACCGTGCAGTTGCATTTTCGTTGTATTTTTAAACAGTATTAGTTTTTATACTATAAAGTGATAGTTTTTATTACTTATGTTATTTGCAGCTACAACCTCTAGTAAATCGAATAAAGGAGATCGGAGAAAGCTACGATAAAACGCCAACTCAGGTTCGTCCCTTTCGACTGCTTCGTTATGTTCGTCAGTTGCTGTTCATTCACAGATTTTCAATCTTACAACGATGTCAAGTTAAAATCCATTTTGGTCGAACTTTTGGTTCCAAAGTCGTACAGGATTTGAAGTACGACATCGTTTTGGGCACTGTTATGGCCCAAGACGACATTGTACTTCAAATTCCTGACGACTTTGTGACCAATTAAGAAGTTATGTGATTAAATTGAAAACTTAATTTTTTGGGACCTTTTGTAACAACTTTGACTGAACACAACTTTGACTGAACACGAGTCGAGCTCGAGTAGTTCAATCTTTTTACATCAAGATCAAGTCGATCTTGGAAATATATTGACATAATCATGTATTCGTTCTTGTTTGTTATGTTCGTCGAATTCATCGAACAGGTTGTCCTGAACTGGCTAATCGCGCAAGAAAACGTGATCCCGATTCCCGGGGCGAAAAATGCAGAGCAGGCTAAGGAGTTTGGTGGTGCAGTTGGATGGGTGCTAAGCAAAGAAGAAGTTGAGGAGCTTAGATCCATGGCATCAGAAATAAAACCTGTCATTGGTTTCCCAGTTGAGAAACTATGAACTTTCCTTAAACTAATTGAACATATGTATAAAGTTTTGTAATAAGTAGAGAAGTTAAAGAACCAAGTTACAATTTTTATTAAAATATAAATTGTGTATTTTAATACTAGTCAGGCCCCCAT
This sequence comes from Galeopsis tetrahit, assembly GCA_963675135.1. Lineage (NCBI taxonomy): Eukaryota > Viridiplantae > Streptophyta > Magnoliopsida > Lamiales > Lamiaceae > Galeopsis > Galeopsis tetrahit. Next base: position 81,618,451 of record OY776128.1, read on the forward strand.
TTGGTCGTAATCGGGGCTGAACAAATTAAAGGATGTACGACTGAATTATAGTCAAATAATTAAAAAAAACAATGTGTGTTGTTCAGCTGTTTCAGAGGTACATATCATGTACTGTACGGCGGAACAGATGTATTATAGTGCATGAACTTTTGTCAAAATGAACATACGGGCCATGCACTTAGTTTTGTGTACGACTATGTTTAAGGCTGAACACATTGGGTACAACCCATTAATTTTTAAGTGCGTAAATTGCTTTTTCAGCCTTCAAATCCAAAAAAAAAAAAAAATCAGTTGAAGCACGATACATTCTCCTATGATTTAAATGTACTAGAATCACCTCATATCATATAAAAATTAAAGAATCTAAACCCTACCCATAAACTCTATAATCTAATCACAATTGAAAGTGTTTTTGTGTTTTGAGGGGAAGGGGTAGAATAAATAAAAAAGTGGGGTATTATTAATAATATAAATTAAAATTTATATTTTATTGAAGTGTGCTATTAACATTTGAAATTTGCTCATACAAAATCAACTTGCATCTATTAAATTTATCATTTGATTTTTGGCTTATTAGGAATAAAGAATGAGAATCAAGTCATATATATCAATCAAAATTGGGTGGGGGTACAGCATCAACAAATATTCCAACAAAGTCTCAATTGGCTGCTATAATTATTCATGATTTACAACAAATTTTTATCATTTAATTAATTTACAATTACAGTGTTTTGTGTATATAGAAGTGAATAAAAATATTAATTTTAATTGAATTAAACATTGTCAACATACTGCACTACCTTCACAATGTTTAAAAAATAATAAAAATGAAAACCCTAGTGTATGAAATTAGGAAATTACAAAAAAACTCCAAAACAATTGAAAATTGCAAAAATAACACCAAAAAATAATAAAATGCATTTTTGACCCCTCAAACGATGAAATTTGACCAAAAAGCGTCACACATCACAACAAAGATGTGAGTTTAACTCGTAACATCGTTTTCACCCGAAAAAGTGTACCCGCTTGCCAAAATCGGGTTTCGACTCCCAAAACTTCAAAAATTCTTCGAGTGCTCTCATTTCTTCAAAAATTGCAACGACACGATACTACATAACATACTGATTTAAAATTCATGTATCTGCATATATGAGATCAGGTGCAACCACCTAATAAAGGAAATTAAAAATCACACACATGCAAACCTGGCAACACATAAAAAAAAATATTAAAATTTACTTTCTAGTCCCACAAATTAGGAAATCGTGCATAATAATAAAAAATACATGCATCTACATATAAATCAATGTTCCAATGATTAAAAAATTATAAAATGAAAACATTGCTTAGAGATAAGGCATAAAAATATTAATATAATATTAAAAATTAATAATGCCACCAACTTTACAGCAAATGCCCAAAAATGGGCACAAACGTGGCAAGTTGGGTGTTCATTTTTAGATTATAGATTTTATAAAACAGCTGTGATTCTCACTTCTGGGCCCTACGCTATCCAATTCCTCCAATGGGAAGCTGCCACGTGGAAGGCTAATGCTGAACTTGAAAGAACTGTTGCAAGAGTGACTGTAGTGAAGTTGCACCTATTTCTCTGTCAGTGCATGTCACTTCATTTTGTGTTCTTGAGGGTGTTTTTGCAAAGTTTGTGGGTGTTTTTGAGGTGGGTTCTTGTTTTTTAGTGGCTGAGAATCAAGATTCTTATTCTTTTTCTTCTCTTTTTTAGTGTTGAAAAAATTGTTCTGTTTTTACTACTTTCTTGCTTGCTTGTTTGTTCATCTTTCTTTTTTTGTTGTTTTTAATGATTGATGGGCTTGTTTTGATTTGATCTCTTTTGCAGGTTAGTTTGCTGAATTTTCTTGTTTTCTCCATTCCTTGATCAGGTAAGATTGTCGAAAGTAGAATGAGTAATATATAGTGAGACGAACGGGGGAGTAGTTCCTTCATCATGTAAGGAGGAGAGTGATTTTGAATGTTAGTTTGTTGCAAAATGATACTCCCTTCGTCTCACTGATAATCGGAGTAAGATTGTCGAAAATAGAATGAGTAATATACAGTGAGACGGATGGGGGAGTAGTTCCTTCATCATGTAAGATGGAGAGGGATTTTGAATGTTTGTTTGTAACAAAATGATACTCCCTTCGTCTCACTGATAATCGGAGTAAGATTGTCGAAAATAGAATGAGTAATATATGGTGGGACGAGTAGTGTGGTGGGGTGTTAATTGTGTGATGTGATTTAACTAATTGCCTTTTATGGTAAAAGATTAGCATACTGTTGATGATGGGATTGTTTACTGTTAACTGTGATTATGATGTTTATGTTATAATAATTGAACTACTTTACAATAATTATTAATGATTCTTGTCCTGAGATTTCAAAACTAGTACCTTTTTTTTCAGGCACAAATTTGGGGTGTTATGGATTCTTGCCTCCCATATTGGAATACTGAGACTGGAGAAGAATTCCCTCAACGAAAGCCTTTCGGGTGAGTGTTCGTTAGTCTAGTCTGATAGCTAAGATTAAAGGTAGATTATGTTTTTAAATATGTGAAGTCTTAGCTATCAAACGAGCCCTTACCCGACTAGTTTTAGTATTGATGTTGTGAAATTGTGCAGATTGGAGAATGAATTGGTTGAGCTTTTATGGCATAATGGGGAGGTTGTGTTGCAAAGCCAAAACAACAGAAAACAGATTCTCAGAAATGATCAAGTTCAAGATTGTACGAACAATCTGATCGAGGGCGTGGACACAGCCTCGTGGATCGACTGTCCTATCGACGAATCCTTTGAGAAAGAGTTCTGTTCTAGTTTCTTGTCGGACTTTGATCCTGTCGAAAAAGTCGAAAAGGTTTTCAAGTTTGGTGCATCCGATGTTGGGGGGAGGCAAGATTTTGGCCCAGCGCCTCCTTTGCCTCCTCCGAGGTTTCAGGCATCTGACGCGATGCTATCGCGTCAGATGCCACCACGTGGTGAGTGTTCGATCAGGACCATTGGATCGAGCCATTGTGCTAGCAATCAAGTGGACATGATGAGCTGTGGGTTTGCTCGTAAAGTGAACGAAGGCGTTGAAAGAGAGGCTGTCGAGCAAACTATTCCGTCGTGTTCTGGAGGATCCGATAGCAGTTTCTGGAAAACGAACGGTCAGTCTAACGAGAGGAGTGGGCACAAGAGGAAGAATCGCGACGTGGAAGAGTCCGATTGCCCGAGTCCAAGCGATGTAAGCTCACTTCCATTCCTTCTTACTAGTTTGTTATTGAGTTTTCAACTAAGTGTTTTTTTAACTGTGCAGGCAACTGAAATGGAATCAGCTCCAGGGAATAAGGCGTCCCAGAAATCTGCAACGGCGCGTAGGAGCCGCGTAGCTCAAGTGCATAACCTCTCTGAGAGGAGACGACGAGACAGGATCAACGAGAAGATGAAGGCGTTGCAGGAGCTTATCCCTCACTCCAACAAGGTAAGCCAAACTTCGTCTTAATCAAGATCTCCAATCTTGTTAAAAATAGTTATGCAATCATCCTACACGTCGTCTGTTTTCAGTCGGACAAAGCGTCTATGCTAGACGAGGCGATCGAGTACATGAAATCCCTACAGTTGCAGATTCAGGTACTGGTAGTTAAAAGATCAAATTCTAAAGCTAGAGAGTTGGACAACGTTATTTGAATGTTTTCAATGATATCATCAGATGCTGTGGATGGGGAGGGGAATGAGTCCGATGATGATTCCGGGGATGCAGCACTACATGTCGCGCTTTGGAATGGGAATCGCCCCACCAGTGCTTCCGGCAATCCAGAACCTAATGCGTTTATCAGGATTACCACGCGTCGATCAACCTATAAACATGCCTCCAAACACGAACCAAACTCCAGTCGGGCAAGTAAACTACCAGAATCCGATGCACAACCCGAGTTTTCAACAACAATATGCTAACTTCATGGGATTCCCAGTTACTTCACAGGTGTGTTTCTACTGCAAAATTGTATTTTATCTTCTGTTCAATACGTTATCTGATTGTTGTGCTACTGCGTAGCAGCCGATGAACATGTTCAACTTCGGTTTTCATCCACCACAACAGAACGACGCATCAGCATCACGTGGCAACGGAAATGGATCTATAGGGTGAGACGCATCACCATCGTCCCAAGAATCGAGATGATACTAAACGATGGCTGTTTACGACGAATAGCTCCATCGACAATAGACAGAATTATGCAGCATTAAAGCAGATTGATCATGTGATTTCTTCTACTATAAGTGCACATTGATATGATATTCAAGTCATATAAAAACCTAAATTGTATTCACCACTTAATATAAGCAGTAATGTAAGAATGGATATGAGCAATTGCCTCTATCATATTGTGTAACAGAAAATCCCGACCACTAATAACGAAGGGGAAATCGATGTTTTAAAGCTATACAAGGTACAACACAAAGATGCGAGAGTCCACAAATAATATATCAGAAAATATATATGAAGTTTGAAGCAGCATCCATAAATATATAATGTAGAGTTACTCTACGAGAGTCGGGTTTTCCATCTTATTAACGAAACGCAAGCAAAATAAAAGGTCACAGACCGTTGCTCTGATCATTTTAAATCGGGAAAACTGTCGGTTTTTCCACAATCTCTTCACAAAGCAATCAGTACACCTTGTAGCAGAAAACATCAAAAGCTAGAATTAGAGTCGGGAGATCAATAGGGGAATCCAGACTGGAACATCTTCGCCCAGGGCAGATTGGAGATCCAACTCTCCGTAACGCTCCAACACACGCATCCTGCAGTCCTCAGCAGCCATTAAACCAGTGGAGTGCGCACCATGGACAGACCCCGGAAAATCCATGCTTGTTGCTTCCCCCGCAAAAAATAGGTTGTCGACAGGGATCCTTAGCCTCTCATACAGATCATGGGATTTCCCTACCATATCATAGCTATAGGAGCCCAACGAGTTTTTGTCTGTGCCCCAATGTGAAACGAGGTAGTGGATCTGCAAGATTCAAATAACGCATCATTAAAACGAGGGGGAAAAAACACCTGTTTTTTCAAGCAAGTGTGTTCTTAGGATAGCTATAAGATATGCGGGGAAATAAAAAAAATATTCCTATAAGTTACCATTATTTTGATTTTAGTCCTATTGACTTTCATGAATTGGTAAGTCATGTAACTTTAAATTTTTTGACATTTTGGTCAGGTGAACGTTGCAAACATTCGGTTGACCAACCAGACTTCACCATGTAGAAAAATATGATTATTTCACATTAGTGTCAATCGATGTTTCACTTCCGACAGCCGGTTACCGGACCAAAATGTCAAAAACTGAAAGTTACAGGACTATTAATAAAGAATGAAATGATGGAAATATACCGGCTCAGAAGCATTGGGAAGTATCCGTTTAAGTTGAGTAAAGGCAAAATTAGCAGCAGTCTCATCGGACATTTTCTCAATGTCACGTGCCAGTTTCCCTGCAGGCATGTAAACAAGGACCGAATGGCCCGTGGCTTTGTGCAAATTAAGAAAATAACTGCATTCATAAGAAGATTCAGCAACAACTCCCAAGAACTCTACGTTTGGCCAAAATACGTTGTCAAAATGCAAGACTATCTTGTTCTCGATCCCTACTCCAATGTCATTAATTGCTTCTTCCTTCCATTCAGGTAATCTCGGCTCGAATTTGATGGTATTTGATTTTAGAACACCGAGAGGAACAGCAATAACAGCAGCATCAGCAAAAAATGTTCTTCCATCTTCTACAGTTACCTTTATTCCATTATGACGTCTAACTATTTTTGTCACTCTACACAAAAACAAAAAACAAGCTCAGAGATGATTGTATAGTAGAGGTGATCAATGGAGGTAATAAGATCGTCTCTTACCTGTGGCCCAAGCGGATGTCGAGACCTTTGGCAAGAGTGTTAATAACGGGAAGATAGCCACGCACCATGAGCCCATGACCACCAGGAAGCAACTCTTCCTATAAAGGATAAAGTAAATATAATAAATCTTACAATCAAAAGCAGATAATGGTCAAAGTTGCAAAGTTGTTTTTTAGCTCTCAGGTTGCATTTAGGACATAACACATGATCAATTGAGTCACCGTTTAAACAACATGGAGTTTCTCAAATCAAATGGGATTCAGTTATTTCAGTTTGGGATTGAAGGATGTAAAGTAAGTAGACATTTTAGTGTTTTAGATGCTTATTGTTGCTTCAAATTGAGACAACTAACCGACGTATAACCTTAGTGATGATCTACTTCGACTATTATGTAACAAATTTCACCTAATTTTATCAACATTATGCTCACATTTACTCGGGCTTAACAGGAACCGTTTGTGACTATACCACAAAACAGGATTCGTGAAGCACTTAAAGTAGCCAACTAGCCATTGGTATGTTCTTTCTTAACTTAAAAGTTCTTATTTCAAGTGAACCATTAACAAATCGTGCTCATTAAATTGGATTTTCAGATGTGAAGAATCACCCTGTACTGATTCATTGCAAACGAGGAAAGGTAATATATACATGTTTTATATATATAACTGTACTAGCTTCTCAGATTAGTAACTAACTTGTAATTCGATTTTGGCAACTGATTCAGAACAGTGTTTGGTAAAAAAAAAAAGTATCAACAGCCCCAATTAATTTTTCTAAAATCTTTTAAGATACTAAATACTCCGTAGATTTTTTTTATAAAAATCCACCCACGCCCTCTCTAAGTCTCTCCAAGTTCTTTGACAATTAATTTATACTAAAATCAAAAAAGATATTTCTCTCAAATTATCAAAGAACATCTCTTGAAACAACTTATAAAATGTTTAAAATAAGCAAGAACTTTCTAGGTTACCGAGTCTTTACGTGTTTCTCGAAAATAAAAACATAGTTTAAGAAAATATAATCAAGAACTAGTTTCATCAGTATTTCATAGATTAATCATACAGTAGACAAAAAAAATGAGATATAAGGAGTGACCTGGTCCCAGCCTTTAAGTGATATAGTTTCAGCATCAGCAGCAAACCAGCCCTCCATTCTGCAGAGATACCATTGTAACACCTTATGATCAAGCCCCTCCAACCTACAAAAGCATTATTTTCTTAATAAATGTTATAAGATCTGATACAACAAAAAACAATACAATATTTTACACATGTGCAACCTTAAATCGGGCCTCCTTTCAAAAATAATTGAGATAGCTTCCTTAATAGACATGTCCTTGCTGAATTCCTGTCTTACAAGATCTGTCTGTTGAAGGTTCAAACTAAATCAGATACAAGTACATCCAATGCCTTGAATTATATTTTCTTTTCCCAATATTTTGAGTGGGGAAATAAAGAAGAGAGAGAGCAGGTACCTCTTTCAAAATGCTCTCAAATGTTTCTCCAATCTTTGTGACTAGTTCTTGAGGAACTTGATTACCATCCATATCATAAAGGGCATAACTGAAAAGGACAAAAGGGTACCAATTATATCTCAAGGACAGTTGGTGCAAGAGAAACTCGATTATTTTGAACCCAAGAGAACTGATAGCAACTAAATCGATTTGATTTTCCAAACAAAATACAAACAAATATTAGCTATGAAAGACATAAAATGGACCGACTCTCAGCTATAGATCATGTTTTGACTAGCATTTTTCAAATCAACTAACAAAATTTGCAAGCGAATTAACAGAGCACCTATTTCATGAATGGTGTTTAATTGATTTCCATGACCAGATTTCAGCAATTAAAGTCCAAGCTTTAACATAATCCAGAATTAGAAACATATGAAAATATATGATGGATTGCATTTTCTTTATGAGCATAATGGAAACAGAAAAGGCCAAAAAGGAGAACCTTTCTAAATCATGATCGTATAAAACTGAGTTGTCCCCGCTAGTGCGGTAAAGTGGTAGACCCAATCTTCCAATAAGTGAAGCCAATGGGTTCTCCTTGCAAACACCATGTAACCTGAACATTAAATGAAGATAACAATTAGGATTTAGGGAGCATCGAATGACTCCAACAAGAATAGAACATGTTTCTCTGCAACACCACAAAAGATAAATTACCATGATGCACCCAAGTCAACAGGAAAACCAAATGAATAGTCAGTGTGGACACGACCACCAATTCTTTCTCGTGATTCCAACAAGGTAACCTGCAAAATCACTTTCCTCAAAAACTAATATCCTTGGCCATGAATGCCATAATAGATGAATTGGATCTACATATATACCTGAAATGAAGCATCACGAAGAGCTCGCGCAGCTGAAATACCAGCCATACCAGCACCAATGACGATAACGGATGGAGAGTTTGTTGATTTCCTCTCCATGGTTGAGTAGCAAAGGCCTACAAGTGAAAAATCATTTAAATATAACCTCTGAAATACTTTCAACATACATATACTCCATACCACAAAGGTTTCAGATTTCTTGGAAGAAGGATAAAATTTTATTATCTAAAAAATATTAATATGATTGATTGTGTGGCGAATCTTTCTTCGAGATTGTTATCTCAAAAACAGAGAAGTGCAAGAAATATGCGGTTATAACAAATTAATACAAATTTTGTAGGCATTCATCGACAAATAAAATCAAAACTTGTGCATCATTCGTTTTACAGTACATTTCAGCATAGTCAAACTCAATACACTAAAAAATGGCTCAATAGAAGGCGCTAGAAGTCTACAAAATTACTCCTAGGTCAAGAAAATATAGATGAAATTGCACAAAATTTAGCAACTTAATTCATGGAAAGCAGACGTGCAGAGAATCTAACTAGAACACTAAAATTCTACCGAAAAATCTGAAAGAGAGCGCCCAAAAAGAGATCAAATCAGTACAATATAAGCAAAAACTAATATATAACCAACAAAAAAAAAAAAACAGAGACTCACCTGATTACAATTGGCGATTACTCTCGTTATTCCTCGAACTCCTAATTCAACAAAGTTTGGAGGCCGCGATACAGTTACAGCTACTTAAATTACTTGAAAAATGTATTAACCCTAATCTCGATAACAGTTTAGATAATCTCAACAACAAGAGAAACAGCAAAAAAGTAATAGTTTCCCTAAAATGGAGAATTGAAGTAATAAAATGGTCGGAATTCGAAGAAATATCCAGCTTCACCAACCCGCTCATGCGTCTTCCAAAATCTATCCACCGATCGATCGATCAATTAATTCCAGCAGACGTACCAATCGAGATTCGAGCAGCAACCGTCTCGAAATCAGTGTGCCGCTGATTCTACAGAGAATTGAAGAAGTATTATCACAGGATTTCGAAATCGGGTTAGAGAGAGAAAGGGGAAGCTTAGAGAGAGAAAATGGAGGAAAAGTGGAACCCTGTTTGGCAATGGTGGGTGGGGCGGTGACGTATTTATAGACTGTGGAATCCCTCTTACGATGATGCGACTTATGCATAAATTTATCGTAGTAAATTAATTTGTAAAATTTTCGAGTTTCGTTAAATTATTTTAAAAAAGATAATTATGAACATTGAAATTTTAAATACATTATTCCTAAAATTGCTGCGTAAAAAACTAAATTTTGAGCTTTTTTTTTTTTAAAATAATAATTGTTCTCATATTTTAATTCAATAAAATAACCAAGATTTAAAATCTTTTCTTCTAATTTCAATTTTGGTAGAAAAAATAAGTAAAATCGGGCCTAGGCTTTACAAATATATATATACTATTGGTTTGTTACATATTTTTTTAGGCCCAAAAACTGGCTCATGGTCTGTCATATTTTTATTTTAAGTCTTCATCTGATTTTTTTAATAAATAGGTCTGTATAAAAGTCTTTTAAGGGTCTTTTTAGTTCTATTGATAAGTCAAATTATAAATTCGACTCTTTAAATCTCAAAAGAAATAAAAGTAATACTACCTCTGTCCCTGAAAGTTTGTATATTTACCCTCATAATATACACATATTTACCTTCTATGCAATATTTTTTGGAGTTCACTATACACTCAATCAAACTACTTTAAACTTCGTTCCAACAAATGCAAGTTATTTAGGAACGGAGGGAGTATCAAATTTATCAAATGTTCCAAAAAAAAAAAAATACTCTTTCAAATATTTTTTTCAACTATTACTAAGAAAAACTTTAATTATCACATAATACTAATATATTTAAATTGGTTTGTTAGGCTACAAGAAAGCTCGAGTTCGATCTATTTAACTAAATAGACTTCCCAAAAAAATTGAGTCTAATTTATTTATTAAATTATCCAAAACGAGCTTTAATAGGTCGAGCTGTAGACCCTTGTCAGATAGTCTAACTCATTCTCCCCCCTACTTTTAACATACTCCGTAATTACTAATATGAAATTCTCTCTCGATTCAGAAACAATACTTCTCCTTCCGTCTTACAGTTATTTACACATTTATTTTATTAGTTCGTTCAACGAGTATTTGCATTTAATTTTGAAAAAATTGATTTAAAAAGAAAATTTATGGGTAAGAAATAGAAAGCGTGAAAGTAAAAAAAAGAAGGCACCGACTGACGACTGTGGAGATGGTGGGGCCTTTTACACTAAATCGTCGTTTTGCATTAAACGACTTTACTTACTAGCCAACCAACCAGTCATGTGACATGATTGGCACTCAGAAGAACACGTGGCATATAACTATTTAAATAATAAACCCACACAAAAATATCTGGATTTTAAATCTTGACTATTCAGATTTTATAATTATTTTTTTGAAGAATAATCATGTGATTATTATTATTATTGCACAAGGGTTGCAACTTGGAAAAGAGACACTTTGGTATGGGGCATAGGCTTAAGACATCATTATGTCTCCATTGATCATGTTGTTACTTTTTAATTAAAGTGGTAAGATTAGAATAACGATTTTAAAAATAAAAAATTGTGTAAGACGATTTCATACCCAATATATATATATATATATATATTTTCTTTGTTCGGTTGAAAGCTACTCATAAACTTCGAACACAAAAGTTAAGAAATATAATTGAATAAGTAAATTATTAAACGTGATATAATTAAAAGATAGAATAATATAATGAATTGTGAGAGTAAATAGTTTGTAAAAAAAAAAAGTAATTTTCATTGGAGATGTTAAAAAAAAAATTGAATACTCCATAGTTTTTATTGAAACGGAGAAAATACTTGTTTATTTTTACAAAAAAAATTTAAAAAATTATGCAAATTGATTTTCACGGCTAAACATGTTCATACTGTTAAAACATCATTATGTCTCCTTTGATCATGTTAGGAGTATTATTTATGAATTGGTTGATTGATCATATAGTTACTTTTGAATTTAAGTGAAAATAATGAAAAGAATAAGTTTTTATAGTACTCCTTTCGACCACCTATAATATAAGTACTTGTTTAAAAGAAAATTTTATGTAATACGATTTCATACACTAAATAGATTTATACCCTGTAATTTGGTCATGCTTCACTTTAAAATCATACTAAATTGAAGCTCCAGAAAACTACAAATCACATAATAGAATAAATAAGACTCGTCATTGTATGAGACTTTCTTATACAATACCCGTTTTTTTGGTTGTAACATATAAAAAAACCTATGCATGGAAAACCTTAATGGACAACCCCAAATATCCAATGGTGCGCCATTTATAATGGAAAAATAAATCATGTTCAAATAAATAAAAAATCTAAGTTCATTTATTTAATGGAGTATTTTTTTCTTGGGAAAATGGCAGAGGAAGAAAACAGGGAGGATGAACAAATGCAGGAAGCCTCTCAATCAACAAACCAAGAACAGGTTAGAAATATGAAATACGAAATTAATTATAATTACACTTTAGGTTGAAATCATTTTATTTCAAAAGTTTATGTATAAAATACTTGGTAATTAATAATTATATCAAGAAATTCATGAAATAATAATTATATCAAGAAATTCATTAAATTAATTGTTGAAATTGCAGGCAATTGGTGGAATGAGCCATGATGAGGTTTGTGATTCAATGCATTCTAAAATGGTGCTTGATGATGCATCTCATTTTGAAGAACAATTTTTTGCTCTTTATTTAGCCTCAAGATTGGAGGTTCAACACATAGAAACGGGCAAAAAATAGTCTTGTAACTTTAAATTTTTCACAATATTAAGCATATCTGACCTCAGTATTTGATCGAGCAATCGTACTACAACTTCGTTTCCCCATAGTCCTGGCCTGAAACGTAAACACAGATAAACCAGTCAATATGACTGTATGCATGACAAAGTCACATGAAAAACTGATATTTCGAGACCTGGTTTTTCTTGCATACCAATGGAGCTGATGGAGGTCCACGCATGGCCTTTCAAGACGAGCAAGAGAATCCTTGATACCAAGCCTCCACGATAAAGCAGCATACATGGTAGCAACGGCTAGCTCCAACTTCCAGGTTCCTGTGTTGAATTCCTTGATATCTACCTTCCTAGTAGTGTTTCTGAACTGATAGCACCAAATGACATCTGTAAGAAATCGAGATAACAGAAGTTTATGACATTTTGGTTAAACCCCTTGAGCCGTAGACCTCTGCAGTATCAAAGAATGTTATACCACAATCTATGCTAGTATCGAAGCAAACACACAGATCATCTACATGTGAAGAAAAATGCAGTCCCGTTACACAAGGTCACTTGCTTGATAAAAACATACCATTGAATGCTGCAAATTTTAACTCTTGGTAGAATCAACATGAATATGAGAGCTAGGACAGACAAACAAACTTTCATATCTACCAAGCCGAAAATGAAAAAATAAACATGATGACAAAGAGTTGGTTTATACACCTTATGAACACAATCGCGTTTTTTGATCATGTTCTGCTATCTGATCCCCAACCAGTTAAATAATTTGTACTGCATAGATCATCTCATCTACATATGAAAAGAAAAATTGTAGTCTCATTACACAAGATCACTTGCTTAATAATGGTATACCATAAATGCTGCAACTTTTTATTCTGTATAGAAACTATATGAATCAATATGAATATAAGAGCTATGACGAACTAATAATTAAACAAACTTTCGTCTCTACCAAGCCAAAAAGGAAAAACTAAACATGATGATGACAAAGAGTTGGTTTATGCCTCTGTCATGAAGAACACAGTCACAGTTGAATACTCTGTACTGCATAGCAGACCCTCACACCAGGTAAAAATGCAAAAGGAAGTTAAAAGCAAATTCATGAGTTGCACGAGTCATCCGCATAGGAAAGAGGTCAGTGTGGACAGTATAACCCACAACAATCTATCCAGTGGTGAAGAAACGATGAATGCCTTTAAACAAGCCAAGAAATTAGTGAAGAATGAACGGCAAGCTCTATAAGCACAAATACAACAAGACCATAAACAAAAGACCATCATGCAGACTCAAAGTAGAATACTGTGTTTCACCAATAGCCATTGAATACAAATCCTGCTAAATCGGAAATTCATCATATTTTCCATTTAGTTCTTCGTAGAAGCAGTTATAATTCACAATGTAAAAACAGTCAGCTCTATTAGCACAAATACAACAAGACCCGAAACAAAAGACTATCATGCAGACTCAAAGCAGACCATTGAATACAAATCCTGCTAAATTGGAAATTCATCATATTTTCCATTTAGTTCATCGTACGAGCAGCTATAATTTACACTGCAAGAAAAGTCTTTCTTTCAGCAAACAAGAGGATTAGACCAAAGGCAATCTGAATCTGAGGCATAAAAAATGATTCTAAAAGAGTTGATTTACACAACTATCCCATGAAGAAGAAAAGCACGATCTCCGATTATGTTTCAACAACAGAAAGACATGAGCATAAAAAGTCTAGAGTTGACACACCTCTTCCATGAAAAAGAGAAGAATCTGACAAAGATCCACAGTCTAACCACGATACCTGCTCGTCAATTCAAATTCATAAAATGTAGTTGAATTGTAACATAAATGCTGCAAAATTTAACGCTATGGAATAGTATGAACATAAGAGCTGTGACAAATCAATAAGTATACAAACCACATCTTTAAAGCTCATAAGAACCTATATAAGAATTCAAACCCAGTAAGCTATATAGATCGAAGCAAGAATTTACGGAAACAAAATGATTGAAAAAATCAATTAAAAGGTTAAATTCAAAAGAGGTCGGTTTACAGTTTATAATCGAACTGCACATACTAATTTTAATCAAAGCGTAAGAATAGGAATCACGAGGTAGGCAGAAACTGAATAATCATCAATTAACCGGCGTAAAATCATACAATGTCATTTTTTTTTCAATGCAAACAAAGCTAATTACATACGCCTATTAAACCCTAGATTTAAACCTACAGATCCAATAGCAAAAACTTTAACAAAAAACGAAACACTAAATAAGATTCTTCAAGTACTAGTGAATTTGGTAACCGCCTTAGTACCCTCAGAAACAGCGTGCTTAGCCAACTCCCCAGGAAGAACCAAACGAACAGCAGTTTGAATCTCGCGAGAAGTGATAGTCGGTTTCTTGTTGTACCTGGCCAATTTGGAAGCCTCCTGCGCCATTTTCTCGAAAATGTCATTGATAAAGCTGTTCATGATGCCCATGGCCTTGCTGGAGATACCAATGTCAGGATGAACCTGCTTCAGGACCTTGAAGATGTAGATCTTGTAGGTTTCAATGTTCTTCGAGCGTCTCTTCTTCTTCTTGTCGACGCCGGCGGCTCCGTCCTTTGGAAGCTTCTTCCCGGCCTTGGGCTTCTTCTCCGCCGGAGACTTCTCGGCTGCTGGTGCCTTCTCCGCCGCGGGCTTCTTCTCCGCTGGTTTCTTGTCTGCCTTGGGCGCCATTTCTAGAGAGAGAGAATGAATTTAGGATGAGAGAGAATTGGGGATTTGGATAAGCGATGAGAAATATATGCGATGTGGGGATTCTTTATATAGGTAGAGGGGTGAGACGTGATTGGTGGGATTGGATTGACGCGGATCTAGCTGCTAAACCGTTGATTATATTTCAAATGAATGGCGTAGATTAGAGAGATGAATCCTTAATTTAGCGCCTACGGATTACGCTTTCGAAATTTCGCTGTTTTGCCGCTTTTGAAAAATGAAAATTAATTTAAATTTTCTCACTTTAAATTTAATAAATAAAAAAAGTTTAAACCTAGTACTCCTTTTTTAAAATAAAAAATACATGTAATAAGATCAACTTTTTTTTATGTGGTGGTCATCTAATCGAATAGTGAACTTTTAGACGATGGTCGCTTTAGCACTTACTCCGTTAACTGGACTATCATGTAACTCGATCAAGTTCACTAACGCATAGCTAGCTTAGATAAATCTCGCCTCCATGGGTGTGTACCTCACTTGCACAGCGTAATTAGACACCTGGTGAAGACCTATCGAATCAACCTCATCAAACATTCGACGATTTTCAATTTAGAGTTAATGAAAATAACACCGTATGAAATATTTAATGAAATCAAGATGCACCAAAAGTCATCTCAAAATAATTCAAAGTACACACATTAATGTAAAATATACTCCTATCAAATTACAAACAACATTATTGTGGACTTATCAAAGAGATACAAAGGTACACCTACATTCGATACCATCAAATTTACTCAAATGGGAAAAAAGTGATGTATTCGTCCAAAGTACTAGAACATTTAATGATAGTACTAGCAAGTATTTAACGATATGAATCGTGACTCTTAGAACCTTAGATCGATTTAAAAGGTTATGCTTGGATTTTGTTCCTAATGTGGACAATGTATCATCCAATGATAGATTGATACATGGAATATGAGAAGATATTGTCTAAATTTTGATATGAGAATAGTATTATTGTACTCTATTGGTCCTTTACATAGTAATTCATTTTATCATTTTTTTACGTTCTTCAAAACATTACGACATTACATCAAATATCATTATTTTATTACAATAAAAAGTAAATTTATTACCTATTGATGCGGCCAAAACGTGTCGTCTTATGAGATAAAGACACGTGGAATATACGGATAATATTATTATATGTTATTCGCCTATTTATTTCTTTCATTACGCTTAAAATATGTGATTGAGGCTCATACTATGATAAGTGGGGCCCATGTTAGTTGATACTCCGATTGTGGGCCATATTGTATGTGCTAGGACCTTCCCTGGGCTCCAAGGCCCAAACCTACATTTACACAGATTTATGAAGAATTGAACTGAAGCCCAACAAGGATCGACCTTTCTAGGTGGGCAGTTGGACCAGAATCGGGATTCTTGTTATTCGGAGTTGGGGAGCTCGAGGACCTCCAGGTCCTCGATGTTTGAAATCCCAAATCTTGCATTCTTTGCTTTAATCATGCAGCATGAGTGACTGACGAGCGAGATCATTTCGCCCACTATCCCTATTTTCGGGGTTCCCAATCATGGATGAGAGGAAGGTAGTTATGGGACTCAAGCCCACTACTTGGACAGTTGAGAGAATTGGGAAAGTGGGTAACCCTTCCCCTAGGTACGCCTATATATATTCATTTATCATCATTATGATCATGATGACTATTACGTTCTCTGAACACCAAATGTACAATATACATAAGATTATTTATGAGATTACTTATTATTAAGATTATTATCAGTATTATCTGTACATTTGCACACTACTGTGGAGAACGGTTTACCCCGGTTGACTATTCTCCGACCACACGTTATTTCGGAGATCACCGGTAATCTGACTTGAGCGTCGGAGATCCCTCTGGCGTGCTTTGCAGGTATTGGAGCAACACCAGCTATAAGGCAGCTTCATACGACACCGTTTTGATACATTTCCTTACCGGTAGATCGAGGTTAATTTTGTAATTTTGTTGTGTGTTATTTTTTGACACATCACCTATTTATAAAGTTTTTTTTTTTTTACAAAAAATGTCAGTTTATTTATCAATCGCAATCACATGCGATTAGTCGGAATTATTGCATATTTTTATTTTTTTGAACGGTGTTTTAATTGGATATTATATGAGAAGTAAATTAATATTTTATTACATTGTTTCGATTTATTAGTTTGTGGCCTTTAATTACCTTAATATTTTATTTTCTTATTTAATTCAAGTAAATTTGGAACATTTGAAATTACATTAAAAAGTTTGACCCAACATTAATAGACTCAATATTGGGCCATGACAAAATTAAAAGACCAAGGCCCATAACTTAACATTCTAATTGGGCCCCATAACATTTTTATTGGGCTTTGGAATTAAAGGGACAAGACAAGACCTAGACATCAGCTGCGGTCACCCCGGAGTAAAGAAGAAAAAATGGGCAATTATTTATACTTAGGGTGTGTTTGCAAACAATAGTAATTGATTCAAAGTGATTAAAATTGATTTTTGAAATAAATTTGAAAGTGGATAGTGTTTTAAAATTAAGCACTTTTAATCAATTTTATATATGTTGTGATGTTTGCAAAACAAATACTAGCTTCTTTATAATTTTACAAAAATACCCTTATTACATTTGAATAAATAATGGGTAAATATAAAATATTATTTAAATTGTGAGGGCAAAAATGTAAAATTGGTTACTACAATGATTAGAAGCACATAAAAGCTATTAGAAGTTGGTGGAGGGGTGCTTCACCAAAATCACTTTAAACTACTTAATTTAATCACTTAGTTGTGTTGCCAAACACTCCAAAAGTGATTATATTTTAAAAAATAAGTGCTTTTAAGCACATACTAGTGCTTGCAAACACCCACTTAGCTAAGGATTTACTAAAACCTTGAATTAGTTGTCTTTTTAATTAATCGATTAATAATTTATTTTAATCTCTATTTCGACTTATTTTTTGTTTAATTTTATGCTAAACATTTATTTGGTTAATAGATTTCTTAGAACTGACAACCCTAGTCTATTGGTTTATCAATAGTAAGTTGGTGTATGCAAATTCTAATGAAAGGGTAGAATTACTTTAACTATCAAAAGTCTTTTTAAGCTGTTTCTAATGAAAGGGTAGAATTACTTTAACTATCAAAACTCTTAAATCCATGTGCTTTTTCTTTATCTACACGATTGACATAAGCAATTCTACCCTGTACTTATAAAATTTAAAAAACTTTACTACCCTCAAAAGTTATTTTATTTTACTATTACTACCCTCACTTTATCACTTCCTTTACAAGCTAGATTTTCATTGATAATTTTTCACAATTTTTCCAAAAGTCTGAAAATTGGATCGATTTAAGCAATGTTTATACTGTCAGTAAATCATATGGTTGAAAGAATGCCAATGATGGACATAGATTATACAAGAACAGAACAGCCAATACGAATCTAAACATTATTTAAATACGCATCAAGCTATATAGGAATCTAAACATTATTTAAATACGCATTAAGCTATATAGGAATCGAAACATTGTTGTGGAGAACTCGATGAACAGTGTAAATTTAAGAGAAGCAAATTTATACCCAAACTGTGCATTACTAATTTAAAGCAAAGCGTAAGGATTCTCAAATCAAAAGCAGTCATAAACCAAATAGTCATCAATTCTGTTATAACGCAAACAAGACTAATTTACAAACCCTGGATCTAAAACATGGACAACAAAACACAAAAACACCAACAATTTCCTCTAAGTGCTAGTGAATTTAGTAACCGCCTTAGTACCCTCGGAAACAGCGTGCTTAGCCAACTCACCAGGAAGAACCAAACGAACAGCGGTTTGAATCTCACGAGAAGTGATAGTCGGTTTCTTATTGTACCTCGCCAATTTGGAAGCCTCCTGCGCCATTTTCTCGAAAATGTCGTTGATGAAGCTGTTCATGATGCCCATGGCCTTGCTGGAGATACCAATGTCAGGGTGGACCTGCTTCAGGACCTTGAAGATGTAGATCTTGTAGGTTTCAATGTTCTTCGAGCGTCTCTTCTTCTTCTTGTCGACGCCAGCGGCTCCGTCCTTTGGAAGCTTCTTCCCGGCCTTGGGCTTCTTCTCCGCCGGTGACTTCTCGGCTGCTGGTGCCTTCTCCGCCGCGGGCTTCTTCTCCGCTGGTTTCTTGTCTGCCTTCGGCGCCATTTCTAGAGAGAGAGAGAGAGAATTTAGGGTGAAAGATAATTGGGGATTTTTGGATGAGTGATGAGAAATTGAGGCGGTGTGGGGATTTATTATATAGGGGTAGAGAGGTGAGAGGTGATTGGGGGAATTGGGTTGACGCGGATCTAGCTTCTGAACCGTTGATTATATTTCAAATGAACGGTGTAGATTAGATAGATGAATCTTAGATTTAGCGCTTGCAGAGTTTTTGTACGTTTTCGAATTTTGTCTCTTTTGCCGCTTTTGAAAAATGGAAATTAATTTAAATTTTTTCACTTTAAACTTGAATGATTTGACAAAAAAATATTACTAACTCCTAATTCTCCTAATTGGTTACAATTTTAAATCTGAAAAATAAAAGAAATTTAAACCGTAAATTTTTTTAAAAGAAAACATATGCATGAGTCCAATTTTTTTTTTTTTTTTTTAGGATTAGTCTTATATAGAATCAATTTCTTATAAGGAATTGAGTTGACTTGGTCAACTTAAATATTCAAAAATATTGTGAACCCTAAATATTCAAGATTATTGTGAATAAAAATTTTGATTTTGTTAATTTTTTTTTATTGTTATTTTTTTTTTTTTTGTAATTTTTTTTATTGATAATTTTTTTTCGAAATTGTGTGGGTTGAAAAGTGTAAGTTAATATTACTAAAAAGTATAACACATTTTTTATTAAAAAGTGTAAGTCACTATAATTGAAAAGTGCAACACAACTTTTAATGAAAAGTATAAGTCATTATAACTAGAAAATGTAAGTTAGTATAACTAGAAAGTGCAACACAATATTATTAAAATGTGCATGTCAATATACTTGAAAAGTGCAACACAATATTTTAATGAAAATTGTAAGTTATTATAACTAAAAAGTGTAACAAAATACGAGTAAAAAGTGTAAGTCATTATAACTGAACATATTGTTGAAAATTGTAAGTCACTACAACTGAAAAGTGCAACAAAATATGACTAAAAGGTGTAACATAACATTGTGGAAGTCAATATAACTAAAAAATATTGTTGAAAATAGTAAGTCACTACAACTGAAAAAGTGCAACAAAATATGTGTAACATAACATCACTAACAAGTGTATGTCATTATAACTGAAATTATTATTGTAAATATTGCAAAATAACATGCTAAAAAATTGTAAATTGCATGTTACACTTTTTCTTATTTTTCTTATTTTCAACATGCACTTTTATAATAAAAAAAAATATATATGTGAAAATTGTTAGATGTAAGAGTTGAACACTAGACCTCAACATAAAAAAAACTATTCTCAACCGTTTAAGCTACATAAATTATCATACATGTTTTTTGCGTATTTTAATTTTATTATTAATCCTACCAATTTTTTAAAATTTACTCAATTCCTTATAAGGAATTGAGTCTACAAGAGACCTACATTTTTTTTTAATTTGAATAGCCATCAAATCGAACAATTAACTTTTTGATGGTAGTCGCCTCAGCACTTAGTCTGGGCCATCAAGTAATCTAATCAAGTTCACGAGCGCGTAGCTGACTTAGGTCGAACTTGTCTCCGTGATCCTAGTTCATCTTCTCCCTTTTAAGCCATGAGTTGGCGGGGTCAACTAATTTGACTGATCAAGAGGCCAACCCGCCTGAGGAGAAGCTCCAGATGAGTTAGATGATGGTGATCAAGAAGATACCAACATAAAGGACTACCCAGCTGGTCTCAGGAATTATAGCCTAGCAAGAGACGGGCACTGAAGGCATATTCATCCTCCATCAAGGTTTGTCCAAGCTGATTTGATATCATATGCTCCGATCACAGCAGAAAAGGTGGGGCATTATGAACCAATGAATTATA
Source organism: Galeopsis tetrahit (assembly GCA_963675135.1). Lineage (NCBI taxonomy): Eukaryota > Viridiplantae > Streptophyta > Magnoliopsida > Lamiales > Lamiaceae > Galeopsis > Galeopsis tetrahit. The sequence goes on from OY776128.1 coordinate 81,639,314, forward strand.
GAGATGTCATCACCAGTTCAGAGAATGAGCATTGGATAATAGTCATTACAGAGGAGTTGCAATCCTTAGAGAAAAATTAAACTTGGATCCTAGTATATAAGCCTATCAATCAGAAGTTTTTTGTTACAAGTTAAATAACATATCAATCAGAAGTTAGTCAACTGTGTGTGGCTATTTAAGAAGAAAAGTGAAGTTGGATCGGATGAGGCAAATGAGCACATCAGATTTAAAGCCATATTGGTAGCAAGAGGATTCACCCAACGAGAGGGCATTGATTTTAATGAGGTATTCTCTCCTATTGTTAAACACTGTTCAATACGATTATTTTTCTTTATGGTAGCACAAAAGATAACCTTGAGTTACATCAATTAGATGTTAAAACTGCATTTTTGCATAGTGATCTAATTGAAACAATATATGTGCAACAACTATAAGGTTTTATCATGCCTGAAAATGAAAGTAAGGTATGCTTGCTTAAAAAATTATTTTATGGGCTTAAGCAGAGTCCAATACAATGGTATAAAAAGTTTGATAACTTCATGCTTTCTATTCGGTTCTTAAAAAGCAAATATGATAGTTGTGTGTATATTGGTAAGCAAGATAATCTTGAGAGTACCTATCTACTGACCTATGTGGATGACATGTTGATAACTAGCAAAAGTATGAAGATGATCACTCAGCTGAAGGATCAACTTAGTACAACCCTTGAGATGACGGACTTAGGTGAAGCAAATAGGATATTAGAAATGTATATTCTAAAAAATAGGGCAGCTGGAAGACTGTTTTTATCCCAAAGGAATTATGTCCAAAAGGTCCTAAGATTTCTTATGCATCAATCAAAGTCAGTGAGCACTTCATTTGATCAGGAGTTCAAATTATATATGAAACACTCTCCTCAAACTGAAGTTGAGAAGAAATAGATGCTTGAAATAAATGCTTGTTGTTTCATATACAAATGGTGTTGGGAGTCTCATGTATGTTATGGTCCATAATAGGTTTGATCTGGCCTATGTTGTTAGTATGATGAGTAGATACATGGAAAATTCAGGAAAGTTTCATTGTAAGGCATTGAAATAGATCTTAAGATATCTGAATGGATTAGAACAGTTGGGATTGATGTTTGAAAGGTCAGCAGTATCAAAGTGTCATTTGCAAGGATTTGTGGATTCAAATTTTGCTGGGAATGTCGACACAAGAAAGTCTCTTTCTGATTATATTTTCACCCTATATGGTACTGCAATTACATGGAGGACTACCCTACAATCAACGGTCACTTTATCCACTACAGAAGTTGCGTACATAGTTATGGCAGAAGTTGTCAAGGAAGCAATTTGGTTAAAGGGGATCTTGAGAGACTTTCAGATAAATTAGAAGAGTGTTTTTGTTCTTTGTGACAATCAGAGCACTATCCACTTAGCCAAACATCAAGTGTTTCATTAGAGGTCAAAACACATTGATGTGAAGTTGCATTTTATGAGAGACATTTTGCAAAAAGACCTTGTAGAAGTCTAAAAGGTTTCTACGGAAGAGAATGCAGTTGATATGCTTACTAAGGCTTTACTAAACAATAAGTTCAAACATTGCATAAAATTGGTAAACCTTAGATGTTGGGATGTTCACTAGGGAGAGTGAACAAAATTACGCATTAAGGTGAAAAATTGTTATGAAGTAATGCAAATTGAATATTGTATTAACTGATTCTAATGCATGATAAAAGAAGAAGCCGAGCTAGTTGTTAGTCGTCTGATTGGATCAGATTAGTCGAGGAAGATTGGTCAACTCAGTTTATAAACTTAGTTATTTGATCTGGATTCGTCTCATCTGATAGAGTAAGGACAACTCTATTGAGTCCATTTTTCTGTTTTTATCAATAGAGTTGAGGTCCAAGTCATCTGAGCCATGTCAGTTGATACCCATATGAACATAGTCAAGTCTATTGATTCTGTTAGTTTCAGAGTTAGTTTCTATTCGGTTATTCAATTCATGACAGTTATAGATTTAGTTAGTAACAGTTCAATTATGCATTGTTCATCTATATATACCCTTAATTTGTATAGATTATGTTGGAACAACTCGAGATATATAATACTTGGGTGAGTTAGCAAGTCTATGTGAGTTCATACTTGTAATATGTAAACACTTGTTCTAATAGTGAAGAGAAAATCTATATCCTCCGTGGACGTGGATCACATCGATCGAACCACGTAAATCTGGTTTGTTATTTTCTTTGATTCATTTGTGTTCTTGTTTGTTTGATTGAGTTTATCATTTGAATTTAGTTTGTATTGAGACAGATCATAACAATTGACGCCGTCTGTGGAAAATAGAGCCATGGTCCTGGACGAATGTGATGTGGAGAAGTCCCAGGTGTCAAACTGTAATAAGGCGGAACGACTACCCATTTGGAGAAATAACAGAGTGAGTCTCCGTAAACTAGGCATGATGACCAAGATAGAGCGAGTCGTTTGGGGGAAGACTCGGTGGTCTTTGTTTGAAGGGGAGGATTGTTGGGGTCAAATAAGTCCTACATCGAAAAAACATTAAAAGATCATGGGGTATAAAATGGTAAAATAGTATTTCCATCAGTACGAGGCATTTTGAGGAAACTAAAAAATAAAGTCGTAAAAATTTCGTCAGCCCAAAACGGACAATATCATATCAAGTGGAATACGAAGGGTTTTCTCGAAAACCCAACAACTCCTTTCAAGTATTGCTAACTACCATGAACTTGAATGTTCAAGATTTTGACATGAAAAACAAGATCTTGTGGTTGTTGAAGACACACACGACTTTGGTTAAGGGGGTGTTTGCAGCTTAAAAGCACTTCTCAAAAGTAAAAGCCGTGAGAGGACAGCTTTAAAAAAAGTGATTCTGGAAGCGGTTTGTAGAGTTTGAAAACACCCCCTAATTCAACTTTAGTAAAACGACTCATGCATATAAACTACAAGCTGTATAATTTTGTTAAAGACACTTTTTGTCCTTAGTTCAAAATTCGTAAAAAAATGTACTAGCTGAATCGACCAACTTTACACGAAAAGAACTGAATTTTCAATAGATTATTTTTTCAGTTAAGCTTATTTTGGCCGAATGCCAGAATGATTTCATTTGATCGAAAATTCAGTAATTTTTTCGATTAAAGTGAACTCAATAAAACTGTAAAATTTGAACACATAAATAAAATTAATCACAAAATGACACATTATCAATTTAAACTCCCTTGGAGATGGCCTTGACCACTATACACCTGACAATTCACAAAGGACCAACCTTAGTTAACCACAAAAAATTTCTGGACTGATTTTAGAAATTCTTCAAAACATAAAGGACCAACCTGCAAAGTAATTTTCCTCCCAAATTATCCACAGCAAATATCTAAAAATCAGTTCTTGCTGAAATACTCAGCAGCAGTCCCGCTCGAGAATCCGACTGCTGAAGATTAAAGAAAATGTCTCAAGCGTCAGTAATGTTCTTGAAACCCTTCATTTCCGCTCCATCCACTTCTCTTTGGAGGTAATCAGTGTGTGGGTTTTGATTTTTAGTTCTAACTTTATCTTTTGTAAGAGCCCTTTATACATGGGCAGTGACTCTGTGCCAAACTTCAATTCTGTATTCATTAATTCCTTGAATATCCTGCAATGGCTTTTTATTCATTTTTTAGGAAATTGCATAAGTTTCTTGACATAAAATTTCACAGTAGTTTGGTTGTTAAGAATGAGAATGGGTTGATATTGGTGGTTCTGGAATTTCTATGTGAAACTGTATGAGTTGTGTGTGTATTTTGGGGTGTGAGGGGGGTGGGGGGAGGTAATTAGTGTGTGGGTTTTGATTTTTAGTTCCAACTTTATCTTTTGTAAGAGCCCTTTATACATGGGCAGTGACTTTGTGTCAAACTTCAATTCTGTATTCATTAATTTCCTCGAATATCCTGCAATGGCTTTTTATTCAGGTTTTAGGGAATTGCATAAGTTTCTTGACATAAAATTTCACAGTAGTTTGGTTGTTAACAATGAGAATGGGTTGATATTGGTGGTTCTGGGATTTCTATGTGAAACTGTATGAGCTGTGTGTGTATTTTGGCAGTGAATTTGTGCCAAACTTCAATTCTGTATTCATCAATTTCCTCGAATGTCCTGCAATTGCTTTTTATCCATACGGGGAGAAGCTTCTTGTAGCTTTTTGGGCACTGAAATTAAGAAATACGATAGCATGCATGTGATTGAGAGAGAGAGAGAGGAATATAGTACTCGGGGGAGTAGTTTAATCTATAGGGACGAACGAAAAAAGAGAGTTGGGAAGCTTCACCGGTGCTGGGGGACAGAGGGTGCATTCAATTTTTAGGGAATTGCATTAGTTTGGTTGTTAACAATGAGAATGGGTTGATATTGGCTGTTCTGGAATTTCTATGTGAAATTGTATGAGTTATGTGTGTATTTGTGTATGGTGTGTGTGTGTGTGTGTGTGCGCAATTTTTTAAATTATTTGTAACTTTGTTGTATGGGTTCCCAGTGGATCATATGGTTGCAAGAATGCCGTTTTGATGGCGATAATAGGTTCTGGTATTTCCATGTGAAATTGTGTGAGTTGTTCTTCATTGCAATTAGTTCTAGTAAATGTGATGTTGTGAATGTCGAGGGCAAAACACGAAGCCCGTTTTTCTGTAACTTTGTTGTATGAGTTCCCAGTGAATCATACGGTTGCAAGAATGCCGTTGATGGCAATAATAGGTTTTGGAATTTCGATGTGAAATTGTGTGAGTCGTTCTTCATGCAACTAGTTCTAGTAAATGTAATGTTGTGAATGTCGAGGGCAAAACATGGAGCTCGTTTTTCATTACTTTGATTGATAATTTCTCACGTTTTGGACACGTCTATTTAGGCAATAGAGGACGTGAATGTTTATCCGGTCAGTTCAATTAACTGTGTATTGAAAACGGCATAATCGACAATTATATCAGAATATGATACATGTATGCAATGTGTTTGTTGTGTTTCTAATTTTAGTTAGTTTCTAATTTTGTTGTGTGTGTTCTCAGTGAATCATACGGTTGCAAGAATGCCATTGATGGCAATATCAGGATAAGTAGACGGACAGAGGTGGTGTGTTTCGGTATGCTAGCACCAAGAAAGTTCATGCAGAAGAGGAAGAAAGTCGAGGTTTTCAAGGACGCCGCAGATGAAGCAGACCAGAGGGATTGGAGGAAATTAATGCTCGAGATAGAGGAAGCCGATTCTGCCATTGTAGTACTCAAAAGCCGACGGGTCAAGAACCAGGCTTTGCCCAAAGACCTCGTTATTGGGACTCTAGTTAGATTTAAGCAGCTCAAGAAGTGGAACCTAGTCGGTGAGGTATTGATCGAGTGCTTTATTGGCTTTAGTTTGTGTAATCGATATATGGTTGCCTTATTCGTTTTTCACTTTATCTCAAGGTGCTTGAATGGCTGCGGACACAGCATTGGTGGGATTTTAAGGAGATGGATTTTCTGATGCTTATTACAGCCTACGGAAAACAAGGAGACTTCACTAAAGCCGAGAGGATTTTAAATTACATGATTAAAAACGGTTATCCACCTCATGTCGGATCCTACACTGCTCTCATGGAAGCATACGGAAAAGCAGGCCAATACAATCAGGCAGAAGCCATATTTCGTCGAATGCAATCTTCAGGCCCTGAACCATCCGCTGTCACATATCAAATAATTCTTAAAACATTTGTCGAGGTAATGAGCCCCCGCTCTTCTCTAAGGTAAAGTCTAGTATGCACTCGAGTGCATGTTTTGCACCCTAGTCCATATTGCACTTTTCAGTTTTACTGACTTACACTTTTTGGTAAATGGTGTTGTACTTTTCAATTATTACTAAAAATATTATTATACAGTTTAATAATTGAAAAGTGCAACACCATTTACCAAAAAGTGTAAATCAGTAAAACTGAAAAGTGCAACATGTACTAGGGTGCATAACATGCACTCGAGTCCATAGCAGACCAACCCCTTCTCTAATTCTTTGTTCCATTATCTGATAAATTGGTTGCTATAGTGAGTTTCTTTTGCTCTTGGTGCTATTTCAGGGAGACAAATTTAAAGAAGCCGAAGAAGTGTTTAATACGCTACTAGATGAAAAAATATCACCTCTAAAACCCGATCAGAAAATGTTCCACATGATGATTTACATGTACAAGAAGTCGGGATCTTATGACAAAGCTCGTACACTGTTTTCTTTAATGAACGAGAAAGGAGTTCCGCAAAATGCAGTTACCTTTAATAGTTTGATGTCGTTTGAAACGAGCTACAAGGAAGTGGCCAATGTATTTGACCAGGTACTCTCGAAACTACCAAAACCTCTATGTAGCTCATAGACGGTAGTCATTTTTGCGATGAATTCGCCAAAAACTTACGGGTTGAATTTGTGTGTCTAGATGCAAAGGGGGGGTATTCGACCTGATGTTGTGAGCTACGCGCTTCTGATTAATGCGTATGGAAAGGCTAGAAGAGAAGAAGAGGCTTTAGCCGTGTTTGAGGAGATGCTTGATGCTGGTGTCAGGTAAGCTTTTTTCGATTTTAAGCTATGCATACATCGTTGATTTGCTGCATCATCTCTGAAAGTAAAACGCGTCCCACAATGCAGGCCAACACACAAAGCATATAACATCTTGCTTGATGCATTTGCCATCTCTGGAATGGTCGAGCAAGCACGCTTCGTCTTCAAGAGCATGAGAAGGGACAGGTAAAATTCTCCTATCTATCCATACATAAAAACAGAATAGTTTGCCAAAATAGAAAGTTTAGATTTTCCTGCCCAAACTAACTTTCCAAAAAGGGAATAGGGAAAATAGATTTTTTGTCCCGTAAGTTACACCTATTTTGATATCAGTCCTGTCAACTCTAACGAATTGAAAAAAATAGTTAATTTTCAACGTTTTAGTCCAGTAACCGGCTATAAGAGGTGAAACATTTGTTTGAAGATGATGTGGCAGTGTCTAAATGGTCAACCGACTGTTTCACCTCCTATAACTGAAATCGGGCTAAAATGTCGAAAAATTTGAAAGGTATAGGTCTATTTTCAGTTTGTAAAAGTCAACATGTCTGAGACCAAGATGGAGGTAACTTACAGGACTAAGGGGGTGTTTGCAAACTCTACAAACTGCTTCTAAAATCACTTTTTTTTCAAAAGTTGTGAGAGGGAGGAGGTGTTTGCAAACTTTACAAACTGCTTTCAAAATCACTTATTTTTCAAAAGCTGTGAGAGAGAGCTTTGAAAATAAGTGATTCTAGAAGCAGTTAGTTGTGTTTCAAAACACACCCGGAGCTTTGAAAATAAGTGATTCTAAAAACAGTTAGTTGTGTTTCAAAACACACCCTAAAAAAACGATTTTCACAAACGAAAATCGTAACAAAAAAATAAGATATTCGATATATGATTCACCTTTTATTTGTTGCAGATGCACCCCGGATCTATGCTCCTACACAACCATGTTATCAGCGTACGTTAATGCATCTGATATGGATGCTGCGGAAATGTTTTTCAAACGGATAAAGCAAGACGGGTTTAAACCGAATGTCATCACTCACGGAACACTCATCAAAGGGTACGCCAAAGCAGACAATCTCGAGAAGATGATGGAGAAGTACGAGAGCATGCGCGTTGATGGAGTCAAGGCTAACACAACCATATTCACTACGATTATGGATGCTTACGGAAGGAACAAGGATTTTGGGAGCGCCGTGATTTGGTTCAATGAGATGGTATCAAGTGGCGTTTCTCCCGATCAGAAAGCCAAGAACGTTCTCTTGTCTTTAGCTAAAACGCAGGAAGAACAGAGCGAAGCTAAGCAACTCGTAGACGATCCATCTTGCAATCGGATCGTGAACGTTGTTGAAGGTGATGAGGTTGTCGATGTGAACGATGATGATGATAACGACGACGATGAGGACGAGCGCGATGTATTCGAAGATAGTCCGAGTGAGTTTGTGAATATTAGCAGAGTTGATCATTTGGTAGAAGAAGCTCATGCTGTGTGATTTTTATTTTTTGAATGTTTTTGGACATTGTATTTTAGATTAAATAATATAATGCATATAGCCAAAATTTTGTAACACCCTTATTTTGAAACTCATATCAAGTTAAAGTTAGAAGTATCACATTGCAAAAAGTTCAATGTGAATTAATGTTAATTTTTTAAATAAACTATATACATAGGGTTGTAAATGAGTCGAGCCGAATGCAATGTAGTTCAAGCTTGTTTGAAATATTATCGAGTTTTAAAATTATTATTTGAGCTTGTTTGATAATTAAACGAACTGAGCTCGAACGAGCTTCATTTGAGTCAAACATGAGTCAAATTGAATTGAAAATTGTGTTTTTTTAACCATTTGATATGCACACAATGAAGTGTATTTTACGTGTTAGGTAGAAGAAATTTACACACCTATCTTGGACTAATCTCCGTCTCGCTGCAAACAAGTTTTCGCCACATTGTAAAACGAAAATTTAGTCATTTTTCGAACAAAATTCTATATCTGCACCTGGAATTTAAGAAGCAAAAACAACTATCACAGGAATATGCTAAAACTCTACAACATTTTCACAAAGTTAATGCATATAATACGCAGAACTTCTATAAAGACGAGGCCTGCGATAAATCGAGGTTTTATAGCTCCAACATTCAAGAGTAGTTCTAATAAGATAAAGGATTCATCATAAATATACATACAAGGTTTCAATTATATCTTCCCAGCAAGATAGAACAGATATTACAGACCATTCGCCTTCGGTCGCCCAAGGCGATTTAAGGCCAACAAAACGAGTAATTTTACATGACGAAATCTAGAATTCCTTCAAATACCTTCAATGTTTGTTATCAGAAGTCGAGTGATCCCACGGATGGTATCCCACTTAAGTTACTCCTCGGGTCTTTGCGATTCATGTAGTCGTCACAACTATTGCTGCTAGTGGAAAGACGGTTTGTTTGAGCGGAATTTGGAAGGTCGAGGCCTTCTTTGCCCATGTGCTGCACTTCTGCAGGAGATAGAATCTTGATGTACCATACATTGTTGACAAATTCCCTGCATTGAGGCCCGATTGTTATTTATATTATCAACGACCATGATACGTTGAATGGATTTGAAATCGACATATGATTCCATGATCTCTATTTCAAAGTAATACTACTATTTAGTATACGAACTAATACTGTTTAGCATACGAAGTACGGAGTATCACAGATTAAAGAATGCTTGATTTTTATGTGTTATTCTTTTCAAAATCACTAAACCACAGGGTTCTTTTGGTAATTTCAACAAGTTAAAGGTGGTTAGATACTTACTGCCAAGGATCGTCACCGAGGAGAAGAACGTCATTCTCTCGGTCAACAAATACAAGCTGCCAGCCTGATCTCTGAGGGTCTTCCAACAGGCCTTCAAGCCCAAACATGCGGGCGAGCTCGCTCCGCAGCTCCGGATAACTGCTGAATTTGGAGATATCGAGCGACCGCCCGAACGACCCTGACTTGTGAACCTGTGTCACAAGTAAAATTCAATCAGCAACAAAACTTAAAACTTTCCACACCACATGAAAAAAAACTTGCTAATTCACCTTTACAAAGGCTCCAGGAGTTGAATTAGTTTGGTCCACGTTTTCCGAGGACTGCATGTAACCCGATTCGTCTACACAACTCGACGTAGTCATGTCGGAGTTAAGAGGAAAGTCGGTGCTTGGACCACTTGCAAATGTGGGAGTTGCAAATGGCATTGATAATGATTCACTTTGATTGCCATTGTTTCTAACGGTATTAGTTGACAAATTCGTAAACAACAAATTGTCATGTGAATGTGTCATGCCTTGGAACTCCGAAAACTCTTTACCAGGAAACTGCGGCAACAAAGCTGAAAGGTCCGAGACCTTGGACGTAGACGTCAACAGCTCTTCCGGATGTGGCACGCCAAACTGAGAAACCCGGGATGGAAGTTGGGAGTCTAATGCTACTCGTTTCGCTAGGTGAGATGCTCCTTCGTGAGAAAACGAACTTAGAAGACTTTGCATGGAAGAGTTATTAGTCGAAGCCATGTGATTCCCGATTAAGTCAGAGAAGTTCTGTAGCTGGCTCGTCGACTGAGACTCTGAAGCTGATCCTATTTGCGAGTTAGTCGGAATCGTTTTCTTGATCAGTTGATCCTGAAATTGCTGCTGATTCATGAACGGCTGACGGTTTTGCAGCTGTTGCTGCAAAAGCTGAGACTGGGAAATGACGTTTTCCGGAATGTTCTGGAAGCTCTGTTGAGAATGGGGCTGTTGCAGCATCTGATTCTGCATAACATTCGGGACGTTTTGGGAGAACTGCAAGAGGGACTGATTAGAAAGCTTGGAGGGATCTAACGAGCCCGTTTCTTGGAGTGCAGCAGACGCCATTACTTGGTAAGCATCGGGTTGCATACAGAACATGGAAGGATCAAGCCTCGGTTGCATCCAAGGGGACGAACTTAGTCCCTGGAAATTTAACGACTGCATTCCTTGATCTCCAAAACCACCACGAAGCCACGAAATCGGAGACGTCATTCCCATATCCCCGTCTTTAAGACCTGAGCATCGTATAAAACACATGAGATGGTGGGAGACTTTTTTGGAAAATAATCAACAAATTTGTAAGAGAGTGTTGTAAAAGAGACCAGGAAATGAGGGCAATCCAGATGGCCACGGTCTCTTCAATCTCATGGAGAATGGAGACGGGTACATTGGAAAGGTTGTCAACGGTTCGATCTCCCACAAGGAAACTCTCGGTTGCCTCTCTCCTGCAGTTGATTCATCCCATCCAACCTGAATAAGCAATACAAAAATATCATTTGAATGCAACGTAGTAAAAAAGACGTGCAAGTTACAACACAACAGTTTTCAATCAAAATTATTATTAGCTAAAGTAGCTATGGTTGTACCTTCACTGAGCGCCAATGAGAGTTCGGCCAACGGACAGGATCCAAATCACATATGCCAGTAAATGTACCCATATATCTGATACCAAACGAGTGCAAGTATATAACTATTTTCTGTTTTGAAGTGTTTTTTCGTAATAACTAATACGTCCCCCCCAAATAAAGTTACTTCTAAGCATGAAAATGCATGCAGAAGAAAAACGAAGACTTTCTCATTTTTTAAGCATATATGGGAATTTGTAGAGAATAAAAATTGGACTTACCTTCGGACGCTCGATTCTTCAGTCTCGAAGAGCATCCGAAAGCGCATACCCACAGAAACTCTTGTATGATAAGCTGCTTTGGCATATTTTGCCAGAGGTATCACAAACTCTGACGGACTTGCCCTGAAATTTGTGAAAATATTTATCGTAAGAAACAAATAACATCTTATTAAATGGCTATACTCCAATCTAACGAAATAAGTAAGACTTTACCTTGGATTGTAGAATATAGTGAAACGACTATTTGTTGCTGCAGCATGGGCAGCAGCAGCAAGAAGCCCAATGTGCATGCTGTCACTTGATAACACTGATGATGGCATGACAGTTTGCGGTCGATTGGCACGCCGAATCCCCAACAGCAACTGATTGTTTTCATTCCTAATAGTGTGAAAAAAGAGTCATACTAACATTACCATCGGTAAAGTAGAAAAATGGAAAAAAGAGTCATACTAACATTCCTAAGCTTACACATAACAAGCACAAAGAATTAACAGTGTTGCATACCAGATGAAAATAACACTATCTCCAGCAACTAGTCTCTTTGCACTCACGAACACGCTCCAACCAGTTGTAAGGAGATGCCTCTTCGGCTGACCTGCATAAAATAAATATTCCATTAGCACATCCAGAATGAAATTGCAGTAATCATAATTAATATATTATCCTTCGAAAATAATTTACAAAAATCTTCTTCTGAGAATCCAAAAATGCTTATCTATACAAACGACCTCAATGGGATGAATTATGATAAGCATATCTGCTGCAATAAACTCAAAATTTGCTAATTTTGTTCTCTCGCCCATTGTCAAAATCAAAATTACATTTCAAAACAAAACAGAGAACTTCAAGTAATGCTATTCTAGAGAACTCACCTCGAAAGATATGCCTGAACTTCCATTCATTGCCATGAAGATCCTTCGCCATTAATTCTTGAGCAGGAGGGGTTAGAGAGTAGTCCTGATGAAGTGAATGCACATAGTTAAAATAAATATAGAAATTCATAACTAATAAAGAACTGGGAAAATATTTTTTTAAGTCCTGTAAGTTATCCCTATTTCGGTTCCAGACCTGTCAACTTTGACAAATTGAAAAAAAATCCTTTTCACTTTCAATTTTTAAAATTTTAGTCTAGTAACCGGCTGTAGGAGGTGAAACATCTGGTTGATACTGATGTGGCAGAATCTGATTGGTCAACCGGTCATCGGACCAAAATGTTGAGAGATTGAAAGATACATAACTAGTTCCAATTTGTGAAAGTTGATTGGACTAAAAGAAAATTCCCTAAAGAACTCCACAGACAAATGGAAGTTTATGTGGTACTTACAAGAGGAGGAAAGACTTTCTCAGCAGCTCGACGAGGGACGGAAAATCCTCCATGGGTGCTGGTATCACTAGCAGTTAATGTTTTGCAGAAGTAATTCATCGGCTGTTTGCTTGGGGTGCCAAGTTCTGATGGCAGCAGGCATATATCCTTTTGCTCTTGCTATTCGAAATAACAAATAATTAGTTAACGAGTAACGATTACCAGATCAAAATAAAAAATTCAAATAAGTCTCGAGTAATTTACAGGGGTGAGCGGTTGCAAAGTCATCTGAGCGTATACTTCATCAGTTTCATTATCAGCCTGCAATTTAGTCAATTCAGGTCTTTTATCTTCAAAGTGAAGATTTTGAATCACCAAAACTTTTTAAAAAATGCAACTTACATGCATCGTAATATTGTGAAGTTGGCAAATCAGCTGTGGTTGCAAGCCTGGATAGCTAGGAATAGCCCCCTCTACTTCCTTGTTGGTAGAGGCAGCAACCTAGATACAAAATATCAGACGCGTTATACAATGTCAATGAAGGGTAGTCGAGTCTTTTTAAAATTGGAACAAAACTCTTCAAGATAAAGATCATAGAAGCTCAAGAACAGATCACATGTGAATGTTGCTTATCGATTATAAAAAGGTAAAGACAATAAGGCTTGAATTGTTAGTAAGTTTCTAAGTGAAATCGCACATTTTACTTCCTGGACGAAACTATTCCAAGAAATCTAATTTAGAGAAGATCAGTAACACGTCACACTAAGTTTATGTGTCTTCTTACAAAGGTGAAAATAACAATAGGCAAATACTAACAGGAACACATGGATACTTATAAATTGGCAGAATAAAAAAATATCATTAATTGTGCTTGAAAATCTGGATATAATCTATAAACTTCCTAATATGCCCCCTTATTTATTGAATCCAATAACAATAATGGCAAACTAAACAAATTGCATTCTCAATATACAAACACTTTACATTAAAAAGGGTATTTAAAACAATTTACAAACTTCTAACAAATAAATGACTACAATTCGGGACAAACAAAAAAGGAAATGTGACTATCTTTGTGGGACGTAGGGACTATACAAAATTAACCGAAAACGCAACACTGCATGCATTCATCCCATAAGTGCAACAACAATACACTACTACACTAATGCATACCAATCACTATTTCAAAATTCACAACTGAAACATGGATCTCTAAACTAACAAAACACGAAACCTGCTCGCTGTGGCCTTGAGGAAAATACACAACTCGACTTCCCATTTGAGGAAGCGAGACCAACGGGCCAGCGCAAGCATGCCAGAGCTCCGAATTCAAGCATTTCTTTTCCCCTACCAATCCAAACAAACAAACAAATAAACAAAAAATTGCACAATACTATAAAAAATTACAACAAATAGAGCTGAAAAAACACTATTCAATGCATTATCAATTAACACCACAATAACAACACACCTTCCTCAGTTTGAGCATTAAATCCAGTACTAGGAGAAGAGCAAGAAGAAGAAGACAACCTCATATTCCACACAAGACTCAATTTTTCCACAAGAAAACAACACTAAACCTAAAAGGGTTTCAAGAACTTCAATACTCAAACCCCCCCACCCCCCACCCTCCCAAACCCAACACAAAGACTCAATCTTTTCATCCAAATTCACACATATACCCCTCAACCTACAACCCCTTTAAGTTAAAAACAAAAACAGAGCAAATTGCAACAAGGGCTTTAAGGGAAGTGTAAAGTGAAGCAGATCTTGAAGTTTTTACAGTTAGTTAGCAGAAACCCTAAAAAGGAATAAATGAGTAAAGAAAAGGAAATGCTACGAAGAAAATGATGAGTAGCTTTTGTGAAGTATTGAGATCTCTGTGTGTGGAGCTAAATTGAGCTTCAGATCTTTAATAAACTTTCCCTTTTAATTTTCTCTTTTCTTTTTAAATGTTTTAGAGAGAGAATGAATGAAGGAGGGAGAGTATAATCAATTATTGCGTTCTTGTTTGAAATGGGAATTCACTTCTTTCTACAGTCAGATTTCTTACACGTGTTAAATGCATTAAAGCTTGTGGGAATGGTAGGTTTGTAGTAGGCATATGAATTTTTGGTTCAGTTTTAAGACACTACACGATTCTTTTATCTAATTTCAGTTATCATACAATTTCTTTCTGAATTTTTTTTCTAATTATTACACCCCATTGAATTTTAATTCACCTGCTTTTAATGCAATAATTAATTTGATTTATCAAAAGAGTATCATTTATTGAGGTTTTTAAAAGTCTTTTTTTAAGTAGGTCATAGGCACATTATTACATGTTTATCTTAATAATATAATTTATTTTTTCTTATAATATTGTTAGGGGTGGGCATAAAACCGAAAAAACCGAAAAACCGAACCGAACCAACGATTTTCGGTTTATTTGGTTCGATTTATTCGGTTGTTCGGTTCGGTTCGGTTGAAATTTTTTAAAATTTCGGTTTTTTCTGTTCGGTTCGATTTATATTTTCTAAAAACCGAATAAACCGAACCAACCGAACTATAAATAAAAATAAATATAATTAATTAATTCTCATAGATTTCTTTCTTCGGTGGAAAATTAATTCTCATAGATTTCCTGTTCTCTCAGAAATTGCTCGAATATTTTAAGTTCTCATCTCAACGATTCTCATAGATTTCCTGTTCTCTACTCGAGATATTTTTGATGTTCACATCTCAACGGTATAAAAATAAATATAATTAATTAATTCTCATATATTTCTTCTTCTATTATTTTGGTGGAAAATGAATTCTCATAGATTTCCTGTTCTCTTAGAAATTTGCTCGGATATTTTTTAAGTTCCCATCTCAACGATTCTCATAGATTTCTTGTTCTCTCATAAATTGCTCAAGATATTTTTGCTGTTCACATGTTTACATCTTAACGGTAGCTTCAAAATCTGCTTTTCGCACGGGAGGATTTGTTATGTAGAAATCACACGGGAGGATTTGTTATGTAGAAATCGCACGGGAGGATTTGTTATGTAGAATTCTGTGGATAAACTTTTATTATGTACAATTTATTATGTAGAACTCTTCTGATATTGCAAATTATGTGGCTGAACTTTGTTACGTAGAATTGATTTTTTTAAAATGTTTATTTGTTTAAATAATTTATTTTATTTTAGACAGGAAAAATTCGATTCGAACCGAACCGAACCAACCGAATTGTAATTCGGTTCGGTTCAGTTCGGTTTTTATATAATTTCGGTTCAGTTCGGTTCATTTTTTTAAAACTTCGGTTATTTCGATTCGGTTGAAAAAAGGTCAAAACCGAACCGAACCAACCGAATGCCCACCCCTAAATATTGTGTTAAACAATACTCCCTTCATTCCTGGATAACTTGCATGGTCAACGTCACAATTTTTTTTTAAATAAAATGAGATTTAGTAATTGGTGATATAAGATAAATAAGGGGTATTTTAAGTGATTTGATGAGGGGTAAAGTGAAATGTATGAAAAAAATGAGTGACAAGTTTGAAAATAAAATGATATTATGAAGTTATTAATTTTGTAGGGTATTTTTATATTAAGAGTGTACAAATAATTTTGAGATGTACCAATAAGAAATATGTGCAAATAATCACGAGGCAGAGTGAATATATTACATTAACAGTCGTTTAACATTGCTAGCCTTATAACGAATGGGATCACCTATTATAATTTTGGTGTTCCACATTTTATTCCACTATTTAGATAATTAACATATGATATATTAAAAATAATCAACGTCCTATAATATTAAAGACGACACGTGTTAAAAATTCAGTAGAGCAAAATACCAATGAAACACTAAAACTGAAATGGAAATCTAACCAAAATTATAAAGTCTTATATTGTTTATTAGTCAAATTCTAAGTTCAACACAATGTTTATAGCCAAGTGGGGTTGGCTTCCATTTTATGAAAGGGTTGGGGGTATATACCCCTCCAGCTTTATTAGATACACTCCCCCTCCCATTTAGTAATTATAAAATATATATAAAATATCATATTTACCCTTTAACTAAAATGTTATAGATACATATACTTCCCCTAAAAACCTAACCCTTCTCCTTCATTCTTCCCACTTCTTCTTTCCTAAATTTCTTCTTCATTTACTTTTTCTTCTTCCCCCAACAATTATCTTGCCGCCGCCTCCCGTCGCTAGCCGCCCCCAACCACCTGCCCACCACAACCAGCCGCCCACCGCCGCTTTTTGCCCCCATTTTTTTTCTTCTGCAGCCTCCCCCATCGCCCGACTCTCCCCCTCAAGGCGTCGCTGCTCCTCCACCCCCAGCGCCGCCGCCGCCAACCCCCCCTTTTTTTTTTCTTCCTTTCTCTGCAACAGCAACAGGCGGCGCCGCCGCCGACTCTTTCTCCCCAGCCAGCCACGCCCCTGCCGCCTCCTTCCCACTTCAGCCTCCGGCCGCCGCTTCCAGTCCAATTTTTTTTTTCGGCAATAAATGGTCGACCATAAATACTTTCATCGACAATAAAGGGTCGATGAGAGTGTTTATGGTCAATCATTTATTGTCGAAATTTAATTTTTATTTTTTAAATTCTTTCGACGAACCAGTGTCGACAGGGAGGTGTTTGATCAACAAACCAGTGTTGACGAGAATGTTTTTGGTCGACACTAGTTTGTCGAAAATAAGTTTTTTTTTTTAAATTTCTAAATTTATTTTCTTTGGCGAAGTGGTGGCGGCGGCGGCGACTCTCTAATTCTAGGGTTAGGGTTTGTTTAAATTGGAGGGGGAGTGTATGTATCTTACATGATTTAGTAAAGGGTAAAATTGGTATTTTGTATGAATATTGAATTAATAAAAATAAATGGGGAGTGTATTAAACAAAGCTGGTGGTGTATATACCCCAACCCTTTATGAAATTCCTCTGTTTGGATTTGTAATAGGCCCTAATGAGTCAATATTGTAGTTTGCTATCTTGGGCCTAAAACTGACTAAATAGGCCCAAGTTAAGGGCCATGCTATATACCCCTCCTTGAGTATACTCATCTTCTACTTTTATTAATTTAATATTTATTAATTTAATATTTATGTAAAATATCTAATTTATTATTTTAATTAGAAATTCATTAGATAAATACATCACCTATATTTTAAAACTATAACCCTAACAATTTGTCGACACATTATTGTTAAAAAAAATAATATATAAATCTATTTATTTTGAGTATTTTAGAGGGAGTACATCTAACGAAATTCATTTTAAGGGTGTATGCATGTATCAGGGGAGTATACTTAACAAGTATGGAGGGGTATATAGCCTGTCCCAAGTTAAATCACCGATTATCCTTATAACTGTTCCGGCCCACTTTTCTCAAGCTCAAACTTATTGAAATGGGCTGCTGGTCCTAATGTTGATTAGGCCCATAGTTATGAGGCCCAATTCCTTATAAGTGAATCGGTCAAAATTATATCTAAGATCAAAGGGTCTGACTATATGCACCTCCATTTCAGTTTGATGCACTCCCCCATCAATCCCCCGATGTATACACTCCCCAAATTTAGGTCACACCCCCCTTCAAATGTCATAAATACCCCTCCTCTCATAACATATATATTACTACACACACCCCACCCTTCCTCTTCTTCCTCCCCATTTCCCCCAACCCACCTCCTCCTCCCCATTTCCTCAACAGTCGCCGACGACGCCCACCCCACCCCCCGTCGCCGCCGCCCACCCCCACCCACCCTCGCCGCCGCCCCCTCCCCTCCCTTCCCACTCCCCCGTTGTAAAAAAAAAATAAAAAAAATTGAAGCTTTGCGGCCGCGCGGCCGTTCCATCCCCCTCCCGGTCCGACGCCGACGCAGGTTTGCCCCCTTCCTCCCGCCTCCCCCTCCTCCTCCTCCCATCGGTAAAAAAAAAAAAAAGAAGAAGATATGCGGCTGCCCCATCCCCCTCCCGTCCGACGCCGACGCGACCCCCAGGTTTGCCCCCTTCCTCCCTCCCCCTCCTCCCATTTGTAAAAAAAAAAAAAAAAAAAAGATTGCGGCCGCCCCCTCCCCACCCCCTCTCCGACGCCGACCCACACCCAGCCCAGATTTGCCCAACTCCCAATTCCAATGTTAGGGTTTTCTGCAAAAATGCAGAAAACCCTAATTTTTTTTATTTTTTTTTTCATTTTCGACTATATAATGTCGATTAAATACACTCTCATCGGCAAATTGTTGTCGACGAGGGTGTATTTGATCGACATTACGTAGTCGAAAATGAATTTATTTATTTTTTTTAATAATTTTCGACCAACCAGTGTCGACCACATACACTCCCGTCGATAACTCGTTGTCGACGGGAGTGTATGTGGTCGACACTGGTTGGTCGAAAATTAGTAAAAAAAAATTGTGATTTTTTTGAGTGTATGGTTGATTTCTGTATTTTTTTTTGAGCTTGATGGTCGCCGGAAATGGTGTCGCCGGCGACCGAAAGTTGTGGGTTAGAAAAATGTGAAAGAAATGAAGGGGGGTGCATTCAGTAGGGGATAGTACTGTATATTTAATGAAGGGTATTTTGGGTTTTTTACCCTATTATTTTATTAAAAAACTGAAAGGGGGAGTGCATCAAACTGAAATGGAGGTGCATATAGTCAGACCCAAGATCAAAACAATTAAACACATATAACAAATTGCTTCTGACTAGGGTGTAAAAAAAGCCGAGTTGAGCCGAGTAGTGCTGAGCTCGAAACTCGACTCGATCGAGCCTAAAATTTTAAAGATCGTGCGAACTTGACTCGATTATCTATATAATTTTTAAAATTAATTGTAAAATATATTTTTTCTAAAATAAATTCGAGCTCGGCTCGATTACTTGTATTTTGTATATAAATATAAATTATATATTAATGGCAAAATAGTAAATAATGTTCAAGCTCGATTAGGCTCGCGAGCCTTTCGAGCCGAGTATTTATGAGCTCGCATTCGGTAGCTATTCGAGTAACTCGAAACTCGACTCGACTTGATTAACTTCGAGTCGATTTCAATCTTTTTTCGAGTCGAGCACGAGTAGCTCGCGAGTTGGCTCAACTCACTTACACCCCTACTCCTGACCAAAAAAGTAAAGGAAGAAACACTACAAGAAAACTGACTTTTAGTGGCGCGAGATTATCTTATTATTGCTTCTCTAGTTAAAAGTATTTAGTGAAAGAAAACTGAGAATTAATGACCGGACCCGTCACTAAAAATTAATTTATGTAATTAAAAACTTTTAGTTAGAAAAGTTATAATGATAAGATTTATGTCATTAAAAATCAATTTCAAAATTAATTCCTTTTTACTCGTTTCTAGGTTATGAGAACTAGAAGGAAAATTGGGCCAATTTTCAACATCTTTACCATCAATTAACAAAATAAATTATAGAAGTACTTACTAGTAATCATGGAGATTATATTTAAATTAAAACACAAAGCAAACAGCTGGAATAGCTCAGTTGGTTAGAGCGTGTGGCTGTTAACCACAAGGTCGGAGGTTCGACCCCTCCTTCTAGCGAATATAATCATTTTTATTTTTTTGTGCATCAAACACCAACAAAAGAATTATACGTCGTACAAACTATGTATAACACTACGACACACTTGCTCACTAGTCAAGACACTAATTAAGTATTACTCCGTATTAAGCAATACAATATGGATAAAAACCGATAATGAATTATGCATAACTTAGATGATAAACACATTCAATAAAATTTAGTTCAACCAAACTCTAAATTGAATTTTTTCGTAAGATCAAAATAACTACTTTCTATATTAATTTAATATTGGATTGGATGTAACTACTTTTTGATAATACATTCAATTTCAATTTCAATTTCACATTATATTTTAGTATTTCACAGTCACAACTTGTAGTCTTGTACATATATATATATATATATATATATATATATATTTGTCAACATGTTCATAATTAAATTAGCCATGATTTAACAAAAAATATTACATACTTGTCACAACGTACGTGTACATTTGTCAACTGTTTATATATATATTTAAATTAAATTATTTTTTAGTGATTTGTAACAACAAAAATTACATATTTTAGTATTTTTCATCTTGACATTTTGTGTTTAATAGAGAATTTTGATCTCTCTCTCAATTAATGTTTGGTTGCTTAATTAATTCATTCGTGAGGCTAATTTTTTGAGTTGTAGTTTTTTTTTTTAAAATAATTTTTGTGATACGTATTTAAGATTAAATACTATATAATAAAAACTTAAAAAATAGTTCGTCTAATAGAAATCTTAATCTCACATCTATCTATATATATATATTTGCAAACTCTTAAAAGTGCCACATGTCACAATATTATTCTCTTATTTTAACCTCTCTCTTCTCAAAACATCCCATTTCAAAATCTCTCCCTTCTAATTCATTTCACTTTTTTATTTTAATCTTCACCGTTCATTTAAACGAATTAATCTTGACTGTTCAATCTTAATCTCATTTCCTATATAATATCACATCTCATTCTTTCATTTCATCCCTCAATCTTTTCACGCTTTTTTCTAATTTGTAATTTAATCTCATCTCATATAGGCAAGTCTCATTCTCCCTTCATTTTAATGGTGTATTCTCCACTTTCAATGGTTAGTTTTGGTATCTTATGGAACATGGATTTTAGTTTTTTTTTTATATTGTAGATCTCTAATATTGATTCGATTTTCTCTTTAACTTTTAGTTTTGACATAATTTTTGTTAACTTTTATTTTTTGATGATTGTAAAATCTATTATGATCCTTCAATATCATTATATCAACAAGTATGATTTATGTTATAGATCTCTAATATTGATTTGAATTTACATGCAGAAATTTTCCTCACCTACTACTCCAGCATTCAGTCATATGACTCCATTCAAGTTGAAAATACCCGTTCCAAAAGCAACGATTCGATTCGCTCCTTATTCTCTATTCACGATCTATGTATAATAGTGTCTAAAGTCATCTGAAATACACGAAGAATGTACATATTTTCAATTTTTTGTCATCGAAAATGTACAGGAAGTTTACTTTATATTCGAATTGATGTAATTAATTTTTTGGATGATTTAGAATTTATTTTTGATGTCAATTTGTTTGCATTAATTAACCCATGATTATATTGGCGTACATTTATGACCCAATTTATCTTAATTAATAAAAAATTTATACCCTGTACAATTTATATATACATTTTAAAATGTTACAAAAAATATTGGCCACATATGACGTTGATTAATTAATTCACATGATTTACCAATTATGTCAAAATTGCAGTTTTATATTTTAAAATTGCAGTTTTATATTTTAAAAGAATTGAAATTACAATATGTCTTGATTAAACATAATCTAAATATAAAATTTAATTGATTTTTTTTTAATTAAAAATATGATAATTTATAAAACAATAATTCCTAAAAATATGCATAAGTAACATATATATTGCCGTGGGTATATTATAAAACTAACCATAATAAAATATATATTTTAATTTCTATGATACATGTCATTTAATTAATTGAGCAAATTGTGTATCAATCATCCAATTACTTTAAATCCAACTAACGCATGTATTAATTGTTGGGTATATATATAAAACTAACCATAATTAAATATTTTTTTTTTAATTTTTATGATCAATTATGCCAAAATTGCAGTTTTATATTTTAAAAGAATTGAAATTACAATATGTGTTGATTAAACATAATCTAAATATAAAATTTAATTGCTTTTTTTTTTAATTAAAAATATGATAATTTATAAAACAATAATTCCTAAAAATATGCATAAGTAACATATATATTGCCGTGGGTATATTATAAAACTAACCATAATAAAATATATATTTTAATTTCTATGATACATGTCATTTAATTAATTGAGCAAATTGTGTATCAATCATCCAATTACTTTAAACCCAACTAACGCATGTATTAATTGTTGGGTATACATATAAAACTAACCATAATTAAATATATTTTTTTAATTTTTATGATACATGTGATTTAATTGAGCAAATTGTGTATCAATCCTCCAATTACATTAAAACCAACTAATTTAAGCACATGTCAATTCATATGTATTTACTTTTCTTTTCGAATCATATGTATTTACTTTGAAATTAGACAATCAGTATTTATTACGGAGTATTATAATTGAATGTGTCAACCGAAAGTTGTACATATATATAATATGTAATTACATTCCATTTAATCTAAATTATGATATAATAATGTAAAAAAGAACGGGTTGAGATATAAAAAATAATCACTCATTTATTTAGTAAGAAGTATCTATATTGTACGAATTTAGTGAGGAAGGGTGTAATGTTAAATAAATCTGTTATTCATTTAACATTACACCTTTCCTTAAATTTTAGTTGATTGTACGTATTCTTTAGAGTACGATCCAAAAATTTTCAATTATTATTAAAATTTTAAAATCGAAAGTTTCATTTATTGTATCCACTCAATTTAGTAGTTTTCTTTAAATAAATGAGTTGACCTCCTTTAAAGTTAATTAAAATTTAAACTTCAAGTTTATTTTAAAGATATACATTTAAAAGTAATTTTTTTAGATGACGTGAATGAGAAAGAAGATAGTTGAAAGAGAATTAAAAATGAAATTTATATTCTAAACTGACACTTATGGATGGAGTATATTTTGCAATGAACCGTAATTGTTGAGAAAATTGGTTACTTATTGCCGTTACATAATTATCTTTGGGGAGGGCTATTAAATTATGTCCTTCCATTACTAATTTCTCTTATGTTTAAAGTTATTTAAAAAAAAAAACGTGAATAAAAGAGAATGAGAATTTTGATAAGAAAATTTGAAGTGATGCAGTGTTCAAAAAAAAAATTGATGATATTGAAATACCTACAATGTTCTCATTTATAAGAAAATTATTAATAAACAATGATATAAAGATCAAGAATAAAATAAAAGTTTTACATCAATTACAAATTTATAAAAATATACAAAAGATATTATTAAAAACAAATACTACGAAATATATTAATAATCTAATAGAACTCTTCAAATCTTCAAGACAACTTTGATCACAACAATTTTTTTAAACTTCACATATTTTTTCTACATTTCTCCATTATTCAATTCCTCAAACATCAATATCTCACACTTTCTCAAAACAAAAATATTCTTCACGTCGAAGTCACTACTGCCCCTGCAAGGAATCGCCGACGCCACTACTGCAATAATTGCCGACGCAACTACTGCAATAATCCTTGAGAAGCAACTACTGTAATATTACAAACCCTAAAAACTAAATGTTTGATTTCACGTGAATATTACAAACTACAACTTAAAAAGAAAATGTGCCTAAATGTTTGATTTCACATGAATATTACAAACTACAACTTAAAAAGAAAATGTGTTTTGAGGAATGTTTGAAAAGAAATGAAGTGAATTGAGAAAAATGAAAGAGACATGCTCCTATTATATAGGAGATTGAATTAAGATTTAGCGGTTAAGATTAAACATTTAAATGAACGGTGAAGATTAAAGCAAAAGAATGAAATGAATGAGGGTGAAGGATTTTTGAAATGAAAGGATTTAGAGGAGGGAGATTGAGGTAGAAAAAGTGTGGTTGTGACATGTGGCATTGAAGAAGTTTGCAAATATATAGAATTAAGATTGGTACAGGGGTAATACAACTATCGGAGACGATTACAAAGGATGTTGAGAAATAACTGAATAGATATTGTTCAAAGATTTAACCAGGGATACACATCCATGGTTCCCTTTTTCAGTCAATAAGAGGAGAGTTTATAACTTTGTGTGCCTTCAAACCTTTCCAAAAACTAAGTTTAATGCTATCCGCTATCTCTTCTTAAATTCTTAGTAGTATTATA
This sequence comes from Galeopsis tetrahit, assembly GCA_963675135.1. Taxonomy (NCBI): domain Eukaryota; kingdom Viridiplantae; phylum Streptophyta; class Magnoliopsida; order Lamiales; family Lamiaceae; genus Galeopsis; species Galeopsis tetrahit. Next base: position 81,663,695 of record OY776128.1, read on the forward strand.
TATTTGCAAATATGTATTATCTCAATCTCTCCATCCAACAAGTATATTCATTTCAATTCATAAAGATTTATATGAATCTTTACTTATAATTTGAATTTCACTTAATTTAGAAAATCGAATTTCATCAATCAATCTACATTTATTAACATATTTTTAAATTTGAATTTAAAATTATATGAAAATAAATTTTAAATATAAATTATTGACTAATTAATACACAAAAATTTAATGGTGAACTAAATTCGTAATATTCACTCAATTAAAAATTGAATTTAATCAATCAATAAATTTATTGACATTCAATTTATAAAGATTTATATTAATATTTACTTAAATTCAAATTACACTTAATTTAGAAAACCGAATACCGAATTTCATCTATCCATCTAACATATTCTTAAATTCAAATTTCAAATTATATGAAAATAAATTTTAAATAAAGATTGTTGATTAATACACAAAAATTTAATTAATGGTAACAAAATTTCTTATATTCAATCGATTGAAAATTAATCGACTATCAATAAGGACATTTATTTACATTTATTTAATCGATTGAACATTGATATGAAGTCTGGTTTGTGCAATAGAACTAAACTGATTGTTACAATAATTGAAAATCGACGAAGTTGGATAGCTCAAGTGGTTAGAGCACCACTACCTAGGCTTTAGATCCTGGGTTCGAGTCATGGGGAGGGGAAAAGGGATGGGTATTTAATGTAATTCAAAAAAATACAATAATTGAAAATCATATCATCAAAGCACAAATTCTTTCGGGAATAAATATTGATAGTAAAGTTTTTATCTTGAAAATGACATTTATTTTTCGGATGACACTGACTCCCATAAAATTTTGAAGGAGACAATTTCCAATTTTATTATTTTTTGCAATATATAAATAGAAGTTAAGGTCAATCTCTTTCATGGTAGGTGTCTACCTTCCGAAACCACTGTATGTTGCAGCCTTTAGAGTCAAGATTAAGAGTAGATTGATTTTTTTTTTTTTTTTGCCTATATTCAAATGAAAAAAGTATGTAAGCGTACAACAAATGTTGTCTACAAGGAAGTTTCCGCAATTTGTAATTTCGTATATTGATTTTTTTTTATAAATAAGTTATAATTATTTGTTATATTATATACATATATATATAATGTAATCTATATTGGTATCTTTTTTTAACAGACTAACAAATTTACAAATCTATATATGTTTCAACTTTTTTAAGTGTTCTGATCTGTAAAATCATCGATTGGTTCTTAAAATAGTTGTCCCTATAACGCTGGTTATTAACAATTATCTGAATTCTGGTTTGTGTAATGAAACTAGATGATTATTACAAGACTTTAAATCACATTATTGAAGGACAAATTATTTTTGGAATGAATGTTGGTAGTAAAGTTTTTATCCCAAAAATGACATTGAGTGTTTCAGATGACACGACTCCCGCAAAGTTTTGAAGAATGCAATTTCATATTTCATTGTCTATGTCAGTCTTTTTACATGGTAGGCGTCTAACCTCTGAAACATGTGTTCACACACACGAACAATTATATATTGCAGCCTCTAGAGTTAAGAACAAAAGTGTTCAAATGAAAAAAAATAGGTAAACGTACGTATAACGAATGTTGTCTACAAGGAATTTTCCGCAATTTATACTTAATTTATTATATTAATTTTTTTTATAAGTAAATTTATAAATGTAATTTATATTGCTACAATATTTCATTTTTATCTTTTAATAGAATAACTAAATTACAAATCTATACAAGTTTTAATTTTCTTTTAATTAGTACATTTAAATATATTATAAAATTTATTTCAACCCCGCGTAAAACGCGGGTCTTACACTAGTTGAATATATATCTTATCTGTCTACACTCTACCTGTCGTATAATTAATACCTTCAATTATAAATTAATATATTAACATATCACGTTAGCTACGTTGTTTTATATAATTATATATACATAGTAAAAAAATATTAAAAAAAGGATAATTAATTAATTCTAACATCTATATATATGCAAATAAGTACTAGCTACATGAAATCAATAAGAAGCTAGCTACGAATATATTCTCCAAATATATTTATCTGCATTTTCAGGTATGTTTTTCTTGAAATGTTTTTTTGTGTATATATTTAAATTGTTACGTTTCTATATATGTTGTATGTAAATGTAATTGAAAATTTTGATCCTTCAATGATATAATCAGCAACAATTTTGGTGTTCCACTCTATATTTCACAGTTTAAATGTATGACACGTGGACGAAAATATATATTTAACGCTATATATATGTATTTTGTGTATGTACTCGATCTCATTCAGGTAAGGAAAATGGAATCCTCGTTTTCTAAGGTGAAAATCCACGTTGTTCGACCTCTTCCAACTAACCCTAAGGGATTGTACATGCTCTCAAACCTAGATCAAGTTGTCCCTTACATCATTGAGGTTAGTATGGCTTATAAGAAAACTAGGTATGAGAATCTTGTTGAGGTTGATGTTTGTAAGTTTTTGAAAGAATCCCTTGAAAAAGTGTTGGAGGAGTATTATCCCTTAGTAGGTAGGGTGAAAATGGGGAGGGATGGAAAAATGGTGGTGGATTGCGACGGAGGAGAGGGTGGCGTGCCGTTTGGTGAGGCTTTTCTCGACAAGGAAATGGCGGTGGCCATAGGTGACATTACCATGATTGATCGGAAGGTTGCAAGAAAGCTTCTCTTTCACAACCACATGCCATATGAGACCGTATTTGATGTACCACCCTTGACAATTCAGGTATATAGATGTCTCAATTAAACTTGTTTTTATATATTTAGAATAATTTTTATATATTTAGAATAATTTTTTTTATTAATGACTCTATGCATTAATTACATTAAAAAATACTCTCTCTGTCCACCAAAAGTGTGAGTAAAAAATATATTTGGTAGATACTCAATCTTGTTAGTAGAGTGAAAAAAATATTCAAAAGTTAACTATTTATATAGAATAAGCACGTTTTTTTTGGACCCAAAACAAGAAATGAGCACACTTTTGGTGGACGGAGGGAGTATAATACTTATTAAATAAAATTATACTGTAATATACAATATAAATTTTAAATTTTTGCCAAATCAAATCAGTCTATATAATTGAGATGGAGAGAGTTTTTCTTTTTTAGTGATTATAATTATATAAAAAGTAAATTATTTTATGAAATACTAAAAATGATTATAATTGAATAAAATAAATATTATTTAAAAATAATTAATATAAAATTTATAATATATTTTTTCGACCCACCTAATAGGTGGACTAAAAACGAGTATATAAAAACGGTAGAGTAATCACTACGCCAAATATAACGTGTATATTTCAATCAATAAAAACGATACAATAATAAAATTAGATATCCAATATCTATTGGTGCAAGGAAATCTTTAAAGATACTATTAACAATTAGAAATCCAATTAATATACTATCTCTTAATACAAGTAAAGTTATGATTGATCATTTTTAAGTATTATATGGATACCAAATATTATGTTTTTTTATTTGAAATTAGCGGATTATGGAGTATCATTTTTGGTCTCTAAAATTTACATTTTTTTTAATTTTGGTCCTCAAATTTAATCCTGAAAAATTTGCTGACGGGACAGTTATGGGTTTGACCTTACCCGTCCCCTTTCCGTTGTTATCCCTATGCTTTTAGTGCCTCTAATGCACTCTACAAGACAATTTTGATATTATATTCATCCTTGTTAAAAGGATCTTGATTTAAATTTTGAAAATAGGTGACAAGATTTAGGTGTGGAGGTATGATCCTAGGAATAAGATTCAATCATGTGATGTTTGATGGGATAGGATTTACGGATTTCATGAAATCTTGGTCTGAAATTGGGAGAGGAATTCCTTTGTCAATTAAGCCACATTTGGACAGATCCATATTATCTCCGAGAAATCCTCCTAAAATCAAATTCCCCCATCCCGAGTTCTTGGAAGGGCCACTCACTCCTATACTTATACCTAATCCACTCCTAGTCACCAAGTCATTTTGTTTCACCCAAGCAATGGTTTTCCGACTCAGAGAACATAACAACAACAACAACAAAAATGAAAAAGAGCCCGTTTCACGAGCTCCCACGACATTTGAATTAATATCAGCACTAGCTTGGATATGTTGCACCAAGGCCAAGAAAGTGGGCCCCGGTGAGACGAGCCAATTCATCACCGCAGTCGATGGTCGCGACAAGTTACATCCCCCCATGCCCAAAGGGTACTTTGGGAATGGCATCGCATGGTCCTGTGCTCAGTCCAGAGCACAAGACCTTGCGAGCCAACCCCTGTCTTACGCGGTGGGAATTGTGCATGACGCCATCAAAACAGTGACGGAGGACCACGTCAGATCCACGATTGACTTTCATGAAGTGACGAGAAAGCCACTGGGGATGGTCAACACAATGTGTATAACCAAGTGGAGTAGGCTTCCATTTTATGAGATTGATTTTGGATGGGGAGTTGCATCGCAGGTCGCCCCGGGAGCAATTTTAGAAAATCTCATTGTCTTTCATTCCCATGGAAAGAAGAACAAGAATGTGGTGATTTCATTGAGCTTGCCAGTTGATGCCATGGATATTTTTCAGGAGCTCATTATTGAATCACAATGAAAAGATATATAAGATGGAAATAAGTATCATGTATCAATATTGATTATATGTTTTATTTGAATTCAATAGTCTTGTAATTTATAGTATTGCAACAATACCTCGTTATTTCTTAATAAAATGAGGACTTTGTTTGAAAATTTCATGAAAATTAAACTCCATTAATTTACTCATATAATTAAGAAGAGTATCTTTATTTACAAGAAAATATCAATTTTAGTCCTGTAATTCAGTCCATGTTCAACTCTAGTCATATAACTTTGCATTTTCTTAATTTTAGACCTGATGGTATCAATTTTAGTTTTGAAAGTATCAATTTTAGTCCTGACAATAACAATTGTAGTTTTGTAACTTTGAATTTTTTCAATTTTAGTCCTGTAACTTTGCACTAAAATTGGAGATTTTTTTTTTACGTATTTAGGTCCCGTAAATTTCACTTCTTTTTTTTTTTTTTTTTAAAAAAAAGTCCCAATATTTTTTTATTTATGTCCCATAATTTTTTAAAGGTTAATTTACGTACAATTTATATCTTTTTACGTCCAATAACGAAAAACAAATAAATTTACGTCCCGTAATTTTAACATTTTTTAAAAAATGTCCTAAAAATATTTAAATTTTTTTATATACGTCTCATAATTTCGTAACTTGGTTAATTTACATTATTATTTTTATTCTGCAATTATAAATAATGACCTGTACCAAAGTCCTCTCTCTTTACGACATAAGTATTTTTTTTTTTAAATTCTCCCACCCCCAAGTCCTGTACCCAAGCCCTCTCTCTTTACGTAGTTGATTTTTTTTTAATTCGACACACCAGGGTCGATGAGAGCGTATATCATTAACCCTAGTGTGTCGAAAGTTTAGAATTTTCTTTTTACTAGTTGACCATATACACTCTCATCGATAAATTGTTGTCGACGAGAGTGTATATTGTCGAACCTGGTGTGTCGAAAATTATAAATTTGAGATTTCTGAGTTTTTTTTTGAATTTGTGAGTTTTTTTCTTCTTCTGAATTTTGAAGTAATGGTGATCTTGTTGAGATGTTTTTGGAATTGTTTTGGTGGTATTGTCGGTCGCGGTGACGGGGCGGCAGACGACGGCTTTAAAAATTGGGAGGAGTGTATCTAACATGTGTATTTTATTAAAAGGGTAAAATAGTAATTTATGTGAATATTAAATTAATAAATTATTTGGGGGAGTATATCTAACAAGGTTGGAGGAGTATATAGTTAGGGCCTTTCAAAATAACTTGCTATTTTGGGCCTCAAACGGCCTAAATGGGCTCAAGGTAAATCGCCCAAGGGCGCGGCTAAATGCACCCGGATTTTCTATGAGTACACCCACCAAACATTTTTTAAAACTTTCAGAACATGTGAAATGTCACATATACCCCTAGTGTAAAATTTATGAAAAAAACGAAGATGGAAGATGAGTACACCCACCCATTCTATTTCACAGAATTACCACCCCCACCATGTTCGAATTTTTTTCCAAAATACCAACTGTTCGAAAAAAAATTCAAAACAAACATGTTCGAATTTTTTTCCAAAACAAACTCAGTATGTTCGAAATTTTTTCCAAAACAAACTCAATATGTTCGAAAAAAATTCCAAAACAACTCAAATTTGTCCGAAAAAAAAGGTCGAACATCCTGTTCGAAATTTTTCCCAAAACAAACACACATTGTTCGAAAAAAATTTCAAAACAAAGCAAATATGTTCGAAAAAAATTTCAAAACAAAGCAAATATGTTCGAAAAAAATTTCAAAACAAAGTCAATATGTTCGAAAATAATTTTCAAATGGGTAAAAACCCTAATTTCCAAAACAAAAAAAAAAAAATTCCTACCTTGAAACCTCCAGCGGCGAACGCTCCAGCGGCGACGTCGAACGCTCCAGCGGCAGCAGCGTTTAAGGAGGAAGGGGATGCGGCGCGACGGCGCCCGTGCGAAAAGCGAGGAAGGGTTCGCGACGGCGGCCGCGTCGCTTGGTCTTCTCTTCAAATGGAGGGGTCGCGGCGGCGGCGGAAGAAGCTTCAGCGACGGCGGCGAACGCCTGCACAGTGGGCGGCGTGGGCCGTGGGGTGAGGAGGTAGGTCGCCTGCGCAGTGGGCGGCGTGGGGCGTGGGGCCGCCGCGACGAAGTGGAGTGGCGGCGCTGCAGAGAGGAATGGAGGTGTAAAAATGGAGGTGGGTGACTGAAGAAGAAAAAATGAAGAAGAGAGATGGAAGAAGAGAGGGTTTTAATTGAGTGAGGGTAATTTTGAGATTTCCAGGTGGGTGTCCTCATCCATTTTGTGTGTGTCCTCATCGTGTGGGTGTACTCATAGGATCTGTGTGTGCCTTTAGCCGCGCCCTATTACCCATCGCCCAAACTTATTGAAATGGGCTGCTGCCTGCTGGTCGTAATGTTGATTAGGCCCATAGTTATGACGCCCAAATCTTATAAGTGAATCGGTCAAAATTATATCTAAGCTCAAATATACATTTTGTACAAATTTTCAATTCTTACTAATCTCCAAAAACAATTAAACATATATAACAAATGCTTCTAACAAAATAAATAAATAAAGGAATTTCATGGGATTACTTGACTAATCACAAAATCGTTGTTTAAACCAGGGGAATCATTTGATCTTGTAAAAAATCAACGCTCATTTCTTAGACATAATTATAATTATTATACATTAATTTAGGGACATCATGAAAAGTTAGAAGAAGATACATGCATATAAAAAGAGTTTTGCTATATATTGACTGACAAACAACAGAAGCAGGATAAATTTCAAATGACACGATCGAGAGGAAAGGCAAGAAAGAACTCATGAGAATTAGTTTTTATTTATGATATAACATTTTTTATTATATATAGATATTAACAAAATCCATTTTTACCCGTCTTTATTTATACGATGTTACCATTAATTAACAAAATAAATTATAGAAGTAGTTACTAGTAATCATGGAGATTATAGTTAAATTAAAATAAAAAATTGACAGCTGGAATAGCTCAGTTGGTTAGAGCGTGTGGCTGTTAACCACAAGGTCGGAGGTTCGACCCCTCCTTCTAGCGAATATAAATTATTTTTTTAATTTTTTTTGTCCATCAACACCAACAAAAGATTTAGACTTCGTACAAAACTATGCCCCTTATAGTTAAATTAATGTTTTTTTTTCATCAAACACCAACAAAAGAAATAGACAAAGTGGGATAGCTCAAGTGGTTAGAGCACCACTACCTAGATTTTAGGTCCTGGGTTCGAGTAATGGGAAGGGGAAAATGGATGAGTATTTAACTTGTAACAAAAAAAAAAAGAAAAAAAGAAATAGACGTCCTATAAACTATGTCCTATCATGCATTATAATTACATGATAACATATAGACGTCATATAAACTATGTCCTCTCTTGCATTATAATTATGTCATAACGTATAACACTTGCTGACTAGTCAAGACACTAATTAAGTATTATTAAGCAATACAATATTGATAAAAACCGACGATAATTATGCATAACTTAGATGATAAACACATTCAATAAAATTTAGTTCAACCAAACTACACCAAGTGTTGAAACCCCGTTTCGATTAACACTTATTAAATTAAAGGATGTCCATGGCCAAAACGGACAAAAACGTGAGAACGAAAAGACATTGAGTCTTTATTGTGTCTACATTGTTGTCTCGGTACACACCAAGGAGGAATAGTTCAAGGCATTGTGTCCACTAAGCCACATGGTGTTTGACTACGGAAGGTTCAAAGCCACTAGCTACCTATCCGGATGCAATAGTGTCGCTTGAGAACTGAATTGCGAGTCTGCATAATTATAGGTGTAATTTCCACTCATGTGGGGGATTGTTGGAGAAATTGGTTAGAAATTAATTAATTATAATTAATTGATTTTAAAATGAGGGTGGAGAACACTCGTCTTTGACCAATTTATTGAGGGCTATAAATGTAATTTCAAGGAAATTAATGTCATAAAATCGTTCTACTCTCTGAGTAGATGTTCGTAGTGTATTTAAAATCTCAAAACCGAATTTCGGTGAGTGAGAAATTAATTCACGAAGTTGAAACGTCAAATAATACACTTTATGAGATAAAGTGTTATATCATGTTAATTGTCCCACATTGAAACTTTGAAAGTTTAATGGGGCTAATTACTCCTTATAAATAGGAGGATGTTACAATGGTTCAAATAATAATGACTAAGGAGCAATCTAATAGTCTATACGGATGCACGTGTGTGCTCGTCCGGTTGAGCTTGGGCCTAGTCTTGGGCTCGTGACTCGTGGGTTTTAAATTTGGGCTTTCAGACCCATCGAAATTGGGTTAATCTAAATAAATTTAAGTTGGATTTAAACTATGACGAATTTGAACGTTGGGGATGTCTAGGTACATTGACGTTACAAATTGGGATGAACTTGGACGTTTGAGTGTCCAGGTTCATGGACGTTTTAGAAATGAATTTGTAACCGCAAGGAGTTACAAAACCATTAAATCTTGTAACTGCAAGGCGTTACAAATGACATGAATGTCGTAATGAATCTGGAGACCCCTCACATGTTGGAACATGTCTATAAATAGGGTGCATGTTTCATGTTGCAAAACACACAAAAACACTTGCATACTCACACAAAGAGACACAACACTTGATTTTCTAGAAAAAATCATAACATCATACATATTTGCATTGAACATATAGAGTGCAGTCCAGTTTACGTGTCGATTCAGTTTGTTGGAACTCTATACGTTGTGGTGCTGCTAGTATAGAGGCGAAAGTCGTTTTACCTTTTAAAACGTTACGTCAAACCGTGAGCACTAGCCGGGACGTATTCATTTTGCGGGAAAAGGGTTTCCTTGACTCGACTTTAACTTTGTTTTTATTGTTCGTGAGATGGGGTCGTTGCTGCTGATTTCGAGAACCTGCTTGTTTTGGGAAGCTGCTAAAGGAGAAAAGTTGCTAAAAAAGAGAAAAAATCGAAGACATTGTATAAATATTATTTTAATTGTATTTACAATGTTTTATTTATTTCTGTCAATTTTGTAAAACCATTGTTGGGTGCTCAAAAATTCCAGCGCAACCTCTTTTCTCTTTCCTGCAAACATTGCAGGCTTCTCTCTCCATATTAATTTGTGGGACCAGGCTTTTGATACACTTGCATGCTGCATGCCCAATGATTCATGCCATTTAATTAAGGAATGGGCTATGGGAATTTAGCATTTTTATACTTGGGCCGCCCAAGTTTTATTTGAATTAATGGGCCAAGAAAAAATATTCATTGGCCCAATCAATTTTTTTTTCAACCGTTTTGCTCTCGATCTTAATTTCTTTCTTCGTTACTTCACTAAAAATTAGGTAGGTGTTTTTACCTTCAAAATATTTATTTTTCCTACAAAATGCATAAAACACCACATTTCTTCAAATCAAGTGAATTTATCCAAATTGAGCAATAAAATCGTAAAATTATGAGAAAATTGAGCTCAAAGTGTGCACTAAAATTATGTAAATTCCACCCGAATCAAACTACAATTAAAAAAGTGTAAAGTTACTGAATCAAAGTTGGACTCAGTCTAAATTACATGACTAAAATCCATACTTTCTCCTTTATTTACTATACTACAGTTTAATGTGCTCACTTTTAACATGGTCATGAGCTGGAAAAAAAAAAACTCTGCCGCCCAAGTACCATTATTTCGTTTCTCTCTTTTGCTAATACATTTAATCACAATCTTTATTTGCCAATCTTTAAAAACTTTCCTCTTCTTAAGACTAGATCGTGTGGGAAGCCTCTGTCTAAAGGATTTTCCAGGCTAGCTCTCATGTTGTTGGAGGTTAATTCGCAAATGGTCTCCTAAATTTACTCGAGTTCATAAAAGGTTGTGTAACTTTTTATTTTTTCAATTTTGATAATTTCAGTCTTGCTGATTTGGTCGTCATGTTCAATTATTTAAAAGGAACACGAACTTGTGAAGAGAAAAAAATTATTTAGGTCCTGTATCTTTACCTTTTTTTAAAAAAAGGTTCCAAAAAAGATATAGAATTAATTTACGTCCAATAATTTTGCGAATTGGCTAATTTACGTTCAATTTTTTTCGGAGACACCAAAACGGTGTTGTTTCACTCACGCTTTTGTCACGTGCGCATAAAAATTATGGAGAATCGACAAAAGTTGTAACGTGATCAAGCTCGACTTGTATAGCATGAAAAAACAATGATCTTGTGAATTTAAAAGTTACTACTATATATAATTTTCAGAATGAAGAAAAGTGATGTAAATTAACAATTTACGAAATTATGAGATGTAAATTAATAAATTTACAAAATTATGGGACACAAAATAAAATTTTATCTTTTTTGAAATGTTTTTAAAAAAATGTGAAAGTTATGGGACACAATGTGAATTGTCACTTTATTGCTTTCCAGTTTATTTTTTACTATGGGTCGATTACTTCGATTCATTTTATGCACGATATATTTTTTTTTTTTATATGCAGTGACTTACGCGTAATAAAAAAACGCCAAAATAATTTATTGCAAAATGAATTCGAATAACCTTCTTATTGGGTGATATACTTTAGAAAAAAAAAACTTGTATGCACATGGTTCGCCGTTTAATAGTTAATCCGTTTCTTGATAAGCTTTCCATTTCTTAAAACAGTGTCTTAAGTTGTTCGTGTCTTAACCAACACTTAAGTAGCCAACTGCAAGCATATATATACGGTATTGTGATAAGTACGAGAAAATTAAGCATATATACTTTAGAATGAAAATTAAGCATTAAAAAAGGAGTAACCCGCGTAAATACCAAATAATCATGAAATTAATCTATAAACATCATTCAAATACGTGCATACATAGCCCTAAAACAAATACCAACATTTTCTAAATTATTACAAAATTAAATACAAAAAGCTAAATAAAAAGAAAATGAAAAGAAAAGCTTAGTCTGGATAGATCGATGATTGAGAATGGTTTTTTTTAAAGCTAATGCTTCAAGTGTGTGTTTGTGTCTGAGTTTTCTTCGTGATCAATAAAGGTGAATTTAGCACTTAAATCCCTAAAAAATGTAAAAAAAATTCTCATTTTTCTGTGTTGACTAGTTAACTCGGTTTGGAACGGGTTGCACAACTCGGTCGGGTCACATCGTGGATTGAATTTGTGAAGCTTCGAATTTTGGCCAAGTTAGGTGACCCACCCGGTAGAGTGAAGTTTGACCGAGTCAAGTGATTCGACCCGGCCATGACTCGGCCTATTTACGTGTGGATGCCACTTGAGCAGAAAACTAACCTTTCTTATGGGGCCAGCTGGCTGAGGTGACAACACAACTGTTTGCTTCACTCTTTCTTCAATTATTTAATCAAATGAATGGACATCAACAATTACTTTTTGGGAACAATTTCCACCTTAAATTGTTTATCGCTTCATTTTAGTCTCACGTGTTCAATTTTTTGTCGGCAAAAAAGAGATTTTATTGTGTAACGAGTACAAGGGATACTCGAACCCAATAGAAGATTTCATAGAATAACTAAGACATGTTATGCTCTAAAAATTCCAATTTTTTTTTAAAACACAAATTTTCTCCAAATTAATTAAATGTATTAGCTAAAATCATGGATGAAAATATTCGAAATTTTTTCAATATATCCATTTATCGTGGTTATCGATATCGATATAGAAAAAAAAATTATATTTTCACGATATTAGTAAAAAAATCGATAAATATCGGTTATGCAATAATAATATCGAAAAAATATTAAAAAATGTCGAAAAAAAATCGAGATATTTTAATTTTTTTTAAAGGGATCTGTAATAATGTCTGTTGTCTTATATTCTGAATTCATTCATCAAGTTCACATGTGCATGGTCTAGCATGTGCTGGTCACATCACCGGAATAAAAGAATAAAATTTAATTACATATGTTACGAAAATAAAAAGTTGGGTGACAAATTTAACTTTAATCTCGAGGGTGCAGGTGAAATTTGGCCACAAATTGCAACTTTTAAAAATTACGATTCTGAAAAAGTTACTGTCCTCATTTTACCAACTCAAATTACGGTACTTAAAAATATTTCCCCCTCAAATAAGTATCAATCATTGAAAACCAATTAAAAGCTACTCCCTCCGTTCCACAATAACTTTCACACTTTCCTTTTTTGGACGTCCCACAATAACTTTCACACCCTTAAAATGAAAAATTCTTTATAAACTCCACCCTCACAATATTCTCAATTTTACACAAATGCCTTAATATGGGACGGAGGGAGTATATTACTATAACAATAGTATTCTATTTCCAATTCAGGTATATATGCTAGCTTGCTTTAATAGTACTCCTTCCTTCGATCCCGTGATTATTTGCACACTTTTTCTTATTTGGACGTCTCAAAATTACTTGCACACTCTTAATATGAAAATACCCCATAAAATTAATACCCTCCCAACATCATTTTTGTTATGGTTTTTCTGGACCCGGATTATGGCCCTGGGTTCGTTCTTCCCAGGGACGGCTCCATTTGTTATGGTTTTTCTGGGACTGGACCCTTCCGTATCCCCCACACTTCCACACTTGGTATGATATTGTCCGCTACTAATCCATCCTTTTATAGCCACAATCCTTCAATGCCTTTCCGATGTGGGACATTTGTTTGACCTTTACTCAACAATTTTATTTTCAAAATTGCTACCATCTTTTTACATACATTTAACTTTACATCTCATCATATTCACTTACACCTCACCAAATCATCCAAAATACTCCTCCTTTATCTTACATCACCAATCACTAAATTCAATTTTCTTAAAAAACGTGCCGATCAAATCGTGTAAGTAATCCTGGGACGGAGGGAGTATTATTCTATATATATCCAATTTAATGATTAACATGTCAATTACACTTATAGTACGGAGTATTAACGTATTCTTATTCAGGCAAGTAAAATGATATTTCCAGAAGTACCCTGAATTAGTACAATTAAATTTGAAAAGTGACAAGAAAATTTGCGGATCAAACTAGGTCAAACCAATTTGACAAGAACAAGGAAAATATAAAAATTAGCTGGTAGATCTGTATTAATTTAAGGACAAATATATGTTACTATTATAAAGACATATATGTATTATTATAAAAACAGGTAACAATATTTAATTATCGTAACACACATTTTCTCTTATTGTAATACAAACTTAGAACTCAGTTTTTATGTTTGGGTTACGCAAATTTTATTAGAAGATCTATTTGGCTTGGTTTCAACCAGAATTCGACTCCCGAATTTTTTCGTCCCTTTCATAAATAGAAGAATATTGCATGTGTAATATTGCACATAAGTTTTTCTCCATTTATATTACATATGTTTAATTTTAATTTAGTCCATATATATTCAGATTATATCCTTAAATTGTCAGCTTAAAAAGTTATTGTCCTCGTTTTACCCACCCTAAATTACAGACCTTTAAAATATTTTTCCCGCAACCGCAAGTAAGTGATATCTATATAATTCCCAACAAATAAGTATCATAGAGCTATATTCTGTATAACAATTACTAATATATAGTCTTCTATTTCCAATTCAGGTATATATGTTAATTAGCTTGCTTTAATAGTATTATTCTATATATATCCAATTTAATGATTTAACAATATGCCTCATTTATAGTAAAATGGGATTCTCAGAAGAACATGAATCAGGGAAGAAACCCTACACAAATGGAGATTCAGGCAAGGTCGTTTTCCGCGGCGAAAGTCGCCAGTTGGCTGAGGTGACAACACAACTGTTTGCTTCAAGGAAGGGAAATAAACCAATTTAGTCCTATAACTTTCTACCTTTTTTGAAATGGTTCCAAAAAAATTTAATGTATCAATTTAGTCCCATTTTTTTGTAATTTATTTTATTTTGGTCCCAAAAAGTTAATGTACCAATTTAGTCTCAATTTTTCACAATTTATTTTGTTTTGGTCCCAAAAAAATGAAATGTAATTGTGAAAAATTGAAACTAAATTGATACATTTAATTTTTTTTGGGACTAAATTGGTATATTTAACTTTTTTGGGACCATTTCAAAACAAATTAGAAATAAATGAGACTAAATTGATACCTTTAACTTTTTTGGGACCATTTCAGAAAAGGTTAAAAGTTATGAGACTAAATTAACTAATACTCCATCCGTCCAATTTTATTATGCCCACTTCTCCGGGCACGGGTTTTGATGAATATTGATTAGTTTATTCATAAAGTAGATAAGTTGAGGGTATGATGGAGTATTATGGGGTCCATTTATAAATAAATGATTGTTTATGAATAAAGTGAATGGCAAAGTGGGTAAATAAGTGAGGGTACGAGGGTGGAGATAAATTACTATGAATATTATTGTTTCCAAAAAGAGTATAGGCATAATAAAATTGAACAATAAAAAAAGAAAAGTGGGAATAATGAAATTGGACGGAGGGAGTATTACGTTTGCTTCAATCTTTCTTCAATTAATTAATTCGTGGGCCTGAATCAAATGAATGGACAACAACAATTACTTTTTGGGAACAATTTCCACCTTTAATTGTTTATCGCTTCATTTTAGTCTCACGTGTTCAATTATTTCTGTCCGCAAAAAGAGATTTTATTGTGTAACGAGTAGGATACTCGAACCCAATAGAAGATTTCATAGAATAACTAGAACATGTTTTACTCTAAAAATTCCATTTTTTTTTAAAACACAAATTTTCTCCAAACTAAATGTATTAGCTAAAATCATGGACAAAAATATCAGAATATTTTTATGATATATCCATTTTTATGGTCACCGATATCGGTATTGGAAAAAAATGATACTTCCACGATATTAGTAAAAAAATTGAAAATATTGGTATGCAATAACAATATCGAGACTAATATTAATAAATATCGAAAGAATATTAAAAAATATGTCGATAAAGTTAAAAAAATATCATATGAAATAACATTATATGTTGGAGTATATTTTATATAAATTTATCACGGATGTAAATGTGTTTAAATTGTTTTGTAAAATTTATGTATTAAAGGTTTGTTATTAAATTTTTACAATTTTTAAAATTTATCGATATCGATATATTCATCGATATTTTCACAAATTTAAGGTCTCGATATTTTCATGAAATTCATGTAATTTTTGAATTACATTAAATACCCATCCCTTTTCCCCTCCCCAGTCCCCATGACTCGAACCCAGGATCTAAGGCCTAGATAGTGGTGCTCTAACCACTTGAACTATCCCACTTTATCATGAAATTCATGTAATTACAACTCAAATCACAAACAAAGCTTCAAAGTTTCTCAAAAGAGAGAGTACAAATGGAAGTTACAAGTAGATATTACAAAGAGAAACTACAAAGTAAAAAAATTTCTCCTCAACACATACAAACTAGTTTAGAATTCGCACACCAATCATGAAAAGTGAAAAAAGTAATACAAACTAGTCTATCCCATAATTTGACAGAGTGGAATAACTCAAGTGGTTAACTAGAGCACCACTATCTAGACCGTGAGATTTGAGTTCGATTATGTATATGTTTAATTATTTGATCCTTAAATTGTACGCCAGCTTACAAAGTTACTGTCCTCGTTTAGCCATCCCCAAATTATGGAACTTTAAAATAGTTTCCCGCAAGTAAGTGATATCTATATAATTTCCCGCAAATAAGTATCATTAAGCTATATTCAGTATAACATTAATACATAGTCTTCTATCTCCAATTCCAGGTATATATGCTAGCTTGTTTGATTAATACTCCTTTTTTTTTTTTAAATAAGTGTCACTTTATTATTTTAACTAATTTTAAAATAAGTGTCATTCTGATTTTTTTTTTTAATTTTAACTATTTTACCCTTATTCATTTACCATATATATTGTTCATAAATAAATTTCATAAATATTGTTTATATCAAAATTAATTTAATTTATGAATACTAGCTAAATTCTTGACCACATTCTTTATCAAACAAAATTTCAAATTCAAAGTTGGTTATAATTAATGAAGAGTAATATAGACCATACCTTATAATCTATAATTTGTTGAAAAAAGCTAAAATAACACTTATATATAGTATATTCTTATTAAGACAAGTAAAATGGAATTCCCAGAAGTTGGAGATATTGGAAGAGAAGAACATGAATGGGAAAGAAACCCTAGATTCAGACAAAGAATCCTCGTTTTCCGCGGCGAGAGATAGAACACATTTCATCTTATAACTACAACACAATCTACGATTTGAACATCAATCTTCTTGTTAGTATATACGGAGTATTATGTGGGTGGCATAAAACTTGTATTCATCAGATGTATTTTTAAATAATATTCTTTCTGTTTTATAATAACTTTCACACTTTTTTTTTTTCTGGACGTTTCACAATAACTTTCACACCCTTTAAAACGAAAAACCCTTTATAAACTACATTCCCACAATATATATACACAATTTTACACAAAATGGGAATATTACTTTTGACCCCTCACATACATACAAATCAACTTATTTATTTTATAAATAAAAGTTTACAAAATTACCCCTCAAAATCTATTCATCATTACACTTTCTTATGAAAGTTATTATGAAACGAAAAGGGTAGTTCCTCTTTCTTGTGATAAGCTTCCCATTTATTTAAAGCAAAACTTCCCATTTCTTAAATGGAAAGTTGTGTTACCACACCCCTTTAACAATTATTTATGTAGTTCAATTATAATGTTCCAATGCAAAGGAATATTAACAGTAATTCCTTCGCAATTTATGTATTTTAATTTTTCAGGTTATTATAAATTTATAATGTTCTTATTTTTCCAGCCACAGAGTATTTGTGGTCTATATTAGATCGTACCAACAACGGTAAACTTACCTATCTACATACTATGAATTCATTAATATACAATATACATTTATAAAATAAAAACTTACATACAATATATTGCACATGCAATATTAGTAATTAAATTTGCAAATCATATAGGTCAAACCAATCTGACAAAAATAAGGAAAATATAAAAATTGGCTCATAGGTCTGTATTAGTATAAGAACAAATATATGTTACTATTATAACGACAAATATATGTTAGTATAAGGATAAAAGTAAAATACATAAAAAAATAAATAAATTTGATCCTTAAATTGTATGTTTAATTTAATCGTGAGGTTTCGATTCGATTATGTATATATTTAATTTGATCTTTAAATTGTAGGTCAGCTTAAAAAGTTACTGTACTCATTTTGCCCACCCCAAATTTACGGACCACTAAAATATTCCCACCCCCCTAAGTAAGTTGATGTCTATATAATTCCCCGCAAATAAGTATCATTTATAAGCTATATTCTGTATAACAATAGGTATGTATATATGCTACTTGCTTAAAATAGTATATATTAACATGTCACATTTATAGTATTAATTAACTTTTTCTTATTCAGGCAAGTAAAATGGGATTCTCAGAAGAACATGAATGGGAGGAGAAGAAACCCTACACAAATGGAGATTCAGACAAGGAATCTTCATTTTCAGCGGCGACGAAAGTCGCCACTGTTCGACCTCTTCCTACTGACCCTGAGGGATTGTACATGCTCTCAAACCTGGACCAGGTTTTTCCTTACATCATTGAGATTATTATGACATACAAGAAAACTAGGTATGATAATGTTGAGGTTGATGATGTTTGTAAGATTTTGAAAGAATCCCTTGGAAAAGTGTTGGAGGAGTATTATCCGGTAGTAGGTAGGGTGAAAGTTGGCAGTGATGGAAAGATGGTGGTGGATTGCGATGGAGGAGAGGGCGGCGTGCCGTTTGGTGAGGCGTTTTCGGACGAGGAAATGGCGGTGGCCGTAGGCGACATTGCCATGGTTGATCGCAAGGTTGTAACAAAGCTTGTCTATCACAACCACTTGCCATATGAGACTATATTAGATGTACCACCTTTGGCAGTTCAGGTATATTCTAATCTTCTATTTCAAATAATTATCTCCGATTTACAATAAATGATGTTTTAGTTTTTTTTTTTTTAAATTAAAAAAGGTATGTATTGACAGGTTTGTCTTTAATTAATGAAGATAAATTAAAAATTATGAGTATTTTAATTTTTAAAGTTAAAAGGAGGGTAAAATTGAAAGAAATGCTGACAATTGTGTACAAGAATAGAATGTTAAAACATCATTTATTATAGAACGGAGAGGGTAGTGTTTTTACCTAGTACCCGATTGGGTTAAAATTCAATTTTGTCCTGTACCTTTGGATTTTTAGCGAATGGTTCCAAAATTTGTGGGATTTTTAATTTAGTCTAATAACTTACTAATTGATACAAATTTTGTTCTGCAAACAATTCCTGTGAGGCCAGTCTATACAAAGTGTAAAATTCTGACTTTAAACGGGACTTCCGCAATTGAACGATGAAATTGGTCCTTCGAATTAATCGGTCCTTATACCGAATACCGAGACTTAAAAAAAAAAAGGGACTAAATTTCAAATTTCAAAATTTTTGGACCATTTGGGGTAAATCCTTTACTTGTGGGACAAAATTGAAATCTATTATCTCGGATCTAGTCAAACAGATTTGGTACGAGTCGTGATTTTAGATAAAAATTTGTATGAGACCGTCTCACATAACTTTTTATGTGAGACGGGTTCCTTTTAACTCATATTTCAAATTTTTGGGTAGGATAACCCATTCTTTTTTCAAATTTTTTGTTGGTAAAAAAATGATAATATTTAATAAAAGTGACAATCACTTTTTACTTCAACACTATAACTTTTTGCTCAAACATTATCACTTTTTATATGAGGGTTAAGGGAGATCCGTCTCACGGATCTCACCGAAGACTAGTTCTATGTTATTTTTATGTATTAAATGAACATTAAGTGTTACTTTTAGCAATTGTAGGTTTTAATTTGAATTTTTATTGTCAAAATGAAGATAATCAGTATATTTTAAAATCACGAGTATTAAACTCAAAATTTTGAATTTATATTTTCTTTCGTGATATGAATAGTGGTTCATATGTTAATAGAATCTTGATTTTGTATGTTGAAAATAGGTGACAAGATTTAGGTGCGGAGGTATGATCCTAGGAGTGAGTTTCAATCATGTGATATTTGATGGGATAGGATTTACCGATTTCATGAAATCTTGGTCAGAAATTGCGAGAGGACTTCCTTTGTCCGTTAAGCCACATTTGGACAGGTCCATATTATCTTCGAGAAATTCTCCTAAAATCAAATTCCCTCATCCTGAGTTCGTGGAAGGGCCACTCACTCCTGTAATTATACCTAATCCACTTGTAGTAACCAAGTCATTTTGTTTCACCCAAAAAATGCTTTCCCGACTCAGAGAATTGGCTAAAATTAGCGAAAACAAGCCCGTTTCACAAGCTCCAACAAATTTTGAACTGATATCAGCACTGGCTTGGATATGTTACACCAAGGCCAAAAAAATGGGCCACGATGAGACGAGTCAATTAATCACCGCAGTCAATTGTCGCCACAAGTTACATCCCCCCGTGCCCAAAGGGTTCTTTGGGAATGGCATCGCATGGTCTTGTGTTCAGTCACGAGCACAAGACCTTGTGAGCCAACCCATGTCTGACGTGGTGGGAATCGTGCATGATGCCATCAAAGCAGTGACGGAGGACCACGTCAGATCAACGATTGACTTCTATGAAGTGACGAGAAAGCCCCTCAAGGTGGTCAACACAATTGTTATAACCAAGTGGACTAGGCTTCCATTTTATGAGATTGACTTTGGATGGGGAGCTGCATCGCAAGTTGCCCCAGGGGCAGTTATGGAAAATTTCATCATCTCCCATTCCCATGGAAAGGACAGCAAGGATGTGGTGATTTCACTGAGCTTGCCAGTTGATGTAATGGATATTTTCCAGGAGCTCATTGTTGAAACACATTAATGAAAAAATAAGATGGAAATAAGTAGTATTAATTATGCATGTATCAATATTGATTATATATGTTTTATTCGGATTCAGTGTGGTTTTGTAATAATTTGTTGGCTTGTTATTTCTTAATAAAATAATTCATGAAAAGTTTAGTCTTGGTAGATGATGAATAAAAAATTTCAAAGCTAATGCTCCAATCCTTGCTCCAAAATGTGAAGAAATGTATGAAGAACACCTTCAAGTATACGTGTGTTTGTGTCTGAGTTTTCTCGATAAGGTGTATTTATTTAGCACTTAAATCCTTGAAAAATGTATATTTTCTCATTTTTTTTCCGTGTTGACGAGTTAACTCGGTCGGGTCATATCCTGGATCGAGTGAATTTGTGAAGTTTCGAATTTTGGCCGAGTTAGGTGACCTGCCGGGTAGTGTAATTTAACTCGGTCCTAACAAAACCTATTTACATGAACTAGGAAATTTCAGGTTTTGACCAAATCAAGTAACCCGACCTGCCGTTCAAATCGACCCGGCCATGAACCGGCCTATTTACCTTTCTTATGGGGCCAGGGTGAGGTGACAACACAGCTGCAATAAGGACATGAACAATTCATTGTTGGGACCAAATATTTTTCACCTTTAATTGTGTATTGCTACGGCTTCATTTCCGTCTCACTCCTTTTATCGATTTAATAAAATAATTAAGCGCATTTTACTCTAAAAATTCCATTATTTTTTACAAAATAATAAAATAAATCTTTTCTTCAAATCAAATGTATTAGCTAAAATAAAGCAATAAAACGATATATCATGAAATTATAAGAAAATTAAGCTAAAAATATGCATGGAATCCATGTAATTACAACTCAAGTCGGAAACAAAGCTTCAAATTTTCTTAAATGAAAAGTTTTGTGTCCCCACACCTATAGTTCAATTTAATTACAACAATTGCCACCAAAAAAATAATATTTTCTCTATAATTGACCTTCTATCTGATCTTGTCACGTCTCAAAAAATCCACACTAAATATATATATAATACTACTATATTTTTAATTTGTCTCCAAACAAATAAAAAACTTATTAAGGGACACTAGGAGTACTATTTATTTCAACTAATTAAAATGTATTGATTTGTGTGTATATATATATATATACTAGTGTTATCACTTATGTACTTGGGGGTTGTATGTCGAATCATAATTAATTAATTTTTTTCAACCTTTTTCTTTTCTGAATATTGCATCTATCCCGTCAAAAAAAAAAAAAAAAAAATTGCATGTAGCTTTGATGTTTCTGTTTGGTCCCTGTGGAGACCAAATGAGGAGACCAGACCAGAAAAGATATTTGATGATGTTAGAGCTTTGATGCGCAGTTTAATTTATAACTACAAAAACTGTAATTCTTTTAATTTTCACGATTGGTGTGCGAATCCTTTACTAGTATGCTTGTAATGGGTGAACTTGAAGACCCCCATGTAATGTACGAACCGCTCCATTCGCTAGTACCTCTGGTACTCTGGTAATACAA
This sequence comes from Galeopsis tetrahit, assembly GCA_963675135.1. NCBI lineage: Eukaryota > Viridiplantae > Streptophyta > Magnoliopsida > Lamiales > Lamiaceae > Galeopsis > Galeopsis tetrahit. The sequence goes on from OY776128.1 coordinate 81,685,761, forward strand.
TCTTTTTCCTTCCAAAAAAAAAAAAAATTGCGGCATTTATTTCAAAAATTATAACGTTGTAATACAAAGGAATATTAACATTAATCCCTTCGCAATTTAAGTATTTTAATTTTTCAGGTTATTATAATTTTCTTATTTTTCCAGCATTTGTGGTCCAACTACAAGTTTAAACTGACCTATCTGTACTATGTCTTATATGCACTAACGTAGATTTAAATTACTTTCTTTTTTTAACATGGGCTTGTCACATAAGCTACTTCCATCGAAATAAAAGAATAAAATTTAAATACATGCATATGAGACTAATTTAAGAAAATAAAAAGTTGTGGGACAAATCTCGAGGTGCAGGTGAAATTTGGCCACAAATTGCGACTTTTAAAAGTTACTGTCCTCATTTTGCCACCCCAAGTTACAATACTTTAAAAACATTTTGATTTAGTCCCAAATCTATTTTTTTAGAATGATTGTCACGTAACTAGCTATTTGAATTTCTCAATTTTGATCACATGTCGCTGGAAATTAAAAAATTGAGGGTTTACGGCGACGTGGGACCAAAATTGAGCAATTCAAATAGTTTCGGACTAAAAAAAAAGTTAAACTTTAATCCCTTATATGTTGTATGCATATATGATGGTCCAAAAACCATATCCCAGCAATATATAATAGAAAATTTTGATCCTTCTGAATCAAGGAATGATATCATGATTTGCAACAATTTTGATGTTCCACCATATCTCAAAGTTTAAATGTATGACACGTGGACGAATTTTTTTTTTTTTTAACTCTCTCTCTCTCTCTATATATATATATATATATATATTGTGTGGTATGCACTCTCTCATATTCAGGCAAGGAAAATGGAATACTCAAATGTTGATGTTGCAAGAGAAGAACATGAATCCTTACCGTTTGGCGGTAAGGATTCACAACCACATACCTTATGAGACTATATTAGATGTGCCACCCCTTGGCAATTCAGGTGTTCGATCTTGTATTTCAAATATTAATTGTTTTTACCTTACACCCGATTGGGTTAAAATTCAATTTTGTCCCGGACTTTTGGGATTTTCAATTTAGTCTAATAATAACTTACTATTAAGAATTAATATACAAAAATTAATTCACAACCTCTCTACAGTTTAATGGTATCAGAGCCATCACGCCCACACGTCCTGAGTTCGATTCCTGCCGAAATAATCCAGCCCTCACTCCCGGCCCCTCCTCCCCCAAGGGTAAGATGTAATAATGGAGCCCACGAGTGAGGGGGAGTATTAGGAATCAATATACAATAATTAATTCCCAACCTCTCTACAAGTTCGAACTTTTAGATGAGACGAAATTCTTTCACTTACTAATTGACTGACTTTTGTCCTATTTTCACTAGAAACGACATATATGGTGCAAAATTTTTAAGGTGAAAACAAGATTAAAATCGGATAAATTGGTAAGTTAAAGGACTAAATTCAAAAACAAATCGGACCTTTCGCGGTAAATCCCTTAATTGTGGGAAAAATTGAAATTTAACTTGCACCTGCTGATTGGGTGATTCCCTATATCACTTTAATAAAACTTGATATATATCCCTTGAACCCGTCTCCGAACCCATCACATATATATAGCTAACATATATTATTTTTATGTATTAAATGAACATCAAGTGTTACTTTTTACACTTGTAGGTTTTAATTTGAATTTTTTATTGTCAAAATGAAGATAATTTGTATTTTACAAATAATTTTTATGTCTTGATTTAAATGTTGAAAATAGGTGACAAGATTTAGGTGCGGAGGTATGATCCTAGGAGTGAGTTTCAATCATGTGGTGTTTGATGGGATAGGATTTGCGGATTTCATGAAATCTTGGTCTGAAATTGTGAGAGGACTTCCTTTGTCAATTAAGCCACATTTGGACAGATCCATATTATTTCCGAGAAATTCTCCTAAAATCAAATTCCCCCATCCCGAGTTCTTGGAAGGGCCACTCACTCCTATACTTATACCTAATCCACTTGTAGTAACCAAGTCATTTTGCTTCACTGAAGCAATGATTTCCCGACTTAGAGAACAGAACAATGACAACGAAAAGGAGCCCGTTTCACGAGCTCCCACGACATTTGAATTGATATCGGCACTGGCTTGGATATGTTGCACCAAGGCCAAGAAAGTGGGCCCCGAAGAGACGAGCCAATTTGTCACCGCAGTTGATGGCCGCCATAAGTTACATCCCCCCATGCCCAAAGGGTACTTTGGGAATGGCATCGCATGGTCTTGTGCTCAGTCTCGAGCACAAGACCTTGCGAGCCAACCCTTGTCTTATGCAGTGAGAATCGTGCGTGAAGCCATCAAAACAGCGACAGAGGACCACGTCAGATCAACGATTGACTTCCATGAAATGACGAGAAAGCCCGTCAGGGTGGTCAACACAATGATTATAACCAAGTGGAGTAGGCTTCCATTTTATGAGATTGACTTTGGATATGTTGCACCAAGGCCAAGAAAGTGGGCCCCGAAGAGACGAGCCAATTTGTCACCACAGTTGATGGCCGCCATAAGTTACATCCCCCATGCCCAAAGGGTACTTTGGGAATGGCATCGCATGGTCTTGTGCTCAGTCTCGAGCACAAGACCTTGCGAGCCAACCCTTGTCTTATGCAGTGAGAATCGTGCGTGAAGCCATCAAAACAGCGACAGAGGACCACGTCAGATCAACGATTGACTTCCATGAAATGACGAGAAAGCCCGTCAGGGTGGTCAACACAATGATTATAACCAAGTGGAGTAGGCTTCCATTTTATGAGATTGACTTTGGATGGGGAGTTGCATCGCAGGTCGCCCCGGGGGCAATTTTGGAAAATTTCATCATCTTCCATTCCCATGAAAAGGACAGCAAGAATGTGGTGATTTCACTGAGCTTGCCAGTTGATGCAATGGATATTTTCCAGGAGCTCATTATTGAATCACATTAATGAAAAGATAAAGTGGAAATAAATATCATGCATATATGTCTTGAAAGGGTGTTATTTGAGATCATGGTTGAATAACTTGAATGATTGGATTTCTAATCCTTTGGTGAGTTTGTAATATGAGATTTTTCATGTGTCTTTGCTACTGTTTTTCTTTCCTAAAATCGTGCTTGTATTGTGTCGATGTAACTCGAGTTGGAGTAACCCTTGTACAGTTGTACTCCTTTAATTTTATCATTTTCACGGTTGTTTAAAAAAAGGGGTAAAATGGTCTTACAGACAAGTTAATAAATTTTCTACGGAATTATTGGTCGTCGCAATTTTACATAGGATTTTGCGACGGAAATTTAATTAATTCATATAATTTTTTTTTTTATTGATGACTACTAAAACAAACATGCACACACACTAGTTGTCATTTTATTGAGAAATAACAAGCAATTCCAGCTAGCAGGAAATTAAATAATTTAGCCAACATTTGAATTAATCAAAAAAAAAAACTTAGTATTAAGTTTGATGGATGATACTTAATCAACCACCAAATCAATGAGGTCCTGGAAAATCTCCATTGCATCAAGTTATCAACGACATGCAAGTTCAATGAAACCGGCCACTTGCTCTTCGCTGTCTTTTGCGTGGGAAAAGGACGATGACCAGATTATCTAAGGCCGCCCCCGGGAAAATGGTTGGCTCGTAAGGTCTCGCGCTCTGGATTGATCGACCACAAGACCATATGATGTCGTTCCAAATATGTAAAGGGGAGATTTTTTTTTATATACTCCGTATATATTTACATCTCACACCTTTCATCTTTTTTAAAAAACGTTCTAAAAAAAAAAAAAAATTTAATTTAATTTTTTTATATATATATACGTCCTTTTTCTTCATTAGGAAAGACTTGTAATATTTTTTTAATCCACATGACCATTGTTTTTCCACGCTATACAAGTCGAGTTTATTCATGCTACAACTTCTGTCGGTTTTTCATAATTTTTACGCGCAAGATAAAAGTGTGAGTGAAGCGATGTCGTATTTGGATGTAAATTAAGTAATTTACAAAATTATGGGACGTAAATTATTTTTTATCTTACTTGGGACGTTTTTAAAAAAAATGAAAGTTACGAGACGTAAATAATTTTCTTTACTCGGAAATGGGAGGGTTTAACTTGTGTAAGAATTTTCCAAGCTAGCCTGGCCTCCTGTTGTTGGAGGTTAATTTGCACTGGGTGTTCTCAATAGGTCCGTGTGTACATATAACCGTGCCCTCTCAAAATAGCTTGCTATTTTGGGTCTCAAACGGCCTAAATGGGGCCCAAGTTAAATCGCCCAAACTTATTGAAATGGGCTGCTGGCCGTAATGTTAATTAGGCCCAATTCTTTATAAGTGAATCGGTCAAAATTATATCTAAGCTCAAATATACATTTTGTACAAATTTTCAATTCTTACTAATCTCGGAATCTCCAAAACAATTAAACAGATATAACAAATTGCTTCTAACAAAAAAAAATAAAGGAATTTCATGGAATTACTTAACTAATCACAAAATCGTTTTTTAAATTAGGTGAATCATTTGATCTTGTAAAAAATCAACAATCATTTCTTAGTCGAGATGCGCATCCAAACTTCATCAAAACGAGAAGAGCATAAGATAATTATAATAAATCTACCACTTTCGGCAACAGAGCAGTGAATTTCCTTTCCTCATTTGTGTACGTATTTTCTTGTTTTTTATTTTCTCTTTATAACTTGGGCCGATTATAGTGGAAGAAGAGAAAATTTTGAAAAGATTAAAAGAAGAAGATGAACGAATGAAATAAGAAATTGTTAGACATAATTATAATTATTATAAACATTAATTTAGGGACATCATGAAAAGTTAGAAGAAGATACATGTAAGAAGAGTTTTGAGAATTACTTTTTATTTATGATATAGCATTTTGTTATTATATATAGATATTAACAAGATTCATTTTTAATCGTTTTTATTTTTACGATGTTACCATTAATTAACAAAATAAATTATAGAAGTAGTTACGAGTAATCATGGAGATTATAGTTAAATTAAAGTACAAAATTTACAGCTGGAATAGCTCAGTTGGTTAGAGCGTGTGGCTGTTAACCACAAGGTCGGAGGTTCGACCCCTCCTTCTAGCGAATCTAATTTATTTTTTTAATTTTTTTGTGCATCAACACCAACAAAAGATTAATTTTTTTTGTGCATCAACACCAACAAAAGATTAAGACGTCGTACAAACTATGCCCCTTTTAGCGAATTAATTTTTTTTATGCATCAAACACCAACAAAAGAATGACGTTGTATAAACTACAAACTATGCCTCTTTTAGCGAATTAATTTTTTTTATGCATCAAACACCGACGAAAGAATGACGTTGTATAAACTTTTAGCGAATTAATTTTTTTTATGCATCAAACACCAACAAAAGAATTAGACGTTGTATAAACTATGTCCTATCATGCATTATAATTATGTGATAACGTACAACACTACATACATTTAATTTGCTCACTAGTCAAGACACTAATTAAGTATTGGAGTATTAAGCAATACAATATTGATAAAAACCGATGATGATTATGCATAACTTAGATGATAAACACATTCAATAAAATATAGTTCAACCAATTAAACTCTAAATCGAAATTTTTCGTAAGATCAAAATAAATACTTTCTATATTAATTTAATATTGGAATATTGGATCAAAATGAATACTTTCTAAATACTTTATATAATTAATATCTTCAATTATAAATTAATATATTAACATATCACCTAGTTGTAATTATATATATAGTCAAAAAATATTAAAAAAAGACATTGTGATAATATTAAAAAAAGACTTTGCAAATAGTCTCGCAACTCTACTCGCGAGTTCATAAAAGGTTCTGTAACCTTTTACTTTTACTTTTTCAATTTTGATCATGTTCAATTTTACTGACTAGTGAAAAAAAAAATACTTGTATGCATCATGTTCACAGTGCAATAGTTAATTCGTCTCTTGATAACGAGTGTCTTAAGTTGTTCTTCGTGTCTTAACCAACACTTAAATTATCGTTAAGTCTACTGTAATGCGATAAGTATATGAGTCAATTCCGCAGAAAGGAGGTTATGATGTGTAAAAATATTGTTAGTTGATCGAGTTCTAAATAGACACGACAATCGAAATTTGAAGGGAATAGTTACCACAACTAATCTTTTAATAACGATTAATACAAGTTAATTACCGCAAGTGAACAATTAAAGAACAATTAAAAATACGTATTAAACTACTTAAGAAAAGATAGGTTCCAATACATATGCACCACTACGAGTCAATTTAATTCGGTCTTTGACTAAAATTATTTACGTGAACTTTGAAATTTCAGATTTTGACCGAGTCAAGTAACCCGACCTGCAGTTCAAATTGACCCGGCCATGACCCAGCCTATTTACGTTGCCTTTTGGCTGAAAACTAGCCTTTCTTATGGGCCCAGGCTGAGGTGACAACACAGCTGCAATTGCTTTTATGTGTAAGGTGCGGTGGCTCAATTAAATAAATGGACATGAACAATTCATTGAATTGGGACCAAATAATTGTTTATCGTTACTATATCATTTTCGACTCAATCTTTCAATTGATTTCATAGACTAATTAAGATGGAAAGTTTTATGTTCCGACACCATTTAGCAATTACTCCCTCCGTCCCATAACTGTTTATACACTTATTTTATTTGTCCGTCCCACAATTGTTTGCACACCCATAAAAGAAAACTGTCTCATAAATCCCACCCTCACAATATTCACATATTTACACAAAATTCAATTACTTTTACCCTATTTCCAATCACCTTTTTACTTTATTAATACAACTTTACAAAATTACCCCTCAACACTCAACTCATTACACTTTTTTCTTAAAAAGTGTGCTCATTTTGTGGTGCAAACACTTATAAGACAGAGGGATTATCTCTGTATTGATTTGCAAATAGTATTTTTTTTTTTTTGAAATCTCGAGTATTCGGTCCAAGGATCGACTAATCCCGGGAAATAATATCTTTCTCTTAATAAGCCCTTTTTAACCATTATCTCTATATATAGTTCAATTTATAAGTTTCATATTGAGGCATTTGTGTCCTTTTGGGGACCTCCAATAAAATTGGAACGATTCAAAAAAGATTAGCATGACCCCTGCGCAAAGATAAATTGAGTATTGAGATATTTGTTTCAATTATAATGTTCAAATACAAAGGAATATCAACATTAATATTATAATATTCTTATTTTTCCAGCCAGAGTATTTGTGGTCTTAATTATTCCATCGTACCAATAACAACGTTAAACTTATCTATATATACAAAAACTTATGTCTTATGTCTTCAATTATCAACATCGATCTCTGAACTTCACGTGCGGTGTCATAAGCTAAAGGTCATTTATATGACAAAAACTTATACTCCCTCCGTTCCAGAATAACGTAACTTTTGAACACGCAATTAATTAAAAAAGTGTAATAATGAGTAGAGTTTTGAGGGATCGATAATTATGTAAACCTTTATGTATAAAGACAAATATGTGTTACTATAAGAACAAATAACAATATTTACCGTAACACACCTTTTCTATTATAGTAATACATATCGACTTGGAAGTAAGTTTTTATGTTTTCTTTACGCAAATTTTGTTAGAAGAATGTGTAATATTGCATATAAGTTCTTCTCCATTTATATTACATTTGTCGTATATATGTGTGCGCGTGGGTACAGCCTTAAATTACCTCAAGTTGTGACGTCAGCTTGAAAAGTTACTGTCCTCATTTTGTCATCCCCAAATTACGGAACTTAAAAATATATTTAATTTTCCCCTCAAATAAGTCATGATATCTATATAAGTATCAAGCATTGAAAATCAATTAAAAGCTACTATATTCTATATAACAATATATATAGTCTTGTATCTCCAATTCCAGGTATATATTAGCTTGCTTTAATAGTATTATTCTATTTATATCCAATTTACTGATTTAACATGTCACATTTATAGTATTAATTAACTTTTTCTTATTCAGGCAAGTAAAATGGAATTCTCAGAAGTTGGAGATATTGGAAGAGGAGAACATGAATCAGGGAAGAAATCCTCGTTTTCTGCGGCGAAAATCGACATCGTTCGACCTCTTCCAACTGACCCTAAGGGATTGTACATGCTCTCAAACCTGGATCAGATTGTTCCTTACATCATTGAGGTTATTATGACTTACAAGAAAACTAGGTACGTATGATAATATTGATGTATGTAAGATTTTGAAAGAGTCCCTTGGAAAAGTGTTGGAGGAGTATTATCCCTTATTAGGTAGGGTGAAAGTGGGGAGTGATGGAAAGATGGTGGTGGATTGCGACGAAGGAGAGGGTGGCGTGCCGTTTGGTGAGGCTTTTCTAGACGAGGAAATGGTGGTGGCCGTAGGCGACATCCCCTTGATTGATCGGAATGTTGCAAGAAAGCTTGTGTATCATAACAACATACCATATGTGACTATATTAGATGTACCACCCTTGGCAATTCAGGTATTCAATCCGTTCTACAATAAATGATGTTTTTAATCGAAGGGAGTAGTGTTTTTACCTAGCACCCGATTGGGTTAAAATTCAATTTTGTCCCACAACTTTGGATTTTTCCACAAATGGTCCAACATTTTTGGAATTTTCAATTTAGTCTAATAACTTACTAATTGATCCGACTTTTGTCCTATTTTCACTGAAAATTCAGAAACAACGTATGGTGCAAAAAAAATTAAGACCCTGTAACGCTGTTTCTGATTTTTTTGGTGAAAACGAGATCAAAATCAGACAAATTGGTAATTAAGGGACTAAATTTCAAAAAAATCGGATCTGGTCAAATAGATTTGGTACGAGTCTTGGTTTTAATAAAACCTCACCATGAACCGGTTCGATTTGCGTGTTCCACTGGAATTTCACCCTATTGATTTTTTAACGTGTTGCCCCCAATATTATAGGATGTTCATTTAAATGTCTTTGAACTTATTTTATACTCCTTCCGTCTTATTTTAAATTCATCATTTGTAAAAAATGGACGTTTATATCTTATTTTTTATATTTTGTCATTAAACCATTTAAACCCTTATAATTCATATTAAAAAATATGATAATGAAAATTACAAGTATGTCATTAAGCCATCTAAACCTTATTTTTCATATTTTGTCGCTTATTTTTCATATTTTGTCGGAATATTTACAACTCACACATTTATTTGCATACATCTTAAAATATTCATGCATATATTTATTTGTATCGTAAATATCTGGTTCATTTACACATTTATCGTACCCCCAAATTCAAAATTTTGGGTCCGCCACTATCAATCATCCATATAGTGGAATAAGATGTGGAACACCAAAATTTGAACGACTGATCATAAACCCATATCTTAATAGAATCTTGATTTGTATGTTGAAAATAGGTGACAAGATACAAGTGTGGAGGTATGATCCTAGGAGTGAGATTCAATCATGTAATATTTGATGGGATGGGATTTGCCGATTTCATGAAATCTTGGTCTGAAATTGCGAGAGGACTTCCCTTGTCAATTAAGCCACATTTGGAGAGATCCATATTATCTCCGAGAAATCCTCCTAAAATCAAATTTCCCCATCCCGAGTTCTCGGAAGGGCCACTCCTAGTCACCAAGTCATTTTGCTTCACCCAAACAATGGTTTCCCGACTCAGAGAATTAGCTAAAAATAGCAAAAACGAGTCCGTTTCACGAGCTCCAACGAATTTTGAACTGATATCAGCATTGGCTTGGATATGTTGCACCAAGGCCAAGAAAACGGACCTTGAAGAGACGAGTCAAATCTGTTGTCCAATTGATGGTCGCCACAAGTTACAACCTCCTATGCCAAAAGGGTACTTTGGGAATTGCCTCACATGGCCTTGTGCTCGGTCCAGAGCACGAGATCTTGTGAGTCAACCCTTGTCTTATGCTGTGGGAATCGTGTGTGATGCCATCAAAGCAGCGTCGACGACGGAAGACCACGTCAGATCAACGATAGTCTTCCATGAAGTGACAAGAAAGCCCCTCGGGATGGTCAACACAGTGTATATCACCAAGTGGAGTAGGCTTCCATGTCATGAGGTTGATTTTGGATGGGGAGTTGCATCGCAGGTCGCCCTGATTTGTGGTGAGATTGCATGAATTTATAGTGTGAATATGCTTGAATTGTCGTATTAAGAGTGCAAAAGTTATGTAAAAATAGTTTGTTTATCGAATTATTGATACATGATTGTTTTGCATTGTTTTTAGGGAAAAAACGATGAGTTTTGAAGCAAATCACACGAAGGAATCAAACTGATGAAAATGTCAGATGAAAGAAGATGAAGAGAGAGTGCATATGCAAGAAGAATCGAGCTGATCGGAGCCACGGATTGGAATTGGTGCACAAAAGAATAAGGACGAGGCAATTCGGCCGAGCTACACAATTCGGCCGAGTGCGAATTGAGTCCAGAATCTGGAAGATTGGACAAATCGGCCGAGCTCCACAACTCGGCCGAGTGAAATATTGAGTCCAGAATCTGGAAGTCCAGCAGCTCGACCGAGCTACTCTATCCGGCCGAGTGGGGAAGGTGCACAACTCGGCCGAATCCCACAACTCGGCCGAATGGAAGGATGAATGCAGAATCTGGAAGTCGGGGTGATCCGGCCGAGCTGTACAATCCGGCCGAGTGAACTGAAAAGTCTAAGGAATTTGTTAAGGCGTGATTCGGCCGAGCTACGCAATCCGGCCGAGTGGAATTTCATTCCAGAATCTGGAATGATTAGTGATCCGGCCGAGCTACGCAATCCGACCGAGTTGCCTGAAAAAGGGGAAAGGCATTCTACGGCCCGACTCGGCCGAGCTACAACATTCGGTCGAGTTGCTGAGTGAACAAAATGGCAAAACACGTTTTTGGAAGTGCCCGACTCGGCCGAGCTACTCGATTCGGCCGTGTAACCTCTTATTTTCGCCTAAAATCGTGTTTCTACCTTAGGGCACATGCCAAACACTTTTGGAGGAGTATATAAGGCCCAAAGTTCGTTTTTGAAAGGGATTCCACACATTGAGAGGACTCTACACATAGTTACACATAGTGATAGGTTTTTGATATAGTTTTCTTCTAGTTTTCCATGGATTAGCTTAGAATTTAGTTAATTTGGTGTTTTCAATCAAGGATTGTAAGTGGGCTTTGCTTATTCCATCATATTGTAGCTACAATTTCATGATCAAGGTGATATTACTCTACTTTACAATTCAATTTGGTATTTTGTTAAATTCTCATTTCTATTGCTATTTCACCATGAGTTTGATGTCATTTGTGATAATAGCCATGGGATTCTCTTTTAGAACCATGGGCTAATCTCCTATTGCCTTGGGTGTGGATGTTTTGATGAGAATTTAGTGTAATTGTGAAGTAATTGCATGATTAACTTAGGATTTAGGTGTTAATGTTTCTAGAGTTGTATTGTGATTGATTCATTTGGTTGATCAACCCTATTAGCGAGCATGTTCGATTGTGTTTATTGCAACGAGAGTTGGGTAGCATGATTGGGAGTGTGAGTGTGAGCTTTGGTCAATTGAATAGAAGTTAATTAGTAATTAGCTCACCCGAGAGGGGTGTTAATGGCTAGATCGACAACCTTAGACACTAAACGAGTAGAGGTCGTCTAGGAGTTTGGTGAGAGGGCGTTTCATAAGCATTAGTAACCGTGTTGAAAGTGCTTATGAAACACTATCTTAGGGAATTATGGTATTTGGTTAGATCCTATAATTGCTAATCAATGCACGATGTTTACCTATGCCTTTCGAGGGGGTTTGCACACTTATGTGATAGCCTTTAGCTTGACCCAAATTTGTAGCAAAATCATGTAATTGGTTCACTAGTTCACTTAATTGCTCACAAAACGGAAACACCCGAGGCAATACACTTTTCTTGCACTTTCCAAAAGAATGTTAGATAGCTTATTATTTCTTGTCACTAGTTCTAATTACTTTAGTGAATCTAGCTTAATATTCTTGTGCTTATTCCCGAAAATCCAAACAACATCATTTAGTTACTACAATAGCATGATAACTTGCAACTTTAGAGACTCATTTTCACTCAATTAAGTCCTTGGAACGAAAATATACTTGGGAAAACTTATCCAAAAATACGAACAAGTCACGCCCCGGGGGCAATTTTGGAAAATCTCATCGTCTTCCATTCCCATGAAAAGGACAACAAGAATGTGGTGATTTCACTGAGCTTGCCGGTTGATGCAATGGATATTTTCCAGGAGCTCATTATTGATTATATGTTTTATTTGGATTAAGTGGTTTTGTAATTTATTGTATTGCAATAATTCCTTGTTATTTCTTAATAAAATGAGGATTGCGTTTGATATCATTGAAGTCAAGGCCTCCACTGCAATGAGAAAAACAAGGGCGATAAAGGGTCGTCTTGTCTTAGCCCACGTTCAAGCTTGAACTCCTCAGTAGGACTCCCGTTAACAAGAATGGAAGCAGTTTCCGAGGTAACACATTTTCCATTATCCATTCCACTGAATCAAAGGCGAAATCAATTTCGATTTCATTGAGTGCTTTATCGTACAAAATAAATAAATTTACGACTATATCCAATTTTACTGTTGCTTTTGTCCAACTCACTGAAATTACAGAGCAAACTCTGTTTTTCTTTTTTTCATTTAAAGATTTTGATTCACTTAAGATAAGAAATCTATTTGTTGACACATTATCTACTCAAAATACAAAATTTATCACCAATTATAAATTTCTTACAGCCATAATACAAACATTTTAATGTCACATCAACAACAAAATTCTTCATGGAAATTAAGCAGGCGGCAGACTTGACTATAAATATTTTCCACAAACTTGCAGCGTATAGATTGGTTAATTTTAATAATTTAATTTGGTGTTAATTATAATCCTTTCACCGGAATATTATTCCACAAACTCCAGACTCTTGATGACGAAACTTGAGCTGCGTTGTCCAGATAAGACTTTCGATGAAGTTAGATCTATGATGTGGAGTATATTATACCATCACCAAGTATGTACCTCTTCGTTCCAAAATGAAAAGCTTATAGACGGACAAAGAGAGTACCATTTTTCTGTTCCAAAAAAATTTAAGTTATACTATTATTAATTGTGTTGATTGAATTTGTATGAAACTAAAATCGCTACCTTAAGGTGCATCATACAAAATAAATAAATTTTAGTCACTGAAAGTACAGAGGAAGCTCTGTTTTTCCATTTTCATTTAAAGAATTTGATTAACTTAAAGATAAGAAATCTGTTTGTCTGTCTACTCAAAAATAGACTCTCCATAGAAAAATTTATCACCAATTATAAATTTTGTGGCCCAAATTTCTTACAGCCATACAAACATTTTTAAAGTCACATCAATAGTGTGAATATTCAAAAACTAAATTAAATTCTTGACTTGACTATATATATTTTCCACAAACTTAATTGAGAGTATAGATTGGTTCGATCATTTGATAATTTTGGTATTAATTATAATCCTTTCTCCGGAATATTCAAAAAAAATTAATTTGGGTGGAATTTTTTTTTTTTGTACGACCGGAAGGTTGTCTACAATATCAAAACTCTTCGTCTTGTCTAGTCCGTTCTATTGTTACTTTCACTTTCCAAATCTTATTCTCTCGGAATGTACGTCGTTTTTGGTAGATGAGTCACTTATAATTTGCGAATTCGTACTTTTTAGTCGATTTCTAGTCATCGTGCCCTATACCAGACTTTTGCGTCGTCCAATCAATTATTTTGCTACCTTCAATTTCTCAATCCAATTTACCCCAACTCCGAAAAAAAAAATCCTGAAAGAATCATTGTTCAATTTATAATATTAAGTTCTTACTTGTATATCCTCTGTTATTTTTAATTTATAATATTAATAATTTATTATTAGAAACGGTAAATAATTAATTTCAGGGACAAATTAGTCATCCTGCTTTTGGAATTTGTTTTCATAAAGATAAGTTGACTTGACTTAGAGTCTCTCAACACAGAAACATGCAATGCCTCTGGTCTATAAATAGATTAAGCTGATAACTAATAATATATTCACAATCATATTTCTTTTTTCTCTTTTGCCAAAAGAAAAAGAAAGAAAAATGGGATCGACCTCGTGCTTATCACGCTACAATAGACGTTGTACATTTGCGGTTGTTTATTTAGTGTTGCATAATACGTGTATCACAGCGTTGCTATGAATTATGTGCCGAATTGGTGGGAAGGTGTTTTTTATTTATTCTTCTAATTTGTTTAAAAAATTGGGTGACAGGTGTCTTACTTATTTTTGGAGGGATCGTCGGTTAGGTGATTCAAAACTGTGCAACTCTTTCCCTAGATTGTATTCTATTTGTGCAAATAAAGAGTCTAAGGCCGTTACTCATCCAAAACGCGCTTATGGAGGTCAAGCAGCTCGAGTCCCACTCCAGACTCTTGATGACGAAACTCGAGTTGTGTTGTCCAGAGAAGACTTTTGATGAAGTTAGAGCTATGATGTGGAGTATACTATACGTACCACCACCAAGCATGTACCTCTTTGTTCCAAAATGGAAAGTTTATACTATTGTACTAATTGTTAATTGTTGATTGAATTTGTATGAAACTAAAATCGCTACCTTTAGATCTTAACACTTTACCCAGTTGCCATGGAATCCACAGGTGCATCATACAAAATAAATAAAATTTTCATTTTTCATTTAAAGAATTTGATTCACTTAAGATAATAAATCTGTTTGTCGACACACTTGTCTACTCAAAATAGACTCTCCACAGAAAAATTTATCACTCATTATAAATATTGTGGTCCAAATTTCATACAGCCATACAAACATTTTTAAAGTCACATCAATAGTGTGAATATTCAACAACAAAATTAAATTCTTGACTTGACTATAAATGTTTAAGTTATTACTTGTATACTATATATCCTCTGTTCTTTTTAATTTTATAATTTTAATAATTTATTATTAATAATTTCAGGGACAAATTAGTCATCCTGCTTTTGGAATTTGTTTTGGTAAAGATAAGTTGACTTGACTTGACTTGACTTGGAGTCTTTCAGCACCACAAACATGCAATGTCTCTGGTCTATAAATAGATAAAGCTGATAACTAATAATATATTCACAATCATATTTCTTTTTTCTCTTTTGCCAAAAAAGAAAGGAAAAATGGGTTTTATTGAGAAAGAAATTAGTATAAAGTTATTTCCATTAATAATAATGGTGGTTGCAGTTGTTTGTGCAGGAGAAGCAATCAACGGCTCCAATTTCTCAGCTGGGAGTATTCCGCCACAAGGTATATATAACAACTTTCCCGAAACCTTCACTTATTTTTTACACATTGATTAATTGTCAACGTAAAAAGAGATATTGTGTGTTGTCAAAAAAAGAAATAAGTAATTTTCGGTAGGATGCCCAAAATGAGTTCAAAACGAAAGGATGTCGGAGACTGGGAGGGAGTATTTATAAAACGTGTAATTAAATTTCTTGTTTCTGTTTTGCAATATGCATATACTAATGTTGGTTTTGTGCAGGAAAAAGAATTAGGTGCATAGAGAGGGAGAGAGAAGCCCTTCTCACCATCAAACAAAGCCTTATAGACGACGAGATCTCTCTCTCGTCGTGGGGAAGCGAAGACGGCAAAAAAGAATGTTGCTCCTGGGATGGTGTTGAGTGTAGCAACACCACTGGTCACGTGACTGGTCTCGATTTTCATGACTTAAGAGGTGAGATCAGTTCTGCCCTACTTGAGTTGCATCATTTGAATGAGATCAGTTTTTATAATTTTGGAGGGAATAGAATTCCAGAATTCATTGGTTCCATAAAAAGCTTACAACACCTGGAACTCACCTACTCTAATTTCTCCGGGATTATTCCTCCTCAGTTGGGTAACCTTACCAACTTGCGCACTCTTAATCTCCGGGATAACCACCTTTGGTCTGACAACCTCGATTGGCTTCCTCGTCTCTCATTCTTAACTCAACTTGACTTGAGTTATTCCAAAATAAGTGATCCCAAGTGGCTACAACATGTACTGCAGCTTCCTTCTCTGCAGGAATTGTCCTTGATTGAATGCGCACTTACTGATGTCACGCCATCTCCAAACCACTTTGTTAACTCTTCTTCTACGTCTCTTTCTATCCTTGATTTGCATGATAATGGACTCACTTCTTCCACCTTTCAATGGTTATTCAACATTAGTACGACGAGTCTTGTTCAAATTCACATGTCGGGTAATGAGTTAAATGGCCCAATTCCAGATGACTTTGGAAAATTAATTCATCTCAAAACTCTGGATCTTTCTTATAACATGCTTGAAGGTGGAATTCCAAAATCATTTGGAAATTTAATTCATCTCAAGTATCTTTATCTTTCCCATAACATGCTTAAAGGTGGAATTCCAAAATCATTTGGAAATTTAACTCATTTGGAACAATTGTCCCTGTCTTGGAATCCCTTAGGAGAGACGCTTGAGGAATTATTTGGGAATCTATCTTGCAAAGTAATGGGGAGACTAGGCTTATCAAATAATCAACTTACAGGTTCTCTGCCAGATCTGAGTAAATGTGCTCAATTAACATATTTGAATCTCGGAGAAAATAAACTTACAGGGTCCGTGCCTGCAAATATTGGCCAGCTTTCCAATCTTGAATATTTGCGTCTCCCTCGTAATTCTTTTCATGGCACAATCTCCGATGCTCACTTTGCCAAACTACGACACTTAGATACCTTGGATTTATCGTTCAATTCGTTGACCCTTAACTTCAGTCCAAATTGGATTTTCCCCTCTCAATTGTCCTTTATAAATTTAGCAAGTTGCATAACAGGTCCGTCTTTCCCAACATGGCTTCAGAGCCAAAGAAAATTGGGCGCTCTAGATCTTTCTAGTAATGGTATATCAGATAAAGTGCCTGAATGGTTTTGGAACTTGTCTCAATCAGGATTTTTTGAAATGAATATCTCTCATAATCAGATAAGTGGCACCATTCCCGATTTATCTTTCCGTTACTTTAGTATAATAGATATTAGTTCTAATAAGTTTTCAGGCCCTTTACCATTACTCAATCCCGAAACTGCAGTAGTTCAGTTTAGCCAAAATAGTTTTTCAGGATCAAACATTTCGTCGTCTATCTGTACATTTCCCTTTAGTAATCTATTCTTGTTTGATATCTCCAATAATCAATTGTCGGGAGCAATTCCCAACTGTTGGGAGAATATGACAAGCTTAGTGGTTCTCAATATGAACAATAATAATCTTTCTTCTGAAATTCCACAATCTCTGGGCTATTTACGAAACCTCCAATCCTTGCACTTGGGTCGCAATAATCTCTTTGGTGAATTGCCTTCAACTTTGAAGAATTGTCGAGCTCTACAATTGATAGACGTTGGAGGAAACAAATTGAGCGGAAATATCGCACCATGGATACGTGAAGAATATGCGAATTTGACGTATCTTAGCTTACGTGGAAATCGATTTTATGGTGGTATTCCGCAGGAAATATGCAAGCTTTCTCAGATTCAAATGTTGGATCTTTCTAGAAACAACATTTCAGGAAAAATTCCTCAATGCTTCAATAATTTTACTTCACTGGTTGATAAGAATAGTACAATTGCCGCCACAATTCGTATTGCTATTTGTTACAGCAACTTCATTGACTACACATTAGTTCAGTGGAAAGGTGTTGAAGCAGAGTACAAAAATACTTTGGGACTTCTAAAGCTCATCGATCTTTCAAGCAATAAATTGGTTGGCAGCATTCCCAAGGCGTTTTCCAATTTGACAGGGCTTATTTCTTTGAACCTGTCAAGAAATAATCTAACAGGAAACATGGATCCAAATATTGGTAAAATGGAGATGTTAGAATGCCTTGATCTATCGCAAAACCAACTCTCGGGTAGGATACCCATCGGCTTGGCAAGATTGCATTTTCTGAATGTTCTTGATTTGGCAAACAACAATTTATCAGGCAAAATTCCATTGAGCACCCAACTACAAAGCTTCAATGAATCTGCGTTTGGTGGGAATTCAAATCTTTGCGGTAAACCCCTAGTCGAGTTTTGCCCAGAGGACCTCATGCCTCTCATCAGTGGTGCAGAGGACAATAACGAGGAAGAAGGTGATGGGTTTTTTAACCTATCTTCCTTGCAAGAATTTTGCTTATCGATTGTGTTTGGATTTATTGTTGGATTTTGGGGAGTAGTTGGTTCATTGATAGTGAAGAAATCATGGAGAAGTGCATTTTTCAAGTTGTTTGATGCTGGTAGAGATTGGTTGTATGTGACTACAACTATTCTTGTTAACAAATTCAGGCAACGTTGAATTGTTGAATTACAGGTAACTATCTAGCTACTTTATTTTTTGTAAAAGTATTTTTCTTCCACACCAAAGTAATAATGAATTTTGTGAATTATTATTACTACAGGTAAGAGTGTAGACCTGCCCTCCTCAAGATTCTGGAGAATTCATAACTGGCTTGTTGATTATATGTTATTGTTGTTGTTTTTTTTTTCTTCTTATTTTAGAATTTTGAAATCTGAATTTCAAATTCTTGATAATTTATACTATTGTATTGTGTGTTTGTTGTGAGATTTATGTCGAATCAATTAATGTTTAAGAGTATATGTTGTTGCATTATATATTATATCATTGTTGATTACAGCTTTAGTGATTGTATAAATTATTCTGAATGAATATTGATTAGCACGTTGTATTTATGTCGAGGAGCTCATGACATTGCATTTGAATGAATATTGATTAGCACGTTGTATTTAGATATATGGTTTAATTTTTTATAGAATGTATTCTATCTAAAATTCACATGAAATATTTCATTGCATTTTACTAGAATGTATGTTTTTTAAATGCGAAAGAAATAATAATTCGATGCCCGAGACTATCATTGGTTAAAATATTAACCAATTTACGGAATTATGGGACGCAAATTAATTTTTTATCTTTTTTAAGACGTTTTACGGGACGTAAATTATTTTTTTTCTCAGAAAGGTGTGCTTAACATCTTCGTTCGCTTGTCCGCACAAACTGCAACTAATATCAGCACCGACACCAAGAACTTTTCTCTTTTAGGCACACTATATCTCAGAATTCTCCATGCTAGGGCCGACAATCTTGAAGGCATCAAGCAGTCCCCCAAGGATAGTATCGTCCACATATTGGAGGTGCGAGGCATAAACACTACTGTTGGACCTAACTGATAGATTATTATACTATTATTGATTGAATTATATCATTTTTAAAGTTATGAGATTCAACCGATGACTAATTTGGTTCAATGGATTAGCCTTGATTGACTTTTTATTCCCGACGAATCAAACGTTTAGTTTGATTGATTGTGGCCTGATTTTAATGTAAGGCCCAATAATATTTTTTGTCATTTATCATGCATACGTGGAACCAACTACTAGTCATGGGGGGAGGGGTGAGTTAAATTGTCCCGTGTTTTCTCATCCTGCAATCCAAACGAAAGAAACAACAGCTTGATACAATCTCCCAAGTCCTAACACCCCTGACAGGCCCAATGTACATTAACTTCCTCCAATATCCCTTTCCTCCCAACTCTCTAACAGACCATACATCAAACACCTTGTCAACATGCCGTTGTACATGCATAATTCTTCTTTCCTCGGTACAAATGCTCGAGTAATCCTCCGTTCTCCTCCTTAACCTTCGATCTCCAACGGCAATGGCGTCGTTCGGAGCACTCAAACATATGAAATGACAAGATATGGTTTTTAATAATTGTAATTTCTTACAATCAGATTTGGTAATTTGAGATTAGCAATCTGAAGATTATACTTTTTGCAGGAACTCCAAAACACTTATGCACTCCAGGTGTTTGACGAAATGCACCAAAGAAAAATGAAGAACGAAGAACACCAAGATTTTACATGGTTCAATCGAACTATCTACGTCCATGGATGATCAGAGCAATAAAAATTTACTATACGAAGTCCATTTACAGATTACAAAGATCAATCGAAGAATTAGGTGCATAGAGAGGGAGAGAGAAGCCCTTCTCACAATCAAACAAAGCTTTATAGACGACGACTATAATACTCTCTCGTCGTGGGGGAGTGAAGACAGCAAAAAAGAATGTTGCTCCTGGAATGGTGTTGAGTGTAGCAACACCACTGGTCACGTGACTGGTCTCTGTTTTGATGACTTAAGCGGTGAGATCAGTTCTGCCCTACTTGAGTTGCATCATTTGAATCTCATAGACTTCCTTGAAGTGGACTAGGATTCCCTTTTACGAGATCGATTTTGGATGGGGAGCGGCGTCACAAGTCGCCCCGGGCGCAAATATTGAAAATTTCTTCATTTTCCTTTCCCATGGAAAGGACTGCAAAATCCTAGTATTATCAATGATATTGCCGGTTGATGCCATGGAGGTTTTTTAGGAGCTCATTACATTGCATTTGAATGATGATTAGCACGTTGAATGATTTCTATTGAATGTATTCTATTTAAAATTCACATGAAAATTCTCATTCCATCATGTAACTTTGGCCTTGTCTAATTTTAGTTTTGTATTCTGTTACCTTTTCAATTTTAATCGGGATACTATAAGAAAATTGACCTTTAATAATAGAATCCTATTACTATAGCTTATCTAGCTAACAATTTTAAATGTCAGGAAATTGACTTTTAATGACATTAATTCTATAGTGACAGAATTTCGTCTGATTGTCCGCACAAACTGCAACTAATATCATCGCCTTTGATATCATTGGACTCAAAGCCTCCCCTGCAATGAGAAAAAGCAAGGGCGATATAGGGTCGCCTTGACTTAGTCCACGTTCAAGCTTGAACTCCTCAGTCGGAATCCCGTTAACGAGAATCGAAGCAGGCAGTTGCCGAGGAAACACATTCCATTATCCAGCCTCGCCATTTATGATTGAAGCCCAGTCGATCCATCATAACATCTAGGAAACTCCAGTCCACTTAATCAAAGGCTTTGGCGAAATCAATTTCGAAGAGCTTCCTTTGCAGCTTGTTTCTTTTTTGCTTCGTCGATGATTTCAAAATTGCTTTATCATACAAAATAAATAAACTACTATATCTAATTTTACCGCTGCTTTTGTCTAACTCACTGAAATTACAGAGCAAACTCTGTTTTTCAATTTTTTATTTAAAGAATTTGATTCACTTAATTAAGATAAGAAATCTATTTGTTAACACACTTGTCTACTCAAAATAGAAAATTTATCACCAATTTTAACTTCTGGTTAGCAGTTGAGTTTGTCTAGGCTTGGTATTGTATGTTAGAGAATTAATATAAATGAATTGATCCCACACCTCTCTACAAATTTAAATTTTAAGATTAGACGGAATTCTTCCACAAACACAAATCAGTCCTATAGATGACCACCATGCAATTCTAACCTCGATTATATGCATATACAATGACCTGAGCTTGTGCTTTGTCATACAAAATGAATAAATTTGAGGGCTGGGTTCGGAAAAAAACCGATTCGAATTAGGAACGAAATTATAGATGGTTTCTTGACCGAAATGTAAAACGGGTCGTTCCTCATTTAGATACGGATTTAGAGACGACAAAACGTCGTTTTTAATTAGGAACAAATTTTTAGACGAATTCTAGACCCGGATGTAAAACGGGTCGTTCATCGTTTAAATACATAAATATGCGGTGTTAAATTCCGTCCCTTATTAAAAATCGAAAAAAATGGTCTCAAACCTGTCCCTTATTAGAAACGGAATTTAGAAAATCGTTCTTGACATTAGATAACATGTGATTAGAAATAGATAGAAAATGGTTTCAAAATCCATTTTCAACCAGCTGTTTAGAAACGGTGTTTATGGTATCTAATTTGTCTCTAAATCTCAATTTTTTTTGTAGTGTCGAAATTCTCCAGCAATTCTGGTATTGACAAGAGGTCTGGAAACATCAACCCCCTCTCTCTCTCTCGACATTATTTTTTATTTAAATTTAAAACAAAATTCAACTTGTGGACGTCAACTTGTAAGGAGGTGGGAAATTAATTTTTGTATTTATTGAAGCATTTGTTTCAATTATAATGTTCAAATAATATCAACATTAATATTATAATGTTCTTATTGTTCCAGCCACAGAGTATTTGTGGTCTTTATTCCATCGTACCAACAACAACGTTAAACTTATCTATATACACTTTGTCTTATGTCTACCCTCAAAAAAACACTTTGTCTTATGTCTTGAATTATCAACATCGATCGTACTCTGAGCTTCACGTGCGGTCACGCGCTTACAAAATTAATACACAATGCTGTACATGCAATATTAGCATAAATTTATAAGTGATAAGAAAATTAGTAAGTCGAACTGAGTCAAACAAATCTTACCAAAATTAGGGAAATAAAAAATTTGCTGGTAGGTCTGTGTTAGTATAATTAGGACAAATATATGTTACTATAATAATATTTAGCCTTACAACGACACACATTTTCTATTATAGTAATACAGACTTAGAAGTAAGTTTTTATGTTTGTCTCAAGCGAATTTTGTTAGAAGAATGTGCAATATTGCTTATAAGTTCTTCTTCATTTATATTACGTACATTTATTGTATATATATGTGCGTGGGTACAGCCTTAAATTACCTCAAGTTGTGATCCTTAGCCTGAAAAGTTACTGTCCTCATTTTACCATCCCCAAATTACGGGCCTTAAAAAAATATTGATATCTATATAATTCTCCGCAAATAAGTACTCCCTCCGTCCCACAATAACTTTCACACCCTTAAAATGGAAAATCTTTTATAAACTCCACCCTTACAATAACCTCAATTTTACACAAATGCCATTACTTTATCTTCACACAAACACAAAAGTCAACTCATTTATTTACTTTATATATAAAGTTTTACAAAATTACCCCTCAAAACATCACTCATTATTACACTTTCTTAATTTGCGTGCCCATCTACCTATGAAGATTAATATGGGACGGAGGGAGTAGTATATATGAAGCATTGAAAACCAATTAAAAGCTATATTCTGTATAACAACATATAGAGTCTTCTATCTCCAATTCCAGCTGGTAAGGAGAGAGGGGGTTTAGGTATTAAGAATATAGCTATGTTGAATCTTGGGCTACTTGGGAAATGGCATTGGAGGTTTGTCAACAATAGGAATCAGTTATGGAACAAGGTGTTGGTATCGAAATATGGGGATATTTTTAACTATGGGAGGGGGGAGAGAAACAAATTGTGGGGGTGGTTGAAAGATGTGGTTAGTATAGAGGGTGAAAGGCAGGGAGATTGGGTTAGTGAGGGCTTAGAAAAAAAATTGGGGGACAGTTGGTGTGGGTATCCTAGGCTTTTCTTGTTGTCTAAAGACAAAGGGAAAAACGTGTGTGAGTTAGGGTATAGGAGTGATCAGAAGGAATCCTCGTTTTCCGCGGCGAAAATCGCCATGGTTCGACCTCTTCCAACTGAACCTAAGGAATTGTACATGCTCTCAAACCTAGATCAGGTAATTCCTTACATCATTGAAGTTATTATGGCTTACAAGAAAACTAGGTGTGATAATGTGGAGGTTGATGTTTGTAAGATTATGAAAGAGTCCCTTGGAAAAGTGTTGGAGGAGTTTTATCCCTTAGTAGGTAGGGTGAAAGTGGGGAGTGATGGAAAGATGGTGGTGGATTGCAATGGAGGAGAGGGTGGCGTGCCGTTTGGCGAGGCTTTTCTAGACGAGGAAATGGCTGTGGCCGTAGGCGACATCACCGTGATTGATCGGAATGTTGCAAGAAAGCTTGTGTATCATAACAACGTACCATATGAGACTATATTAGATGTACCTCCCTTGGCAATTCAGGTATTCGATCTTGTATTTCAAAATACTCACTCCGTTCTACAATAAATTATGTTTTTGAACGGTGTGTTTTTACCTAGCACCCGATTGGGTTAAAATTCAACTTTGGATTTTTCCACAAATGGTTACAAAAATTTTGGGATTTTCAATTTAGTTTATCAAATCACTACTAATTGATTCGACTTTTGTCCTATTTACACTGGAAACTCAGAAACGATGTACGGTGCAAAAAATGTAAGACCTTGAGATGATGTTTCTGATTTTTCGGCGAAAACGGGATCAAAATCAAACAAATTGGTAAGTTAATTAAGGGACTAAATTTCAAAAAATTCGGACCTTTTGTAGTAACTTTGTTAATTGTGTGACGAAATTGAAATTTAACTTGCACCTGATTCACTAAATCATTTTATTATATCGGATTGGTCAAACAGATTTGGTACGAGTCGTGGTTTTAATAAAACCTGCCCCATGAACCCGTCTCCGAACCCATCACATATATATTGCATATGTTATTTTTATGTTTTTTTTTTTTTTTTTTTTTTTTGAGGGTGTTATTTTTATGTATTAAATGAACATTTAGTGTTACTTTTAGCAATTGTAGGATTTAATTTGAATTTCTTATTGTCAAAAAATCTTGAGTATCCAAACTCAAAATTTTGAATCCCCACACTGTGATGGGGTAATTCTGGAATTTATATTCTCTTTCGAATAGTGGTTCATGTATATGTTAATAGAATCTTGATTTTTGTATGTTGAAAACAGGTGACAAGATTTAGGTGTGGAGGTATGATCCTAGGAGTGAGATTAAATCATGTAATGTTTGATGGGATAGGATTTACAGATTTTATGAAATCTTGGTCTGAAATTGCGAGAGGACTTCCTTTGTCAATTAAGCCACATTTGGACAGATCCATATTATCTCCAAGAAATTCTCAAAAAATCAATTTCCCTCATCCTGAGTTCTTGGAAGGGCCACTCACTCCTATACTTATACCTAATCCACTTGTAGTAACCAAGTCATTTTGTTTCACCCAAACAATGCTTTCCCGACTCAGAGAATTAGCTAAAAATAGCAAAAACGAGCCCGTTTCACAAGCTCCAACGAATTTTGAACTGATATCAGCATTGGCTTGGATATGTTGCACCAAGGCCAAGAAAATGGGCCTTGAAGAGATGAGCCAAATCTGTTGTCCAGTTGATGGTCGCCACAAGTTACAACCTCTTATGCCCAAAGGGTACTTTGGGAATTGCATCACAATGTCTTGTGCTCGGTCTAGAGCACAAGATCTTGTGAGCCAACCCTTGTCTTATGCGGTGGGAATCGTGTGTGATGCCATCAAAGCAGTGTCGACGGAAGACCACATCAGATCAACGATAGACTTCCATGAAGTGACGAGAAAGCCCCTCGGGATGGTCAACACAATGTATATCACCAAGTGGACGAGGCTTCCATTTTATGAGATTGATTTTGGATGGGGAGTTGCATCGCAGGTCGCCCCAGGGGAAATTTTGGAAAATCTCATCGTCTTCCATTCCCATGAAAAGGACAGCAAGAATGTGGTGATTTCATTGAGCTTGCCGGTTGATGCAATGAATATTTTTCAAGAGCTCATTATTGAATCACAATGAAAAGATAACTTGGAAATAAATATCATGTATCAATTGATTATAAGTTTTATTTGGATTCAATGGTTTTGTAATTTATTGTATTGCAATAATTCCTTGTTATTTCTTAATTTATTGAATATAATCACAATGAAAAGATAAGTTGGAAATAATATATGTTTTATCCACTCACTCCTATTCTTATTTTTCCAGCCACAGAGTATTTGTGGTCTTTATTCCATCGTACCAACAACAACGTACGTTAAACTCATCTATATACACTTTGTCTTATGTCTTCAATTATCAACATCTATCGTACTCTGAACTTCACGTGAGCTAACATACATTTATATGACAAAAACTTATACATAATACTGCATATGCAATATTAACACAAATTTGAAAGTTACAAGAAAATTCAAGGGAAATAAAATATTCGCTACTAGGTCTATGTTAGTATAAGAACAAATATATGTTACTATTATAAAGACAAATATGTGTTACTATCAGAACAAGTAACAATATTTATCCTTACAGCGACAAACACTTTCTATTATAGTAATACAGACTTGGAAGTAAGTTTTTACTTAATTGGCATGGCAGCCCACCATTGATAATTGATTCAGGCCACCAAGTCCATTAAGCCCATTAGGCCTTGTGAGTGTGTTGCTGAAAAAAAGAGGTCCGCGTCACCCATATCTTCAGAGAAGCGAACTATGCAGTTGATTCTCTTGACAAGCTTCGGGTCACCTTCACCATTTGGAGAGGTCATTGCCCGGATATTATCTCTCATTTTTTGTATAGTGATATGAACACTGAGTATTTTTCGTTTCAATAAGATTATTACTTAGAGGGGTACCTTTTTCCTTGACCCGGGTTTTGTCCCTAAGGAGGGTTTTCTTTTCTTTCTTAATAATATCTTTATTTTCCCTCCCCCAGATGGTAGACTTGGAGTAAATTTTGGAATTTTTTAATAAATCTCTCCATGGCAAGTGGGCATGGCGGATTCGGGTTGCACCTAATACTTTTTGGGTGAGGGTACTCGACTCCAAATATGGGTTAAGTTCGGCTGTGGAGCCCTTGGGCAGCGTTGCTATGAATTATGTGCCGAAAGGTTGTCTACAATATCAAAACTCTTCGTCTTGTCTAGTCCGTTCTATTGCTACTCTCACTTTCCAAATCTTATTCTCTCAGAATGTTGTTTTTGGTAGATAAGTCACTTATAATTCGCGAATTCGTACTTTTTAGTCAATTTCTAGCCATCGTGCCCTATGCCAAACTTTTGCGTCGTCCAATCAATTATTTTGATACCTTCAATTTCTCAATCCGATTTACCCCAACTCCGAAAATTTTGTTTCTTGAAAGAATCATTGTTCAATTTATAATATTAAGTTCTTACTTGTATACTATATATCCTCTGTTATTTTTAAATTTTAATATTAATAATTTATTATTAGAAATGGTAAATAATTAATTTCAGGGACAAATTAGTCATCCTGCTTCTGGAATTTGTTTTCGTACGGATAAGTTGACTTGACTTGGAGTCTCTCAACATGCAATGTCTCTGGTCTATATATATATAGATTAAGCTTACTAATAATATATTCACAGTCATATTTCTTCATTCTCCTTTCAAAAAAACAAAATGGGTCTTCTTGACAAAGAAATTAGTATAAAGTTATTTCCATTAATAATAATGGTGGTTGCAGTTGTTTGGGCAGGAGAAGCAAACAACGGCTCCAATTTCTCAGCTGGGAGTATTCCGCCACAAGGTATATATAACAACTTTCCGAAACCTTTCACTTATTTTTTACACATTGATTAATAAATATATGTGTAGTGGATTAATTGTCAACGTAAAAAGAGATATTGTGTGTTGTTAAAAAAAGAAATAAGTAATTTTCGATAGGATACCTAAAATGGCAAAATGAGTTCCAAACGAAAGGTATTTAATTGTCGGAGACTCGGAGGGAGTATTTATAAAATGTGTAATTAGATTTCTTGTTTCTGTTTTGCAATATTATGCATATACTAATGTTGGTTGTAGTTAATGTTTTTGCAGGAAAAAAAATTAGGTGCATTGGAAAGGAGAGAGAAGCCCTTCTCACCATCAAACAAAGCTTTATAGACGACGTCTATGGCGATCTCTCGTCGTGAAATTTCAAAATCTACAGGAACTGCACTTGAGTAGATGCGCGCTTACTGATGTCATGCCATCTGCAAACCTCTTTGTTAACTCTTCTTTTACGTCTCTTTCTACCCTTGAGTTGAGTGATAATGAGTTCACTTCTTCCATCTTTGACTGGTTATTCAACATTAGTATGATTAATCTTGTTGAAATCCGGGTGGGAGATAATTTGTTAGATGGCCCAATTCCATATGACTTTGGAAAATTAATTCATCTCAAAACTCTTGATCTCAGGGATAACATGCTTGAAGGTGGAATTCCAAAATCATTTGGAAATTTAATTCATTTGCAAATATTATCCCTGTCTAGAAATGTAATACCCCAAGAATTTAAGAATTATAATAAAGATAATTAAATCAATTGATTTATAAGTTTGTATAAAAAAAAGTATAATATAAATATATATTGATATATGCATGCGTATGTAATATTTAAAGTGTAATAAATAATTTTAATAACTCTCTAGTCGTTTCATTACATGCAGTTACTTGGCCACTCATTTTCCACCATACATTTTTATTTATTATAATTCATAGATAGAAGTATTGATTGTTAATGGGTTGTCAAAAGTGATTAATCTCTCATGCAAATGCATGTTATATATTTATGTGTGTGTATTAATAGTGATAAATAAATTATATATAAAAAAGTTAGATATTTTCATAAAAACGTTTCTTAATTATATATTTAATTACGTGACCCCTCATTTTCTCCCCATGCATTAGAATTAAAGTATTGTAAGTCTATTTGTTTGCTTCCCTCACCTTCACACCAATACTATATATATATCTCATGTAAGCACGGTAGATTAGTAGCTAAATTATATAAAACATCCATATAAATAGCTTAGCTTAAATATAGTTATAAAGAAAACTCGACTATTTGTTATTTTATGCATCGCACGGCTAGGCGACGATAATTACGAGGCTTTTACGCATCATTTCCACGTTCAACTATCGAGGTGGGTTTTTAATTGCTTTAATCTCTACGGTGGTTTGTAGAGCTCTATTGCAATGTTATTCTCTATTTAATGTTTTAGATAAATTATTTGAGTTAATTGTTTACTATGTGAATCCATTTCTATTGTTATTCGATTGGCAAGGTATATTATATATTGACAAAATATATATTGGCAAAGTTTGTAAATTGGCAAAGTATATATTGGCAAAGTTTGTATATTGGCAAAGTTTGTATATATTGGCAAAGTTTGTGGCAAAGTTTGTATATATTGACAAAGTTTGTGGCAAAGTTTATTATTTATTTGCAGGGTTACAATGGCAAGGTTGGCAAAGTATCAATGGCAAAGTATATGTGGCAATGTGAATGCTATTTACTAAGTTGCAATTACTCGATTATTTATTTTTAGCATTAACTATTGAATGACTTAGATCCACTGAGTGTGCTTGCATGCTCACCCCCATCAATTTACAATTTCAGGTTGAAGAGTTGGATGGCGAGGAGTGGTGATGGGAGACGACGACTTATTTAAGATTAAATGACTATTTTCAAGCATGTTTATTAAATTGAATTATGGTTATTCTTATGGATATTTGCTTGATGAGTTATATATGAATTTTCTTGATTTTATTTTAACCTTTTCCGCTGCAATAGTTAGCGTGATTTTAATTATATTTGTCGTTACCCCCCTTTATGTTATCGTTATAATCTTAAGATTTTAATTTTTAGCACGTTAAAATTAGTTATTTTAAGTATTTTTTTAAAGGTAATTATTTTTAGATTTGGGGCATGACAAGAAATCAGTTAGGAGAGACGCTTGGGGAATTATTTGGGAATCTATCTTGCAAAGTAATGGAAGGACTAGACTTAACAAATAATCAACTTACAGGTTCTCTGCCAGATCTGAGTAAATGCACTCAATTAACAATTTTGCTACTCAGCAACAATAAACTTACGGGGTCAGTGCCTGCAAATATTGGCCAGCTTTCCAATCTTTATAATTTGGATCTCTCTCATAATCAGATGAGTGGCACCATTCCCGATTTATCATCCCATCTCATTAGTGAAATAGATATTAGTTCAAATAAGTTTTCAGGCCCTTTACCATTACTCCATCCCGAAACTGCAGTAGTTCAGCTTAGTTACGAAACCTCCAATCCTTACACTTGGGTCGCAATAATCTCTTTGGTGAAATGCCTTCAACCTTGAAGAATTGTCGAGCTCTACAATTGATAGATGTTGGAGGAAACAATTTGAGCGGGAATATCACATCATGGATAGGTGAAGAATATGCGAACTTGACGTATCTTAGCTTACGTGGAAATCGATTTTATGGTGGTATTCCGCGAGAAATATGCAAGCTTACTCGGATTCAAATGTTGGATCTTTCTGGAAACAACATATTGGGAAAAATTCCCCAGTGCTTCAATAATTTTACTTCACTGGTTGATAAGCATAGTACAACTGCCACGACAATTCGCATCCAAACGAATATATTGAACGACGACTACATTGACTACTCATTAGTTCAATGGAAAGGTGTTGAAGCAGAGTACAAAAATACTTTAGGACTTCTTAAGCTCATCGATCTTTCAAGCAATAAGTTGGCTGGTAGCATTCCCAAAGCGTTTTCCAATTTGAGAGGGCTTATTTCTTTGAACCTGTCAAGAAATAGTCTAACGGGAAACATGGATCCAAATATTGGTGAAATGGAGATGTTAGAAATCCTTGATCTATCACGAAACCAACTCTCAGGTGGGATACCCATTAGCTTGGCACAACTGACCTTTCTGAATGTTCTTGATTTGGCAAATAACAATTTATCAGGCAAAATTCCATTGAGCACTCAACTACAGAGCTTCAATGAATCTGCGTTTGGTGGGAATCCAAATCTTTGCGGAAAACCCCTCGTCGAGTTGTGCCCAGAGGACGACCTCAGGCCTCCCATCAGTGGTGCAGAGGACAATAACGAGGAAGAAGGTGATGGGTTTTTTAACCTATCTTCCTTGCAAGAATTTTGCTTATCGATTGTGTTTGGATTTATTGTTGGATTTTGGGGAGTGGTTGGTTCATTGATAGTGAAGAAATCATGGAGAAGTGCATTTTTCAACTTGTTTGATGCTGGTAGAGATTGGTTGTATGTGACTACAACTATTTTTGTTAACAGATTCAGGAGACGTTGAATTACAGGTAACTATCTAGCTAATTTATTTTTTGTAAAAGTATTTTTCTTCCACGCCAAAGTAATAATGATTTTTGTGAATTATTATACCAACAGGTAAGAGTGTAGACCAGCCCTCGTCAAGTTTCTGGAGAATTCATCACTTGCTTGTTGATTATATGTTATTGTTGTTTTTTTTTATTATTTGAGAATTTTGAAATCTGAATTTCAAATTCTTAATAATTTATACTATTTTGTGTTTGTTGTGAGATTTATGTCTAATCAATTAATGTTTAAGAGTATATGTCGTTGCATTATATATTACTCCATATCATTGTTGATTAACGCTGTAGTGATTGTATAAATTATTCTGGAATTTTTTTTGGGAAATTGCACTTTTGGTCCTATAAGAACGAAATTAAATCACTTTACCAATTCGAAAATGATCATTTTTATTGCATAAATGGTCCTGTCTGTTAAATATTTAACAGATTCCGTTAAATGCTTAAATTGGGGGGAAATCACTTTGGGCATAATTTTTGGAGGTAAAAATGACTCTTCCATTCTAAAAATAGGCCCCCAACACATCCAAAACCTAAAAAAAACAACCCCATCAGCAACAATAAAAAAAACACATCCAAACACATAAAATACCAAAATAAAACCAAATAAGTTGAGGATTGCATCTATTGTCATCCAAAATATGTATAATGTAAACAATTTCTTGCAAAACTAGGAACAAGATAAGTTCAATTACATCTCAAATGCCAGAGATTACTATTACATAATAATAGACTGACTTTGATTATCTGATATTCTGATCCACCACAAGCATCCTCCCTTGAAATTAAAAGACTAAAGTGTCCCGGGCCTGGTGCAATAATACTTCTCGGGACGCCTCCTTGCTTTATTCATACTCCTCAGAGCCTGAGACCGGGACAAAAAACTTCTGAATCAACGACTTTTCAGTTCGTAGATCTTAACCAAATTGAATTGATCTTAAATTACAAAAAATGGTAGCTAATCCACAATTCAAACTCAATTTATTTTACAAATAGTTGAACAACTAGTGAAGGGTTACATTACATATGATTATTAAAACCTGGACTTGACTGTAGTAATTCTCAATACGATAGCATTCTCAATAAGATATCATTTTAAGTATTATAAAAAGGCTCACATATTCTCAGTTTTGTGAGTATCACTCGTCCTATTTACAAAAGCTTCTCAAATTAAATTCTCTATTCTCGGAAATTCTTCACCTAAACAAGTGTCAGAGGACCATTTTCCTCACTATCTGTTCATGATTTCTATTGGGACCCAACTCTACCAGATTTCACCATAAATGAAGCGCAGAAAAAAAAAAAAAACAGGGGTTACTCATACTTACGATGTGGAGTAGGTTGCGAAGCCCTAGTATTCCCTATTTATTCGCAGCATTTCACAGATTGCAATTTAGGAAGTTTCAGTCGCGATTTTTGGGATCGATCCATTTTTGGGTTCGCGAATTGTGGGTTGTGATTTTTGGATTCGTGATTTGTGGATTGCGATTGGTGGTGTGGAAGATGAGAGTCAGTCAAACTCTGCATGAACTCTATGCATTTTATAAATTCACGTACTTTTTAAAGTAAAAAAAAATCCAATAGAATCTCAATTGAATATACCTTACAATCAAATATTGGTTTCGCGCATCTATTTAATTTCTCTCTTTCGTGCATCTCATTTATCCATTACGTTAATTAATTTAATTACAAACTTTGTTTCTCATTTATTTTAGATAAATATAATAATTCATTAAAAACTAACGTTTTAAAAAAAAAGTATTACAACATTATTATATAATGCTCATTCATAACATAACAAATTAAAGAGTTTGGGAAAAAGAAAGAACTATATATATAGAATATATATAATTAGCTTTGAGTTATTATTTTTTTTATCCGGAATTCATGTACGTACATGCATTATAGGTGATATGATTGAGAGGGAATTAAAAATATAATTAACTGTGAGAGAGAGTAGTTTGTTAAAAAATGAATGAATAGTTTTTATTGGGATGGACGAAAAAAAAAAAGTTTGATAGCTTTGACATGAATGGATGAAGTATAATTTTTTAGCTTTTATCGAAGAAAACAAAAGTGTCACTCGATGAATTATTTGGGAATTTATATATTTGGCAAAGTAGAATTCTCTTTTTCCTTGTCGAACCTAAACATGTGCTCAAGAGAGTTGTCCATACACTGATAAGGGATGTATGAATTATCAAGAAGAGAGGAGCTGCGGTGGTCCCCCGGACTGCTCGGATCCCACGAGAGAATCGAAAGTTGAATCTACGTATTGGATCTCACTTGAACGCCCCCTATTCGAACGGAAGGAGTACGTCATGCTAATGTGGCTTGGATGATCCACAACTCAGTGGGCAAATTGGTCGTTGTGCTTTCCAGCATACACTCCACAAATTAATTTTTCTTATTAATCTAAGTTGACTCGACTTAGGCCGAGTCTCCCTTCATACATTATTTATTAGAAATTAGTGGAGTATAATTTAAAGACAGATTAAAAAATCTAATAATCGAATTTATTTTATTCATGCTAATTAAATTCATACAAAAGTCATTTTTACATTTTTATTATTAGAAATTAATTAGGATAATTCAAAGGCAGATTAGTCATCATGCTTTTCGTTAATTAATCTGCATGTCAGTCTAATAAAGTAAGTTGACTTGACTCGGAGTCTCTCCACAATCATGCCTATAAATAGTTTAATTAAACTAAAAATATTTTCCACAAACTTGCAGCGTATAGCTTGGTTCATTTGACAAGGAATCCAATTTTAATAATTTAATTTGGTTTTAATTATAATTCTTTCACAGGAATATTCAATTTTTTGGATGGAAATTTTATTTTTCTAAATCTTGTCTAGTCCGTTCTCTTGATACTTTCACTTTCTAAATCCTATTCTCTCGAAATGTCGTTTTTGGTAGATTTCATTATTGAATGCAAAAATGACAACAGCTAAGAAGGTCATCCACAAACCTTGGAGGCTCGTCCCAACTATACAGACTCTCATAATCACATGAAGCCCGAATTTGATTCACTTAAGACGAGAAATATTTCTTACAGCCATAATACAAACATTTTAATGTCACATCAACAACAAAATTCTTCATGGAAATTAAGCAGGAGGCAGACTTCACTATAAATATTTTCCACAAATTAACTTGCAGCGTATAAATTGGTTTATTTGACTATGAATTCAATTTTAATAATTTAATTTGGTGTTAATTATAATCCTTCCACCCGAATATTCAATTTTTGGATGTAAAATTTATTTTTCTATATGATCGGAAGGTTGTCTACAATACCAAAACTCTTCGTCTTGTCTAGTCCGTTTTGTTGCTACTTTCAGTTTTTAAATCTTGTTCTATCTGGAATTTCGTGTTTGGTAGATGAATTGCTTATAATTCGCGAATTTGTACTTTTTAGTCAATTTCTATAGCGTTCGTCCCCTATACCAAAAAAAAACCCTTTGTATTGTCCAATCCGTTCTATTGCTACTTTTACTACGAAAAAATTGACATTTAATGATAAAATCATGTCGTTGTAGTTTTTTTTTTGCTAAAAGTCTTTAATGTCATGAAATTGATTTTTAATGACAGATCCTGACATTAAAGATTGTTAGCTAGTGAAGCTATAATGATACTCCCTCCTATTCAAAATATATGTCATCTAAGTTCGTGTACACATATTAAAAAAATAAATTATTTCATGTTACGACATAATTAATGATTGTACATCTCATAAAAAAAATACATTTATGTAAATATTTAGTGATCTTAAGATTAAATTTGAAAGAAATGCAATTAATTTGCATTGAAAAGTGTAAAACGTCATATATATAATTTAAAAAAAACGAAAAGTCAAAACCACTTATATTAAGAATAAGAGGGAGTATAATCTTTGTCATTAAATGACAGGTACTTACACAATTACTTGTAGTGTTTCACTTTCGAAATCTGAATCTCTCAATTTTTTCGTTTTTGGTAAATGAATCACTTTTTAATCGATCTGGCCATTGTGCCTTATACCAAACTTTGTTGTGTCGTCCAACCAATTATTTTGCTAACTTCAATCTCTAAATACGATTAACACCCAACTCCAGGAAAGTTGTTTCATAGAATCACTGTTCAATTTATACTACTCCCTCCGTCCCATATTTTTCTTCGCATGTGAAATGGCACGTAGAATAAAAAAAAAGTGAATTTAATGGGGATTTTGAGGGGTAATTTTGTAAAATTTTATGTATAAAGTAAAAAAATGACTTGAATTTTGTGTAAGTATGAGAGAGAATAAGTAATGACATTTGTGTAAATTTGAGTATATTGTGAGAGGGTTTTCCATTTTAAGGGTGTGCGGAAGTAATTGTGGATTGTTTTAAAAAGAAAAGTGTTAGTGTTTTTAATTTATAATATTAATAATTTATAGAAAAACCATTTTCTTTATTATTAGAAATGGTAGTAATTCAAAGTTGACTTGACTTGGAGTCTCTCAGTCTCAGCAGCACAAACATGCAAAGTCTCAGGTCTATAAATAGATAAAGATGATAACTAATAATATATTCACAATCATATTTCTATAATATTCTCTTTTGAAAAAAAAAAAAATGGGGCTTCTTGACAAAGAGGTTAGTATTAAGTTTTTTCACTTAATAATGGTGGTTATAGTTGTTTGTGCAGGAGAAGCAAGCAGCGGCTTCAATTTCTCTGCTGGGAGCATTCCTCCACAATTAGGTAATTAACTTTAATTATTTGTAAATTAAACCTGTAATTAAAAGTTTATTTGTGTTGTTAACTATCCATGTTGTGTTTATTTTTTACATTACTATTAGAAACTGCCCATTCAAATTAACTGTCAGTTTTATACTTTTCAATATCTAAGAGCACGTATTGGAATAATTATTAATAAGCTAAGCTTCTTCTTTTATTAATTTATACAGGAGAAAGAATTAGGTGCATAGAGAGGGAGAGAGACGCCCTTCTCACCATCAAACAAAGCCTTATAGACGACGAGGGCTCTCTCTCGTCGTGGGGAAGTGAAGATAGCAAAAAAGAATGCTGCTCCTGGGATGGTGTTGAGTGTAGCAGCACCACTGGTCACGTGACTGGTCTCTCTTTTGATGACTTAAGCGGTGAGATCAGTTCTGCCCTACTTGAGTTGCATCATTTGACTCATATCAGTTTTAATTATTTTGGAGGGAATAGAATTCCAGAATTCATTGGTTCCATAAAAAGCTTACAACACCTGGATCTCGATTCCTCTAATTTCTCCGGGATTATTCCTCCTCAGTTGGGTAACCTTACCAACTTGCGCACTCTTACTCTCTATAACAACGTCCACCTTTGGTCCGACAACCTCGATTGGCTTCCTCGTCTCTCATTCTTAACTCAACTTGACTTGAGTGATTGCAAAATAAGTGATGCCAAGTGGCTACAACATGTACTGCAGCTTCCTTCTCTACAGGAATTATACTTGCAAGAATCTATTTTTACTGATCATGTCATGCCATCTGCAAACCTCTTTGTTAACTCTTCTTCCACCTTTCACTTGTTATTC
Source organism: Galeopsis tetrahit (assembly GCA_963675135.1). Taxonomy (NCBI): domain Eukaryota; kingdom Viridiplantae; phylum Streptophyta; class Magnoliopsida; order Lamiales; family Lamiaceae; genus Galeopsis; species Galeopsis tetrahit. Next base: position 81,722,158 of record OY776128.1, read on the forward strand.
AACATTAGTACGAGTCTTGTTCAAATTCACATGTCGGGTAATGAGTTAGATGGTCCAATTCCAGATGACTTTGGAAAATTAATTCATCTCGAGGATCTTAACCTTTCTGGTAACATGCTTGAAGGTGGAATTCCAAAGTCATTTGGAAAATTAATTCATTTGGTTTCACTAGACGTGTCTGGAAATCGCTTAGGAGAGTCGTTGCAAGAATCACTTGGGAATCTATCTTGCAAAGTAATGAGACACCTATACTTATCAAATAATCAACTTACAGGTTCTCTGCCAGATCTGAGTAAATGCACTCAATTGGTAGAATTGGATCTCCGCAGCAATAAACTTACGGGGTCAGTGCCTGCAAATATTGGCCAGCTTTCCAATCTTTATAATTTGTATCTCTCTGATAATTCTTTTCATGGCACAATCTCCGATGCTCACTTTGCCAAACTCCGAAACTTAAATTACTTGGATTTATCGTTCAATTCGTTAACCCTTAAATTCAGCCCAAATTGGACTTTCCCCTCTCAATTGAGAACCATAAGGTTAGCAAGTTGCATAACAGGTCCGTCTTTCCCAACATGGCTTCAGAGCCAAAGGAATTTGAAGTTTCTTGATCTTTCCAGTAATGGTATATCGGATATAGTGCCTGAATGGTTTTGGAACAACTTGCCTCAATCATCAGCAATATTCAGATCTTACATGAATATCTCTCATAATCGGATAAGTGGCACCATTCCCGATTTAGCATTCGATAATTACATCTATACAATAGATATTAGTTCTAATAAGTTTTCAGGCCCTTTACCATTACTCAATCCCTACACTTCAGTAGTTCAGTTTAGCCAAAATAGTTTTTCAGGATCAAACATTTCGTCGTCTATCTGCACACTTCCCTTTAGTAGTCTACGGTTGATTGATCTCTCCAATAATCAATTGTCAGGAGCAATTCCAAACTGTTGGGAGAATATGGCAAGCTTAGTGGTTCTCAATATGAACAATAATAATCTTTCTTCTGAAATTCCACATTCTCTGGGCTATTTACAAAACCTCCAATCATTGCACTTGGGTCACAATAATCTCTTTGGTGAAATGCCTTCAACTTTGAAGAATTGTCGAGTTCTACAATTGATAGATGTTGGAGGAAACAATTTGAGCGGGAATATCACATCATGGATAGGTGAAGAATATGCGAACTTGACGTATCTTAGCTTACGTGGAAATCGATTTTATGGTGGTATTCCGCGAGAAATATGCAAGCTTACTCAAATTCAAATGTTGGATCTTTCTGGAAACAACTTATCAGGAAAAATTCCCCCGTGCTTCAATAAATTTACTTCATTGGTTGATAAGAACAGTACAATTGCCGCCACAATTCGTATTACAATTGATTACAACGACTACATTGAGTACGCATTAGTTCAGTGGAAAGGTGTTGAAGCAGAGTACAAAAATACTTTGGGACTTCTAAAGCTCATTGATCTTTCAAGCAATAAATTGGTTGGCAACATTCCCAAGTCGTTTTCCAATTTGAGAGGGCTTATTTCTTTGAACCTGTCAAGAAATAGTCTAACGGGAAACATGGATCCAAACATTGGTGAAATGGAGATGTTGGAATGCCTTGATCTCTCACGAAACCAACTCTCGGGTAGGATACCCATTAGCTTGGCACAACTTACCTTTCTGAATGTTCTTGATTTGGCAAACAACAATTTATCAGGCAAAATTCCGTTGAGCACTCAACTACAGAGCTTCAATGAATCTGCGTTTGGTGGGAATTCAAATCTTTGTGGAAAACCCCTCGTCGAGTTGTGCCCAGAGGACCGCAAGCCTCCCATCAGTGGTGCAGAGGACAACGAGGAAGAAGGTGATGGATTTTTTAACTTTTCTTCCTTGCAAGAATTTTGCTTATCGATGGTGTTTGGGTTTATTGTTGGATTTTGGGGAGTAGTTGGTTCATTGATAGTGAAGAAATCATGGAGAAGTGCATTTTTCAAGTTGTTTGATGCTGGTAGAGATTGGTTGTATGTGACTACAACTATTTTTGTTAATAAATTCAGGCGACGTTGAATCACGGGTAACTATCTAAATACTTTATTTTTTGTAAAAATATTTTTCTTTCATGCTAAAGTAATAATGAATTTTGTGAATTATTATTACTACAGGTAAGAGTGTAGACCTGCCCTCCTCAAGATTCTGGAGAATTCATCATTGGCTTGTTGATTATATGTTATTGTTGTTGTTTTTTTTTTCTTCTTATTTTAGAATTTTGAAATCTGAATTTCAAATTCTTGATAATTTATACTACTGTATTGTGTGTTTGTTGTGAAATTTATGTCGAATCAATTAATGTTTAAGAGTATATGTTGTTGCATTATATATTATATCATTGTTGATTACATTTATAGTGATTGTATAAATTATTCTGATTTTTTTTTTTTATAATACACGCTATCACTTTCTACATTTTCTTTTTGCTACGTCTTTCTATCTTTTTTTTTCAATTTTCGTAACTTTACATTCCACCACATATACAATACTATAGCAAAAAATGAATGAAAGCTTTCGAAGAGACGACGAGAGTATATTGTTTAAGAGCACACTATAAAAAGGCCTTTGAGGCTCTGATGGGCCATGAAACTATGGATGAAAATCAGAAGGGTCCGACTATTTACACCTCCATTTGCGTAGAGAACACTCCCCCTATGAATTTAATAATAAAATAATGAAGTAAAAAACCAAAAATATCCTTTAAGTCATATTAAACTACTAAATGCACCCCCACCTTTAAACCTAAGTTTTATCTATCCTCCGCCGTCGCCGCCGCCACCAAACACCAAAATTTCTCCCCAAACAACAAAATTTATCCCCAAACAAAAAAAATTCAACTTAAAAAATTTCAACTTTTTTTTTAAGATTTCGACAAACCAGTGTCGACCATATTCACTCCCGTCGACACTGGTTTGTCGACAAGATTGTATATGCTCGACATTTGTTGATCCAAAAAAAAAAAATTTTAAAAACTCGTCGACAACTTTAGGTCGACCAAAAATACACTCGTCGACACCCTGTTGTCGACGGAGTGTATTTGGATCGACCTAAAGTGGTCGAAAGGTAAGAAATCTTGAACCTCGGGAATTCTAACTTGTCTGGGATGATTCCTCCCCAACTAGGGAATCTAACCAACCTGAGCAATCTTGATCTCTCGTACAACTTTTTATGGTCTGAAGATCTTAGTTGGCCTTCTAATCTCTCTCAATTGTCTCAACTTGGTTTGAGTGCTTGATATTTCTGATGCTGGTATATCCTGTGGAGCGCCTCAATGGTTGTGGAGTTTTGCTCCTATATTACGTTTCGTAAATATCTCTTTTAATCACTTCAATGGCACCATTCCCGATCTCTCATCCACTTCCATAGAAGGAATAGATGTTACATCAAATAAGCTTTCAAGTCCTATTCCATCATTCTCTCCGGACATTTCATTAATCATGCTCTCCCAAAATATGTTTTCAGGACCAATTTCATCTATTTGCAAATCTATGCTTTCTAAAATTTCGATTATCGACCTCTCCATAGAATATCTCAATTTGGCTAACAATACATTTTTTGGTGAACTTCCACACTCTTTGGTCACTTTACCGGATCTTCGTGCATTGCACTTGCGTGGAAATAATCTCTCAGGCCAGATTCCGCCATCTTTGAGCAACTGCCAACATTTTTTTTTTTTTTTATGGAAGTTAAATACCCATCCCTTTTTTCCCCTCCCCATGACTCGAACCCAGGACCTAAGGCCTAGGTAGTGGTGCTCTAACCACTTGAGCTATCCCACTTTGTCACTGCCAACAATTGCAATTGATAGATATCGGAGGAAACAAGTTAATTAACAGGTGACATCTCATGGATAGCTGCAAACTATTCATATTTGAACTATCTGATGCTTGGTGATAACAGGTTTTATGGCACTATCCCTCCACAAATATGCCATTCTACTCGTCTTCAGATTGTCGACCTCTCACGGAACAATCTCTCTAGGAAAGTCCCTGATTGCTTCAACAATCTTACTGCAATTTCCGGAAATTATACCCATGACCCCTTTGTGGGGGTACATTACTCGGAATTTATACCCCTTTGAAAGATTATTTGTTCAATAGAAAGGTCAGGCAGCAGAATATACAAAGATACTTGGACTTCTTAAACTCATTGATCTTTCAAGCAACAATTTAGTCGGGACCATTCCTGCATCATTTTCCAATTTGAAAGGATTAAACTCCTTAAACCTGTCAAGGAATAGTCTCACAGGGAATATAATTCCAGGTATTGGTGAGATGGAGGCGCTAGAAACTCTTGATCTTTCATTTCTCGATTTGGCAAACAACAATTTGCCGGGCCAAATTCCATCAAGCACTCAACTGCAAAGCTTCAATGCTTCTTCTTATGCAGGGAATGATGGATTCTGAAGAAGCTAAACTAAAGTAACATCTTTCCTTTTCTTAATTTCTTCCAATGGTTGTCTTTGGTCCTTTTGTGCATTTGGTTGTTGTCTTATTCGAATGACTTTAATTTGCATGATTTTTAGCGCGCATTAGAATTTATAGTACCATTGCCCAATAATTGCTTCAATTTGTTTATTGAACATATAACTCACTCACTCTTCATTTATTTTTCAAATTGTTAAATATCTTTCCGGAAGTTTTGGAGATGAAGTGGATTGAATAGAAAAGGAAGTATATGTTATTGCCTATGTGTGTGATTGTAATAATTGTTTTGTTTGGAATGGACACTACTAAAAATATACCCCTTTAGTGACCCTACCTTAATGACCCTTTTAATTAAGCATCACAATTTATACATCCAGTGACGCTCGTTTGTCTATTTAGATTAGGAAAATGTTTAGTGACACTAATTAATTTTGTTAAGTACTATTCCTTAATTATATTCTGCTTTAATTCCCTTTTCTTCTCCACCCTAACGAGAACCCTAATTGAGTTCTTCTCTACGATTGTATTCTCGCACTCTTCTTCTCATAAAGGTTGCGTAAATTGATAGATTGCGACCCTGAGAATGATCCTCCTCGTTGATAAAAATTAAGATTCATCTTCAATGCCCTGCGATTAAGGTACATAACAATTTTCCAATTTCTATGTTCCCTGTGATTTGGATATGGTTTCTTGTAATCGAAAATTTCCCACGCTTAACACACTTTTGCAGAAATCAAACTGGCAATAATTTAAAGAGACTTACAGATGACGAAAAGGTGAATGAGGAAATCCTGTACAGCCGCGCTCATCAACTCCCCCACAATAGGCGGCTACGGCGGTGACAACAAGTTGACCACTCTATCGCCCGCAGTAAAATTAACTTAAATCTCAAAGGATTCGCCGGTATCACATCGTCATAGAAGAAGATTAACAACAATAATGGGAGCGCATGTGCATATTAGGTTTCAAGTGGATGAAGCGTACTTGACTCTCTCTATCACTGTAAAGTGTAAACCCGATTGATGATCTGAGGAGATAGATTCTTCTAATCTGGATTCAATTCGGAAATTTTGAAGGACATTGAGTCGTCTAAGTTTAGTTTTCAGAAAAGCTACAAGGTTTTTCACTCTTGCTCTGTGATCTAGAAGCACAATTTAATACAGATCTAAATTCCTTTTGCTATTAGTTTTTGTTTTATTTTAGCATTAGAATATCCTTTCTCCTTTGTTACCAGATGCTCTCATTTATATCTGATATGGTTATCATTGTATATTGCCTATGTTTTTGCTTAATTTGAAATGTTCTTTCTTTGAAGAGGATATCTGATATGGTTATCATTGTATATTGCTTATATCTGATATATCTAAAATAACCTTTTCCTTTTTGCTTGTACCAGAATATCTAAAAAATCTGGTAGGTTTTTTAATTTTTTCAGTTCGTTTAGACTTTGGAATTCCTAGTATTCAGATCATTTGAGCTATGACAGTTACTTTGTGAAGTGATGGCCTTTCCTCTTTTTGTGTCCATGTATTTCCTCTCTGTTTTCCTATGGAAACTATTGCAACTATGAATTTTTAAGTAATAATAGTTGTTTGAGTAGTGCCTCTGAATTTCTTCTCAGTTAGATATTAGGAACCACAAGCACGTGTTTTAATTTTGCACTGGTTCAACGGATTACATGATAAATTTGTTGGACTATCATAAACATTTTTTTTCAGATATTTGAATGTACCTTTGCAGAGTCTACTCATCTCCTAAACCATTAGTTTTCATTTGAATACTAAATAATGAGTGCATATTTGACCATTATGGATGATGTTCTCTATAATTTTACATTTCTGAGGACTTATAAAAAATATTATTAGAATGTTGGGATTTTCATGATTTGCTACTATAACTGGGCTTAATGGAACCTTATCAGATAAATCTTGAATCAACAGATTCATCAAGGGCACAGAAGTTATTTTTGATCTGGCTTATCCGACCACTTGAAGATAAGTCTCAGTTATAGTATCCAGGTAAATATATTTTTCACACACCTATGTGCTATGTACACCTACCAAGTCGCTGAAAATGAGCTTCTGCTTATATTTTTTTAGCATGATAATCAAAGTGTTTTTCTTCTTGGCATATATAGTTACATGAATTAGCATGTAGGTAGAAAATTAATCAAAGGCTTTCATTTTTCGTGTATTAGTGTCTCTACCATAATTCTTCCTATATTTAAGATATATATATTTGATATTAATTCTTGGATAAGCATGGCTGCTGTAAGGTAATTCTTACAAAAATGTTAGATAGTGATTGGTTCTTTGATTCTTTTCCAGTGGTACATCCTGAGCAAAGCCACTATTCCCCTGGATATTGAGTTTAATCTGCAGGTCAGCTTTTAACCCTTCATAGAAAGTTTGAACTAGTTGTCTTCCGAATTAAATTTTGCATTTATTTCTGTGAATGATACTACCATTTGGATATCTAAGTATTGTTTTGAAACCTTCATATATCATACAAATGGGTAACTTTTTTAGGACTTATTTGTTGCATTGAGACTGAAAATGACATGTTATTCATAATTTGAAGAGATTAATATGTCTAGTTGAATTTGAAGATCTTGAGCACGAAATTTCAATATAGAAGGCTCACAATGAGAACTGAGAAAAACCCCAAAGCAGAAAAGAAATATGGTTTCAAACTGTGTGGCTCTGCTGCTATATTCCATCATAACCTTTTAATTCACAATGCTTTCAAATTCAGCCTAATAGTGGACCAGTTGTCATTTCTTGCATAAATTAAGCAAGATTAGTTATCAATGTTCATATCCTGCCTCTTAATATCATGACGAGTTAGTGATCCTTTCTGGTTAATCTTCTTGTTTTCGCTATGTGAAATTGAATTATGCTTTTTTTCTATGTTATTACTGCTATATGAGTCTTGTCTCTGCATTTTAATTTTCTAAATTGTATAAGGCACTTTTTGTACTTCACAAAATAATTGGGTGAATTTCATATGGATTGCCCTATTCATTACAGTCTATTACATGTTCACTACAGGGGATGTTTCTTAATGAAGAAAAATATGTTTTCTATGATACAATAGTTGATAACAATGGCAAGTCTTTAGAGTTAAGATCAGGGGAGGCCCTTGTAAGACACACTAAGGCTACAATTATACATAAAACTTCTTAGATGTTCCACACTATTGAGTTTTTTTTTTTTTAAGAGCTCTCTGGATACAATGTATGATATTCTTTTTATCATCATATTCAATGAAGCAAAGCCCAAAATAATTTGAATGACTCAGTCACCCACCACCCTCTCTTCTTATCCCTTCCATTTTGACTGTTGGAAATATTGTTACAGACATATATAAATTCAAGAATGATTCAGAACCCAACACACTTTCTCTTTAAGCATGGTGATTGACCTAAAGAATTTATGACTGCTGAAATATTGTAGCATGATAGCCCTCTTTCTATACACAGAGTTGAACTACTTTTTTTTTTTATGTGTATTTTCTGATTATATGTTAACTGCATTGCTGAGTGTTGGTATTGATGACGAAGTGGTGATCAATTATACGTGTTCCAGACATGTGGCAAATTACTACCAAGTATTGTTGCTGAACATTCATAAAAGTGCATATAAGGTATATTTAAACTCCCTTATTTATTTCCATTCTAATGTTTTGCTTTTACTTTAATCAATAACCTCATTTTGATTTATTTTTTTCGTTTCTATTGTAAGTAGTTTATGACATTGATAACTAATTAAATCGGTACATATGGATAAATATCTTTGAGCTGTTACCACTCACTTTGGTGGTTCTATAGAATCTTTTATGAATATGAGGTGAATTGAAAATGTGGGATTTGCACCAAGTTCTATAAATTTATAGTGTATATTATGTTCCTTGTTTACTAACTTAGCTACCAAAATTTCGTAGAGTGTTTTTGTTTGTGCTTCTCTTCTAGATAGATATTGAGAATGAAAGGAAGTTGTAATTAATAATTATAAGTTGCACATGTTTTGTTCTCTTGAGAATTATCATCCATATAGTAGCAGTTGCTTCCTATTATTTCGATGTGTTCTTTTTCTATTTCTAGTTACATTACGGAGGAAATATACATATTGTTGATATTCATTTGAATCTACATTCATTTCTAATTATATTTGCCAACCTGTTGGCTTAGCAACACTAATATTAATGTATATTTAAACTTTTTTCGTTCTCCTATATTACTAGCTCATGATGCTTTATTTTTTGTACTCAGATTCTATCGTAGATTGATAAGCGTAGGAGATAGCAGTTTGAAGATGCCATCAGTGAACTGATCAATCAGCATCGATGACGTGTTTACAGAACTGCCATGACTGTTTTCATTCCATAAAACCGATTCTTTAAATATGGTGTTGCAGCTAGCTAGGTTTTTTCTCATTAATTCTTAAGATTAAAGATAGGATGCTTGTAGAGAGAACTTGTTCTATATTTATGTAGATAGGACATATTTTTTTCACTTGTTGTTGCAAACTTGGTTGATTATTGTTTACAAGTGAATGACAATATTTTATTATCATGATGTTTATATATATTTGAGCATGTTAGGGGTATGCATATACGTATACTCTCACCTATATGTGTATTGTTACCAACATTTATGTATACGAAAAAGAATCACAAAATTTAATAGTTAAATTAGGTACTAGAAGCGTCACTAAACGAGGTGGTTAAATTATTTTTTACTTTTTTATGATGCGAGAAACGTCTCTAAAGCACATCGTGGTGGCGTCGGTTAGCGTCACCAATTAGTGTTACTATGACGCATAAAAATGTCACTAAATGAGGTGGTTAAGTTAGGTATAACAATTTCGTGATGCGAGAAAGCATCACTAAAGCACACCGTGGTGACGTCGATTAGCGTCACCAAATAGTGTAACTATGACGCGTAAAAGCAACACAATGACTGTCTACGGTGACACTTTTCAAGCGTCACGATAAAACCCTATAAAAACGACAAATCAGGTGACACGTGACCTAAGCGTCACTATATCTAATGCGTCACTAAAAGTAACTTTTAGTGACACTTTTGAGCGTCTCTAAAGCCCATTTTTGTAGTAGTGGGAATGGAAGTGGACATGTTTTTTTTCCACACCAACTGAATTTTGTGTATGTGAAAAGACCGAGAATGTACAATGATGAGTTACTTGCAATAGTAGAATGGAGAGCTCCTAATTGCAATGAGCTAGAAAAAGCAAGGATAATAAAGGGTCGTCTTACCTTAGCCCACTTTAAAGCTTGAACTCCTCAATGGGACTTCCGTTAACGAGAATGGAAGCAGTTCCCGAGGTAACACATTCCATTATCCAGCCTCGCTATTTTCGATTGAAGCCCAGTCGACCCATCATAACATCTAGGAAACTCCACTCCACTGAATCTAAGGCTTTGGCGAAATCAATTTCGAAGAGGGTCCTTTTCAGCTGTTTCTTTTTTGCTTCATCGATGATTTCATTGACTGCTTTATCATACAAAATAATAAATTTACGACTATATCCAATTTTACTGCTGCTTTTTTCCAACTCACTGAAATTACAGAGAAAACTCTGTTTTTCTTCCTTTTTTTTTTTTGTTTTTTTTTTTCATTTAAAGAATTAGATTCACTATAGCTTATCTAGGTAACAATTTTCAATCTAGTTAACAATTTGCAACTAATATCATCCCTTTGATATCATTGAACTCAAAGCCTCCACTGCAATGAGCTAGAAAAAGCACGGGCAATAAAGGGTCGCCTTGCCTTAGTCCACGTTCAAGCTTGAACTTCTCAGTGGGACTCCCGTTAACGAGAATGGAAGCAGTTCCCAAGGTAACAAATTCCATTATCCAGCCTTGCCATTTTTGATTGAAGCCCAGTCACCTATCATAACATCTAGGAAACTCCATTCCATTGAATCAAAGGCTTCGGTAAAAACATTTTCGATTGCAGTAGTTTCTTTTTTGCTTCATGGATGATTTCATTATACAAAATAAATAAATTTACTACTATATCTAATTTACTGCTGCTCTTGTCTAACTCACTGAAATTACAGAGCAATCTCTGTTTTTTTTATTTATAGAATTTGATTCACTTAAAGATAAGAAATCTATTTGTTGACACTTATTTAAAATAGAAAATTTATCACCAATTATAAATTTCGTGGTGCAAATTTCTTACAGCCATATATATACAAACATTTTAAAAATCACATCAATAGTGTGAATATGCCACATATGTATTCAACAACAAAATTAAATTCTTGACTATGACTATAAATTCTGTATTTTTAGGGGTGGATGGAGTTGAATGATGAAATCCTAAACTAGAACAGGACTGGAAACGGTGCGCCTCCCGTCCGGACATGATAGTTCCAAAACAAATAGGCCCTAAAAGTTAAATAATGAAATCGCTTAGGAGGGTCGTTGCAGGAATCACTTGAGAATCTACATCCAGGTGCTCGACAAAATGCACCTAAGAAGAACGAAGAACACCAGAATTTTACGTGGTTCAATCGAACAATCTACGTCCATGGATGATCAAAGCAATAAAAATTCACTATACTAAGTCAATTTACAGATTACAAAGATCAATAAAAATTCACTATAAAAATTCACTATAAAAATTCACTATACTAAGTCAATAAAAATTCACTATACTAAGTCAATTTACAGCTATATGCCTAAAAGTAGGATCCTAATTTAAGCAAAACTAGGAACCAAAATAAATGCAGGTACGGAATAAAGGAATTAATATCAACAGCTATATTAAAAAAAAAAATTGATTCACTAAAATTACAGAGGAAACTCTGTTTTTTTTTTTTTCCATTTAAAATCCCAAAATAGAACCGAAACAAAGAAGAATAGCTTAACGAAAATTTATCACCAATTATAAATTTTGTGGTCCAAATTTTTTATCACAAAAGTATTTTATCACATTACTATTAATTAAACATTAGTCAGATTTTACTATTAATTAGGGATTAATAAGCTTCTTCTTGTCTTATTAATGTTTGTGCAGGAGAAAGAATTAGGTGCGTAGAGAGGGAGAGACAAGCCCTTCTCACCATCAAGCAAAGCCTTATAGACGACGTCTATGGCGATCTCTCGTCGTGGGGAAGTGAAGACGACAAAAAAGAATGTTGTTCCTGGAATGGTGTTGAGTGTAGCAGCACCACTGGTCACGTGACTGCTCTCTCTTTTTATGGCTTAAGCGGTGAGATCAGTTCTGCCCTGCTTGAGTTGCATCATTTGACTGATATCACTTTTTATTATTTTGGAGGGAATAGAATTCCAGAATTCATTGGTTCCATAAAAAGCTTACAACACCTTGAACTCCATTCCTGTAATTTCTCCGGGATTATTCCTCCTCAGTTGGGTAACCTTACCAACTTGCGCACTCTTAATCTCCGGGATAACCACCTTTGGTCCGACAACCTCGATTGGCTTCCTCGTCTCTCATTCTTAACTCAACTTGACTTGAGTTATAATTCCAAAATAAGTGATGCCAAGTGGCTACAACATGTACTGCAGCTTCCTTCTCTGCAGGAATTGTCCTTGAGGGAATGCACGCTTACTGATCATGTCATGCCATCTGCAAACCTCTTTGTTAACTCTTCTTCTAAGCCTCTTTCTATCCTTAATTTGAATGGAAATGAGCTCACTTCTTCCACCTTCCACTGGTTATTCAACATTAGTACGACGAGTCTTGTTCAAATTCACATGTCGGGTAATGAGTTAGATGGCCCAATTCCAGATGACTTTGGAAAATTAATTCATCTCAAAACTCTGGATCTTTCCCTTAACATGCTTGAAGGTGGAATTCCAAAATCATTTGGAAATTTAATTCATTTCGATGGTGTTTGGGTTTATTGTTGGATTTTGGGGAGTAGTTGGTTCATTGATAGTGAAGAAATCATGGAGAAGTGCATTTTTCAAGTTGTTTGATGCTGGTAGAGATTGGTTGTATGTGACTACAACTATTTTTGTTAATAAATTCAGGCGACGTTGAATCACGGGTAACTATCTAAATACTTTATTTTTTGTAAAAATATTTTTCTTTCATGCTAAAGTAATAATGAATTTTGTGAATTATTATTACTACAGGTAAGAGTGTAGACCTGCCCTCCTCAAGATTCTGGAGAATTCATCATTGGCTTGTTGATTATATGTTATTGTTGTTGTTTTTTTTTTCTTCTTATTTTAGAATTTTGAAATCTGAATTTCAAATTCTTGATAATTTATACTACTGTATTGTGTGTTTGTTGTGAAATTTATGTCGAATCAATTAATGTTTAAGAGTATATGTTGTTGCATTATATATTATATCATTGTTGATTACAGCTATAGTGATTGTATAAATTATTCTGATTTTTTTTTTTATAATACACGTTATCTCTTTCTACATTTTCTTTATGCTACGTATTTCTATCTTTTTTTTTCAATTTTCGTTGCTTTACATTCCACCACATATATTATTCTATAGCAAAAAATGAATGAAAGCTTTCGAAGAGACGACGAGAGTATATTATTTAAGAGCATTCTATAAAAGGGCCTCTGAGGCTCTTATGGGCCAAGAAACTATGGATGAAAATCAGAAGGGTTTGACTATTTACACTTCCATTTGGGGAGATGCACTGTCCCAATCAGTTTATTAATAATACGGCAAAAACTGAAAAATACCATAAATTAAAATACAACATACTAGATGCATCCCTTACTGAATGCACCTCCCCTACTATCATTTCTTTCCCCTTCCCTCTAAACCACTACTTTCGGCCGCCACCGACACCATTTCCGACGACTATCAAACCAAAAAAAATCTTGAAATTTCAAAATACACTTAAAAAATCACAATTTTTTTTATAACTTTCGACCAACCAGTGTCGACCATATTCACTCTCGTCGACACATCGTTGTCGACGGGAGTGAATATGGTCGACACCGATTGGTCAAAACAAAAAACAAAAAATAATTAAAATTCGACCATGTAATGTCGACCAAATACACTCTCGTCGATAAATTGTTGTCGACGAGGGTGTGTTTGGTAGACATTATATGGTCAAAAATTTTTAAAAATAAATAAATTTTTTTGTAGAAGTAGAAAATCCTAAGAAACCAAAAAAAAAAACCCTAATTAATGTCGACCAACTTGGCCACTGTCTTGAATCGGGATCGGGGTGGATGGGGGCGGCCAACGGCGGGGATTGTGTAGGGAGTGGCCGAAATCCGGAACAGGGGAGAGGGGGAGCAAAAGGGAGGGAGCAAAAATATAGAGAAAAAAAAAAGAGGAGGAGAGGGAGGGGCCGCTGCGGCTGTGGCGGGGGCCACGGCAGAGGCCGGACGGGGGAGGGGGTGGCCGCAACGGGGAGAGGGAAAGAATAAAAAAATAAGGAAGGGGGGAGAGGGAGGAGTCGCGATGGCGGGCATGGCGTCAGGCGGCCGGACGAGGGGGGCGACAGTCGACTAGTTTGGGTGGTGGGGAAAGTGGAGAGGATGAAGATGAAATTAGGTTTTGGGAGGGAATGTGAGTAGTAATAGGAATTTTATGGAGGCAATGGCAATTAAGACAATTGAGGGGTGCATCTATCTTATATCGATTTTAAAGGGTGCATCTCTCCGAAATGGAGGTGTAAATAATCAAACCCAAATCAGAATCCAAATGGACCTGGACTGGACTGAGAAACCAGAATCAAAATGGGCCTGGAGACCGGAGTGGGCTTAGAAACCCAGAAACTTAATGGGCTTGAAATTGGACCAAAAAAACTTGTGATTCAACAAGGAATTATTCTTTTATATTGATTGAGTCAAAAAATTTAACGTTTAAAAAAATTATTTCAAAATATCTATCATTATTTATATTTCAAGATAAATTAAATATTTTTTCAACTTTATCTTTATTTATATTTTTTAATTCTATGATATATCATTTTTTTTAATTAAGACACAAAAATCTATGTAAAACTTTTTTAAAACTAGGTGAACGTACAAATTCTATGATATATAGTTTATTTAACTTTTTTAGGACTAAAATAAAAAAAATTATAAAAAAATGGGATTAAATTGATGCCTTTAATTTTTTTTTGGACTAAATTGGTACATTCAACTTTTTTAAGAGTATTTAAAAAAAGTTAGAAAGTTATGGGACTAAATTGACTTCTACCTCTGACGTGTGTCTTAAAATTAAGTGAACAAATTCATATGTGGAGGAATGATCTTAGGCTTGAGATTCAACCATGTGATGTTTGATGGGAGAGGACTAACAAATTTCTTGAAATCTTGGTCTGAAATTGCTAGAGGTCTTCCTTTATCAATTAAACCACATTTGGATAGATCCATATTATCTCCAACAAAATCCCATGATTTCCCACAAGCTAAATTTGAAATTAAACCACTTACTTCTCACCATAACAAAGAAAAAACCATACTACACAAGTCATTTATCTTCACCCCAAAAATGCTTTCCCGACTCCGAGAATTAGCTAACGACAACAACAAAAACGAAGCTCCCACGACATTTAAACTAATATCGGCATTGGCTTGGATATGCTGGACCAAGGCTAAGAAACTCGACCCCGAAGAGGTGAGTCAGATAGGCATGGCCGTAGATGGTTACCACAAGTTACAACCTCACATGCCTAAAGGCTACTTTGGGAATTGCTTCGTCGTGTCTTGCGCTCAATCCAGAGCACGAGACCTGACGAGCCAATCCTTATCTTACGCAGTAGGGACCGTACATGATGCCATCAAAACAGTGACAAGAGACTACATCACATCAGTGATAGACTTTCTTGAAGTGACAAGAGAGCCTCAACCTTGGATAACACATTAGGCATCTCCAAGTGGACTAGGATTCCCTTTTACGAGATCGATTTTGGATGGGGAGCGGCGTCACAAGTCGCCCCAGGCGCATTTAATTTTGAAAATGTGATCTTCTTACTTTCCCATGGAAGGGACAACAAAAACCTAGTGTTATCAGTGATATTGCCCATTGATGCAATGAAGATTTTTGGGAAGCTCATTACATTGCATTTGAATGAATGATGATTAGCACATTGAATGACACACATATATAGAATGTATTCTATCTAAGATTTTTTGGGGAGCTCATTACATTTTATGTTTTTTAATTGCAAAAGAAATAATAATTTGAAGTCCGGGACTATTATTGATAAAAAAAAATAAAAAAAATCAATGATCTTTTTAATTCGGTGAGAAATCATTTTGTAATAAACATGTTAATTAAAAAGTATTTGTTTCATGAACATTTTCCCTCAATTTAGTACAATCAAATATTGGTTTCGCGCATCTAATTAATTTCTCTCTTTCGTGCATCTCACTTATCCATTACGTTAATTAATTTATTTACACTCTTTATTTCTCATTTAATTTATATAAAAATTAACGCTTTAAAAAAAATTACAACATTATTATATAATGCTCATTCATAACATTACAAAAGAGTTTGTGAATGACTATTGGATGAACGAAAAAGAAAAGTTTGATAGCTTTGATCAGAATGGATGGAGTATAACTTCTTAGCTTTTATCGGAAAAGAAGTGTCGCTTGAGGAATTATTTGGGAATTTATATATTTGGCAAAATAGAATTGTCTTTTTCCTTGTCGAACGTCCTAAACATGTACTCGAGAGATAGCTGTCCATACAATGATGATGGATGTATGGATTGTCGGAGCCACGGTGGTCCCCCGGACCGCCCGGATTCCACACGTGAATCGAAAGTTGAATCTACGTACATTGGATCTCACTTGAACACCCCCATCAATCCTCCTGAGGAGAGGTTTGATTTCAAACCCCTATTCGAACGGAAGAAGTACGTCATGCTAATGTGCCTTGGATGATCCACAACTCAGTGGGCAAATTGGTCGTTGTGCTTTCCAGCATACACTCCACACATTAATATTTCTTATTAATCTAAGTTGACTCGACTTAACTGGCCGGCCAAGTCTCCCTTCATACATTATTATTAAAAAATCTAATAATCGAATTTATTTTATTCATGCTAATGAAATTCATATAAAAGTCATTTTTACATTTTTATTATTAGAAATTAATTAGGATTATTAATTCAAAGGCAGATTAGTCATCATGGTTTTCGTTAATTAATTTGTCAGTCTAATAAAGTAAATTGAAATAATTAGGTCACTGAAAGTACAGAGGAAACTGTTTTTTTTTTTTTTTTCATTTAAAGAATTTGATTCACTTAAGATAAGAAATCTGTTTGTCGACTCAAAATAGACTCTCCATAGAAAAATTTATCACCAATTATAAATTTTGTGGCCCAAATTTCTTACAGCCATACAAATTGTGTGAATATTCCACAACAAAATTAAAATCTTGACTTGACTATAAATATTTCCAACAAACTTGCAGCGTATAAATTGGTTTATTTGACAAGGATGTTCAACCCCTTAGAAATATATGAATCCAATTTTAATAATTTAATTTGGTGTTAATAATAATTCTTTCATCGGAATATTTTCTCTTGTTAAAAGTTTTTAATGTCAGAAAGATGACAGATCATGTTATTAATTCTTAAATTTATGTTATTAAAGACGGTTAGCTAGAAATTTCCGTCATAATATATAGTGACATAATTCGATTTCTTGTTTCTCTTTTGAAATATGCATATACTAATGTTGGTTTTGTGCAGGAGAAAGAATTAGGTGCATAGGGAGGGAGAGAGAAGCCCTTCTCACCATCAAGCAAAGCCTTATAGACGACTATGGCTATCTCTCGTTGTGGGACAGCAAAAAAGAATGTTGCTCCTGGGACGGTGTTGAGTGTAGCAACACCACTGGTCACGTGACTGGTCTCACTTTTGAGTACTTAAGCGGTGAGATCAGTTCTGCCCTACTTGATTTGCATCATTTGACTGATATCACTTTTAATTATTTTGGAGGGAATAGAATTCCAGAATTCATTGGTTCCATAAAAAGCTTACAACACCTGGAACTCGAATCCTGTAATTTCTCCGGGATTATTCCTCCTCAGTTGGGTAACCTTACCAACTTGCGCATTCTTAATCTCATGGATAACCACCTTTGGTCCGAAAACCTCGATTGGCTTCCTCGTCTCTCACTCTTAACTCAACTTAGCTTGAGTCATTCCAAAATAAGGGATGCCAAGTGGCTTCAACATGTACTGCAGCTTCCTTCTCTGCAGGAATTATACTTGATTGAATGCACGCTTACTGATCATGTCATGCCATCTGCAAACCTCTTTGTTAACTCTTCTTCAACGTCTCTTTCTTTCCTTTTTTTGGGTGGAAATGAGTTCACTTCTTCCACCTTTGACTGGTTATTCAACATTAGTACGAGTTTTGTTGAAATTGAATTGTCCGGTAATTTGTTAGATGGCCCAATTCCAGATGACTTTGGAAAATTAATTCATCTCCAAACTCTGGATCTTTCTAGTAACATGCTTGAAGGTGGAATTCCAAAGTCATTTGGAAATTTAATTCATTTGCAAAGTTTAGACCTGTCTGGAAATCCCTTAGGAGAGTCGTTGCAGGAATCACTTGGGAATCTATCTTGCAAAGTAATGAGATTCATATTCTTATCAAATAATCAACTTACAGGTTCTCTGCCAGATCTGAGTAAATGTGCTCAATTAATAAATTTGGATCTGAGCAGCAATAAACTTACAGGGTCAGTGCCTGCAAATATTGGCCAGCTTTCCAATCTTGATTATTTGTATCTCTCTCATAATTCTTTTCATGGCACAATCTCCGATGCTCACTTTGCCAAACTCCGAAACTTAGATTACTTGGATTTATCGTTCAATTCGTTGACCCTTAAATTCAGCCCAAATTGGACTTTCCCCTCTCAATTGTCCGATATTCATTTAGCAAGTTGCATAACAGGTCCGTCTTTCCCAACATGGCTTCAGAGCCAAAGGAAATTGAACGGTCTAGATCTTTCCAGTAATGGTATATCAGATGAAGTGCCTGAATGGTTTTGGAACAACTTGTCTCAATCAGTAATATTCGGATCTTACATGAATATCTCTCATAATCGGATAAGTGGCACCATTCCCGATTTAGCATTCGATAATATCATCGATACAATAGATATTAGTTCTAATAAGTTTTCAGGCCCTTTACCATTACTCCATCCCTACACTTCAATAGTTCAGTTTAGCCAAAATAGTTTTTCAGGATCAAACATTTCGTCGTCTATCTGCACACTTCCCTTTAGTAATCTATTGTTGTTTGATATCTCCAATAATCAATTGTCTGGAGCAATTCCCAACTGTTGGGAGAATATGACAAGCTTAGTGGTTCTCAATATGAACAATAATAATCTTTCTTCTGAAATTCCACATTCTCTGGGCTATTTACGAAACCTCCAATCGTTGCACTTGGGTCGCAATAATCTCTTTGGTGAAATGCCTTCAACTTTGAAGAATTGTCACACTCTACAATTGATAGATGTTGGAGGAAACAAATTGAGTGGGAATATCACATCATGGATAGGTGAAGAATATACGAACTTGACGTATCTTAGCTTACGTGGAAATCGATTTTATGGTGGTATTCCGCAGGAAATATGCAAGTTTACTCGGATTCAGATGTTGGATCTTTCTGGAAACAACTTATCGGGAGAAATTCCCCAATGCTTCAATAATTTTACTTCATTGGTTGATAACAATAGTACAACTGCCACCACAATTCGCTTCCAAATTGGCTACAACGACTACATTGACTACGCATTAGTTCAGTGGAAAGGTGTTGAAGCAGAGTACAAAAATACTTTGGGACTTCTTAAGCTCATCGATCTTTCAAACAATAAGTTGGCTGGCAGTATTCCCAAGGCGTTTTCCAATTTGAGAGGGCTTATTTCTTTGAACCTGTCAAGAAATAGTCTAACAGGAAACATGGATCCAAACATTGGTGAAATGGAGATGTTAGAATGCCTTGATCTATCACGAAACCAACTCTCGGGTAGGATACCCATTAGCTTGGCACAACTGACCTTTCTGAATGTTCTTGATTTGGCAAACAACAATTTATCAGGCAAAATTCCATTGAGCACTCAACTACAGAGCTTCAATGAATCTGCGTTTGGTGGGAATTCAAATCTTTGTGGAAAACCCCTCGTCGAGTTGTGCCCAGAGGACCGCAAGCCTCCCATCAGTGGTGCAGAGGACAACGAGGAAGAAGGTGATGGATTTTTCAACTTTTCTTCCTTGCAAGAATTTTGCTTATCAATTGTGTCTGGATTTATTGTTGGATTTTGGGGAGTAGTTGGTTCATTGATAGTGAAGAAATCATGGAGAAGTGCATTTTTCAAGTTGTTTGATGCTGGTAGAGATTGGTTGTATGTGACTACAACTATTTTTGTTAACAAATTCAGGCCACGTTGAATTACAGGTAACTATCTAAATACTTTATTTTTTGTAAAAATATTTTTCTTTCATGCTAAAGTAATAATGAATTTTGTGAATTATTATTACTACAGGTAAGAGTGTAGACCTGCCCTCCTCAAGATTCTGGAGAATTCATCATTGGCTTGTTGATTATATGTTATTGTTGTTGTTTTTTTTTTCTTCTTATTTTAGAATTTTGAAATCTGAATTTCAAATTCTTGATAATTTATACTACTGTATTGTGTGTTTGTTGTGAAATTTATGTCGAATCAATTAATGTTTAAGAGTATATGTTGTTGCATTATATATTATATCATTGTTGATTACAGCTATAGTGATTGTATAAATTATTCTGATTTTTTTTTTATAATACACGCTATCACTTTCTACATTTTCTTTTTGCTACGTCTTTCTATCTTTTTTTTTCAATTTTCGTAACTTTACATTCCACCACATATACAATACTATAGCAAAAAATGAATGAAAGCTTTCGAAGAGACGACGAGAGTATATTGTTTAAGAGCACACTATAAAAAGGCCTTTGAGGCTCTGATGGGCCATGAAACTATGGATGAAAATCAGAAGGGTCCGACTATTTACACCTCCATTTGCGTTGAGAACACTCCCCCTATGAATTTAATAATAAAATAATGAAGTAAAAAACCAAAAATACCCTTTAAGTCATATTAAACTACTAAATGCACCCCCACCTTTAAACCTAAGTTTTATCTATCCTTCGCCGTCGCCGCCGCCACCAAACACCAAAATTTCTCCCCAAACAACAAAATTTCTCCCCAAACAAAAAAAATTCAACTTAAAAAATTTCAACTTTTTTTTTAAGATTTCGACAAACCAGTGTCGACCATATTCACTCCCGTCGACACTGGTTTGTCGACAAGATTGTATATGCTCGACATTTGTTGATCGAAAAAAAAAAAAATTAAAAACTCGTCGACAACTTTAGGTCGACCAAAAATACACTCGTCGACACCCTGTTGTCGACGGAGTGTATTTGGATCGACCTAAAGTGGTCGAAAGGTAAGAAAAAGAAGGAAAAAAAAAACCTGGATTTGGCCGATGGACGGGAGCGGGGGCGAGGGCCGTTGAGCGGGGGCGGCGGCCGTTGGGCTGGGTCGGGGGCGGCGGCGGTCGATTACTGTAATTTTTTTTTTTTTAAATAGAGATGGGAGAAGGAGGGGGGAGGGAGGGGACTGGCTCGGCGAGGGAGGGAGGGGACGGCCGCGGCGGCCGCGATCTGTTTTTTTTTTTTTTTTTTTTTACAGGCGGGGGGGGGGGGGGGCGACGGGCTCGGCGAGGGAGGGAGGGGGTGGCGTCGCCGGCGACGGGTGGTGGAGGGGCAGGTCGCCGGCGGTGGTGGTGAGGGGTGTGGGAGAAGATGAAAGCAGAACTGGTGGAGGAGGAAGAAGATGGAGGATTTTGGGGAGAAAGTAGGGTTTAGGGGGGGTGTGAGTAGTAATTGGAATTATATAATAGAAGGGCATTTATGACAATTTGAGGGGGGTGCATCAGATTTTAGGGGGTGCGTCCAGAGGGGGAGTGTTCTCAACGCAAATGGAGGTGTAAATAGTCGGACCCAATCAGAATCCAAATGGGCCTGGACTGGACTAAAAACCAGAATCAAAATGGGCCTGGAGCCCGGAGTGGGCTTAGAAACCCAGAAACTTAATGGGCTTGAAATTGGACCAAAAAAACTTTGATTCAACAAGGAATTATTATTTTTTATTGATTGACTCTATATAAATTTTTAACGTTTAAAAAAATTGTTTCAAAATATCTATCATAATTTATATTTCCAGATAAATTAAATATTTTTTCAACATTATCTTCTTCTTTTTTTTTTTTTAAATTCTATGATATATCGTTTTTTTTTTTAAATTGAGACGCAAAAATTTGTGTAAAACATCTCAAAGAATATAGGGTAAAGTCTAGTATTCACTCGAGTGCATGTTGTGCACCCTAGTCCATGTTGCACTTTTCAATTTTACTTACTTACACTTTTTGGTAAATGGTGTTGCACTTTTCAATTATTACTAAATATATTATTATACAGTTTAATAATTGTAAAGTGCAATACCATTTACCAAAAAGTGTAAGTCAGTAAAACTGAAAAGTGCAACATGGACTAGGGTGCACAACATGCACTCGAGTCCATAGCAGACCTACCCTATATTAGTAGGTTTATATAGATAATTATGGGTATTAAATGGTTATTTTACTATACGAATTGCGCAGAAAAAAAAAAAAAAAAACAGGGGGTGTGTAAAGTGTAAACTGAATTGCGCAGGAAAAAAAAAAAACAGGGGTTACTCATACTTACTATGTGAAGTAGGTTGCGAAGCCCTAGTATTCCTTATTTATTCGCAGCATTTCACAGATTGCAGTTTAGGAAGTTTCAGTCGCGATTTTTGGGATCGATCCATTTTTGGGTTTGCGAATTGTGGGTTGTGATTTTTGGATTCGTGATTTGTGGATTGCGATTCGGGTTCGCGATTTGTGTGGAAGATGAGAGTTATGATGTGTGGGTGTGATTTTTTGGGAATGAAATTAGGTTTAGTTTTTTTTTTTTTTTTTTACGGGAGTGTTTAATCTGATTTTAGGAGTTTGATTATGTTTTTACGGCACGTGACTTACAAGCAGTGTATATCCGTTAAAATTTGACGGAAAATTATTGTGGGACTAAAAGTGTATGATAAAGGAGTGGAAGTGATTTGGACTCATTCTTACAGGATCAAAAGTGCAATTTTCCAAATCAATAAAAAAGTCAGTCAAACTCTGCGGTTTCGCGCTTCTATTTAATTTCTCTCTTTCGTGCATCTCATTTATCCATTACGTTAATTAATTTAATTACAAACTTTGACATGAATGGATGAAGTATAATTTTTTAGCTTTTATCGAAGAAAACAAAAGTGTCACTCGGGGAATTATTTGGGAATTTATATATTTGGCAAAGTAGAATTGTCTTTTTCATTGTCGAACCTAAGCATGTGCTCGAGAGAGAGTTGTCCATACACTCGAGGGATGTATGGATTATCAAGAAGAGAGGAGCCACGGTGGCCCCCAGACCGCTCGGATCCCACGAGTGAATCGAAAGTTGAATCTAAAATCAAACCCCTATTCCCAACATTTATCTCCATGTAATACACTGTGAGCATGTATTCATTAAAAAAAGAGGAGGAAGAAAACCTAACCCGGCATAATTTGGAGGCGATCCGTGCCCTGTTTTTCAAAATCGGCAATAATTTGGTAGGCTCGTTTTTGCTTATCGGGGCTCCATGTCTCAATGTGGTGCAAAATATCAATTCCCGATGGATTTTCCGATTTCATTTTCAAGTAGTCTTCTTCACCGAGCACTGCTTTGTACATCGCTGTGAAGTCGATGACGGGGACCGTTAAAGTTCCATCCATGTCGAACACCACGCCTCGCAGCTTGGCTTTCGTGGTTACGGCGGCGGCGGAGGGGGCGATGGTTGCCATTGACCGAAATGCCCTTCTTGGGTGGAAGAAATTGAGAACCATAAGGTTAGCAAGTTGCATAACAGGTCCGTCTTTCCCAACATGGCTTCAGAGCCAAAGGAGTTTTGAGTTGCTAGATCTTTCCAGTAATGGTATATCAGATAAAGTGCCTGAATGGTTTTGGAACTTTTCTCAATCACAATTTTACATGAATATCTCTCATAATCAGATGAGTGGCACCATTCCCGATTTATCATCCCATTACATCAGAATAATAGATATCAGTTCAAATAAGTTTTCAGGCCCTTTACCATTACTCCATCCCTACACTGAAGTAGTTCAGTTTAGCCAAAATAGTTTTTCAGGATCAAACATTGCGTCGTCTATCTGCACATTTCCCTTTAGTAATCTATTCTTGTTTGATATCTCCAATAATCAATTGTCGGGAGCAATTCCCAACTGTTGGGAGAATATGACAAGCTTAGTGGTTCTCAATATGAACAATAATAATCTTTCTTCTGAAATTCCACATTCTCTGGGCTATTTACAAAACCTCCAATCCTTGCACTTGGGTCGCAATAATCTCTTTGGTGAAATGCCTTCAACTTTGAAGAATTGCCGAGCTCTACAATTCATAGATGTTGGAGGAAACAAATTGAGCGGGAATATCACATCATGGATAGGTGAAGAATATGCAAACTTGACGTATCTTAGCTTACGTGGAAATCGATTTTACGGCGGTATTCCGCAGGAAATTTGCAAGCTTACTCGGATTCAAATGTTGGATCTTTCAAGAAACAACATATCGGGAGAAATTCCCCAGTGCTTCAATAATTTTACTTCATTGGTTGATATGAATAGTACAACTGCCACCACAATTCGCATCAATATTGATTTTAATGACGACTACATTGAGTACGCATTAGTTCAATGGAAAGGTGTTGAAGCAGAGTACAAAAATACTTTGGGACTTCTTAAGCTCATCGATCTTTCAAGCAATAAATTGGTTGGCAGCATTCCCAAAGCGTTTTCCAATTTGAGAGGGCTTATTTCTTTGAACTTGTCAAGAAATAGTCTAATGGGAAACATGGATCCAAACATTGGTGAAATGAAGATGTTAGAATGCCTTGATCTATCACGAAACCAACTCTCAGGTGGGATACCCATTAGCTTGGCACAACTGACCTTTCTGAATGTTCTTGATTTGGCAAATAACAATTTATCAGGCAAAATTCCATTGAGCACTCAACTACAGAGCTTCAATGAATCTGCGTTTGGTGGGAATTCAAATCTTTGCGGTAAACCCCTCGTCGAGTTGTACCCAGAGGACCGCAGGTCTCCCATCAGTGGTGCAGAGGACAACGAGGAAGAAGGTGATGGATTTTTCAACTTTTCTTCCTTGCAAGAATTTTGCTTATCGATTGTGTTTGGATTTATTGTTGGATTTTGGGGAGTAGTTGGTTCATTGATAGTGAAGAAATCATGGAGAAGTGCATTTTTCAAGTTGTTTGATGCTGGTAGAGATTGGTTGTATGTGACTACAACTATTTTTGTTAACAAATTCAGACGAAGCTGAATTACAGGTAACTATCTTTTGTGTATACACAAATTTTAAAATATTTTTCTTCCACGCCAAAGTAATAATGAATTTTGTGAATTTTATATTCCTACAGGTAAGAATCGTGTAGAGCTCCCCACATCAAGTTTCTGGAGAATTCATCACTTGCTGATTATATGTTATTGTTGCAACTTTTTTTTTCTCCTTTTTTTTTTTTTTGTTGGAGTTTAATTCCGAAGGGTGTGCTTGATTTAGGACTTCAAGAATTTTGAAATTTGAATTTTAAATTCAGAAATTGTATTATTGTGTGTTTATTGTGAAGATTTAAGTCAAAATAATGGGAAAGAGTATGTATTGTTTTATTACTCGGTATTATACTGTTATTGATTGTAATTGCATCATTTTAAAAGTCACGAGATTCAACTGAGAAAAGTGATTCGCACGGGACTAAAATAAAAAACACTGGGCTAGTTTGGTTCAATGGATTAGATCGAGACTTGATTGACTTTTTATTCAATTCCCGACAAATCAGACATTTGGTTTGATTGATTGTAGTTCGAGTTTAATGCAAGGCTCGATAATTTTTTGTCATTTATCATGCATATGTGGAACTACTAGTCATGGGGGGGAGTTAAATCGTCCCATGTTTTCTCATCCTGCAATCCAAACGAACCTAGCTGGTTATGTGACTAATTCTGCAATTTACTCTCGATGGAAATAAAACATTTTTGCAGTGACTATACGAAGTCAATTTACAGATTACAAAGATCAATCAAAGAAGAAATTCCAGAATTCTATCTTTTCAGGTATGAATTCAAGAAGGCAAAATTGTACTGTCATTTTAACTTCTGATTTTGGTATAGTATGTTAGACAACTAATATAAATGAATTGATTCCACACCTCCGTCGAATTTATAGATTAGACGGAATTCTTCAACAAACGCAAATCAGTCCTACAGATGACCACCATGCAATTCTAACCTCGATTATATGCATATCAAATGACCTGAGCTATTGTCTAACTCACTCAGAATACAGAGGAAGCTCTGTTTTTCTTTCTTTCTTTTTTTTTTTTTTTTTAAATTAATTGTGGTCCAAATTTCTTATACAAACATTTTAAATTCAAATCAATAGTGTGAATATGTGACATTCAACAGCAAAATTCTTCAGGTTAATTAATTAAGTAAGCGGCAGACTTGACTACAATTCAAAGACAAATTAGTCATCTTGTTTTCCGTTAATTAATTTGTCATCAAAAAAGTCACATCAATAGTGTGTGAATATGCGAATTAAGCAGGCGGCAGACTTGACTATATGGCTCAATTCCATTTGGACCGGAGGGATTAATAGGTATATGAATTTTAAATTCTGAAAGAATCAATTGTTCAAAATCATGAATTTGCGATTTCAATTGTGAATGAATCACTTGTTCGATTTTTTTTATTTTTTTATTAGTTGTATAGTACATATCCTCTGTTCCTTTTAATTTAGAACTAATATTTTAATAAGGGTTAATTGCAAATTAAATCACCACCTTTCTCTGAATTGCAATTTAATCTAAACCTTTGAATAATTGCAAATAAAATCACCACCTTTCAATATTGTTGCAATTTAAACTTCTTGATAGTTTCATTTGTGCCCTAATCTAATGTATCTAGGTTATGTGACACCTCTTTAATGATACAACATTGTTTTTTTATTTCGATCTAATCTCGAAACGTTAAATTCGGACACAAATGGTATTGTCTAAAAGTTTAAATTGCAACAATATTGAAAGGTGGTGATTTTATTTGCAATTATTCAAAGGTTTAGATTAAATTGCAATTCAAAGAAAGGTGGTGATTTAATTTGCAATTAACCCTTTTAATAATTTATACAGCCTTATTATTAGAAATTGTAAGTAATGCAGGGACAAATTAGTCATACTGCTTTTGGAATTTATTTTCGTAAAGATAAGTTGAGTTGACTTGACTTAGAGTTTCTCAGCACCAGAAACATGCAATGTCTCTGGTCTATAAATAAATTAAGCTCATAACTAATAATATATTTATTTATTCTCTTTTCCCAATTAAAAAAAGAAAAGAAAGGAAAAATGGGGCTTCTTGACAAAGAAATTAGCATTAAGTTATTTATAATAATGGTGGTTGCAGTTGTTTGTGCAGGAGAGGCAATCAGCTCCTCCAATTTCTCTGGGAGTATTCCTCCACAACTAGGTAACTTTACCAACTTGCGCACCGTTTATCTACATAAATAATACTCCCATCGTCCCTCCGAAAGCTTCATATTTATTTTTTTACACATTGATTAAGGAATACATTATTATATGTGAGTGTTGCCAAAAGAAAAAATGAGTAATTCTGGGTAGGACGTTCAAAATGTTAAAATGAGTATCTATTAAACTCGTAATTAAATTATTTCTTGCCCATTTTCAGTTTATTTGCAATGTGCTAGTAAGTGTGGTTAACTCTTCATCTTGTGCTAAATATATAGATGTCAAATTATTTGCAATGTGCTAGTATTTTTTTCTAAATTACTGTTAAACTCATTGAAAATATGACTTATATATATAGTCATAGTCTGCAATATCTAATGTAGAATTCAAAGTAATTAATTAATTAAAGGTAATAGAAATTCAATGATTTTATTAATTTAATTCAATGACAAATTAGTCATCTTGATTTTCGTTAATTAATTAATTTGCCATCTAAAAAGGTGTTGATGATATAGGAATAATTATTAATAAGCTTATTCTCTTATTAATGTTGGTTGCAGGA
Source organism: Galeopsis tetrahit (assembly GCA_963675135.1). NCBI lineage: Eukaryota > Viridiplantae > Streptophyta > Magnoliopsida > Lamiales > Lamiaceae > Galeopsis > Galeopsis tetrahit. Next base: position 81,749,848 of record OY776128.1, read on the forward strand.
GAAAGAATTAGGTGTGTTAAGAGGGAGAGAGAAGCCCTTCTCACCTTCAAGCAAAGCCTTATAGACGACGAGGGATCTCTCTCGTCGTGGGGAAGTGAAGACAGCAAAAAAGAATGCTGCTCATGGAATGGTGTTGAGTGTAGCAACACCACTGGTCACGTGACTGCTCTCTCTTTTGATCACTTAAGCGGTGAGATCAGTTCTGCCCTACTTGATTTGCATCATTTGACTTATATCACTTTTTATCATTTTGGAGGGAATAGAATTCCAGAATTCATTGGTTCCATAAAAAGCTTACAACACCTGGAACTCACCTACTCTAATTTCTCCGGGATTATTCCTCCTCAATTGGGTAACCTTACCAACTTGCGCACTCTTAATCTCGGGAGCAACCACCTTTGGTCCGACAACCTAGATTGGCTTCCTCGTCTCCCATTCTTAACTCAACTTGACTTGAGTTATAATTCCAAAATAAGTGATGCCAAGTGGCTACAACATGTACTGCAGCTTCCTTCTCTGCAGGAATTATACTTGAGTGAATGCGCGCTTACTGATCATGTCATGCCATCTGCAAATCTCTTTGTTAACTCTTCTTCTACCTCTCTTTCTACCCTTGATTTGAATGGAAATGAGTTCACTTCATCCATCTTTGACTGGTTATTCAACATTAGTACGAGTTTTGTTGAAATTGATTTGTGGGGTAATTTGTTAGATGGACCAATTCCATATGACTTTGGAAATTTAATTCATCTCAAAACTCTGGATCTTTCTGGTAACATGCTTGAAGGTGGAATTCCAAAGTCATTTGGAAATTTAATTCATTTGCAAATATTATCCCTGTCTGGAAATCCCTTAGGAGAGACGCTTGAGGAATTATTTGGGAATCTATCTTGCAAAGTAATGAGAAGACTAGAGTTATCATATAACATTTGGGGTTGTTTGATGCTGGTAGAGATTGGTTGTATGTCACTACAACTATTTTTGTTAACAAATTCAGGCGACGTTGAATTACAGGTAACTATCTAACTACTTTATGTTTTGTGTACACAAATTTAAAAATATTTTTCTTTCATGCCAAAGTAATAATGCATTTTATATTCCTACAGGTAAGAGTGTAGACCTGCCCTCCTCAACTTTCTAGAGAATTCATCACTTGCTTGTTGATTATATGTTATTGTTGCTTTTTTTTTTATTATTTGAGAATTTTGAAATCTGAATTTCAAATTCTTGATAATTTATACTATTGTGTGTTTGTTGTGAGATTTATGTCTAATCAATTAATGTTTAAGAGTATGTGTTGTTGCATTATATATTACTCCATATCATTGTTGATTAACGCTGTAGTGATTGTATAAATTATTCTGGAATTTTTTTTTGGGAAATTGCACTTTTGGTCCTATAAGAATGAAAATAAATCACTTTCGATCCTGTAATTCGAAAATGATCATTTTTATTGCATAAATGGTCCTGTCTGTTAAATATTTAACAAATTTCGTTAAATGCTTAAATTGGGGGGAAATCACTTTGGGCATAATTTTTGGAGGTAAATGACTCTTCCATTCTAAAAATAGGCCCCCAACACATCCAAAACCTAAAAAAAACAACCCCATCAGCAACAACAAAAAAAACACATCCAAACACATAAAATACCAAAATAAAACCAAATAAGTTGAGGATTGCATCTATTGTCATCCAAAATATGTATAATGTAAACAATTTCTTGCAACACTAGGAACAAGATAAGTTCAGTTACATCTCAAATGTCCGAGATTACTATTACATAATAATAGACCTGCACATGAACCTGCCTCTATTTTGCCAAGGCCTGTCCAGATTGACTGACTTTGATTATCTGATATTCTGATCCACCACAAGCATCCTCCCTTGAAATTAAAAGACTAAAGTGTCCCGGTCCTGGTGCAATAATAGTTCTCGGGACTCCTCAGAGCCTGAGACCGGGACAAAAAACTTGTGAATCAACGACTTTTCAGTTCGTAGATCCTAACCAAATTGAATTGATCTTAAATTACAAAAAATGGTAGCTAATCGACAATTCAAACTCAATTTATTTTACAAATAGTTGAACAACTAGTGAAGGGTTATATTACATATGATTATTAAAACCTGGACTTGACTGTAGTAATTCTCAATAAGATATCAATTTAAGTATTATAAAAAGGCTCACATATTCTCAGTTTTTTGAATATCACTCGTCCTATTTACAAAAGCTTCTCAAATTAAATTCTCCATTCTCGGAAATTCTTCACCTAAACAAGTGTCAGAGGACCATTTTCCTCACTATCTGTTCATGATTTCTGTTGGGACCTAACTCTGCCAGATTTCACCATAAATGAAGCGCAGAAAAAAAGAACAAAAAAAAAAAAAAACAGGATCGAGGTGTGTAAAGTGTAAACTGAATTGCGCAGAAAAAAAAACAGGGTTACTCATACTTACGATGTGAAGTAGGTTGCGAAACCCTAGTATTCCCTATTTATTCGCAGCATTTGCAATTTAGTGGAGGAGGGCTCTTCTCTCCTGGGAACAAGACTCTTTGGAACAACTGTCCGCTATTATTGCTAACATTAATTTGCCGGAGTTTGTTTCTGATTCATGGAGATGGGCTCTATCCAGTGATGGAATATTTTCTACCAAAACAGCTTATGCTTTCCAAGCTGCATCAATTCCGCATGTGGCGACCCTCAACGAAGCGACGTATGAAGCCTTCCCCAAAATCTGGAACAGCATGACACCCTCCAAGTGGTCAGGTTTGGCATGGAAGATACTTGGCGACGGCGACGACATCAGCTGCGGATTATGCGGTCAAGTTGACGAAAATGTTCATCACCTCTTCTTCGACTGCATGGTCTCTCATCAAATATGGTCACGGTGCTACCTGTGGCTTGGCTGCCCATGCCTTGTCATCCCAAACCAGCTTTGCACCTATTACAACACATTTGGCATCTTGGGCTGTAAGAGAAGGAAACATGTCTTGGAGTGCATTTGGTCCGGTACTCTATGGTTTCTGTGGAAATCTAGAAATTGTAGAATCTTCAAATGTGAGAATGTTGCCCCGGATAAGATTTTTGAGGAGATTCGAGCTAAAGTGTGGAGTCTATTTTCCTTACAATTTAATGATGTTAACCACTATTCGTTTTAGGATTGGTGTTGCAACCCTATACTTTGTTGTAAGAAACTCTAAGTGATAGGCTTGGTTATGCTTAGATTAGTTTTGGCGTCATTTTATAATTGTAACTCTGATTTACCTTTTGAGTACCCCTGGTACTCGATAATATATTACCATTTTGCTGTTCAAAAAAAAAAAAAGGAAGTTTCAGTTGCGATTTCTTGGATCGATCCATTTTTGGGTTCGCAAATTGTGTGTTGTGATTTTTGGATTCGTGATTTGTGGATTGCGATTCGGGTTCGCGAATTGTGGGTTGTGATTTTTGGATTCGTGATTTGTGGATTGCGATTCGGGTTCGCGGTTTGTGTGGAAGATGAGAGTTACGATGTGTGGGTGTGATTTTTTGGGAATGAAATTAGGTTTAGTTTATTTTTTTTACGGGAGTGTTTAATCTGATTTTAGGAGTTTGATTATGTTTTCACGGCGCGTGACTTACAAGCAGTGTATATCCGTTAAAATTTGACGGAAAATTATTGCGGGACTAAAAGTGTATGATAAAGGACAGGAAGTGATTTGAACTCATTCTTACAGGACCAAGAGTGCAGTTTTTCCAAATCTATAAAAAAAAGTCAGTCAAACTTTGCATCAACTCTATGAATTTTATAAATCCGTACTTTTTAGAGTCCAAAAAATTCCAATAGAATCTCAATTGAATACACCTCCCTTAGTACAATCAAATATTGGTTTCGCGCATCTATTTAATTTCTCTCTTTCGTGCATCTCATTTATCCACTACGTTAATTAATTTAATTACAATATTTGTTTCTCATTTATTTTAGATAAATATAATAATTCATTAAAAACTAACGTTTAAAAAAAGAATTACAACATTATTATATAATGCTCATTCATAACATAACAAAAGAGTTTGGGAAAAAGAAAGAACTATATATATAGAATATATATAATTAGCTTTGAGTTATTATTTTTTTTATCCGGAATTCATGTCCGTACATGCATTATAGGTGATATGATTGAGAGAGAATTAAGAATATAATTAAATGTGAAAGAGAGTAGTTTGTTAAAAAGTGAATGAATAGCTTTTTTTGGGATGGATGAAAAAGAAAAGTTTGATAGCTTTGACATGAATGGATGAAGTATAATTTTTTAGCTTTTATCGAAGAAAATAAAAGTGTCACTCGAGGAATTATTTGGGAATTTATATATTTGGCAAAGTAGAATTGTCTTTTTCATTTTCGAACCTAAGCATGTGCTCGAGAGAGAGAGTTGTCCATACACTCGAGGGATGTATGGATTATCAAGAAGAGAGGAGCCGCGGTGGTCCCCCAGACCGCTCGTGAATCGAAAGTTGAATCTACGTACATTGGATCTCACTTGAACGCCCCCATTGATCCTCCTAAGGAGAGATTTGATTTCAAGCCCCTATTCAAACGGAAGGAGTACGTCATGCTAATGTGGCTTGGATGATCCACAACTCAATGGGCAAATTGGTCTTTGTGCTTTCCAGCATACACTCCACAAATTAATTTTTTTTATTAATCTAAGTTGACTCGACTTAGGCCGAGTCTCCCTTCATACATTATTTATTAGAAATTAGTGGAGTATAATTTAAAGACAGATTAAAAAATCTAATAATCGAATTTATTTTATAAATGCTAATTAAATTCATATAAAAGCCATTTTTACATTTTTATTATTAGAAATTAATTAGGATAATTCAAAGGCAGATTAGTCATCATGCTTTTCGTTAATTAATCTGCATGTCAGTCTAATAAAGTAAGTTGACTTGACTCGGAGTCTCTCCACAATCATGCCTATAAATAGTTTAATTAAACTAAAAATATTTTCCACAAACTTGCAGCGTATAGCTTGGTTCATTTGACAAGGAATCCAATTTTAATAATTTAATTTGGTTTTAATTATAATTCTTTCACAGGAATATTCAATTTTTTGGGTGGAAATTTTATTTTTCTAAATCTTGTCCAGTCCGTTCTCTTGATACTTTCACTTTCTAAATCCTATTCTCTCGAAATGTCGTTTTTGGTAGATTTCATTATTGAATGCAAAAATGACAACAGCTAAGAAGGCCATCCACAAACCTTGGAGGCTCGTCCCAACTATACAGACTCTCATAATCACATGAAGCCCGAATTTGATTCACTTAAGACGAGAAATATTTCTTACAGCCATAATACAAACATTTTAATGTCACATCAACAACAAAATTCTTCATGGAAATTAAGCAGGAGGCAGACTTCACTATAAATATTTTCCACAAATTAACTTGCAGCGTATAAATTGGTTTATTTGACTATGAATTCAATTTTAATAATTTAATTTGGTGTTAATTATAATCCTTTCACCCGAATATTCAATTTTTGGATGTAAAATTTATTTTTCTATGATCGGAAGGTTGTCTACAATACCAAAACTCTTCGTCTTGTCTAGTCCGTTTTGTTGCTACTTTCAGTTTTTAAATCTTGTTCTATCTGGAATTTCGTTTTTGGTAGATGAATTGCTTATAATTCGTGAATTTGTACTTTTAAGTCAATTTCTATAGCCTTCGTCCCCTATACCAAAAAAAAACACTTTGTCTTGTCCAATCCGTTCTATTGCTACTTTTACTACAAAAAAATTGACATTTAATGATAAAATCATGTCGTTGTAGATTTTCTTGCTAAAAGTCTTTAATGTCATGAAATTGATTTTTAATGACAGATCCTGACATTAAAGATTGTTAGCTAGTGAAGCTATAATGATACTCCCTCCTATTCAAAATATATGTCATCTAAGTTCATGTACACATATTAAAAAAATAAATTATTTCATGTTACGACATAATTAATGATTGTACATCTCATAAAAAAAATACATTTATGTAAATATTTAGTGATCTTAAGATTAAATTTGAAAGAAATGCAATTAATTTGCATTGAAAAGTGTAAAACGTCATATATATAATTTAAAAAAAAACGAAAAGTCAAAACGACTTATATTAAAAATAAGAGGGAGTATAATATCTTACACAATTACTTGTAGTGTTTCACTTTCGAAATCTGAATCTCTCAATTTTTTCGTTTTTGGTAAATGAATCACTTTTTAATCACGAATTTGTACTTCCTAGCTGATTTCAATCGATCTGGCCATTGTGCCTTATATAAAGTAAAAAAGTTAGTTGAATTTTGTGTATGTGTGGAGAAAAAATAATGATATTTGTGTAAATTTGAGTATATTGTGAGAGGGTTTTTCATTTTAAGGGTGTGCGAAAGTAATTGTGGATTGTTTTAAAAAGAAAAGTGTTAGTTTTTTTAATTTATAATATTATTAGAAATGGTAGTAATTCAAAGTTGACTTGACTTGACTTGGAGTCTCTCAGTCTCAGTCTCAGCAGCACAAACATGCAAAGGAATCACTGTTCAATTTATACTACTCACTCCGTCCATATTTTTCTTCACATGTGAAATGGCACGCAGAATAAAAAAAAAGTGAATTTAGTGGAAATTTTGAGGGGCAATTTTGTAAACTTTTATATATAAAGTAAAAAAATGACTTGAATTTTGTGTAAGTGTGAGAGAGAATAAGTAATGACATTTCTGTAAATTTGAGGATAATGTGAGGGTGTAGTATATAAAAGATTTTCCATTTTAAGAGTGTGAAAGTAATTGTGAGATGTTTTAAAAAGGAAAGTGTGAAAGTAATTGCGGACGGATGGTGTATAATATTAGTTTTTTTAATTATTAGAAATGCCATTTTCTTTATTAATAGAAATTGTAATTAAGTAATTCAGGGACAAATTAGTCATCCTGCTTTTGGAATTTGTTTTGGTAAAGATAAGTTGACTTGACTTGACTTGACTTGGAGTCTTTCAGCACCACAAACATGCAATGTCTCAGGTCTATAAATAGATAAAGATGATAACTAATAATATATTCACAATCATATTTCTTTAATATTCTCTTTTGAAAAAAAAAATGGGGCTTCTTGACAAAGAAGTTAGTATTAAGTTTTTTCACTTAATAATGGTGGTTATAGTTGTTTGTGCAGGAGAAGCAAGCAGCGGCTTCAATTTCTCTGCTGGGAGCATTCCTCCACAATTAGGTAATTAACTTTAATTATTTGTAAATTAAACCTGTAATTAAAAGTTTATTTGTGTTGTTAACTATCCATGTTGTGTTTATTTTTTACATTACTATTAGAAACTGCCCATTCAAATTAACTGTCAGTTTTATACTTTTCAATATCTAAGAGTATTGGAATAATTATTAATAAGCTAAGCTTCTTCTTTTATTAATTTATGCAGGAGAAAGAATTAGGTGTGTAGAGAGGGAGAGAAAAGCACTTCTCACCTTCAAAAAAAGCCTTATAGACGACAGGGGCTCTCTCTTGTCATGGGGAAGTGAAGACAGCAAAAAAGAATGCTGCTCGTGGCATGGTGTTGAGTGTAACAACACCACTGGTCACGTGACTGCTCTCTCTTTTGAGTACTTAAGAGGTGAGATCAGTTCTGCTCTACTTGAGTTGCATCATTTGACTACTATCAGTCTTTATGGTTTTGGAGGGAATAGAATTCCAGAATTCATTGGTTCCATAAAAAGCTTACAACACCTGGAACTCGATTTCTGTAATTTCTCCGGGATTATTCCTCCTCAGTTAGGTAACCTTACCAACTTGCGCACTCTTAGTCTCTTTGATAACCACCTTTGGTCCGACAACCTCGATTGGCTTCCTCGTCTCTCATTCTTAACTCAACTTGACTTAGGTCTTTCCAAAATAAGTGATGCCAAGTGGCTACAACATGTATTGCAGCTTCCTTCTCTGCAGGAATTGTCCTTGAAAAAATGTGGGCTTACTGATCATGTCATGCCATCTGCAAACCTCTTTGTTAACTCTTCTTCTACCTCTCTTTCTATACTTGATTTGGGTTATAATAACCTCACTTCTTCCATCTTTGACTGGTTATTCAACATTAGTATGAATCTTGTTGAAATCCGGGTGGGAGATAATTTGTTACATGGCCCAATTCCATATGACTTTGGAAAATTAATTCATCTCAAGTATCTTGATCTTTCCCATAACATGCTTGAAGGTGGAATTCCAAAATCATTTGGAAATTTAATTCATTTGGAACAATTGTCCCTGTCTTGGAATCCCTTAGGAGAGACGCTTGAGGAATTATTAGGGAATCTATCTTGCAAAGTAATGGGGAGACTAGGCTTATCAAATAATCAACTTACAGGTTCTCTGCCAGATCTGAGTAAATGTGCTCAATTAACATATTTGAATCTCGGAGAAAATAAACTTACAGGGTCCGTGCCTGCAAATATTGGCCAGCTTTCCAATCTTGAATATTTGCGTCTCTCTTGTAATTCTTTTCATGGCTCAATCTCCGATGCTCACTTTGCCAAACTACGACACTTAGGTACCTTGGATTTATCGTTCAATTCGTTGACCCTTAACTTCAGCCCGAATTGGACTTTCCCCTCTCAATTGTCCATTATTTATTTAACAAGTTGCAAAACAGGTCCGTCTTTCCCAACATGGCTTCAGAGTCAAACGAAATTGGACAATCTAGATCTTTCCAGTAATGGTATATCAGATAAAGTGCCTGAATGGTTTTGGAACAACTTGTCTCAATCAGGATTATTATACATGAATATCTCTCATAATCAAATGAGTGGAACCATTCCCGATCTATCATCCCATTACATCGATACAATAGATATTAGTTCTAACAAGTTTTCAGGTCCTTTACCATTACTCTATCCCAACACTTCAGTAGTTCAGTTTAGCCAAAATAGTTTTTCAGGATCAAACATTTCGTCGTCTATCTGCACACTTCCCTTTAGTAATCTAGTGTTGTTTGATCTCTCCAGTAATCAATTGTCGGGAGCACTTCCCAACTGTTGGGAAAATATGCCAAACTTAGTGGTTCTCAATATGAACAATAATAATCTTTCTTCTGAAATTCCACATTCTCTGGGCTATTTACAAAACCTCCAATCCTTGCACTTGGGTCGCAATAATCTCTTTGGTGAAATGCCTTCAACTTTGAAGAATTGTCGATTTCTACAATTGATAGATGTTGGAGGAAACAAATTGAGCGGGAATATCACATCATGGATAGGTGAAAAATATGCGGATTTGGCGTATCTTAGCTTACGTGGAAATCGATTTTATGGTGGTATTCCGCAGAAAATATGCATGCTTACTCGGATTCAGATGTTGGATCTTTCTGGAAACAACATATCGGGAGAAATTCCCCAGTGCTTCAATAATTTTACTTCATTGGTTGATATGAATAGTACAACTGCCACCACAATTCGCATCAATATTGATTTCAATGACGACTACATTGAGTACGCATTAGTTCAATGGAAAGGTGTTGAAGCAGAGTACAAAAATACTTTGGGACTTCTTAAGCTCATCGATCTTTCAAACAATAAGTTGGCTGGCAACATTCCCAAAGCGTTTTTCGATTTGAGAGGGCTTATTTCTTTGAACCTGTCAAGAAATAGTCTAACGGGAAACATGGATCCAAACATTGGTGAAATGCAGATGTTAGAATGCCTTGATCTATCGCAAAACCAACTCTCGGGTAGGATACCCATCGACTTGGTAAGATTGCATTTTCTGAATGTTCTTGATTTGGCAAACAACAATTTATCAGGCAAAATTCCATTGAGCACCCAACTACAGAGCTTCAATGAATCTGCGTTTGGTGGGAATTCAAATCTTTGCGGAAAACCCCTCGTCGAGTTGTGCCCAGAGGACCTCAGGCCTCCCATCAGTGGTGCAGAGGACAACGAGGAAGAAGGTGATGGATTTTTCAACTTTTCTTCCTTGCAAGAATTTTGCTTATCGATTGTGTTTGGATTTATTGTTGGATTTTGGGGAGTAGTTGGTTCATTGATAGTGAAGAAATCATGGAGGAATGCATTTTTCAACTTGTTTGATGCTGGTAGAGATTGGTTGTATGTGACTACAACTATTTTTGTTAACAAATTCAGGCGACATTGAATTTTACAGGTATACAACTATCTTTTGTGTATACACAAACTTGAAAATATTTTTCTTCCATGTCAAAGTAATAATGAATTTTGTGAATTTTATATTCCTACAGGTAAGAGCGTAGACCTGCCCACATCAAGTTTCTGGATAATTTTGAAAATATGTTATTGTTGCACCTTTTTTTTTTCTCCTTTTCATTTCATAGGGTTTCTTTCTTTTCTTTTTTTGTTGGAGTTTATTTCCAAAGGGTGTGCTTGATTTAGGAATGTAAGAAATTTGAAATCTGAATTTTAAATTCAGAAATTGTATTATTGTGAGAATTAAGTTAAAATATTGAGAAAGAGTATGTATTGTTATATTGTCATGAGATTCAACTGAGAAAAGTGATTCGTATGGGACTAAAATCGCTAACACTTGATGGTTGTGGGATTAATTCTGCAATTTACTCTCTCATGGACCATACATCAAACACCTTGTCAACATCCCGTCGTACATACATAATCAAACATAATTCTTCTTTCCTCGGCGCAATAGCTCGAGTAATCCTCCGTTCTCCTCCTAAACCTTCGATACTGAAAGAATTTCGTCTCATTAAAAGTCTAAACTTGTAAAAAGATGGAAAATTAATTATTGTATTGACCCAAAATTAATTCTTTTATACTAATTCCTAATATTAACTACTCAAATTATAATAAAGTAGGTAAATTTGTTTACGGAACATATGAAATGACAAGATATGGTTTTTAATAGTTGTAATTTCTTACAATCAGATTTGGTAATTTGAGATTAGCAATCTGAAGATTATACTTTTTGAGGAACTCCAAAACACTTATGCACCTCAGGTGCTTGACGAAATGCACCAAAGAAAAATGAAGAACGAAGAACACCAAGATTTTACATGGTTCGGTCGAACTATCTACGTCCCTGGATGATCAGAGCAATAAAAAATCACTATACGAAGTCAATTTATGGATTACAAAGATCAATCAAAGAAGAGACTCCAGAATTCTATCTTTTCAGGTATGAATTCTAACTTCCTAGTTGATTTTGTAACTCACTCTCTCTCAAAAAGCAAAATTGTACTATCGTTTTAACTTCTGGTTAGTATGTTAGAGAATTAATATAAATGAATTGATCTCACAACTCTGTACAAGTTCGAATTTATAGATTAAACGGAATTCTTCCACGAGAGGAAAAGCAGTCCTACAGATGACCACCATGCAATTCTAACCTCGATTATATGCATATCAAATGACCTCATTTTACGAATTCAGTCAACGACCTTTTCCCAGTTGGCTGGAGCTTGTGTTTTATCATACAAAATGAATAAATTTGCAACTATATCTAATTTTACTGCTGCTTTTGTCTAAATCACTCAAAGAACAGAGGAAACTCTGTTTTCCTTTTCATTTTTTTATTAATTGTGGTCCAAATTTCTTATACAAACATTTTAAAGTCACATCAATATTGTGAATATGTGACATTCAGCAACAAAATTCTTCAGGTTAATTAATTAAGTAGGCGGCAGACTTGACTACAATTCAAAGACAAATTAGTCATCTTGTTTTCCGTTAATTAATTTGTCATCAAAAAAGTAAGTTGTCTTGACTTGGGTCTCTGCAAATACATGCCTATAAATAGATTAAGCTGATAATTAACTTACAGGTTCAGTGCCTACAAATATTGGTCGGCTTTCCAACCTTAATTATTTAGATCTCTCTCATAATTATTTTCAAGGCACAATCTCTGATGCTTACTTTGTCAAACTACGATACTTAGATACCTTGGATTTATCATTCAATTCGTTGACCCTCTCAATTCGAGTGAACATCACTGATGGGTACGAATACTTTTTCCAGTAGGCAAAGAGTGTGGTGGACGCAATCAACTCGAGAGAAACCTTTAATTCCACATTTGTTGACTATATATTACTCCCTCTGTCACGGAATTACTTGCATAGTTTGATCGGCACGTTGTTTAAGAAAATTAGATTTAGTGGTAGATGATGTAAGATAAAGGAGGGGTATTTTAGGTAATTTGATGATGTGTAAAGTGGATTATATGATGTGTAAAGTGAAATGTATGGAAAAAAGGAGTGACAAATTTGAAAATAAAATGATGTTGTGAGGTTATTAATTTTGTGGGGTATTTCCATATTAAGAGTGTACAAGTAATTTTGGGACGTTCCAATAAGGAAAGTGTGCAAGTAATCACTGGACGGAAGGAGTATCTTGTAGGGTCTTGAAGGCCTCTTTCACAAATGTTACGATTACTTTTGCTAAGAAGAGTGCAACTGTTCTAGCACAAACTCTAGCGAGAGAAACTCGTCATTTTGATGGATAGACCCTCCAAACTGTGGGGAAGGGCTATCTTCTCCGATTTGTACTTGCAATAACGAAAGCTATGTTCCTTTCCTCGGTTGGTTTCCCAGCGGTAAAAAAACATAATTAATTCTTCTTTCCTCGGCACAAATGGTTGAGTAATCCTCCCTTCTCCTCCTAAACCTTCGATCTCCCTTCTCGTAGAAATAAAATAGTGAGTGGAGTAATATTTTCATTTTAGAAAAGGAGAATTATAAAATTGGACAAAAAAAGAAAAGTGGAAATTATAAAATTGGACAAAGGAAGTATAATTCTTCCAGCGGAATATTGAAATTTTTGGGTGGAATTTTTTTTAGTTCAGCGGAAAGGTGTTGAAGCAGAGTACAAAAATACTTTGGGACTTCTTAAGCTCATTGATCTTTCAAGCAATAAATTGGTTGGCAGCATTCCCAAGGCGTTTTCCAATTTGAGAGGGCTTATTTCTTTGAATCTGTCGAGAAATAATCTAACAGGAAACATGGATCCAAACATTGGTGAAATGAAGATGTTAGGATGCCTTGATCTATCACGAAATCAACTCTCGGGTAGGATACCCATTAGCTTGGCACAAATGACCTTTCTGGCTGTTCTTGATTTGGCAAACAACAATTTATCTGGCAAAATTCCGTTGAGCACTCAACTACGGACCTTTAATGAATCTGCGTTTGGTGGGAATTCAAATCTTTGCGGTAAACCCCTCGTCGAGTTTTGCACAGAGGACCTCATGCCTCCCATCAGTGGTGCAGAGGACAATAACGAGGAAGAAGGTGATGGGGTTTTTAACCTATCCTCCTTGCAAGAATTTTGCTTATCGATTGTGTTTGGATTTATTGTTGGATTTTGGGGAGTAGTTGGTTCATTGATAGTGAAAAAATCATGGAGAAGTGCATTTTTCAAGTTGTTTGATGCTGGTAGAGATTGGTTGTATGTGACTACAACTATTTTTGTTAACAAATTCAGGCGACGTTGAATTACAGGTAACTATCTAAATACTTTATTTTTTGTAAAAATATTTTTCTTTCATGCTAAAGTAATGATGAATTTTGTGAATTATTATTACTGCAGGAAAGAGTGTGGACATGCCCTCCTCAAGTTTCTGGAGAATTCATCACTTGCTTGTTGGTTATATGTTATTGTTGCTTTGAGAATTTTGAAATCTGAATTTCGAATTTTTGATAATTTATACTATTGTGTGTTTGTTGTGAGATTTATGTCGAAACAATTCATGTTTTAGAGTATATGTTGTTGCATTATATATCATTGTTGATTACAGTTGTAGTGATTGTATAAATTATTCTGGATTTTTTTATAGTACACGCTATTTCTTTCTACATTTTCTTTTTGCTACGTCTTTCTATCTTTTTTTTTTCAATTTTTGTTACTTTACATTCCACCACATATATTATACTATAGCAAAAAATGAATGGAAGCTTTCGAAGAGACGACGGGAGTATATTGTTTAAGAGCACTCTATAAAAGGGCCTCTGACGCTCTGATGGGCCGAGAAACTATGGTTGAAAATCAGAAGGGTTTGACTATTTACACTTTCATTTGGAGAGATGCATTCCCCCTATCAGTTTATTAATAAAATAATATGTCAAAAAATAAAAAATAACATTCATTAAAATACAACATACTAGATGCACCCTCCTACTTAGGGGTGGGAATGGGTCAGGCTATCCGACAGGGGCCTACGGCTTGGCCTATTAAAGCTTGGCTCGGCTTGGCTCGTTTAATAAACAAGTCGGGCTCAAGCTTTTTTTAAAGCCTATTTTATTAAATAGGTCGGGCTTAAGCTTTTTCATAGGCCTTCCAAGCCCAACAGGCCGACCTATTTAATTAATTTAATATACATATGCTAATACTTATACTTAAATATAGAAAACATCTTAAATAAGAGTGTCTAATATATATAATTTCTAACTAGAAATTTTTGTAAAATACAATTCGTGGATCTTTTATGATTCGATAAAATACAAGTGTTGTAGAATTTTTTTTAAATGCACTAATAGAACTAAAAAAGCTTTTAAAAGGCTTTCGGATCAGATCTATTTATTAAAAAGGCCAGGACAAGCCTTAAAAAAAAGCCTAAAACAGGTCATGGGCCAGGCTCTGGCCTAAAAAATATTTAACAGGCCAGGCTTTTTTTTGTAAAGCCTACCTAGGCCTGACCCATTCCCACCCCTACTCCTACTGAACACACCTCCCCTACTATCATTTCTTTCCCCTTCCCCCTAAACCACTACTTCCGGCCGCCACTGACACCATTTCCGACGACTATCAAACCAAGAAAAATCCTGAAATTTTAAAATATACTTAAAAAAATCACAATTTTTTTATAACTTTCGACCAACCAGTGTCGACCATATTCACTCTCGTCGATAAATTATTGTCGACGAGGGTGTATTTGGTCGATATTATATGGTCGAAATATAAAGAAAAATTATGCAGAAGTAGAAAATCCTAAGAACCCAAAAAACCCTAATTAATGTCGATCGGAGTGAATGGGGGGATTGTGTGGGGAGTGGCCGGAATCCGGAACAGTGGAGAGGGGGAGCAAAAGGGAGGGAGCAAAAATACAGGGAAAAAAAAAGAGGGGGAGAGGGAGGGGCCACGGCAGAGAGGCCGGACGGGGGAGAGGGGTGGCCGCAACGGGGAGAGGGAAAGAAGAAAAAAAGATGGAAAGGGGGGGAGAGGGAAGAGTCACGACGGCTGTGGCAGGGGCCACGACAGAGGCCAGGCGGGGGAGTGGGTGGCCGCAACGGGGAGAGGGGAGGGAAAGAAGAAAAAAAGAAGGGAGGGGGGGAGAGGGAGGAGCCGCAACGACTGCGATGGCGGGGGCTGCGGACGGCTGCGATGGAGGGGGCTGCGGACGGCTGCGATGGCGGGCATGGCGTTAGGCGGCCGACTAGTGTGGGTGGTGGGGGAAGTAGAGAGGATGAAGATGAAATTAGATTTTGGGAGGGGGTGTGGGTAGTAATAGAAATTTTATGGAGAAAATGCCAATTAAGACAATTGAGGGGTACATCAATCGGAGGAGTGCATCTTTCGAAATAGAGCTGTAAATAGTCAAACCCAAACCAGAATCCAAATGGGCCTGGACTGTACTAAGAAATCACAATCAATATGGGCCTGGAGGCCGGAGTGGGCTTAGAAACCCAGAAGCTTAATGGGCTTGAAATTGGACCAAAACAACTTTGATTCAACAAGGAATTATTATTTGGGCGCGGCTAAAGGCACCCGGATTTCCTATGAGTACACCCACGGGAATTTTTTTTGTCCCAAGGGTGTTGCGAAATGACGTATTTACCCCTCCTGTACTTTTTTAAAAAAACGCCGAAAGAGTACACCCACCTCCTATCTAAACGCGGGAATTCGAAGGGTCATCACTTCTTCCCAACATTGGGTCCATGTTCGAAAAAAACTTCCCAACATTAGGTACATGTTCGAAAAAAACTTCCGCAAGTTTTACTTGGTCGAATTTTTAACCCAAAAGTCTATGTAACGAACAAATTTTCGAACATTTGACAAATGTTCGAAAAAAACTTCCCAACATTCGGTCCATGTTCAAAAAAAACTTCCCAACATTGGGTCCATGTTCGAAAAAGAACTTCCGCGAGTTTTACTTGGTCGAATTTTTTACCCAAAAGTCTCTGTAACGAACAAATTTTCGAACATTTGACAAATGTTCGAAAAAAACTTCCCAACATTCGGTCCATGTTCGAAAAACCAGTCCAAAACGCTGCAATTGTACTAAACCATGCCAATTAGATGTCCATTGATTTATTTTCATCCTAACACATCAAAAATTGATACATTCTACACATAAACATGATTATAACACAAAAAACCAACCTTAACCAACACATGCATGAATTAACACCAAATTCAAAAAACAAAACCTAAACCCTACAACAATAAAATCAATGTTTCAATCAACAAACACCGAAATTAAACACGCGTCCTCCTCTTCTTCTCAAATATAAGCAAGAAAAACTAACCTTTAACCATTTTTGCAAAAAGAAAAAAAAATGCGTCCTCCTCAAATGCTCAAAAAAATGATGCAGGGCCGTGTTTCTCAATCTCCTGTTCGACGTCGCAGGTGAGTGAGGTTTCGTTTTTGGAGGGGGGAACGGAGGAGTGGGAGTGGGGGAGAAGAGTGGGGAATGGAGGAGAAGAGACGAGTGGGGGAGAGAAGTTGGGAGGGGTGGGTGTACCGAATGGAGAGAATTAATGGAGGGAGGAAGGGGGAGAAATGTTAAGGGCAATTTTGAGTTTTCCACGTGGGTGTACTCATCCGTTTTGTGTGTGTACTCATCGCATGGGTGTACTCATAGGAAATTTGGGTGCCTTTAGCCGCGTCCTTATTATTTTTTATTGATTGAGTCTAAATTTTTAACGTTTAAAAAAATTATTTCAAAATATCTATCATTATTTATATTTCAACATTATCCTTTTTTTTTTTTTTTTTTTATTCTATGATATATCGTTTTTTTAAAATTGAGACGCAAAAATCTATGTAAAACATCTCAAAGAATATATTAGTCAGTTTATATAGATAATTATGGGTATTAAATGGTTTTTTTAATCTAGGTAAAACAATCAAAAGTTAAATAGACACTTACATTGAAATGGAAGGAAATCAATATTAAACAAAATAATTTGTTCTAAACTATTTTGTATGCTTGATAATTGCGTGCACTCAATTGGTTTATATAGTAGGCATCAAATTGCACAATGTCAGATTTAATACTTCCAAATGTTCAAATATTTGATCAGTTCATACAGAGTGCAAAACTTTAATTTTAAACGGAATCCCGTAAATGAACGGTGGATTCGTCATTTCAGACGAGATGAGTATCAAATAATTCTTTTTAGATATTCCAAAATGTTACTAATTTATTTTTTTATTTTTCCAAAATATTGGTTGTGAGATTATATGATGAAATAGATGGACCAATTATAGCCATCCACAACCTTATCTCTCCATCATAATATCCAAACCAAAATCCAAAACCAACCAATAACCTTCACACATGCCACCTCATCACAACATTCTACACTTCAAAAAAACACACTCCTTCAAAACAATTGATTCATTCTTTTTCTGAAAAAAATGGCTACAACTGCCTGCTTCTTGCACTGCTCCACCCCTGCAAGAACTTCTTCCACCCCTCAACGGTACGCGCCGCCGTCGAAGCCCAGCCAGCTCGTCTGCCGCGCCCATAAGCCGGCTGCGGCTCAAGACGACGGCGACGCGGCCGTTGTCTCCCGCAGATTGGCTCTCACTGTCCTCATTGGTGCTGCTGCTGTTGGCTCTAAAGTCTCCCCTGCTGATGCTGCTTATGGAGAATCTGGTATAAAATCTTCTTTCAATTCAACATTCTGTTAAACTCCACTCGTTCGTTAAATTAGCCGAGTTCGATTCGTTAGCCTCTATATCTAATTTTTTTTATTTTTAATTCCATTAGACTCATTAGACTCGTTAACAAGTCGAGTCAAACTCGTTTTCTTAGCTCGTCAATGTTATCGAGCCGAGCTCAGACTTCAAGTACTCGACTAGACTAGAATAACAACTTTAATCAAAAGGGTTTTATTGAAGTTTTGAGACTATATTTCGTGCAATTTTCAAACTACGAGAATTTTAGGCCACATTTTGTACCATTAACCCTGTCTCAAAATTCGTGTGATTTGGAAAGGATAAAACAATATGTTGTTAATTTCTTGTAAGTTGGCTAATAACATGACGATATGAATGATTGAATTGCAGCAAATATCTTTGCAAAGCCAAAAACAAACACTGATTTTCAATCATACAATGGTGAGGGATTCAAATTGTTGATCCCATCAAAGTGGAACCCTAGCAGGGAACGAGAGTTCCCCGGTCAGGTCCTCCGATTCGAGGACAACTTCGACGCCACCAGCAACGTCTCCGTCACCATCACCCCTACCGAGAAGAAATCCATCGCCGACTATGGCTCCCCCGAAAACTTCCTCTCTCAAGTAACTTATATAGAGCTCGATTGTTAGTTTTTTTACGAAGTCAACACCTGTAGTTTATACAGGTGTTAAGCTTCGTAAAAAACTCATCATCTGATTTCATATCAAAACCGATAATGCTCATATTTACAATCTCAGGTTGATTATCTGCTAGGCAAACAGGCCTACTTTGGCAAAACTGATTCAGAGGTACACTATATATAACCAGAAGATGTTATACTATTACTATGTAAATGATGATCATTGTCATGACTACAAAATTGAATTTTCTATCAGGGTGGGTTCGATTCAGGGGCGGTTGCAACCGCAAACATACTAGAGACGTCGACTCCAACAATCGACGGGAAGCAATACTTCTTCGTGTCGGTTTTGACAAGAACGGCTGATGGAGACGAGGGCGGGAAACACCAACTGATTAGCGCAACCGTGAAGGACGGGAAGCTCTACATCTGCAAGGCGCAAGCCGGAGACAAGAGATGGTTCAAGGGTGCTAAGAAGTTCGTTGAGAGTGCAGCAACCTCTTTCAGTGTTGCTTAATCATATATATGCGATGTTTATATGTGCATGTAATTGTAATTCAATCTATAAAACACATGAATCTTGATCTTTTGATCAGTTTGTTTAAAGTTTCCAAACCAAGATTAGGTATGTTGAGTAATGTACCAGGCAAACGCATGCTTAAGTTCATGATCATGTTCTCGTTTCATGAGACGCGAGTTTTCGATCCTCCTCCGTGCGTAAAACACAGCACCAGCTGCTGCAAGCTAACTGAGTCTGTGAGTTAATCAACTCGTGTTAGAAAACAGAATAATGAACTCAGATAGCTTAAAAGCTCATGTAATAAATGGCTCAGAATGTAGAAAAAATCACGAAATTTACAACTGTCTCAACGGAGACAATCCTAATCCTGTATAAATTTATCTATGCAATCGTCCTTGTTGCGCAGATATTGACTATGATCGATCATGTGCGCTGAACTACGAACATTAAAACACTGAAAAAGATTTTGGTTGAGACGGGTTTATCAACTCAAGGAATTTATGTTTCAAGTCTTTCACTACTTCCTCTGCATCATAAACCTTGAAACGGGTTTGGATCTGCGAGTGTCAGTCTGCTGCCCGGGCAAATTCACTCCAAAGTTATGATCACGCTCCACAATTGTACCAGTGAAGGCCTGTAACCGTAAAATGAGCATATCAGTAAACTAACCTTGAATATCTGTGTTTTGCATATATTAACTCATCAGCATATGCAGGAACTATTTCATTCGTACTAATTAATGAATTGGAGAAGAAGCTAAATATACCGTAGTGCTGGCTGGGAAAGAAGGTTGAATCTTTTTGACTTCTTGAGGTGGCTCTGAAGCCTTATCCGTCACACTGTTGTTGAGCGTTGGATAATCCCCATGTGAAGCTTTACCTAGATTAGTACCATCAGAGAGAAGTCAGACGAGGGGAGAATCTGGATTATAAATAAAGTGAGCCGTATCCTTGCTGCCTATTTCATGTTCATGTTAATTAAGTTTCCAGTTAGAAAAGATTTAAATAGAGATTCCCAATTGTGATCTATATATTTCAAACGTGCAATCAAGGAAAAAATTGGTGCCAGCACTTCGGAAAGTTTCTAAGGCTTTAGAGCATCAAAGGCTATTCCAACACGGCAACACTATACTTGCAAGGTTGCACGATTGGACCTATATATACTTGTACCATAGACATTTGGGACACCAAATAATTAAAGAGAAAATATAAAGGCATGCATCAAAGTTTAACGTCTTTATCTGATTTTTTTTAATGAATTCTGAAACAATTATGGCAAATAAGGCTATTACTCAGCCTTATTCAGATGGCATTTACCTTTAGATATTGTTAGCGTCTCCGGAATTTCAACCTGAAACATGAAGGGCAATCAGAAAAATATCAACTGAACTTCGTAAAGTTGGCACATGCAGTTCAACAAGGCAAGTTGATAGGTAATTATAGAAGCTCGGGAAAGAGACTAGTAAAACCCGAAGCATTGAGCACTCATACCAGTGTACTTCGCACTTCTTGATCAGTAGAAATCTGTCTTTCTACCTGCTCATCACCATCAGATCCATTAACCTTTTCAGCTTCTTCTTTGGTTTCTTGATCATCCTCATCAGATTCATCAGCCTTTTCAGCTTCTTCTTTAGTTTCTTGATCATCATCATCAGATTCATCGGCCTTTTCAGCTTCTTCTTCCTCCTTTTCAAGTTCAGCCATCCGTGCAAATATGCGTGCATATTCTTCATCTTCCGTTGTAGCTTTTCCTTCATCCACCTTAGGAGGAGGATTGTTATCAGACTTGCTATATCCTGTATTTTTAAGATATAACAAAACCTGATTTACCACACCCCAACACAATAATGAAATGCAAAATTCATGTTTAAATCACACGCCCAGAGCAAATATAGTGATGATGATTCTGTGATTAGTATAAACGTCCCCGACTACATTGTTATCCTTTGATTAACTATGCAAGATTATCGTCTTTGAATCAAGTTACACATCCTGTGTAACTTTTTATTCAGATATAAAGCACACATTTTAGAATAAGACATTTCACTGGTTTTCCGGAATGGAGATTAAAATGAAAACAGAGTGCATCAATCTTCCTTATTTCAAATTTGCAATGATGGTAACTCAAAATAGAAAATTTAAATCTTATCTTCAGGGGCATAAGAGAACTCTTTCACCATTTGGGGTGTTAATATACCTATGAAAATATCACTGGAATTTCTACTCTTATAAATCTCTGTTGCTTTTGTTTTGAAAAATGATAAAATCAAATGGTAAAATATCACTCTACGAGAAGATAAGGAATGCCTCAATCGCTCTCGCACACGCAAACACAAGAAAAAAGTCATTTAGAAAGCAGTATCATTTCCATATAAAGCAATGGCAAAAATAAAATTAAGTAGAAACTAGCCTGTCATTGGTGACGGTGCAGAAGAACCTTCCTCGACATAATCTTCCCTGATTTCTAAAAGACCCTCCTGGAAAATATTAAACGTAAGATTAGCAAAAGCAATCCTAACTATAATTCAGTAAACAACAAATTTAAAATATTGATTGGTACTGGTAGCAAGAAATTTATTCTTATGTAACAACTAACTACGAGGAAGCTCCAGAACATGCATAATTATATCACCAGCAGCACATTCCATTCATTACCATTCATAGTTAAATAAAACTATAAGAAATAACACAATCAGAGTGCAAGTTCCCCTGAAAAGGTAATGATTTCTAACAGAATCAAAATGCTTACAGCTGACTCGTTGGCAGTAGCATCAAAAAATGAAGCCTCGGCATTTAAATCCTGCATGATAGCCTTCAAGGATTCGGCATGAGTCTCTAAACTTGTACCTCTTCTTTTCAAAATCTCAATTGTTTGCTTGGATGTTCTTTCAGCATAGTAGCTATCCCCTAGAAGGACCTGCATTCACACCCGAATATCTGAAAAATCAAGCTATGATAAATTGTTATATTTAAGCTTCTTAAGTATGACTGTACTTGCAACTATGTAAAATCCCAACGCTCCTACGAAATATTCGTTTCTTTCAGCATCCATCAGTCAAAGACAAGTAACATGATTACTAAGCTGAAAATCAAACCAAGCTATTTGATACTCATTTGAGCTCAATTCAATGTAAATAGCAAACAAGTTTGAGCACACGTTTATGTTCGGTACAGTCCAAAGCTCAGCTTGATCTCGAGCTCGATAAGTAAAAAAAGCTAAAACAAGTGTAAAAACGTCAAACTACTCAATTATCAAACAAGCTCTATACTATTTCAAACAAGCTTGAAGACTCATTTACAGCCAGTAACACTACAGTGTTTAAATCAAACGATATACAAACAAGAGCAAGAACAAACAACAAATGATCAAAGAATTAAGAAACCACGTGAAAAGGGGATTTACCATAAACTCATTGGTGTGAATTAACCGGCCGGGGAAAAACGCCGCCTTACCAAAAGGAACCTACCAATCGACAAACACAATCAATCGCCTTATTCCTAAATAAATTGAGACACGGAAACAAATAGCGATTTTTTTATGAAATTATAACCATGATATTGTGGTGAGTTTCATCTGGAAGTTTTTTAACGAGATTTATAAGGCTAATATTGTCGCTAATGAAGCTCTTGACTTGATTGAGTTGCTGTTGGCGGTCGGCGACTGCGTCTTGCACCCGCTTTGAAGCTTTTTGGGCTTCCTCCGCCGGATAAAGAGATGATAGTTCCACTACTTTGCCCTTCTTCTCCATGGTTGCCATTTCAGGACTGAAACGACGCCGTGTATGGGCTTCAAATTGAGGTTTCTAGGGTTTACGGCGGGAAGTTTTTGCTCTGCAGCTTCACAAAGTCGAACAACAATGGCGCAAGTTGTAAAGAACTGTTAAACATTGAAGGTGAAATATTTGTTTAATTAAAAAAAATTATTTATTCAAAAATTAAATATGTTTTTTTATTTCGAAAATGAGAATATGTTTATTTAATGTTTGTAGTGAAATTGAAATTATATTTGATTCCAAAAAATGATCTCTTTCGAGTAATTGGTAAATTTTAACCTAATTTTGAGTATTTTTTAAGAGACAAATAAATCAGTATGATATAACGCAATTAAACCATAATTTTAATTTATTCTAATGTGCAAAGTCAAAATTCAATTAAACAGTCAAAATTCAATTAAACAATTAAAATTTAATTAAATTATACAGTAGGCACACAATTACATAAAATTACATACAAGAATTTTATTTTCTTTTTAAATAAAAAAACCATCAAAAAAATTATAAATGGCATACTAAAAAGATATTAATATTACTCAGCTTTAAGTTCTTTTTTTTTTTTTTTTTTTGTATAAATTAATACTACAATTTCTAATATACTCCTATTTCATATCTTTTTTAATGAGTCAAAACTTAAATCAAAATTAATTCACAATAACACACTGTAGCATGCCAAATCTCTATTTAATAATAATATTTCGATTTTTGCTTTAAATAACATCATTTGCAAAAAACTTAAAAATCCTCAAATTGTAAAATTAGAACCCAATACAGCAAGCAAATGATGCTCTAATTAAATGGCTTATTCAAACTAATTTCATATAGATGGCACACTCCCAACACTCGTCTGCAAAACTTCGAAACGGATCGACCTAGTCGACAACCTCGATAAGCGTCTGCTCGTAATCGTCGGGTGCCTCAAATCCATGTAGGTTGATAACCGTTGCAGCCACATTCGCCAACCCACCACCAGGAAAGTCTTGGCGGAACCTCGCACCTTTTGCCAGCCCCGGCCCACCAATGGCAATAGGAACCTGCAGTTTTTCAATTTATCAGAAGGCAATTAGACTAATACTATACTATACATTAGTCTAATTACAGTATAGTATTAGTTCAAATATAGTATAGTATTAGTTAAAATACAGTATAGTATTAATTCAAATATTAAATATGAACCAGTTACATACAACATGTATGTAACTGGTACACAAGAGTGCAACCCTTATCAGAAACTACTCGTGCAGGTAATACGAAGGGTGGGAAACGCGTTACTTACGGGTTGTAGTGTGTGAGAAGTGAGTATTTGAATGTTGCCATTCTTGTCGAGAAGAGGCTCGCCCTTTTTGCCTCTCTTCACCATATCCTCAGCATTTCCATGATCAGCAGTAACGACGTATATCCCACCAACTTGCTCAATCGCATCGAGAATCATCTGTATAAATCGACAGAATTAACAAATCGTCTAAACCAGAGAATCGCGCCTAAAAATTACCTTGACAGCCTCATCAGCAGCCTTACAAGCCACGACCGTTGCTTCAATATCGCCAGTATGTCCCACCATGTCTCCATTAGGTATGTTAACACGTACCTTCGGATAAAAGAAATGTCAGAATATGTTCTCCTCGTTTCGTAACCACACGAGAAGAGTCGATGATGAATTACCTGGTCGAATTTACCGCTAAGGATGGCATCCCTTGCTTTCTCGCCTATCTCCAAGGCCTTCATCTTCGGCTGGGCATTGAACGTAATACCACTGTCACTTGGAATTTCGACGTATTCTTCCATCTCTTTGTTGAAGTATCCAGAACGATTTCCGTTCCAGAAAAACGTCACATGACCGAATTTAACAGTTTCACTGCAAAAATAACTAAGTCAATCGATTGCAGTAAATAATACTCCCTCCGTCCCGAAATTACTTGCATAGTTTGACCGGCACGTTGTTTAAGAAAAGTGAATTTAGTGGTTGATGATGTAAGATAAATGAGGGGTATTTTAGGTAATTTGATGATGTGTAAAGTGGATTTGATGATGTGTAAAGTGAAATGTATGGAAAAAATGAGTGGCAAATTTGAAAATAAAATGATGTTGTGAGGTTATTAATTTTGTGGGGGTATTTCCATAGTAAGAGTGTGCAAGTAATTTTAGGACGTCCCAATAAGGAAAGTGTGCAAGTAATTACGGGACGGAGGGAGTAGATCGTCGTAAATTAAGGTACTACAGCCATACCTGCAAGCAAAAGTACGGATACCATTGTGCACCAAATATTCTCCGGATGTCCTGTCAATCTCTGGAGGAGAAACGAGGTAACGGTTCGGAAGTTTTAGTTCCCCGTCGTATTGAAGCATCCCCGCATACCGAATTTTAGGAACTCTAACTCGATCAAATTTATCGAAGTCTTTATACTCGAGTGACTTCGCTATCATAACCATACGATCAGCCCGGAAATTAAAAGTCACAACAGCATCGCCATCAACAATGGGCCCCACAGCCTTCCCGTTGTCGTCAACAATAACAAATGGAGGCAAATACTGATCGTTTGCACCGGGTGCCTCTCTCAGCTTCTTCACCGCTTCAACGGCATTCTTAAACTTGTGTGGTGCTTCGCCAAGAACTTGCGCATCCCAACCTCTTTTCACAACGTCCCAATCGTTCTGAAAATGATGACAACACATTGTTGCATGAGAAGGCTATATGCATTTGTTACAAGAATCGGGCAAAGTCGAATTCTTCAATATAGAAAATTAAAATATTGAATGCTCACACAAGTAGTATTTGAAGAAATCCTAGCTAACTCCACGTCGATACGAGGCGTTCCGCCTCCTGAATACATTATACCGTATTCAACTTTCATCACAATGAAGCAGCAGCATATATAATCGTAAACGAACATCAAAATGCATAGACATATTAACTCTTGTTATTCCTCCCCCACTCGGACTCAAGCCAAACAAGGATCGTTTACGAAAAATATTGATCAACAGAGTCAATTAATCAAACATATAGGAATAAGAAATATAGCAAGAAAGACATCGTCTTCAAAATAGAAATACAACGGATTTACCTCGTAACGATCCATAGTGACATACATGCGACCTCCACCGGATGCAATCTGGGCATCGACACCTTTTTCACGGAGCTTTGCGAGATCATTTTCAAGGGTTTCAACAAAGCCAACGCTGGATCCATCCAACACGTCACGTCCATCAGTGAGAATATGAACACGGATTCTTTTAGCACCACGCTCACTAGTACCTTTAAGCAGCAACTGCATCCCACAGACACGATTAGTATTGCAGAATTAAGAAACGACGATATCATTCCGACGATATTTAAAATATAGATACCTGCAACTGATCAAGCCTAGAATGCACACCTCCATCACCTAATAATCCAATAAGGTGCAGTGTTCCATTTGCAAAAGATTCTTTAATGTAATTGAATCCTTCTCCATCATAGATTTTCCCGGTTTCTAAAGCAATATCGACAAGCTTCGCCCTATATAGTGCACGGACACAATCACAATGGTGTGTAAATTGTTTTCATTTGTATGCAACTAAAATCAGATAGATATTTCCAACCAAATACAGTACAAGTGAAAATCTCAAGCAATTGCTACAGTTTGAAACGTTTGTCATCCAACACGTACAATTGGTTTCACCGAGCAAATAAAATCACATCCAAAAACAAAGAAACGCCTATTTTACCATAATGGTTTCACTTACACAGGCACAAAGAAAAAAAAAAAATACTCCCTCTGTCCCATTTTTTATTCAACATTTGCCTAAACTGTACGTCCCAAATTAGATTCATCATTTCTTAATTTGGTAATAAAGCAATTTTTTCACTTTAAAACTCCACTCTTCAAACATCTCACATATGTCATTACTTTTTTCAACTAACTCAACCCATCTCAAGACAATTCTACCCTCACTTAAAACCAACTTAAAGGACTATGCGCACACAGTAAATGATGAATAAAAAATGGGACGGAGGAAAAGATCACACGTAAATATCGAAAAACACACAAGAAGAAGTAACAAGAATGGGAATCACTACTCCATCAGTGCATATAACCATCATACATTAAGAACTCAAATCATTTTGCTCGAAAAAACAGGGCAAGTTCTTCGCTACAGATAGAATTATGTAAACCTTCATTCAATCACCAAGCTTAAAGTCAGATAGATATTTCCAACCAAATACAGTTACACTTTAGAAACTTGAGAGTTTAGGCAAGAGAATCTTTCACTCATTGCTACACCGTTTGTCATCGAACACATACAATTGGTTTCATCAAGCAAATAAAATCACATCTAAAAACAAAGAAATCTTTTACCCTAAAGATAAGGTAAAATATCACACATAAATATCTAAAAACACACAAGAAAACCATCATACATTAGAATTCAAATCGTTTTGCTCGAAAACAGGGCAAGAACTTCACTACAGATAGAATTATGTAAACCTTCATTCAATCACCAAGCTTAAAGTCAGATAGATATTTCCAACCAAATATAGTTACACTTTAGAAACTTGAGAGTTTAGGCAAGAGAATCTTTCACTCATTGCTACACCATTTGTCATCGAACACATACAATTGGTTACATCAAGCAAATAAAATCACATCTAAAAACAAAGAAACATCTCTTTTACCCTAAAGATAAGGAAAAATATCACACATAAATATCGAAAAGCACACAAGAAAACCATCATACATTAAGAACTCGAATCATTTTGCTCGAAAACAGGGCAAGAACTTCACTACAGACAGAATTATGTAAACCTTCAATCACCAAGCTTAAAGTCAGATAGATATTTCCAACCAGATACATTACAAGTACTACACTTTAGAAACTTCGAGTTTACGCAAAAGAACTTTTCACTCATTGCTACACCGTTTTTCGTCGAACACATACAATTGGTTTCATCAAGCAAATAAAATCACATCCAAAAACAAAGAAACACCTCTTTTACCCTAAAGATAAGGTAAAATATCATACATTAATATCGAAAAACACACAAGAAAACCATCATACATTAAGAACTCGAATCATTTTGCTCGAAAACAGGGCAAGAACTTCACTACAGACAGAATTATGCAAACCTTCAATCACCAGACATAACTTTTATAAACATACTAACACAACATTATTCAAAAGAAGTAACAAGAATGGAAATCACTACTCAATCAGTGCATAAAGCCATCATACATTAAGAATTCAAGTCATTTTACTCGAAAAACAGGGCAATAACTTCACTACAGATAGAATTATGCAAACCTTCAACACATACTAACATAACATTATTCAAAAGAACACAAAATTGAGCTCACCCTTGTGCAAAAATCCTTCCAGCACCAAGAGCATTGTGGCCAACTTCACTATTCCCCATATCATCCTCTGTGGGAAGCCCCACAGCAGTACCATGCGCCTTCACCAATCTCCATTTCTCAGGCGCCCCCTTCACCAAAACACACACAAACTCTCAACCCCACAAAAAACCCAGAATATAAAATTCAAGAAAACAGCAAAACATGAAAAAAGATTACATTTTTTAGTGAATCCATAACAGGGGTCTCTGCCACGTGGATGCAGTTATACTTATCAGGGTTAGCCTCACCCCACCCATCCAAAACCACTACAGCTATGGGCTTTCCCTTTGGCAATTTCGGATGATCTTTCAATTTCCATGAGAATCCTGAGCTACCCATATCTATAAATGAAAAATCAACTCTTGAATTACACAAATACATATATATACATACACATGCAAGGAAACAGAAAGGGGAAGAGGGATACAGACTTACCGTGAGTTTGATGAAGGAATTTGCAAACGGGGGGATATTGGGATTTGGAAGAGTGATTAATATAGTTTAAAAGGGGCCACTGGTTTTTAATTGGCAAACGGGGGCGTGTGGAGGGTTCTAGAGAAAGGCACTTGGTTATGAACGTGATTTTCTTGCCTTTTTTCTAATTTTATTATGAAAGTCATAAAAAGCAATTTAATATTTCACTTTGTATTTCATTTTTTTTTTCAATACAAAACAAAGTGAGGCATAAAAAATAACACAGATAATTGCATTTATTCATATTTTGATTTAAGATAATTATATTTTTTCTATTTTCCTATTTAAATTTGAGGGTGTTATTTTTTATATTTCACTTTTAATTCTTTTGTTCCATTTTTCTTGACCATTAATACACGTCTAAATAAATTGTAGTCATAGAGTGTGAAAAAAAATGACATAGATGTTCTCTTTGGACAGGAATTTTGATAACTTCGAGATAAATTTATTATTGTGTTTTGTGATTCAAGATAATTGTACTTATTAAGCATTGCATAATGTGGATATTGTTGATATTTTTTGTTATTATTATGAATTTACCATTTCTTAAAGTAGGAAAAAAAAAATTATTTTTTTTAAGTAGGATTAATTGGGTGAGTTTGCAATAAATGTATGTTTCTTATATTTTTTATTAGAGAATTTGCAGCCTTAAAGAACGCATTAAACATATTATGTTTTGGTGTGGGCTTGAATAACAGCCCATGCAAAAAGGTTGGGGTATATACCCCTCCAACTTTGTTTCATACACGCCCCATACAAACACTCCCCTTAAAATACATCTGAGATATAGATGCACTCCCCTTAAATTATCTATTATACCCTTATCTTTTAAAATTGTGTAGGATAAATACACCCGGTAAAAACCCTAACTTCATCTTCTTCACCAACCTCTCTTCACCGCCCCTCTCTCTCTCTCTTCCCCTCCTTTTTTTTTCGTTTTCTACACTCCCCCTCGCCGTCGCACTCCCCCCCCTCCCCTTCGCCTCGCTAGCTCGCCTCCTCCGCCACTGTTTTTTTTTTTAAATATATGTAACAAGCGGTGGCGCCACCCCTCTCGCCCAGCCGCCGCCGCCACCATCCTTCGCCCCTAGCCATCGCTCTCCCCCTCCCTCCCCCCTCGCCGTCGCATTCCACCCTCCCTTCCCCTCGCTTCGTCCTCCACCACGACTCTGTTTTTTTTTTTTTTTTCGGTAACAAGCGGTGGCGCCGCCCCTCTCGCCCAGTGACGCCGCCGCCCTCCTTCGCCCCTACCCGTCGCGGCCCGCCCGCGCTCGCCCCCAGCCGTCGCCGGAGAAAGAACATGTGTTATTTTTTTTTTCCGACCATTATTGGTCGCTCAAAAATACTCTCATCGACAATAGGTTGTCGATGAGAGTGTTTTTGAGCAATCAATAATAGTCGAAAATTTCAATTAAATTTTTTTTTTCTTTCGAAATTTGGTGGACAAACCAGTGTCGACCGGAGTATTTTTGGTCAATAAACCAATGTCGATCGGAGTATTTTTGATCGACAAACCAGTGTCGACCGGAGTGTTTTTGGTCGACTCTGGTTTGTTAACAATACTATGATTTTTTTTTTCTAAATTTTATTCGAGGCGGTGATGGTGTCGATTGGAGTGTTATTGCTAGTTTATTTGATTAACATGTTCATTTATGTGGGTGTTAGAATTTGTTTGTGTTTGTGTTGGTGGTGGTGGCCGCCGGTGACGACGACGGCGATGGCGGCGAAATTCTAGGGTTAGGGTTATATTTTAATTGTGGGGAGTATATATATCTAACTCGATTTAGTAAAGGGCAAAATTGGTATTTTGCATCAATATTATATTAATAAAAATGAAGGGGGAGTGTATTAAACAAAGCTGGAGGGGTATATACCCCAACCCATGCAAAAAATAGGTACTTACGATACTAGGATTTTAAGATCGGTGGCCCAATTTTAAAGTCTTTATGAAGATTTTCTAAGTTAATACGGAGTACACATTTTGAATCTCCTATGCATCTGTTGCACTTGTTTCATATTGATCATTTATATGTTTCAGACTTTCAGTTATATTAATTTATACAATCAGCATTGTTCAGTAAATAAGACGAAATGTGATATTATATTAACTTACAAGTTTTAATTATAGTAGTAATATTTTAATTAAAGTTAGTGTCATATTTCAATCAAAGTATGTATCACATTTTTATACACATGTCCGATTAAATAGTGCAACTACTCAACTAGCACACATGAAACTCACTATTTGAATTTTTGATTGGTGGGTTTTTAGAAGCTATATTAACATGATATTCTCAAGATTAATTTTCTAATAGTATAATTACAATAAATTAATAATATCAATTGACTATTTATAACAAGGGACACAAACCTAACAAATGGTCTAAAACACCTTTTTTAAAAGTTTGATTATCATCTGTGTGAGAAAATATACTATATGTAGAGTCTCATATGTTACTCGTGCACTTGTCATGTGAACTAATACAAATTAGGATGAAACTACGTTTTGTATAATCTAAAATCCTAAAAAAGAAAATGATAGTAAAAGCTTAGTTTGCTAAATTTATAAATTTCAATTGTGTTTAAATTTGGTGTTTCCTACTTACACTTTACAGTTTGTAAAAGGAGTTAATGTACAATATACTAATTTTTTTTGTAAACGATAATCTATTCGTATAAGGTATGTGGGTGTACAGGTATTGTTTTTTTAGTAAAATATATGGTGGAATATTAAAAATATTTCTCAGTAAAATTGTTATTATTTTAATGTAAAAGTATACCAATTTTCAGATTCTTTGCTTGAAGATGATACATTAGTTTTACATACATTTTTTAAAAGTGATACTACAATTTATTTAATGTAAAGTGTATAACATAAAAAAACAATTACCTTAATTTTAAGAAATTTTATAGAATAAAATAAAATGTAATTTTGAACAAACAATGTGTCCAATGACATCGAAGCACTTATAATAAAAATGAACAATAGCCCACCTCCATGCTGTCATTCAAATAATAAGTGTACTCTTCTGTCAAAATATAATTATATAACTAACTAGAAAACATTTCTTACCTAACGTCACACGTATTTATGTGATACTATTTGCCAAAAAATATTTAATTCCATTATTCCAAATCATTATAATTACCAAACTATATTTGAATGCATAAAACAATAAAAATGTGTTTATATGTTTAATTGATTGACATTATGATTTGAAAGTCTTATAAACTTTAAAATTTAATTAACAAATTTTCTAAAATCATCAAACATACCATAACTTGATGAAAATAGTATTTTAGTAAATCAATGAAATTAGAAAGAAAAAAATACTTTACGGGGGATTTTGTGTGCAGTATTGCTTCCGTATAAATTTAAACTATGTGTCATTTATATGATTGTCATGATTTTAAAGTGTTAGTCCAACTGTTAGTAAAAGTTATTACTCCCTCCGTCCGCCTATAAGTTTAAGTTCCACGTTACTTTTTGACACATAAATTAAGAAAAGTGATTAAATAATAGATATAATACAAGTGATGTGATTGAGAGAGGAGAGATTGAGAGAGGAGAGAAATAGAGAGAAAAAATAAGATATAAAGTGAAGTGTAAGAAAAAATACTTACCAAAAAAGGTATGAGAAACTTATAGGCGGACGGACCAAAATGAAAAAATGGAAAGATTATAGACGGACGGAGGGAGTATTAAGAAAATTTACTGAATCTTGAATTCATTTTGCGTAATACGGGAGCGCTCATCTAGTCTCGTACTATTAAAATTTGTCAATGCAGGTCGTCGTCAACTGATGTAAATTATAAAGTGGGTCCCATTCGAGAGACCGTTTCACACAAGACAGCCGTAAAACTATTTTACAGCTAATTACACGTGGATATACACACAAATACACGTAATACACACACTTCACTGTGTAGTTATGTATAGAAAAAGACACACTAAACACAACTCATAAAGCAGTGTTTTTTCACATTAAAGAAACACACACCACACACTAAAGAGTAAAGAGAGTAGTAGTGTACACAATGCAGCAAAGAATCCTGCTCCTCTGCTTCATCGCCGCCGTGGCGGCGGCCACCGTCGCCACCACCCACGCACACAACATCACCCGAATGCTCGCCAAGCACCCCGAATTCTCCACCTTCAACCACTACCTCACCACCACAAACCTCGCCGGAGAAATCAACCGCCGCCGCACCATCACCGTCTGCGCCGTCGACAATGCCGCCATGAACGACCTTCTCTCAAAACACTACCCACTCCCCACTCTCAAAAACATCCTCTCCCTCCACGTGTTCGCCGATTACTTCAACGCGAAAAAGCTCCACCAGATCACTAAAGGCTCCACCACCACCTCCTCCCTCTTCCAGGCCACCGGAGAAGCCGCCGGAACCTCCGGGTACGTCAATATCACTGATATGAAAGGCGGAAAAGTCGGTTTCTTACCGGTGGATAGCGATTCCGATACACCTATGGCTTCGTATGTCAAATCCATCGAGGAATTACCGTACGACATTGCTGTAATTCAAATCAGCCACATTTTAACCTCACCGGAGGCTGAAGCTCCCGCCGCCGCCCCTGCCGATTTGAATGTAACTTCTCTGATGCGGCGGCAGGGTTGCAAATCCTTCGCCGATCTAATCACTGCGCAAAAAGCCGACGATGTACTTGCGCAAAACGTCGCCGGAGGATTAACCGTTTTCTGCCCATCCGATGAAGCTCTCGATTCATTCATGCCTAGGTAATTCAATTTCAAAATTCTCAAATTCAAATAATTCAAAATTTCGCACACTCTGTTTTTTCAATTTCTAATTTGGGGATCGATTCATTCATGCCTAGGTAATTCGATTTCAAAATTCTCAAATTCAAATAATTCAAAATTTCGCACTCTCTGTTTTTTCAATTTCTAATTTGGAGATTTGGGGATTTTAACAAATTGAAGGTACAAAAACCTAACCGCCGAAGGAAAAACCTCGCTACTCCTATTCCACGGGCTTCCGGTGTACTACTCCCTCGGAATGTTGAGATCCAGCAATGGATTGATGAACACGTTAGCTACAGAAGGAACTAAGAAAAAATTCGATTTCACCGTACAGAACGACGGCGACGACGTGAAGCTGGAGACCAAAATCGTTACAGCGACGATCACCGGAACATTAGTCGACGCCGATCCGTTAGCGGTTTTCAAAATCGACAAGGTTTTGCTGCCGAAGGAGCTTTTCAAGGCTGAGCCGCCTGCTCCGGCGCCGAAGCCAGCTAAGTCGAAGAAGAGTAAGAAGAGCGGCGATGATTTCGATGATGAGGCGGAGACGCCGGGGCCCTCCGCCGACGATGAGGCGGCGGCGGATGAAGATACGAAAAGCGACGGCGTTAGAAGTGTCGGTGCTGGTTTTGTGACACTCTGTTTCGGTTTGTTGCTTGCAGTTTTGGCTTGATTTTTTATTTTTTTTATTTGTGTGGGTTTATTTATTTGTAAAAGAAATATGTATCATTTTTTTTTATTTCGAAATTTGTAATGATTATAGTCTTTATAGATACATTTTGAAAATTGAATAAAGGTTTGTTATTTTACAAAATACTGCTATTTAGTACCTGAAATATAGATAATTAGTAAGTTAAATTCGAGATAAAAATTTGTGGATTAAATACTAATCAGTACTTTTGGTCCGCTTGTTTTTTTTTTTATATCAAGGGTTGGTCGGACTCGAGTGCATGTTGTGCATCCTAGTCCATGTTGCACTTTTCAGTTTTACTGATTTACACTTTTTGGTAAATGGTGTTGCACTTTTCAATTATAAAAACCTCTTTGATATGCAATACTCCTAGTATACTTTTGGTCCGCTTGTTTTTTTTTTATTAAGTATAAAAAATGAAATGAAAAAGAAGATTATATCCGTACAAAGCTTAGATGTGATTTTAGAATCTATTTATAATTAATTATGGTTATTTTTAATTATTTATGAGATCTAATAATTCCATATTTAGGGGGATCTAAGAAGTCTTATTCGAATCAATGAAGTTGAAGTGTGTCGTTGAATTTGGTAATTAATTAATACTTTCGTTAGGGTGGGTAAATATTAAAAAAATAAAAATCATTTTGGACATATGGGTAGGGGGGTGGGGTATGGCACAGCTGTAGCGATTTGGTGCGTAATGAAGTTGTCGGTGGATTCTTTTTATAATACTGACTCCGTTTTATAATAAGTTTAATATATATATTAAAAAAGTTTAATAATGAACATAGTTTTAAGATATAATTTTATAAATTTTTATGTATAAAATAAATAAATAAATTGACTAGATATCTATAAAAAAAATATATATATTTGTGTAAAATATTGAAAGTGAAAGTTTATATTAAGGATGTAGAATGTGACTTGAGACATTCTTAAAAAAAATGTAGTAAAAGTTATGATGGAAACGGAGGGATTATATATATATATATATATATATATATATATATATATAATTGGAAAACGATTTATTTAATTGTTTCAATCATGACTACATATTTTATAACGTTGCTGAGGGGGCTGCAATTATAAAATAATTATTGTTACCAGCAGTAATAATAGTTAGTTAATTATTGAATAAGACAAACCACGCAATAAAGAGGCTACCGACAAAGATTAAACAATTGTACTGTTTAAATAGTTAGTTAAAATAATGTTGTTTTATTACAGTGTTTTGATTCAGAAATATAATAAAATAATAGATGTACTATAAATGATGGGATAGAGAAAAAAAAATATTTAATGAATGTAAGAAAAAATATGATAAAGTATAAGTGATGTGATTAGAAAAAAAATAATATAAAAAGTGAAAAATTTATAGTGAGACAGAGGAAGTAATAATTTGGTAAAGATATTTATCCAGATTTTGAACATTTGGAATGTAATTATGTAATGTGTAATGATTATATAACTTTTACTAACAAATTTTACTTTTTTTCATTTCGGGATAACTTGCACGGTTTGATTTGTACATTTTTTAAGAAAGTGGAATTTAGTCGTTGGTGATGTTAGATAAATAAAAAGTATTTAGTTGATTTAGTGAGGTATAAAATTGATTTAGTGAATTAAAAAAATAAAATTTAGGTAAAAAATAGTGACAATTTTAAAAATAAAATAATGTTGAGAGTGTATTAATTTTGTATGTATTTTTATATTAAGAATGTCCAAGTAATTTTAATACGTTTTAATTAAAAAAAAGTGTGCAACTAATGTGGAGTAACTTTTATTTATCCTACAATATTTTAAATGATAATTTTCATTAATATTACTGATTAAGGCAATAAGGCTAAGTTTTTTTTTTTGGGTATTCCCATTTGGGGCCGGGGAGTCAATGAAAAGGCCCAACTAATTTGGTCCTCAGGTAATTGGGCTTTTATCTTCACTTTTTTAGTCCAGACATTTTCAAGAATATGGCCTATTTCTATTGAGCCCATTTATATACTACTCCATTTTGTGCAAATTTTTTAATATTTTAAAATTTAATGGTGTGTAAGTTTAATGTTATATTTTAAAAATTTTATGATAATAAATATATTATATATGAGCTGGTTAGTGTATATTTTAAATTTAATCGTTTTGAAATTTTACTATTGGTCTCCCTCAATTGAAATTTTACGGTTGGCCCCCTCAATTACTCATTCTGGTTTCACCTCTATGTGGCTACATATGTGTTTGGTTTTTGTGGAATTAAACCGAATGATTGCATATGTGGGTTGCATTTTAGGCTATATGCCTTCATGCTAATATATTTTCTGCATGATTTCTCGAATTATAGTAAAGCCCCCTTCCCCCTCCCTCTGTTGATGATAGATACATCATGTGTAATTGCATCTCTATATGTGCGTGAGAGTTGATGGTGTACTATTCTATACCGTGTATTCATCTGATTATGAATCTTTTTACACGAGTCTTGTGTGAGACAGTCTCATACATGAGACAGAGCTCCGCTTTGATATTTGAGTCATATTTTTCCTTTAATCCATTTATCATATTATATAGTACAAATGAGATATGTCTCATGTATGAGATCGCGAGATACAAGTTTATGTATGGCATAGGCTCTCAGGCGAGATCATTTTGAAATTAGACGGGCATTCTGCAGCCGTATACTGTGTTAGCTGGAACCCCGCGAACCCGCATATGCTCGCTTCAGCAAGCGATGATCGAACTATTCGTATCTGGGGTTTAAATCGAGGAAAGATGGAGAGCAACGAGAGGCGGTGTTCATCATTGCATTTATGTAAATTCCTTTTTGTAACTTTCAAATGAATCAAAACAGTACACAAGAAGAATGTGAATTGGTTCATCTACACATACAAAAGTGTGTGTATGTGGGTGTATTGCTAGTATTTATCTGAAAGGTTCTACTTCTACCTTAGGTGTAGTGAATATAACTTACCAAAAATCATAAAAGGCCAGACTTATTTTATTATCTGACTTTTTCTTCCCAACCAATCAGGCCTAATTGTATTTTTCATGTGAATCTTATTTATCATACACTACTTACAGTTTAACCAACGACGTTAAGTCCTTGGCCTGTTTATGTTCAAACACATTCAAGCTCCGATTAATAGTTGAATCGTGCCTTTTGTCAACAATAGATTCATGTGGGTTTAGACATAAGGATGTCAATAGGGCGGGTACCTAAATACCCGAACCTGTCCCATTCTATGAACGGGACAAGGTAGGCTGACACCTACAATTGCAATATTGCACATAAGTCATTCCGGGCTATATACAATGACAAAATATAAACTTAGAGAAAATATATGAAGGATAAATAAAAGATTATCCCTAAGTTGTCAGTTTTGATTTTTGTCATCTAAGTTTTTCGACTTTAAAATTAGTTTTCTACGTTTACAAAACTCAATATTTTAGTCCTTTAAAGTTTTTCGACTTTAAAATTAGTTTTCTACGGCCTAGGTAGGCCTAGGTAGTGGTGCTCTAACCACTTGAATTATCCCACTTTGTCAATTAACTCACCTACTTTATTTACTTTATATATAAAAGTTTACAAAATTACCCCTTAGGTTGTACCAATTTTAATTTTTGTCATTTAAATTTTTCGACTTTAAAATCAGTCTTCAATATTTTAGCCCTTAAACTGACAAACATAAATTATTTTTTACCTGAATTAAACACTAACAATTATAATCAAACATTGTCCCTATTTGAATCTTTCTCACTATTAAAATTATTATCACCACCTAACTTATCATCATCCACAAATTAGATGTGTTACCTACGTTCATGTGTAAAATGACTAAATTACATAGTTTTATAAAGTAGAAAACTAATTTCAAAATTGATTTAAAAAAAAAAAAAAAAAAACATTCTTAAAATTAAAAACCGTCCTTGAGTGTTTCTCACACTTTCTTTTGCTTCTCCTTGAAATTCCACATCCGAAAGAGTCAAAAATTATCCTCCCTGCACACAAAACAAAACCACCCGTATAAATACCCATTTCCATTCGGATCCCCTTTCTCCAATCCATTGCTTCACCGCCATACGTGTCGGCTCGATTTCTTCATCGCCCTTGCGCTGTTTGATTTTCTGCGAGTTAGTTGATTGCGATTTTACTAACTTTGATTTGCTTTCCGCCAATAAATTCGTGGTTAGATTGGTAATCAATTATG
Source organism: Galeopsis tetrahit (assembly GCA_963675135.1). Classification (NCBI taxonomy): domain Eukaryota; kingdom Viridiplantae; phylum Streptophyta; class Magnoliopsida; order Lamiales; family Lamiaceae; genus Galeopsis; species Galeopsis tetrahit. The sequence goes on from OY776128.1 coordinate 81,788,180, forward strand.
TATTGTGTTATAAATGAGCCCCAGTATTTGTTTTCCCCAGATTTTGATGAATCCCTCTGTGTTTTGAGTTTAATTATTGCTATGTGTAGTTGATTTTAAGTATGATTAGTTTGGCTCCTTTTTTTAACTAGAGTTACTTTGTTAGTCTATTGGATTGGTTGAGGATTTGAATGTTTGATTAGTTAGCAATGGGGTCTTGATTTTGTTTAATGTGGGTGAGTTAGTTGGGTTTGGGATGATGATTATATTTGTCAGTTTTCGTGTGTTACTTTGTATGCTCAGGATCCTAGAGTTAAATCTTAGACAACGATTTTCTTGAGGAAAAAGTACATTGAGAATGAAATTATGTGGTAGTATTTCTTGAAATGAAAATGATTCCTCTACAAGAGCAGCCTAAAGAACAATTTCCCCTTCCTTTGACTACTTATTTTCACACATGGAGTAGTGGAAAATCTCATTTTGGTTATCTTTTTGTTCTTGTGCTTCCCTGACTATTATTTTTCGGATTGTTCTTTACATATAGTTACGTGATTTGACAAATATTTGGCAAGAAGTTTTTCATCTCTGTTTTGGGTTTCCCTAGTGTAATATATGGGCTGAAGCGTGCTTTTCATGGGAGGTGTAGAGGATGTTGAACCACCATCAAAACGTGTAAAGGTATCCTCTGGGGATTCAGGTGGTAATTCCAACGGTGCATTTCTTAGAGGGCAAGGTAGTTGTTCATTAAGCATCCCAATGGCTCGGCTTTTAGAATCTGAAGATGATGAGGTTGTTGGTTCAAAAGGTCTCATTAAGAAAGCTGAGATTGTTCGTGTTATGGCTGAGGCATTGTATTCTCTTGGCTATTCCGAGACAGTTGCTCGTCTAGAGGAAGAGTCTGGAATTCCGTTGCACTCCCCCGTGGTAGATTTGTTTATGCGTCAAGTTCTTGATGGGAAATGGGATGAAAGTGTTTCGGTGTTACGTAAAATAGGTCTAGTAGACGAATCCTTAATTAAGTTAGCTTCATTTATAATATTGGAGCAGAAATTTTTTGAACTTTTGGATGAAGACAAGATCATGGATGCTTTGAAGACTCTTAGGACAGAGATCAGTCCACTTCATATACATTATGAGAGAGTTAGAGAGATGTCTTCTTCCATTTTTTCTCCCTCGCAAAGTTCTCTTGATGGAAATTCCAGTAAAGAATTGAAACTCGAATCTCGTAAAAAGTTACTGGATGAATTGTGTAAGCTGCTTCCTCCATCATTGATGATTCCTGAAAAAAGATTGTTTCACCTTGTTGAGCAAGCTCTGGTCCTGCAAAAGGATGCTTGCAGGTTTCATAATTCTGAAGTTGGGGAAATGTCATTGCTAACTGATCATCAGTGTGGGAAAGATCATATTCCTAATCAAACATTGCAGGTAATTTTTCTCTTTATTATTTTGTAGAAATTGGAGAGAATAAAAGTGCTTATGATGTAGCTAGACTTGAGAACCCTGATGCTTTCAATGGAATCAAAAGTTAAACTTACCTATCTTACCTTGTAATGCTGGTGCATAAATGAATTGCTGCCCGTCAGAGTTGTGATGCAATTGATTTTGCTTTACACGGGCATGAAAAGATTTGGTTAATGTGTTGATAAGTTCCACTTAATTTATAAAATTATCACATTCTTGGAAAGATGAATATTGATGTTGTGAGCTGTGGCAATTGATTATTTCTTTTGTTGTTTGAACCTTCTTAGATATTAAAAGAACACGGTGATGAAGTATGGTTCTTGCAATTTTCCCACAACGGGAAATACTTGGCCTCGTCAGATGGTGACAGTCTTGTGATTATATGGGAGGTAATACTCCCTGTTCTCTTATATTGTTTATTAATGATTAGTTGTTCAAGTTTTTTTAGAGCTCGCGATCTTTAGTAAGTTCTTTCCAATAGATTGGCTTGTACATGGGGTTTTGACGCATTTTATATGTACCCTTCAACCTCAGAAAAAATTATATGTGGCAACATTCAGTATCCTAATTGAACATTTTTATATCAAACCTGTTTCTAAAATTCGTTGTAAAGACTTCATAATTTTATATAACTAAAACATTCTCATAATCTCATAGTGGTGTGGAAAGTGCTATAAAGCAACAGCGGACAAACATTGATGGAGTGTGCTAATCTTAGAATAAAGTTATTGCAGAAGTCTCTTGTGTATGGTTTTTGTGGATGTAAACTGTCAGTTTCACTTGAATGATTGCATAAATGTATATGCCATGTGTAATTGCGTCTTTATATGTGCGTGAGATTTGATGGTGCATTATTCTTTCGGTAGGTTATGCTTGATGGTTGTGTTTCTCTGAAACATAAGTTACTTGGCCACCAGAAACCCGTGTCGTATATTTCTTGGAGCCCTGATGATGATCAACTTCTTACATGTGGGGTAGAGGAGGTGGTTAAACGATGGGACATTGTCAATGGACAATGTCTCCATACATATGAGAAAAATGGTCTCGGAATGGTCTCTTGTGCGTGGGCCCCTGACGGGAAGAGCGTGTTTTGTGGTGCTACTGATAAAAGCATCAGCATGTGGGATCTAGAAGGAAAGGAGTTAGACTGTTGGAAAGGACAAAGAACCACTAAAATTGCAGACTTGGGGATCAATAGTCGAGAAAAGGAGCTTATAAGTGTGTGTAAAGAAAGTATGATACTATTGTTTGGTTGGGAATCCATGTCCGAGAGATTCATCGAGGAGAATCAAATTATAACTTCGTTTTCTTTATCTGAAGATGGAAAGTTCTTGCTCGTTAGCCTAACGAATGAAGAACTTCATCTCTGGGATATAGATGGACACACTAGGCTGGTAGCTAAATACAAAGGTCACAAACGTTCCCGCTTTGTTGTTCGTTCCTGTTTTGGGGGATTAGAACAAGTATTTGTTGCAAGTGGAAGTGAGGACTCACAGGTATAATTTATACCGTATATTAATCTGATTATGAATCTTTTTGTTAGGTTTCTGTGTGTTCATGTGATTCGGTTTCATTATCTGCAGGTTTATGTATGGCATAGGCTGTCGGGTGAGCTCGTTGGGAAATTAGACGGGCATTCTGGGGCAGTAAACTGTGTTAGCTGGAATCCCACGAACCCCCATATGCTCGCATCAGCAAGCGATGATCGAACGATTCGTATCTGGGGATTGAATCGGGTGAAGATGGAGAGCAACGGGAGGCATAGTAATGGTGTTCATCACTGCAATGGAGGAAGTTGAAGTTGGAATCTAATTATTTCACAATCTCAATCGTTTATGTAAATTCTTTGTTTTTTTTTTTACTTTAAAATGATGATCAAAACAGTATGCAAGAAGAATGTGAATTTACACATTCACTATGGTAATAATATATGTACTATTTTCCTTTATTTTTTCTAGGAAAAAAGTTATATAAATATATCTTAATTATTGTACTCCTAGTAATTATAATTTATATCTTCACATTTTAGTTTTTGCAAGGTTAATGTACGAAATCAAATGTTATATAGGAGTATGTTTTTAGTAAGAAAAAAAATGTTGGAATATAATTATTAAAACTTCAAATTTATTATGGTGCCGGCTAAGCAATAAATAATTTGGGAGCAATTATAATAATTTAGAAATACATAAATTATGCAAGTTTAATTTGATATCTAGTAGGTAAATAACTTACCTCTATTATTTAAATCCTTTTCAAAACAATAAATTACTAGTACAAATTAGCACGACTCGATAACATTGATAAGCTAAAAACCAGCTCGACTCGTTAACTAGCCTATCAAGCCAAATGATTTTTTTATAAAAAAAATTAGATATCGAGCCTAACGAGTCGATCTCGAGCTGACTCGTTAATAAATTGAGTATCTAACGAGCTCAACCCGTTTAACGAACGAACCGAACTCAAGAGCAGCTCGATTTATTTAGCAACACTACACACACTCCAAAATCTGCTAAGCAAAATCCAAATCTTAGTGTACGGTAACTTTAGTCGAACAAAATACTTAGCGTACAACTCAAATGGATCGAACAGTAAATCTATTTTTATCTTAAAATTTACGAGGGTGTGCTTAGAGTGATATGGTGATAAGCAATTGTAACCTAAATTACAAATGAGTGAGTGCTTTAAAATCCCTAATTAGAGAAACCCTCTTAATATAAAAGGCCCCACAATAAATCAAAACCGCCCTTCGTCCTCAATCTCTCTTTCTTCCAGCTTTCGAATTTTGCTGAGTGAAATCCGTTTTCAGCAATCAGAGAAGAGTTCTGAATCTTCAGTTCCCATTCGCTCAGACAAAATAGGGGAAAATAATAAAAAGAGGATGGCCCCAGGCTCATCTGATAAGGGGGGTGGGACGAAGAGGCAGAAGAAAGGGAAAAATCAGCAAAAGGCTGCACCTGTTTCTGAAGCCATTCGCCTTCGAGTTTCAGGGATTCTTGACCAGTTTATGATGTCCGACGATGAAGGTGAGTATAAAGTGTTAATCTGTTGAAAGCCCCTTTTCTTTTATATTTTCAATTTTGGAGAAAGAATGAAGTGAATACATCATTTGTGTTTTCAATTGTCTACTGTTAATCTACACGTACACAAGTGTGTGTTTGTGAGTCAGTGTGTTGGTGTATTGGCAGTATTAGCTGAAAAGTTATACCTTTGATGATGAAGTAGGTGAATATAAGTGCTTAAGGTTATGATTGTTTTGGGATTGAAAAATCATAATGATTAGTTAAAATGTACTTTCGTTTTGGGATTTTATAGGGTAGAATGGTGGAAGGGTTGATTGATGGTGTATTATTCTATTATTACAACTGTATTGAGCGAATAAAAAAAGTGGATGATGTTAGCGTATTGGGAGAATAAAAAGAAAGAGTTGTGGCAGGTGATAATAGAGTAGAGTTGGATTTATAGTATTTCAAAATTCTCATTTTGAGTCCCGAAACAATAGGGCGGCAAAGTCCAAACTCCGGCTGGGATAGTCGTGAAACAAACATATCCTAAGGTAGTTTGACTGTGAGTGTCCTCAATGTGAGATGCATACAATCTAGTGATGGATAAGTTGGTGTGTGTGAGGTGGGGATATTTATGTCTTCTGTAGCATATAATGTCCAGCAGAAGTTACATGAAGTTCCATATATGCAGTGTTCAAATTTGAAGACGCCATGACAAATGTTGAGCGAGCAGCAGTGCACATGATATGTAGACAAATGGGCTTCAAGTCAAAAAGTAGTGGGTGAGTTGTGAATTGGAAATACGCATGAATTTGATTGTATGATTAATTCTTGTAAAATTTCTAATAATCAGTACTCTGTAGGTTTGGGCCGCAACGTCGTATTTCTGTCTTTAAGACCAAAAGAACAGTAGGCAAAGTGAAAGTGAAGGAAAATCTCGTTTCTTTCAGATTTTCAGAAGCATCGAATGCTGTTTTACAGGATTTGTTTTCTCAGTATCCCCCTGATGGTGTGGATACAGCTGAGAATAAAGTTGGAATAAGTAGTGGGAAATCTGAGAATGTGAAAGAGTTCAGAGATGATATTTTCTCCAGACCTGCAATGACCCAGTCTGAAATTGTAAACAGGGTGGAATCACTGGCTTCCAGAATCAAGAAGACCCCAAACTTGAGACAGGTGAACCCCCCACCCCCCCTTACTCTTAGTGCTTACATCATATTTATGTTTTAACTTATGGTAAGTGATTGTGGCTCGTTTGCAGATTGCTGAAAATAAGTCCAAGCTTCCAATTGCATCTTTCAGGGATGTTATTACATCTACAATAGAGTCTCATCAGGTTGTCCTCATTTGATTTTTTGAGTATATAAATACCTCGATATACAGGGCTTTGCACCTTCCCCTTAATGTTAAATTGTATGATCATGATTTTTCAAACTGCTAGAGGGATGTTTGGAGCGGGTTTTCCATGACCGGATTTGGGTTCTCAAAATAAAAAATTATCATATGTTTCACGACGGAAATGATAGATTTTTTAAATCCAATACAATCCCTTTTCCTTTTTATTTCTCTAGACAACTTACCCAGTAATAACATAACTTTTCACGATATAATAATACAGCAGTCGCTTTTCCAGCGATATGTCAGCAAAACCCTACACTATACGATCCCATATCAAACATACATTTTAACAATGCTTCATGACTTTCAATTCTAGAACTTATAGTCCGGTCTTCCCCTGCCTACTTAAACACATTCCAAATATAGCCTTATGCATCGGGTTTTCAGATGTCTCGTAGAACTATAGAAGAGAGAGACTTTTATATTTCACTCTTTATCTTGCTCAGACCTCTTTTTTTAAAGTCTGCCAGCTTCAGATCCTATTTTGTTGTGTCGAAAAGTGTATTTTGAAATTGGATCACATTATCTCTTATAGATTATTGCTTCCAATACAGGTTGTGCTCATATGTGGTGAAACTGGATGCGGGAAAACAACACAGGTGGCTCTCTCTGCCCCTTTTTTCTGTTCTGTACTTCTGTCCTTGTATCTTCTGATCAAAGGAAAATGTTTGATGTACTAATGTTATTTTATTTTGTATCTGTTTTGTTGTGTTTATATGAAACCAGTGGTACAAGTAATGAAAGTTTAATATTGTAGTTTGAGCATGTTTATTTAATTATTAACAGTGGAATTTATCTCTATGAAATAATTCAGGTCCCACAGTATCTTCTGGAGCATATGTGGAGTAAAGGAGAGACATGTAAAATTGTTTGTACTCAACCAAGGCGAATCTCTGCTACATCAGGTTGTACAACTTGTTTTTTTTCTTAAATAAACGTGTCTTGCATTAGTTTCATCTTCTTAATTGATCTTTAAATGTGACTAAACACACACACTCCATGTTTCAAGTGCAGTGGCTGAAAGAATTGCTTCAGAAAGAGGTGAAAACATTGGTGATTCTGTTGGATTCAAGGTACTGCATGATTATATATGTATGACTTCTTTCTCAGATGAATAATCTGTTTGAAGTTGACATTTTGATGAAATGGCTTTTTATTAACTCAAAATACTTGCAATAATCAGGTATCATGTTATGCCATTTTTTTATCTACAACAAATTAATGTTATACTGCACTTATCACTGAAAATACATTGACCAGACAACTCATTTCAAAATATATTCATAATCTGTTTTCCGACAAAAGATTCAAATTTCATTCCCCACGTATTTCTCTATCCCAAAACACTAAAACCGTACCACACAAAACCTTGGTTTTTGTGGTTGATCGTGGCTTCTTGAGCATGAATTATTGCACCCTGCAATTTTTAATATCTGCCCCTATTCTTCAGCAATTGTCTCGCATATCAAGCTCATTTTTTTAAAAGTGTTTCTAACACCTAGTAACTACAAAACACATAAATTTTAAAATTTTACTCTACATCAAAGATGAATATTTCAGCATCAACTAACAATACAATAAAGTATTGTCTTATAGATTATTCTTTTAGTAATTAACGTTTGATTTGGGATTTAGAGGATTTGAAATATGGATTTCAAAATCTTGATAAATAGTAATGTTTTGTATTTGTTTTGAGATTTAAATAGGGTAGGGTTTAACTTTGTGTCTAATCAATGTGTAAGGGTGTGTAATGTTGTATTATTATATTATACTTGATTGTAACTATAATGATTGAATAATCGTGTAATAATTAGTGTTTTATTGGAATTTGGAAGTTTCATAAGTGAGAATAAAAGATATGGAAAGTGAAATAAAATAAGAGTGGGAATAAAAAATATATTTGCATTAATGAGTCATTGCAGTGAGTGTTATGTAGAAACAAAAATGGTATTTATAGGGTTTATAGGTATTTGTAGGGGTGAATTTTTGGGTTTAAAAACCAGGTTCTAAAATCCCAAAGTGGAACTGGATTTAGATTTTGAAATCCCAAATCAAACATACCCACAAGGATCACACCTCCTTCAGCTAAAAGTCATTATCTTGCTTTAGCATTGAAACATATATGATTCCATTTAAATATTTGATGCAACCCTTTTTCATTCTTGGTATTACTTTGTGGAAATTCTAGATTCGGCTGGAAAGCAAAGGTGGAAGGAATTCATCTCTTGTGTTCTGCACCAATGGGGTTTTGCTGAGGGTTCTAATTAGTAAAGGAAGCAGCAAAAAGAAGAAAAAGAAATCCGTTGAAAAAGAAGTGACAAGTGCTGTCTCTGAAATTACCCACATAATTGTGGTATGGTTATCTTTTGAAAATACATTCTTATATGATTTCATCATTTTTTTCAGTTAGTATCTAATGCCTGGGGATTGATTTTTCAAATTTTCACAAAAATATTCCTTTTTTCCTGTTAATTCTTTCCAAAGTTTTCTTTGCACTTAAAAAACATTTTCTGGTTTTAGCTGTAACTATGTGTAGTTGCTGCATATTGTATGATAAAAATTTCTATAATGCTCTTATTACAAAATATCACATGACTCCTTTTCTGAAATGGAATAATGCCAAGAAAAAAGGATTATGTCCATGCTCTCTTCTTTGGTGGATTTATGATGTGTTTTGTCACCTCATGTTGGTTGTATGTGATACTAGTTTGTCTTTCTATTATTTTATTTTCAACTATGAGAGGAAAAAGGATTTACATAGGTGCATTCGGCCTCATAATTCTTGCTCTTTTCTGGAGATTCCGTGCCTAACAAACTTCTTTTTTCTCTAGGACGAAATTCATGAAAGGGACCGCTTCTCTGATTTCATGCTTGCAATAGTGAGGTGCCTACCCAATTATCTGGAGTTTGTAGTTATATTTGCTTGAATAATGAGGTCATTTTGATCTATGTTTACGTCCACATATAATTTCTTATCCTTGCTTTTTTTATCAAATATTTTAAGTACTTGTGGATCTTCTATCTGCATCTCGCTATCAATTTATTCAGTATACTTATTGCGTAATGTCTGTATTTGGCTGCTAAATTTAATTTTCTGATTATTTGGTTGATGTTTTCTCCAGGGACATGCTTCCTTTGTATCCTCACCTGCGTCTGGTTAGTGTCTTCCGAACCTCTCTGCCATTAAACCTTGATATCGTATTTAGGTTTCTGGTCTTTCTTAGAGAACAAATTTTACGAGTTGTTTGACTTTCACAGGTACTGATGAGCGCCACAATTGATGCTCAGCGGTTTTCGAAGTACTTCGGTGAATGCCCAGTTATCCGTGTACCAGGGTTTACTTATCCTGTAAGCCTCTTCTCCCAATTATACAGTGCTAGGATTTATCATTATTGTTTGTAGTATTAAAACATATGATAGATCCTACAATAAATCAATTACCCCCTTCTATTCTCAATGTGTGACGTTTTGACCTTTCATTTTCTTTGCAAATTAGATGACTTTTCAATGCAGATTAATTACTTTTCTGCCAATTTTACCCTTACAATCATTAAAATATTCATACTAATGTGTTCACTTAATAAATTAGATAAACATTTATTAATGGTATAATAAGAAACAAATTATTTTCTTAATATACGAGCATTGTTCCAAAACGACACTTGTTTTGAATTGGAGGGAGTACTAATTTTGATTTTTTAATTAAGGAACTCTTTTTTATGGTATATTTATTGCCTTCAGGTAAAATCTTTCTATCTGGAGGATGTACTATCTGTAGTGAGATCAATGGAAAAAGATCAACGTAAAAGCCCGAAAGATAATGAGACAAAGCAGGTCCCTTCCTTAACTGAGGAAAGCAGAGTTGCTGCTGATGAGGCTATTGATGAGGCTTTATCAAATGACGATTTTGACCCTCTTCTCGAGTTAATATCTTCTGAAGGAGATTTAGGAATTTTCAGTTACCAGCACTCAAAAACTGGTGTAACGCCCCTGATGGTATTTGCTGGAAAAGGGAGAGTTGGTGATGTTTGCAAGCTTCTCTCTTTTGGTACTGACTGTCATTTAAAATCCAATGAAGGAAAGACTGCTTTTGATTATGCTAAAGAAGCAAGTCATGTTGAAACTTCAGAAATTATTAAAAACCATATGGACAAAGCATTTACCTCCGCCGAGGAGGAGCAGAAGTTACTCAATAAGTACTTTTCAAATGCAGAACCTGAACTAATCGACTTCGTGCTTATTGAAAAACTACTGAGAAGTATCTGTAATGACTCAAAGGATGGAGCCATTCTTGTTTTTCTTCCGGGTTGGGACGATATAAATAGGACACGCGAGAAATTACAATCCAGTCCTTATTTTTCCAATCAATCTAAATTTCTTATCATTGCTCTTCACTCTATGGTCCCGTTGGTGGACCAAAGAAAGGTTTTTCAACAGACCCCTCGTGGATGCCGCAAGATTGTTCTTTCTACTAATATTGCTGAGACTTCTGTCACCATCGATGATGTTGTTTATGTTGTAGACAGTGGGCGAATGAAAGAAAAAAATTACGATCCTTATAGCAACGTGTCAACTCTTCATTCTTCTTGGATTTCAAAAGCAAGTGCGAAGCAAAGGGAGGGACGGGCAGGGCGATGCCAACCAGGTATTTGCTATCATCTTTATTCAAAACTCCGGGCTGCTTCTCTGCCAGATTTTCAAGTTCCTGAGATAAAGAGGATGCCGATAGAAGAGCTGTGTCTGCAGGTACACAACTCTCCCTACGTCCCAAGAAATGAGTTCTGTTTCTGCTCTTTTTTTGTCCCGAAATAGTCATGTTTCTAAATCTATTGTTAATATTTAGGGAAAATAGATATTTTGGTCCGGTAAGGTACCCTTCCTTTTGAATTTAATCCTGACGACTTTCACGAATTGAAAATAATCGTGTTAACTTTCAATTTTTCAACATTTTGGCTCGCCGACCAGCTGTAAGAGGTGAAACATCTGGATAAAGTACAAGACTAAAAAAACTATTTTCCCTAATTTTTAACTGAACTTTCTGTAATGCCCTTATATGATAAAATTGGGCCTAGTGTAATTGCAATTCAATTAAGAGAACGGAGAGTAAGTAATTTTTCTTTGCCTCATCCAAAGTATCCACTGGTTTAAATTAAAATCTACTCAGTCGACAAAAATAAAAAGTTGTACTTTCGAGAAATAACACTCGTATTTGGTATTGCAATATTTTCTGAATCCATTTGTCATGCTATTTATCACAGCATTTATATTTTCCTGTCCCCTGTGTACACTCACCTCGCAACTACAGATATTGCAGTGTTTGTTTTCTATCAGATTCGAAAAAGTCTAAATATACATCACAATTCAAATTTGGATTGAAATTGTATGACACAGATTTTGTTTACTTGACAGGTGAAGCTCATCGACCCATCTTGCAAAATAGAAGAATTTTTGCAGAAGACATTAGATCCACCTGTTCACGAGACAATACGCAATGCCATAACTGTCCTTTATGAAATTGGGGCACTATCCCTTGACGAAAAACTCACAGATCTTGGAGAGAAACTCGGATCTCTGCCAGTTCATCCACGAACAAGCAAGATGTTATTTCTCGGAATTCTATTGAATTGTCTCGACCCAGCTTTAACTTTAGCTTGTGCTGCGGACTATAGAGACCCCTTCATTATCCCCATGCTTCCTAATCAAAAGAAGAAAGCTCAAACTGCTAAATTAGAACTAGCTTCTCTCTACGGCGGTAATGGTGACCAGTTAGCCATTATAGCTGCTTTTGAGTGCTGGAAAAAGGCAACCGAGAGAGGCGATCAAGCTAGGTTCTGTGCTCAATACTTTATTTCTTCAGGCACTATGAAAATGATATCAGGAATGCGAAAGCAACTGGAAAATGAACTAATTCGCCATCATTTTATCCCAGAAGATTCGTCTCGCTGTAGCCTCAATGCACATGATCCTGGTATACTCCACGCTGTCATTTTTTCAGGTTTGTATCCAATGGTTGGGAGAGTAATTCCACAGGGGAGGAGGTCCCTTGTAGGGACAGCAGATGGGAATAAGGTCAGATTGCACCAGTTTTCGACTAATACAGGGCTCTCGTCTATGAAATTGAGTGGTCAACCTATGATCATATTCGATGAGATAACGCGTGGAGACGGGGGATCATACATTAGAAACTGTTGTGTCATCGGTTCCCTCCCTTTGTTGTTGCTGGCAACAGATATTGCTGTGGCTCCCTCGACTGAAAATGATGACGAGGATGATGATGATAGTGACTCTGAAGATGCTGCTGCTGCTGATGATGATGAAGTTAAAACAGAAAAAAGTCCGAAGACGTCAAATCAGGAAAAGCCCGAAAAGATTATGTCGTTACCTGGGAATGTTGTCCAAGTGGTCGTTGATCAGTGGCTGCCTTTTGAGTCAACTGCTCTTGATGTTGCTCAGATATACTGTTTAAGGGAGAGGCTATCTGCAGCAATTTTATTCAAAGTAATTTTTCGTCTTCATGACCCAAATATCGAGAATTTTTAATTCTCGTTTATTCTTAATTACTACGGAATAGTTTTTTAGTCATGTTAACTTTCAGATTTTGATATTTTGGTCTGGTAACTGAATATAATAGGTGAAACATCTAGTTGACGCTGACGTGATGTCCACGTGGCAAAGTCTGATTGGTCAATCAGATGTTCACCTCACATATATTTGGTCACCGAACCAAAATGTCGAAAAATTGAAAAAAAATTATTTTCCCTATCAACTAACATGATTATTAACCGTTTTTGTAGGTGACACATCCAAAGAAAGTCCTCCCAGAGTATCTTGGTGCCTCCGTATATTCGATAGCTTGTATCCTATCTTATGACGGGATGTTGGGGATCACTGTGCCGCAATCCGTGGACTCACTTGCTACAATGGTTAGCGCGACTGATATTGATAAGGAAACGGCAAGAAATCAGCCGCCTAATGATTACCTGAGATCACTTTTGTTCCACCAACAGAGTCGAGCATCATACCACCACGCGCAACCTTCTTACACAGCCCGTGTAAAACATCAGAAGCATGTGTCGGGGCCTCCAACGGTCGATGCTCATGGATCTGCTGTTGCAACGAGAAGCTTCCCTAAGCGGCGACGTGGCAGCGGGCATAGATGATGGTTAAACTGAATAGGGCTGGCTTCCCAGCAGATATAGATACTTCCATTTCTACAGGCATGATACTCTCTCTTGTGTTGTAGTTTTCAATGTATTTACTTCCCTTATTTTGTGTAGAACTCTAATGTGACAAACTGCATCGACAAAAAGGTTTCTTTTAGTGCATTGTTTTGGGAAGCTAATTGGTAATCTGAATTGCAGATTTGTGGATATGGAGTGTATTATATAGTCTAGTCTTGTTTAATTGCAGTCATGTGGGTCGAATTCGGGTCAAATAGTGTACGTCTGGGTTATTTCCCCTCCAACTATATTAGGTACCCTCCTTTTTTTTTTTTTTTATTAATTTAATAAGCATGTGAAATTCCTAAACTGTACTTTTCTTTTCGTGACGTCCCACATTAACTTTCACACTTTCCTTTTTTGAACGGTCACTATATTCGGCATATTTTTGACAAAAGGTGCATGTGTTTAAGAGGCCCAAAGTATGGCCCATTAGTGATGTTGAGTAGAGTGGTGGGTTATGTATATGCTTTACGTCCCAAATGACCAAGAATATTGTTCTCTTTTCAATTTTTCCATGCATATTATTTTGGATCCTTTTGTCCACCAAATGTAGTCTCATACATTTTATAGAAACTATCATCATTTAACCATCACTTAATTACTCAATTTACCATCAATTTTATTACTTTATTTACAATGGACTTCACAATAGTGACAATACCGTTATTTTATCTATTTTATTACTCAATTTACCATCAATTTTATTACTTTATTTACAATGGACTTCACAATAGTGACAATACCGTTATTTTATCTATTTTTTTTTTAATTTGTGCCCACCCTCAATAAGACTACATTTAGTGGATGAAGGTTAAATAGGATTATAATAATTTTTTAATTTACTTTCCCAATAAAACTCATTACAGAAATTTTGTGTGAAAACTCGTCAATTTATAAAGTTACGTGTCTATTCATTACTTTTTTACAGTAGTTTAAACTTTGTAGGTAAATATTCATTTTTTTTGTACTGCTTTTGTTCATATATAAATTTTTCATTAGGTATGAGAAGCTTATATGTGAACGGGCTAAAATGAAAAATTTATAGACGGACGAAGGGAGTAATAATTATAATTTACTAAAATACCCCTATATAGATTTTCTCTTCAATAATCAAACCTTGAAATAAACCTCCCATAACCATAATACTACCACCTTCGGTTTCAAAGCAACTAACAGTTACACTTACGCCACCATAGATCCATGCCGCCGAGTAACATCCCGCCGTATGCGGCGGCGGAGGCGGCCGCTCACCACCACAATCACGGAGGCAAGAAACTCAAAAGAGTAGAACTCAAAACCACTCTCCAATCCTTAAAATCCCAAATCTCCCCCCGCCGCTGCGCATGGCTAACCGCCGCCGCCCTAATCCTCCTCACTCTCAATCGCGCTTCTCCGCCGCCAATCTCCGACCACCACCACCGCGCCGCCGCCGATCAAACCTGCAAACTCGGCCGTATCTACGTCTACGACCTTCCCCCAATTCTCAACAAAGACCTCCTCGACAACTGCCGCGAATTAGACCCGTGGAAATCGCAATGCGACGCCGTTTCCAACGCCGGATTCGGCCCCCTCGCCACCGGCCTCGACGGCGTCGTTCCGAAAAACCTCTCCCCTGCCTGGTACTGGACCGATATGTACGCCGCGGAGGTGATTTTCCACAACCGAATTCTCAATTTCAATTGCAGAACGACGGATCCGGATAAAGCGACGGCGTTTTACATCCCGTTCTACGCCGGACTCGCCGTCGGGAAATTTCTCTGGTACAATTACACGGCGGCGGATCGCGATTTCCACAGCGAAACGATGTTGAATTGGGTTAGGGCACAAACGCCCTGGCGGATCTCAAACGGGTCGGATCATTTCTTAATGGTGGGTCGATTGACTTGGGATTTTCGTCGATTGTCGAATAACGACGACGAATGGGGCACCCGATTTTACAATATGCCGTTGATGAGAAACGTGCTTCGATTATCGATCGAGCGAAGTCCGTGGGACGAGCTCGAAATCAGCGTGCCCTACCCGACCCCGTTTCACCCGAGATCCGTATCCGATATACGGGTCTGGCAGAGTTTCATTAGGTCGCGTAAACGGGCCAGCCCGTTTACGTTTGTTGGAGCGACCCGAAAAAAGATCCGGAACGATTTTAGGGGAGTACTAATGAGGTACTGCCAGAACGAAACGGGGTCGTGTAGAGTAGTCGATTGCTCAATTGCGAAATGTTACAATGGGGCTCCGGAAATAATGGAGGCCTTTTTGGATTCGGACTTTTGTTTGCAACCGAAAGGGGACGGGTCGACCCGGAGGTCGTTTTTCGATTGCATGTTGGCCGGTTCGATTCCGGTTTATTTTTGGAGAGGGAGTTTTGAGGGACAATATGAATGGTACTTACCTAAAGATGCATCAACATATTCTGTTTTTATTGATAATAATATTGTTAGGAATAATAATTCGATTATTAAAAATGTATTAAAAAGGTATAGTAGAGAAGAGGTGAGGAGAATGAGAGAGAGAATTATACGTATTTTGCCAAGATTGTTGTATACGAAATCGAATACGAATTTACGAAGCGTAGACGACGCATTCGACGTAGCCATGGAAGGGGTCTTGAAAAGGTTTAAGTATCAAAGAATATAAGAATGAGAGACCAAGCCTTTTTTTTTTCTTTGCTTTCTTCTTTATTCGTTTCTTGTTGGGAGAGGATTTTTACTAAAAAGGGTAATTCGTCTAGACTGAACTAGCTCAAATTGAATCGTAGACAATTTTCGTGTGTTTATTTTTGTAAAACAAAAATGAAATTGGGCCAGCCCATATAGTATAAGCATTAGATTAGATTGGGCCTTGTTTGCTCTGGCACAAAAAGAACATGTCAATTTTTGGCCCGGTAGCTTGGCAGACTGCATTGGGCCAGACATGGTTGATAAATTGAAAGCCCAACGGAAATCGGACCCGACCCGACCCATATTATGCATGTAGCCATGTGCGATCGATCCGACTTGTTTGACAACTCTACTCTCAAGTTTCAACAATGCATGTAACTACGATTAAAAACGTACAGGACTACCATAAACCTAGATAGGGTGAGGAACGAAGAAATTCGTCGTATGTTAGATGTTCAGAAGATACAAGAGCATCGTTTACAGTGGTTTGGACATGTAAAACACAGGCACATATACGGCGAGAGAGTTCCTTTGCAAATCAACATTTGTGCTCAAAACAACAGCAGAACTAGTTGAAGAAACAATCTAAATCTTGCCTTTTTCCTCATCCCAAAACTTTAAGAATCTACAATATATTACACGTAACGAGTTCGACTTTGATCCGTTATCATTCATCTAAAAAGTGTAACAAAAGACGTTATATAATGCTACAAAGAAAGATCACATATATACATTATTGCAAATTGCTGCAGATCCAGAATTTCAACAACTATTTGCTTAAACAACAACAACATAGGATCATCATATGCATCTACCGTTTCCTAACCTTAACCTTGGAAGAAATCGAGTAAGACGAAGACGAGAGTAAGCCCGTCTGTTTTTGTTCAGCCATGTCTTTAGTAAACGCTTTCATCACGTCTTGCTTCAGTTCCATGTACCTCATCCTTTTTGTTCGTTGCTCCTCTGGAGTTCCCGTTTCCAATAGTAGAGCGCCAAGCGTGTCGTCCTCTAGGAGCTGGTCGAGAACTTCCGAGCAATTGGGGAAGAAACGACGCCCTGTCTCCACTGCAATCAACAAAAGTACCACATTAGAAAAAAAGTAAGTTCGTCGCGTTGGATTCAAGAACACGTATCCGATGCTATGCAATTACCTGTTTTAAGCAAGGCTTCTAATCTCGAACGGAGCCTTATAACTTGCTCGGAGGGTATTTCGTTCAAATCAACGTCTCTGATGAAATTCCCTTTTGTAGATTGAAGTCCTGCAAACTCCATAGTCGCATCTGCACGCGCTATCTGCATCGCCACGCGGGCTTCTCGAGGAAACAACGAACGTGCCATTGCCACTATACAACACACAATAAATTCATTTAACATCAATTACTTGGACCAAAAAAACTAAAACATTACACATCTACCTCTATTTTCAAGGAGTAGAAGCCTCATGTGTAGATCATCAGCTACCAACATGGATGACAACGACATGTATCCAGCCGTTGGATTCCTCCGCATTTCCCTCTCCAAAACATCGATGCATAGTTTGTCCGTGTTCGTCTCCTGACCATGTTGTGTCGCCTCGTTAAAATCCTTAGGGCGAGTCAATCTCCGACATATTGTGAGAGCTGTTTGTCCGTCCCCTGTGGTATCCGAAACATTAGCTTGCTTCCCCAACAAGTTCACAATAATCGAGGGATCCTTGCGCCTCGCAGCAACATGAAAGACAGTGTACCCCCTAGAGTTCCGAATGTTGACATCAGCCTTTTCGAGGTTGTCACCATTTCCGAGGTTTAGAACCTTGTCCACGATCTTAGGATTACAATAAGCGACCGCGTAGTGAAGAGCACACGCGGCGTCCAATGACATTTTGGATTCCTCGAGAAGTAGTTTCACCAAGTCTATATCGCTCGAGTCCAACGCCCTGTGAATCCTACTGATACGCTTCTCGTTCAAAGGGTCAGCTTGCACGGAATCGTGCTCTTCCTCGTGCTTGGACTTGAGGCGAAGTGATTTCACGTCGTTTAGAACTGCGTAAGGAAGCTCCTTCTCGATTATGATAGTGTCGAGATCTGATCGCGCTACTCTGTGGAGACAATGTTGGAGTAGTTGCTTTAGCTCACAATGGAATGCTACCTTGAGGATTGGCACAACATCTTCCACATAAGCCTTGTCGACAAAATTAAGGAGACGACGCTGAATGAATGAGAAAACGACACATCAGAAAAACGCGCAATTAGACAAACAAGGAATCAATAAACAGATGATCCAAACTGCATAACTCATGACTTAAATCAGCTGCAAAATTTAAACAAGGGATTAAGGAGACGACGCTGAATGAATGAGAAAACGACACATCAGAAAAACGCGCAATTAGACAAACAAGGAATCGATAAACAGATGATCCAAACTGCATAAATCATGACTTAAATCAGCTGCAAAATTTAAACAAGGGATTAAGGAGACGACGCTGAATGAATGAGAAAACGACACATCAGAAAAACGCGCAATTAGACAAACAAGGAATCGATAAACAGATGATCCAAACTGCATAAATCATGACTTAAATCAGCTGCAAAATTTAAACAAGGGATTAAGGAGACGACGCTGAATGAATGAGAAAACGACACATCAGAAAAACGCGCAATTAGACAAACAAGGAATCAATAAACAGATGATCCAAACTGCATAAATCATGACTTAAATCAGCTGCAAAATTTAAACAGGGGATTAAGGAGACGACGCTGAATGAATGAGAAAACGACACATCAGAAAAACGCGCAATTAGACAAACAAGGAATCAATAAACAGATGATCCAAACTGCATAAATCATGACTTAAATCAGCTGCAAAATTTAAACAGGGGATTAAGGAGACGATGCTGAATGAATGAGAAAACGACACATCAGAAAAACGCGCAATTAGACAAACAAGGAATCAATAAACAGATGATCCAAACTGCATAAATCATGACTTAAATCAGCTGCAAAATTTAAACAAGGGATTAAGGAGACGACGCTGAATGAATGAGAAAACGACACATCAGAAAAACGCGCAATTAGACAAACAAGGAATCAATAAACAGATGATCCAAACTGCATAAATCATGACTTAAATCAGCTGCAAAATTTAAACAAGGGATTAAGGAGACGACGCTGAATGAATGAGAAAATGACACATCAGAAAAACGCGCAATTAGACAAACAAGGAACCAATAAACAGATGATCCAAACTGCATAAATCATGACTTAAATCAGCTGCAAAATTTAAACAAGGGATTAAGGAGACGACGCTGAATGAATGAGAAAACGACACATCAGAAAAACGCGCAATTAGACAAACAAGGAATCAATAAACAGATGATCCAAACTGCATAAATCATGACTTAAATCAGCTGCAAAATTTAAACAAGGGATTAAGGAGACGACGCTGAATGAATGAGAAAACGACACATCAGAAAAACGCGCAATTAGACAAACAAGGAACCAATAAACAGATGATCCAAACTGCATAACTCATGACTTAAATCAGCTGCAAAATTTAAACAAGGGATTAAGGAGACGACGCTGAATGAATGAGAAAACGACACATCAGAAAAATGCGCAATTAGACAAACAGATGATCCAAACTGCATAACTCATGACTTAAATCAGATGCAAAATTTAAACAAGGGATTAAGGAGACGACGCTGAATGAATGAGAAAACGACACATCAGAAAAACGCGCAATTAGACTAACAAGGAATCAATAGACAGATGATCCAAACTGCATAAATCATGACTTAAATCAGATGCAAAATTTAAACAAGGGACTAATTCACTATACAAATAACATCTTCATAAAACTGAAAGAAATTCCAAGAACAAACCTGAACAACCAAGACAAGTTCTTTAATCTGAAACGTGGCAGAAGCATACATCATTTCCACCGCGTAATTGATGGCAGGGCCACAAGCATCATGAGCGCACGACTCATCCACACAAGTCGACACCTCAGTGGGAGACGGCTTCACCTTACCAGAGTACAAGTAACTCAAAACTACCATAAACGCCTCGTATCCTATTCTCCCATCAGGCACTAACTCCGACAACACATACCTCGCCTTTTTACCTTCTTTAGCAGAGCCACTACTCTTAGTATTCTTAAACAGCTGGTGAAAAAAATCACTTCTTGCAGCTAAAATACAACGATTCACGCCTACTTTAACTCCCTCGACTACTATTTCAGCATCGTAATAGTCATAATCAGAATCGACCACTAGTTTTTCAATACTCGCACTTAATCTACTTAAACATAGTAACTCAGGACTAGTCCCTACTTCACTAGGAGGTACACTGGGGCTACTACTCGAGCCATTCGACAAATACGAAGACGAGGCAAAACTCAAAGACGACGACATATCATTCCCATTTTCCATCTTATTCATATAAAACAGGAAACTAAACTTCACAAAAACCTCATCCAAACATAACTACTTCCATTCTTCATACTACAATGTTCAGATCATAAACTTAAAGGGGCAAAAGCGTCTAAATTCTAATACATAATCTCAAACCCTTCTCATCCCTTATCAAAAACACCAAACTGATAATGTCTAGCAAATTAGAACCATATTAACCACAAAAACAAACATATATCAGTTTTCAAACACAACAATTCCAAGTCAACCCCTATTTTTTTCTTGATAATTGCAACTATAAACCCTCTAACCCTCCAAATTCACTAATACATCATGAAGAAACTTCAACTTCTTGAAGTTTTCACCATAAACAAGTATTCCAAAAGCTAACCTCAGTAGGGAAAATCGATTAAAGACTCGAACTTTTTAACCAAAACCAGTTGGGATTTGCAAGAAAGTGGGAGCCCACTTCAAGAAACAAGAATCAGAGGTGTGTAATGATGAAGGTAGTTAGGATTTGCAAGAAAATGATTTCAAACTATCAAGAAGAAGGGGAAAGTGGAGCAGGAATCTTTGTTATATTTTGGGCAGATTGGGTTGTTGATTGAGTTAAATGTAAGTTGACTTGACTTGGGTCTCTTGGGGGTGGGGTGGGGGGTGGTAGGGTCAGATTAGTTTAGAACTGCTTTATTACATTATGCCTAAATATGGATGTATAAGACTTTAGAACTTGGATAACCCCATGGTTCATACCCCCTTACTGACGCCGAATAGCCCCTCACACACCTTCATTTTTGAACTTGGACCAAAATTAAAGTTCTCTAAGCTCAATGAAGTAAATAATACAAGGACAAAAGGTGGTTTTAATAAAAGCATTAAACAATGGAGCCATATGCTTAAGTAAAATTATAATCTGAAAAATATTAGATCATCGAACTTGTATTAAATAAATAAACTTATTTTATTATAGAAATTAATAATTAATTATAATCCGTTTTGAGTTTGAAGGGGTGAGAGAAAGGATAGAGGCCTCTGAAGAGGTGAGAGAAAGGATAGAGGTGAGGACGACAAACTCTGCAGATGGGAGGAGGGGTGAAATTTTGAATCTATCCTGCAGAGGTACTCTGCTTTGAGTCTGAAGAGGTGAGGGAAGGGGTAGAAGTGAGGACGACAAACTCTGCAGACTCAAATATGAGTTTTAATAAAAGCATTCAAAAATGGAGTCATATGTTTAAGTAAAATTATAGTAATAATTTGAATTGTGAAAAATATTAGATCATGCGTACTTGTATTAAATAAATAAATTTATTTTATTATAGAAATTAATAATTAATTATAATCTGTTTTCAATCTGAAGTGAAGAGGTGAGGGAAAGGGTAGAGGTCTCTGAAGAGGTGAGAGAAATGATAGAGGTGAGGACGAAATAAATAAACTTATTTTATTATAGAGCGGAAGAGAAACTCTGCAGAGGTGGAGACAGGTGCTGCTTTGAGTCTGAAGAGGTGAGGGAAGGGGTAAAGGCCTCTGAAGAGGTGAGAACGGCAAAGTCAGCAGAGGTTGGGGAAGGGGTGAAACTTTGAGTCTATAGTGGTGGGGAAATGGTAGAGTTTTATACTAACAAACTTTGAGTCTGCTGAAGTGGGGGAAGGGGTGAAACTTTGAGTATATAGAGGTGGAAAATAGTAGAGTTTTATACGGAATTTTATACTAATAAACTTTGAGTCTGCAGATGTGGGGAAAGAGGTGAAGTTTTATACTAAGTTTTATAGTGACAAACTTTGAGTCTACAGATTAGTGGCTAAAAAATAGGCATTTTTTATATGGAGGTGGATAAATTTAATACCGTATATATTTTTTATAAAAATTGTTAGTTTTCCGTATTCTCATTTGTATATTTGGAGAGAAATTACAAAGTTTTAATTAACTGTTCTTTTAAAAATATATAAACCATTCTCCATATTTTCCAGACTTAAAAAATAAATCATAGGTGAATATTTGAAGGATTTTTTTTTTAAAGTTTAATAAATTATTAAAATTGTAACTAGTGAAAAGTGAAGATATATAATAAAATTTATTAAGGAAATACTGAAAATTCAATATATTATCAATTTAATAAATTGATGCATAAAAAATCATCAGTTGGGCACATACGTAAGCATATATTAGAAAAAGTATTATCTTATTTTTATTATAGAAAAATACTAGAACATCATGCCAACAACCCCTAAATTGAATTAAATAAATAAACTTATTTTATTATAGAAATTAATAATTAATTATATCCCGACCAAGTTTAGGTTAAATAATTAATCTCTCCCAATCCCTTTAGCACTTGTGAATAAGTCAGCACAAACACGTTTGAAATCACAATCGAACCGATCGATGCTCACAACTTGTATAAAAACATTTTTAAGTAAAAAATACTAACTTTTTGATTAATTTTCACAAATCTGTACACAAGTGATCTAATTTCATATACATAGAATCGACAATTTTGCTATAATTCTTCATACACCCTGTGTGCTACCTAAATATCAACATTTTTCTCCTTTTTTTTTTTTTTTAATGTTTTGTTATCCGACCCAAGTACCGATTAATCGAAAGACGAACGCCAAACCAAATTAATATTTACTCCCTCTTGGCAAGGGTCTTCTTGAGTCCCCTATATATTTTGCTGAACCAAACCAAATTCATCACCGAAAGGACTGCGGGGATGACGAACACCATCAACGCTCCAACGCTATGTAAGCGCTTCACCTATTACACGACGATTAAACGTATGAGACGAGACAAGACGAAACAAAACGAGTCAGTTTGATTAAAAAGAGCTATTACCTGATCATAGTGGAGGCAAGCATGGTAAAACAAATAGATGAACAACACAATTCTTGCAACCTGAGAATAAAAACAAGATTCGTGTAAAATATTTCGTTACTAGTAAAGAAAACGAACGTCTATTCGTAATCTCACCAGCCATGCTACGAATATTACTACTCCGTTTATTGTATACGCCCTCGACTTCTTCATTCCAGACATGTCAAGGTACCTGTTTCCAGTGACGGATCCAGAATTTTACTTTAAGGGACGAAAATCTCCCAATAAACGAGAAATTAAATACAATTACCATCTCAAGTTGATCCAAGGTGTAGTAGACTCGGATATTAGTATCATGTACGCGTAAATCTGCGCTTCGCCCGTTAGAATAGCGTAAATCGCGCCCCCAAACGACAAAAGATGATGGATTACCTAAACAACATTAGCAACAACATCAAGACAACAAATTCAAAAATGTTTGTATGAACTATTTACATCAAAGAGATTGTTCTTACATACTCCAATCCCCCTAAAGAAGGATACTGCCAAAGAATCATGCTGAGATCCGAAAGGAAATATCCAGCTGAAACCTGTCAACGAAGGATGTATACGACGAGCAGCTAAGAAACTCGAAAAACTTTCCAAAGGTAAAGTCTAGTATGCACTCGAGTGCAGTCTAAAGAAAAGTGTATGTTATTAAACTGAAAAGTACACACAATATTACTAAAAAGTGTAAGTCACTATGACTAAAAATATTATTATACAGTTTAATAATTGAAAAGTGCAACACCATTTACCAAAAAGTGTAAGTCAGTAAACTGAAAAGTGCAACATGGACTAGGGTGCACAACATGCACTCGAGTCCATAGCAGACCAACCCTTTCCAAAACAAGAATTCAGAGGAGAAAGACTACTACTCACTCCTAATGCTGATGTAGAAAATGTAGACGTTCGGAGAGTAATGGGCACGCGTTGTGGATCATCCGCGTAAAGATCAGACCACAACACGAAGTAAAGCGACACAATCGCAATGTATATGGCGTGGAACGTGGACATAGCTCTGAAATTGATACATAAGTACAATAAAATGGACTAAAAATGTTCGTCTACGAATCAAGAAAACGAGAGGAGAGTCTACTGACCGATTGCTCCATTCAATTTGACGAGGTTTCGTTAGATTTGAATAGCTTTTGAAATAAACAGGACTAATCCTCTGGCTAAAATCATACACCTAAATATAAAATGAATGATCAGAATATCAAATGAAATAACATTGTACTCCATATCAATATATCCATACCTTTTTGCAAGCTAAAATTCCGATGATTACAGAGGTGTAGACGACGTAAAGATCAGCAGTTACATAGTCCTTGAACAGAAGTTCGATTTGGGATTGGTAAGATTTGATCAGATTATAAGTTTCTTCAGATAACAGCATGTTTCTCGTTCAGCAGACGAGCTTCCTTGTCGTTTAGTTGCGTCCTCAAGAGTCAAGAGTCGTTAGTAACTACATAGTGCAGAAACAACAAAGGATCAACGACAAATCAAGATACAAAATCATACAATACCAACGAATAAAACACGAGCTTAACTACAAACAAGACTTTTAGCATCCTTAAGGCTTAAACTACTCAATTAGTACAATAGAAATTCCTAATGAGGCATTCTAATGCATAATTCTTGCATCAAAGATTGAAAAAGTCTTCCATTTATGCATAATCCGAGTTAAGTTTTTTTCTTCTTTTTTTCCCTATTTCTATCTGTTTCAACAACGCACTACACATGTAATACTGTATTACTTAATCAATGTGCAAAAAACAAACGGGAAGCTTCTTGAATTGATCATAATTCATAAATAAAACTGCAATGAAACAAATTTATACAAAATCATGATTCAAATCATCATCTTACTATATACAAACTCTTACAACAATCCCATCCCCCTAAAATGTTCACCAATCATTACAAGATTATAAATGAGACTACTTAATACACAAAAAACGCTTGATTGTGTTCGTATCAAATGATTGAAAGACACAACGTCTAATTCAATATGAGTCAGTTCAAATATCTGAACCTGACTAACCAAAGTGACCATAGATATCTCAACATATCAACGATACATGATTCAAACTTCATTAACAAAACAAAAACAGATTTACCAACAAGCAATCAATCATTGGTTGCAAAACAAAGTCAGAGTAAAATTAAAGAAACTCAAGATTTACCAAACCAAGAGAGAGAAACAGAGGAGAGAGAGAGAATGGGATTGGATGAAGAATTAGAGGTGGGTTTTTGTAGTTGGATAGGAAAAACGTGGAAGAGGCGACAGAATCTGAGTTGTAAGAGAAGCGTATGGGTTTTGTCTTGTGGTTTATGCTTTTAGTTAATTGTCTTTTTTTATGATGAATCTTTGCCTAAAATGATGAGAGAATATTGAAAGGATTACGTAATTATTAATTGCATTTAAACCAATTTAATATTATTCTCTTCCAATTATTGGTATCCTCTTTCTTGGTACGTGGACAATGAAAATGACAAGAAAAAGTATTACCCCAAAAAAAAAAAATGTTACCGTTTTTGATATAAATCCAAGTAGCAAGTCAACCCAAAGTTATGGAAAAACTTGTTCAAAATCTGAACTAAAACTAAGGGAAAAAAAATACTCCCTCCGTTCCATATTAATCTTCATAGGTAGATGGACACGAAAATTAAGAAAATGTAATAATGAGTGAAGTTTTGAGGGATAATTTTGTAAAACTTTATGTATAAAGTAAAGAGACGAGGGTTATTGATGTTATTGTGAGGGTGGAGTTTATAAAATATTTTCCATTTTAAGGGTGTGAAAGTTATTGTGTGACATACCAAGAAGGAAAGTGTGAAGGTTATTGTGGGACGGGGGGAGTATTCCTCTAAAACAAAGTCTAACTCATTGGTAAACTTCGTCGATTGATCAATAATGAAGACTTCAGAGGCAATAGACTATAACTCATTGATAATGATTTTCAGTTGTCGATGTGATACGTATAAAGGGTTAGTAAATACACCCCTGGCTAGAACCAATACACCCTCAATATTGGTTAATACACCCCCTTTCTTTTATCTCCCTTCCTTTAGTTAGTTAGGCAGTTAATTGGTAGTTAGTAGCCGTTAATCTTGCTTAGCTTATAAATATTCATTAGGGCATTTGTATTCTTTACATTTTGTATCACACAATTTCTAATTCATGTTTTGATATGAAAAGTGTTTCCTCTTTTACAATTCAAAGATGAATGTGAAGTCAATCCAGAGTTAGGTAACATAATGTTTAAATCATTCAATTATTTTATTGTATATAAAGAATAAAATGCTAAGTAGTATCAAACTTCTATGAACAATTGAAGTGTATGATTAAGTACATGTATTTAGGCCTAATCTATACAAATATAATAGTGGAAGTTTATAAGTTTTCTTAAATATCTATTAAATATACGTGTGTATGATGTGTAACTAGTAAGGAGCGGGGTAATATTTAGTAATTAGGAGAAATTGTTAATTAAGATTAAAAATACAATTAATTATGATTAAAAAAATCAGTGAGAAGAGATTGTTAAGTCTAAATTGACGGGAGAATTGCCTAAACTCAAAAAGTTTAGCTCTGATTTTTTACGTAATTCCATATTTGCCCCTTGAATTTCTGGACTTTCCTTTGTTATTTTATTGGTTGAGGTGTCTTGTGTGTTCTGCAAGCATAATAGATAATTAATTATACATAATAAATAAATATATATATATATATCTTTTTTTAGAAGAGATTGTATGTATGTATGTATATTATTCAAAATTAAAGTTACAATACAATTAAAAATAAAGATCGAGATTTAATTCAAAACGAGAACGAGGTAGAATCCAAATTTATGAGTATTAATTTACCTAATTAAATACCAATAAATTTAATTGGATATGAAAATTAAATTTATCCTCAAGTCATATATATATATATTACTAGTGCAGGAATTTAAATAAACAGTACAAATATAAAAAATATACAAACAAAAAGTGTATGATCAGATGATAAAAAAATAAAGAATAAAACTTAATTATTACACTTCTAAGAGAAATATAAATAATAGTCTATCTTCATTCATATGGCTTTCACAGGAAAAATAAGTCAAAATATTGAAAAAGGTAAAAATAAAAAGGAAAATATGCAAATTTCATTATTTCAAATTAATTCAGAAATATATGAATAAAAGAATAGAGAAAGAACCTAAATTTTGAACACAAACAACAAAGAATAGAGAAAGAGAAACAATCATTTTCTATTGAATTTGGTAAAAAATGCTATATCACCATTTTGTTTGAGTTCTTCAAAATTCGATGAACATTTGACCCTTCTACCACAAAGCCCTCATTATTGCCACTATTAAAAAAAAAAAAAAAAAGTTCAACATAGTATTATGAAAATTACAAATTAAATGCAATAAATTAAGTAATTAGGAATAAAAAATGGATAGGACTAACATGAAAAGGACATAGAAAATGAAGAAGGGTGAAAATAGCATAGTTGAGGCGGCCACATAATCCTCTACTGAAGGACAACCATATTTCATTACAGAAGGAGAAAAAAGAATGCAGAGAGAGAGAGAGAACGGCAGAAAATATGGAAAAATTGAAGATTTTTTTTTTATATATATAAAAATTAGAGATAACTACCATTGAAATATTTTTTTTTTTTAAAAAACTGTCCATATGAATCGATTTAAAAAAGAACAGAGAAAATGGAGCGGTTTTCAACTACTTATTGTTTTTAAATCTAAGAACGGTTACTTGAGATTGTTAACCTATTTATTTAGATTTAAAAATAATAAAATATACTCAACTGTTTTAAGAAAAACTGTCAAAAAAAAAAAACTAACTCACAGAATTGCACTATTTTAAAATAAAGGCAGGAGAGAATGCCACTTAGGATAAATGAAGACTTTCAAATATACGTTATAAAGATAAAGATATATATAAAATGAAACTGAAATTTGGGATTCACCTGGTATTCGTGGTAAATTACATTTGTACCCATTCTGATATTTCTTCTATTTAGTTTCTCGCCTTCCCTAAATTCTTGACAAATTTTTCTGTCATACAGAACAATGTGAATAAAATTTAATATTTTAAATAATTTAAAGAGTAAAATTTACATAAATGCGAAACCGAAAAATATACTCCACGTTTTTATGATCGTAAGGTAAAAAGAATAACAGAATTTAGAAAATAAATAATTTAAATAATAAAAAAATTAAATTCTGATATACGGAGTATAATTTATATAATTAGGTAATATATTTTAGTAAATAAATTAATTAAACCAAATTGTGTTAGGCCGGCCATCTTGAAACTAATTAAAATATAGAGTAATATATAGGATCAGCTATGTTTGAACCTCTCAAACCCTAAATATAAATATAGCTAATTAAGATAAAGTGGGACAAAAATTTATATACTCGTAAAATATGATTTGCAAATTTCCAAAAACTGTTTAGAAATATTTTACACAAATATTGCTCAATCAATACGATATTTTAAGTGAAACATGACGAGTGCATGTGAAACTTTACGTAATCACTTACCGTAAATTAGGTCTCTTTTCTTTGTATATCGTTGATTCTCTCATGCTTCTATACATCTGATTAATATATACATAGTCCCAAAATTAATAAGGGTGAAATAAAATTAATACTCCGTAATATATATACTCCCCATAAAATAAAATAAAAAGTGAACTAATTAAGTGTGTATATATATATATATATCTAATTATGCGATCAAATTAACTTATAACCATTTTTTTGTTTATTCAAAAAATATGGCATTATATATCTTGTAACATGATTATTTGTATTTTCAGTATACTTTTTTTATCTCAGAAATTTCTTTTAATTTATTAGAGTAAACTTTAAGAAATACTCCCTCCGTCCATCAAACATGTGCTTTTTTTTTATTCACAAAAATTATGTTTATTCTATTTAAATAATTTACTTTTGAATATTTTTTTTACTTTACTAACAAGATTGAGTATCTATGAATATATTATTTACTCATTATCTTTAATATATTTTTTATAATTAAAATATGATTTTTTAAAAAATATATAAAAAAAATGAGGACACTTTTGATGGAGAGAGGGAATATTATATATACCTGCAGATGACTCTTGATGTGAGA
Organism: Galeopsis tetrahit; assembly: GCA_963675135.1. NCBI lineage: Eukaryota > Viridiplantae > Streptophyta > Magnoliopsida > Lamiales > Lamiaceae > Galeopsis > Galeopsis tetrahit. Next base: position 81,817,302 of record OY776128.1, read on the forward strand.
AATTTTCAACCCCGTAACAGCCATCATTTGCATAATCTTCTTTGGAGTGGCTTCTGTAAAAAAAATTAATTAATCTATATTTTGCCAAATAAATGGTTCAAAAAAAAATAAAAATGGGAGGATTCTTTTTTATTTATCGAACTCGAACGTATAGTACTTACGATACTTCCCACCAAGACAGTGAACTGCTTCAACAAAGCTACGATGAAGCTCAGGCGTCCATCGGAGACGTGGAAGCGTAGATTTTCTATATTGTCTGATTGCCTTAGTTTTCTCCAAGTTCTCCATTTCTACTATAGAATGATACATCAAAGAATTTCATATAATACTTAAATAAATATAAGTATTTTTTTTTTTTTTTACTTTGAATAGATTATATGATAGAAATGCGGTTGAGGAAAATGGAATGTGGGTTGCTTGTATTTATATGGTTGGAAAGTTTGATCATATGACACAACACATTAAAGTACAACTGAACAGTGTCCGGTAGGGTAGCATAGAATAAACCGTGAAAACATGTTACGATAGATGATCCTACCATTCCACTATATTGTTCAAAATAAAAACAAAAATAAGCTTTACGAGAAAATAAGATATTAACAACTTTTCACTTTCAATTGTTTTTTTTAATTGAAAACCAATATCTAAAATAAAGGGAGTTTAATTTTGGTTAGGAGTTAGGACATAATTAATTTAAATGTTGTGGGTAATATAATTTGTCAACTTTTAGGTAGTTGATAAAGGGGAAATTATATTGATTAATAATATTTCGTTAATTATATATATATATATATAATTTTATTTAGATAGAGACAAAATATGGAAATATTCCTTAAATTTTCTTTTATGTACGTAAGCCATGTAGTTATGTCCATTAAAGACGTGCCTAATTTTCGACCAATTCTATTTTTTATTCCAAAGGACCACGAACATTGATTTATCGAAATTAAATTTAGATAATTCTTTATTTTAAAGAAATAAGGTGGCCCCTAGAATTCTATTTGACTAATAAATTCTATTTGACTAATAAATTAATTTATATTGGATTGTTTATATATTATTTGGATTGGATTAGTCCACCTATTATAATTTTTCTAACTAAAAACTCATTTGATGACAAATTATATTATTAATTCTCAATTTTCGATTATTATTATCCTCAAATCCCTCGATCGATCATTCTCATGTGTCGGAACATGGAATAAAAGACACTATGCCATAAACGCTGAATGGCAACGGAAATTTCCTATTGTCATAGTTATTTTCCGTTTGTTGTCTATCGAATTGTTGTCGTAGGTCTGCACTTATCGACAACGGAGAATTTTCGTTGCCGACCTAATTTATTATATAAATCGATAATTCTTATAAACGGCTTTTTATTTTTCAAGACTTATTACTTGTACGAAATTAGAAAAATCGATGAAACTGTAAATGAGTATATCTAGGTTTGGTTTGTCAATATGTAATTCTACGTACTACATTATTTAATTATAAATTCTTATAAACGCAATATTAAGCAAAGAATTAAACAGGTAGAATTATACTACGAGAAACTTATTTATTGTTAATTAATAATTAATTAATTTTAAGTACGATAGCCACCCTATATATAATATGCAGCAGCTATTCTAAAAAAATTGTGGTCAATTTAGTGTTAATTATTCGAGGAATTTCCCTTAAGTATACGTTACACAAATTAATCGTACAAGAAATATTGAATGCTCTGAAAAAATAAAATTTAAGCGTTTGTATTAGTATTAATTTGTATAAAGAACACTGGGAGAAATGACGGGCCATTTTCAAGTCATAAGATTTGGCAGGCTAGATTTCAAAATTATTATAATCTTAACTTATAATTCATATACATTTTTCGTACTTTCCTTTTTGTAATAACTCACAAATTTATTTTTTAAAATATAGTAATAATTTTACTATCTCTTACTTTTTTACTAGTACTATATTTTTCTCATTCTTCCATCAATAAAAGGCAATCCACTTTTTTTTTTCTACACAAAAATATTTGTGGCATATAAAATTTATGTCATGCCCTTATTTAACTTTAATAAGAATGTGTTAGACAAAACAAAACCCTAGTGTCACAACAATCATCAAATAAGAATCTTTTAAAGTAAAAGGAAAGTGGACTTAAATTGAAACAAAAATGAAAAGTGGAATTATTATTTTTTGACTGAAATAATACTCTATTCCTTTCACAATAATTTTTACACTCTTAAAATGAAAATTCGTTTATAAACTCAATCCTCACAATATTCTACCTTTTCTTCACACATAGACAGAAGTGAACTCGTTTTTTTACTTTATACACAAATTTTATAAAATTATCCATAAAAACTCCACTCATTATTACACTTTCTTAATATGCGTGTCCACGTTTAAAGTCATCCTGAAATGAAGGAAGTATATTTTTCTCAATCTCATCTTACTAAATCTTACTCCATCAACCAAATATACACAAAGAGTCAAATTCACATTTATATCCTTTTAATACAAGAATTTCTCAATTATTTTCACAAACTCTCAAACAAACATATATATATATTTTTTTTAAGCATCAAACAAACCTACCTAATTGTACCATTTATAATTTCTCCTCGCATTTTTCGTCCGTCTCAATGAAAATTACTTGTTACTGAATAATTTTCACCGAAATCGAGGGAGTAATAAAGTAATTTATTAATGCAAGGTGAGAAATAAAGATTCAAATACTGTATTTAATTTGTCCCCCAAACCCCTCCCCATCTATTCGAATTTCAAAACGGAATGGAGCCATCGCCACAGCGACACTATATCTCTCTGAGCTTGTTCTTTCTCTCTCTAGAATGATTAATTGAAATCCAGATAAATCTATTCAGTAAAAATCATTCCATTTATAGTGATGCACACGTTGTGTAGGTAGATTATAGAGTAAGCGGTATGGCATTACTTTTCTTCTGAGAAGAAGGACGGCGCGAGCGAGCTCAGCGGCGGTCGTAGGGTTTGTGCGGTGAACGATGGGCTGTTTTTTCGGCTGTTTTCGAGTCAAAGACTCTAGCGCTAATCTCGTTACTCCTTCGGTAAGATTTGATTTATGTTGAAATTTGAATTTTGTGAGAAGAAATTCATCGGTGTTTATGTGTTGTTATGGTCGCTTTTTTGTTGTTGTAGAAGCCTGTAGCAGTAGTACCTCGCAGTAAGAATGCATTGTCATCGTTGTTCGTCACTGATGGTAATTTTTTTAGATATTTTAGTCGAGATTATCTTCGTTGATTTTTTTCGGTTTTTGGTATTGAGTAAGTTGTTTTGAATTTGTGTTGCTATTGAATAAGAAGACGAGTCAGCTGGAATTGGTGAGGAAGGTCAGAAGCAGCTCGAGGAAGAGGTCTGTATTTTCGTTAAATTGTTGAAATACACGTTCTGGCTTTTATTTGCATTTGATATTCGTGTTCTAAGATCGAAAACCTCTTAACTTTAGTAATATTCATAAAAAAAAAGTTGGAAAATTATTTGGATTGTTTGACATTGTTTTTATTTTCTTTTGACATTGTTTTTATTTTCTATTTGTTAATGATGTATCCATAAATCCTTGTTTTGATTTTGATCTTAATATTGTTGTGCTTTTTGCCTCTTACGTACGTGTAAAGATACTAGGAGTTTAGAACAGGTTTCAATTCCTTAGATTAAGCAAACCTAGGTGACAACTCCTTATAGTTATTCATGCAGGCAGAGTTTCTCAAAGCTTGTGGAACTTTACCCAAGACTCCCGTTAAATTTCTAAATGAAGCAGGATCGCCAATGCCTGGATCGGATTCTTTTGTCCACTCTCCGAGCAGGTAAGTCTCTAGACTTTTGTCTATGGCTCTGAAATCACTGTGCAGCTGTTATTCCCATTGATATATTGAGCTTTTGTTTGTGATGTATCTTTAGCTGGTTGAATTTTTATGTGACTTTGCTTGCATATTTAGGTAGCAGCAGCATGAAAAAAGAATGATTTCATTGTTTTAACTTTAATAGGTTTCATAGATGCTTTTGGCCCTATGGGTTTATTTTTTTATTTTTTTGGCATTTCCAATAGTTTTGCCGTTTAATGAGAATTTGTTATCTGCTTATTAGCTGCATGACTGATGGATATAATACCCAAAGGCCCCCGAGCAGCTCCACCAAAAGAAGGGATGTTCAGAATGTTGACTCACCCGTGATCATGTCTGATAGCCAAACTCGTTCTGAAATTTCATCAGTTTCAACCGAGGCCTTTTCAGCTAGTGTGCAATGCAAAAAGAAATCTGTCCGGTTTAACATTGAGCCAGATAGTTCTGTCCTTTCATCAAATGGATCTTCATCTGAATGTGTTAGTCCTCACTCAAAACAATTAACAATGCAAACACAAGGCACTATGAATGAATTGAAGGATGAAAGTTCTGATTCAAACCTTCCGAGTGAATCAGTAAAGCTAAATGATGAAGATACCAATAAAGAAGAGATGAAGGCTGATGAAAGCCTGACTTCTTGGTTCAAACCAATTTCATCTAAGCAAGATGACAACAATAAACGATTTAGTGAAAATGTTCATACGAGGAAAGTTCCCGTGGATAGGCCTATTCTGGGGATGGTGGCAGCTCATTGGAGTGACATTGATGATGATGCGACTTCTCATATATCACCTAAATGTAAATGGTGGGATGGGAATGGAATTCCAAATTCTACGAACAAGTACAAAGAGGTATCTTGATTTCCTTTTTCTTTTAGCTGCTTCTTCTCCGTTATTATTACTTCCTTTGATTAACCAAACTGAAACTCGTTTTTCTCTTCACAGGATCAAAAGGTTAGTTGGCATGCAACACCATTCGAGGAGAGACTGGAAAAGGCTTTGTCAGAAGAAACTTTTCTATCTCAGAAGTACGTTACACTTTCTAATACTCCATATGTTTTTGTCTAATATTGTAGCAGTAATTTTTTTTTACCACAGTTCTGATTCAAAACAATTCATTTTGCAGGAAGCGTGCCAACGGGGCACCTCCATTGGATTTAGATGAAACGGAAGAGTCAGATACTGCTATATCACATTTGCGATCTTCAGCTCACCCTGTTGTTTCATTCTGATCGAGGCTAAAACCATGGTCGTGAGTGAGTTCATTGTTCTGTGTATTGTCAATATATTTCATCATCACTGTTGTATTGTTGTGAGTGATTTTAAGTACAACTGTTGAGAAGATTTGGAGTGACGACTCATTGCAAGATGATTGCTTGATGTGAGTGTATGTATATAAACAAAGGTGTTTGCCAGAAATTTTCATGGGTTTTTGGGATTTTGTTTATTATTCCTAAGGGTATGTTTGTTTTGATATTATGTAGGATCAGGGAAATTTTGGATGAAAAAATTATGATGAATATTGATTATGTGTGTTTGTTTAGGGATTTTGAGTAGGATATGACATAATTTTATGTCAAATCAATTGTGTAAGAGTTGGTGATGTTGTATTATTAATGTAACTTTATGTCAAATCAATTGTATAAGAATGTATGATGTTGTATTATTATAATAATATAATATATATGTATTACTCCCTCCGTCTAATTTTATTATTCCCACTTTTCTTTTTTGGTTGTCCAATTTTATTATGCTCATATCCTTTTTTTTTGGAAACAATACTATTCATACTACTTTATCTCCCTCAACTTATCTACTTTATGAATAAACTAATCAATATTCATTAAAATCCGTGCTCGGAGAAGTGGGCATAATAAAATTGGACGGATGGAGTATTACTTATTAGGGGTGGATGGAGTTAGATGGTGAAATCCCGAACTAGAACAGGACATAACGTCCTCCATCCGGACGAGATAGTCCCAAAACAAACATGCCCTAAGTTCCTAACTAGTTTTTGAGATGTTTTTGAGTTTGTATTACTTATATTTACAATTTGAAATCCCCATGTAATTTTGATTCAGGCTTAAATACTTGTACTATAGTACAATCCTAATCTCCAAAGTGAAAAGTGCTTGAATTTCCACAATTGTTTGGAAAAAAAATTATGAAGAGGCAACGCTTATATAAATTGGCATTAAGCATATTATGTTTAAGAATATTTAACTCATTAAAAGATTTTGGGGTTGTTAAAAAAAATGCTACTATTAACTTAAAATAAAGTCATTTACAAAATAAGTTCAAGCACGTACCTATGTACTTTAGATAGGTTTTGATGCATTGTACTTTAGATAGGTTTTGATGCATTGGTTTACCCGTACAGTTAGTTCATGCGTTTGTGGGTGGTAAGTTGTGCTCAATTCTAAAAAGTTCTTGCCAAAAATGGCTGGTTAAGAACCTTGTCTCCGTCAGAAACAATGGTGGCAAGTAGACATGGGTGTCGGTTGAAAACCGCCGGTTTCGGTTTGAAATCGGCGGTTACAGTTTTCGATTTCGGCGAGCCGTAACCGAACCGCGAACCGCCGGTTTACCGGTTTTATTCCTTTTTTTTTTAATATTATCTCTGTTTTCGCTCGTTGTCGTTCGTTTTTTATTCGTTTTAACTCATTTTTTAGAAAATGGATTACTAGAATTGAATAAAAATTATATAACTTAAATTTATACATTAAAAATAGAAGAATTATGTATTAAAAAAATTAATTTTTTTTTAAAAAAAATAAAAAACCGCCAAAACCAGTCAAACCGGCGGTTTACGGTTTGTCAAAATGCCAAACCGTAACCGGCGGTTTGGCCGGTTTGGCGGTTCGATTTTGCGCATGTCTAGTGGCAAGTAGACCATGGAGCTTGTAGATGGTATCTATGAAAATGGATGTTGAAATAAGGTTTGATCGGGCAATAAAATTTAACGAAGTTTGCAAACTTTGTGACGATATTAATTGAAAAACTCGAAAAAAATTCCGACTTTTTGATAAAAAAAAAATCAAAATGCACATTTTTGTAGAATTTTTTTTCGAAAAATATCATTTTTTGTGGATTTTTTTTTCGAAAAAATGATGTTTTTTTAATTTGGAAGAAAAAAGGGAAAGGGGTGAAGTTAAAAAAAAAATTATGAGTGGTCTAATTTTTTAAGAGTGCTTGATTATAGGAGCGCGTTATTTAAGGCCCATTCCACTTTTGCTACAGGCCCATTAAAAGTTAGAGCGGGGGAATCAAAATAAAAAAAAATCCCTAATTTGATTGAATTAGGGTTTTCGCCATAGGAAATTTGGCCAACTTTCTATTCGGAAGCTTTTCTTCGGTTCTGCTTTAGCAATTGCTGGGGAGTGACGTTGTACCTTGTAAGAACGGTTTGGAATAAATTGTTTTCCCAAATTTTGCACTCGAATTTGGCGTAATTCCCCTTAATGCATTACATGAATGTTGTTGTTTCTCTTTCCGTTTGCATGTAATCATCTGCTAATTAATGTTTAAGGAATGACTAGCGGGTGAATCGGAGGAGCAAAATGCAGCAAGTTGATCAACTGAAGGAAAGGCCTGCACCTCTGATTATGGGAGAAGTGGTAAATGTCTTCAATACTGGATTGTTATTTAGTTCGTTGATAATTTCTTGTGCATTTTTGTAATTTTGTTTGATTATATATATATATATATGTTTTTAATTATTATTAATGAATCAGTTTATCGAATCATGTGATTAGAGGGTCTGGAATATATTTCCTAAAGCTAGTTTTATCTCCAAATTCATACTTTGGTGAATGAAAACTGTTTTAACATTTTTCATTTCTTACTGTCAGAATTTTTCCCAAGTTGAAGATGTACGGTTGGAGACTACCCGTGCGAGATGTATGTATTGCCCTTACAATTTGTTCCTGTTAACATAGTATTACTAGCATCCTTGAATATCTTGAGATGTGAAAGTCCTTTTTTTTTGTCTTTCAGTTTCAAATATCCTTAAAAGGCATGGAGATTTAACAGAGCGACTTTCTAGGTATAAATTGTACACTGCTTCTGTTTCTGTGCTTGATTTATGTAAACAGTCAGTGGGATTTCTTTTAAGTGCACCATCATAGTGGATATGGATGTTGTTATTACAGCTGACTTGTGTCTGCACATGGGTGATGACTGTGTTTGAATGCTTATTTACTTGAATTACTATATAGTTTTGTTTCCTTTGGCTATTATATGTAATTATTGGTCCTAAACACTGTTAAATTTCTTAGGGATTCTGATAAATCTGTTTTTGAGCGTTTGCAAAGAGAATTTGAAGCTGCTCAGGCTTCTCAAACTCAAGGTAGTTTACATGTGATGTTCCCAGCTTTCTTGCTTGATGTTGATGTGTATTCATGGAGTTTTGGCTCATCTGTTTTGTACGTTTTAATTGTGTATCATTCTTAATTGTTAGGGTACACTTGGAAATAAATCATTTTATGTCTCTTGAGAATGAGAAAAAAAAAAGGCTTTTTTTATGTAAAAGATTTTTTTAAAAAGAAGTACATCTTGAATGTGCCTAATCCCACTCAAATGTGAATAATAATTATAATAACATCCCATAGAAAAAGGATGTTTAAGAATTGCATCAGATGGTGAGATTTTGAGTTGGAACTTCAGCAGGAATCTTCTCCAGCACTTATTATTCCTTGCGTATGAAACATTCTTGTGTGAACTGGTGTACTCACTATCTTCTCTCATCATCCCGACTATACTCTTGTGTGTTAATTTTCTGATTCTGATGCACCATTTGTAATCTTGTAGAAGTATGCTTAGATGGTGAGCAATGGAATGATGGGCTATTAGCTACAATAAGAGAGCGGGTATGGTTTTATTAACTAATTCTGTCAATGCACTGGTTATAATTCTTTCTTTCCAGAATTAACTGAGCTAAAATGTATGAGAAGCTAATTAAATTCTTTTTCTGTTTATTCCAAAGAAAAGGCATGTAGAATGCACATTTCTCACATTTGAGCCCCCCATTACCTGAGTTGCAGGCAGCTACGCATTATAGTTCACTTTGTCTAAAATCATTACCTCTTAGTCTCTTACTGGAATCCTTCCCATGTATTTTTAATATATCCTGATTTCCGTTCTATCTTTCCTTCACCCTGCTGCTCCTATGATGGAAGGATACCTTTCATAGGTATTAGTTTGTACCTTCATTCTGAACAAATGGCTTTTTATTTGTTTCAGGTTCACATGGAGGCTGAAAGAAAAACAATACAATTGCAAGGCGATTCCGCTGCAATGTCAATTTTACCTTTTTATGAAAAAATAACATACAGAGTTGGAAATAAGGTAAGATATGATTCAGAATTAATTTGTGCTGTCATTTCACATTTAGCATCACTCTCTGGATTTCTGTCATTTCTGAGAAACTGTTGTTTCACTATGAAGGACAGTTGAGAGTAATTTAAATCAATGTTGCGGGTTCTTCAGTTTTCTTTCTTGTTGTCAGTAGCTTTAATTATATACAGAACACGGTGATTGGTTTCTAACATTAATATCTTGAATGAGCAGATGATCTGTTGTTTGGACGGAGCAAGGATTGGCATTCAATATGAGACCTCATATGCTGGTAATTACTTAATTGCATGAATACCTATTGAAAGTTATCCAACCCAATGTATATGAATTCCACACTACTTTTAGGTCGCATGCTTGTGAATTTTATGTATTGAAATATGTGATGTATTAGATAGAGAATGCATTGAAAGACGTTTATGCATTCGTTTCTGTTTTGGGGGAAAGAGTTGGGTAGAGACAACTTCCTAAAAAAACATTTCCTTAGCAGTAATAATACTTAGCTGATACTGATATAAGTGAGCCTACATAATTACGGCTATCTGTCTTGGTCTATCTTTTAGCATAGATGTTGGTTAACTGTCAGTTTTGTCCTGAATCTTGGGAGCTTTATTACCATGATTGGTAAATAAGAGGAACCAGAGGAATTTTGTCATTTACAAATTTCTCCACCACTGTTGCCCCCCAACCAATCTCTTATAGGCATCTTTGGCTTTGAGTATGTCATTCTCTATATGGTCAATGTATAAAGTTTGACCCCCATCATCAGGAATAGGTTCTGTAGACATGGTATGAATGCAGAATTTTGAAAAAGGAAATTTAATGAAACTTAAAATGCGTGGTGCTTTTATCAATGGATTTGAAAATTTTCAAGTCTTTGCACAGTGTGTCCATTGTGTTTATAAAATGAGAAACAAATAGTAAAATTAAAAGTTTGGGACTTTTACAGGAGAACCTTGTGAGCTGTTCCATTGTGTTCTTGAAAGCAAGTCGTTTCTAGAGAAAATGACAGTGCTTGAGCATACAGTTCCTTTTTTCTTGCCAGTACGTGAGGCAGAAAACGAGTACCTCTCTTTAAATGCAATGGTTAGTGTGGTTGCATTTATGTCACATTGCATATGAGATATCAGCAGTTAAGGGTAGCATTTTTTTGTTTGAGTGCAGAAGTTCATAGACCATGTGGGAGACCTGCTGCAGGCCTATGTTGAAAGGCGAGAGCAGGTAAACGAAAGAAGTTCCTTAAAAGGAGACCAGTTCCCTTTTTTCTGACACCTGTTGGAGTCATGACTCGTATTATTCTACTTTAGTAATCCTTCTTTGTGAAAGTTAGCCATGTGTGCTTTTAATTCACCGCGCAAGGAACTCGAGAGTCAAGATCAACTGGAAAAGTTGTTTCTCATCAAGTAAACGATGCAAGTCTGGATTATTCTAAATGCATTGTTATTTTAGTTGGGACCTTTTTATTTTTCCCCACACACAAAAAAATGAACTTTTTTCAATATGCATCATTAGTTGTTCGTTCTAATTAAATGAATTTTCTGAACAATGAACATATGCTCTTTACTGCTTTTTTTTTTCTTTTCCAGGTTCGTCTTATTAAAGAGTTGTACGGAAATCAAATGGGAGAACTCTATTGTAGTCTTACATATCATATGGTTGAATTTGTGCTTGCAGATTTTGATTGGTAGGTGAAGCCTTGCCTCAAGCATATTTCAATTTGATTTATGTGTTGAGCAATGTATGTTTCACTTAGTACTTAGCATACATCTTTTCTTAGTTTTCTTTAGGAATTAAACTCGAAATATAGTTGGGCTGAACATATTATATTCTTACTATGCACCCTCTATTTACATCTTTAAAAAGTGCATATCACTAGAAATTGCAAGTAAAAGCTACTCCCTCCGTCCCAGGGAAAGCTCCCCATGAGCTCCGGGCACGGAGGTTAAGAAATATCAATATAATAAGTAGATGTATTAGAGGTGATGTGATTGAGAGAGAGAAAAATATAATGAAATGTGAGGGGGAATAGTTACCAAAAAGGGGATGGGTAGCTTTCTCTGGGACGGACGAAAAAGGAAAGTTGGGTAGCTTTCTCTGGGACAGAGGGAGTATTATTATACACTTTGTAGCTCAAGTTTGAGAGAGCCTGAGATTGTTTAATGCTTCTTCCCATCTGTAACGGAGTCTAATCAAATTATATATACTTTAAAAAAAATATTGCATAGATGTATGTATAAACGGGTTTTTCTCTAGTGTGAAGCAACCATATAGTTCCTGGTTGACACAGATTGCAGTTAAGACACATGTTAATTTACGTCTATATATTTGTTCTTTGGATGCCTTTTGATCATTCCTATTTAACAGCAAGGTAACGGTGAGTCTTGGATATACTGATCTGGTGTCCTCACTTCCATCTGAGATCAGTGTCCTTGCGTGGCCTGTGCAGCAATCAAAGAGACTTCGGACTGGTGTAGCATCAATCACTAGGAGGGAAGCACTCGGGTATCAACTGCCTCCAACTCGGTTATATCATGCTGAGGACGCATTTAGAACCTTGAGTTTGCCCCAAGGTAGGAATGGAATATACAAGGGTTGTTTAGACAATCCACATATAACACACACATAGTCGCACATGTGCAGATTCTGCAGAAACAGTCACACACACATACACATGTGATGAAGATGCATTATACTTATCTTTCTAACACAGTTTCGTCGAAACTAACAATACCTTTTCCACTTCAGCTTTTGCGGAGGTTGTGTTGAACATGCCGGAAGCTCTCAAAGAAGTATTTCGGGAGCTAAATGTGTAGGTCTCATCCATTCCACAGACAGAAAATGCTGCATATAGTAAATGATAGTACACTATTCATAAGATTATCCTCTGTTTCTTGTTTGTGGACAAAAATTGTTTTGTACGTCATGTGTATACCTGAAAAGCAGATGAGAAACCCTATTTTTCATGTTACTGTGTAGTGAAGCTGCAAGTCTTCCCGACAGGCTTATTTCGTCGAAAATGCACCGTAGGGTTGTTATTTTGGAGTCTTTTATGGAAACAGATGATGTTGTGAATTATGTGTACAAGATTACACATCTGTAACTTAATGTGCATTCCACATTTAACGAGTTATTTTGCGGTGTATAAATGATTTTTCCTTGTGTTAGAAATCAAATACGTTTGAGTATATATAAATTTACGTAGATAAATAGGGCCCTGCAGATGGAACAATGCTTAAAAGTCATTTTTAAGTTCATCTCAAGAGTATCAAGAGTAATCAAGTGTTACATATACAGTGAAATTGAACGTAAATTACACAACTTTATGGTGAATATTTGCAGTAGACGGTCCCTAAATTAAGAAAACATCGAACACATGAATCATGTATCAGCAGAAACGAAGGGACGACGCGTGAGTAAAAGCCTTGGTAAAGAAAATTGGTGTTTTCTCATGTCTTGATTCGATAAAATTTCTAAGGCTGGTCGGAAGATCCGTGCTCCTGGTGAGAATTGGCAGGGGAATTATCAACAGGAATATCAAGACTCGTCCCTTCTGCATCGGGCCCAACTTCTCTAACATCAGCTATTCTAGCTTCGGTTGTCTGAATATCACTCCATTCGCTCTCTATGATAGAATGGAGATCCGGTTGTTCAACTGCATGATGCACTACATTCTCTGCATTTAGACATGCTTTATCCACATTCTCTTGTGATGGATCCACGTGCTTTGTCAATGGTAAATCACCGTCTCTACTAGAGCAAGAATCGGTCTTCTCTGCAAACATTTCCCTCGTTTCAATCTGCTGCCTGTTAAAACACCTATAAGAGTAAGTGGACAACAAATATTCCACAAGGATTTTTAGAAAACACTCCATCATAGATCATCTATCCGTTAGTTTCATTTTATCAAAAGAATAATGATAGTTGATATCAACCTTTTCAGTTGCTCCTGTAATGCATTGACATATGCGAGTAATTCTTGTTTCTCCTTAGCAGTAGCCGACTCTTTCTCTGTTGCTTCCTTTATTCGAGCTTCAGCATCAGCCTCTGTAACTCTGACCTTCTCTTCGGCTCGAACGACTGCTCCTTCTAATATCACAGCACGTTCTCTAGCTTTTCCGAGCTCTGAACGCCACAAATGTGCCTCCTGAATGGCTGAGTCTCTTTCTTTTATGAGCTGGCCTTTTTCTTTGCTCAGATTCAGAACATTTTCTTCCAATTGTCTTATCTATCAAGTACATAAACTAGAGTATAAATAATATGAAAATGAATAATAAAAATGATGACTAGATCTCAAAACGGAATTCTGATGAGAATCTGTAGTTACTTTCAGGTTAGATGACTCGAATTGTTTCTCTGAATCTCTTTTTATTCGTTCAACCTCTGCACATGCAATTCTCCATTGCTCATCCATGGTGTGAGCAGCAGATGCAGCAGCTTCAGCGGCTTCTGCAGTTTCAGATAGTTTCTCTGCTATTTCCCTTATTGTCGAATCCCGAGCACGGATGTCCCTAGCCAAATTTTGCAGCTCTTCATCCTTCACCCTCAGCGTTTCCTGGAAAACAGAATGATAAAGCAGTAATCAGCTACTAACTTTCCTCTTTATTTACTTTAAGTTGCAGTAGAGTAGATTGGCTTTCTTAGATGATTGTTCATAATGTGTAGCAATTACAATGTGCAAATAGCAGTGTCTTAGAATATCAAAGAAACAAGTCGAATATTGTTGATATCTTTAGACCTGATTTTGTATTTTCATGATTTAGAGGAAAGGTGAATCATCATCCACTACAGAAATATCTTCATTCTTTATAATTATGCGCGTGGAGACAATGCGAAAAGAAATGGGAAGTTGTTTGTTCAAATGGTTGCTGATAATTATTTCCTTACCTTCATAATTGACAAATCATCCATGGGAAGATCGGGTGTCTTGTTCAGCATAGCCCCCAAAGCATTCTTCATAGAAATTTGCATCGCAGCTTCAATTTCTTTAGAAGCTTCCAGAGCTGTTGAATTAGCAGCAGCAACAACAGTGGCAACTGTTCCTAACTTTGTGGACCCATTTCCACTTAAGGTATTCACTGCCTCTTTATGAGCCTTGAGAACCAGTTGTGTCGCTCTGCATTCGAACAGAAGGTGAAGATTTCAAATGCCACCCAAAATTTAGTGAATATAAAATGTCTTTCTTAACTGAACATGGAGAAATCTGAAAGCACATAAACTATGCGACCAAAAAGATAGAAAGAAAGAAAAACAGTTGCAAAAGCATATAACACTATTGATAAAATTGACCACTCACTGTAGAGTAGATACCCAGGCTTTGGCAGCAGCAGGTGTTTCTGCACAGAGGAAATAATCTTTTTTCTGCGGTGTCCCAATATCTAAGAATCGAGTTAAGAATTGAACAGACCAAGCATTGTGGAGTTCAACAGTATCAAAAAATATGAAAGGAAAATAGACAAAAATTTATCTGGTTGTATTCAGCCAAATTCCAGCTTACCACAACTATTGATAGCAAGATTTCTTTTTTAACTTTTCATCATCCAAATAATCAGTAAGAATGAAAAAATAAAGAGAATATATAATTAATTGTTAACGTGGATACAAAAACAACAGCCATCGTACTTCAGCAGTCCCCTGAAAAAAGAGAAAGAAGAAAAGGATGTAAACATCATTAAATCTACAATGGATGTATGCGCTCAAGATATGAACAATATATATACATGTGTGTGTGTCCTTATACCATAACAAGAATGAAACATAAATAAAATCTTACTGGAAATTCACAGGAGATATTGTTATAGTGCTATTTGCATCAAATACCATGGTTCCTTTAACAGTTGGCTCATTTCTTCTGAGCCTGTTTGCAAATCAACAAACACCGTTGTAAAGGCAACACGTTTTGCCAATGAAAAAATAGTAACGATGGGAAAATGTCATATTCAGCTTCTTACTTGTACTCCATCTTCCCAGTTGTGGGGTCTAAAATCACCCACCTCTCATTCCACTTCCTTAGCTGTAAAAAGGAATAAAGTAAGCAAAATTCACCAGTTTTGGCAGGAAGTTGGCTAAGGCTCCGGCTAAATCGGTACTAATATCCAAATATTTCAGTTAATATGTACCATGATGAATTGAATAACAAAGTCTATTCCTTTTTGGGGAACACAAGAACAGATGGGGTAGTTGATGGCAAAGTCTTTCATATATACTCAATGCACAAGAGCTTGAAGGCATTTCATGCATTCGTGTACATGGAACCCCATAAGGTTTTCAGAGAACTCCAAAGAAATCAAAAGGGCAAAAGTTAACAAACTGAAGTGTGATCATAAATTTCACTCAATCGAATGGAAGAAATTTGCTAGTTCTATTTTTTTCCATGAAACTCCACCGGTATCCCGTATATCTACTAGCACTTGCAACATTCTCTCAATTACCCAAGTTCAACAGTGTCAGGAGCAGCAAAAGAAGAATAAGATGTACGACTAATACAACGAAACAAGCATATATGGTAGATCTTAAGCAACCCAGAAGAGAACACTATCATAGGATAACGGATAACCAACCACAGCATACAAAAGTAGTTTACTTCATCTATCAATCTTCCAGACATGTTTGAAGGACATTAAAAGGCAAAATGGATAATCAAGCTATGCCATATAATAGACTGTTGCATAAGAATTATATTCTAAAACACTTCTCCTTTTCCATTGGTACAACCAAATTCAGGCTAAATATAATCCAAGATTCAATTTCCTTTACCCAGCGATCAGTATGACAATCACTCCTCCATTCAACTTAGATGATTCTCGAGCTAGAATACAGCGATCACTCAACTATTTCAAAACAGATATAGAAAAAAGTGCAGCTGAAGCGAAAACATACTAACTACACTAAACAAAAAAATGAAATTCTACCGTTTCGGATCGCTTGAGGAGGGGTCCTTGCAGAAGATTTCTGCCGGAGCTCGACGCCAGCTGCCGTTTGATCTTCTCCAAGCTCGTCTTCGTATCAGCATCTCCCTGTACAATTCAAAACCCTAAACAATCAAACAATTAACCCCCAAAAGAAGTACAAATTTTACATACTAATCAAGAGCAAACAAGACGTATTAGGCATGGGGATACTGACATGTGAAGCTCCATTGGAAGACATGGTGAATTTGGGGAGATTATCAGTTGGAAATTGATGAATTTGAGGCTTTTGTGAGTGAATTTAGTGAGGGTTTTTGAAGAAAGAGAAATAGTATTGCGATGATCTGCTGTTGGGGGTGGATTTGTTAATTCTTCATTTCCTTACCTGCAATTTTACACAGTTTTTTTTTTTTTTTTAATTATTGGGTAGGAATTATTTATGTATAGAATTTTTTTGACTTTTTTTTATTTAGACTAGAACAATCAAAATTATTTTATTTCAAAACATAACAAATGAAATGAGATGTATTGAAAATTTTATAATAATTTTTTTTTTTATATATAATACTCCCTCCATTCCTTTAAGTTTCTCACTTTCCTTTTTTTTATGTTCATCTCATAAGTTTCTGGATCCTTCACTATTAGTTCATGCACTTTAGTAGAAATGTTATACATGATTCACCATTTAATCTTCCACAATCATGTGTTATGAGCTCTACAAATTAGATTATTTTTAAACATTTTTAAATTATTCCTGGTCAAGCACAAACTTTTTTTTCTTTTTTTTTTAAGTGTTTGGCAGCTACTTATGTCTTTGAAAAAACAATTGCTTTTAAGGAAAAAACAAAATGTGAAGATATAAATTATAATTACTACAATAATTAAGATATATTTATATAACTTTTTTCCTAGAAAAAATAAAGGAAAATAGTACATATATTATTACCACAGTGAATGTGTAAAATTCACATTCTTCTTGCATACTGTTTTGATCATCATTTTAAAGTTAAAAAAACAAAGAATTTACATAAACGATTGAGATTGTGAAATAATTAGATTCCAACTTCAACTTCCTCCATTGCAGTGATGAACACCATTACTATGCCTCCCATTGCTCTCCATCTTCACCCGATTCAATCCCCAGATACGAATTGTTCGATCATCGCTTGCTGATGCGAGCATATGGGGGTTAGCGGGATTCCAGCTGACGCAGTTTACTGCCCCAGAATGCCCGTCTAATTTCACAACGAGCTCACCTGACAGCCTATGCCATACATAAACCTGCAGATAATGAAACCGAATCACATGAACACAAAGAAACCTAACAAAAAGATTCATAATCAGATTAATATACGGTATAAGTTATACCTGTGAGTCTTCACTTCCACTTGCAACAAATACTTGTTCTAATCCCCCAAAACAGGAACGAACAACAAAGCGGGAACGTTTGTGACCTTTGTATTTAGCTACCAGCCTAGTGTGTCCATCTATATCCCAGAGATGAAGTTCTTCATTCGTTAGGCTAACGAGCAAGAACTTTCCATCTTCAGATAAGGAAAACGAAGTTATAATTTGATTCTCCTCGATGAATCTCTCGGACATGGATTCCCAACCAAACAATAGTATCATACTTTCTTTGCATACACTTATAAGCTCCTTTTCTCTACTATTGATCCCCAAGTCTGCAATTTTAGTGGTTCTTTGTCCTTTCCAACAGTCTAACTCCTTTCCTTCAAGATCCCACATGCTGATGCTTTTATCAGTAGCACCACAAAACACGCTCTTCCCGTCTGGGGCCCACGCACAAGAGACCATTCCGAGACCATTTTTCTCATATGTATGGAGACATTGTCCATTGATAATGTCCCATCGTTTAACCACCTCCTCTACCCCACATGTAAGAAGTTGATCATCATCAGGGCTCCAAGAAATATACGACACAGGTTTCTGGTGGCCAAGTAACTTATGTTTCAAAGAAACACGACCATCAAGCATAACCTACCAAAAGAATAATGCACCATCAAATTTCAGGCACATATACATTTATGCAATCATTCAAGTGAAACTGACAGTTTACATCCACAAAAACCATATACAAGATACTTCTGCAATAACTTCATTCTAAGATTAGCACACTTCATCAATGTTTGTCCTCTGTTGCTTTATAGCCCTTTCCACACACCACTATGATGTTATGATAATGTTTTAGTTATTTATGGAATTATGAAGACTTCACAACGAATTTTAGAAACAGATTTGATATGATATAAAAATGTTCAAGTAGGATACTAAATGTTGTCACATATAATTTTTTCTGAGGCTGAAGGGTACATATAAAATGCGTCAAAACCTCATGTACAAGCCAATCCATTGGAAAGAACTTACTAAAGATCGCGAGCTCTGAAAAAACTTGAACAAACTAATCATTAATAAACAATATAAGAGAACAGGGAGTATTACCTCCCATATAATCACAAGACTGTCACCATCTGACGAGGCCAAGTATTTCCCGTTGTGGGAAAATTGCAAGAACCATACTTCATCACCGTGTTCTTTTAATATCTAAGAAGGTTCAAACAACAAAAGAAATAATCAATTGCCACAGCTCATAACATCAATATTCATCTTTCCAAGAATGTGATAATTTTATAAATTGAGTGGAACTTATCAACACATTAACCAAATCTTTTCATGCCCGTGTAAAGCAAAATCAATTGCATCACAACTCTGACGGGCAGCAATTCATTTATGCACCAGCATTACAAGGTAAGATAGTTAAGTTTAACTTTTGATTCCATTGAAAGCATCAGGTTCTCAAGTCTAGCTACATCATAAGCACTTTTATTCTCTCCAATTTCTACAAAATAATAAAGAGAAAAATTACCTGCAATGTTTGATTAGGAATATGATCTTTCCCACACTGATGATCAGTTAGCAATGACATTTCCCCAACTGCACAATTATGAAATCTGCAAGCATCCTTTTGCAGGACCAGAGCTTGCTCAACAAGGTGAAACAATCTATTTTCAGGAATCATCAATGATGGAGGAAGCAGCTTACGCAATTCATCCAGTAACTTTTTACGAGATTCGAGTTTCAATTCTTTACTGGAATTTCCATCAAGAGAACTTTGCGAGGGAGAAAAAATGGAAGAAGACATCTCTCTAACTCTCTCATAATGTATATGAAGTGGACTGATCTCTGTCCTAAGAGTCTTCAAAGCATCCATGATCTTGTCTTCATCCAAAAGTTCAAAAAATTTCTGCTCCAATATTATAAATGAAGCTAACTTAATTAAGGATTCGTCTACTAGACCTATTTTACGTAACACCGAAACACTTTCATCCCATTTCCCATCAAGAACTTGACGCATAAACAAATCTACCACAGGGGAGTGCAATGGAATTCCAGACTCTTCCTCTAGACGAGCAACTGTCTCGGAATAGCCAAGAGAATACAATGCCTTAGCCATAACACGAACAATCTCAGCTTTCTTAATGAGACCTTTTGAACCAACAACCTCATCATCTTCAGATTCTAAAAGCCGAGCCATTGGGATGCTTAATGAGCAACTACCTTGCCCTCTAAGAAATGCACCGTTGGAATTACCACCTGAATCCCCAGAGGATACCTTTACACGTTTTGATGGTGGTTCAACATCCTCTACACCTCCCATGTAAAGCACGCTTCAGCCCATATATTACACCAGGGAAACCCAAAACAGAGATGAAAAACCTTCTTGCCAAATATTTGTCAAATCACGTAACTATCTGTAAAGAGCAATCCGAAAAATAATAGTCAGGGAAGCAAAAGAACAAAAAGATAATCAAAATGAGATTTTCCACTACTCCATGTGTGAGAATAAGTAGTCAAAGGAAGGGGAAATTGTTCTTTAGGCTGCTCTTGTAGAGGAATCATTTTCATTTCAAGAAATACTACCACATAATTTCATTCTCAATGTACTTTTTCCTCAAGGAAAAAGTTAGCTAAGATTTAACTCTAGGATCCTGAGCATACAAAGTAACACACGAAAACAGACAAATATAATCATCATCCCAAACCCAACTAACTCACCCACATTAAACAAAATCAAGACCCCATTGCTAACTAATCAAACATTCAAATCCTCAACCAATCCAATAGACTAACAAAGTAACTCTAGTTAAAAAAAGGAGCCAAACTAATCATACTTAAAATCAACTACACATAGCAATAATTAAACTCGAAACACAGAAGGAATCATCAAAATCTGGGGAAAACAAATACTGGGGTTCATTTATAACACAATACATAATTGATTACCAATCTAACCACGGATTTATGGGCGGAAAGCAAATCAAAGTTAGTAAAATCGCAATTAACTAACTCGCAGAAAATCAAACAGCGCAAGGGCGATGAAGAAATCGAGGCTACCCGTATGGCGGTGAAGCAATGGATTGGAGAAAGGGGATCCGAATGGAAATGGGTATTTATACGGGTTGTTTTGTTTTGTGTGCAGGGAGGATAATTTTTGACTATCTTTCGGATGTGGAATTTCAAGGAGAAGCAAAAGAAAGTTTGAGAAACACTCCAAGGATGGTTTTTTAATTATAAGAATGTTTTTTTATTTTTATCTTCTAAATTTTTAGATTTTTAAATTAGTTATCTACGTTTATAAAATTTTATGGTTTAGTAATTTTACTAGTAAACGTAGGTAACACATCTAATTTGGAGATAATGATATATTAGGTCATGATAATACTTTTGATAGTGAGAAAAATTCAAATAGGATAATGTCTGATTATAAATGTTTAGTGTTTAATTGACTAACAAAAAAAATTATGTTTGTAGATTATAAGACTAAAATATTGAGTTTTATAAACATAGATAGTGACTAATTTCAAAACTAATACTCCCTCCCTTCCACAATAACTTTCACACTTTCCTTTTTAGTACGTCCCACAATAACTTTCACACCCTTAAAATGGAAAATCCTTTATAAACTCCACCCTCACAATATCCTCAATTTTACATTACACAGATGCCATTACTTTTTCTCCACACATACACAAAAGTCAACTCATTTATTTACTTTATACATAAAAGTTTACAAAATTACCCCTCAAAACTCCACTCATTATTACGCTTTCTTAATATTTGTGTCCATCTACCTATGAAAATTAATATGGGACGGAGGGAGTACAACTTAAAAGGACCAAAAAAATGTATTTACCCTAAATATATTCTCTCAAATTAATATTTTGTCATTATATATACTCGGGAATGACTTATGTGCAATATTGCAATTGCAAGTGTCGGCCCGCTCTGTCCCGTTCATATAATGGGGTGGGTTTGGATATATGTACCCAACCTATTGACATCCCTACTTCTAAATTAAAAGGTGATGCTCGAACATGATAAGACACAACATGAATCGATTAGACCAAAAGACGATGTCTGAAGGTGGTATGACCTAACATGAATCGAATTTATTGTTCACAAAAGGCACAACTCAACTACTAATCGGAGCTTGAATGTGTTTGAACATAAACGAGCCAAGAACTCAACACTGTTAACTGAATTGTTAGTAGTGTATGATAAATAAGGTTCACATGAAAAATACACTTAGGCCCGACTGGTTGGGAAGAAAAGGTCAGATAATAAAATAAGTATGACTTTTTATGATGTTTGGTAAGTTATATTCACTTCACCTCAGGTAAAAGTAGAACCTTTCGCCTAATACTAGCAATACACTCATACACCCACACCCACTTTTGTATGTGTAGATGAACCAATTCACATTCTTCTCGTTTACTGTTTTGATTCATTTGAAAATTACGAAAAGGAATTTACATAAATGCAATGACTAGGAAATGTTATGATGAGATTAAGGAAATGGTATGCATTTCGCCCTCATAACTTCAAGTTCCTCCATTGCATTGATGAACACCATTACTATGCCTCTCGTTGCTCTCCATCTTTACCCAATTTAATCCCCATATACGAATAGTTCGATCATCGCTTGCTGAAGCGAGCATATGGGGGTTCGCAGGGTTCCAGCTAACACAATTTACGGCTGCAGAATGCCCGTCTAGTTTTAAAACGAGCTCACCTGAGAATCTATGCCATACATATACCTCCAGATAATGGAAGGCCATTACATACATAAATTTACGGAAAAAAATTGTATCTCACGATCTCATACATGTGATGAATCTCGTTTACTATATTAAATGAACAATTGATTTATGGGGCCACAATTGAATCTTGTTTTAAATGAAAAATTATGACTTAGATATTTGATTCTTCAGATGAAATATTTGTAAAATAACAAACCTTTATTCAATTTCCAAAATGTATATATAAAGACTATAATCATTACAAATTTCGAAATAAATAAAAATGATATATATTTCTTTTACAAATAAATAAACCCACACCAAAAAAAAAAAAAAAAAATCAAGCCAAAACTGTAAGCAACAAAAAGCGCCATACACCCATTCAAAAAAAAAAAAACCCTAGACCGGAAACCCCCGCCAGTTTCCAAAACTTCAACCGGCGGCAATGGCGGCCATTTCGAAGCCACCGCCGAGCTTCGTCATCACACCGCACAAGCTCTCCATATGCATATTGGTTCAAGTTTACGCACCACCTTCTCAAATCTCCGTTCCATTTCCTTTCTCCTCTGTTTCACAGCACAATCATCTCGGAATTTTCCTGATATCACTCACCAAGGTTGAGCGACGTAAATTATACTACCATAGGAGTCTTGTTCTACTTGGAAAACGGTTCATTCGAGTAATTTTGTTTTTGATTATGTAGGAATGTGATGGGATTTTTGAGCCGACGTTTGATGAGTTGATTTCTCAGCTGAGGGAGATTGGTGGATTGCTCAATCACTGGTTGACTGACCACTTGACGAGGAGGCTTTCATCTTTGGCTTCACCCGATGATTTGTTTAACTTCTTTGCTGATTTGCGAGGTACTTATGTTTTAAGTCTTGCATCGCGATTGAGATGTAGGGGAAATTAATTCATTCTACACACCAATGTGCTTGCTTCGAGTGGTCGTAAATTGTAGCTGGAACCTGGAAGGACTGATTTCCTTTTCCAATTATTCTTTATTTTGTTAGTGTTGGATAGAAACGTTTCTGAAAAGCGCCTAAATCAGTGTTTTATTTTTTTACCAGGAATCCTGGGGGGCTCTGACTCTAATGTGATGGATGATGATCAAATTATGTTGGATCCTAACAGTAATATTGGCATGTTTGTAAGGCGTTGCTTGCTTACGTTCAATCAGACCTCATTTGAGGTAAAACATATTGGTAACATTTATTTTGTTATTTTGGCAGTATTGGTTTTTCATATGGAAAACCACTCCATATGAATTGATAGGCCATTGTTTAAATATTGTTGAAAGAGTGTGTTTATATGAATTGTTAGACATTGTTTAAATACACTGCTATCATTACAAAACTTGTACACTGTGTCTGCTGGGGCTTATTTCTAGGGAAACGAAGGAAGGCCTTCCTCTTTTGTACCTCACTGTGTTCCATGAGCTTCCAAATACTTGCTCAGGCGACAATTGGAATACTTGTTTTTGACCATTTTATGTCCCTATTAAGCCCCCCAATAGCACCATCACGGCATCACCTACATCCCAAAATGAACGAACTAGAGCCACACTTATATAATCGGACATTTAAGTTGAATACAAAAATTCTGCCAATTTTTCGTCTCAAGAGAGCTCCTAAAATAAAATATTCAATATTTAATGTGTTTTTTAAAACAAAAATAGTTTAGGGACCTATTGAAACAAAAGTCAATAGTTTAGGGATTTGTTAATGCATTATACTTATGGATTTATAAAGTTCGTAGAGGAATATTTAAAGAATAAAGAGTAGGTACTTCCTGTAGTTATAAGCATTGCATTTGATTATTTCTTCTCTATACAAAAGCTGTGACTGATATTTTGATGCTTTGAAAGTGACACAATTTTACCTTATTTTTTCTTTTCAGGGTATTAGCCATCTTTTAACAAATATAGGGACATATTGCAAGGACTCTCTCTCAGGGTACCCTCCATATGAGCTATCTCACTTGGACGATTCCACTAATGATCCAAATGCTTCATCAGAATTTGAGAATATGAGCATGGATAATTTTTATGAGAAAGATAGTGAAGATTTTGAAGAAACCGAAATGCGGATGGAAAGAATACCTTTCCATGGCCACACACCCAAGCCTTTTTCTGAATCTGGATTACTTGATGGTATTGCTACTGGACTATATATTTATTTCTGTGAGAAGTTATGTCTTTGATTGTTCCTTTATCAAGGATAGCTATGGCCTTATTGAGTGTCAAACTTTGTATAATTAGGGTTAATAGCTTCTGATCTCCGTGGACTTGACAAAGTATAATGTTCTTTTTTCTCCTCTTATATTCACCCTGGAAGTTCTCGCCAAATATATCATAAGTGCCTTCCCTTTTCTCCCATGATCCATTTTCTTCTAATCTCTAGATTGAACCAAAATGAAATCTTCACGTCTGCTCTCTTGGCTTGACCTTGACCTTTCATCTAAAATTTTATATTCATATGGTGTATGATATTGCACTTTCCACACAGCTTGATTGGTATGCTTTGTGGTGGCTCAGAAGTTGACTTGTACTTTTTCCTTTCAATTATAAATCCTATTCTTCTTTAATTTTACTCTCTTCGACAGTTCTGTGGGTTTTCTTTACATCTCCTAAAACTCGTACTCATTGATGTTTCATTATCAGCGCCATTTATTGTGATTTGAAGATCGGTTCTGGTCCCGTGGTTCAGATTGTGCATCTTTTGAACACTTTGTGTCCAAGATAAGAGCTTTGATGTTTTGATTTTGATGGACACAGATGGTGATATCTCTTCGAGCTCCAAGCTGGAGCTTATTAATAGGTATTCAGAAGCTAAGCCTTGTGTTTCGTCTTCAAGTGATTTATTGAGGAGTATTGGCTCCCTTGATGGGAGTTTCCTACATGCAAATTGGCAGGTGCAAGGTTACCTTTCAGAGCAAGCAGACACCATTGAAAAGTGAGTGCTATTCTTTATTAAGTTTTAGTTTTTTCATAAAATTTTGCGACCTCACAGTATATTTTTGTAGTTATTAATTGAGTAAACTGTCTCTTTTTGTAGTCTAATTTCAGACCAGTATTAATTTTTTTTTTTTTATGTGGCAGATATGGGAGCTCCTTCCCACTAGATGCATTTGAATCAATATTAAAAAAGCTTCAGCAATTGGCACCTGAATTACATCGAGTGAGTTTCCTATGTGTGAATCTTTTGATGTTACCAATTACGACTGATTAGCAATTTTAAAGGGAGGGAGATCAACTCAGCTGGACTGCTTTACAATAAGCTTGTTTCCGTTTTCTAATTTTAGGTTCACTATTTGCGGTATTTGAATAACCTTCATCATGATGAGTATCCGGGGGCATTGGAAAACCTTCACCGTTACTTTGATTATAGGTATGTATTGATGCATGTATTTCCCCTTGAATTTCCTTTGCTTCAGTCTAATCACTTATCTGTTCATGTTTGCAAGTCTTGTATTGAATTTTTTTTGTGCTTTGAATATTTTTTATTTTCCAAATTCTACTGGAATGTGCAATGAGAAGAAATCTCATGTTATTGGTAGATATCAACCCTCGCACCAAATAATTTTCACAGGTTGAACAAATTTTCAAATTGTGCTGGAATATTTTATATTCCAGTGAAATAATAGTCTGTTGATGACTTGTTTGGTAAATAGTCTCCATTGTTGACCCTATTGCAAATAAATATACCGGTAATTTAACTATGACAAACAATAAGTAAAACATGTAAATAATGTAATGGGCAATGCATGTGTTTGCATCTTATGAGGCATGTGATCCGATTTTTAGTAAAATAAACTTGTGTTCAAATTCTTAAGCTTGGACACTTGACAGTGTTTTCACCTCATGATTCTTACAGCTAGTCTGCTACAAGTTAACAAACTTTGCATTTATTGATTGATCAATCTAGCATAAGATAGCACATTATATTCATTTCATATAGTATATATATACTTGCAGTCTTCTATACCAATTTATCAATCTCAATTTATTGCTAGTGAAGAAAGTTGATTTTTCTCCTTTTCCCCTTTTTATAGTTAAATACTTGAATGGATGATGCTATTAAACACCACTGCTTACTAAACCTGCCTGCTGAGTTTCCAACCTTTTGAATAATGAGCAAAACTGGCGTATCATTTCTAGTTTCTCATTCTGATAATATCAATATCTTAACTTGTCCTACATTTTATTTGCCCAATGTGCATGAGAATCATCAATGTTGGAAAATTCCTATAAATTTTTGATATCTTTGGTTTTGCATTTCTGTGAATGCAAGAAAAAACTGCATTTACGAGTTTTAGATTTTCTCTGTAAATTATGTATTTAAGAAATTATTTATACCCTATTGTATAACTACCTTTTTTTTGTGATAAAATCACCATTGTGACTTGAGAAATACTAACAAAGTTCACCAATGGACACCACAATAAATCATAGTTCTGTAATTTGATCTATCATTTCAATGAATCCTTTTTACAATATCCTTAACCGATTACCTTATGTGACAAATATGCATGATAAAGTGCAGGGACTGAAGGAGTTGATTTTGTTCCCCATCCATCTCGATGCGGTACCTTTGGCAGATATGAGATTGCTCTATTATGTTTAGGAATGATGCATTTTCACTCTGGGCACCCAAAGAAAGCGTTGGAAGTAAGAATGGAATCATCCCCACCTTGTTCATCCCTTATTTGAATATTTGCTGCTATTTCTTTTTTTGTTTCTCGTGGTTTAATATTTTTTGTAAGGGCTTATCCTTGGTAGCTACTGCAAGATTAATTTTGCTCTTTATTTTTTCAGGTTTTAACTGAAGCAGTCCAAGTTTGTCAGCAGGTGCATTTTAATTCACTTCCATCAAGTGCTTTATTGTATATTCTCTCTTATTTTGTTGAGCTGGATTTAGCTTGTGCAGACATATTCGTACAGAATATTCTGCCAAAAACTTTCATGGTTGGCTACTTGTGAAGCAGTTATTCATGCTGGAGAAAACAATTGAATTTTGTTTTGGTTTGTGCAAAATTCATTTGCTTAATCTGGAACTATTATTTTCATGCAACCAGTTATTTTAATCTGATTTCCAATTTTGTCTCAATTTTGCAGTACAGCGATGACACGTGTCTTGCATACACACTGGTGGCAATTTCTAACCTCCTGTCCGAAATAGGAATTTCAAAGACGTCTGGGTTTATTGAATCTTCTTACTGGCCTGTTGCTGGTATAGGCACATCGTTATCTGTCCAACAACAGTTATTTGTGCTCTTGCGAAGATCTTTGAAGAGGGCAGGAAGTTTAAAGTTAAAAAGACTTGTGGCGTCTGTTCATATTGAAATGGCTAAATTTGACATAACGGTGAGAATTCTGTCATTATTATCATAGCCATCATGATCTTGAAATTGCTAAATATGACAAAATGATGAAAATTCTGGCGCTATAATCATCATCTATTTTTTGGAGGAGTTGGCTTCAGTGTTTTTAGGTATATAAAGCTTAACTGGATTTTGGATATTTTAGTATCAATTAGAAGTGATATGTTATGAAGCAACAACCCATCATGGGACATTATTTCGAGGGGTGCTGAGAATATGATATGGATTGGCTAATATGAAATCTAGCATTCAACACATCAGTTGGAAAATATATTTAATCAGAAATAAGACTAGGCATTGAATCCTTTTATTTTCAATGGTCTCTTCCATGACTATGTTTTTTTAGAAGCTTTATTTTGGACTTCTTTATATCCTTTCCCAGTACTGGATGGAAAGTTTAATTGGTGTCTAAAAAACCTGCATAACTCCTACCAACATGAACCAGATCATTTTTTGGTTAGTTGACTTTAGTTTGATAGCATAAAAGAATCAACACTTCGAAAAGTCATTCTTGTCATGTCACTGGCAAACTGGTGTTAATCACTAATGCAAGGCTTGTTCAAATTTTAGTGATTGTGTATTTGAGCATATATTTAGAGAAGTGATTGTGTTGTATTCCTGTGATGAAAAATCAACTGCCCACTTTTTGGTTTCTCCACTGATTTATTTTGGTCTTTGATGTTGGGTACAAAAGTCTTAATTGCAGTGGTTTACTTTGCAGCATGTTCAAAGATCACTGCTTTCATTTGGCCCAGAGGCTTCCATGAAGCTTAGGACAAACCCTGCCAATGTCTACAAGGTTTTAACCACTAACAGATTCACTCTTTAATATTCATTTTGTTCTTTCTAAATGAGAAGTTTTGTGCCTTCCCCTTTTACTGATGTCATGCTTGTTGCAGGAATTGTGGTCGAGTTCTCATCTAATCAATGGGTTTGGTGATGAAAGTTCTGTAATGACTGCTGATGGTTATTTCTGCACAACATGGCTGAAAAACTTGAATAAATCCACAGGCTCATTAATTTTCAGTCAAGAAAGTGAAAGTAGGAGTAATTCTGGTGCATTCCAATTTTCTGCACAGCCGAGCACTATTCCCCAATCAGTTTTGCAAGTTTTAGGGTCTTCCTATTTGGTTCGTGCTGGTTCATGGGAGATGTATGGAAGGTGATTTGCTGGAGACCCTTCTATATTATTAGCTCTTGAAGTTGGATTACATTTCTAATTGTCTTTTCTGTGGTTAGTAGAAAATTGTTGGTGCTCTTTTGCTCCATCTGGTTTGCCTGATTTATGACAGGAAAAAACAAAAAAGAAAAAGAAAATATTTGAGTTATCACGAGTGTCATTATTTCCATTTGTAATCTGGCTTCTTTGTTTGCAGTGTGTTCATGTTGTCTATTTTGATTTTCTTACCTTTTTCCATATTTTCTATTCAGTGCTCCTCTAGCTCAAATAAATGCACTGGTTTTCGCAACTTGCTTTGCAGAATCTTCAAGGTAATTGCAACTGCTCCTGGGCTCTTTTACCTGCTGTAGCTTAATGTTATTTCATCTGCTTTTTTTGTTTCTATGTTACTGAATTATATAATAAATGGGTCATTTGGGGGCTTTTACAGTTCATCTGATGCTGCATTAGCATACTCCAAGCTCATTCAACATTTGGCTGTTTATAAAGGATATAAAGGTAGGAAATAGTTTTTCTCTCTCTGAATTGTTTGTTTTGATTATATCTAAATTTTGTTCCTGTCTTCCTGATGCTGTTGGGTTAGTGTGTTAACCTGAATATTTGATTTCTTTATATTAATTTGAAAACTAAATGACTCCCAGCTTTTTTTACAGATGATTTCAATAACACCCCCCCCCCCAACCCCGAGTACGCGAGCACCTTCTGTGTTACTTACACACTGTTATTTTTTAAATTTATAGAGGCTTTTGCTGCTCTGAGGATAGCAGAAAAGAAGTTTTTGCATGTTGCGAAGTCTAGGTTCCTCCTGGTGAAGCTACAGCTAATGCATGAGTGTGCTTTACATAGGTATACTATGACACCTGCACTACTTCTATTCCAACAAGACACATAGAGTTAGCTCACTGTTTCACTGGTTTATGACCCCTCCAGGGGACATTTAAAACTAGCTCAACAATTCTGTGATGAGCTTGGGGTTTTGGCCTCTTCTGTAACTGGCGTGGACATGGAGCTGAAGGCAGAAGCTAGTCTTCGTCATGCTCGAATATTACTTGCTGCAAACCAGTATAGCCAGGTTTTGTGACATGTAGCTCTTCTATCACACAAACATGCACATATATATTAGCCTTCAGATTGTGCTTCGTCCTATGTTCCAACTTCCATTATGCACGATACTCCCATTGCATGATCCTATTATCATATACTCCCTCCGTCCACGAAAAGTAGTCCCATTTGACACATATTCTTTGTCCACCAAATGTAGTCCCATGTACTTTATGGAAACTATCACCCTTCAACTATCACTTAATTACTCAATTTGCCATCAACTTTATTCCTAAACAATCACTTTATTCACAATGGACCCCACAATACCCTATAATACCCTTACTTTATCTACTTTATCTACCATTTTCTTAAAACTTGTGCCCCATCCCCATGTCCCTACTTTTCATGGATGGAGGGAGTAGTATATATGTATATCCTTATTTATTTATACTACTTATTTATGCTTCGTCAGATATGCGAGGAATCTAGAATATGATACTCCCTCCGTCCACGAAAAGTAGTCCCATTTGACACATATTCTTTGTCCACCAAATGTAGTCCCATGCACTTTATGGAAACTATCACCCTTCAATTATCACTTAATTACTCAATTTGCCATCAACTTTATTCCTAAACAATCACTTTATTCACAATGGACCCCACAATACCCTATAATACCCTTACTTTATCTACTTTATCTACCATTTTCTTAAAACTTGTGCCCCATCCCCATGTCCCTACTTTTCATGGATGGAGGGAGTATTAGTTTTAGGCATTCAGGCTGTGCTTCAGCCTTCAGGTTATGATTATGATGTGCCATACTACCTATTGAATGATAATATAATTTAAAAAAAAAAATCAAGTAATCAACCAAATTCAGTATACCAGCAAGTCCAGATATAGGTTAAGCTTCTGCATTTTTACTTTTCATAGAACTTTAAAAAATATCCCGAACCTTTCCACATATTCAAATCTATTTTCTTTTAATTTTGTGAGTGGGAAATAGAGTAGTGAACCCAACTGTAGCTATGAAACCAATGTTTGCACCAGCACCCAAATGTAGGGCACACAATGCACTAGCTGGCCTGTTGGTTTTATTAGTAGAGTAAATTGCTGAAGGTTTATATTTATGACAGATTGGAAGGTCCTCAGCATATGTGAAATTAGCTTTCCACAAAGACAATGAATCAAATTTCTTTAGTCGATGCTTGTGTTCATTTTATTTTCTTCTTGAGAATTTCCTTTGCAATAACATTCATTGCTCGATCTCGTGGATTAGGCTTCGATGGACAACTTTTCTGATTCTTTTTATATTTCAATTTTTTTTCTGATGTAAGTTGTTCTTGCAGGCAGCAGCTGTTGCACACTCTCTATTCTGCACGTGCTATAAATTAAACATGCAAGTTAAAAATGCAACCGTTCTCCTGTTGCTTGCTGAGATACACAAGGTATTTACTAGTTAGATTTTCACTCTCTCGGTCTACTTCGGATGTAGTGATTTCTGGTGGAATATGATTTATTGTGATTGTGATTCTCCGATACTTGAGTTTCATTGAGCATTTCCATCTTTATTGTTTGAACAGTCCATCTTTTACTGTAAAAAAAAAAAGGAAAAAAAAGAAAGGAAAATCCTATTACATGTTTGCTGAAACCGGATTCTATATTTTTATCCTCATCAGAAGTCGGGCAATGCTGTTTTGGGAATTCCGTATGCTTTGGCTAGCCTTTCCTTTTGTCAGTCATTTAACTTGGATCTTCTCAAAGCCTCTGCAACACTAATATTGTCCGAGTTATGGCTCTCTCTTGGTTCAAATCATGCGAATAAGGCACTAGCTCTTCTACATAGTTGCTTCCCAATACTTCTTGGTCATGGTGGTTTGGAGCTTCGATCTCGAGCATTTATTACGGAAGCAAAATGCTATCTAGCAGACCCAAAATTCTCAGGTATTTTATTGTGATCTACTTCCATTGATAAATACCAGGATCATTATTTATTGGGAAAATGTACAGATTGGACCTTCAACTATTGTCTCGAGTATAAATTGGACCCTGAACTATTTATTGGTACAATACAAATACGCCCTCCAACTAATAAAATGAGAAATTGAGGGAATATTTATTATATTGATTGGAAGGCATATTTGTTCCATTTTATCAATTGAAGGGCCTATTTGTTCTATTTTTAAAGATGGAAGAAAGACTTATTTGTACTAAAAAATAGTTCACGGTCCAATTTGTACCCGAGACAATAGTGCTTCGTCCAAGAATGCTGTCTAGAACTAGAAGGATGGTTTGAAATGCGATATGAGAGTAATGCTTCATTTATTTACTCCTATAGTTTCAGAAAATCCAGAGATGGTGCTGGAACCTTTAATACAAGCTTCAGAAGAACTTCAACTGTTGGAGGTTGGTTAATATCTACAAACAGTTATTTTTTTCTCGATTTTGTACCTGGCCGACAACATAGCACGGTTTGACCGACATAATTTGTATTTCCTACCAAACGAGCATATAAGACACATTCACACCCTGCCAAGCACCACTTAAGATGATATTTACTTGTTTGCAGCATCACGAGCTAGCATCGGAAGCTTTCTACTTGTTGGCA
This sequence comes from Galeopsis tetrahit, assembly GCA_963675135.1. NCBI lineage: Eukaryota > Viridiplantae > Streptophyta > Magnoliopsida > Lamiales > Lamiaceae > Galeopsis > Galeopsis tetrahit. Next base: position 81,849,736 of record OY776128.1, read on the forward strand.
ATCGTATACGATAAGCTGGGGCAGTTGGATGAGAGGGAAGAAGCTGCATCTTCATTCAAAAAGCACATTACAACTTTTGAGAATCCACAAGACATGGAAGATGATTCTCTCTTTTGCAACTTTTAATGTTAATTCATACACTTTTTAAAATGAGTTTGTACAATAGTGTATGTATATGTAATTTGAACTTCGACGATGAGGAATTTCTTTCAAGATCTTATCAACGAGAGTGTCAGTGCGTTGTTCACACAAATGGTGGAAACCATTCATCGATGGGCTTGATATTGGTGCTAATAGAGGCTTTGTTACATGACACACAGTCTCACAGACAGACACAACAAATAGAGGCATTTTTGGATGCAGTACCATATTACAGGAGAAGAAAGTAGAAACAATGTGCTTTGGTATTTAATTTAACTAATTTAAATGTAGCCTAATCTTCAATTTCTATTCCAAAATTGAGATTGGAAAAAAGTCATTACTTAGCATGTTTAACATAGCTTTATGGTCAAAGAAATAGAAAGAACTGTGGACTTAATTAACTAGAAGGGTTGAATTAGTGTTGTTAAGTGAACAAAACTGCTCGTTAGACACTTAGACTTCATTTGGATAAAGAGATTTAAATCTAGAAATTTTAAATTCATAATTCAAATTCATTTCAATTGTTTGAATTAAAAGGTAGATGAATAACTTCTAAAATCAATTTCCTTCCTCCAAACACAACATTAATTAATTAACGAGTTAGACTCATTAGGCTCGATAACTAAATTTTTTATTTTGATATCATTATTCGTGATAAGCTTGACTTAACTCGATTTTTCCGCTCAACAATGTAGTCAAGTCCACCGCAGAGGCACCTGGTACAACATCTAAAGCGGAACGTCCAAGTCGATTCCATCAATATATATTGTAAATCCTTCCCGCATCCGCAAACGTACTGGTAGTTAGAGAGGGAAAAATTCACCAATTATGGTTTTAGAGCGAGAAATGGAAGAGGAGGCGGAGGAGGAAGCGGCAATGCTGAAAAAGCAAGTTGAAGAAGAGGAGGAAGAAGGCGAAAGTAATAGTAAGGACACGCCTCCATGGAGTCCGAAGATGATTGTGGAGGAGGCGGCGACAAGGCTGAAGAACGGAGATCTTAGAGCTAAAATTGAGGCGGCGAGAGATGTGAGGAGGCTGGTGAGGAAGTCCTCTAGTTACAACTCCAAGTCCGCCGTGCGCAACCGCTTTGCCGCTGCCGGAGCTATTGAGCCGCTCGTTTCCATGCTCGACAGTTCGTTACCTGTTGCAGCTCGAGAGGCTGCGCTTATTGCGCTCCTCAATCTCGCTGCTCGGAATCAGAGGTCAGTTCTCTCTCTTTTGCCGCTTTAATTTTCAGAAAATTTATTGGCTTATGAATTTCGGACTCTGTGAATTGATTAGTACTTGGAATTGTAAATATGGAGTTTTTCATCTGATAATTGATTATATGTGAAGTGGATGGATTGATAATTTTGCACAACGCTTGATTAAGAATTTCGAAGTCTTCGTATAGGACAAAGGGCTAGTGTAGTGTGCATAATAAATTAATAATGGTCCAGTGAATGAATGTCTTTTGATTTTGCTGCTTTTTACAAGTACTAGTTCGTATCCAGATTACAGAAGGCTCACATTCTTTTTTGCCTTGCCTCTGTGGTTGCATATTTATACGGGTACACGAGGTTGTATATTACTATTAGGTTGGGCTTCTTGGACAACCTCCTGAACCATATCACATTGACAAGATGAATTTTTCTGAGGACTTCAATAAAGAACTTCATCTATTGTTCGTATATTACTTTTATTTGTTCGATGATGCATATTGAAAAATTATAGAACTGAAAGATAATGTTGGGGCAGTAAAATACGTTGGAAATTACACAAGATTATAGTCAAAAGTTTTTTCTTTGAGACTAGTTATGATCGGATGCTTATCATCCACTTTGATAACTATTGATTACTTGGAAGGTTGATATGTGTATACAATTAATGAATATACCCCATGTATGCTTGGAAAGACAAACAGGAAGACATAATAGTCCCACAAGTAAGTAATAGTTTACTGGATTAGTCGTTGGATTATGTCAAACTTACTTAGTGATAGGTTCGTCATTTTACATCTTGCCGCCTCCTTAAATACACATAAGATAAAATGAGTCCCACCTCAGAATAGGATACAAAGAACTCGTCTTGTTGACTCAAATTTGAAATAGTACTGGGCCTGGTACTTCCCTCTTAAACTCATCGTGCAGAGTTATGCCATGGAGGTATAGTTTACCCTTTGCTATTATTTAGATCAGTTTCATATTTCATTTTAAGAATTATGCAGTTTTTAAGATTTATATCTAAAAGTTAAAGAATTAAGATGATCTTGACGCCAGCAAATGGATTGTATTATTAGCAAAGAATAATAGTACAAACTCTCTTTGTGAATAAATATGACGATGTGTAATCATTCAATTTTGTAGAGGAGTAGTTTCCCGTTCGCTTTTATTTAACTATCCCTTTCGTTGCACGTTTGCTTGATTAACTGCCATCAATTGACTCTTTCAGTGCTGTTATGTTAATTCACTTATGTATCAGAAACAAGATCAGGATAGTTACAGCTGGCGCTGTCCCACCTCTCGTGGAGCTCCTCAAATACCAAAACGACAATCTGAGAGAATTAGCCACAGCTGCAACTCTGTCCTTATCATCTGTTGCATCCAATAAACCAACTATAGCTGCCTCAGAAGCTGCACTTCTGTTGGTGCAGATTCTCTGCTCAGGAAGTCTTCAAGGAAGGGTCGATGCTGTAACTGCCCTTTACTATCTTTCCACTTGTGATGACGATGAGCCTAAGTTGGTCCTTGATGCTAAAGCAGTGCCTCCTCTAATCGCTTTCCTAAAAGAATGCAAGAAATATTCCAAATTTGCAGAGAAAACCACCTGCCTACTCGAGATCTTCTCCAGCTCTGAAGAAGGAAGAAGTGCAATTACAAATTCAGATGGTGGAATTCTGGCTTTAGTGGAAACTGTAGAGGATGGATCTTCGGTTAGCATGTCTCATGCAGTGGGAGCTTTGCTGTCCCTTTGTCAGAGCTCTCGCGATAAATATAGAGACCTTATTCTTAAAGAAGGTGCAATACCAGGTCTTCTGCGTTTGACTGCGGAGGGTACCCCAACAGCTCAGGGTAGGGCCCGGGCCCTCTTGGATCTGCTTAGAAACTCCCCTCCTCAGACGAGATTGACGTCCTCTGAATTGGAGAGGATCGTGTACGACTTTGCTGCACATATTGATGGAAAAGATAAGGCTGTTGAAACTGCCAAGAAATTATTACAAGATATGGTTCAAAAGAGTATGGAGCTCAGCCTACGACGTATAAAACTTACAACTTCCTCGTCTACCTCTACATGATACATAGTACTATAAGTTTCATGAAATTTCATATGGCATATCTATATATATATAGACTAATATAGTACTACAGGTTAATAATGCATAGATTTTGATTTTTCCACAGGGGTGTTCATGGTTTGATCATCATTTTGAAATCGCGGTTCTGTTGGGTAGGATTTCAACGAATCAACGCTCCTATTACTGCGTCTACCCAGGTGATCTTTTACGACCTACTTAAAAATGTACATTTTGAGTCCATGATCATTTTGTTACACTTGTAAATTTCTCTTTAGTGTATGAAAGAACTAAAGACGCTTTGTAACGCCACTCTCTTACTAAAACTAGGTTTGTATGTATGTTGTACGAACACGACATGACAAGTTTAACGGGCCTAAAATGATATTTCAAACAAGATACGGAAAAAAAATATGATTTTGTTATATTTTGTTCAATTGTGTTGTGTTTCAAATATTGTAATTGATCAAACATTAATATTCAATATGTGTGTATATGTATAGTTGATAATAGATATTTGCCTTCAATATATCTATTAAATGGGTGTATATGTAGATATTGAAATCTGGAAGGAATTATATATTTATTGCATCCAATAAAATCATGGCAATTACTTATGTGTACCAGTTACATGTATGTAACTGGCTATTTACACTATTTTTTTAATAAGTCCACACTTCCTTCTTTTATGCACTTATGTGTACAAGTTACATACATGTAACTAAATCCAATTTTTTACATGGGTTATTAGTTATATACCTTCTTTTTTATTAATTTCACCCCTAAATTTTTTAAAAGAAAAATACATGTAAAATAATATATTACCATTTTATCAATTAAATTAAAATACAACTCATTAAAATTATAATTATACACCGAATATCGATTCACCAATGAATCACACGAAGTCAAATATTATTCTATTTTTTTAACTTTTAAAAAATAAATATAAAAACATAACGAATATTAAAAAAAATATGAAACTCAAAAATAAAATTATGAAATAAAATTTCTAGTTTTTTTTTTTTTTTTCAAAAAATGACTAAAATTTAGGAAAAAAATACAAAAAAAAATCGAAAAAAAAAACTAAACTAAAAAAATCAATTTTTTTCTAATTTGAGTATAAATGTATGAATATGACAGGCTCACTTTCTAGCTTTAATCTGATTTATAATAACTAAGATTATTTTGTTATGTCTTCATTATTTCTAAAATTATATCTGGTTTGTTACAAGTTTTTTAAGGTTGTAGATTATTTTTTAAAACTAATTAATAATATAATCTAATTGAAAAATAAAATTTATATTTAGAAACTTAAATGAGTGGAGAATTGGGAAAAAAACCAGCATAATATTGCATCAACTTTAGTATTTTCTTTGGGGTCATCGCGATGTTGATGCATTCATATGTTTATTGAGTGTGATCGTATCTATTAATTGAATTGTGTGTTCAGTGTGATTCATTCTCACTTTTGTTCTTCTTACTAGTTAGTTAATATCAATTTTTTAATATTGATGTATTAATTTGCATGGTATGACTAGAATGATAAATGTGTTAAATTATGTATTTTTTGTTAAATCTAAATATTAGTTTAAATACGATATAGTATTAGTACACCTATGGTATAGTACTAGTTAATATATTGTATAGTACTAGAGATTAATGTGGGTATACAAATATTTTTTAATATATGAACTAATACTATACAATATTTGAATTTATATTATACTATATTTGAACTAGTACCATAGAGTATGTGAACTAATACTATACAATATGTGAACTAATACTATATTATATTTGAACTATTACCATAAAGTATGTGAACTCGAAACTCGAAAAAATAAGAACTTGTATCAGTATAAACTAATATTATATTATATATGAACTAATACGTACAGTATTGCATATTAATTAATAATATATCATAATATTTATCAACTGTTATCATAACACTTATAAACTAAAAATTATATTCATAAAAAAATAAAATAAAGTGATTAAAAAATGAAAGTTCAAATAAAAATAATAATTAAACAATGTAAAACGAAGTGAAATTTGTAAGGAATGAAGTAAAATTTTGAAAGAATAAGGTGAAAATTATACACTAATTAATTAAAGTAAAATAGTACCAATAAAATTGAACACTTGCGTAAGAGAGGTGAGTTTTATTTTTTAAAATAAATTATTATTATACTATTTAATACTTAAAAAAAACAATTAATATTATTTTTAAAATTTTCTAATTAGACTTTAAAATTTTAGAATAATTATTTACGACATAAAAAGAAAGTACGTTAAAAAAATTATAATTTGAAACACAAATGATAAATAGGAAAAAAAATAAATTAAAAAAATAATATTAAAAAGATAAATATAAATATCAATTGAGTAAAATAAAATTTTAAAAAATTAATGGAGTATTATTTTTTAATGTTAAAAAAAAAAATTGAAGTAAAATAAAGGCCCATGAAAAAAATTATGTGTTAAATTGATATATTAAATGGATCATGTGTTATTTGTAATGAGTTATTTGATTGGATATAGTAAATGGGTCATGTGTTATTTGTAATGGGTTATTGGATTGGATATAGTAGTTACATATATTGGATTGGATATAGTAGTTACATACATGTAACTGGTACACAGGAGTACAACTCTAAAATCATTTGGAAACGACAGATTACAGTTGTATTTAAATGAAATAATTTAGTAGCTGGTAGCATATCTAAATCAACTATACCCTTTGCTACATTATTTTTTATGGCTTAGAATTAAATGTGATTTGACAATTATGAGTTTTAAAATAATTACCACGTGTCGGTGCAATCCACAGAGTGCGTACGCTAGCAATCGCTACTGGTCACGATCTCTCACACTCTTCGAACAATGCATATTTTAATACGAGAGAGCGGTGGGCCTCCATTGCACCGAGTGCGCATTACGCACCCCAAGATATCAAACTCCCCAGTCCCCATTCCCTCTTTTCCTTAAGACCGTGTTTGGTTGACCGACAGGAGCAAGTAATATAGGAAATGTTTATATTGGTGTAGGCTTATGACTCAGTAGTGTACTCTTTAGGTTTCAGGTTCGAAATCCTTAATGTGCAAATATTTTTTATAGGGTCATATCCATACAGAGCGTAAAATTCTGACTTTAAACGGGACTTTTGCAAGTGGGCGGTGAGATTGGACCCCCGAAATTAGTTGGCTCTTAGACTTCAAAAAAAATATATAAAAAATGTTTGATGACGTCATATGTTACGTCTTACGTTCAAGATTTAAAATTCGAATTTCACAATCCAAATGGCATATACCTTTAAAAATATTTATAAATCCTACGTACTAAACATGCCTCTTACTATTTTAACATAAAGTTATATTAATTCAAGATTTTTTCATATGAATTTTCAACATATACATAATCTTAAATCAAACATTGAAAATTTGGAAATAATGGTTTCTTAATTTATTTTATAAACTAACTAGTATCTTGTTTTACCTAATGTACTTGTTTCTCAGATAAATGATTGAGAAATGATGATATGGTTTGGATGCTTTACCTAAGTCATCATTATTCAAGAATTTAGAATTTATTATTTTAAGTTGTACCGAAATACTCCTCCTTGACTCCTTCCCAAGCTGAATGCTACTCCCTCCGTCCTAGGATTAATTGCACGGTTTGATCGACACGTTGTTTAAGAAAAATGAATTTAGTGGTTGGTGATGTAAGATAAAGGAGGGGTATTTTAGGTGATTTGGTGAAGTTTAAAGTGGATATGATGAGATGTAAAGTAAAATGTATGTAAAAAGGTGGTGACAATTTTAAAAATAAAATGATGTTGGGAGGGTATTAATTTTGTGGGGTATTTCCATATTAAGAATGTGCAAGTAATATTGGGACGTCCAAATAAGGAAAGTGTGCAAGTAATCACGGAACGGAGGGAGTAATATTTTACTTTATTTATATTAAGTTATTCATTTCTATTTTTGGAACACTTCACAATCTATTTCTACATTTTTTTTTTTACTTTAGATTTCTCTATCTTTTCTTTCTTACAATGGTAAGGATTTAAAAATATATAAATTTCAAATGACATGTTTTAGTAGTGAATTTAATTCTCTCAATTTCAATTAAAAAATATATACGTGCTCAAATAAATTGAGTGAATTTGGATGGTAGATTTAAAATTTAGAGACAATGGAGCCTAAAAGTTTTCTTTCATTCAAACTTCTTTTATGAAAAATAATTATTTTATTATGTTATTTTTATGTGAATAAGTGTAAAGAAGTTTATCACGTTAAAATGAAAAGTTTATAGATGGAGGATATTAATTAAATAAGAATTTTTTTTTATAGGAAGTGTGTTGGTGATAGAGAATGAGTGATAACCAAACACGGCACAGACAAAGACCTACGACTCTCACACCCGGCCGGCTCATTTTAGCATCCGTCAGCACTTCTTCATCATCACTTCCCAAGTAGCTCGTTGACACTCTGAATATCGAATTGAAGAATGCTGCAGAGATAACCGCTTCCTGCATTCATATACAGATCGCTGTATCCATTGCCCTACTTCAAGCAGATCTGTAACCGACCCAGGTTTTACTCAATTTGATTCCCAATTTACGATTTGCGCGATTCATTTCCGTTGTTTGATTTAGATCCTTTTCTGTTTCTGTTAGATAGGAAAATGTTGGGTCGGCCTTCGTTTGCATTATCTAGAAACGGAACTTTTAGGCCTGAAAATCTCGGCCAGAATGCGTTGTCAATGATTAAGAATCTCTGTTTCACTTTATTCGTTGTTGGTGTTTTGGTTTTCACTATAATTGCTGCAACTTACCAGCCCGAGGATCCGTTGTTTCACCCTTCGACGAAAATCACTAATTTCTTAACATCCAACTCCAATGCCACATTCAAATCTGATGTTGGTGTTGTGAAAACGGGTGAGGATTTCGTCGTGGCGAATCAGACCGCATTCGCCACGTTCATCAACATCACTGATGTTGATGCAGCTGCTGCTGAGGCCGAGGCCGTAGCTAACGAGCAGCACGAAAACGAGGACGTCGAGGCTGTCCCCGAGACTCAGGGATGTAATGTTGATGACCCTATCAATTGCCGTGATCCGGATGTTTTCCATCTCTTGATGAGGTCTGCTATTGAGCAGTTTAAGGATATTCATTTTTATAGATTTGGGAAGCCGGTGAAAGGGGATAATGACACTTCTTGCCATATGGCGTGGAGGTTTAGGCCTAAGGAGGGGAAAGCCGCGGCGTTTTATAAGGATTATAGGAGTTTTACGCTTGCGAGGTCTGACAACTGTACACTTAGTGTAGCTGGGATTGGTGAGTATCATTCGGGGCCGAATGCTAGGAAGAGAAGGGGGAAAGGGAGGGGGAGGCATAGGGTTAAGGATAAGGAGGTTTTTGAGAAAGTTCCAGCTAAAGTTGAGGAAAACCCGATTGCATTGCCAGAGGTTGGGGAGATTGTCGAGGATTCCCTTCCTGCTGTTGAAACAGAGGGTTCGTTTAGTCATGGTAAGTATTTGTTGTATTCTGGGGGTGGGGATAAGTGCAAGAGCATGAGTCAGTATCTATGGAGTTTCATGTGCATGTTGGGGGAAGCGCAGTATTTGAATCGAACGTTAGTTATGGATCTCAACCTCTGTTTGTCTAAAATGTACACTTCATCTGGTCAAGACAAGGAAGGTAAGGACTTCAGATTTTACTTTGACTTCGAGCACTTGATGGATACAGCGTCGGTTTTGGAAGAAACTCAGTTTTGGGCAGATTGGAGCAAGTGGCAACAGAAAGATCGATTAAAACTCCATCTTGTGGAGGATTTCAGGGTCTCCCCGAAGAAGTTAGCAAATGTTAAGGATGCGGTAATTATGAGGAAGTTTGGAAAGGTTGAGCCAGATAACTACTGGTATCGAGTTTGTGAAGGGGAGGGCGAATCTGTCATTCAACGGCCATGGCACATGATATGGAAGTCTAGACGGTTGTTGGATATTGCTTCAGCTATTGCAGCTAGAATGAACTGGGATTTTGATGCTGTTCATGTTGAAAGAGGGGAGAAGGCAGTGAACAAGGAGCTATGGCCTAATGTTGATCGAGATACTTCTCCCGAGGCTCTTTTGTCGACATTGAAATACAAAATCGAAGATGGGAGGGACTTATATATTGCGACAAATGAGCCTGATACGTCTTTATTTAATCCTTTGAAGGATAGGTATTCAACTCACTTTCTTGATGAATATAAAGATCTTTGGGATTCAAACAGTGATTGGTACGGTGAGATGACTAAGCTCAACAACGGGACCCCAGTTGAATTCGATGGTTACATGAGGGTATCTGTTGATACTGAAGTGTTCTTGAGGGGGAAGAAGCAGATAGAGACGTTTAATGATCTCACAAAAGACTGCAAGGACGGAATCAACACGTGCACGTCTGCTAGTTAATCTATCTCCTGTATGTGTTGTTTTTTTCCAGAATTTTCTTCATTACGTCTTTTTTGTTTCATTATTGATAGGTTAAAATTTGAAACTCTCTAGAGTGTATGGTACTTCTTCAAAGGAACAGATAGATTTGTTTCATTTGTTGGTGTTGTGCCCAACTGCTTCTATGTATCCAATATTTACGTGCAAAGTTGTGTTCAAGTCCGATTTTCTGTGTTTTTTGTGCTTCGATGTTCTGCTAATCTTTCGTTCCTTGAGTACATGCTTGTCTTGATGATATTTCAAGTTATTGCAACCCCTTTTGTAATCATCATATCAATGCAAGGTGATAGGTTCGATGATTTTCTCGTATATTCGTTGGAACTTGATGTTCGACGATGGTGGTTTGGATGTAGGTAGCAGTAGCACCCTCCCTCTACAGTTTTCATTCTTTTTTATAAACTAAACAAGTCGAAATATTCGTAATCATGGGTGCAAGAATCTTCTGGGCTGGCATTGACAAAAAAATAAAGCAATTTTTATATACCAAATTTGATCATGCAAGTTCTTTTAGCTAAGAGGAGCAAATATTAATAACCATAAATTTGAATGGATTGTTTTTGTTATAGACTTGAACTCATCAATGTAATCGAGCACGAGTTAAGCTCGAATTTCAAGTACACGACTCGAATAATGACTAAAGATATGGGATAGGGATAGATAGTCATGTAAATTTTCATTCAATGAAATATATAGGAAACTTACATCATTTGAATGTTATATATTTAATCTTGACTAGTTCCATAAACAGCAACAAATTTGTGTGGCTAAAAATTAGAATTTACATAAACCTCAGAATATGTAAAGGAGAAAAAGTCAAGTAAGAAAAAAAAATAAAGAAAAAACAAAGAAAAATGGCCCTGTTTTGTAGGCTTGCCATTTCACAATTCGTTCTTACATCATAAGAAAGAATATAACTGATTATTTCAAAGATTTTGTAACTCCTTAGGTAATATGTTCTCTTATCATCTGTTTTGTTCATAATCATATTTCCCTTTTCGTGTTCAGCTCGACTCGATTCGATTATGATAAAGTGATGATTCCATGCTTTGATTTGATTTGATTGGATTTTTCCAGGTAGGTTAAGACGATGACAAGAATGTCGGAAGAATCGAAGAAATGCGAAAAGCCAGAGACGCCGAAGATCAGCGTCCCGACTCTATGCCTCGACGACATCAAATCCGTGCAACGACCATCATCCTCGCACCCATCGTCACCGGTTTGTCTGAGAAAGACGACAAGTGTAAGAGCCAATTGCTTGTGCTCCCCAACTACGCATGCCGGCTCCTTCAGATGCCGATATCACCGCAACGCGGGTCTCACCCGCGCTAGCATGTCCGTCGGCTCGAAGCTCTTCGAGCTTGGCGGGAAATCCACCGACTAGGAATGGATCCTCCTCCTGCAAAATAGTATATGATTAGATCTCCATCGCCATTTCTTACATCTCTTTGAACTTCAATAACCATCAATGTCAAGTTCTTGATCATCACTTATTATTTATATGTTTAGTCTGAGTAATGTAAAAACAAGTTTTATGCAACACAAAATCTCAATAGTTTGTTTTTAAGCAACACAAAATCTCAATAGTTTGTTTTTAAATTTTACCATTTTCTTGTCAATCGTATCGTGAACCAAGTTCACGCTGAACTCTCTTTTTCAGGTTAATATTGTTTAGCATACGAAGTATCACGTTAAAAATGCTTGATTTTATGTGTTGATCTTCTCAATATAACTAAATTGTACTCCCTCCGTCCCGGAATTGTTTGCACCACTTTATGGACACGTAAACTAAGAAAAATGTGTAATGAGTGGAGTGTTGAGGGGTAATTTTGTAAAGTTATATGGATAAAGTAAAAAGGTGATTGGATTGAAGGTAAAAGTAATTGCATTTTGTGTAAATATGTGAATATTGTGAGGGTAGGGTTTAAAAAATTGTTTCCTTTTTGGGAAGTGCAAACAATTGTGGGACGGACGAATAAGGAAAGAGTGCAAACAATTGTGGGACAGAGGGAGTAATAATTTATGGTAAAGTCTAGTATGCACTCGAGTGCATGTTATGCACCCTAGTTCAGGTTGCACTTTTCAGTTTTACTGACTTACACTTTTTGGTAAATGGTGTTACACTTTTCAATTATTAAACTGTGGGTGCATAACATGCAGTGCATAGCAGACCAACCCATACTTTATATGCTGAACCATATTACTGAGTTCACCATAAAACCCATAAAACTTCGGGTTAACTCCACATGAGAGTTTCGTGCAATTTCCAAACCGGGGTTCATGCAATTAACACATAAAACTTCTGTAAATCAAGTTTATAGAAGTTTTCGTCATTGATCGATTACAGAGTCTGAAATCGACCTGTTCAAAGGCAAATGCTACAACATGTTTCGGAAGGATTTCATTTGTAGTATATACAAATACAACACATATATCATTCATGCTGACCCGTCACTAAAAGAGGACGCGGACTACTGGCAGCAAAACTAAACGACCTGACTTTCTTCGATTCTACAGACAATGTTGCACCCTATGTACACATGAGAAGCTAAATTACTCACATAGGACAAGTATCTTCTTCGAATTCTTGAGGCATCATGTAATTCCGACAAAGAGGGCAAGTTGTGTTCCAGTAGTTCAACCACTTCTCCAAGCACGACTTGTGGAAAACGTGGCCACACGAGAGCTGGTTTATCTCGGCCTTTGGATTGAATTCGATCAAACAGATGGAGCACTCTTGTTTGGGGCAACCACAGACGAAGGCTGATTCGTATTGCATTGAGGGTGTTCGTGTTCTGAACTCCTCCATGTATAAGTCTGAGGGGCTTCTACGACTACGATATTCAGAGGGCTCGACCCAGAATTCATCAGACGAAGACATGTGGATGCCGATGATGTGGAGGATGGAGCGGAAGATCTCCTTGAAGATGGAGATTGATATTGCTGTGTTGGCAAGAATTACACACAGAACTCCTGCATCTGCTGGAGTTGGGTATGATGAGATTGCCATTTCCTGCACACAATCACACGTTTTCAGTTAGTCGAGTGAAGATAAAATGAGGCCTCGTGTGCTGTTTTTTGAGGTAATAGCAGTCAAAGTGACAAAACTCCCAACTTTTTTTATCTCCTATCATTACAAAAAATATAAAACTCTCCCAAGAAACACACCCGTAAATCACAAAATGGGTTTCGTATTCGAATCAAGACTCGTTTAGCTTACAGATTGTGACAATTGTAACTAGATCTTCTCTAAGAATGATATAATTCTACATAACATTTACCAACTTCTAACATATTACAGAAAACACAGCAAATGAACAAAAAACAACCAGGTTTAAAAGATTAAAACACTCAATCAAGTGCATCATTTCAAGGCAAAAATTCACAAAAACCAACCAACCAAATCAAGAAAATAAAACAACATACATCACCATATACTATTCTGGAAACTACAATTAAGATTGCAGATTGTAATTAACAAACAACCCATATTCAACAAAATCAGTATCAGTATCATAAAAAACACATCTAAAACCTAAAAAAAAAAGCACTCAATATTACAAACTTGAGATTCCCAGAACACCCCAGATAAAACCCACCAAGAAATGCAGGAAAAGGAGCATAATATATACCCTAAACCCTCATACATAAACAAAAAAAGAACCCATTTTTCCATATGAAACACAAAAACAAGAACCCATAGATGTACTTACTTACAAGTTTCTGCAGAAATTTGGGCTCAAAAGATTAAATTTTTGAGAAAAAAATGAGTTGGGGTTTGACAATCAGAGAGAAATTTGTCTTCCTATTTTATCAATTTGTATATAAATATGAATCTCTCCTAAATAATTTATACTGCTACTGAAAAGGTGTTGACCCCACCACAATTATCAAATTTTCTCTCACTTGCCCATGTTACCCTTGTACTTTTTATATATAAATAAATAAAATTGCATAATAATTCTTTGAGTATTTCCAAATTCCAACTACCCACTTGCATTTGGAGTATCCTATCTTTAGCTCCTGGGGATTTAAATGTGTGTGGATAGCATTCAATTGCACTGTAAACAAGTTTATTTTGGAAAAAGTATATTAAAATAATATATATGTTTATATAATTAAATATATTAATGAGTGTGTATATATGTGTAGGAATGTGCAAATTGATGTTTTTATGTAATTTTAGTGATTGTGTGTACCTAGAGAATCTATTATTTTGTCGAAAATCAACATGTGCAGTGTACCTAATCAATAATTCAGGAGAAGTATACCGAAATTTTGAAATTAATCCATTTTTGCATCTCAATCAACAATTCAATAATGCAATCAAGATGCTCTTAATAATTTTGGAAAAATGAATGAAAAAATAAGTAAAGACTAGTGAATACTCCCTCCGTCCCGGTGCAAACTATTCAATTTTTTTTTTCGTCTGTCCCAATGAAAGCTCCCCATTCCTTTTAGTAACTATTCTCTCTCACATTTCATTATATTCTTCTCTCTCTCAATCACATCACCTCTAATACATCTACATATTATATTAGTATTTCTTAACCTCCGTGCCCGGAGCTCATGGGAGCTTTCCCCGAGACGGAGAGAGTATAAAAATAAATGAGTGAAATACCTAGAATTTAAACTTTTCTTGAAATTAGATTCGACATATCATGTTATCGTGTAGTGTTTTGTATTGACACAACATGATAAGGTCAAACATGAACACAACACGATGAGAATGTGTGTTGTCATAAACACAAGACAAAATATTTTTGTATCAATCTGACATGACACGCATCACGATACATATTATTAACAAGATAATGTGTTGTTTGTTAACTTTATCGTGTTTAACATGTCGACACGGATACGATAACATCAAACACTAACATGTAATTTTCGTATGTAACTTATTGTCGTCATAAACAAAAGACACAATATTTTTTATAATAAGTCAATAACAAGTTATTAGAAAAGAAAATGTATTGTGTGTGAATTTTATTGTGTTTAACATATCGACATGAATATGAGATAACATCAAACACTAACATGTAATTTTTGTGTCCAGAATTATCCCTACTAGTGGACTATATAGATGAGGTTGTGGGCATGTGTGATTTCCATGTGGGATGCCTCGAAACATGGCATGCCACATGCATTTTTATGATTAACTTATTATTGCATTTACACTTTTAGGTACTATGTTAATATATTGTGACCAACAACAAAATCTTTGAGAAGATTTGAGAACTAATTTAAATATTTGATTTTGGGCAACTCCATGTCTTGATGCAGTACATGTTGGCATATATGGGTCAACAAAGTGCTCATCCACATGGCAATTCTTTACTTTTATTTTAAGGAGTGGTAAATGGTAATCATCGAAACGTTGGATGTAAACGAGCTGAATCGAGTAGTGTTAAATTGAATCAAAAACTCGACTCAAGTTCTATTCGATATATTATATAACATTAATTAAATATATATATTTTTATTTATAATTAAAGTATATTATTTATACATAATTAGTACTCCATTGGTGGTAAAATTATAAAATCATGTAAGCTCGATTCGGCTCATGGTCTAATGAGCCCACTATTGTTGAGCTTGAATGAATTAAATTTGAGTCAATTTGTTTTATTCTTGAATCGAGCACGAATAGCTCGTAAGCCGGTTCGACTCACTGACACCCATTCATGTGACAATAATTATTTTTCACTTTGTTTGGCTAAATATAATATTAAAAAAAAAAGGTACTACATCGCCTTTTAAGGCCCAAGTACACAGTATTTAAAAATAATTCATGGGCTTTTAAAGCCCAAATAAAAATACATTACAACATACTCTATAGGCTTTGAGGCCCAAGTACACTATAATATGATGCGCTTGCAAATTTTTATAAGACATTATTTCATACAAATTTGTGTTTTGAATATAAATCTACACAAATACATATATATAAATAATATTAATATTTAAATATTTCCCCGTTTTCACATGTTTTTTTTTTCAATTTTAAATTATCCACATAATATTTAATATAAAAAATACTACATTGCCTTTCGTCTTGAAATTAGCCGACGGGACAGAGTCTATGAAAATCACGATATATCAAAAACTCGTTTGATCGGGTTATAAAAAATACTACATTGCCTTTTGTCTTGAAACCAGCCCACGGGACGGAGTCTATGAGAACTACGATATGTCGAAAACTCGCTTGTTCGGGTCCAAATTTATTTTAAGGGTCCGACTATTTACACCTCCATTTGCGTTGAGAACACTCCCCCTATGAATTTAATAATAAAATAATGAAGTAAAAAATCAAAAATACCCTTTAAGTCATATTAAACTACTAAATACACCCCCCATCTTTAAATCTAAGTTTTATCCATCCTCCTCCTCCGCCTCCGCCGCCGCCGCCGCCGCCACCACCACCACCACCACCAAACACCAAAACACCAAAATTTCTCCCCAAACAACAAAATTTCTCTCCAAACAAAAAAAATTCAACTTAAAAAATTTCAACTTTTTTTTTTTTAAGATTTCGACAAACCAGTGTCGACCATATTCACTCCCGTCGACACTGGTTTGTCGACAAGATTGTATATGCTCGACATTTGTTGATCGGAAAAAAAAAAAAAAATTAAAAACTCGTCGACCACTTTTGGTCGACCAAAAATACACTCGTCGACACCCTGTTGTCGACGGAGTGTATTTGGATCGACCTAAAGTGGTCGAAAGGTAAGAAAAAGAAGGAAAAAAAAAAACAAACCTGGATTTGGCCGATGGACGGGAGCGGGGGCGGCGGCCGTTGGGCGGGGTCGGGGGAGGCGGCCGATGGACGGGGCGGGAGGGAGGAGGAGGGGGGAGGGAGGGGACGGTCGCGCGCGGCCGCGATCTGTAATTTTTTTTTTTTTTACAGGCGGGTGGGGGGCGACGGGTTCGGCGAGGGAGGGAGGGGACGGCCGCGATCTGTAATTTTTTTTTTTTTACAGGCGGGGGCGACGGGTTCGGCGAGGGAGGGAGGGGGTGGCGTCGCCGGCGACGGGTGGTGGAGGGGCAGGTCGACGGCGGTGGTGGTGAGGGGTGGGGGAGAAGAAGAACTGGTGGAGGAGGAAGAAATAGAGGAGGAAGAAGATGGAAGATTTGGGGGAGAAGGTAGGGTTTAGGGGGGGTGTGAGTAGTAATTGTAATTATATAAGAGAAGGGCATTTATGACAATTTGAGGGGGTGCATCAGATTTTTTGGGGGTGCGTCCAGAGGGGAGTGTTCTCAACGCAAATGGAGGTGTAAATAGTCGGACCCTTATTTTAATTTGAACTCGTCTCATTGTCATTCCATTTTTTTTTTAATATAATCGATGGGCTTTGTAGGCCCAGTGAGTATAAGGCCCAATAATACTCCGTCCGATTTTAAGGGGCAATTAAACTATAATAATAAATCAATTTGAGAATATAAGAACCTAAAACCCTACGCAGAAAGAAAAATCCCAAACCCTAGCGTTAACAATGGCTGAAGTAGCTCAATCGGTTGATTTTAATGGCGGAATGAAAATGAAGCAAGGGAAAAAGAAGGGGAAAATGGCAAAAAAGAGGCAAAGAATGATGCCCAAGGGTCCTGAGAATAGGGTAAAAAAGGTTGATATGAGAATGAAAAAGATATTTCAGAAAAGAGCTAGGGATTACAATTCAGAGGACGATAGTGAAGAAGAGGAGGAGTTGCAGCAGTCTTCGGTTGCTGTTGGTGTTAAAGAGCGGATTGAGAAAAAAGATAAACAATTCGAAGGTGGATTTTTGGATGAAGACGCTGAGGAGGGGGAGGGGGAGGAGGAGGAGGAGAATGATGAAGGATTAGAGGCTGGAGGAGAAGAAGCTTCGGAAGACGAATTTGGCGATGTTCAACCCGGAATTACGAAGTTTACGGATGGAATTAAGGCTTTTGGATTGGCGTTTAAGAAGATTGTGAAGAAAAGTGCCGGCGATGAGGATGTATTGGTACGTTGAATTTCGCAGGGATTTAGTTTTTGATAATTTTGAATTTGGGAAAAGTAAGTTTAATTGTTGATGATTGATGTTGTTGCAGGGGCCTGTATTATCCGCTAATAAGAAATTATTAGCTGAGAAGCTTGCTGAAGATGAAACGGATAGGAAAGTGAAGGGGGAAGTGAAGAAGGAGAAGCATTTGGTATTGGATTTTTTTACCTTTCCATCCACTTTTGGCTTTTTTGATTAATTGTTTGTGTGATATTTCTTAAAGAATTTTGTTTGTTTATTTGGCTATTTTGTTATGAAAAGATTGCAGAGAAGGGTCATGTGAAACCTGAAAGCTTTTTGGATGCACATGAGAAGCTTCTGCTGGGAGTGGCAACTAAAGGAGGTATTCATTGATTTGTTTGTTGTGATTTTGTTTTGATTTTATAGACATTCTATGTTTGAGAACTGACTGTGTGTTCTTGCTGTGCTCGTTGTAATGCTCGATGATCAGTGGTCAAGTTGTTTAATGCTGTAAGTTGTACTTTTATTGTTTTTGCTTTTGCCTATTGTTAAATTTAGACAGCGTGCCGTGTTTTGAAGCTGCTCGTTTGTATGCAGGTAAACAAGGCCCAGAATGCTCAGAAAGGTTTAAATCCTTCAAGATTAAAGGATGAGAAGGGTAAGAGTGTATTTGGTTCATGTCACTTCGTTCTTTGTTTATATAGTAAATTATGTTTGTTAATATCAATGCTAAGCTTTTCTCTAAAATGCCACTTTTTATATGCTAAAAGAATTGAACTTTGATCTTGCCCGTTACATTACCATTAGTTAAACATATTGTTTTCTTGAGCATTGGAAATAGGGCTGCTAAGCTTGGCTCATTGATGTTCAGCTCAAACTTAATGCTTTATACTTATTTCTGAAGTCGAAAGAGAATATAATGAATTGAATGACAGATGATATCTGATTGGAATATGTGAAAGCTATGAGATTCTATTTCTATGATAGATGTATCTGTTTTGAATTACTGCTGTATGATAGTGAATGAGTTAATGAAGGAAATCTGAAGATACACTCAGCCTTGTGTACTGTTAACTTCCCAAACATATTTATTGTTTATGATAATTTGGTCTGCTTTTCTCGAGTATTAATCTTCTTGCATGAATATTTCATGAAATATGCCAGTAATAAAGCAGAAAAGGAAGGAAGCCTTCTACTCAGAGCTGGGCAGGACACCGGCGCAATCAGCTGGGACTACCGTCAAGGTTCTTTCTTCTGCTCTCACTCGAAGATTTTATTTTCTGATAAATCAGTTTTACACAGTGAAATCTTTTCTCCAGCTTAAATTTATCTTTTATTTATCTACTTATAGGTTGGAACATCTGGTGGCTCTGCTGCTGATGAAGGTCCAGCATGGGCCGCTCTTCGTGACAATTACATGCTAACGAACCCCAAGTTGAAAGATTGGGATAAGATGCAGGAGGTAATATTCTCATCACACTCACTCCCTGCATCTCTATAATTTTGATCTTAAAATGTTAATTTAGATCTTAAATGTTAATTAATTGTACTTCTTTCGCATTCTGGAGTATCATACACAGATGGACGAATATGGGCATGCCCACAATCACAAATGTTGTATATGTAAAATAAGTTTGACTTATGGATGCAGCAATATCTAGTTATTTGAATTGATCAAATCATGATATGTGTTGATGTTCAGTCACAGGATTTATAGCAAACTTCGTTGACTATGGAATGAACTCGATTTTCTGTGTTATGTTAACTTGATTATTTTTGCTTTTATAGGAGGATACAAATGTTGAGGATGACTTTGCGAGGACAGCAGATGCAGATTCTTCTTCTGATGAGGATTGATTATTTTGTTTTGCCAAGTAAAATTTTGTTTAATCTATCGGAGAATTTATTTTAGTTGAACGTGAGATTTGGTGCTTTCGACACTAATCGAAGAAAATCACAGCTGCACTCTCAGATGATCGTAACCTGAAGAAATTACGGCACCACACGTCCAAGCTCGTTGACGTTGTAACTCAGTTTCATGTTTTGTGATTAATTATATAGCCCATTCAGTTTTGTATTTCAATAATTTTTTGTTCCTCGAGTCTGTCTATTCCTCTAAAGCCAATGTAGTATGTTGCATTGAGAAATTTTAAAAAAAATTACACAATCTCTATTTGCAGAAAACCGGTAAAAAAACCCATTATTCGAATAAACAAATGTAAAACCTCTGTACAAACATTACAAAAAAACGCTGTGTAATCCACAAAATAAAATGAATAAACTGTCTACAGTACAGTACAAAAGCTTATACTCCATATAATATAACTTATATCGTTGACATGATCGTGCTCGTCTCATTCGAGCAACGTATTATTTGACCTTCGCCGTTTCTTTGTTTTTCACCAGTTCAGTTAGAGATGCCGAGACAGATCGGCCCGAGTAATAGATACCTTGCAAGAGGCCAAATTGGCCATTTAACCCTTCTCTCTTTCCATTATGAAATGCACTTCTTGGAAGCTTTTCTCAGAGGAAATAGAGAAATCAGCTTTTGTTTTTGTCCAGCCTTTTTTGTTCATAGCCATTTAACTCTTGTTAAACACCAAAACGATTTGTCACTGTAGGATTTAGGATCTCCAAATCAGTATCGTGCTCCCTTAACGACTTAGAAGCTTTTGGTTGGGGTTAATGGATCGTAATCGTAAGCTTCTCCAGGCTTCACAAAGCGTCCCTTAACACGCCTTCTTACATCTGCTCTTAACTTGCGAGATTCATACCTTACTTTCTTCTCAAATCTGTCAATGGAATTGTTAAAAGTAAGGATTAATTGATTATCATCACCAATCGATATCCTAATAAATGAAAAGTTGTTTCTCCTTAATTTCAAATTTCAGAAGAAAAGAGTTCGATGAAATATCTTACTTTCGTGCCTTCTTCTTCTCCTTGTAGCGCATGACAGCATCGCTCCTGCTGGTAGAAGGCCAGGAACTGTCGGGACCTGGGGGGTACCATGGTGGCTCTCCCGTGATTGTGTTTGATGAAACTCCACAATCTTGATAATCTCCAGCACTGCTTTCCCCAGTAAGACCTGAAAACGAGAGGGTCGAGTTTGTCTGCCTTGCGAAGGATAAGTTAGGTTCAGTTTTACAGCTAACAAATGAATCTGCAGATGCTGCATTGCTGCATGCTGGTTGCATTACATTCGCCCCCACAATCGATGACCCCTAGGAAGTAGCAAGAGATTAACTGGATTAGCATGTCTATGAGACTATTAGCTCATCTGATAACGAGAATAACAAGTTGCCGTAATGAATCAAGTAAAAATCACGATTTCATTCCAGAGGCAAGGCATTAAAAGATATAACCTTTTATTAAATGCAGAACAAAGGACTATGAATGGGATACACACTGGTGGTGCTCATTGGGAACATTTAGACTAAAAAAAATGTAACTGCAAGAAAAATAGCAATTTTGGAAGCAAAACATGTATACAATTGGATAAGCGAGAAATTATTTCAGAAGTAGTTTCACAAATGCACCAATGCTTCTGAAAAAATTCCTACTCGTACCATTGTATAACCAGTTAAAAATCTCTACTATCAATGACATAAGAGGCACATGCAGTGGAAACGACAGGACTTTGAAAATTTTCATTTTAGTAAGTACCTCAGCAGCGTAGTAACCCTGACAGTCAGATGTAGACATATCTTTCATCCCAAATATCCCGTCATTACCAAAAAGATTTTCTGGATTATCAAGTGCTGCACCGAAAAGTTCATCATAGTTTTCAAAACCCATGTCCACCTCTTCCATATTAAGATTATCATAGAAACCATCAACCTCGCGCACAGCATGTTCCTTTGCTCCGGATACGAAAACCTGCACATGATAGGACAATATTTTTAGTGTTCTTATAATAAATTGGATGAAAAAGATAAACCATCAACTTGTCAAGAAATACAATGTCACCACTAGTTTCTGCATATCCGCACCACCCCCACCCTGTCATGTTGATGAGTTCTTGTGTCAATTTTTTGCATAGGTCTAGCACACGTGTATCTCAGTAAAACAATTTTGCTAACACCTAACTCAATGAAGTCCATCTGGTTTCATTTGATCATGAGCACATTTTTTAATCACCCTCTCCTTTCCTTTGTAGGTACTCAGAAATATGCTTCACAATTTTTAGCCAGTAGTAGAATTAGCATAAAATAATTGAAATCGGATAGCAAGGTTTAACAACAATCTCTAAAAACTTTACTAACTTAGATGTGAAGGCATAATAGCAAGTTTCACTCCTTACTAAACCAAGCAATATCCATCAAAGTACAGAAATAGATAAAAAAAATAATCTCAGATAAAAACCTTTCACTGATCACAGAATTGGCATGCAAATGCAGATACCTTGGGCATAGCAGAGCGGGTTGAGCCATCCATCTGATCCACATTGTGCAGCCTCGATTCAAGCAAAGGGGTTGATGATTCCATCCAAACTGTTGATTTATTAGCATTCACATTATACTGGTCACTGGTGTCCCTAAATATTGATTCATCTTGAATGTTATCTTTTTCTTGGGGGACTTGGCGATCAATTGTATTATCAGTAATACTCATTGAACCCATACCCTGCTCACATGTGGAATCTCCAGCGGAAGGAAAATCTTTGATAAATGGCCAAATCGCAGAAAGTTCTGAAGCTGAAGGGCAGCCAGAGTAACAATTAATAGCTTGTCTCTTATGTGAAGGACTAATATTACAACCAACATGAGCCAACCAATCACAATTCTGGCAAAGGGATATATTTTCCTCAACACATCGAACGAAAGCTGGCTGAGAATTGCATCTTTCACAAACAAGAGTCCTCGGATGACGTCTTGAAAGAGCATTTGCAGAATGTACATTGTAGTCACAGGACAAACATAAACTAGCAGCATCAGAACGACAGTGCACTATGGATTTTTGTTCCCCACAGAAATAACAAAGATAACCCATATTTTAACTATCAACTTATTAAAACTCTTCCGTCAACAACAATTTCGCCCAAGAAATTTATGATAACCAATGGTAAAAAAGTACTACGAGGGTCGCTGACGCTTTCTAGGAGGAGTTTGGAGTATACAATGCTCCAGAATTTAAATGAATATATAGGACTATCTGCATTAAAAAGAAACTATCATCAGTCCATAAAAAGATAACTCATTAGTTAATTGATTCCATCAGCATTCAATAACTATGAGAGTAGGTATACATGTACGGTTCACAAATAAAGTCTTCAACACGTACAAATATCAGCAGCAACATTCACAAACCAAAACCATACAAGTTCCCTTAGGATACAGAAATCCAATTATTAATTACATTATGAGCACAAATTCTTGCCAGACATGTATCAAATATAATGCATCACGAGGAAATTAATGTAGAGATGCCAATCGAAACAGTTAAAACATTTTGGAAATCAAGAATCCTAAAAAAAAAGGGTCAATAATTGTAAACAAAACTGAAAAATATAAACAAGTGTTTTCCACTTGAAAAATATGAACAATTCAGTAAATCACAAACTAAATTGCAAAACTCTCCCTAGGAAAAAGAAATTCGCATCACAAATCAGCAAAAAAATCTCAGAATTCCAATTCAATACTGGAAAATCCAAATCCAACCAATCCTCTCTGAAAACAAATTCTCCGCTCAAATTCTCCAAAATTTCCCAAATCACTCGAATATAAGCGCGAAACAATACTCGAACAGCAGTAATCCAGAAAAAAAGCTACCAAATTCCAAAAAAACGAGAGAATTTACCTAAATTAGTAGTAAAATCATCCACGAGGAAGACGAAAAAGATCAAATAAAGCTTCAGAAACAAGAGAAAACAGAGATCTGCTGACCTTTCGAGAAGAAACTCTCTGTGGAAGCAGCTGAAGATTTGAGATTTTTGGTGCTGAGTTGTTTGAGAAAAATGAATAAATTAATGTAAAAGCGATAAAAAGTGCAGGAGAGAGAAAATGAAGGAAAGTGGGCCCCTGTCCTTTTCATGAAAAGTATTGATTAATAATTATTTTTAGTGTTATTTTCAAAATAATATTTACACATTATTTTTCCTTATCCAAAGGTTTAAACAAAACAAACTTGTTGGGCTAATTTATTATCAGGTGAAAGCTACCACAAATTTTTCGAAAGTTGAAAAATATAATAAAATAATTAGATGTATTAAAGGTGATGTGATTGAGAAAAATAATATTTCATTCTTCTGTTTATAAGTTTTTCATTTTATCATTTTAATTCGTCCGTCTATAAATTTCTCATACATTTTTAGTAAATATTTTTTTATTTTTACACTTCACTTTATAATTTACCTTTTCTCTATATCTCATTATCTCTCAATTAGATCACTTGTATTATATTTATAATTTAATTACTTTTCTTAATCTATATGCTCAAAAGTAATGACAAATTTATAGACGGACGAAGGTCATTTTATTTTATTTTTTTAAAATTATTAACTTTGTTTACTATAGTTTATGGGTCATTAACAAATATTTCAATTGAAATCTAAGTAAAACTCACACTGAATTGACCTTTTAAAAATTATTTATATTTTTAAAAAAATTAAATTTAAACTATAGAAAGAAACATTTGGGTAATGATATGATTTATAGATATATCAAAATAAAGTTTACTTAAATTGTTGTGTATCTTAAACCAGTCGTTATTATGATGTAATGCAAAAGAAGATAAAACTTGCTGACATTTGACTTTTTGCTATATTCATTAAATGAAATGAAAGTAAGCATTTTGGACGGTACAAACTATGAAAAATACTAATATTGAACAAATAATATATTATTAAATGTTCCATAAAAAGTTATATATAATGATTGAATTAGTGTGAAACAATTATAAAGAATGAGGTAACAAGACGACATAAAATAATTTAATAATTAATATAAAAGTTATATATCAAGTTTAATTTTTGAATTCAATAGGGTGACTGGTAACCTCGTCAGTCACACACCTTGCCTTTTTTTATTTATTTAACTTCGTGTTTTATTTGTTAATTATTAACACGTCCATACAAAATACTCAATTAGTCTTGAAATAACTCTCACAAATAGATGAACACGTGTATATGAGTAAAAAATAATGACATTTTATATTAAATTGAGAGTATTGCATAAGTGAAATTTATAAAAAGTATTTTCATTTTACATTTTAATGGTATGAAAGTTATTGTAAAACTTAAAGAAAAATGTGAAAGTTATTTCAAATATGAAATATAATACTCTCTTAAGTAAGGGTATTGTGGAGTCTATTGTGAATAAAGTGATTATTTATGAATAAAGTTGATGATAATTTAAGTAATTAAATGATGATTGAAGGGTGATAAACTGATATAAAATAATGATTAAAATAAAGTGTATGAGACTGTATTTTATAAACGAAGAATATAATATAAATGAAATTATATTTCGTGAACGGAGAGAGTATGGAAAACAAATATTGTATCGAATGGTAATAACACACGTATATTAATGAAGAGAAGCACATGTCGCCATGTCGGCCAAGGAAAGAGAGTTGCACACGTGACCACAAAATCTTAACTGTTAAGAAAAGTTATTTTAAACTTTTATATTATGAAAAGTGTCATTAACAAGTTGTAAGTGGAGTTTTTAGATAAGGCACCTTACATTGTATTAATATTATCACTAAATTTAGTACTCCAATAAAAACAAAACAGTATCTACCTTTCCGAATTAAATAGACGAAAGACTTTAAGGTTTTTAACCACTGACAATTATTTAAATAAATCTAACAAACTTATTATTTATATATTATAAGATAAAATTCAAATTAAGTTAAATAACGACACATAAAATTAAAATAGACTCATGCATCGCACGGGCAACGCAATTAAGAATACCGATGAATTCGTTTCAAGTGAAGAAAACGACACGCGTCCTGTGTCATTTTTTCGCAAACGAGTACATTTGCCGTTCCATTCCTTTTGAAAACAAAGGCTAAACTAGTATGCATTTCATGCGGTTGAAGCTTTTAGCACCTGGGACACGCACTTGCAAAGCCGTAAAATCCTCATGTATCCAGTTCTAACACCCTTAACCGCATTTCTAATATCATCAAAGATTGGTCCGCACGATGAACTTCCTTTGTATTCAACGGGTGATTCCATTCGTAGTGGAACGACCTCCAAAGGATAGATTCCCCTGGATCAAACCATCACAGAAATGTTATTAAACGGATTGCTCGAATGTAGTGTTAAGAGAAAATGACACTTGTAGGTCTCTAGAAATTACTGCAACACAAGAAATGTCATCTGATAATAAAAATAAGGGAATAGAACCTAACCGTTTCAAGCAAGAAATGTCGAGTGTGAGAATCACCTTCTTCCCAGCATTAAAATTAAAGAAACTAAGCATCAGCTCAAGCCGCTCAGCTGTAATAGAAAAGTTATGAGTAAGTATAATTCCCCAGATTATCGGTAACTTCAGTTTGAAATAAAAGACGAGCGAAAATGGTAAGGACATAATGAAATTCAATTACCTGATGGTGAGCAAAAACATGAGTTGGTCATATTTGGGAATTCAAACTGTGAGAACTGTACCTCCTCGATTACATCGAGCAAGGTGCCTAAAAGTAAATTAGTTACCTGTACAACAGGTTAAGAAAAAAATTAGCATTGCCATTCATTTCAATTACTCAGCCAGAAATGTAAGTTCTCCACACGCTACTGGATAAGACAGAACCGAAAAAGCATCTCCAAAGAAAAAATGTGTCGATACAGGATAATTTGCGCAGGATTTCTATTACGTCAGGCATGAATGACCAAACAATTTTCCGGTTCATATTTATTGCATATGAATACAATGGTTAACGTATTCGTTTATCTAAATCTTCTGATCGAAAAAACAGGCAAATATAAGAAGGGAATTAGATTAAGTCCCAGATACGATTCAGAGGCAAACAGCCATTACTTTATAGAAAACTAAAACCCAAGTTTGGTTTCATTTTATGACATCTATTCGTAACAAAAAAACCTTTAACTAAACATATTTTCATTCGTTATATATAATTCTTTTTATCAAAAACACTAAACCAAACATTTTTACAGTATTGACACGATACCAATACAAAACAAATTTAAAATTTTCAAACAAGCGAGTCCCTAAAAGAAGCATATACAGCTCTAGTTATATCTTTCTTCACAATGATGGTGCACAATCTTTACTTACTTGAGTTTCCTGTATCACTGTTTTAGCACCGATGTATCTGCGAACAGTCTCTCCATCAAACACAAATTGAAATGCAATGCAAGCATCCATATTTGGAAAACTCTGTGTAGCAAAAACGGTTTTAGCCTAAACATATGATCATGACAATAACAAGATGCACATATCATACTCTGTTAAGGTTACTGCAGAATCACCTTTGTGATGCTTGTCTCTTTCAATTCAAAAGAAGTTGTGGCAGTTGAAGTAGGACCAACCATGATTTTTGTGCTGAAACATCATAGATAAAAATCCATGAGCTGAAAGTGTGGGGAAGCAGAAACGAGTAGCTTTATCATCACAACTTAGAGAAGCATGTGAACAAAAGGAAAAAGGTGTCATAGAAATTAACCTTTGCATAATGAAGTCAAGGTAATTGAGGGAAACATTGGGATGACCGTTCACAATACCCACGCTCTGGACCACCCACGTCTGCAGAAAAAGAAGACAAGATCCCTCAGCACCACAGGGTAGCAATGTAGTGACTATAATATATGCAATATATATTCTAGACCCACTACTGCCATTAAAAGTTGGCAATGTTAGAGCTTTTACCTGCATACCCTGACGAATAAACCTACAAGATTCCTTCTTCATCAAGTGTTCATTAACTAGAGCAATTGTGTCACCAGTGCTTGGTTCAGCTGTCATCTTACAGCATGTTTGAAAGGTTCTTGTCAAGTTCAAAATTTTTCTATCCAAAGCTTCTAGTGTCTGCCTCATTGCAGTCCATTTCTCATGCCAAACCTGGCACACAAAAATTACGAGTGTTATATCCCAAGTACCTTGGCAGAAAAAAAAGTAAAAAGAAAAAAAGAGGCACAAATAAGGTGCCAAATTGCATACATCCAGATGCAAATAAAGTCTGACTTAATACCTCATTGTCCTTCTTTAAGTTCAAAGACAATGACCGATCAGCAACATCTACAACTTGGTCATTAGAAGCGCAAGTAACCGCTCGCAGAGACACAATATTTGCTCCCAAATTTTGTGACTCCTGCATCCTAGATTTTAAAAGCTCTAACCTTTTCTGCATGTATAAAATGACTGTATTAGAGACGAACATTAGATTTACGCACATGTGCCAAAACAAAGACAAACAGTACCAAAAGTATTTCCTTCTTTGCATGCTTCAGCTGCAATATTGCCTTTTCAAACACAACTCGGTGCAATACTGAGTTTGCTTCAGCTATTCTGCATGAGCAATTATTGATTGTAAAAAAAAATACATATTAGCATTATATCATTTTATAAGAACCCAATGCAGATGTGAAGAACCATTCCGTTTTGATTCCTGGTGGAGGGCAAATACTTACTTCTCAAGGTGGCGACCATGATGAACAATCATATTCTGGGGAAGGAAAAAAAGAGTACAGATGAACTTAGGAGTGCAGTAAGCAATTAATCACCGAAGCACTTAAAATGTGAAGAGACAAATTGATATCTATAAATATCTAAGCATAAAGCAGACCTTGGGCATAACTCCACAATTTAGCACCTCATATACTTTTGACCTCTGCTGGTGAACCAATGTGTCTTCCAGCACATCAATCTGAAATATGGAATACATTACCAAATAGTGAATCAGGAAAAACATGAAAATGAGGAACAAGTCACTAAGTTTCTACAGAAAATACTCAAGAGTGTTATTACAAATAAGACATCAGCAGATCCAAAAATGTGCAGAAAAGCTAGAAATGGGGTTTCACTAATTACAAAAATGAATTAGAAGCAAAGGGAGAATGGTGTTGGCTTACCATCCTAATATTAAGCTCATCAGCAGATCCAAAAATCAAAATTTTCATTTCCTCAGTGAATTTAGAATATGCCTGCAATTTCAGATTCAATACTTAGTTGGGCTGCAGGGTCGGTCAGCTTTCTAGAAGTCAACAGGCAAATAATAAAACCTAAATAAGACATACATCAGTCCACTTCTTCTTTTCATGGCCAGTCGGCTCAGCTCTACCTTCAACAGGATAAACAATTGACTCGGGGTGATAGTTTCCACCTTTCTGAAGTTTGGGACTCCTCCCCATTATGGTGGTTTCAGTCTTATGTTGTATGTCACTCAGCAGTAATTCTAGGTTTCTCTTACTCGCCGAAATTCTTTCCATTCCACTAAGCTGAATGCTATTTGGAGAGGATATTCTGGTGGGCAGTTTATTATCAAGAACATTCCTTGAGGGACTGCCTGCAGGGAACTCTACCAGACTCTGGCATGTCCATATGAGCGAAAACCACAATTAGGATTCACCTTAGGCTCTATTTATAATAGAAATGGTTGAGACGGAAAAAAAGACACATATTGTCCTACAGAATAAAGTTCAGTACAACATAAATCACACATAATAAAAGTCAAGTAATAAACATTAGAACTAATTTTAAGAAATGAGAATTTTATTTACAAAACATTGAAAGTACAAGGAATGAGGGAACCCTCAGGAATAAACATTAGAATTAATTTAAGCATGAAAAAACATTAAATGTAGAAAAATCAACAATTAATCAATAGTTTAGTTCTCATTCTCATCATAAATAAAAATTGTAGCAAATCCACAAAGAAAAAAGGGGGAAAGAACCTAGTGTATAAGGGCAGCAGTGTTGTTTCTCAGTTTCTCTTATTAGAGAATTAATATAAGTGAATTGATTCCACGCCTCTCTATAAGTTCAGACTTTTAGAGAATTAAACATTAGAATTAATATAAGCATGAAAAAACATTAAATGTAGAAAAATCAACAATTAATCAATAGTTTAGTTCTCATTCTCATCATAAATAAAAATTGTAGCAAATCCACAAAGAAAAAAGGGGGAAAGAACCTAGTGTATAAGGGCAGCAGTGTTGTTTCTCAGTTTCTCTTATTAGAGAATTAATATAAGTGAATTGATTCCACGCCTCTCTATAAGTTCAGACTTTTATATGAGAACGAATTCTTCCATGGTATCAGAGCCTCAGGCTCACACGTCCTAGGTTCAATTCCCGCTGAAAGCAACTCCACCTATTTAAGTTGTTCACTCTAGATTCTACACCTCTCTACAAGCTCTTTACCAATTTTTTTCTTAACTTCCAGGCCTAAATTCAACACTGGTTTCTTGTTTATGATGTGCCTTTGTTTTCTTTCGTGTTATTTTTTTGGTAGAAATGATCTTTTATTTCAATTTTTTACACAAACCATGTTTTGGGGTGAAGAAACTCTGAAAAGTACAAGAGGATCACCTGAAAAGACACACTGAGGTGCGCACATTAGGAAGTGCACCTGACTAAACACAAAAAAGGCACACAACCTATAGCAGTGTAGCCTCGAGTGCCTAGCACCTCAGGCACGCCTTTCAAAACTATGGTATTTATGACATTAAAACTGCAATAATTGGCACGGTACCACTGAAAAAATACAGCATGCATGCAAAGAAAAGATCTTGAGGAAAACGAGAGAGAAAGCAAGAAAAGAGAAAAGCTGACCTTCTGCAATCTTTTCTGCTCTAAGTTCCTATTGGCAGATTGAGAAACATAATCATGAGAAACCATTCTGGATTCCTCCCTGGGTATGCTATCCTCAAAGCTGGAGTAGCCCCTGCTAGTCAGGTTACCTGCATTCAGATCTTTGGAATACATGACTTGGGATTCATTTTCTTTAGCAGGAGTACTGAAGTTACCAGTGGTTCCAATCATTTCCTCCCTATTATGAATATCCATTTCTCTGTTATTAGTTGCCTTTAGTTCGATCAAGTTGAGGTGGTTGACTTCAATAAAAGGTGAGTTTAAATCTCCCTTCATCCCCTTAGATAAAGCACCCAGATTAGCAGTTTCACTTGAGAGGTTAACATGTGAATGATTTATTAAGTCATTTAATTGACTACGTTGAAAACCTGGTGATGCTGACAATTCCTTCACCAACATTCTTCCTGGAGAAGAAACAAAATTAGGACCAAATACTTCTCCTTCACCGCATGAAGCAATTTCAGGCAACAAACACTCTGTTTCAGTCAATATTGAATCATCTTTATTATGTTTAGGTGAAAACAAACTACATATGAAGCTATTTCCATAACAAGTGATCTTAGAAGGTGAAACAGCAACAGTCCCAGATTTTAACTGATCTGCCAAAATATTCTTGGATCTCAACTCATATGGCGATTTTCCACTGATTTTTCGGCCCAAAGGTTCCACATTATTTATACCACCGGTGGCTTGATCAATGCTGAAAGAAGAAGTCCTTTCAGTACTCCGATGAACACTAGCAGCCTTTCCTTCAGAAGCTGAAACTTCCGCAAAGTTCATTGTAGAAATATGTAGTTTTTTTTCCAAAAGATTATTAAAATTAGGAGATTTTGAAAAATCTAGAGACTTGACTGTAGATTTGTCAATTTTAGCACTGAAAGCAGAAGAGAATGTGGATTTCTCAAGTAATTCCAGCTTGGAAATGCTTTTCTGAATGGATGTCTCAGTCTCTTGATGTTCTACATTTCCATTTTTCAGCAAGGAAGCAGATTGTGCTAGGAAAGGAGACACCAACCCCCGAGGCTTAGATGGAGAAGTAGCAACCAGAAGAGTTTGTTGTTGTTTGGCAGGAGAAGACGTAGATGTCACCAATGAGGTTCCAGATTCATTCTGTGTCAACCAGTTTATCTCAATTAGTTTGCTATCAATTCCCAGCCAAAAGGCCATCGTCAGAAATTAATATCCTAATATACATGGTTCTTTAATAATCAAATCTTCCAAATATTTTCTCAATTGGGAAAAGGGTACAGGTGGAGACATTTAAAATTATAGCATAACAAAATTAAGTGCATTGCCCTTCTAAGTTCAGTAAGTTGAATAACAAAGAATCAAAGTAACCTTTCTTTCAATAGAGATAAAAAAAATATTTGCCACCTTCATTATATTAACAACCCCTTACAAAATATGGCACTAGGCAACACACAGAAATTAAAACAGCTACTTGCATGCAAGCAACCTTTTGCTCTAAAATACAGACAAACTGCAGGGCCAGTTCAGGAACCAATCAATCCTAAATTAAGGAGAAACAGAAATCTAAGTTCAGGGTAACATTATAATATACATAATCATAAGATCAAAACTAGCATTAGCCATGTAAAATTAGGCCAACGGCCCAAGTTTTAGTGCCCTTACATTTTCAAACTGGTTCAATGATAAAAAAGTTTCACATCAGTTTAAATATTTTTTAACTGTAGTTAATTGGCAGGACTGGGCCTGGCTAACATTTTAATAAACAAGTAGACATTGCCATTCATCAATTACAACAATCAGGAGAGATAACTATATGACAGCTCTCTAAAAATGCAAGTAAAGAACCGAATAAAGGATGTTGATATCTTAAAAATCTAAACATCGAATAGTGTCTTGCAGCACTGCAAAATACAAAACTCATATAGCTCAGGAGCATAACACTACTGTTATAGGTAAGAATTCTTACTTTACTCAACTGATGTGATGAATTATGTGGTTCATGATTATCTCTGTTGGCTGCAGCATCCAGGGTATAGGTTGAAAATATGTTAGGAGAAGGACCACTAAGAACCATTGCATGAGGACTGTTTGTCTCGTTAAATTCATTCTGAGCAGCAGGTTCATCTCCATTCAGCATGCTGCTGGACTTAATCCAGCTTGTATCTTCCATCACAAAGTCACCTAAGTTAACAAGATTATCACCAAGATCAACTGAAGACAAGACCTTGTCTGCTTTCCATTTAGGTGAAACTGATGTAATATCATCAGATACACCAACACAAGGCAAGTTATTCCCTTCCACAAGGATTGCGTCCAGGCCTGGAGATAGCTTGTCAAATTCATACTTGTTAGCGTATTCCCCAACAAGACTCATATCATTGGAGCTGTGACTACCACTTGCTTCTGCAACAAGCACAGAGGATCTTTTAATGTGTTTCTTATCTAACGTGACAACCATTGCGCTTCCTGTATTGGAATTTGTTAGTGCCTTTTCTTCAAAGAAGAGTTTTCCCGCTGTTGGTGTCTTGTCTGTTCCAGACTCAGATGCAGCAAGACTGCGGTAGTGCATGGAAAAGGCTGTTGAATCCATGGTTAAATCATGATTATCATCAGAAGCTGCAGAGTCAGACAACCGGCCAGGCCTTATAAAGTTGGTTGATACAGGGCCAAAGAAATTATCCTCTGCTTGAATAAAAGTCGGAGAAATATGTAAGTGATTAACCTTTTCAGAAGAAGATAATCTACAAGAAAAAAGAAAATAAAAGTATCATGAGTCTACTAATGAATAGAAAGTCAGAAGTTAGTGCACCTGTTACCACACCAATAGCTAACACTTGCAAGGTTTGCAAATAATTCTGTAATAATGGAGCAACAACACCAACTACTGATTTATATATAAGAATTAATACTATAGCTAAGCATAATTAAGAAAATAAGCAATACCTCCAGAGATAATTACAGACTATATAAATAGATGCCAAATGGTTGATTCGCAGTTCAATATTATGGTATTGAATCATCCATGTCCCAGGGGGGACTTGCGATAAGAACTGAAAGTTAACAGAAAGCAATATGCAGTGTGCAGATTCATACTATCTGTAATTCTGTATACATGAGGTTGAATAAGTTACAATTTAGCAGCAGCCCAGCACAGCATTAGACTTATGATGGACTTGCAGTAATGGATCTCATAATTGTTTATGGTGTAAGTGAATTTTAGCTTCCAAGGAGTTAGAGGATTTAGGACTGCTAACTGAAATTCAAAATTCGAAGACTCGTATGTTAGTGCTAACTCCATGAGGCCAAATAGATCCCTAATATGGTAATAACTTGCTGACAGATCAAACAATGTTGTTATTGTTCTAAAGTTGAAGCTAAGTATTCTAAAAAAAACAGCAGAATAACATTACAAACTAAATCCTACTACTTGATAGCTTCACAATTCATTTCCAACAATAAAAGCCTCTCATATTTCCACATCAACACTAGTATTCATCCACACGGCCACACAGTAAAACAGCATATAATAAATAAATAAATATAAAAAACAAAGCAAAGAG
Source organism: Galeopsis tetrahit (assembly GCA_963675135.1). Lineage (NCBI taxonomy): Eukaryota > Viridiplantae > Streptophyta > Magnoliopsida > Lamiales > Lamiaceae > Galeopsis > Galeopsis tetrahit. The sequence goes on from OY776128.1 coordinate 81,883,933, forward strand.
AAGTGAAGGAAACTTGCCGTCGTTTGAGGAGGCAGAACCGAACGTGCTTCCTCCCGGTGAAGGCGATCCAATCGGGCGAAAGAAGGAATGTTGCATCTCCATCTCTTCATTATCTTCATCATTATCATCACCATTATCCGACTTCCCACCGGACCCTGATTCACAATAAGGATCATCACCAATTTTCGCAGTTTCCATCAAAGGAGTACCAGTAAACCCTTCACCATCGCGGTCGAAGAAGCGAACCGACGTCCTCTCAGCAAAGCTCACCCTGCGAGCCCGCTTCTTATGCACGGCCATTGTGTCGGAATTTTCGGTCACTGCATTGTTGCGGTGGTCGTCGGCGTCCGGATCCTCCTTGGAATCCATGGAAACTGTAAAGAATTTCCTCAGAGGTTTTCACCTTTAGGGATTAGGGTTTTTGTTCAATTCCCCCTTTCTCTTCTTTTGGAGGGAAAAAGAGCCGTTCTAATGATTTTGGGAAGTGAACCTTTTGAAAATTGTAATTTTAACCCTGAGGTTTTATAAATAAAGGAAATGGCCTATTTTATGACGAAGAGCTTTATTTGAGCCAAAATGAATACTTGAAGTTCGATCGAGCCGAGCCGACGAGCAAAATAACGAGCTCGACATGACTCGTTAGCGAGCCTAATGAAATTTTAAAAAATAGCTATCGAGTCTAACAAGTCGAGTTCGAGGCAGCTCGTTAGTAAATCAAGTATCTAACTAGTCGAGTTCGAGCCGGCTCGTTAGGGAATCGAGTATCTAACAAGTTATGCCGAACTCGAACCTTATCGAGTCGAGCTCACGAGCAACTCGATTTCTTTTAACAGCACTAGTATTATATATGCCTTTTTTTTTTTCAAAACTTAGGGGGTGTTTGCAAACTCTATAAACAGTTTAAAAACACTTCTCAAAAGTAAAAGTTGATTCTGGAAGCAGTTTGTAGAGTTTGAAAACACCCCCTTAATTCTAAACTATAAATTGAAGTATGTGTTTTTAAATTGTGAATTTTGGCTAAATTAAATTGAAAAGTAATTTAATAATGTTGTCTTTAAATAGTTGATTGTAATTAATTCTTATGATTGTAATTTTAAAAGATAGACTAATTAAAATTTTAAGCCACACTTTCAAATTATCCTAAAATAATATAATAATAAAAAAAACTAGAGCCATTTTAAGCCAAAGTATATGAGCCCCAAGAGTATATAATCAGTTATATGATGGGAGTTTTCCACATACAAGAAAAAACACAGAAAAAAAGCTATATAAAGGGAAAGGTTACATAATTCCAAGAAAAGTTTGCAATGGCATATAGAACATTGATTCAAAGTGCATACATAATTCGTGCTGCTAGAAAGAAATAAGAACAACACAATTTATACGGATATCATCCATATAATGCACGCCAAGCCTCTTTTCCGTCTCTCGAACTCTTGGTCGGGCTCTGAACCATCTTTTCTTTAGAGAAATTAAGCGACGAAACACTTGCCAAGTGCTCCCCAATCTGGCATATTACCTGATTATTAAAGTTTGCATTAGAATAGTGTGAGCAAGGAGGGCATAAGTATTGTCAAAAGCAGCTGAATTGAATCTACTTGGCAATTGATCATAAAACTCGATGCACGAAGAACAAGTGTGAAGTAAAAAAAGACTCGGAAAGAATCATTGTACCTCGAGATCCTCTTTGGAGTTTTTACTTGAAATTCGCTGACCAGTTAGACCGATCAGCAAGACTGTAGGAAGCTTCATGACATTTACCAAATGAAGCAACAAAGACAATTCCTCGTGAAGAATCTGTGAAAATAGAGGGGGTTTTGGCAATTTGGAGCTCAATACCTCCATTACATCCGTAATTGGACCTAATTTGATGCCATAAAGTGAAGCATTATCACTCTTTCCCGAATATTTGTTATCTCGTTTAAGCTTAGATTCTGGCACGACGAAAGGGACTATTAGCGTTGGCATAGTAGACGAATCGTCTCCAGCTAAATTCAACAGAACTTCATTCAAAGCACAAGCTAAGATTGGAGGCTCGTAATTTTCCAACAGCAGAATGGTGACCTGAGATGTATAACAAGCTATAGAATCATTTCACTACACAAATAGTAAATCAGATAGAATACACACTTTAATCAGATAGAATATTGAATCTTGAAGGTAATTGAAGTCTAATCACCAAGCTCAAATGGCAGTAAAATCGACAGTTATTGACTTATTGATCTGGAAACGAAGCCTCTAACTCTACATATCTTCGATTGTGATGAATTTCAAAACGGTCTTTCATTTTTCCATTCAAAATTCGGCCAAATAATTGAATAAAAACACAAATTACTGAGGTAATATGAGCCTTGAAGCTTCCAACAAGATCATTTCTCCTCACAAAATAAATTAAGAATGGTATGAAATAGTATAAATTTTCAGAACTAGAGAATCATTTCGCAGAGACAACAGAATCCAGAGGTGAAATTTACACTACAAAAACAACATTAATCAAATGGAATATTGAATCTGAAAGGCATTAGAAATCCAAACCATCGAGCTCAAATATGGCAGTACCAGTACAAATAGCATCTCAATTTGCCCTTCCACGCCAAAATTGACCAAATAATTGAATAAAAACACAAATTACCCAGGAAAAAAACTCAATCCCTAACGAATTTCTAAGCAAAATCTCTCAGCTAAAATTATAACGGCAATACCTCATAATTGCCATTTGAATTGACGAAATGGATTATCTCGCCAGAGGCCTTCCGATCTTTGATTCCATAGCAATCCAATGCAAAGCCGAACGATTCTTTTCTGAAAAGGAACTCAACAAATTAACACCATGTTCGAGAAGAAAGGAGCCGAGGGGAGGGATTTTTCCATACTACTCACAAGGTCTGGAAGTTTGAGTTAGGGTTGGGATGGAGACCGCCGGATATGTCGGCGGAGAGACCGCCGTCGCCGCCGTTGAGCAGAAGTATAACTTTCTCGGCCACCTTCATTTTCTACTAATTAAATATTTGAAATAAATCATTTATTACCAGTAAATACTTAATATCTTGTACGAGAAGAAATACAAATGTGGTCTCATAAATTGGGCCCAATTCGTAGGTCTGTCGAATGATTGAAATTAGCCCCGGCTATATACCCCTCCAGCCTTGTTAAGTATACTCCCCGATGTTAGATGTACTCCCCTTAAAATACCCTAAATACCCTTATTCCTTGTTTTCTTTCTTTTTCTTCCTCAATTTTAAAAAAACTCTAAAAGTAACTATTCATCTCCCCCTCCCCTCCACTAAACTGCCACCCCTCTCCGGTACCAGCGCCGCCAGCCTCCTCCTCCCGCTGCAGAGCGCCGTCACCCCCTTCACGGCGGCGTCTTCATTTTCTCTGCCAAAACACCCTTCCTCCGCCCTCAGTCGCTGCCCCCACACCTGTGCGCGGCCCCGTGCTTTTTTTTCTTCTGCTCGATTCCACCATGGAGGTCACGACTCCCACCTGCACGCGACCGCCTCTCCTGTCGGCCACGACCCCCCGCACGCCGCTATCTTTCCGTCAGAGATGGAGGTATGTATTTCTCTTTCTTTTTTTTTTTTTTTTTAATTTTCGATAATAATCAATCGCCCAAAAACACTCTCGTTGACGGGAGTCTTTTTGGTCGATCCATCTTTGTCGAAAATTTCAATTTTTATTTTATTTTCTTTCGACTAAATCTTATCGACGAAAGTGTGTTTGGTCGACAAACCAGTGTTGACGGGAGTGTTTTTGGTCGACTCTAGTTTGTAAAAAATTAGATTTTTTTTTAAAATTTCAAAATTTATTTGAGGGGGCGACGGTGGTTGCCGGTAGGAGTGTTTAAAAAAAAAGGGACCGGAAAAAAGATAGGAACCTGACCGGTTAGTTTCCGGGCCGGCCCAAAAATTTTTGGATTCCGGTCCGAACCGGTTTAGACCGGATTTTTTTTATTTTTTTTTACTAATGCACTCTCACTTATTTTTCAAAACCAAGTAATTGGTGAGAATGTGTTGAGATTTATTACATTTTTTGCAAATATATAATTTAACAAACATATTTAATTTATTTTTAAGGTCAAAAGATCATTAATAATAATGTAAATAAAATTCACATTGACGTATATTGATTTCAAATGAAGAGCAAAATCCATAAACTTGAAAAAATATTTTTAAAAAAATAAAAACGATCCAACCGGTCCAAACCCGGACCGGATTAATTACGGTCCGATCTGCCTTTTAACATACATTCCGGTCCCGATCCGATTTTGAACCGGTGCACACCACTAGTTGCTGGAGGAGCGGCGACGGTGACGGCCAGAGGGGCTGACTGACGGCGACAGCGGAATTTGGGGGAGGCACCAGCTTTTCCTAAAGTTAGGGTTATGGGAAATGTATTTATCTTTGTTATATTTTACTAAAATGATAAATTTTGTATGTTACGCTAATATTAAATTTTTTATTTTTTTTAAGAAAGGACTTCAATTTATTTAGCAAATGCAAGAACCATTTGATAGGCCGTCCACAATATTCGGAGGCTCTACCCAAATATGAGGATTAGAAAACATCCTAGCAGATCTAGCAAGTCGATAGGCCTTCATGTTCGTCATCCGACTAATTGCAACAATCGAATAAGAAGCAAAAGTTGGTAACAGCTTCTTGCAGACGTCTATAGTGTCTCCAAATACCGAGTGAATTTCTTGCTTTGAGTTCACAGCTTCAGCTACCAATGTCGAGTCCACCTCCGCGATAATCTTCTGAAATCCCAGCTTCTTCACTCACGTGAGAGCCTCTAGTAAGCTCATGGCTTCTCCCTCGTCCACTTGATAAGTACCCGGGACCACAATTGTGCGACTCAAAATGTACTCCCCTTCCTCGCCTTGGATGATAGAACCAAAACCCATCAGGCAAGAGTCTTTGAAGAAGGCAGCATCCACATTAATTTTTACGAAGGAGGGGGTGGCGTATGCCATGCTTTGCAAACTGCAGCCGCCGGCATAACGGGTCAGGGAGAACGTGCTGCCTCCCAATCTGAAAGGTATGATAAAGCTAGGTTAGTAGCCCTCTTAGCATCAATATAGGAGCCTTGCCACACCTTTGCATTCCTCTCCCTCCATATACCCCAGAGGGCCATCACAAAGATCCGAGAGTTGCTCTCCTCTAGCTGATCCAACATAGTAAAAACCATATCCTACATAGACTCCGCAGTTAGAAGCTCCTGCTCCATAGTAGTCTAGAAGGGCATCTTCCTCCACATAAAGGCACATGAATACTGCATGCCAGCCGGATTCATCATACACCAAGCAGTGGGGGCAATCCTTCGATTCAATCACCCGTCGTCTATGGAGTTTGAGCCAAGTGGGGAGGAAGCTTTTGCAAACTCGCCACAGGAAACCCCGAACTTTCGGCGGAATACGCATCTTCCAAATATTGTTCCACTCTCGATTAATCACCGAATTGCCATTTCCCACCATGTCGCTGGCAAGATGATAAGCGGTGCGCACTGTGTATTTGTCGTCGCGTGTGTAGTGTCACACTAACTGATCATTGTATCCTGAGGGTGATACAACCGTGTTCATAATTCTGAGCACGTCCGGTGGTTCAAACAAATTAGCAAGTAACCCCCTGTCCCAATTCCTTGTTTCCGGAATTAGTAAATCAGCAACTCGCCACCCAAGCAGGTTCTGGTCGGGGTATATAGCCATGGCCTTGAAATCAAACCGTGGCCCAATTCAAAGTATTGAATATTGGCTTGGGTTATACACTCCTCCAGATATGTTAGATACACCCCCGATACACGTATCCCCTACGTGCACTATTACATATTATACCCTTTTATCTTAAAATTTGGTATGATAAATGAACATCCCCTAAAAATCTAATTTTCATTCATTTTCCCCAACTTTCTTTCTTCCCCATTTAAACCCTAAACTCTTTTTTCATCAAACCATTCCACATTCACGCCTCAACCCTCTTTCTTTCTTCCTTTTTTTTTTCCAGCTTCGCTCCGCCCTCGCATGCCTCCACGCCGTCCGTCCCCTCCTCCACAATCTTCTCTTATCGTTCCCTGCCTTCTTCGTTGGCTCCTCTGCGCCGCCCGTCTCCTACGGCCCCTCCATCCGCTTTCTCTTCTTTTTCTTAGATCAAGTACATTTTTTTTTTCGATTAGAAATTGTCGACCATAAACATTATGGTCGACAATTTCTTGTCGAAAATCTAATTTTTTTTAAAAGTTATTTTTAGTTGTTTGAATATATTTTGGATGGATGGCGCCGGTGACAGCTGCCAGAGGAGGTTGGCGGTGGCGGTCGGAGGGGCGGCGACTGCAAAATTAGCGTTAGGATTTTAAGTTTAAAAGGAGGAGTGTATGTATCTGTAATATTTTACTAAAATGACAAATATGATATTTTACATACATATTTAATTAATAAATGAATGAGGAAGTATATTTAGCATACCTAAATGGGCATATAACCCACGCCTTAAATATTATTCCCTCCGTTCTAGAATTATTTGCACGGTTTGACTAACACTGTTTTTAAGAAAAATGAATTTAGTGGTTGATGATGTAAAATAAATGAGGAGTATTTTAGATGATTTGGTGAAATGTAAAGTGAATATAACAAGGTATAAAATGAAATGTATATAAAAAGTGAGCTATAATTTTAAAAATAAAATAATAATAAAAAGAATATTAATTTTATGCGGTATTTCATATTATTGTCTGGACAAATTTTAGGACGTACAAATAAGAAAAGTAGGCTGCGGGAAGGAGGGAGTTGTATTTTTTTTTTTTAACTAGAAAGTGCCAACCACCTCATTAGCTCATTTGGTAATTTCAAATTACACCCTATTCCCAAAGGATGCCACTCATAGAAGATCGAAGCAATGACAGTTTCTTCGAAGTATTAAGTGTTTTCGCTGGTAATTTCTTCAGTCGATTCAATTATTTTGTGTTTTCGGTTGCGATTCATTGCCAAATCTCTGTTACTCGTCGCGCTGTTTCTTAAGCTATTAATTTGTTAATTTTAATTTATTTCCAGCAGCAAATTGATCGGCAAAGCAGATTCCAAGGTATTTAATTAGTTTGAAGAAAGATCGAGTACCAGTAGAAATCTGTGAATCAAAAGTAATAATGCTACCGCCATCATTCTTACCGCCACCACCCCCGCCCCGTAGAATCGATTGGGTGAAGGACGGCACTAAAGAAGAAGAAGAAGAAGAGATCAAAGAGGTAATTAAGCTTGTTTCATGGATCTATTTCTGTATTTGACTGCTTCGAGTTTGTCCATTAAGGAGAATTGCTTGTAGAGAAGAGACGCTGATTTATTGTTTTAAAAGGGCAAACTATAGAATACTACAATAAAATGGCCCTAATGAAGTTTTTGTGTTTGATTTTAAATTTAGTTAGCTAATAGCATAAACTGGAGGAGTTCATTAGAGATGCTCTGTTTATTTTATATTCAATGATCAGATTAGGGTTTCGGTGAAAAAATAATTGGGGGTGGTCTGTTGTTATGAATAGTCCATCACGTCTTTGTAAACTTATCTCTCGAAAATTCAGTGGATAAGTCTGGTTCCAGACACAGTATATTTTTTGACGAATTGAGTAAACAATTTTGTGTTTTTTTAGTGTTCTCCATTACTATAGTTTATTCCTAATACAGATGGTTGGGGGTGATTCCAGTACTCAAGAGATTAGGTTCAGCATTGACGAGTCTATTCCAGACGAACTGTTGTTTAAAATTCTGCTATGTCTCCCTGCTCAAGATATCTATGTTGCAGCAAGGCTTGTGTGTCGGAAGTGGTACAATATGATGAGTACCAAAGATTTCAGGCTCAAACACTTTGAGGGTGCAAGTTATGGACTTCTCTACAGGAATGGTTCCGGAAATGTTGTTTTCACATCTGCTAGAGAAGATGGAGGAATTGAAACATATAAGCTCAATTACGATTGTGAAATCAGAAACGAGCACTTGTCTTGTACTTGGAATGGTTTGATGTTGGAGTGTGATTCAACTTTCTGCGAATTATTTTATTATGTTAGAAACGTTTCGACAGACCAAGCTTTTCATCTCCCTCAATTTCCTTGTTACCATTATTCCCATGAATTTAGAGGCATAGGATATGATGCAGCTTCCATGAAGTATAAAGCATTTGTATCGTTCAAGAAATCAGAATTTGAATGTGCTATATTAACAGTGGGAGTGGATAAATCATGGAGGAGGGTTTGTACTGACCACTTATCTACCCTTGGCATGTATACAATAATGAGTTGTCCGATTATTACTGATGGTTTTGTGCATTGGAACAAATTTGACACTACTTGTGTGGTGACTTTGAATTTAGACACTGAAATAATCGAAGAGACTCGCCCACCTGGCAACCCTACAGTTGAAGATTGTTGTTTTTCCACGGGAAGGTATCTATCTTTCTTTAATAAGAGCGGAAAATTGGTGTGGGAAGTTTTTGAGATGAAACCAGAAACCGTGGAATGGAGAAAGTTTGCTACCATTTGCTTGGAAGGGGAAAAGGGGAGGATTGAAAGACTTGGGTTTAAGCATGATGATATTGAAATCGAGCCATGCGGTTGGTTGAAATACCCAGAGGTGTTGGCTTTGAGAGTTCCAAATAATAATTTCATCATTTTCTATAATCTTATTACATGTGAAATCGGTGCTGAAAAATTGTCTACCTATAAGGCCTATTCCCCAGTTACACTTCATAAGAACAGTCTGGTATGGTTCTAAGTCCGAGTAGGCATATGTTCTGGGAGTAGATAAATCATGGAGGACATTTTATACTAGCCACTTATCTTCAGTTGGTCAGCAAACCGTACACGGTGTTCCGATTATTACATGTGAAATCGGTGCTGAAAAATTGTCTACCTATAATCTAAGCTGTCTACAGTCTCGAGAATTTCACTAAGTCCGAGTTGAGTTGTTGAAGGAATATTAGTTGTTGTCTTGTTTTCTTTATTAGTACCGTAGTAAGTTTCAAGGATTCACATTTTGAATTTATTAATTATGATTATAATTGAATTCATTCTCATTATTGTAGTAATTGTTTTTTAATTTTTTTTTAATAACATAAATATAATTTTATAAAAAATATATTTTTTCACGATTATATGCAGTTTTACCGCTAGTTAATCCCTATTCCCAAGGGAATTGAATCCCCTAGCTACAAGAGAAACCGTTGGATCACACAATGTGAGATCAACGATCCTCCTTCGTACGGATTCCATTCCTGCCACTTAGTATATATATTCTCAGTAAGATCATAACAATGTCAGTTTCTTCTTCAAATTTTTTTTTGCTCTGTTTCTTAAGCTACTAATTAATTTCAATTCAATTGCAGCAACAAATTGATCGGCAGAACAGATTCCAAGGTATTTTGAAGACAGATCGAGTGTTAGTAGAAAACTGTTAAGAACCGCCGCCGCCGTTAGAAACAAATTGATCGCTCTGTTTAATAATGCTGCCGCCGCCGCTTCAAATCGAATGGGTGAAGGACCGCAATGAAGAAGAGGATATCAAAGAGGTAATTATGCTTCGAAATTTCATGTATCTATTTCTGTATTTTGATTTTTGATTGCTTCGAGTTTGTTCATAAACGAGAATTGTATGTTGAGTGATTGATTTTTGATTGCTTCGAGTTTGTTCATAAACGAGAATTGTATGTAGAGTGATTGATTTATTGTTTTAAAAGGGAAACTAGAAAAGGTTTATTTCAATTACCAGATTAGGGCTTCTGTATAAATTAATTGGGGGTGCGTCCCCTGTTATGAATATTCAATGGATAATTCTGGTTCAATCGATTCTCTGATGAATTGAGTAAACAATTTTGTGTTTTTTTCGATTTTGTTATCTCCATTACTATAGTTTATTCCTAATACAGATGGTTGTGGTTGAGGGTGATTCCAGCACTATTAACGAGTCTATTCCAGTTCCAGACGAACTGTTGTTTGAAATTCTGCTTCGTCTCCCGGCTCAAGATATTTATCACGGGGCAAGGCTTGTGTGTCGAAAGTGGTACAATATGATGCGTACCAATAATTTCGTACACAAACACCTTGAGCGTGCAAGTTATGGACTTCTCTACAAGGATGGATCCGAAAATCTTGCTTTTATATCTTCTAGAGAAGACGGAGGAATCGAAACATATAAGATCAATTTTCAGTTCAATTACGATTGTGCAACCAAAAGCTCGATCTGCTCTAGTACTTGGAATGGTTTGATGTTGGAGTACAATGAAACCTTCCAAAAATTATGTTATTATAATGTTAAAAATGTTTCGACAGGCCAATTTTTTCGTCTCCCTCCATTTCCTTATACCCTTTATTACCCTTGGTTGTTTGGGATAGGATATGATGCAGCGTCCATGAGGTATAAAGTTGTTGTACCATTTACGAGACTTAAATATGAAAGTGGTTTATTATTTACTCTTGGAGTAGATAAATCATGGAGGACATTTTATACTAGCCACTTATCTTCACTTGGTCAGCAATCCGTACAGGGTGTTCCGATTATTACCGAAGGTTTTGTGCATTGGAACGGAATTGACAGTAGTCATGTGGTGACTTTGAATTTAGAGACTGAAATAATTGCAGACACTCCCCCACCTATTCCTGAAGTCGAAGCCAATACTAAATATTGTTGTTTTTCCACGGGAAGGTATCTAACCTTCTTTATTAAGCGTGGAAAATTGGTGTGGGAAGCTTTAGAGATGAAACCAGAAACAGGAGAATGGAGAAAGTTGGCTAACATTTGTTTGGAAGAGAAAAAGGAGGAGATCGAACGGCTTGGGTTTAAGCATGATGACGTTGAAATCGAGCCATGTGGTTGGTTGAAATACCCGGAGGTGTTGGCCATGAGAATTAAAAAACATTCCATCGTTTTTTATAATTTTATTACACGTGAAATCGGCGCTGAAAAGTTGTCTATAGTCTCGAGAATTTCACTTCATAAGAACACTCTGACATGGTTCTAAGTCCGAGTTGAGTTGTTGAAGGAATATTAGTTTTTGTCTTGTTTTCTTTATTAGTACTGTAGTAAGTTTCAAGGATTCACGTTTTGAATTTATTAATTATGATTATAATTGAATTCATTCTCATTATTGTAGTAATTGTTCATATATCGAAATACAATTGTGTTGACAAAAACCTTGGTTAGAAGCTAATTAGAAGCTAAAGGTGGAGTATATAAGATGAGATGGAAAAAGTTTGCACATAATGTATCATCAATTATTTATAAAAATTCAAGTTACAACACTTCCTAATCACGGGAGAGTTTGGTGCAATAAACTTTATTAATAATTATATATATCTATATATATAATGTTATTTTAAAAAAATCTTAATTAATGTGAAATAAACTGATTGAATGTAATAAAAAATAGCAAATTCAAGAAATCAAATTCATTGTCCACCCATCTCATAAATTGCTTAGATTTAATTTCTGTGATCAAATTTTAATATTTTCTATCCATAAAAAGTGTGCTTACATTTTTAATATATATTTTAAAAAGTACATAAAATAGATAAAGTAACTCATAAATTGTTAGATTTAATTTTTGTGATCAAATTTTAATATTCTATATCCATAAAAAGTGTGTTTACATCTTTAATACATATTTTAAAAAGTACATAAAATAGATAAAACTGAATTGTGAGATAGATTAGACACACAAATTTTTTTGTGACCATTTTAACTCTTCATCCCCGTCTCGATAGGTATTGAATTTCCCCCACCCGACCCTAAAACTGAATTGTTTATTTAATTATTATTTTTCTATTTTAATACTTATTATATCTCTAAAAAAATTATTATATTATCAAAAAATGAATTATATTATAAAAATATTTATTTAAAAATAATTTAAAAGAAAAAAAACATAAATGATATTTAAATATATATAGATATATACATATAAAAAATATGTAAATAATGTATATTGGGGCTGTGCATATGAATACCGTCCCAATAAGTGAACCCAATTTTTTATTTTTGATCTTTTTTAAAAGTTAAAACAAGCCCATTAGCCCGTTTGGTGATTTGAAAAAAAACCCTTTTATCAATCAAGCTGCCACTCATACATATATTCTTCAAAGATTTGTTTTCGCCGTAATTTCTTCACTCAATCAGCTGTAAGTTACTTTATTTTTGCCCTGTTTCAAATCGTTCTGTTTCTTATTTTCAATTTAATTGATTACAGCAACAAATTGAAATTAGTTTGAAGAAAGATGGATTGCTATTAGAAAACTATGAATCAAAAATAGTAATGCTACCGCTGCCACTCTTACCGCCCCGTCGAATCGATTGGGTGAAGAAGAACGGCAATGAAGATATCAAAGAGGTAATTAAGCTTCGAATTTCATGTATCTATTTCTGTATTTTGATCGCTTCGAGTTTGTTTATAGAGTGTTTGATTTATTGTTTTAAATGAACTTTATTTCAATTATCAGATTCTTTGATGAACAGAGTAAACAATTTTGTGTTTTTTCGATTTATTTCAATTATCAGTTAGGGTTTCTGTATAAATTAATTGGGGGTGCGTCCCCTGTTATATGAATAATTCTGGTTCAATCGATTTTTTGATGAATTGAGTAAACAATTTTGTGTTTTTTCGATTTATTTCAATTATCAGATTAGGGTTTCTGTATAAATTAATTGGGGGTGCGTCCCCTGTTATGAATAATTCTGGTTCAATCGATTTTTTGATGAATTGAGTAAACATTTTTGTGATTTTTTTCGATTTTTTTTCTTATTTCCATTAATGTAGTTTTATTCCTAATACAGATGGTTGGGGGTGATTCCATTACTATTAACGAGTCTATTCCAGACGAACTGTTGTTTGAAATTCTGCTACGTCTCCCAGCTAAAGATATTTATTTTGGGGCAATGCTTGTGTGCCGGAAGTGGTACCACATGATGCGTACCAAAAGTTTCATAAACAGACACCTCGAGCATGCAAATTATGGACTTCTCTATGAAGGTGCATGCAGAGATGTTGTTTTCATATCTGCTAGAGAAGACGGAGGAATCGAAACACGTAAGATCAACAGTTATTGTTACGACTTCGGATCCCTGGCGTGGTCTGATACTTGCAATGGTTTGACGTTGGGGTACAATAAAATCTTTGACAAAATAACTTATTATGTTAGAAACGTTTCGACAGGCCAAACTTTTTATCTCCCTGCATTTTCTTATAACCATTATTACGATGGGTTAAGTGGCATAGGCTATGATGCAGTTTCAATGAGGTATAAAGTGGTTATATTGTTTAAGAAATCATTTGAATGCGCTATATTAACCGTGGGAGTAGATAAATCATGGAGGACAATTTGTACTGACCACTTATCTGTCCTTGGTAGGCAAACCCTAATGAGTTTTCCGATTATTACTGAAGGTTTTGTGCATTGGAACGGATTTTACACTACTTATGTGATGACTTTGAATTTAGAGACTGAAATATTCAAAGAGACTCTCCCACCTAAAGTCGAAGTTATTGGCTGTTGTTGTTTTTCGGCGGGAAGGTATCTATCTCTCTTTATTAGGCGCGGACAATTGGTGTGGGAAGCTTTAGAGATGAAACCAAAAACAGGAGAATGGAGAAAGTTGGCTAACATTAGCTTGGAAGGGAAAAAGGAGGAGATTGATCGTCTTCGATTTAAGCATTATGACGTTGAAATTGAGCCATGTGGTTGGTTGAGATACCCGGAGGTGTTGGCCTTGAAAATTCGAAGAGATTCCATCGTTTTCTATAATCTCGTTACATGTGAAATCGGTGCAGAAAAGTTGTCCATCCGCTCTAGTTCTTGGGTTACACCTCATAAGAACAGCCTGGTATCATTATAAGTTGGAGTAAACATATTTTGAAGGAATGAGTTTTATTAGTTTTTGTCTTGTTTTTACTTAAAATATTTTAGAAGTTATGAAATATATTTGTGTATATTGTACCTGTAGTTCACTAAGAGTTTATTTCTTTTCTCCATTAATATTCATGTTGTTTGAAATTCATTGTTTGCGAAATCTCCCCACAATTATTTGCGAAATCTGATACATAAACTGGTGTGGTACTTGGAATGGTTTGAATTGTTGAAGGAATATTAGTTTTTGGTTTGTTTTCTTTACTAGTACTGTAGTAAGTTTCAAGGATTCACATTTTGAATATATTAATTATGATAATAATTGAATTAATTTTCATTATTGTAGTAATTGTGTAATGACAAAAACCTTGACTAGAAGCTAATGGTGGAGTATATAAGATGAGTTTGAAGTTTTCAATGTATTTAAATGACTGAAATTTGTTAAAAATTACCACCAAAACTATATGTCTTACGAGAAAATTTAAAAGTTTGTATGAAAGTGAAATTTGTACTCTTTTTTAAGATCTAGTAATTTATAGAAATATAACTTATAAAAATTAAAAGTTACAACCTACAGTCAGAAAATTATAAATAAATTAGAGAAATCAATCTCATCGTTCAACCATTCCATAAATAGCGGCAACACAATTTTCCAGTGATAATTTTAAAATAAACCCTTTTATCTATATCAATCAAGGCTGCCACTCATATATATACATTTTCTTCAAAGAATTGTTTTCGCCGGTAATTTCTTCAGTCTAATCAATTGTAAGTTACTTTAATTTTTGCGATTCATGGCCAAATCTCTGCTTTTTAATTTCAATTTAATTGATTGTACCAACAATTTAAAATTAGTTTCTTAATTTTCTGTATCTTGATTGCTTCGAGTTTGTTCATAAACGAGAATTGCTTGTAGATTGATTGATTTATTGTTTTAAAAGGGAACTAGAGAAGGTTTGATTGCAATGTTAATATAATTTTATTTCAATTATGAGATTAGGGCTTCTCTAAAAATTAATTATGAATAATTCAATGGATAATTATGGTTCAATCGATTCTCTAATGAACTGAGTAAACAATTTTGTGTTTTTTTCGATTTTTTTTCTTCATTACTATAGTTTTTTCTTAATACAGATGGTTGGGGGTGATTTTAGTACTATTAACGAGTGTATTGACATCGAGCCATGTGGTTGGTTGAAATACCCAGAGGTGTTGGCCGTGAGAGTTCAAAGATGTTCTATCATTTTTTTAAATCTTATTACATGTGAAATCTGCGTTGAAAAGTTGTCAACCGCCCCCTATGATCCTTCGGTTATACTTCTTAAGACTAACCTGACATCTTTCTAAGTTCGAATAGACATAAGTTGAGCTGTTAAAGGAAGGAGTTTTATTCATTTTTATCTTGTTTTTACGAGTGTAGATTTAACTAGTTGAACACTCTCACTCGTAAATTGTTTTGAAAGTTTCTCAATTGTGCCAATTTATTGCATGCATTTTATTTGGTTTTATAGACAACTGTCGTGCAATTCAATAAATTAATAATATTATTCTCCACTCTCATTGTGATGAAGCATCATGGTAGTAAAATTGTTCAATTACAATTATTGAATTTAGGTAAAAAAAAAAGAGTATGCATCAAAGGTGTGTACACGGGTACTAAAAAACAAGCCAACGTTTTTGTCTTTTTCTTCTCTATTTTTTATGTCATGAAATAGATAGGGCAGATCGGATCGGATCGGAGATCGAAATTAAATCAATCTGTGATTTAGGTTCAGATCGAATCGAAATTACGGTTTAAACTATTTCAGACCAGTATTTAGAGAGATTGAGATAGAACAATGAAATGTTAATTGTATCTTGATTATATCAAATAATTATATCTTTATTATTTTCTTTTATATAATAATTATATTTTTAAAAAACTTGTAACAAACCACATTGTAGAAATAATGAACACATAACAAAATAATCTTAGTTATTATAAATCATTAAAGTTAGAAAGTGAGTCTGCCATATTCATACATTTATACCCAAATTAGAAAAAAATTGAATTTTTTTTGTCTATTTTTTTTTCCGATTTTTTTTCTAAATTTTGGTCATTTTTTGAAAAAAAAAAAAACTGAAATTTTATTTTTGAGTTTCATTTTTTTTTTATATTCGCTGTTTTTTTTATATTTATTTTTTTAAAGTTAAAAAAATAGAATAGTATTTGATTTCGTGGTGATTCATTGGTGACTCGATAGTGGGTGTATAATTATAATTTTAATGAGTTGTATTTTAATTTAATTGATAAAATGGTAATATAGTTATTTACATGTATTTTTCTTTTAAAAAATTTGGGGTGAAGTTGCACGTATTTTAAATTTTAACTTCTTCAATTTAAAATCCCTCCTCAAATTAAATCCCATCATTCAAACACAACCTATTCTCAATGATATTCCCATAAATTTATTATATACATAATTTTTTTTAAAAAATCAATAATAATCCACTTATTTATTCATTAGTCAAATTTCTTAACAGAATTCTAAGAAATTTCCTACTAATTTTTTTCAACTGAAAATATGTACTTATTAAATTATTATACAATTTTTTTCCTAATATATTTTCCTAATTTGCCAATCAATAATTTGATTCTAGCATAACAAATACATATCTACTTGCACATAATATGAAGAAAAAAACGTCCATATTACATTCAAATCTCACATAATTTGGTAGGATGGATATATAATTTATTTTGGAAAACAAAAATATAATTGCACGTATTGTAAATTCTTTTTGACGCAAAAACCTTAACATATTTACGATTATATAATCCCTTTTAAGACTTAAATTTTGGATATGCACAATTATGCTTATTATATTAAAAAAAGTAAGATATTATTTCCATATAATTTTGTAACAGTTAATTAACACTACATAAAATTGTATATATATAATGTTATTTAAACTGATCATGGTAATAGTTGACTTGCCATACCCATACAAATTTGAGAAATTAATTTTTGCAATCAATTTTAATACTCTACATTTATGAAAATACGTGCTCACATTTTTACACATATTTTAAATATAAATAAGGAAAGTTAACACATTTTTTTATTAAATGATTTTTTAATAAAGTTAAAACCAGCCCATTAGCCCGTTTGATAATTTCGAAATAAACCCTAGTATTTACAAAGGCTGTCACTCATATATATATATATATATATACACTCTCTAAGATCATAACAATGTCAATTTCCTCTTCAAAAAATTGTTTTCGCCGATAATTTCTTCAGCCGAATCAATTGCAACTTACTTTATTTTTTGTCAACAACGTGGATGATGAGACTGAGCCACTGAGGCGCTTGAATTGTTCACACGCCTCATTTCTTCGATTTCGTGCAAAATATCTATCAGTTCCTTTGGGAACTGAGAAGTCAAAGGTCAAGTTTGTAATTCTCACCCGACCAAGCAGTATAGTGAGAATTACATGCCTTTGACCTTTAACTGTCAGATTTTGCACCGAATCGAGAAATGAGGCGTGTAAACAATTCATGTGCGCCCCAAAATGGAAAAAATATGTTTAATATACTACAGTATATTCCATGATGCACATTCTACTAAATTATTGGTTCATCTTAAATTGGTATTTGGTTGTCTATTTATTAAGTATGTCTTTTCTTATGTTTTATTTTTTCTTTTATATATTAGTAGGAGTTTTTAATTACATTAATTATTGAATTTAGGTAAAAATATGTATCAAAGGTGAGTACACGGTACTGCGTTTTTTTGTCCTTTTTCTCTCTCTCTCTATTTTCTTTATAATTTAAATACTTCAATATTTGAAAAAATCTATATACGAAAAATAGCAATGAAGAAGATTTCACACAACATTTTTAAATCACGAGGACAACTAACTCTTTTAATATATCATTGTCACGGAAACTGAGTTCTTGTGAACTCAGTCGACTCGATTATCGAGTCGAACTTGACTTGTTAGATTATGTATTTGAGTTAATAAACGAGAGCTCAATTGAAGCCAAATCATATATATGTAGGGTGGGACTATTAAGTATTAACACCCCATGCAATGTTATAGACACCCAAATGTTGAACACACCCCATTAAGATTTAAAAATCAATTTTTAAACAGAGGGAATAATAATTTGAAATTTTATGTAATTTTCAAATCATGAGAAGATTTTGTGCAATAAATTTTGTTAATATATAGAAGTAATTATATATATATATAATGTTATTTAATACTCCAAATGAGGAGTAGATTTTTTCTTAATTAATGTGAAGTAAACTGATCAAAGGTAATAATTGACTTGCCATATCTAATTTTTTTTTTTCGTAATTTTTTTTACTAATTTGAGAAAATAATCTCATAAATTTCGTCATTTAATTTTAGTAATCAATTTTAACACTCTATATTTATAAAAAACGTGCTCACATTTTTTTACATATATTTTAAAAATAGATAAAATAACTTATTTCCATAAAAGTAAACACTTTTGTGAACATAAATTTTCGTGACTTTTTTTTTTTTTTTTTGGAGCTAAAATCAGCCCATTAGCCTGTTTGATAATTTGGAAATAAACCCTAGTATATTTCATGAGGGAAAGATTGGGCACGTGAATATGGCAAATTATATATTTGGCAAGTTGTAAGGAAAGAAAAAAAATCCAAAAGTTTAGTAAGAGAATATGTGACGTATGCGTGCAAGATTTGAATATCTTTTATACATGGTAAATATAGATTCGAATATCTATTTTCGAATTCAATAAACCCTATTGGATTGGAGTATCAATCATATATATATTCTCAATAAGATCATATTTCATAACAATGTCAATTTCTTCTTCAAATTAAAGAATTGTTTTCGTCGGTAATTTCTTCACTCGAATCAATTGTAAGTTACTTTATTTCTTACAATTCATTGTCAAATCTCTGTTTCTGAATTTCAATTTAATTGCAGCAACAAATTGTCAAGAGATGGAGTCTATTCCGGACGAATTGTTGTTTGAAATTCTGCTACGTCTTTCGGCTCAAGATATTTATTCTGGGGCAAGACTTGTGTGCCGAAAGTGGTACAATATAATGCGTAACAATAATTTCGTACACAAACACCTAGAGCGAGTAAGTTATGGACTTCTCTACAGGAATGGATCCAAAAATCTTGCTTTCATATCTGCTAGAGAAGATGGGGGAATCGATAAGATCAATTATCAGTTCAATTTCGATTACACTTCGCCCTGCTCTAGTACTTGGAATGGTTTGATGTTGGAGTACGATAAAACCTTGGGGGAATTATCTTATTATAATGTTAGAAACGTTTTGACAGGTCAAACTTTTCATCTCCCTCCTTTTCCTTATTATAAAATGGATTACCATACCTTATGTGGCACAGGATATGATGCAGCATCGTTTAAGAGATTAGAATATGAATGTGCTATATTAACTGTGGGTTTAGGGTTTAGGGTTTAGGGTTTAGAGATGAAACCAGCAACGGGGGAATGGAGAAAGTTGGCCAACATTTGCTTGGATGGAAAAAAAGAAGATATCGAAAGGCTTGGGTTTAAGCATGATGTTTACATCCGGCCATGTGGTTGGCTGAAATATCCAGACGTGTTGGCCTTGAAAATTCATAGAAGGTTCATCATTTTTTATAATCTTATTACAGGTGAAATCGGCATTGAAAAATTGTCAACCACCCTCTTTAATTCTAGGGTTACACCTCATAAGAACAGTCTAATATCGTTCTAAGTTGGAGTGAACATATGTTGAAGGGAGGAGTTTTATTAGTTTTTACCAATGAAATAACTAGTTCATAAATTGTTTTGAAAGTTTATCAATTGTTCCAATTTGTGCATGTATTTTATTTTGTTTTATAGACAAGCATTAACGATTATATTCCGTCGATATATTTATTTTTGGGCTTAATGTTATTTAATAGTCCAAATAAGGAGTAGATTTTTTCTTAATTAATGTGAAATAAACTGATCAAAGGTAATAATTGACTTGCCATATCCATTTTTTTTATGTCTCGATAAAAAAAAAATTACAAATTTGAGAAATTAATCTCATATATAAATTTCGTCATTTAATTTTTGTGATCAATTTTAACACTTATATATATTAAAATGTGTTCACATTTTTTTACACATCTTTTAAAAATAGATAAAATAAAATTTTAAAATATTACTATAAAGTAAAAATAAAATAATTGTTTCCATAGTAACACTTTTGTGAACACAATTTTTTAGCCCATTGGCCCATTTGATAATTTCGAAATAAACCCTAATATTTCATATATATACTCTCAGTACGATCTAAACAATATCAATTTCTTTCTTCAAAGAATTGTTTTCGTCTCGTTTCTTTGACTTGATGCAAAATCTTATTCTTTCCCCGAGTGTTTAATCTCACTCTACGATCATCGATAGTAACATTCAAATGACTATCGAGTTGACTGTCGAGTGAGATCTACTTTAGATGATGGACTGCCTTTGGCTCTAAATCTCAGCCCGGAGGCAAAGAGTGAAATTTTGCACCTAGTCGAAGACATGAGGTGGAGGCTAAGTCGACTAACCCGATTCGCGGCTGAATCGATCTCGATCTCAATCTTGCTTTTGTTAAGATTACAAAATGGTTTCTTTTTTATATGAAGTGGAGTAATATTGATTAAATTTGATGAAGTGTATTGTGGCCTCTTTATTTAAGCCACAAATTGAAATTAGTTTGAAGAAAACTGTGAATCAAAAATAATAATTCTACCATAAACAAAAGCTTCAAATTTCATGTATTTATTTCAGTATTTTGATTGGTTTGAGTTTGTTATAAACGAAAAACGATTGATTTAGGTGATGTTTAATTTCATAATATAATTTCAATATTTGAAAAAATATATATACAAAAAAAGATAAATCCATGTTAAAGGGAAAAATTGAGGAAATTTAATGCAATTATCAAATTACAAGAAGATTTCACACAACAATTTTAAAGTTATTATATATTAGTGTTGTTAAACGAGGAAGGTTTATAGATGAAACCAGAAACAGGGGAATGGAGAAAGTTGGCTATCTTTTGCTTGGTAGGAAAAGGGGGGAGATCGAACCACTTGTGTTTTAAGGGTGTGTTTGGAAACGTGGTTGATTTAAAGGGATTAAAATAGATTTTTGTAGTAAAATTGAAAGTGGGTAGTATTTTAAAATTAAGCACTTCTAATCAATTTTTTATATGTTGAGATGTATGCAAAATAAATAATTTTTTTTACAATTTTACAAAAAACACCCTTATTACATTTGAATAAATAATGAGTATAGATAAAATATTATTTAAATTGTGAGGACAAAATTATAAAATTAGTTAATGCAATGATGAGAAGCACTTAGAAGCTCTTAGAAGCATGGGAAAGAGTGCTTCACCAAAACTGCTTTTAAGTAATTATTTTAATAAAGTGATTCTATTTAAAAAAAAAAAGTGCTTTTAAGCACATAGTAGTGTTTCCAAACACCCACTAAGTATGATGGGGAGATCGAACAGATTGGATTTAAGCTTGTTGACATCGAGCTATGTGGTTGGTTGAAATTCCTAGAGGTGTTGGCTTTGAAAATTCTAAGAAAATACATCGTTTTCTATAATCTTATTACATGTGAAATCGGTGCTAAAAACCTGATAAGTGGAGTAAACATATTATGAGCTATTAGTTTTATTAGTTTTTACCTTGTTTTTACACGTGGAAATAACTAGTTCAAACACTCTCACTCTAGTTCAAACACTCTCACTCGTAAATTGTTTTGAAAGTTTCTCAATTAGTTACATGCTAAAGAAGATCATGATAATTTGAGAATTGCAAGAAACCATCTATTGTTTATTAAATGAAGTAAAATCTTTCTTTTTTTTCATAAATGAGAAAATGTATTTATCTATTTTTTTTACAAATGAAGAAATTACCTGCAATATATTTTTTTCATAAATGAGTAAATTGGTACTAAAAAAATATATAAAAGCCTAAAACCAGCCCATTTGATCATTTCAAAATAAACCCTAGCTATTATCGATCAAATCTGCCACTCGTATATATATTGCAGGCAATTTCTTCATTTGTAATTTCAGTAAGATCATAACAATGTCAGTTTCTTTTCAAAGGATTGATTTCGTAGGTAATTAATTTCTTCACGAGAATCATTTGTCAAATCTCTGTTTCTAGTGGCTCTGTTTCTTAATTTCAATTTAATTGATTGTAGCAACAAATTGAAATTAGTTTGAAGAAAGATCGATTGCTAGTAGAAAACTGTGAATCAAAAATAGTAATGCCGCCGTTATCGCCGCCGCCCCGTCGTAGCGATTGGGTGAAGAATCGCAATGAAGAAGGACAGATCAAAGAGGTAATTTCATGTATCTATTTCTGTATTTTGATTGCTTCGAGTTAATTTATAAACGAGTCATTGATTTATTGTTTAAAATGAAGTTTATTTCAATTATCAGATTAGGGCTTCTATATAAATTAATTGAGGGTGGGGTGCGTCCCCTGTTATGAGTAATTCTGGTTCCATCGATTCTATGATGAATTGAGTAAACAATTTTGTGTTTTTTTCGATTTTGTTATCTCCATTACTATAGTTTATTCCTAATACAGATGGTTGTGGTTGAGGGTGATTCCAGTACTATTAACGAGTCTATTCCAGTTTCAGACGATCTGTTGTTTGAAATTCTGCAACGTCTCCCGGCTAAAGATATTTATTTTGGGGCAAGGCTTGTGTGCCGAAAGTGGTACCATATGGTGCGTACCAATAATTTCGTACACAAACACCTTGAGCGTGAAAGTTATGGACTTCTCTACACGGATGTATCCACCAAAGATCTTGTTTTCATATCTTCTAGAGAAGACGGAGGAATCGATAAGATCAATTGTCAGTCCAATTTTGATTACGTTCCTATGTGGTTTAGTACTTGGAATGGTTTGATATTGGAGTACCAAAAAACCTTGGGCGAATTAGCTTGTTATAATGTTAGAAACGTTTTGACATGCCAGAATTTTCGTCTCCCTTCACTTCCTTACAGTACTCCTGATATTAAGTTATGTGGCATAGGATATGATGCAGCTTCCATGAGGTATAAAGTTGTTTTATCGTTTAAGAGATTAGAATATGAATGTGTTATATTAACTGTGGGAGTAGATAAATCATGGAGGACGGTTTGTACTGACCACTTATCTTTAGGTGGTAAGAATGCTCTACTGTGTACTCCAATTATTACCGAAGGTTTTGTGCATTGGAGCGGATTTTGCTATAGTTATGATGTGGTGAGGAAAAGATTTTGCCATAGTCATGATGTGGTGACTTTGAATTTAGACACTGAAACAATCGCCGAGACCCCCTCACCTATCCCTGAAGTTGAAGCTAGTACTCAATCTCGTTGTTTTTCCACGGGAAGGTATCTATCCTTGTTTATTAGGCGTGGAAAATTGTTGTGGGAAGCTTTAGTGATGAAACCAGAAACAGGGGAATGGAGAATGTTGGCTAACATTTCCTTGGAAGGGAAAAAGGGAAAGTTGAGAAGGGTTGGGCTTAACCATTATGACTATGACATCGAGCCATGTGGTTGGTTGAAATACCCGGAGGTGTTGGCCATGAGAGTTCAAAGATGTTCCATCATTTTCTTTAATCTTATTACATGTGAAATCGGCCCTGAAATTTTGTCAACCGCCCTCTATGATCCTTCGGTTTTACTTCTTAAGACCAGCCTGGTATCTTTCTAAGTTGGAATAGACATATGTTGAGTTGTTGAAGGAAGAAGTTTTATTAGTTTTTGTCAACACTATCACTCAGTAAATTGTTTTGAAAGTTTCTCAATTGTGCCAATTTGTTGCATGCATTTTATTTGGTATTATAGACAAGGGTGGAAACTGTCGTGTAATTTGAGATTATTTTCTACAGTTATCATGCAAAATAAGGTTGTTTTCTTGTGTAAAAAATTGATTTTTATAACATTTTGTATGCACAACATCTATTCTTAAAAAAAGTGTTTACGTGAACTCATATTCACATTTGCTTATTAAAAATACATACTCCCTCCGTCCACCAAAAGTGTGCTCATTTCTTTTTATGGGTCCACAAAAAACGTGCTAATTCTATTTAAATAGTTAACTTTTGAATATTTTTTCTACTTTACTAACAAGATTGAGTATCTAACAAATATATTTTTTACTCATTATATTAAATATATTCTTTATAAATAAAATATGATTTTTTTAAAAACATATATAAAAAAAAGTGAGCACACTTTTGGTGGACAGAGGGAGTAATAAAATATATTGTCTTGAATTCTGGATATTTGAATCGTCATATCTTCATTTTTTTTACAGGATTTTACATTTCATTTTAATATAAAGTTAATTGCACAAAACTCAATTGTGTTTTGATTCTTTTGAACATGTTGCATAGTTTCATGATTTATTTTTCTTCATAATTTGGGAATTGCAAGAAACCATCTATGGTTTATTAAATGATGTAAAATCTTTCTTTCTTTCATAAATGTGAATGTATTTATCTATTATTTAAAGGTATGTAGGTCACAATTAGAGGATGTAAGTGAGTCGAGCCTACTCGTACTCGACTCGAAAAAAGATCGAAATCGACTCGAAGTTAGTCGAGTTTCGAGCTACTTGAGTAGCTACCGAGTTTATGCTCATAAATATTCGGCTTGAAAGGGGCACGAACATAATCGAGCTGGAATAATATTTACTATTTTGTCATTAATATATAATTTATATTTATATACAAGTAATCTAGTCGAGTACGGGTTTATTTTAGAAAAAAATATGTTATAAAATTAATTTTGAAAATTATATAGACAATCGAGTCGAGCTCGAATTTTCGATTGAGTCGAGTTTCAATACTGAAATCATACCGAGGCGTATGTCAAATATTCGAAGATCTTTTCTACATGGTAATATTGATGTGTAGAATTAGAAACGAATAAAATCCGTAGATTAGTGAATCTATTTTCGAATTCAATAAACCCTATTGGATTTGAGTATCAATCATATATATATTCTCAGTAAGATCATAATTCATAAAAATGTCAATTTCTTCTTCAAAGAATTGTTTCTTCACCCGAATAAATGGTAAGTTACTTTATTTTTTGCTATTCATTGCCAAATCTCTGTTTCTAGTGGCCCTGTTTCTTAATTTCAATTTAATTGCAGCAACAAATTGAAATTCGTTTTTTCCTAATGGAGTCTATTCCAGACGAACTGTTGTTTGAAATTCTGCTACGTCTCCCGGCTAAAGATATTTATTTTGGGGCAAGGCTTGTGTGCCGAAAGTGGTACCATATAGTGCGTACCAATAATTTCGTACACAAACACTTCGAGTGTGCAAGTTATGGACTTCTCTACACGGATGTATCCAAAAATCTTGTTTTCTTATCTGCTAGAGAAGACGGAGGAATCGATAAGATCAATTATCGATTCAATTTTGATTACGTTACGATGTGGTTTAGTACTTGGAATGGTTTGATGTTGGAGTACGAAAAAACCTTGGGCAAATTAGTTTATTATAATGTTAGAAACGTTTTGACACGCCAAGCTTTTCGTCTCCCTCCACTTCCTTACGTTACTCCTTACATTACGTTATCTGGCATAGGATATGATGCAGTTTCCATGAAGTAAAAAGTTGTTGTACCGTTTAAGAGATTCGAATATGAATGTGTTATATTAACTATGGGAGTAGATAAATCATGGAGGACAGTTTGTACTGACCACTTATCTTCAGTTGGTAAGAATACCCTACTGTGTACTCCGATTATTACCGAAGGTTTTGTGCATTGGAATAGATATGACAATAGTTATCATGTGGTGACTTTGAATTTAGAGACTGAAACAATGTAGAGACCTCCCCACCTATCCCTGAAGTCGAAGTCAACACTCAATATCGTTGTTTTTCCACGGGAAGGTATTTATCCTTCTTTATTAAGCGTAGAAAATTGATGTGGGAAACTTTAGTGATGAAACCAGAAACTGGGGAATGGAGAAAGTTGGCTAACATTTGCTTGGAAGGGAAAAAGAGAAAATTGAAAAGGCTTGGGCTTAAGCATGATAACATTGACATCGAGCCATGTGGTTGGTTGAAATACCCAGAGGTGTTGGCCGTGAGAGTTCAAAGATGTTCCATCGTTTTTTTTAATCTTATTACATGTGAAATCGGCGCTGAAAAGTTGTCAACCGCCCCCCATGATCCTTCGGTTATAGGAGTACTTCTTAAGACTAGTCTGGTATCTTTCTAAGTTCGAGTAGACATATGTTGAGCTGTTGAAGGAAGGAGTTTTATTAGTTAATTTTATCTTGTTTTTACTAGTGAAAATATAACTAGTTCAACACTCTCACCTGTAAATTGTTTTGAAAGTTTCTCAATTGTGCCAATCGTTGCGTGCATTTTATTTGGTTTTATAGACAAATGGTAGTAGAATTGTTCAATTACAATTATTGAATTGTTTTAAGCTTGTTTAAGTTCAACTCGACATCAAGTTATGCTAAAGAAGATCACCATAATAGCACTTAAACTAATGTATAGGATTTTATAATCTTGATTCTTGATAGTATTAATTTGAGATTATTTTATACACTTCCATGCAAAATAAGGTTGTTTTCTTGTGTATAAAAATAATTTTTATAACATTTTTGTATGCACAACATCAAATTCTTAAAAAAAGTGTTCACGTGAACTCATATTCACATTTGCTTAATAAAAACACACAATCAAATAAATTGTCTTAAAAATTCTTTAAAATATTTATTAAAGGTGACTGAGTAAATGGGTTCTAAAAATTAAGATAAAAGCCTAAAACCAGCCCATTTCAAAATAAACCCTAGCTATTATCGATCAAATCTGCCACTCATATATATATTTTCAGTAAGATCATAACAATGTTAGTTTCTTCTTCAAAGGATTGATTTCGCAGGTAATTTCTTCACGATAATCATTTGTAAGTTACTTTATTTTTTTCGATTCATTGTCAAATCTCTGTTTCTAGTGGCTGTGTTTCTGAATTTCAATTGAATTGATTGTAGCAACAAATTGAAATTAGTTTGAAGAAAGATCGATTGCTAGTAGAAAACTGTGAATCTAAAATAGTAATGCCGCCGTTATCGCCGCCGCCGCCCCGTCGTAGCGATTGGGTGAAGAATCGCAATGAAGAAGGACAGATCAAAGAGGTAATTTCATGTATCTATTTCTGAATTTTGATTGCTTCGAGTTTATTTATAAACGAGTGATTGATTTATTGTTTAAAATGAAGTTTATTTCAATTATGAGATTAGGGCTTCTGTATAAATTAATTGGGGGTGCGTCCCCTGTTATGAATAATTCTGGTTCAATCGATTTTTTGATGAATTGAGTAAACAATTTTGTGTATTTTTTCGATTTTGTTATCTCCATTACTATAGTTTATTCCTAATACAGATGGTTGTGGTTGAGGGTGATTCCAGTACTATTAACGAGTCTATTCCAGTTCCAGACGATCTGTTGTTTGAAATTCTGCTACGTCTCCCGGCTCTAGATATTTATTTTGGGGCAAGGCTTGTGTGCCGGAAGTGGTACCATATGGTGCGTGCCAATAATTTCGTACACAAACACCTTGAACGTTCAAGTTATGGACTTCTCTACACGAATGTATCCAACAATCTTGTTTTCCTATCTGCTAGAGAAGACGGAGGAATCGATAAGATCAATTATCCATTCAATTTTGATTACATTCCGATCTTCTCTAGTCCTTGGAATGGTTTGAGGTTGGAGTACGGAAAAAGCATGGGCAAATTAGTTTATTATAATATTCGAAACATTTCGACAGGCCAAGCTTTTCGTCTTCTTCCTCCATTGTCTTGTGTCTTTCATTTTCAAACGTTCATAGGATATGATGCAGCTTCCATGAGGTATAAAGTTGTATCGTTAAAGAAGTTAGAGTTTGAACTTGCTATATTAACTGTGGGAGTAGATAAATCATGGAGGACAGTTTGTGCTGACCACCTATCTTTAGATGGTAAGCATGCCATACTGAGTACTCCGATTATTACAGAACGTTTTGTGCATTGGAACAATTTTGACTATAGTTATCAAGTGGTGACTTTGAATTTAGAGACCGAAACAATCACAGAGACCTCCTTACCTATCTTTGAAGTCAAAGGCGATTCCACTAAATATTGTTGTTTTTCCACGGGAAGGTATCTATCCTTATTTATTATGCACAACCAATTGGTGTGGGATGTTTTAGAGATGAAACCAGAAACGGGGGAATGGAGAAAGTTGACCAACATTTGCTTGGATGGGAAAAGGGAGGATATCGAAAGGCTTGGATTTAAGCATGATGATGTTTACATCAGGCCATATGGTTGGTTGAAATATCCACACGTGTTGGCCTTGAGAATTCAAAGAAAGTTCATCATTTTTTATAATCTTAGTACTTGTGAAATCGGCATTGAAAAATTTTCAATTGAAAAATTTTCAATCACTCTCTTTAATTCTTGTGTTACACCTCATAAGAATAGTCTGGTATCGTTCTAAGTTCGAGTGAACATATGTTGATTGAAGAGTTTTATTAGTTTTTGTCTTGTTTTTACCCGTGGAAATAACTAGTTCTCTTAAATTGTTTTGAAAGTTTCTAAATTGTGCCAATTTGTGCATGTATTTTATTTGGTTTTATAGACAAGGGTAGAAACTGTCGTGCAATTCAATAAGTTAATAAAATTATTCTCCAATTTCATTGTTCGCATGAAGTATCATATTAGTAAAATTGTTTAATTATTACAATTATTGAATTTAGGTAAAAATATGTATCAAAGTCAAAGGTGAGTACACGGGTACTAAAAAAACGTTTTTTGTCCTTTTCTTTTATGTCATTCATAGTATAATTTAAATACTTCAAGTCTTCAATATTTGTATAGAACTCATCCATAAAGTGATGTTTATTTTGGATTTTGATTGATTTTGAAAATCATGTACGCAAGATCATAAATGAAATTCTCATTAAAAAATGATGCTAAGTATTTTAAATCAATTCATTTACTTTTTAATACAAACAAGTGAAATGAATTTAGATTATGAATTTAAAATCAATTTTTTTACATTAGAGGTTTGAAATTGAGGGATTTAATAGTTTAGAGTTTGTTATTTAATTGAAATTTAAAATTAGGTAAAAAATTTAAATAAGTATTATTTACAATTAATTTAATAAAAACAAATATGAATTAGTGATAAATATCTTGCCTATTTATGTGGAAGTGGTTGTTTGAATAGGTTAGATTGCAATTTTTTTTTTTAAATATATGTATATATATAATTATTATTTTTAAAAAATAGGATGTACTGTAGCCCCCTAGCCGCCCTTGCTTGCAAGAAAGAAGGGTAAAAAAAAAGAAAAAGAAAAACATAGATAAAATTCTACATTTGATAAAGAGTTAATTGCACAGAACTCTATACGTAGTGTTTTGAACATGTTGCATAGTTTCATGCTTTTTTTTCTTCATAATTTGAGAATTGCAAGAAACCATCTATGGTTTATTAAATGAAGTAAAATCTTTCTTTTTTTCATAAATGAGAAAATCTTTTATTGATGACTGGATTTCTCTAAAACTCTCATTTCAAAATTCATCAAATTCTGTAATTTAAGATTTTTTTAATATTCTTTTAATTCAATTTAGTCTCTTTTCTCTCTTTTCATCAACAGTGTTCTCTATTTTAATTTTATAACAATTCTATATCTTTTTAATTTTTTTTACCCTCTGAAAACATAGATAAAATTCTACATTTGATAACAAAATATACATATATATATATATATATAATTTATTAAATACAGAATAATATTTTTTCCACCCGGTCTTGGATTAGTATGTATTAAAGGTTAGTACAAAAGCCTAAAACCAGCCCATTAGCCCGTTTGATAAACCCTATGAAACATAGATAACATTCTATATTTGATAACAATAAATAAATAAATAAATATATATATGCATATATATATATTAAATTTTATTAAATACAAAATAATATTTTTTCCACGATTCTGCATGATACACCGGTTTTGGACTAGTATGTATTAAAGGTGAGTACAAAAGCCTAAAACCAGCCCATTAGCCCGTTTGATAATTTCAAAATAGACCTTATTATTAAGTCGGCCACTCATATATATATATATATATACTCTCATAAGATCAAAACAATATTCGTTTCTTCTTCCAGTAATGCTACCACCACCACTCTTACCGCCGCGGTCGCCGCCGCCGCCGCCCCGTCGAATCGACGGCAATAAAGAAGAAGAAGATATCAAAGAGGTAATTAAGCTTTAAATTAATTTGTCCATAAACGAGAATTGCTTTGGGCTTTGGGTGTTTTAAAAATTGGTTTTTGAAATTCTGATAAATACTGCAGTACTTATTTTTACATTAATCTCTGCACGAAAATTAAGAAATTGTGACAAATAGTACTCATATATTTTCGATCGAATGTCAGTTTCCTCTCTTCAAAGAATTGTTTGTAGATACCGAAAAATACGCTTCAAATCAACTTTAGATTATTATCTTGACTACCCCTCCGTCCTATAATTTTATGCACACTTCCCTCTAATTTTATGCACACTTCCCTACGTCCTATAATTTTATGCACACTTTCCTTAATGGGCGTTCCAACATTTTTTGCACACTCCAAAAAAGGAAACAATAATACCCCTCCTTTATTTTACCTCTAATCAAATCTCTTTCACTTTAATCAATGAATTACCAATAATACCCCTCCTTTATTTATATTACACATCACTTCTTCATGCTATAAAATCATGAGACGGAGGGAGTATTTCTTTATTCTGGAGTAATATATTATGTCAAATAATTATATCTTGATTATTTTCGATTATATATATATATATTAATTGTATCTCAATTATGTCAAATAATTATATAATTAATGATAAATATTTTAAAAAGATTTGATGTATCTTTCAATTTGGGAGTATACTTTTTTATATATATTATCTATAGTATTTTCTCTAGTTGATGGAATTATTCCAAGTTATTTTATTTTTTGTTTTCAGCTGCAAGTAGAAAATTTAAAATCAAAAATAATAATGCCACCACCATCATTCTTACCGGAAGAAGAAGAGACCAAAGAGGTAATCAAGCTTCTTTCATAATTTTCTTAGTCGTACTGCCACAAAATTGATTTTTAGTGACAAAAAATTAAGACTTTTACATGAAAATTTCTGTCATTAAAAACTTTTAAATAGAGAAATTATAGTGACAAGATTTCTGTCACTAAAAGTTTTCTTGTTGTAGTGGCTTTAGTTTTAATTTCTTGTTGTATTCTCCATTATTATTGTTTTTTTTTTTTTCTAATATAGATAGTTGGGGGAAATTCGTGCATTCACGAGCATATTCTGGACGAAATGTTGTTTGAAATTCTGCTACGTCTCCCCGCTCAAGATATTTTAAATTCAGCAAAGCTTGTGTGTCGAAAGTGGTACGATATGATGCGTACCAAAAATTTCGTACACAAACACGTGGAGCATGCAAGTTATGGTCTTTTACATAGGAATGGAGTCTGCAAAGATGCTTATTTCGTATCCGCTAGAGACGGGGGAGGAATCGAAACATATAAGTTGAATTACGAATGCAAATTCAAAAACTGGCGTGGTACTTGGAATGGTTTGACTTTGGAGTATGATGGAACCGTGGACAACTTATTTTATTATGTTAGAAACGTTTTGACGCTCCAAACGTTGCGTCTCCCTCAATTTCCTTATCGCGAGGAGACGTGTGGCATAGGATATGATGCAACTTCGATGAGGCATAAAGTGGTTGTATCGTTTAGGAAATTATCAGGAGAATTTGAATGTGCGATATTAACTGTGGGAGAAGACGAATCATGGAGGAGTGTTTGTACTGACCACTTATCTGTCCTTGGTAGGCGAACTCCAATTGGTTCTCCTATTATTACTGAAGGTTTTTGTGCATTGGAACGGATTATTAGACAGTACTTATGTGATGAGTTTGAATTTAGAGTATGAAATAATCGTAGAGACTCCCCCGCCTATCCCTAAAACCAAAGCCATTACTCGATATTATTATTTTTCGACTGGAAGGTATCTCTCTTTAATTCTTCGATGTGGGAGATTGGATTGGGATGTATTAGAGATGAACCCCGAAACGAGGGAATGGAGCAGGTTTGGTTCGATTTTCTTGGAAGGGGAGATCGAACGGCTTGGGTTTAAGCATGATGATGATGTTGATATCCAGCCATGTGGTTGGTTGAAATACCCGGAGGTGTTGGCCTTGACGATTCAAAGTCATTCCATCGTTTTCTATAATCGTATTACATGTGAAATTGGTGCTGAAAGGTTGTCGTCGGATGATCCCTTAAATTTGCCCATCGTTACACTCAATAAGACCAGCCTAGTAGGGTTCTAAGTTATATTTAATTTGTCTTCTTGTCTTTACTAGTATTCTTTAAGGAATTAAACCTCGTTTTAAATTTATTATTAATTTTGATTATAGTCGTATTTTGGATTTGAAGTTATATTGGATTACCTTTTTTTTTTTATAGGTTACCAGATAAACACAATTATATCAATACATTTTAAAGAACCTTTTGCATGTGACAAATATTAATTATAATTAAATAACAAATATGTGAGAATATTACTATGATGCATCAAAGAATTTGCAGTGAAGAAATGAATATAATTTCTTTTTTTCTAATTATAATTTGCTTAAAAAATCGATAAATATTTGCTAAAACGTTGAGGTCCCATTCCTCCCAATTCTTGCAAGAAAGAAGAACAAGATATAGAATGACAATGTTGCCCTCAAGATAGTCTTAAATGAGTAACTGATCGATTAATTTGAGGGACTAATTTTTTCATTCACAAACGAGCTCGAACGAGAGCTCGTCGGATCAAAACTATGTATGAATTGTTCCATTTTTTAATTTGAGGGACTAATTTTTCCGTTCACAAACGAGCTCGAACGAGAGCTCGTCGGATCAAAACTATGTATGAATTGTTCCATTTTTTAGCTAGAACTAGCTAGCCCGTTTGGTAATTTCAAATTAAACCTTATTCCCAAGGCTGCCACTCCCTCCTATATTTATCTTAGTTTCTTTGTACGGAATAGAGAGATAATAGGGATTAGTTGTTGAGGATAATATTTTTGTAATTCAAATATTGTATATTTAATGATAAAGTTTTTTCGATATTTTAGGAACATTGAATATTGGAAATACAAAAATATTATTCTCAAAAACAAATCTCTATAATATCTCAATTATTTCTTTTTGATGTCATATCTTGATTTTTTTTTACATAATAATTTTAATTCTTTTAGTTATCTCTTAAAATATTTTAAGAAGATTTGATGTATCTTTAGATTAGCAAATATATATACTTGTATATATTGTACACCACAAATCTCTATTCTCTATAGTTTTTTTGCGCAATTTAAGTATTCAATTATTTTTAAGAACGATAGAATTTTCTTGTAGAAATCTGAGAATCAATACAAAAATAATAATGCTACTTGAAGAAGAAGGAGAGATCAAAGAGGTAATTAAGTTTCTTTCATAATTCTTAGTATGTTTTTTTTTTTTCGATTTTCTTTTCTCCATTACTATAGTTTTTTTTTTTCCTAATTAATACATGTAGATGGTTGGGGGGAATTCCGGGGAGTGTCGAAAAATTAACGAGTATATTCCGGATGACATGTTGTTTGAAATTCTACTACGTCTCCAGGCTCAAGATATTTATTTCGGGGCAAGGCTCGTGGTCCAAAAATGGTACCATATGTCACGTACCAATTTTTTCATACAAAAACACATGGAGCACCCGAGTTATGGACTTCTTATCCAGAAGTATAAACATAGTGATATTTTTTTTATATATGCTAGAGAAGATGGAGGAATCGAAACATGTAAGATGAATTACGAGTACGGAAATAGAATACCGTCTATTTGGTCTGGCAATTGGAATGGTTTGATGTTGGAGAATTGACGTGGGAGGTTTTAGAGATGAAACCAGAAACGAGGGAATGGAGCAAGTTTGGTACAATTTGCTTGGAATGGGAAAAGGAGAGGATCGAACGGCTTGGGTTTAAGTTTGACGATGTTGCCATCAAGCCATGTGCTTGGTTGAAATACCCGGATGTGTTGGCCTTCAGAATTCAACACTTATTCATTATTTTTTATAATTTTACTACACGTGAAATTAGCACTGAAAAGTTTTCTACCTACTTTCCATGTCACCAAGTTGCACTTCATAAGAACAGCCTCGTATGGTTCTAAATGCGACTAGAGTTGGTGAAGGAAGGAGTTCTATTAGTTTTTTGTAATATTTAGTTTTTTATTTTGTTGAAATTCTCAATTCATTGGAATTATCCTACAATGTTTTTTGCAAGACAATAAAAATACCTACCATAGACAAAACTCTTCACGTATATTAAGTAGAAACGAAACCCCCAATTGATAACAAATACTCCATCAGAGAATATATTACTATGATGCAGCAAAGAAGTGAAAAAAATGAATATAATTTCTTTTTTCTATTTATAATTTGCTTAAAAAATCGATTTTATATATATTATATACAAGACGTTTTTGCAATACATAAAAGGTTGAGGTCCCTTTACTCCCAATTCGATTTTATATTATATTATATACGTATGGCTTCTTTCTTAGATGAATAAACTGTTTGAAGGATTCAAGGTACCTTTCTTTCTTCTTTTTCGCCGCCGTCTAAAAACTCAGTGCCGTTCAGTTTTTTTTATTTTTTTGCTTTGCTCTTCACTTTTTTATAGTATTTTTTTTTTTACACTAAAAAACAACCTCAAAACATGATATTACATACATTTAGATTTAGGGTAATTAAGTGGGAATATTTACAAATAGAAACACACTTACGGAAGTGGGTTTAGGGAAACAGAAACACCACACTTAGGAGGGTTTAGGGAATAGGAAAGTGGGTTTAGGGAAACAGAAACACCACACTTAGGAGGGTTTAGGGAATAGGAAAAAACAAACAGAAAGACAAAACACTTATGAACACCACACTTACACTTAGGGGGAATAGGCAGAGGCAGACAAACATAATCACACAAACACCACACTTACACTTAGTCAATAAGGATATAACTAGCCCGAAACCGATCCGGATACCAAACGACGACGTAATAGTCCTCATGATGTCCACGTACATCTCTCATGTGTAAGGCAGACCGACCTGAATACACACTCTCGGGCACAATTACCAATCTCGAGTATGTCGTGTCTTTACACTCTCGGGCACAATTACCAAACTCGAGTATGTCGTGTCTTTAAGGAGGTTGCCATAATCCTTCTCAGTGGTAACCACGAGAAGCCCACCACGGTGTTGCGAAAAACTTTCGACCATCCCCTCAGTATGGGCCGTTTTCGGTTAAGAAATTTATCTATGTCCTTTTCTTTTTTCATGATGGCAGCCATTTTTGGAGAATAACGGATGGTGATAACATCTTAAAAAAAAAAAACAAAAGAAAAGAAATACTTACTTCGAAACGAGTCGTAGGAGATTTCGATAGAAAGGTGTTGATCGAAGCGTCATCAACTTCGCTATCTTCGTCAATCACTATAACGCACAAGGTTACTAAAAACTAAAGGTTATGAGAAGCGCACAAGGTTCTGATCGAAAAAAAAGCTATATTATTAGATCAGTCGCGTGAGGATTTAATTAATAAGATCACGAATTCTGATGAAGTTCGTGTGTTAACAAAAGGAGAACTGAATGTCGTTGAAGAGATCTCGGTTTCGACAGGGTTATAGTGATTGACGAAGATAGCGAAGTTGATGACGCTTCGATCAACACCTTTCTATTGAAATTTCCTACGAACCTCGTTTCAAAGTAAGTATTTCTTTTCTTTTTAATATTATTATTTTGATGTTTGTTTTTTTTTTTTTTTTAAGATGTTATCACCATCCGCTATTCTCCAAAAAATGACTGCCATCATGAAAAAAGAAAAGGATATAGAGAAATTTCTTAATCGAAAACTGTCCATACTGAGGGGGATGGTTCCAAAAAATGGCTGTCATCATGAAAAAAGAAAAGGACATAGAGAAATTTCTTAATCGCAACACCGTGGTGGGCCTCTCGTGGTTACCACTGAGAAGGATTATGGTAACCTCCTTAGAGACACGACATACTCGGGATTGGTAATTGTGTCCGAGAGTGTGTATTCGGGTCAGTCTGCCTTACACATGAGAGATGTACGTGGACATCATGAGGACTATTACGTCGTCATTTGGTATCCGGATCGGTTTCGGGCTGGTTATATCCTTATTGACTAATAAGTGTGGTGTTTGTGTGATTCTGTTTGTCTGCCTCGGCTTATTTCCCCTAAGTGTGGTGTTTGTGTTTCTGCCACTTCCCTTACTTGCATAAATGATCAATTCAACGTATACAAAATTTTTGTATATTGTTTAATTCTTTTAACAATAAATATCACATTAATTTAAGTGAATAGCTTTTGTGTGATACATACAAAAAAAAATATTGAATTAAATGCGAGATGATCTTTAACATAAAGAAAAAATTTATACACAATAAATTACAATTTTACAATTAATAAAGGGGGACTCACAATTGCAACTAAACTTTCCAATGAGAAATGAAAAAGTTAAAAAACAAAAAAAAAAAACACCTTTTTGTTGTTTTCCCAGACTGCCAGTGTGTTGCTTGCTAACTAATTTATAGACTGCGGCGGCGATGTCGTCGTACGATGCAAAAAAATTGAAATAATGATTAAAAAAAAATTGATTCTACTAAGTTTTCCAATTTAGCCTAAAAAAAAAATTGTTTCCCGCTACATATCCCTTTCCCTAAATTGGTAAAATCGAAAACATGGAAAGAAACAATATTTAATATTTTGATTAATTATCAAAAAGTGAAATTTAATTGTTAAAGAATGTTTTCATTCTAATCATATGTGTGTGTAAATTCCAAGAAACTTCATTGATACTTGGTTGTAATTTCATGATGTGCAGTTATTGGAAAATTCTTATTCTCTATCGGATTGAAATAATAAGCAAGCCCCCTACTTGTATTCAATTTTCTCAAACTACAAAACATGTAATTGATGGGTGGATACACATATTAAAAAATTGTATTCCAATAATGAGTGAAGTTTTAAAGGGTAATTTTATAAACTTTTATGTAAAAAGTAAATAAATGAGTTGACTTTTGTATATATATATAGAGAAAAAGTAATGACATTTATGTAAAATTGAAAATATTGTAAAGGTGAAGTTTATAAAGAGTGTTTCATTTTAAGAGTGTACAAATTATTGTGGAACATTCTAAAAAAAATATAAAAATTATCATGGGAAGAAAAAAAGGAATTGATTTATAATGTAATTCAAAAAAAAAAAAAAATTGAATTTTTCTCCCCTATTTATTCGTATTTTATTATTTTGCTAATAATTTCATCCTGTCTTCTTAAATTCCCAATATATTTGTAAGTTTAATTGAAACAGGTTATATATATATATATTTTTTTTAAAAACATAGTTTTAGGATTGAGAACAAAACTTCAAAGATTGAGAATATTGACGCCTTCGTGGAAATTAGCTTACATGCATGTCTAATATTTTGTTAATTTTATTTTTCTTACATGTACTTCCCGCTAATCTATGTTTGTGAACAATTAGATATGATCACTGTTAATTTTGATGAGGAGTGAGAACTTGTATATATATAGTGTGGATTTACAATAATCGATTTACACAAATCAAGGAAAGCAGTAAATGCTATATATAATGAATATAAACAATAAATGATATATATAAGTAATGAGTCAATCATTCCTTAATATCCCCCGTCAAGCGATGCGTGTGATGAGGAAAAACGCAGAGCTTGAAACGAAGGAACTCGAACGTCGGGCGAGAAAGGCTCTTCGTGAAGATGTCGGCTAGCTGAAGATGTGTGGGGACAAACTATGTGGATAGTTTGCCAGAAGTGACAAGCTCGCGGACAAAATGGCAGTCGATGTCAATGTGTTTCGCCCGTTTGTGAGCTACTGGATTTTGGTTGAGAAAAAAGGGCACTGTTGTTGTCGTAAAGTAGAACAGGGCGAGCAGGTAACGGAATGCGGAGCTCACCGAGCAGAGAAGTTAGCCAGACCACCTCGGCTGCTGCGTTGGCCAAGGCACGATACTCCGATTCGCAGCTGGAGCGAGCAACAGTGGCTGTTGGCTGTTTCTTTGCACTCCAAGACACAAGATTTCCACCCAAGAAGATCGAGTATCCATAGGTGGAGCGGCGAGTTTCCACACATCGAGCCCAATCGACATCAGAATAGGCGACCACGGAGGAGTCTGGTCGGCAAGTGAAGGAAAGGTCGTAGTTGATAGTGTGTTTTACATATCGAAGAATTCTCGTCACTACCGAGAAGTGGTCGTGGTTGGCGCTTGGAGAAACTGGCTGACATGATTCATCGAGAAGGATAGATCCAGTTGAGTAATGGTGAGATACTGGAGGGCGCCGACCAAGGAACGATAAAGAGTTGGATTCGAAAACGGATCACCAGTGTTGACAAGGGTCTCGCCCGCGGCCAAGGGAGTGGCAATAGGCTTGGAATCTCGAAGATCTGCTCTCTCAAGAATCTCGCGAACATATTCGGACTGTCCGACGAACAGGCCCAACTAGGTGTAAGAGATTTCCAGACCAAAAAAGTAGTTGAGGCGACCAAGGTCCTTGAGTGCGAACTCCTTGTTCGCTCGATCAATGATGCGAGCAAGTGTAGAGGGATCGTTACCTGTGACAATGATGTCATCCAAGTATAAGAGTAGGTAGACGACCGAGGAACCTTGAAATAGATAGAACAACGATGAGTTAGACTTGCACTCATTGAAACCAAGGCCGAGGAGGAAGGAGCTGAACCGCTGGAATCAGTCCAAGGGAGCTTGGCGAAGACCATACAAGACTTTCTTTAATTTGCAGACATGATCCGGGAGCCGAGGATCAACGAAGCCGGGAGGTTGAGCCATGAAGACCGATTTCTGGAGAAAGCCGTTAAGAAAGACATTTTTTACATCCAACTGATGGAGGGGCCAGTTGTTGTGAAGAGAGAGAGTTAAAATGATACGGAATATGATCGCCTTAACAATCGGACTGAAAGTGTGAGAGAAGTCTGTGCCAGGGATTTGGGTGAAGCCTTGAGCGACCAATCTGTCCTTGTGTCGCTCAATTGAACCATCAGATTTGTACTTGGTTCGAAAGACCCATTTAGAACCAACAATGTTCGCATCTCGAGGGCGAGAAACAAGATCACAAGTCTTGTTAACTCGCAAGGCATTGATTTCTTCCACCATTGTGGTCAACCATTCAGGGGACTTGGCAGCAGATTTAAAACCACGGGGCTCCGAGGAGGCAGTGAGGGCACTAATCAAGGCAGTGGAGGCCAAGTTTAGTGGATACTTGGGCTTGAAAATCCCATATTTTGCTCGTGTGGTCATTTGGTGTTTGGACGGTGGTCGCTGCACCGGATGATCAATGGTCGGCAACAGTTGCCCGACCGGTTCAGGGGGAGCAAGTGGCTCCGCAATAGTGGCTGGCAAAGGAGGGGCATCCTCGCCAGAATTAGAGGTGCATGCCGAGCAAGGCAGAGGCGGAGTGGGGGAAGTAGACCCAGAAGATAAGTCGTCCGAGGAGGCCAATTCGACATCTAAGAAGGATGAGACCACCGCACTGGTCGGCAATGGCCGAACAGAACCTAAAAATGGGAAACAACCTTCATCAAATACATCATGTCGAGTAACAAAGATTTTGGAGGTTGTAGGATCGTAACACCGGAAACCCTTGTGAAGGCTACTGTACCCCAAGAAAATACATGCTCGTCTACGAGGAGATAGTTTATTGACGTGATCACGTAAGTATGGAAAGACCCGACAACCAAAGGGTTTTAAGTTTCCATAACGAGGCACAGTGCCGAACAACACCTGATACGGTGTCTGACCGCCCAAAATAGAGGATGGAAGGCGATTAATGAGATGGACATCGGTGGCAAAGGCATCGAACCATAACTCAGACGGAGCACGAGCATGGAAAAGCATGTACCCATTCAAATTGTACCCATTCCCGTACGAGTCCTTCTTCACCCCCCTCGTATACCCACCGCCGCTGCCGTACAACCCCAAACACAAATCTGCTATCTCCGTCGGATCGTCTCCGGCGTACCACGTGTTTATTAGAGGATTACTACTCACCTCCGCAAGCTCATGAGCAATCACACTAATCATCCTCTTCCGACTACCACGTGGATCGTCCCATTCACCGTCCCTGAATAATGTGATGTTTCCGAGTTCACGCATTGGTTCTGCAATTCCAGAGGAAATTAATGAAATGTTAAAGATGTCTTTTTGTCTTTATACTCTCACCAATTCTAATTTTAGCCAATTAATTTTTTCAATGGAAAATATCATTTTTATTTTTCAGATTTGATCACTCACATTTAATCACTATCAAAATCACTCAGTTATTCTTTTCTATCAATTTTGATGCTCGCTGCCGCCGTCGTCATCGACTATGAGCGCCAACTTTTGTTTTACTTCATTTTCCCTCTTTTAATTCATAAATCCCAAATTGTGATTTTGAGTTTGTACGAAGAAGAAGAACTATGATTTTGAGTTTGTACGAGATGTCTAAAAGGAACAAGAATGCTTCTATTTTCTAACGCAGATAATAAATTTTGTATACAACACCTAACATGAAAAAAATATGTGTTTTTTCAGGACTTGCAGTTAAGAAGGTACTGTGGGCCAGCAACTAGAATTCAAAGCTTTCAATGTTATAATGGAAGCAATGAATGACTTAGATGAAAAAACATATGACTGGCTTGTAAAAGAGAAATTCTTTCCTAGTCCAGAGCATACTTCAATGCTTTTCCAAAGTGTGATATCTTGACCAATAACATATTTTATAGGTTGTGCAATCATTAGGGTTAATTGTGAAAGGAGGAGTGAATTACATCACTATGTCAAATCGAGCTACTCGAAAAGAGTGACAGTGTACCCAGAAAAATACCAAAGGAAAAGCAAGTGAAAGTGAGAGTGATAAGGGCCAATTAGTCAAATTGTGGTTATGTACTCTGTTTTTATAATGATAGTGTGTGGTTGGATGGTTTATAATTATTGTATTTATACTTCTGTTTTTTTAGACTTTTTTTATTAATATTTCAATTATTTGTATAATAATTGGGAATAAAAACTTATTTCAACGTAATTAATTATTATAATTCATTTCCCCATTTATAATTATTCGGGCATGATCATCTACTAACAACATTTGTGGTGAAGACTAATTGTAAAGAATTATCTAAAATTATTATATTTGTGGATTTTGTATTTTTTAATCACACACCAGTAATATTAGTTCAGTAAAAATTTAAAAAAGATTGAATTTTTTCCCCCTTTTAAACATCTAAAGGGACAATAAAAGTTTGAAAAACTTAATGGACGAATTTCAAAGTTCTGCGGACTATAATTAAATTTGGTGCAAGTTAAGGGACAAAAAAATACATTTACGCAAAACAAAATGGTGTTTCATCTCCTATATATTCCGATTTAATTTTCGTACCTGGTAAATAGGACAAACTCTTTCGTAGTTGTGTACATGGCCAAAGAATGCAATGTCGACTTTGTACTTCTGCCACAATTTTTCGAGATGTTCCCTTCCCATTGGTTCTTCAAAAGAACCTTCTGAAGCATACCTAATACATCATCCGTCCCACTGAAATTTGCACACTTTCCATATATGGATGTACCATATCAATTTGCACACTTTATAAAAGGAAACATCTTCACAATCCTCACCCTTGAAATATAGTTATATATGTCATTACTTTTCCACACTCAATCTACTTTTTACTTTATTTTATTCATAAAAGTTTACAAAACTACCCCTCAAAACATCAATCATTACACCTTTTCTTACACATTTAATTTCTTAAAATGTGTGCCGGTCAAAGGGTGCAAGTTCCTCCGAGACGGAGGGAGTAGATTATATTTTCTTGTTAGATATAGGTTTTATTACAATTTTACATGACAACAGGAATAATAGAATATTTTTTTGTGCAATACCAACTATTAGAAGAGTAGCCAAGCACTCGATGATACATAAACTCGATCCAATTTACCGAAACAAATGACATAGAAATAATTTCAAAAGATTAATTAAATAAAAAATAGTAACAATTGCATGATAATGAGATTTAATTGAGTAATTTCCTATAAATCATATCGATAATTTATACACATATTTTATTCTTAATAGTTTAATTTACCTATTCCCTAAAATCACGTAATATTTTTACTAGTCATACATTAGAAAAATAATGAGATTTACATCTAATATTGTCTAGGGAGGATGAAGTTTATAAAAGATTTTCATTTTAAGAGTAGTATAAACTTAATTTCTTTGGAATTAATCGAGATAATAGGGATTAGTTGGTGAATTTGTTATTTATATATTTAACGATAAAAATTACAATATAGTTTCGATATTTTAGAAACTTTGAATGTAATATATTATGTCAGTCGATTATTTCTTTTTTATGTCAGGTTATATTCTGTATCTTTTTTTATCCATTATATATAGAAATGATAGGTGAGAAATAAGGAAATAAATATAAATCATATTTTTAAAAATAAATTTAAAAATAATAATTAACATAAATAAAATATTACTTTCTATAATATATTATATTTTTTCTATAATATATTATGTCAGTCGATTATTTCTTTTTTTATGTCAGGTTATATTCTGTATATTTTTTTTATCCGTTACATTTAGAAATTATAGGTGAAAATAAGGAAATAAATATAAATTATATTTTTAATAATAAATTTAAAAATAATAATTAACATAAATAAAATATTACTTTCTCTAATATATTATATTTTTCCAATAATAATATTATATATTTTTTGTATTTATCTCTTAAAATATTTTAAGAATAGTATTTGATGTATCTTTAGATTAGCAAATATATATACTTGTATATATTGTCACCACAAATCTCTATTCTCGATAGATCGAATCAATTGCAAGTTACATCTCTGTTTCTTAAGCAATTAATTTTAATTTAATTGCAGCAACAAAACGAGTTTTCTAGTAGAAATCTGAGAATCTATAAAAAAAATTAATAATGTTGCTGGAAGAAGAAGAAGAAGGGATCAAAGAGGTAATTAAGTATGTTTTTATGTTTTTTTTTTCGATTTTCTTAATTTTCTTCATTACTATAGTTTTTTTTTTTTTTTTTCTAATACAGATGGTTGGGGGAAAT
This sequence comes from Galeopsis tetrahit, assembly GCA_963675135.1. Classification (NCBI taxonomy): domain Eukaryota; kingdom Viridiplantae; phylum Streptophyta; class Magnoliopsida; order Lamiales; family Lamiaceae; genus Galeopsis; species Galeopsis tetrahit. Next base: position 81,927,146 of record OY776128.1, read on the forward strand.
TCCGGGGAGTGTGAAAAGATTAATTCCAACATTAACGAGTATATTCCGAAGACATGTTGTTTGATATTCTACTACGTCTACAGACTTAAGATATTTATTTCGGGGCAAGGCTCGTGGCCCGAAAATGGTACCATATGTCGCGTACCAATTTTTTCATACAAAAACATCTCGAGCACTGAAGTTATGGACTTCTTATCCGGGACCGGAAGCATATAAGCAGGGGTGTTGTTTTCGTATCTGCTAGAGAAGACGGAGGAATCGAAACATATAAGATGGATTACAAGTGACTTTGAATTTAGAGACTGAAATATTCGTAGAGACTCCCCCACCTATCATCCCTATCGAAGAAAATACTGAATGTCATTGTTTTTCGACGGGAATGTATCTATCTTTCTTTATTAAGTGTGGAAATTTGACGTGGGAAGTTTTTGAGATGAAACCAGAAACGGGGGAATGGAGAAAATTGGTTGACATTTGCTTGGATGGGGAAAAGGAGAGGATCGAAGGGCTTGGGTTTACTGGCCATGTGGTTGGGTGAAATACCCCGATGTGTTGGCCTTGAGAATTCAACGTTTGTCCATCATTTTCTATAATCTTGTTACACGTAAAATTGGCACTGAAAAGTTGTCTACCTACTTTCCATATCATCAAGTTACACTTCATAGGAACAGCCTTGTATGGTTCTAAATGTTGAGTTGTTGAAGGAAGGAGTTTTATTAGTATTTAGAATTTTTAATTTTCTGTTTTTTTGTAATATTTAGTTTTTTATATCGTTTTTTTTTTTTTTAATTATATTAAATACCCATCCCTTTTTTGCCTCCCCCTAACTCGAACCCAACTCTAACCACTTGAGCTATCCACTTTGTCTAATTTTTTATATCATCGAAATTCTCAATTCATTCTCGTAAAATGGAATTATCCCTTAAAATATCTTACGCAAGACAATAAAAATACCTGCTATAGACATAACTCTTCACGTATATTAAGTAGAAACGAAAACCCCAATTGATAACAAATTAAATTATTAAAATTTTAAAGTTGACTTTCTTAAATAATAATAATAATGAGAACAAATAAAAGGATTCGTTGCCTTAACGAATTATCCAAACACCAATCTCCAAGCTCTTTAATTGCTTTGGGAATAACAAACTTCCACTATGCAAAGCAACCTATATACATATATATACACACACTTAATGTAATTAGCATAATTTGTTTTTCGTACATATTAAATGATTTATATAATCTGAGTTAATTAAGATATTCGAGTCTAACCACTGATATTTCAATATCAACATATCTACCAAACGAGTCAGAATCGATTTTCGATTTATCTTCTATATGCTAATTACAGTGATGTATTGAACGGATCATGAGCCCTAAATCATGGAAGAGTACTATACTTGAGGTTTAAGGAACCTTTTGCATGTGATGAAGATCCCCATGCAAAATATAACAAATAATTAAATAACAATTATCAGAGAATATTACTATGATGCAGCAAAGAATCCCACCTTTTAGTGTGCAGTGAAGAAATGAATATAATTTCTTTTTTCTAATTATAATTTGCTAAAAAAAATTCGATTATATATATATTATACACGACCTTTTTTGCAATATATATTTCACAAGTTGCTAAAAAGGTTGAGGTCCCTTTCTTCCCAATTCTTGCAAGAAAGAAGAACAAGATATAGAATGACAATTTTGCCCTCAAGAAAGTCACATTGGCCTTCACACTTTTCAATCTCTCCTTCCATTTTAGTTTTCTTGCTCTTGACCCCATTACTTCTCATCTCTCTCATTGCTTGGTCTCAAAAATCCCTTCCGTCGTCGTTTTCTTGGAAATCTTTCGTGTTTTTAAGCTCGCTTGAGTTCAACTCGACGTCACGCAGTGATAATAGCACTTACACTAATGTATCGGATTCTATACATCCCAAATTACTAGTAAGTGAATATGTGCTTATTTATTTATTCATTGATCATATTATTAATTTGAGATGTTTTTCTACACTTAACATGCAAAAACTAAGGTTTTTTTTTTTTTTTGTGCAAAATTTTGATTAGATAAACGAGGGGCTACAAAAACACGACTTATTAGATAGCGAAAAAACGCGACTTCAAAGAAAATACAGCAGATCGGAGAAGATTGAAGGCGTTTTAGCCAAAGTGCGACTTTCCATTAGAGAAGCTGCTAGAAATAAGAGCAACTCTTCATCTATTGAACAAGATTCTGATTTTATTGATAGCCCTATCTATCGCAATGCTAACGCATTTTATAGGTACAATTATTTTTATCAAGATTTTCCGTTACATAATAGTGTAACATATTAGTTTTTATAAGTGTAACGATATCAGTTTCACTACAGATCTGAATCTTATCTATAAAGTAATGTTAAATAGATTGAAAAATTATAACATATTGTTGACAAATTTGATTATTAAAATGTTAAGATTTAAATTAGTTTTTATATTTATGATTTAATTAATTAATTTGTAGGAGTTACATAGAAATGGAGAAATTGTTCAAAATATATGTGTATGAGGAAGGGGAAGCTCCAATCTTCCACAATGGTCCATGTAGAAGCATATATTCCACAGAGGGAAGATTCATCCATGAAATGGAGAAAGAAAATCGATATCGAACCAAGGATCCCGACGAAGCGCACGTGTTTTTCATGCCTTTTAGCGTGGTGGTTATGGTTCAGTACTTGTATGAACCAGGTGCACAAGACATGGACGACATTGGTCACACTATTGCGGATTACGTGGATACCGTAGCTCATAAACACCCCTTTTGGAATCGAAGCCTTGGCGCTGACCACTTCATGCTCTCTTGCCACGATTGGGTACGTTTTTGTGTTTTGGTCTTTTCACTATGTGTTTTGTGTATATAAATTCGAACTTTTAGATGAAAAGTGCAAGATTTGTTAGAATCGATCGAATGACCCTTGTCAAGATAAAATAGTAGGTATGTGAGTGTGTGTATATATATATGTAGGTTGAAAGAATTGCAAATCGTTTAAAAATCTTAACTTGTAGAAAAGTCATGAGAATTATTATTTGAGTTTCTTGTACTCTTGGGTATCATACATATAACTAATACTATACAATATGTGAAATAATACTATACAGTATTTATCATAAGTCATGGGTAACATTTACATTCACTTATTTAAAAAATTGAATCAAATGGTACCAGTTATTACATGTATGTAATATAACTATTATTTACATACATATAACTTGTTTCTATTTAATATTTAAACTAATATTATACAATATGTGAGATAATACTATATAGTATTTGAACTAATATTATACTGTATTTATCATAAGTCATGGGTAACATTCACCCATTTAAAAAATCGAATCAAGTGATACCAGTTATTACATGTATATAACTGATACATACAAGTATTTACCGTCACATTTTTATGTCACATGCATATCATCTTGAACAAATAAATTTAATTAGTTGAAAAAAATATATTATTCATCTAATTAAATTATGGTGTGAATTAAATCTTGTAGGGTCCTCACTCAACTTCATATGTACCACTTCTCTTCAACACTTCAATTAGGGTTCTATGCAATGCCAATACTTCCGAAGGTTTCAATCCACTAAAAGATGCATCATTGCCGGAAATCAACATCAAAACCGACGAAACCGCCGGTCTTTTAGGCGGCGCACCGCCGTCACAAAGATCCACCCTAGCTTTCTTTGCGGGTGGATTGCATGGTGACATAAGGCACCTTTTATTGGACCATTGGAAAGAAAAAAAAGACCCCGATATGCGAATTTACGAAAAACTCCCTGCCAACACTTCCTACGAATTGTTGCTCAAAAGTAGCAAGTTTTGCTTGTGCCCTAGCGGGTACGAGGTGGCTAGTCCACGTGTAGTGGAGGCCATTTATGCGGAGTGTGTGCCCGTTTTGATCTCAAAAAGTTATGTGCCCCCGTTTAGCGACGTGCTCAATTGGAAGAAGTTCTCGGTGGTGATCGCGGTGGAGGACATTCCGAAGATTAAAGAGATTTTGATGGGGATTTCTAAGGCTAAGTATTTGAAGTTGCAAAGGAGAGTGAAGCAAGTGCAAAGACATTTTGTTATGAATGGAAGGCCTAAGAGGTTTGATTTGTTTAATATGATTGTTCATTCTGTTTGGCTTAGGAGATTGAACTTGAAACTTCATGCTTCACTTTAGGTTATATGCAAATTGGGGTCGTGTTCAATTTTAATCATGTACGTAAATTGTTATTTTTTTAAAATTGAAAAAAAAAAAAAGTATAAGACTAATTAAAGTTGCATACGATAATTTACAAGACGATACTTGATATTATCTTTACTGGAAAGGATATGTCGAAATTTATTGTTGTTGAAAAATAATTGTTGTCATAATTTTATTTTATTGTTGTGGTTATATTTTTAGTTAAAAATAATTAAATCCAGGCCCATATATCAACGGGTTTGAATGTGGCTATCTCACCAAACAGATTTTCAAGCCCAAAGAATTGGAGAATTCGCCGCCACCTACAAAAATTTCCACATGTTTTCATACTCATTATTAATCACGTGCTTGTTTTTATACCGTTCCGAATAGAGCTATTATTCGAGTCGACACGAGCCTAATGAAATTAAAAAAACAAATGAACATCAAATTTAATGAAGAGATTCAATTCAAGTTTTTTTTTAGTCTTTTAAGTTGTACTCCATTAATTTTGAATTTGTTCATGTGCAATTCAAATCAACCGTGAATTTTCTCATGTGTAGAAAAATGCAGAAAAAATGGATTTGATCGGTTCATTTATTTGCAATAGTATGTAATTGGAATGAATTCAAAATTTAGGTCAACTTATGGGATCAAAATCAAAATGTATATTACATCAGGACCAAATTTAAAATTAGCCCAACTTAAAGGACTAAAAAAAACTTTAATGAACCAAGTTCGAGCAGACTCGTTTATCAAAATAAACGAGATGAGTTCAAATCGAACTGGACTCTCGAGCGGCTCGTTTCTTTTAACGACTCTAATTTTGAATAAAGTCAAGCCATGTGTTCTAGCATTGACGTGTAGATCGTGGATATATGATTAAATATATCAATTTGATTTTTCATTGGTCAAAAAGTCTTTCCCACATTTCGTCTGAAACTACTCTTCCTTCAAGACTATCAATTGTAGTCTCCCAACTACTTTCTCTCCTTTGACTTTAATTGCAAAATTATTTATTTTCCAAACCCATATATATTCAATTTTTACTTTAACTAGTTAAAAACTAGCTAGAATTATTCCCCTAATTTGAAAAGATTAAAGATCAAAATTTTAGTACTTATAGTAGTCTAATTTGTAAATATTAAATATTAAGTAGTTGTAATTTGTAGTCTAATTTAAAATCGTTTAAATTAATCTCTCTTTTTTTTTTTTTTTTTTTTTTAACATTGAACTATATTTTTTTACACCTTTGACCAATTAAATTTCAATATATCAATGCAGGTTTCTTTTTTCTTTTTTAATTATATTGGCCCACGTTTGAAAGTTGTTGAATAACTCATTGAGAATGTCATAATCAAATTAGGTTTTGTCATATCATGTACAGTAAATTGGTTAAATGTCAAATAGATCGGATATTAGCACAATATTTTAGTATTTCCATTAATTTAATTAATTAATTAGCAGTCGTAATTGATCAATAAAACTGATTAAATAAGGTAATTTACATAAGTATTAGGATAATAATCAATAAATATATCCTAAATATTTATTTGCGAATCTCTTTTATTTTAATATGCTTAATTTTTTCTTTAAAAAATATGTTGTCTTTACTGCTTAATAATTTAATTAGTTGTTATTATTATTATAAATAAAAAAAACTATCATTATCACGCTTTTGCCAAGTGTTGCTCTCTTGGATATGTATTTAGAAATTTAATAACTTGAAGGTAATATCTATTCTATTTAAAGGTGACATTATAAGTAAATTATTAACTTATTGCAACTTATTTAGTCAATAATTGATGGCTGATTAGCATAAGTGGAATTTGACCTTTAAATATTCCAACGAAGAATGCTTCAATAGTTTATACTTTATACTCATGAATAAATAAATAAATAAATAATACTATGAGTAGTCATCATTAAAAAATTGTCAATTTAAACAATTGATTCCCTTAGGTTTGACGACATTAGTAAAGTAATAGCATTCGTTCAAGTATGAACAGTGACAACTAATTTCTAGATCTAACTATATTCATAGTTAATTGTTAATTTAATTTATAAAAATAAAATAAATCTAGTTGGATTTTAACCACATTCAAAATATTTGAACGATACCAAAACATTTTGGTGTGGAAAATGTGTAATATCATCCATGATGTAAACTAGTCATTGATGCGAATTATAAATAAAACATTGTGAATCTTGAACTTATGATTGATAAATTTTGGGATTAAAGTTTTTGTAGTCATTTAAATTTGACTAATTTTGAATTTAGTTCTAATGAAATAAGTATACATTTTGATTTTGATATCATAAGTAACCGGGAGAATTGGGCAAAACAACAATTGGGCCAAAATTTTAGGAAAAACTACACCCCCAAAATTTTATTGTCTAGAGCAACAAAATGTCACTTAAAATGACATTTTTGCCCTTACTTTTACTTTTGCACACTTTTTCTTACCCCAATCAAATCAATTTCACTTTTATTCCTAATATTAATTATTAATATGTTTAATTGTTTATTTCATATTATTATTTAATCATTAATATTTATATATTATTGACATAATATTTTTATTTTTCACATCATTAATTAATATTATTATTTTATATTTGTATTCAAATTTTATTCAAAAATTATTTATTTGTTCCGATTTTATTTGTTTGGATTTTTTAATGGAATTGAAAAATTAATTTTTTTTACTTTTCTTTCACGTTATTTCTTTTTTATATTATATGGGATTGAGAAATAAATTTTCTTTTCTTTTTACGTAGTATTTGCTTTTATTCACGTTCCAATTTTAAATTATAGAATAATTTTTTGTTTTTATTTTATTTAATTTTTTTATATAATATTACATTATTATATTTCATTATATTGAGTATATATTTGCATACTATGCAAAAAATAATGCATACACACATTGCATACGAGCAATACAAAATGCATACACACATTGCATACGAGCAATACAAAATGCATACACACATTGCATACGAGCAATACATAATGCATACACACATTGTATACGAGCAACAAATAATGTAATGCATATACCAAGAAACAAAGATGATAATTAGTTGTGGGTACCATATGTAATTCATTGATTATTTTTTCAAAAAATTTATTCAAGCTATTAAAAATATAAATTAGGATTTAATTAGTGTAAAACTATTGAAAATATAAATTAGAAATTAGAACTTAAGAAATATCCAAGAATAAAAAATTCCCCCAATTTAGGATTTGAAATTGAAAACAAAATTAATACATTTGTAACAAAAATATGTAAGCCCATTGGGCTGACAAACCCTAGCCCATTAGTAAGCATAGTAAGCCCATTGGAAAGATTAGAACCCTAATCTCTGCCATAGCACCTGTGTGGCCGCCGCCGCCGCCTACACCTTGGAAATCGCCGGCAACGGTAGACCTCCGACACCACCACCACCGACACCTTGGATTCGAAAAATTTACCCCACGAGAAATATTATAGATCGGGACAGACAACTCACGAGGCTAGGGTTCCCACCTTCGCACCGTCGTCGACCCAAAAATTGTCCTCCATGGTCACCGTCGCACAGTCGGGAGCCGACGTTGGTCGTCGTCGCACCAACAAAAAAACAGATCTAAAATTAAAAATCAGATCTGAAAGTTAAAAAAAAGATCTAATATTAAAAACAGATCCAAGATCCTCGGCGAACCTTTTCACCGTCCTCAACCTGAGGTCACACGCCGCCGCCTCGACACCCATAGACTTACGCGCCGCCGTGAAGAGGCAGTTTCTGCCGGTCTCGACCTCTCCGCCGTGAATCAGCCTGAATACGATGTTGAGGTCCTTATCCTCAGGGTGCTTCCACAGGACGCCCTTATTGTAAAGACGCGTCAAATGCCTCTTCTGCTGGTCTTCCAATCCAGGCACGCTTTCCCAGGTCACCTCCGGCGGCGGGGCAGAGGCCGGGTCAACGAGATCGGAAGAAGGGGTGGTGGTGGGGTCCCGCTACGGGATTACCGGAGACGACGGTGAGAGAGTGGGAGTGAGAGGGATGAGAAATGGAGAGAATTTTGAAACGGTGAGAGAGTGAGTGATTGAGTGAGAGAGGGGGGATGAGAAATGGAGTGAGAGGGAGGGGATGAGAAATGGAGTGCGTGACAGGTAACTAAAGGGTAAAATGGACTTTTTAGCCTCATTTTGAAGTTCTAAATAATTAAAAAAAATTGTTGAGGTTTTACCTACTTAGGAGGCCCAAATTGAGGGTCTAAGTAAATAATCACTAAGTAACCCAAATTTGAAATTCAGTCAAATTATCTGACATTGCAGGTATTTTTCTGCATTTTTTGCACATGAATAAATTCATAGTTATTCACGGTTGATTTGAATTGTACACGAGCTAAGAATTTGACTGTAGATAATTAAATTAAATTTAAAATTTGAGTCAACTTATGGAATCAAAATCAAAATGTGTATTCATCGTGACCAAATTCTCAATTAGTCCAATTTAAAGTAATGCAAACACTTTAATCCCATAAATTTATAATAAACATATACTCTCAAGTACATTTTCCAACATACTTAGATTTACCCATTCAACATTCAACAAGTTTATTTTTTCAATTCAATTGGTAGAAGTAGAAATTTATTTATTTTAAAATGGTAGAAAGTCCAAATATAGGAAAATTAAAAAAAGAAATCAAACCATTACTAAAAATGATCTAATTTTAGATTAACACGAAAATTGCCTCGTTGTTCAAAGTTTCTTGGATTTAGTCAATTTTTTCTCAAAACTCCTCCTCCTCTTTTCACTACACCAACATATAAAAATGCAAATTCTTACAGCATTCTTATGTGAAACCGCGTCAAGGTGGCATTGGACAGCTGAAAAGGTTGCTATATTCAAAGTCTCCCTTTGAACATCCATTCTCTTTGTTTCTTCACCACTGACGATTGCACCCCATTTCTCCAAATTCCCATTTTGCCCCCTCTTCATCTTCTTGCACCCCTCTCTCATTTATAGAAAGAAGTAGCTTAAAGATTGAATCTTGTGCAAGAATTTCATTTTTTGAATACTGGGTTTTGGGTTCAAGTTCTTAGATTCTTGATTCTTGAAGCTTTTATAAGCCAAATAGCTTAAAGATTGAATCTTGTGTAAGAAGTTCATTTTTTGAATATTGGGTTTTGGGTTGAAGTTTTTAGATTCTTGATTCTTGAAGCTTTTATAAGCCATTTAGCTTAAAGATTGAATCTTTTGTGCAAGAATTCATTTTTTGAATATTGGGTTTTGGGTTTAAGTTCTTAGATTCTTGATTCTTGAAGCTTTTATAAGCCAAATAGCTTAAAGATTGAATCTTGTGCAAGAAGTTCATGTTTTGAATATTGGGTTTTGTGTTGAACTTTTTAGATTCTTGATTCTTGAAGTTTTTAGCTTTTTTCTCATGGTGTCAATGTGTTTGCTGGTTGTGGTGTTCTTACACTTGTTCTTCAATGGCATTGAAGCCCTAAATCCCAATTCCTCCATGGAATTTCCCATTTTCAATTCTGTTTCTTCGGACAGTGACTGCAATTTCTCGAATTCGGACAGAGAATTTGAGCTCAAACCATCTGTGATGTTGAATATGAAGCACAGATCCCACGGCAAGAAAAGAAACCCTACTGATTGTGTTGTTGAATCCACTGCAAAGGATTTAACACGAATTCATACCTTTCACACAAGAATAATCGAAAAGAAGAATCAAAACTCTGTTTCTAGGCTCATGAAAGGTTCAAATCCAAGTCCAAGTCCCTCCCCTGCCGCCGCACCAGAGTTATTCTCCGCCGCCGGAGAGGTGACGGCGACGCTGGAGTCCGGGGTGAGTCTCGGCTCAGGGGAGTACTTCATGGATGTGTTCATTGGTACACCTCCTAAACATTTTTCATTGATTCTTGATACCGGTAGTGACTTGAATTGGATTCAATGTGTTCCTTGTTACGATTGTTTCGAGCAAACGGGCCCGTTTTACGACCCGAAGGGTTCGAGTTCGTTCAAGAATGTAAGCTGCGACGACCCCCGTTGTAGCCTCGTTTCGTCGCCTGACCCTCCCCTGCCTTGCAAGGGGGAGAATCAGAGCTGCCCTTATTACTATTGGTACGGGGATAGCTCTAACACGACGGGTGATTTCGCGGTGGAGAAGTTTACGGTTAATCTAACGGGTGTGGATGGGAAATCGGAGTTTAGGGATGTTGATAATGTGATGTTTGGATGTGGGCATTGGAATAGGGGGTTGTTTCATGGGGCTGCAGGGTTGTTAGGTCTAGGTCGTGGGCCGTTGTCGTTTTCGTCTCAGCTGCAGTCGTTGTACGGGCATTCGTTTTCGTATTGTCTCGTTGATAGGGATAGTAACACTAGTGTGAGTAGTAAGTTGATCTTTGGTGAGAATCGAGACCTAATGAACGACCCGGGGGTGAATTTCACGACGTTCGTATCTGGCAAGGAGAATCCAGTCGACACGTTTTATTACGTGGATATAAAGTCGATTGTTGTTGGAGGAGAAGTGGTGGAGATTCCGCGAGAGACGTGGAGTCTTTCGTCAGACGGTGGTGGTGGGACGATCATAGATTCCGGGACTACCCTCAGCTACTTTGCTGATCCGGCTTATAAGATGATTAAGGACGCGTTTGTTAAGAAGGTCGAGAGTAAGGGGTATCCGGTCGTCCATGATTTCCCCATTCTCGACCCTTGTTACAATGTGTCGGGCGTGGAGAAGCTCGACTTGCCTTCGTTTGGGATCGTGTTTGGTGATGGGGCGGTGTGGAATTTCCCCGTCGAGAATTATTTCATTAGGCTCGACCCTGATGAGGTCGTTTGTTTGGCGATCTTGGGGACGCCTCGTTCCGGTCTCTCGATTATTGGTAATTACCAACAACAAAATTTTCACATTTTGTACGATACGAACAAGTCGAGGCTAGGGTTTGCTCGGAGAAAATGCGCCGATATGTAGCGTCTCCGTGGGAGTGTATAGAATGGTGCAAACTAGCCGGAGTTGAAGGATGAAGGCTATTGTTTTTAGATTAGATGATGATTCTTAGATTGGTGAATAACACATCTCATTGATTTTCAATTTTGTTGTAGTGCTTAATGCACATTTTGACTTGTATTTTTATTTTTTCGAATATATTTGATCCAAATGTACATATATATGGAGTGGAATTACAAACAAAAAAGATGTGTATTCAATTTTACTTCAATATATTTGGACACTATTACACTAATTAACTATTTGTAACCTTAAATTGTTGTATTTCACATTGCATCCACACATCTCACTATGTTGTATAAAATGAGACAAATTATTATTTCTAACCATCTCTTTATAATTAACGTAACCCTAATAACATTTTTTCGATATATTTCTACACTCTACTAACTCGTACAAATAATTTTGTATTATTGCATTCGAATACTCTACTAATTTGTATACGGAAGTTTAATTTTTGAAATGTGACAAATAAAAGGTTAATAATCTTTGAAGACCATAAAAATTAGTAGTAACAATTTATAAAATACTAAAAGTTACCTAATTGATTAAAATTTAATTGGCAAAATATTTTTTTTTTGGTAAAATAATGTTTGAATTCATGAATATACACATAAAATCTAACAATTTCAGGGGTCAGCGCTGCGTTTGTATGAAAAAAGGGAGAGTCTTTCCCAAAAACCCTGTGACCATTTTCCCTCTCAACCACCATAAACCCTCTCTTTCAAGGTATTCTCTCTCTTTCTTTCTCTCTCTCTCTCTCTCTCTCTATATATATATATATATATATATATGTATGTATATGGGTGTGTGCGGGTAGTGGTATACTTTGTGTTTTGTTGATTGATTTGTTGTGTTTACGAATTACAGATGGATCCATCGGAAAGATACTGTTTCAAGCCAGCATTGCGTTGGAATCCTCAATTGGAGGAGTTTTTCATTAAAGCTTATGGAGCTGAACATTTTGCTCGAATTTCTGAGGCGCTCACGTATGTATTTCATTTCAGGCTCTGTTTCCTTTTCTAATTTTCGATTGTTTTTGTGTGTATTTTGATTTACCTTGATTCAGTTAGTTTATGCAATACTTTTTGGGCTTATGAGGGGATTTAGTGAGTCGAAATCCGAACTTCTTGTGTAGATTTGGATTTAATGTGTTCAAATGCTTGCTGTATTGCTTGTAGTGTATTTATACTGTTGTTTTTGTGTGTATTTTGATTTACCTTGATTCAGTTAGTTTATGCAATACTTTTTGGGCTTATGAGGGGATTTAGTGAGTCGAAATCCGAACTTCTTGTGTAGATTTGGATTTAATGTGTTCAAATGCTTGCTGTATTGCTTGTAGTGTATTTATACTGTTGTTTTTGTGTGTATTTTGATTTACCTTGATTCGGTTAGTTTATGCAATACCTTTTGGGCTTATGAGGGGATTTAGTGACTCGAAATCCCAACTTCTTGTGTAGAATTGGATTTAATGTGTTCATATGCTTGCTGTATTGCTTGTAGTGTATTTATACTGTTGTTTTTGTGTGTATTTTGATTTACCTTGATTCGGTTAGTTTATGCAATACCTTTTGGGCTTATGAGGGGATTTAGTGAGTCGAAATCCCAACTTCTTGTGTAGATTTGGATTTAATGTGTTCAAATGCTTGCTGTATTGCTTGTAGTGTACATTGATGTTTTCATTCATTACTGGCTTAGTCATTTGTTGGTGGTTATGTATTGCAATTGGAAGTTTTGCTTTGTTGTTAGTTAATTTTCATACAGTTTTTTCAGGCGACCGTCGTGTTACTCTTGTATACGGGTGAATATGCTTAAGTCAACAAGTGTACCTTGATGCTTTCTGTATTGCTTGTAGTGTACCTTGATGGTTTCATTCATTAATGGCTCAGTCATTTGTTGGTGGTTATGTATTGCAATTGGAAGTTTTGCTTTGTTGTTAGTTAATTCATACGATTTTTTCAGGCGACCGTCGTGTTACTCTTGTATACGGGTGAATACACTTAAGTCAACGAGTGATCATGTTATCAAGAAGCTACTGGCTGTACTACAGGAACAGGGGTGGCAAAGTGATCCTGCTGAACTAGTGGAATCTGATTGTCTTGTAGATGATTCAGTGAAAAATTGTTTTATTTCTAAGTGTAAGATACCTGGTGTAGATAATGTTGTTTTCGTCAAAGGTTCAGGGCCACACACCATTGATTATGGGTGCAAGGAGGACAAACCTCCTAAAGAGGTGATTGTGAGCCGAAAATGTGCTGAAGCAGTTCTTCGTGGTGCTCAAGTAAGTAGGAAATTTAGCACCTTAACAAGAAATAATGATGTGCAAAGCACTTTTCTGATATTTAAAGCATGTTTGTTTTAAGTTCTGTTTGACTCTTGTTATCATTTCTGTGCAAAATGTCATAATAAAATGTAATTATTTACCTTGTCAATTTGTGGCATTCTATGTTTAGGTGTATGTACCTGGTGTTTTGGCATGTAGTGCTCATGTGGAGAAAGGAGAAACGGTAGCAGTTTCAGTTTCTGTGGAGCAACCTGGGGCTGATGGTGGATGGGTAGTTGGTTTGACACGTGGAACTGTACTACAAGCATCGGATACAGGCAAGAATTAGTTCCCTTGGTTCTAGTTCTCATTTGATCGAATATGAGTATCACTAGAAGAGTTTTTTTTTTTTTTTTGGCTTTTAGATCATTCTTTTATCAGCAGCTTTTCTATTTTTGCTGATGATGCACATGTCAATATTGTTTTGGAAGATCCATATTACAATGAAAGGAATGGCCTCTATATTGGTCAAGGAACTGCCATGATGTCCAGAGCTGGGATATTCTGGGTATTAAAAGGAGTTGCTATAAACATGGATAACAGAGTATTTAAATTACCTTCGTTTCATGGTATAGTTTTGGTATAGTTTTGATTGTTTAATCTAAAGTTTATACTGATAATGAGTATTAAAACATGATTCTTTGAGATTGCAGATTTACTTGAGGGAGAAATTTTTCTTCAGAACCTCCCTAGCATCATCACTGCACATGCCTTAGGTATGTGACATGCTAACCCTAAAGGTTTAGTTTGCACCCTGAAGTATGACACTATTTGTTAAAATCTGTTTCGATGCTTATCAGTTGCCATAAAAGTGGCTCTCGGTTGTCTGATTTGCTTCTTGTGTTTACCATTTTTAATTAATTTCTTAATTGTCTGATCACATCTCTGTTTTAGATCCTCAAGAGGGAGAGAAGATATTAGATATGTGTGCAGCTCCTGGAGGGAAAACCACTGCGATTGCAATCCTCATGAAGGACAAAGGAGAGGTTATTGCAGCTGATCGATCTCACAATAAGGTGCACCCTCTGAACTTAACAGGTGATTGTGAGTATTTAACTTTATTCGTCAAGTCTTCACCAATCGCCATGTCCATCACTTTTAAATATATAATCACAAAGTGGAATGGCATTCTTTTTATCATAGAATGGTATCCTGTCTCGTGGTGCTACAAGTTTGTTGTAATGATGTTCTAATGCTAGTTTACTTATCTTATGGTGTCCTAACTGGATTTAAATAACTTGGTAACCCTATTAGTATAGTATACAGGCATCCGATGATCCTAGTACCTTTATAGAGCTCAAATTCTTGATTGTATGATGTCCATTGTTTTCATTTCAACTCTGCTATGAAAGTAAAAATTTCATTTAGGCACACCGATTTCTTTTGTTATGAAAATTATACCATGGTGGTTTATTTTATATTTTTATTACTGTATTGGTACATGTCATTTGCAGGTGCTTGACATCCAGAAATTGGCAGCTGAAATGGGCTTAAAGTGCATAACTACTTGTAAACTTGATGCTCTGAAATCTGTTCGGCAAATTGATGAATCTGATAGTCAGGATGCTCCTAAGTATGGGGAGAGTAAGATCATTCAAACCTCAGATTCATCAAAATCAGATGTAGGAAATATATCGAAAGCTGCTCCAGGTTGTGCTAATGGTGAGTTAGTTTGTTTCTTGAATGCCACTAATGTTCTTGTTATGTCTTGATTTTATCTTACGTTGATAGGGATATTTCGCTTATGAACCTCCAACATTGTTAAGTAAACTATATCATGATTCCTCAAAGTGCATAATAAATAAACACGGTGCTGAGTTTCAGTCTTTGGAGGCTTGTCAGCTACTCAGCTAAACCTTCAAATGCATGCAAACGAAGTCTATCTGTCTTCTCTCTCTCCGTCGATTTATTATAATTCCATTTTTCCCTGTGCATGCTTTAAACTACAGTCTTCTCATTCTTCTATTGTTTTCTTTATCCCTTATTTGGGTAAAAATTAGCAACCCTAGATCCATTAACGAACGGAAGTTGCACCAGTAAAGCTGAACTCCGGAAGAACATTCGGAGAATGAAAAATGGGCCTGGAGTTGGACGAAGTAACTCTTTAGGTGAAAGAGTCGAAAAGTGTAAAGGGTTTTTGCCTAACAGCTTTGATCGGGTTCTCCTTGATGCTCCTTGTTCTGCCCTTGGTCTTAGACCTCGACTGTTTGCTGGAGAGGTAAGGCACAAGCCAATTTGAGACCTTTCTGTGTGGGTTTTCCTTGTTTTTCACTGCTCTTGTTTGTAGGACACTGTGGAATCAATACGAACCCATGCCAAGTATCAGAGGAAGATGCTGGACCAGGCTGTGCAACTTGTTCGCCCTGGTGGCGTTCTTGTGTACTCAACGTAATGCTAAAATCTATTTCCAACATTCTATATGCCAGCCTAAACATTTTTTGAGGAAAGTATCACTTATTGTTTTAAAACTGCAGATGTACGATAAACCCAGGCGAGAATGAAGCATTGGTTAGATATGCATTGAACACATACAAGTTCCTCTCGTTGGCATCACAGGTTAGCTCGAAGCTTTAGGATTCATATTGTGATATTATGAAAGTGTTAGGATAGAAAGCAGTTTGGTTACAATCGAATATCGTAAAGAGATAGTTGTAATAGAGGAATCCATGTATTCTATCAAGACACAATCTTTAACACTTGCATCTATTTCTTAATTCATTGCAGCATCCAAAAGTAGGAGGGCCTGGCCTTATTGGACGTTGTCAATTTGCAGACGGGTACCAGGAGTAAGTTCTTTTCGACTTTGATATTTAATCCTAATGTAGAATTAAGATTCATTTGTTGCACAACGTACGTGTAGGCACATAAAGTATAGGTTTAACGAAAAGGTTGCTTCCCGTTTACTTATATTAATTTGGATGTTCGCCTTTACAGGGAGTGGTTAAGACCTGGTGAAGAGGATCTTGTTCAGAGATTCGATCCTTCTTCACAACTCGACACTATAGGCTTTTTTATTGCCAAGTTCAACGTCGGCCCCAAAGATATCTAACTTGTACACAAAACGACTGCATGACTCAGGTTTGTATCCCCCATTTTTTCCAACGAACTTGAACCCTCGTAATTTATACAACTTACATTGATTGTGGTAGTGATTTATGAAGAAACATGTGAAACGAAATGATAAACTTACTAGTTTCGTCGTTACAATGACATACTTGAGCTTTTTTCGTCTCGTTCGTGGTCTCTACTCTCTAGTTTGCTTTAGATTCTTACAATATCAGATGCAATTCTAATTATTATCTTGCCACAATCCTATGTACCCTATTTCATCACACATAATTGCAAAAGAGTAGTCTCCCATTGCAAGAATCTCATTCATGTCTTCCATGCATTGGCCTCCATACCACTCCCCCATTTCATGGCACGGTGTGTACGTCTCTTCAAGTATATGTAGCCAGTCGAAATCTTGAACATTGTCGTCGTTGTTGATGTCTTCTAGACTCCCGACCACCTCCATATCTTGCATGGGCTCGTCTCCACCAATGTCTACTACTTCTTCAATGGGCTCATCTGAGAGCAACTCCCAGAGGGCGTTTGCGTCGAATTCCTCGACTTCTAGTCCTTCAAACTCGTCTTCGATGGCGAGCGAAGATTGAGATAAAGAAGATGATGATGATGATGATGATTCAGAGGCCATTTTTTTTTGAAAGAGGAATGTTTTGTAGAGATGTAGATGGAAGAGAGAATGGATAAAGTTGATGTGGAAGAATGGCCTTAAATAGGCAATAGATAAATCAATTTAATTGGATTTTTCTCGTGCGATAAAAAAACTTTAATATTATTGATAGCTTCGTTTACCTATTTTTTGTAATTTCGTGTTTTTGCATAATTAATTAAATGGATTTGTGTCATGAAATACCCCATTAGCACAAGCAAAACTTAATGTTAGTTTCTTATGAGTCCGATTTCAACCCTAATTATTTTAAATTTGGATCTCATAAATACCTTATTATACTATTTTTTTAAGAGAAAATAAAAATATATGTCTATGCAAAAACATGTTTTGATTATAGAATAGATATAGCATATTTTTTTAAGAGAAAATAAAAATACATGTCTAGGCAAATAAAATGCTTATATTAAAAGGAGAAGAAAAGAAAGACTTGGTGTCATAAGTTCACAAGTCGAATTAGAGGTCGGAGTGCCACTAAAATCTTGTCTGGAAAAATCCTCTTTAGAGACAAAACTCGGGCCAAGAAAGAAAGGTATAACCCCTCGAAAACAACCACAAACAAAACCCGTAAAAACTAATCAAACTCAAAATGATTCATGGGGATCAAAAACATTGTCCCATCGTCCTGCATACAAGGCGATAATGTCCAACTCAGGTGCAAACTTTATCGATGAATCAATAATGAAGACTTCATAGGCATCAATGTTTTCCGATAGTTGTTGTGATATGCTCACTCCAGACAAACAGGAGCCTCCGAGCTTCTTCGAAGAGCGGAGCGTAATCGCAAGAACAAGATCAAAGCGGAGTGTAACCGCAAGAGAAAGAGCAAGATCATTGTCACCTGAATTTAATTTAATTAAATAAAATTACAATGTTTTGATTGTAGAATAAATACATGTCTTAAACATGTTTTACATTATTCTCTGATTTTTAATGTTTTATTTATTTTTCAGAACAATTTCATGATTTTGATAATTGTAGAATTTAATATTGATAGATACTGAACATGAAATTTAGACACGTTTGATTAGTTGAAGTTGCCTAAACAAGGAAACATATACATTTTCGTATGTCTGCACCCCTTTAATCACATGTGAATTATTATACCCCTGACTTAAATTACTTTTTGCTAAGCTTATTTTCTTTTTAAATGCAACTTTTTGGAAATAGAAGAAATTTAATAACACAGAATTAATTTATTTTGGGAAAAAAATACTACAATAGAGAGAATAAAGTTATTTTTAAAACATACAATGATAGACACTTTAATGTGTTTTATACGAACATGGCAATTCATGATAATATTTTGTGCTATTTTATTATTGTGTTTGGAGTTCATCGTTAAAGAAATTACTCCCACCACCCAGAGATAAAGTAAATATAGTAAGAATACTATAGAATATAGAATATTGTGGGATTCATTATAAATGAAACGATTGTTTGTAAATAAAATTAATAACAATTTGAATAATTAAGTGAAATTGAAGGGTAATAATTTTCATAAAGTGTATGAACGGAGAATATAAGATAAATGAGACTATATTTCATAGATGGATGGTGTAATATTTATGAATTTTGATGTATTTTTATAATAAATATGTGTAAGGTAGGTATAGTGGGTAGTCCTCAATTTCAACTATAGGTGATAAACTCATAGGTGTCCTTTTACTTTTTCCACTTAACTATGTGAGTTTTTTTTTATTATTATTACTTCAATTTTGTAACTTTATTTTTATTATCAGCATTAATTGTATCTTTATTTATCCTAGAATTTCATTTTGATTCATTTTTTTAAAAAAATATTTATCCAACATCTTCTCCATCAATCTAAAATACACTATTTCTATATCTATATGTATCCCTCTCCCACTCTCTATACTTCCTTCATTTCGCTGAAAATTATTCGGGAACTTCGAACACAAAGGTTAAGAAATATGATAAAATAAAGTAGATGTATTAAAAGTAATTTTTAAAAAGGAATTGATAGACTTCATTGTAATGGGTGAAAAAAGCTTTCACTGTTTGAAGAAGTATATTTATATCACTATTTTAATTATTTAAACAAAAGCTGGAATAGCTCAGTTGGTTAGAGCGTGTGGCTGTTAACCACAAGGTCGGAGGTTCGACCCCTCCTTCTAGCGATTTTTTTGTACTTTTTAAGTAAAATATTTTATTATCAAAAAAAAAACTCCTAAACAAATTTTTTAAGAATATATTTATATTTTTATCAAAATACAAATTGCTTAATTACACTACAATGAAATAAAATGAACGAATTTATTGTGTGTGAGGCGTGTTGTTATGTGTAACGTGTTACAACAATTCACAATTTAAATTGTACAATTTCAGAAACACGTGGTACAACATTTTTTTAGATTGTAAGTAACTAGGATAATAATGTACAATTGGTCCATGTCCTAGTCGTTTCATGCGTGTTAAAATGAGTAAATGGAAGAAAATCGTGACGTATACTAAATTACACACATGTTTTAATCCAAAAATAAACTCTCACTAATTTGATTTTATTACTTTTTTTAGAGAAAAATTATCACATTTATTCGGTCACGGGTGAAATGGATCGCCCAGAGAATACGGGTTGTTTTCAACCATCAAATTCGATATTGTATGCAACACCTCGAGCCAAACATAATACTTCCTCCGTCCATTAAAACTTTGATTATATTACTTTTTTAGAGAAAACGGATCACATTTTAGGTCACGTTACAAGGGTAAAATGGATTGACAAGTTGTTTTCAACCATCAAATTGATATTGTACGCAACACCTCAGCTCGAGCCAAACATAATACTTCATTCGTTCATTAAAACTTTGCTCAAAAAGCTGAACAAGAATTTAAAGAATTGCCTCTTGTTCCTTTTAGTTCATTTGTTTTTACTAGTCATATGGCTAATGTCAGAATGCATCGTCTTGTTAGGGAAGTTGAATCTTTATCTGGCCCTCATGTGTGGTATGATCCTCCGAAATTTGTGAACAACTCATATAATGGTGTTTACATATGTGAATATTGTAAAATTGTGAGAACGAAGTTTATCGAGGATTGGATCTGCATGTAGACAATTTCGAGATGAAGAATAAGATAATTATAGATTTGTTTATTCAATTTGTTTATTTTTATTTTACTATTATTTCTAAATTTATTACATAATCTTTTTTTTGTTCTTTTCAAATCTAATTGGAAAATGTGTGACAATTATATGCACCTAATTTTGCCATACAAAAGTTGCTTTATTGCAAACATAAAATTAGGTTTTAGTTAATACAAGTTAGGAGAAAGGGAAAATTGATTATAAAAAGTACCCGAAATTTCGTCTATATCCCATGATGCATGTTGGATCTAGATTATTAGGTCACTTTTCTAGATATTTGAATTATAACTAAAAGGAATGCACTTTTAGGTAAAAAGGGTGTCATAGATTGGTCCAACACCATTATTAATCATGTTAAAAATAAGGGGAAATACAATGTATTTTTTATCAGTTGTACCCGTTTTGATTTTTTTTTTTGTTTTTTTAAATTTTTTTAACTTTGAAATTAATCATCTTTATTTACAAAATATCGTGTTTTAGTCTTTCTACCAGAAAATAAGGGTAATCTCAATATGGGGATGATGATATGTTAGGGAAAGATGATGATATGTTAGGGAAGGACAAAGTGCAGTCACATGTGTCTTAGTTTTTTATTCAAACTAAAAATAACTTACATTTGTTAGTAAAACTATTAAAATACTAAATTTTGTAATTATATTGGGGCTTCGATCGTCGGCTTTTCAATCATCAGGTCACCAACTTTCTTGACCTTTCAACACTGGACAAACGTCAGTTTCCATACACGATCTTACGACTTTGTGGAGACTTGTGTTTTTAGTAAACAAGTCGCTTGGGTCTGGTCACTGCGACTCCCTTTGTGAGGAGGCACCCCCTTCTCCAGAAGTTACAGGTCTATTTTGTCGAGTTCCTTAGAGAGAGTTGTCTCGCACCCCTAAGTACCCACTTGTGTGTTTTGGATATAGGTGCCCTTTTGTTTAAAGTTCGTTCAAAAAACTAATTTTAAAGTTGGAAACTTTAGTTGACAAAAATAAAAAGTGGTACAATTGAAGGAAAAAAAAGTATCTACCCTATGTAAAAAGTTAGTAGCTATCTTTGATGGCATGGAGAGTAGGTGTAAGTTTTACAATAAACTTCCCGAGTTCGAGTCATATTTTATTTTATTAATTCCAGATATATAAAGTTATTCATTAATAATCGATATAATCAGCTCAATTCGAAATAATTAAATTTGAATGAATAATTATTCAGTCTGAAAATATCATTTTATAAATATAAGATTGTTGTTCGAAGTTTATGACAAAAAGAATAGCTATAAAGGTTACATAATCATCACATTACAATAAAAAAAATCTTGAGCTCGAGTTGTATTTTTTTTAAAAGATATAATAGATCATTGATCAAGAATCAAATCAGTTCAAATTAATCACAATGATTTTGGGTGACTAAATTACACAACCCATAATGTTTATAATAAGATAAAATTGTAAACTTGATAACAACAAGATTAGATTAATCATCAACAAAAAAATGAAATTATGTTTATAAGATGAAACTTAGATCATTCATCGATTGATTGAAGAGATGGCTCCCACCCATTTTCATTTCGGGCCCTCGTGTTTTTCTTGTCACTCGGGCCGGGCTTCATCAATCTCTCCTTCCAATTCTTCTTTTCCTTATTTCCATGTTTTTTATCCGGTCCGAGTTTCTGATTGGCGGTGTCAAGCCACCTCACATGTCGGTCCCGGGCCTTTACCTTCCATCCGGGCTTTACCAGTATCCCGCTAATGGATGATACGTTATCCTGGGGCCCGGGATCTGTTGGGGTCGTTCTCCTGATTCGGCGTTGAAGTTTTTTCACAGTTCGACAAGGCACAAGATAGTATTTCTGGCCCGGGGTAAGGATTTCATCGGGCCGTACGATGGACTCCCACGGCCTTCGAAATACTTCCGGATGGGCTAGAATGAAGGAACGGTGTTTTTCTATTATCATTGATGCAGGAATAGCCATGTAGTAGTTCTCTGCATGGCCTCCTGCATGAATGATTTTCAGAGCCCGTGATTGTCTTTCTGAACTCGATTGAGTTTTCACGGGCTTTGTTAAATTGGAAGAAGCATTAGACTCCTCCTTCTTACCAAAGATCTTGAGTAGCATTTCTTTGTTGATAAGAAATAGTGGGTTTCTTGTTTTGGATTTAAGATATGGTTATTTATAACAACAATGACTTCCAACTCCAAGAAATTTAAGGATTACCGGTTTATGGATATAAGCCGGCAGCAATTGTTTGTATATCATTATAAATATTTCTTCGATGTTTTCAAAGATGAATGCTCAAATTAAATAATCACCTAATTACTTATGAATTTGAATACGTTAGAAATGACGCGTAGTAGACTAGTACGGCATAGTATTTCAGCGTTTGAATTTGTAACTATGTTAGTGTTTTTATGTTAAAAAGGGAATGAATCAAACTAAACATTCGGTCGAGTATTTTTTATAACCATTGAGAATGTCACATTCTTGTTTGATTTTATCACACTACACTGTTTTATGCAGAATGAAAATATGTATTTTGAATTTATAATAGACAAGTATATAAGTATAATTAAGCATTTAGAACAGAAAGGGAAAAAAAACGTTGAATTATTTAAAAGTGTTATAAAAAGTGAGAATTTCATCATCACCATATGAATATGCCAAGGCCAGTTACAACAGTCCCAACAGTACATTATCGTTGCTATCCCCAAAAAATACTCACTTTACAGGTAAGACATCGCAAAGACGAAGGGGTAAAAACGCACGGACAAGAGAAAAGAACCAAGCATAAACAAATCGAACAGAACGGAACAGAACACCTAACAACTTCACATCAGAATTCACCTACGGTACCTCTAAATTTTCAAACTAGGGGAAATACGACAAAAGAATCAAAACTCGAAGCTATAACCTATAGAAGGGCTCCCCAAGGATACTGAAAGGATTACATAAACCATCTAAGAGAAGAAGCAAGAGAAAGATGGTTGGCACATTTTCTGGCCTCGATTAACTTAAAAAGGGATGTTATATAAAGTCACAGGAAGACCACAAAAATATATTGGCCCGATTTCATCGGCCCCTTCTATTAATTTACACACTCAGTTCAGGCATCTGTGTCTTCTGATTTTAGATTAAAACCGCATCCTGTTTCGAAATCCTAAGAATCACGACCTTTGAGGAGAGAACCGTCACGTTTCTTAGTAGTTACTAGGCCAGTTAAGTTGTGCGTGCTGTGACTGCTGGTAAACATTGGGTGTGGGTCCTACCATATCGACGGGGTTGGTCATGGCTTGAGTTTGTTGCAAAAGAGGGTGGTGGACGTTCGTCGCTGTAACTGCCTGGGCAGGATGGAAAAGGCCCGTGAAGGTTCCGTGGCCTGGTTGTGCTGGGGTGAATGCCAGCTGTCCCTGAGGAAGATTGTAGAAAGAACTAGCCTGCATCGTAGAAATATCTCGCCCTGGGGTAGCATACCATACTCCCGAACCTTCATTCTGCTAACATGAAAATGGACTACAAATCAGTAAATAAAATTAAAATTAGAAGAAAGTGTAACTAGCAAGATCTACATCAGTACAACTATCATTTTTTCTACACCACTCTCCAATGGCTCATTAATGCAAACATGATTTTTTATTCCCAATCTAATTTAATTTACTTTCGCAACTTCCAAAAAAACGCACTACTTATTTTACAATTATCCAATCATTACTACAATCACAATAAAAAATAGTAATAGAATAATACAACATCACACTCTTACACATTAATGGCATAAAGTCAATCTCTATTCTACTCAAACCTTAAATCAAACACACAACATTACTATTTATCAAGACTTTGAAATCCAGATTGGCAGATTTCAAAATCCACTCAATCTAAAAAAAACATACCCTAAAAGAATAAATTGGAGTAACATTTATGATAAACAATACCTGTTGGCCACTGCTATAGACATTATTATCCTTCACATGAGGGGCACCAATATCTTCATTAGACGTTGAAGTAACTGCAGTTGGAGCTGAGCTGGAAGTGTAGTTGGGAACAGAAAGACCATAAGGCCCATAGTTTCCAGGCAATCCCATGGGAGCTGAACTTCCTGTATTGGATCCCTGCTTATACTGTGTAACTGAATATTTTCCAGTTGTGCCAGGTGCAGTTGGGTATAAACCACCAGCCTGAGGTTGCTGAGGAAACACACCGTTGCTCAAGAACTGATGAATTCCGGGGGGTGGGACATAGAATGGGGAGAAATAGGGACCATATGGAATGTAGTTCGGAGGGTAATGGGGTAAATGAACACCAGTTGGTTGCCGGAAAATAGGAAGAGGCGGCTGATTGGCCGTCATGGGGCTCTGCATCACCCCAGCAGCTTGGGTCACCAGTGGTGGTGGAGATGCTGTGGACAAAACCAGAGGGACACCACCCTGAAACTGAACTACGTCAATTGAGCAAATAAACACAATCACCACAAAAAATAGGAGCAAATTTAGATCTACAGAAATTTGATCGAGAAAGAGAGAAAGAAATAGATAGTAACAAATTTTGAATTGAATCCTGACCAACTAAAGCAAGTTTCTCAGCTATACAAATCAACCACCATCGCCGCAAGAAGCAAGTCCCACAAAGATAATGATGCTAATATTTTTCCTCTGAAATATAACAACTCCGAAAAGAGAAAAAATAAACTTGTTTCTTAATACTATATCACAAATCTTGATTAGTTAGATAGAGTTACTCACAATTCAAAAATGGTTAGGGAGGAAAGAATCAACTTGAAATTTCTAGGATTCTGGCTCTTTAAATTGAGCCCAAAGAATTGTAAATCGGAATTGAGGAATATTTCGCACAACTGAGAATAAAAATGCAATCGCATTATAAACATTACAAGGTTCTAGGATAATGTAACTTAATCAGGGAATATAACATACAAACCTCATCTCACTACAGAAACATAGAAATAAATCCATACCAAGTATTTATATATTAAAAATGCATGGAGGTAGAATGACTTTAACTTGAGTATGGTGATCAACTCAAAACTAAGCATATCAATAGAGGAGTATTTCCCTTTTTGGACAAACTGATTATTATGTTGACAGCTAATTGGTTACTTCACAAAAAAGAAACCTCAGAGATTAGGTTCTTGTAATTATAAGAGAGAGGGAGGAGGTGGATGTAATTAACCGCACTGACATTAATCACAAACACACATTTTCATCAGATGCAATTGAAAAGGTAGCATACATTAATACGAGAAATTGACTATGAAAAGATTGAATTGCCAGCAGATACCAGAAAATGTTTCTAAATAATAACAATATTTTATATGTAGCAAGATACTTTTCACCAAAGGTCCAAACTTACAAAGTTTGGAAATTTGGGAACTTTTAGTAAGAATTAACAGTATTAATTGTGTAATGCAAGTAAACAAAGATTTGCTTAGATTTACATGCATAAATAATAATGACAATCAAGGTTCAAATTATCAAAATTTCACAAATATAATTTATAAGGCACACAGTACAGAGATTTTGAAAGCCAAACCTCTTGAGGATTCTGAGAAGTTTGTGCAGAGACCAACGCAGCATTTCCATTATACTTGTTTGCAGCTCCAGCAGAGTGGAATGGGGAAATGCGGCCATCACTATCCATATTAGAACGATAAAATTGTGCATAATAGCTTGCTGGATCAAAAGATTGAGGCACCTGTATAGATATCAGTGGCATTAATGGTTGAAATCGTGACATGCACACCAAATACGAAGCAGAATAACTTATACAAGGGTGAAAAACAATGTAATATGTGGATAAACCATATGCATGTTATTATAACAATTAACATTGAGTACTATAAAGATTAACGAACAGACAGATGACAAATAAGACATACAACAAAGCCTGGAAGTCGAGGAGCATCACGGGCTTGAGATTCCAAACTTTCAGCCGTTGTAAGCGGACTACTCAATACTGGTGGCATGAAACCAAAGCCGTAGTTTGCAGAAGTGTGGACAACAGGATGTTGATGACTTCCAGGGGCAACCTCCATCTTTGACTCATTATAATCAGGAATAATAGAGGATGAGACTTCGACCTCACTAGAAGAATTTTTTTCTGGTTCTTGTGGAGGTGATTGGGGATGCTCAGTATATTTTGTTTCTGTATCCTCTGCAACTACCAACTCATTCTGATTGCTGTAATCAAGCAGAAAGTACAATATTTCAGAAGGAAATAAATATCTTATTAAATTGAAAAGTAACTGAAAAATGTATGTGTAAGATTTTTAATTTTTTGGGTAAGGCAATTCTTTTTTAGCCATTAATGAGTGGTCAAGAAGAAAAGGACACGGAGGTAAACAAAGGCGAGGAGAAAGGGGCTAAGGACTAGAATGAGCTCTAAACATAATTTGTGAAAGATGGATGAGAAAAAAGAGAGAGAGAGAGAGAGAGAGAGAGAGAGAGAGAGAGAGAGAAATAACAAACACAAAGGCAACAAATGTAAGAATAAGGAGAATTGATAGAAGTTGGATAAAATCATTCAGCTTCTATTATCATAAGACAAAGGATATAGAGAATAGAACAAGAGTTACTCCAAACACCTCCAAATAACAAGTTGAAGAAAACTTTCTCTAGAAGAACGACTGTACAAGACATATTGACCATACTTGTTGTCATCAAGACTGGTTTGGCTCAATCTAATTTACATCAATCCACAACATCCCTCAACCACAAAAGGAGTATGTCCTACATCATCCATTGTTGGTACATATCCTCTTAGCATTTGCAAGCCCATGCACATCATTTCTAAACACAATAATATGTCTAAATCATATCAACAGCCTTAAAGACCTCTAACATCAGAAAAATGATGTATCATTAAAATGCAGGCCACCCGCATACCACAACTTGAAGATATGGGACAATAACCAAAACTATATCTCAGTGCAGATACAACCATGCCTGAGCATACATGTAGTATACAAATGATTAGAAGAATTTAGTGCGTCGAAAGACCAGCTTACCACTGACATCATATTTTAGGACAAACATAAAATAGATCAAATACTACGAAGGATGAGAAATAACCTTAGTTCTAGCTCCTTCACAGGTTCATCAACAGCCTCAGAGGATTCTGACAGTGCCGGACTCTTACCACTCCGTGGAAGACCATTTTGGTTCAGGTCCAAAGCAAGGATGGCATCAAAACTTCCAAAACAGAATCCAAGTTTTTCAACTTCAGGGACATGTAGGTGATTAGGAATAATCACATGTTGGCTATCTGAGATGTGCGAGTCCTCCAATTTCTTCTGCAGCTCATTAGCTTCATTTGAAGTATAGGCCACAGGAGTTTTCTGAGATACTGTAGAAACCTCTGATGGAGCTGCAGATGCACCCTGGCCGATGTTGGGATTTGTAGACTTTGGTTTCCACTCTTTTCCAGGACCAGCTGTTTCAAAGATGAACATCACCAATGTTGGTAAGTAAAGGTGCATTTTTCATATTCAAAACAGATATACCAGACTACCACAGACACAATTATTGCAATCACTCATTGTTTCAGGAACTGACACCATTGTAAGTTGTATCTGCTCTACTTCAATTGTAAAATGTGCTTATATCACAAGATTGACAGAATCACAGAATTCAAGATCAATACTGGGGACAAAACAATGTTTATTTCCCCAAAAAAAATCTAATTATAAGGGAATCACACATTTAAAGCTTAAAAGAAAGAAAAATACTACAACCCTACTAGAGAGCAGCTTCCAACTTGAACCAAGAATTATTTTATATTCTATAACAATTATCAGTTAGGTTAAGCAGACAGATAACCAATATCTGCAACAGAACGATCGCCAATCCCAGCAATGGATTACTCCAGCATATAAAATGATTGTTTACAAGCTTAAAACTATGATCTTTGTTAAAACTCAGCAGTGCAGCAAAGTTGGACCATATTACAGGGCATGTCAAAGTAATATACCAACCTTTCATATTGCATCACCTAGATACGTACCTTTTTGTGGTCCAATTACTTGAGATCGATTGTTGTAATTGGATGAAGGCCTATTAGTAGAAGTAGAAGATGTAATCTGTACAGGCTCTAAATGCTGATTCTTTCCAACTCCCTGGACCTCAGAAGTAGTTACTGCAGATTTTAAAAGGAGAAAATACATTAGATGCTTTCTGAAATACAGGTGAAAGATATCACTATTTCAGAAAATGTATATCATAACAAATGCAATTAGCATACCTAATTTGGCAGAGGCTGATTTGTTCTCATTATCATCACTCAGTTCACCGGGTACTCGTTGACTTCCCACTGCACTCGGGAGTGGTAAATCTTTAGAAGGCAATACTACAGGATCTGAAGAAGAGATATGAGATCCTGAAGCAGGTGCTGGAGGAATAGATGCATCATTATCAGTTGATTCCAACATCTGCTGCTGCTGAATATTCTTTGTCCCCGGAGCATAGGATTTTTTTATTGAATCGTTTGAGGATGAAAGCAGAAGAGGTTTCTCCAACTTATTAAGACTACCAGTCGTATTGGGTTGATTACCACCACCGCTCACAGATGATTGAGTATCATGCATAACATTAGTACTAAGGGATGGGATACCAGATGGACCATTAGACAAAGTGGTAGTAGGGCTGCAAAGACAAATGAGAACAACATCAATGAAACGTATAATTCTGGAGTTCTTGCAAATCAACGTGCACATTATGGTGCATTATAAAATTAAAGAATTGATGATTTCAGTAGAAGCACACGCATAAGGTCATAATCAGCCATCATACCTTGCAACAGAAGAAGTTTCATTCTTTTTCATATCTTGTGAAGTAGTCAAGGGAACCTTGCCAGTAGTTTTCTCGGTAAGTTGGCTAGTTGCATTTTCCTTTGTGGCAGCAGAATTTCTTCCACCACCAGCATCTGACAAGAAAATTGTGAAAACACTTAGAAACAATAAAAATGCATGGAGTGAGAAACCATTGCTTCCCAGCTCATAAGTTCAAGGGCAAGTCATCCATCTTTCTTTTTTCTTATTGCTTGTTGGTGAAGCAGGTTGTACAAAGATAATAAGTAGGCCACTGTATCACTATGTTTAGTTTCATTTTCAAAGTCAATTTCACATCCTAGGGATGAAAAAATGTGTTTGCTTACTAGTATATTTTAATGAGGCGAAAATTTGTTCCCCAATTGAATTTAGTTTTATTAAATTCATGCTACATCTAACCATTACATACATACATTACCTTCCTATAGCAACTAAATTACAATAACAATTTATGTGACACATTTCAATTTCCCTCATGTTCCCAAATTCCTTGTATAACACGTGATTGAAGGGTACTTAACATGAATGTGCATATGCCATGACATGAATAGATAACATTATCAAATGTAGGCTCACCATGAGACACATATCTTGATGGATAGTTCCCACGACCCACTCTATTTGCCCGAGACTGGGTACCTGGTTTCCACTTCGGTTCTGCAGGCTCCTTACTCTGAAAAAGGACAGAGTATTATAAACTCAATCACATCCAGCTTACGGGTCAGCTCAGTAGAAACTTAACAAAATCCAAAGGGGAAAAAAAAACTCAACAAACTACTACACAAGTGAGAGATTTCACTGGGATATAGCTGTACCTCTTTTCTCCTATCACGTTTTCTTTTTACTTCATGGAACGGATCTGTACAATAATATAAAAACACCGGTTAGTTTGATTTGTAGAATACACAATGGACTCAAAAGGATCCTGCACGAGTCATTCTTTAATCTATAGTCTATACACTTGCCAGCTCAAATTTGTAATTTACAGAACTCATAACCTAGGAAAGCAGTGTACCAGACACGTTCATGAGCTTCATAGTTCATATCCCCACTCAAAATGAACCTACAGCTATATCTGTGCTATAAATAAATTAATCCAAAGGAAGCCAAAGGAACTTTGTATTTCTAAGCAAGTGAACCACAAAGTTTCAATCTTAAATTAAAAAAGGGGGGAAACATATATACATAGCAACATATCAGATATGCAAACAATAAATAAAAAGGAGAAATTGAAAACCCAATTTCAAAACATTAGCGAAACTGTTTCCTTTTCCCATTAAGTAAACATAGTAAACATCAATTACTGTATTGACATAGAAAACGACCGAGAACCCACGCATGCGTAATTATATAGACATAATGCAACCGAGATAGATTAGATCAACAATTAAATCCTCCATTCTCAATGGCACGAAAGATCAAAACAAAAATCGAGATCACGTGTCAAAAAAACAACAAATTAATTGAATTAAAAATAAAGAGGGGCGGGGGCGGGGGCGGGGGTGGGGGTGGGGACGAGAGAGAAACAGAAAGCGGAGGAGATTCACCGAGAAGTAGAAGCCTCCGAGTAGTCTCGTTGGGATCCATGGAACATTCCTTGAGCATTGCATAAATCTCATCTTCAGAGTGATTCTGCCCAGTAAACTCCTTTATATTCTCGATCGTCTTCTTAACGCCGCCCGGAATCGAAACCCTACTTGCACCTCCCTTAACCCCACTGCTCATCTTCTTCTGAAATCCCCCAATACTTCTGTATACCTATATTTATATATATGCACTACCGTATATATCTGTATATCAAAAATCTGCGTCGATTGATAATGCAATTGGAAGCTCTGTATTGAAGAACTCTGCTCGTTCTAGAGAGAGAGGGGGGGGGGGGGGGAGGGAGAGAGAGGGGGTGCGCAGTGTGTGTGAATTTGTAATTTAGGGAAGGAGAAGAAGACTTAGGGAAAGGGTTTTTGTAGAATGAATTTTTATGAAAAATTGAAATTAAAAAGGGGGATTTTGTGAATTTAATTAAATAAATTAAACTACACTTTTCTTCTACTTTTGGAAATTTTTTTATTTTAATTTGAATAACAATTTATTTTAATATTATTACATATTTGCTTTAACTTAATTGTGTTTTAATACATGTGTACTTGGGTAAAGGGGTAATCTTTTAACCTTTTTTGCCTATGATATAGAACCATAAATTTGATAATAATGGTACAATCTTTAAAGTTTAATCTTTTTTGAATTAATCATAAAGGATCTTTTATGTTTTGGTTTTCATTTTTTTTTTTTTATGAAATTTCATTCTAATGATTTTGTAGACCAGTTAATACTTAGCCCATAGAGTAATCCAGGCTGTTTTCCGTAACTTGTCGTTTTTGATGTTACGGCTCTCTCTCGTTGATGTCGACTATTCAAATAATTTACAGTTACTTCTGATTGAACTTCATCTCGGTGGGTTCGTCAATTTGTTGGTGTATTAGCGTGTACATTAGCTCGATGCATTCGTAACTCGTTGTTTACTTTTTTATTTTTGCGTTTTGTTGTTGATACTCTCATTTGTTGATGGAGATTATTCACCTAATTTACAATTACGTTCGATGGAACTCAAGTTTGGTGAATCTGTCGATATGTTGGTGTCTTAGCTCGATGCATTATATGTAACTTGTCGTTTACTTTTTTATTCTTGTATTTTATTGTTGCTACTTTCGTTTATTGATGGAGATTGTCCAACTGATTTACAATTACTTTCGATGGAACTCAATTCTGGTGAATCTGTCGATCCTCTAATGTCATAGCCCATAGATTAGCTCAATTTGTTTTTCATAACTTGTAATTTTCATTTTTATTTTAGCATTCATTTGTCACGCACCACTTTTTTGTTTGTTCAGTTGATTTACAATTATTTTTTATGGAACTTTATTCGGGTGGTTTCGTCGACCAACTTATATCCTAGCCCATAGACTAGCTCGGTTTGTTTTTATTATTGTTCTTTATAATTCTTGCATTTTGTCAGTGCTGATTTATTTCGTTGATATCGAATATTTATCTATTTTACGATTACTTTCGATGAAACTTCATTGTAGTGGACAAGTGTGCTTGTCATATTCTCGCACTTGATTATGGCTACATTCTTTTATTGATGTCTTGATAATGATTATTCATCTAAATATAAAGTATTTATATATATTTTTTCAAATAATATGTATAATCATTTCGTTTTTTTCCCTCTAAAAAGCATGGGCATTTCACTTCATATTGTCTATTTAAACTACAAAATCACTTTCCATTCACAAAACAACAACATGCATTTATTTATTTTGTTATATATTCTCAAAAAAATCTGGAATTAATAAACAAGTTCTAATACTCCCTCCGTCCCATATTAATCTTCATAGGTAGATGGGCACGCAAATTAAGAAAGTGTAATAATGAGTGAAGTTTTGAGGGGTAAATTTGTAAAACTTTATGTATAAAGTAAAGAAATGAGTTGACTTTTGTGTATGTGTGAAGATAAAGTAATGACATTTGTGTAAAATTGAAGTTATTGTGAGGGTGGAGTTTATAAAAGATTTTCCATTTTAAAGGTGTGAAAGTTATTGTGGGACGTCCCGAAAAGGAAAGTGTGAAAGTTATTGTGGGACGGAGGGAGTAGTTATTTTCAAAAATAGTAGTATATATTTTTAAAAAAAAATACCAACATTTTTTTTATTATTACAACAAAAATAATTTGTGTATACATATTCCAAGACAGCATGAAAAATCTCAATATCTAATTTCCTATTACACACTAATGTAATATCTCCTGTTACACCATTTAGATCTGCTTCACGTGTCTCATAACTATTTACCCTATTTAAGGAATAAGGTTAATTTAAGTAAAATAATTTTCTTCCAAAATTATATCCTAAAAAATCTTATAATTATAGCAAATTAATATATGAACTCCAATTAATATTTTGTGACTCCAATCATAAAATTATTTTATAAATATTTATAACATTTTTTAGGATAGAATTTTAGAAAAAAATTATTTTACTTAAATTAACATCATTCTTTAAATATTTATATTAGAATGTTATTCTCATATTTGTAAATTTTGATGATTGAACGAGTGGACAAATTTAAATAGTTTGGCTGAAGATGTTACACTATTGTGTAATAGAAGATCCTGTTCACTAAAAAAAATCGGAATTCTGAATAAATTACTCCCCATATAAAAGTAAATTAACGTCGATTTAATTGTAAAAAAATCACAAATAGCATACGGACCAAAATATGCTTCGGATTCTCTTGTCTGAATAAACAAAAAATATTCGTGTTTACAATCGAACTTGTGTATATTGTCGGACAGGCTACACGACAATGAATGTGAAACATCATCAGCTGTGAACAACATTCGTTTATTGCATTCAAACTCAAAATTATGTACGAGTCGTGTTATAAATTTACATGAACTCGAGTTTTGAAACGAGAAGACTACGTTTCATCCGATGTGATCGGAGCAACGGATAATGATGGTCGTAAGAGAAGATAGAGGGCAGGACCTAAGAATGGAATCAGTGACAGAGGGAGAAGCCAAGTGCCTTTGCCATCCCTACATGATAAAAGTTGTAAAATATGAATTAAACACAGTGAAACACGAGATAAGAAGAAAACTATGTTCTTTAAGGGTAATGTTGGAAAATCGTCTCACCATTTACGGGCAGTCATATCGTTGTAGACCCAGAAAGGAGCAAACGTCGAGAGCAGAGCAAAATCAATACTCGTTAAATGGATCTGCAACAACATAACAGTAAAAATAAAGATTATATAAGTGACAGAAAGATGTATTGTACTATTTCACTTATTAGATTAGACGAAACTATCATCGAAATTACACCTAGAACACCGAACTATTTTTTGTTGCACCTAACTATACAAACTATCATTTTTTTACACATAAACAGCCAAGCAAATTAAGCCTAGATTAAAACACATATAGATGTTAAAAGTATCCATCAAGAAAACGAAATACAGTACTCACAAATTTGCTTCCTTGGAAATACTGATAAAACTCCTTCCACGCATCACCACCCGAAGAAAATGCATAAACACTTATCGCCAGCCCTGCAGCCAACGCAATCTGGCGTATAATTAGTTAGCTACATATTCAATAGAGTTCAAAGAAACACAGATTTCTGTAGCATCATGAAATGTTCATTAACATTCTCATAGTGTGATGTGAGAGCTAACAGCTATCAAATAGTTATAAATACGATCAACGATATTCATGTTCATTCATCGTCTCCTCACCCCAGCAGTTAATTTTGATTCGAGGAAATTCAGAGGCCATCTCTGAAGTTCAGATTCTTCAACGGGCGGTGCTGGTGGCCTCCAGAGAACAAAATACGGAATTAGACCATACGCCCCTCCAAAAAACGAAAAAACAGCAAAGGGCCAAACTGGAATTTTGCTTTTCGAGCTGCAGAAAAACACGAGCAATGTCATCACCAAGAGACAGATTTCTGTTTCCCAATCCTTCAAGACCAAAAATACATTCTATTAATTGCCTATGATACTTAATCTAAAACTTTGGATAACTGCAAATAAATCATCAACTTTACATATGAAATTGGTCTTCTGGCCAGCCCCTTCTTGCCCGAACGTGGCATGGCTTGCCGACGTGACACCCCACAACTTAAAAAAATGAAGCGTTTGATTAGGGAGGGTGTCAAATCGGCAAGCCACGTCACACACGGGCAGGATACGACACAACAATTGAGACCAGCCCCCCCCCCCAAAAAAAAGACATGAATACCTTCTGCCAGATGGAATGAGCAGCATACTGTATAACAAGGGCCATAACCCCATGATGTACCACAAAGCTACCAATACTTGATTCAATTCAAAACCATCATCTCCTTTCAGATTCAGAAGCTTTTTCAAGAAATATAAATCTGTTACCTATTTACAAAAATTAGATAAAATCAAAGCACTATCCAATATTCCAATTCAAACACAAAAACAAAGGCAAAGATGGATTAAACAACAAATTACCGGTGTTTGATTCGGAGCAAGGAAGAAAACATAATACATTAGACCAGACCAGAAAGTAAACAGCAGAAACGACGTCGTCCAGTCCCTGTCCTCCTCCTCCTCTCCGCCGCCGTCACCATCAGCAAGAAGCTCATTTTCCTCCTCCTCGACAGGCGGCTCTTGTGGAGATTGGGCGTTCAATGAACTGCGGCGCGTTTGGAGGCGACGCAATTCCAGATTACTGAAAAGCAGCGAGGTTTTTTTGAGAAATTGGCGATTACAATTCGACGAAACGGGGAGTGCGATTGTTAGGGTTTTGGAAGGAGATTTAGTAACGGAAGAATTGAATTTGTGTGGGAGAGGAGAGAAGGTGGAGGACACTATACTGCTACTTGCTATCATGTTCCTTCTCTTGAAAAGCTTTGGATTTCTCAAGAGGAAATTCAATGGATATTCATATTCTCTGTAGTTTTGGAAATTACAATTCAAACCACTGATTTTTTTGTTTGTTCCTATATCTTTTTCCTAGCACTTTTATTCGAGTAGTCTAGTCGTACTGAGTACTTGACGTTCAAGTTCGACTCGAGTTTTTGTCGAATCAAATTCAGCTGATTTCGACTCGATTACATAGATAGGCAGAAAAATGAGTTTGACTTGAGTTGTAAACGAGTTGAGACGATCAGAGTATTTCAAGTTCAAGCTCATCTCGATTACATAGACAAGCGAAAAATTGAGTTTGACTCAAGTTGTAAACGAGTCGATTACTTGAAGTTCAAGCTCGAGTCGAGCTCGACTCGACTACATAGATAAGTAGAAAAATGAGTTTGACTCGAGTTGTAAACGAGTTTGTCGAGTCACGTGTAATTAAAAGAAAATTCTTTAATATCGAGCCTAACGAATCTCGGTTCGATTTCTCTGTTCCACCGGTGTTCCGGTCTGCTGGATTTTTAATACGTGTCGCCCCCAATATTATAGGACGTTGATTATTTTTTAATATAACACGTGTCAATCATCTATATAGTGGAACAAAATGTGGAACATGAAAAGTGGAATAGGTGATTTCATCAAAGGAATCGAGCTCGAACCAACTTGATAGTAAATCGATGAATTATATATACACGAGTGAGCCAAGTCTGACCCTTAACGAGCCGAGTCAAGCTCACGAGCAGCTACAAGTACATTAAAGTGTAATTTCCCTTTTCTTATGGACCAATATGTAAATTCCTAAAGCTTGTGGCATTTATCAACGGTTAAAAACTACTCCTCCATGATGAGATAAGGCAAAAGGCAGCACAAACCCAAAGTAACGGCATCGCCATGGCTGAAGCTTCAGTAATCCTCCAAACAACGTTTGTGCCTACTTTTTCACAGAATCCATCCCAATATACACTCAAAGCGCACTCGCATCACTTCTTCATCCCACCGATCGCGAAAAGAAGCAATCGATTTCGCTGCTCAGTCTCCACTGCCACAAGCGGAAGCGCCATTGAAACCACCGTGCCGTGGGGTTGCGATAGTGACTCACTGGAAAACGCGTCGGCTTTGCAGGATTGGTTATCGGAGTGTGGACTTCCGCCGCAGAAAATGGCTATTCGGAAAGTGGAGGTCGGAGAGAGGGGACTTGTTGCTTTGAAGAATATCAGGAAAGGGGAGAAGTTGCTATTTGTGCCTCCCTCTCTCTTCATCACAGCTGATTCTGTGAGTTTGTTGGTTTGGATTTTGTTGTAATTTTTCTGATTTTCCCCTTCCTGGTTTTTAAATTTGGTGATATTGAAATGCGGATTCGTTACATTAGTTCAGTTTTCTGAAGACGAGTTTATGGAAATTGAATATGATAGATGCAAATGATCGTATTTTATATGAGTATATGATTCAGTGATGAAGAAATTTGAACTTTGATTGGAGAAGCAAAAGATGCCTAACATAGTGCAAGTATATTGCCTAGACTAAATGCAGTGGACAAATCGTTAACAGTCACCAAATAGCTTTATACAGGCCATAAAGTAGTTGTACAGAGTCGTTTTGTGGGTGTTAATAACCACACCCGTCGAACATTTCAACTAACTGGAAATAGGTTGTACAACAAGGTAAAACTTGGAATGTAATATGTCATTGGTTTATTCTGAAGGGCATTCAGAGTTCAAGTGGTACGATTATCGACTAGGTCCATGGTATCCTTGTTATTCGTATAGTAGCGGGTATTCAAGAACTGTTTGTTGAATCATGAAAATATTACAATTTTACAATCGCTTTTTCTCTTTATAAACATTTAATAGCTTCTAGAGATTTGCATGTTGATTGACATTAGTTACTTAATGGCTTTAGGAGTGGAGCCGTTCTGAGGCAGGTCAAGTGCTAAAAAAGTACAATGTGCCCGATTGGCCACTCCTTGCAACCTATTTGATTAGTGAGGCAGGTCTTGTGAGTTCTTCAAGATGGAGTAACTACATTCGGGCCTTGCCAAGGCAACCATATTCCCTTCTCTATTGGTGAGCTCTATATTTAATGATTTTAAGAGGAGTTTGTCGTAGTTTTCCTCTCTACACATATTGGGTCTGTGCTCAGTTGGTTTCCCTACAGCAGCTCCATGTGATTTCAGGACACGTTCGGAACTAGACAGATATTTGGAAGCCTCACAGATAAGGCAGCGTGCAATTGAGAGGATCAATGGTGTTACTGGGACGTATGTGCTTATTCTTTTAATTAGTCCAAACTAAACTATTGTTTTGTTCGACTTTTTAATGTTCTTGATTGATATGTTTTATTTGACTGCCAAGATCTGTTATAACCTCTATGCAGATACAATGACTTGAGGGATAGGATTTTCTCCAAATATCCTGATTTATTTCCTGAAGAGGTACGTATATGTCCATGATTACGGACTATGATTACTTAACTGTTGCTAATGAGCTATTACAGGTGTTTAACATGGAGAGCTTTAGATGGTCGTTCGGCATTCTTTTTTCTCGTTTGGTAAGTTTTCTGTGCATCAACAGGGAATTGTGTGTGTGTGTGTGGGTGGGTGGAGGAGATTCTTGATGCTGGTTATGTATTCGTAAACAGGTCCGTTTACCCTCGATGAATGGAAGGGTTGCGTTGGTTCCTTGGGCTGATATGCTTAACCATAATTGCGAGGCAAGCCCATTATTGTTTAAAGTACCTTCTTTTTTTTTTTCGAGTATGTAGTTGCCATGATCTTAACTCTAATTTTACTGGTTTTATTGTCAGATAGAAACATTTCTAGATTACGATAAATCATCACAGGGAGTCGTTTTCACGACCGATCGAGCATATCAGCCAGGTGAGCAGGTACACAAGCCTTAAGAATTGTGCTACAAAAAAAAAATTGTAATTTTGTGAAAAATGTTGATTACATTTAAGGCAGCAATAACTTGATGCAGGTCTTCATATCATATGGTAATAAATCGAACGGAGAGCTGTTGCTTTCCTACGGATTCGTTCCTCGAGAAGGGACTAACCCTAGCGACTCAGCCGAGCTGCCACTCTCACTTGAAAAATCCGACAAATGTTACGAAGAGAAGGTGGAAGCTTTAAAAAAACACGGACTATCCGCGTAAGTGTGTCTCACGAGCTAACCGAGTAATCTAAATACGAAAAATTTGATAAAAACGACGTCTCATGGTTGTTAACAGGTCTCAGTGTTTTCCTTTACAAATCACCGGCTGGCCATTGGAGTTGATGGCATATGCTTACCTAGTCGTAAGCCCACCGAGTATGAACAACCAGTTTGATGAGGTCTGTCGTTTGATCCAATAGTGTTTCATTAGATAGGAATCCAGTTGATAAATACTGATAACTCTCGATTCAAACAAGTTTAGAGTAACCTGTTGTGATGAAATGTCTGCAGATGGCTGCTGCTGCATCAAATAAGAATACATCCAAGAAGGATATTCGATATCCTGATATCGAGGAAGATGCTCTGCAATTCATTCTTGATACCTGTGAGGCTAGCATATCCAAGTACTCCAAATTTCTTCAGGCAAGTGCATAAAATCAAATCCGTATGCTAAATAGTACTCCAGTATTACTCTTCAATCAGTAGATGAGTTTGGTACTTGTTTATAGGCAAGTGGAACGATGGATTTAGACGTGACAAACCCAAAGCTTCTGAATCGGAAGTTGTTCTTGAAACAGCTGGCAGTGGATTTATGCACCAGTGAACGAAGGATCCTGTTTCGCGCACAATATGTAAGGATATTCGTTTTGTTTTTGCATAGTCGCAATATGGTGATTATTGTTGTTTTATCTCGTGTTTCATTTGATCAGATACTAAGGAGGAGATTGAGAGATATAAAAAGTGGAGAGTTAAGGGCTCTGACGATTTTCAACGGTTTCAGGAAGCTATTCAAATGAGCATTATTCACCTGTTTTGTAACACATTTTCCTTTTGTCACCATCTTTATCTTTCAATTTAACAGTTGTTATGTGTCAATACCGAATTCGAGTTCGAGCTCATGAATACTCGTCTCGTTTACACCCCCAGCCACAACTCATGCAATTTGACAAACGACTAAACCTAAACCGAAATCACAATCAGAGTCTTCCCCAAATGGACTGAGTGGAACAATGAAATCATTTCAACAAGAATTCTAACAACAAATTAAATCATTAAAAAAAATTGAAATATGAAGGTTGAATAATCATAGAAAATCAAGCAGGCTGATTGAATAATCATGGAAAAGCAATTGTGATATGATTCCAAATTATAAATTCTCAACAACAATTTTAAATTAAAACAAGGTAAACGACATATGGTTTTAGCATAAGAGGTAGCGATTAAATTAAATTACTACAAAATTAAGTGAGTTTGGTATTATTGGTCCAAGTTGTTCCCACAAATTACCGATTGCAACCTGTCGAATTAGTTTAGACGTACGGCAAGGCTCAAGTATCAATTCTTTGAGACCAACGGCATGTTGGATGATGAACACAGTAAATTCCAACTCCCCCGGCAATCCCACGTATCCTGACAGCTTCACTTTGTGCAATTTCAGAGACACCTTATACCACTCACTACTATATTCGCATACTCCGTCTCTAACACCAAATTTAAATTTGTCATATGGTTCCCATACCGTCTGCAAAAATGATTGTTCAATCGGATATGGAGTAATTATTAATTAATTCACCTCCTAAAATTA
Source organism: Galeopsis tetrahit (assembly GCA_963675135.1). Lineage (NCBI taxonomy): Eukaryota > Viridiplantae > Streptophyta > Magnoliopsida > Lamiales > Lamiaceae > Galeopsis > Galeopsis tetrahit. The sequence goes on from OY776128.1 coordinate 81,967,534, forward strand.
ATTACATACATACCTTGAGCTGAAAAGTCTCCAAGAACTTGAATGATGCAAGCAAACCAACCCATGCAGAGGCACTCGTATATTCCAAAACTGGCCAATTATAATCAAATTCCAACTCCAGATGTTTCACATTTATCAACCGTGGAAACATAATAGGGTACTACATCAAATAAATCATGTCACAAGCTGAGAAAAGATTACTAGTAGAACTAAAACTGTAGTAGAAAATATTACCTCACAAATTATTAGGTCCTTGGTCGAAACTCGAAATACCATTAGTTGACTGCATATCCAAGATGGTAACTTAAATAGGAAACGATGACTGTTGATGTTAGTCAGCTTTGGGAGATTACTGAGGCGTACCACTGTAGATGGCAATTGCATCAATGAGAAACACTTGAGAGAAACGAGGTTGAGCACGTTTTCAATCTCAATAGATTCAAAACGGAATACATTACTTAGATTCAGGTGCCGCAACTTGGGATGCCCAACAATCGAAATATGTCTCAACATATTTCTATGTTTAATAGACAAGCTTTCAAGATTAGGAGAATTGGAGACTAAAAGTTTGATCTCCAAGTCATTCACATCAACATAACGTAGAGACAATTCTCTCAGCGATTTGAGGCCTTGCACACTCGTACTATTCTTGATTAATAAATTCTCAAGTTGAAGAGAGTAATTGGCACGAGGGTAAACTCCGTAAAATCTAACATTAGTCATATGTACATCTAAAATTTGGACTTCCCTAGATAAGCCAAACTCGAGCCACCTCTTCAAATCGGCTCCCTCAATATTGTGACTGTGTATCCTCAATTCGTTCAACGTTTGTCCACCCTCGTACGAATCCAAAGTACGATTGACCCTCTTCATGTGTTTTCTAAATTTATCTCTTGCCAATGAATACATGCATTTTCTAAATTTCTCTATATCCATTAATGATTCCTTTTCCTCCTTTTCAATGTAAGGAAAAAGGTCCTCGGGGAAAAGGTTGAGACGAGAGACGCGAGTGTGGAGAGGTTGCCAACGACTCGAAAGGACGCTAGTGGCCGTAGCATCTCTAGTAGTGAGACGAGAGATTATGGATACAAGAATATCATCCGCAAATTGCTAATTCTGTCCTCCTCCACATTCTCATCAGCCACCTATTCATCACATATTATTGTAGTATTAACATTGTGTGCTAACTAACTATATATATATATATATATGTTAATTAAGATGAAAAATTAAACATGTAATAATTAATCACCTGTTTATGTTTAGGCTGCTGCTTTCGACGTCCTCCTCTTCCTTTGTTAATGCTGCTTCTTTTCGTCATGCTACCTTTATATACATGTACAGTCACATGCACAAATATTATATAACAATCAGAATTAAATCAAGAAATTGCAGGCTGATTGAATAATGATTCAACCAAATTGTGAATACATATAATTCTCAACTACAAGAATTAATTCTACTTTTAAGTTTGAATAAACCTCTTCTTTTAATATTGAAATTTGAAGACGTATTAGGCAAGTGAATATGGCAAATACTTGCATGCCAAGAAAGAAATAAGTTTCCTTTTCTTTTGCTCGGGCCAGTCCAGCCCATTGGGCCAAGCAATGTTTGTGTGTTGGGTCGGGCCGGCCCATGAATTAATCGGGCCTATAAAATTTGAGCCCACCCTAACCCGTTTGGATAGCGGGCCGGTCCAGCCCATGAAATAATTTTTTTAATATATATATATATATATATATATATATATAAACAATATAATTTTTTTATACAAATAATTATAATCAAAAATATACATTAGCTAATTTATTAATTATATATAATTCATAAATGGTCATTAAAAAATACAGAAAAAAAAATTGATCGGGTTGCCTATGGACCGGCGGGCTAAATTCAGTCTAGTCCATTAGGTCCGTTGGGCTCATCGGGTCGAGCCCAAATTACCAGCTCTATCTTTTGTACATGGTAAATATTCAAATTTGATCCAATAGTGTGGAGCAAGTATGATCATGGGCTTTGAGTGTGAACAAGTTTAAGAGAAGTTTTCTATTATAAATAAATTTAACTGGTTATAATCACCATAAAAAAAAATATATATATATAGTGAATTTTTTTCTTCTTTTCCAACAAACCATGTCTGTTTCTCCGGCAGGTGTGAGAAAATTTAATATGATAGTAATTGTTTTTTTTTGACAGTGGTTTTAAGTTTGTCTATGTTTGTAATTCCTTATTCAGATGATGTTGACGATAACCATAGAAAGCGGCACCTTAATGTTGTAATTCCTTAAAAAAAAAAAATCCCCAATAAAGTAAAGGTCGAGAGAGTTGGTGAGTGCTTCTTTTCGTGCACCAATGGTACCTTCATTCTAGTATACACACACTGATTTAAGAATTTTAAATTAAAACAAGGTAAACAACATATGGTTTTAGCATAAGAGGTAGGGATTAAATTAAATCACTACAAAATTAAGTGAGTTTGGAATTATGGTCCAAGTTGTTCCCACAAATTACCGATTGCAACCTGTCGAATTAGTTTAGATGCACGGCAAGGCTCAAGTGTCAATTCTTTGAGACCAGCGGCATGTTGAATGATGAACACAGTAAATTCCAATTCCCCCGGCCATCCCACGTATCCCGACAGCTTCACCTTGTGCAATTTCGGAGACACCTTATACCACTTACTACTATATTCGTATACTCCTCCTCTAACACCAAATTTAACTCTCTCATATGGATCCCATACCATCTGCAAAAATGATTGTTCAATCAATCAATCAATCAATCGGATATGGAGTAATACATACATACATGCATACCTTGAGCTGGAGAGTCTTCAAGAAGTTGAATGATGCAAGCACACCAACCCATGCAGAGGCACTCGAACATCCAAAAACTCGCCAATTATAATCAAATTCCAATTTCAGATGTTTCACATTTATCAACCGTGGAAACATAGGGGACTACATCAAATAAATCATGTTAGGCTGAGAAAAGATTACTAATAGAACTAACTAAAAGTAGTAGTAGAAAATATTACCTCATAAAGACCTACGCCATCGGTCGAAACTCGAAATACTATTAGTTGACTGCATATCCAAGATGGTAACTTAAATAGGAAACGACGACTGAAGTCATTAGTATCAAGCTCAACCAGCTTTGGGAGATTACTGAGGCGTACTACATATTTAGGTTGCATCAATGAGAAACACTTGAGAGAAACGAGGTTGAGCACGTTTTCAATCTCGATGGATTCAAAACTGAATACATGACTTAGACTCAGGTGCTGCAACTTGGGATGCCCAACAATCGAAATATGTCTCAACGTATGTATACATTCAATAGACAAGGTTTCAAGATTAGGAGAATTGGAGACTAAAAAAGTCATTCACATCAACATTCCATAGAGACAATTCCCTCACACATTTGACACTACAACTCTCCATTAAATTCTCAAGTTGAAGAGAGTAATTGACACGCTTTACTCCGTGAAATCCAACATTATTTATATGTATATCTAAAATTTGGACTTCCCTGGACAAGCCAAACTCGAGCCACCTCTTCAAATCGGCTCCCTCAATATTGTAACTGTGTATCCTCAATTCGTTCAAGGTTTGTCCACCCTCGTACGAATCCAAAGTACGATTGATCCTCTTGATGTGTTTTCTAAACTTCTCAACCTTTGATCCCACGTATTTTCTAAAATTCTCTATATTCAATGATTCCTTTTCCTTTTCAGAGTAACGAGGAAGGTCCCAAGGGAAAAGGTTGAGACGAGAGACGCGAGTGTGAAGAGGTTTCCAACGACTTGAAAGGACACTAGTGGCTACAGCTTCTCTAAGAGTGAGACGAGAGATTATGGATACAAGAATATCATCCCCAAATTGCTAATTCTGTCCTCCTCATCATCATGGGCAGCTACCTATTCACATATTATTGTATTAACATATGTTAATTAAGATGAAAAAACATGCATGGATTGATATATAATCACCTGTTTAGACTGCTTTCTGATTCGACGTCCTCCTCTTCCTTTGTTAATGCAGCTAATTCTTTTCGTCATGCTACCTTACCTTTATACACACAATCACAGTCACACAAATTATATAACAATCAGAACTAATTAATCAAGCAGAGAACCTGCAGAGATTAAGTTTTGTTGCATCTACCAAGATTTGGGCATTCTAAACACAATAAAAAAAATTGCGCAAGAATAGTAGTATCACCTAGGGCCAAGTGGGGGCTAGGTTAGGGTTTTGGTTTTTTTTTTTTTATATATAGAATTTGATACCTATTAATTAATAACCATATAAAAAGGTAGCACCTACCTAGTAAAAATAATCTTTTTTTGAAGACTTATTTAATTTTTATACTACTAATTAAATTTTTATTAGTTTCGAAAGATGAAGGGTAAATAAGAAAGAATTGAAATGTGTTTAGTAATAAAAAATGAAATGAGGTGACCACCTTTAAATTTAATATCATATTTATTAATTTATTAGTATAATTGAGTAATTTTTTAAATAAGTCTTTTTTTTCCCTTTACAATTATTAATGTTAAATATTTGTAGATGACGTATCAATAAAAAGGAGAAAATAAATAAATATATATATATCTATTATTAGGTAAGTGAATATTGAATGAAAAAATGACAAATTATGTATTTGGCAAGTACTTGCGTTGCAAGAAAGAAAAATTCGCAAGTTTGACAAGATTTTATTTTTCTACATGGTATATATTGATGTGAATAGAATCAAATCCAGAATCTATTTTCGAATTCAATAAAGAGTATCAATCATATATATATATATATTGACTTTAATAGACTTAGGGTTAGGGTAAGTTTGATCGGGCTTGGAGTGTGGATCAAATTTAATCTGATGGCTTGGAGTGTACAGCAAGTTTAATATTGTCAAAATTTTTATTATAAATTTTTTTTTTTTTTAATCTTAAAAAAAATATAGTGAAATACCTTGCTTGTCGTCGCCCCAGATTAGTCACAATGGTTCTAAATCCTTATTCAGATGATGTTGAAGATGAGGAGGTGGATAATCAAAGAAAGCGGCACCTTAATGTTGTGTTTATCGGTCACGTTGGTAGGCTCCCTCAATCCTTCATCTCTTTGCGCCATTTAACTGCAATTTCGAGTTTCTCATCGGAATTTGTTTTTGGTGTGCAGATGCTGGAAAGTCCACAATTGTTGGCAAAACATTAGTACTCAGTGGTCAGGTTGATGACCGAACTGTCCAAAAATATGAAAAAGAAGCCAAAGAAAAAGGTCGAGAGAGTTGGTGAGTGCTTCTTTTAGTGTAGGTTTATACTACTTGTGGGTATTTTTGCAATGGTTGTGATTATCTGCATATGCTATTTCCTGTAAAACTTTGAGTGAATAGAAAACTTCAGGGATGTTTGTTTTGGTATTATGTAGGATGGGGGAAATCCTGATGAATAGTAATTGTGTGTGTTTGTTTTGGGATTTTGAGTAAGAGGGGGAATCCTGATGAATAGTAATTGTGTGGGTTTGTTTTGAGATTTTGAGTAGGATGAGATGTAACTTTATGTCAAATCAAATTGTGTAAGAGTAGTTGGATGGGATGTAATAGTAGGATGTATAGATATTTTTAGGGGTGAATGTAGTTGGATGGGGGAAATTTGGATGTGAAATCCCGAAATAGAACAGGACGTGGGAGTGAATAGAACTCCCCCTTTGGGTTCTCGGAGCTGTCAGTATTTGAATAGATTGAGTTGTGCTTTTCTGAGTTGCAACCGGACCTGGCGCATTAGTATTTTGGTATTTGGCTGATATTGTAGTTAAATTCGTGCAATCGATGATATTTTCGATGGTTGGATGATCTCTGCTGTCAATTTATTCTCATTTTAGCATCAGTTCTGAAAATTACTTGATCTGGATTTTGTAGTCTCATCTTTCTGTTTGTTACAACCAGGTCTATGGCTTATATTATGGATACGAACGAAGAAGAGAGGGCTAAGGTAATGATCTGTTTGTTTGGCATTGTTGTTAAATGATCTGTGTGGGCTGTGTTTGATTGATTTCTTCATATTGTAGGGAATAACAATTGAAGTTGGAAGAGCCCGTTTCGAAACAGAAACATCCAGATTTACTATATTAGATGCTCCAGTAAGCTCCCTGTCAATTGCTTCGATACAACTTCTCTGTCCCGATTTGTAACTTTTAAATTCTTATCATTCAGGGTCACAAAAGTTATGTACCTAACATGATCAGTGGAGCATCTCAAGCTGATGTCGGTGTGCTCGTAAGTATTGCTACAAGTTTCTACTACACCAGGGTGTGTCTGTTATGACAAATTTATTGCTTGCACTTCCAGGTGATTTCTGCACGGAAGGGAGAATTTGAAACTGGTTATGAGAGAGGTGGGCAGACTCGCGAGCATGTACAGCTCGCGTTGACTCTGGGAGTCACTAAGCTTCTAGTGGCCGTTAACAAAATGGATGAACCTACTGTTAAATGGTCAAAAGAAAGGTAGCAATAACATCGATTGGTATCTATAAAACTGGTTAATTTTCTCGTTCTTATGTTACGTTGTTGTTACTGCAGATTTGATGAGATTGAGTCAAAAATGTTTAAATTTCTCCATATCTCAGGCTATAATGTGAAAAAAGGTAGTAGCTCAACATCTTATTGAGGTGAATCTCTCTCTTTCAAACTCATTTTTGTTCATTCTATTTTATCAGATGTTCAGTTCCTTCCGATATCTGGTCTTTGTGGGACGAATATGAAAACCAGAATGGAGAAAAGTGTATGTCCATGGTGGAGTGGTCCGTGCCTTTTTGAAGCTCTTGATGCTATCGAAATTCCAGCGCGTGATCCAAAAGGTCCATTCAGGTAGCTTAAGACTATTCTGAAATCTTTTGTTGATTTGGATTAGAGTAAAATCTCTAGTCACTAATCGTGCTCTCGTCTCGTCTTATAGGATGCCTATCATTGACAAATTCAAAGACCTGGGGACTGTTGTTATGGGCAAAATAGAAAGTGGGACTATCCGTGAAGGTGATAACATGATGATCATGCCGAACAAGGTCCTTATCTTCAGATATATTCTAAAGCATTTTTATGAGTTTGCACAAAAATTGATGTGGGATGCATTATGAGATCAGGTTCAGGTGAAAGTTGTTGCCATCTTCTGTGACGAAGACAAAGTGAGGCGTGCTGGACCAGGTGAAAACGTGCGAGTCAGGGTCTCTGGGGTTGACGACGAGGATATCTTAACTGGTTTTGTTCTGTCTAGTGTTGGTAAGTTTTCTGTGTGATCTTAACTGGTTTTACAGATCATGTATTGCATTGACGAGTTGGATTATTTTTATGTCCAGCAAAACCAATACGTGCTGTCTCCGAGTTTGTTGCCCACTTGAAGATTGTGGAGTTGCTCGACAATGTAAGTTTATTGATCTTTTCCAGCCTGCATAACTTTCAAATTAAATACATACCACGTCTGACCTCTTAGTATAATGCAGGCAATTTTTTGTGCTGGTTACAAGGCTGTTTTACACATCCATACAGCTGCGGAGGAGTGTGAGGTTGTTGAGTTAATGTCTACGATTGATCGAAAAACCAAAAAACCAACTAAAGGGAAACCTCTATTTGTTAAGAAAAATGATTGGGCTGTCTGTCGAGTTCAGGTATTTGTTACACATTGCTGTTGGAATGTTGATTTTTGTAATGTGTGTTGATCTGAATGGGATGTTTCGCAGGTTAGTAAGTTGATATGCATTGAGAATTTCGCTGATTTTCCACGTCTTGGACGATTCACACTTCGTACTGAAGGTGGGAAGAGTAGTTTCGTTTCATCCTTGATAATATTGACGACTGCTGCTTTGTTAAACTTTCTAAACGAGTTCTGATGATGGACTTTGATGTTTTTCGACAGGGAAAACTGTTGGTGTGGGGATTGTAACTGAGCTCACTACTGCATAAAAAGTTTTGCCAGGAGGTATATAAGCATATCTTGTTGATTAATTTCTTGGTTTATCAATTTTGGTTTGATGCATACATATAGAATGAGGATTAAGAAACATTTGTTTGTGCCTTAAGCTCAAAATATTTGTTGTGGATTTCAAGGCCTCCTACTTAATGAAATTAGCATAAGGTTCCTAAGCTATCATTTTTTGTTTTACAAGCAAGCTCCCTCGTGACGAAAATTGGAAGAATTTTCCGATTCACCTTAGTTGTTGTCCCCTCGACATGTCAGTTTTATTTAATTTTAATGTATTTTTCGCAAGTCGAGTTAAAACGACCATGCAAAAAACACATACTCCGTATCATTAACTATATTTCTATATTTGTTTCAGGAGACTATGGATCAAGCAAGTATCAGAACGTGATGATGAAAAGGAAGAAGATGATGAATAGCTTCTAAGTACATAGTAGTATATTTTTTAGATTTTCACGAATATTAGTGAATTTTAACTTATTAAGCACATAGTATATTTTTTAGATTTTTTTTTACGAATATTAGTGAATTTTGGGCACATAGTATATTTTTTAGATTTTGACGTATATTAGTGATTTTTGGCTTATAAATATTTACATGTTGCTATAATAAAATGAAATATTTGATCTACAAATATAAAGTATATTACTCCCACTCTATGCCCCATCAGCTGCATTTCTCTAATTATTTTAGGTCTGATTTAGTATTTTAGTTTTTTTTTTTTTCATATGTTATTTTTTTATAAAAAACATTATTGTTATATGAGTATTTAACACTATTTAAATCATCATCAGTGCTCAACACATCATTATTTATACACCAAATATGTTACTCCCTTTGTCTCCGAATTTTTTTAATATTTTCCTTTTTTGTTTATTTTTGAAAAGTTTGCATACCCAAAATAGAAATAATCGTCACAATTTCTACCCTCACAATATACACATATTTACCTTTCATGTCATTACTTTTGAAACCCATCATACCCTCAATCTAGTCGTTACACTTTTTTTCTTAAACTATTTGTTCAAGATTACTCATTATTCTTGAAATATCTGTTCAAGATTACTCAAAAACAATTGAAACTGCAATTTAATGGAAAAAAAATGTATTTTCCATATTATTTAATTTAAGATTTTTCCACCCTAATTTCCACAATCCAACATGGCCTAAATGAAAATTGGGCTTCAACAAAGCAATAATATGAGTTGGGCTACATATATGGGCCGGAATTGGGCTCTGATCCATTTAAGCCCATAAGGTAACACTAGTTTTAGAGCCCATTTTCTCTCTCACCTTCCGCCTTCTCTCTCTTCACACACAGTGAACTGCGCTGTCGATTGAGGAATCTATTTGCTCCGGCGGAGGAATCCGGCTGGTGAAGACGCCCACTTCTTATTGAAGGTATTCAATTTTTTTGTTTTCTGTTTCAGATACCATCAACACTTTTATTTCCCCCCCCCCCCCTCCAATTGTTTACGATCATTCGCGGAGATGCTAGTTGGTTTTCGCTTTTGTATTTTTCTTAATTTTGAATCTGGTGCGTCGCCGAAATAAGAATTGAGATGATCCAGATTGAATGTTTTGCTTTTCTTTTCATAGAAAGTCAATGTCGTGTAAGTGTTCGATGAAATGTCTGAATGGGTTTTGCATTTGTTTCTCAGGAGTTTGAGATGTACCAGCAGCTCAAATATGCCTGGTTAGAGATTCTGAACATTCAGAGGTTTCGGAGAATGGCGGGTTATACTGCATTTTACTGTTTCGCTGCAGTCATCAGCTTTGCTCACACCAACAACACGTAAGTCTTTCGGATCGAAAAGCATTGTCTTTGTTTAGTTGGGTAAATAATGCTAAATGGAAGCAAATTGGTTGTTTAGTCTTCTTCTTCTTTAATGTTGATAGAACTTGTAGAAGGCAGACAGGAAAGATGTTGAATTTGAAGTACTCCTCCGTCCCAGTTTCGTTTTTCATCCCTCCCATTGAATGCTATACATTCCCTTTTTTGCACACTACTCTCCCACATTTCATTAGGTAGCTTTCATCGAGACGGAGGGGGTACTATTTTTCATCGAAAAGCATTGTCTTTGTTTAGTTGGGTAAATAATGCTAAATGGAAGCAAATTGGTTGTTTAATGTTGATAGAACTTGTAGAAGGCAGACAAGAAAGATGTTGAATTTGAAGTACTCCTCCGTCCCTGTTTCGTTTTTCGTCCGTCCCATTGAATGCTATACATTCCCTTTTTTGCATTAGGTAGCTTTCATTGGGACGGAGAGAGTGCTATTTTTCTCAATTCAAATAATAGCAAACAATTATAGGCTCCTACCAAAATTATACTTAGACTTTGAGTAAATAATTAGTTAGTTACATAAGATTCAGTGATGATGTGGTTAGCATGAATGGAGTATATGTTTAGTATTAGTTTCATTCTTTAATGTTGATAGAACTTGTAGAAGGCAGACAAGACAGATGTTGAATTTGAAGTACTCCTCCTTCCCGGTTTCGTTTTTTCGTCCGTCCCATTGAATGCTATACATTCCCTTTTTTGCAAACCTACTCTCTCACATTTCATTAGGTAGCTTTCATCGGGACGGAGGGAGTTCTATTTTTCTCAATTCAAATAATAGTAAACAATTATAGACTCCTACCAAAATTATACTTACAGACTTTGAGTAAATAATTAGTTAGTTACATAAGATTCAGTGATGATGTGGTTAGCACGAATGGAGTATATGTTTAGTATTAGTTTCATTCTTTATTTTGATAATCCAGGAAGAGAGCTGGATTTTCGAATGCTGATCAATTCTATGCATCTTTTGCTGCTGGGACCGAGCTTCTTACGGACACAGGAAAGGTACGTTGGGTCCGATTTATTAAGAAAAATGGACATGTTTTCTTTGTTGGATTCACATTAGTTCATTAACTCATGAGGGAAGGTATTTGTTCAGATTTCTTAAGAAAAAATGACATTTTTTCTTTGTTGAATTTACATTAATTCATTATCTTGGTTTATGTTTTGTGGAAGTGAGTGTATGACTCCGCTAGGATCCAATAATGTTGGAGCAAAGAATTTAAAAAAACTTGCTGAAATGCTAAAAATGAAGAATCTTGAACTCAATTTAGGCATTAAAATCTTCTAATTACATTCTGGTGGTTAATATAACTGGTGCAATTTATTAGACTACAAATTGCTACAAGTGTTAGTTAAGCAGCGTTTAAATTTTTGTACACTACGCTATACTTGAGTCCAGCGAGGGTGTGCACTGTGGGAGAATTCTTGACTTGCTTTGGTTTTTTTAGTTTGAATTTGGCTAATAGTGACCTCGATGTGTTTGTAGTTATATAAAGCTGCACTTGGCAATTGTTTTGAAATAGAGGAGTGGGGACCGATTGAATGGAGCATTTTGGCTAAACACTTTGAGCGCCAAGCGAAATCACCGTACGCATATCATGCCGTAAGTTAATTATTACGCATATCATAGCATTTTGATACAACTCAGATTGGTTTTATGTTTTTTTCTGACTAAATCTGCAAAATTAGATGAAATCGAAACATTTACAGGCCTTTTGCCTCTAATGTTCAATATCTACACTTCATTTCAAGTAATTCTGTTGCTGATATTCTACTTTTTCTTTTGGTAGCAATATATGGCACACCTCGCCTCCCTCGGGCAACTGGATGGAAGCGGCTAGCTTTTAGATTGAGAGATGGCTTCCGTTTCAACAACATTACGAGCAACATCTTAAGTTGATTAATTTGTATAGCGCGTAACAGTCATAGAAGACGAGTCGTACTGGTGTTTCACCTTGTATTCCATATCGTCGTCATCTATACGATATAAGTGCTGATACTGTACTTTGCACCAGATTTATAATTTATAGTAGTCCCTCTTAGCTATGCCAAACTCACTTAATTCCTATTAGCCATGCCAAACTCACTTATATACTGTATGTATGATTATAATTTTATTAAGTTTTAAGCCATATTACCCGGCAAAATAATGTATTGGTTTATCAGCTAAATGTTACTCCCTACATTTGCAATATACAACTAAAATTAACAAAAAGTTGGTCAAAATTAGTCAAGTTGGCCACTAATGCGCTAAAATGTCCGTTCACATAATTTTTTTTTTTTTTTGGATTGTCTACGTATTTTTTTTGTTTCAATTTTTAAAAAATATACATACACTTATTTTATCTATTTTACTCATAAACAATAAATATTTTTAAAATTTGTAAAAAAGAAAAATGAACAGTTTAAAGTGGCTGAGTTTAAAATTTGTAGAAAAAGAAAAAGAAAAAATGATAGTACATAAATAAATGACTTTAGCATTTGGAAATATAGTAAGTTTAATGAATCAGGCATATATTAATCTAGTCATTAAGAAGTCAACAAAGGCTACTACTGTACTAAAGTTAATTTGATGTTGTCATTTTTCCTCTTTTTTTAGTAATTATAATAATTGACTATATTTTCATTGTAATTAGTGGCCTAGTCAAGAAAGTCTTCTTCTCTCCACAAATAATTATGGTGTATTTTTAACGTGCATTTTATTTATTTATATTCAATTTGTATGTATGTTCTTTTTATTTTTAATAATAAATTGAAAGTAAAACTTGACCAAATTTGTGATATACCCAGCAATAATTTGGGATAAACCAAATATAAATGTCCTTTTCCTTCATGTTCAACTTTGTATTTAAAAAACATGATACCCCTTCCGTCCTATAATAATCACATATATTAAGAAAGTGTAATAATGAGAGGAGTTTAGAGGGGTAATTTTGTAAACTTTTATGTATAAAGTAAATAAATTAGTTAACTTTTGTGTATATGTATAAAAAAAATAATGATATTTGTGTAATTTGAGAATATTGTGAAGATGGAGTTTATAAATAATTTTTCATTTTAAATGTGTGCAAATTATCGTGGAACATTCTAAAATAGAAAGTGTGAAAATGATGGTAGAATAAGGGAATATTATGTTTTGTCAATAATTTCAGAATAATATATTATCAAAGTTCTGTGGGTGTTTACAAAGCTGTATTGACAAAACATTCAAATTTGTACAGTTTAATTAATTAATTAATCTGCTCATCTGACTGTTTGTTTGTGTGTGCTAACATGTGATGATCAAGCTATTGGCCAGATGCTTTATTATGTGGTGGATTTTTTATTTGCAAAATAGATTTTTTTAAAAATCATGAAAACAGCCACTATTTGAGAATATTGTATTATTATTATTTTAGTTCGATCAAGAAAAATAAATTATTTGAAAAATAGCTCGATTGCTTCACCCTTCTATAAAATTTTAATTGATATTAATTTTATATGTTAATTTTTTATTTAAATCTTGAATTTGTAACACACAAACATATATTCATAAACTATGTCTTATCACATTTAATTATAACAGTAAATTTTATATAGTGTTATTATAACAAAAAAAAAAATAGAATTAATTGAGTGAACGTGGTAGAATTAAAATTGTCTGCTACGAAGATAAAATAAGATGATAGTGAGCTGATTTTATTAATAAATAAAATAAACATTGAAACAACATTGACCAATTTTGGTCAAATATGGATGGTGTTATCATTAATAAAAAAGTATTATAATATTATAATACTATAATAAATCTAATCAATATAATTAATTAATTACACCAAAAAATAATATAATAATACCATTTAATTTGATATAAAATTAAATTATTTACTATTAATTTTTTTTTAAAAACACATATTAGTATTAAAAAATCCCAAAATTTTAACAGCACTATAAATCATAATCAAACCAAATAACATTCAATATAATGAATACAATTAACATGACATTGGTTCCAACATTCCCTAATCCCTATCATTAAAATGAAGTATAAAACTAATCCCTTTAAAAAAGAAAAAAATTGTTAAAACTTTTTTGACCGACATTTTTTATTTTACAGAACCCCATATTGAATTTATGGAGGCCCATAATATATACTCCATAAAATAATTAAAACTTAAAATCAATAAATCTTTCATTTTTTATATTATATGTATTTCTGTACAAGTGTACAACCTCAATTTAAGATTGGCAAATAAATTATACTTTCTCCACCCCTTTTTACCCAATTTTTTTTTTTTAAAGATAAAGTCAAATTATTGTAAAACAACACGAGTCCATTTATTTTTTATTTTATCGAACAAATTATGAGCCTATTTATAACAAGTGATTTTTGTGAATAAAGTTCTGGTTCGATTTTCCAAGTGTTTCACTAGTATTTTACAATGTTGGATTTGTAACCCATGTTTTCCCAATATTATGTAAAGTCGATTAGTATTTTTTAATATGATACATATGAATCATTTATATAATAAAATAAAATGTAAAATACGAAAATTGAAATATCTGATCTCGTTCAAATAAAAATAAGGTAAGTGACCGTAATTTAGATACGAGAGTATATAGTCAAGAAAGCCGGTTTCAAAAGTTCAAACTCTACACACACTCCATAGTGTGCAGCCACCTACCCAATCAGCCGCCCTCTTTCTATATATAGACGACAACGAACTCCCTTTGATTTCCATCATCGAATTTTCTCGCTTGTTTGGCTGCCTCTTCGATCGATTTCTCACCATTTTCTCAGGTTACAATTTGGTATATTTTGATGCGTTTGCTATATCCGGATTTGATCTCTTTTCCCCGATTAAATTGGGATTTTTAATTTTCATGCAAATTCACATGGAATTGTTTGTTGGATCTGATTTTTGGATCAGTGATGCATTTCTGAAGCTGCTACTTACGGCGTCGTTTTATAAAATTGAGATCTGTGCGTGTTTAAATACATATGTGTGTGTGTGTTTGTGCTTTTGTGTATAGAATCAAGTTTTGTTATTACTCGTACAATTTTTTGGATGAATTACTTTTTAAGAACAGATTTGAATTTGATATTTGGATAGGGGCATGCATATAATGTGAGGCAATATGATTAAGTTTTTCAGAAAGTTGAATCATGCTTGAAATGCTGCTTGAATCAGTGTTTATTTGGCCTTGAAATTTGACAGTTTTCATTTGAGCAGGCTTTAAATTACACAAAAGTTGGAAATGGCAGGAGCGGATTCAATTAAGCCACGAGGTAACTTGTTTACTTGTCTGTTCAATGAAAAATAGCTGCAAGATTTGATCTGTACATTAGTTTTCTATTATTCTAGAAGTATTTGACTCACTTGGGAATGATTGTTTTGTTTCACTTAGATGTGTTGATTGAATACATTAGATAATGTTATGTTGTGAATCTTCATTGGGGAGACCCACATTAAATCTTTGCCTGTAAAAAGAATAAATCTTCCTGAAAATCACAATACATATGCTATATGTGTCTTCTCTTAAATTTCTTACCTTGTTTACACTAAAATTGAAGCTTGTCTTGCTGCTCTTGGCCCTCTATTGATTAAAAAACATATGCTATTTATGTCATGTTTCTGGTGCTAGATGTGCTCTGCCACATTTAACTTGCATGATGCAAACTTTTTTTTTTTTATAATATAACACAATTTTGACAAGATTTCTTTTTTCACCTTTCTAAAATTTTCTGTAATGTAGATGTCTGCATTGTTGGTGTTGCCCGAACGCCTATGGGCGGTTTTCTTGGTACTCTTTCATCAGTACCAGCAACCAAACTTGGATCTATTGCTATTGAGAGTAAGATAGCAGACTCAGCTTCTACGTTTCTATCAGAAATTGTTTCTTTTAATTATTGGAAGTTGTGATTATGGTTTTCAATCTGCCCACTTTCAGGTGCTCTGAAGAGAGCGAATATTGATCCGGCACTTGTTCAAGAAGTTTTCTTTGGAAATGTACTGAGTGCAAACTTAGGGCAGGCTCCTGCAAGACAGGCAGCAATCGGTGCAGGGATCCCGAATACAGTTGTCTGTACAACTATCAACAAAGTCTGTGCATCTGGAATGAAAGGTTCGACACTTGTCATTTGAAAAACCATGCTCCCCTGCATAAGTTTACTTTGACCTAATAGAAAGGCATTCTTCTTTTGTGATGTTGGTTGTTCTTTAGTGTATTTTCTTCTAATTCAATGACCCTATTTTATTTATATTATTAATATTGCCTATTTGATGTTACAGCAACAATGCTTGCATCACAAAGTATTCAGTTAGGCCACAACGATGTTGTAGTAGCTGGTGGTATGGAGAGTATGTCTAATGTCCCGAAGTACCTGTCAGAAACAAGGTTGGTACTCTAGTTCAAAGAGGACATGCTTCGATTATTTCCCATTGTATCTGATTTGAGTGAATTCTTACTCTTTACGAGAGTGCTAATTAGAGGAAATGAGAAAATGATGAGTCTGCTAGCATTTTCAACTTGCTAATTTAAAGATATTTAGTGGATTGTGCTAACGGTTTCGACTTTGCAACTGCCATTGAGATTTGCCAAGCTGCAAAATAATGGAGCATGCTAATCATAATATTCCGAGTAAATAAAGTGTTATTTCTAGAGTGCTGAACTGCTAATTCTTTTAAAGGAGTATGATATTGTCAAACAGCAGTAAACTTCAAGCCCATTGCAGCAACCGCCAATCGTTTTATGTGCTTAGATTAGATCCCTTCACATGTTACCTTGAGTTACATGCATGATATGTCTTTCTTCTTTGTTTGTTTGTTTGTTTGCTTCTTCTTTTGTGTGCAAACCTAACTGTAGAGTGTAGACTGATTAGGCTGCTTATGGTTCTACAATATCTAATATGTCATGTTTTTACTCTGTCATGTCATATTCCAGAAAAGGATCTAGACTTGGACATGATTCCGTGGTCGATGGAATGCTGAAAGATGGACTGTGGGATGTTTATGGTGATGTCGGCATGGGAGTTTGTGCTGAATTATGTGCTGAACACCATAGTATTACAAGAGAGCAGCAGGTTTGTTTTTAGTTCCTCATCTTCAAGAAATTTATATGGTCCAAAAGATTTTGTTCAACAAAAATAGGTGATTCTTGCTACAATTTCACTTCGTCTACACTGCATGTTACTATGCTCCAACGTAATATCTATTAGTTGATTTTCATTTGTATCCAAATGCTCACTCTTTCTTTCCTGATCAGTGACATCTGTTTTACTCTGTCAAATCCTTTTTTGATCAAAATTTTCAACTCCCATGTCTGAACTTGTTGTCTAAGTTGGAGTACCATTTTGAACTTCTTTTCTTTTTCTTTTTTCACAATCACCAGTTACCTTTCTGTTTATCCTCTGTTGTATTTGAATTCTGCAGCATATCTCTGTTTCACTTGGTGTTTATTATGGTGCTCAATATGTGCAGGATGATTTTGCAGTCCACAGCTTTGAGCGTGGAATTGCTGCTCAAGATGCTGGTTCCTTTGCATGGGAGATTGTTCCAGTATGATAACCACACATTTTCTCGTCGACTTAAATCAATTGTTGTTGCATTATAAACTGTATTATTGTGTATGCAGGTTGAAGTTCCTGGGGGGAGAGGAAGACCATCCACTATCGTTGATAAGGATGAAGGTCTTGGAAAGGTACCAATTGTTCATCAGTATATATTTAAATATATTATGCACACACACAATATTGTATGTATATGTATGTTTTCAGTATGTTATAATTTTTTTCTGCTCATATATCTCTCTTTTTTACTTATGTCCTCAAAGTACCATTGAATTGTTCAGATTTTTAGCAGTATACAGTATACTACTATTTTAAAGGCCTGCACATGTATACGTTGCTGTAAATAGAAGTTACTATTGCATAACACTAAATACCCCTCTTTCTGGTCAGTTTGATGCTGCAAAATTGAGGAAGCTAAGACCAAGTTTCAAAGAAACGGGTGGTACTGTCACAGCTGGAAATGCTTCTAGCATAAGGTCTCATACCTTTCCATTCGGCTTTTTCAATTATTTTCAGTTTCTTAATATAACTGAATACATATGAATTTAAACTGTACCTATTTCCATGTTTTCATTCTCTCATCAGTACTTCTATTTAATTTGATCTCCTGTTGAATTATATCTAGTTTTTTCTCACGAAGTCTGAGACACAACCTTTTATAGTCCAAAGATTTTTCTGTAAATGCGCAGAAAAAGAATAAGGGTTGTTGATTCTCCTATATGTTCAATGTTCTCGGTGTTCAGCCTGATAATTTTTTAAAACTTGTGTGTGTGTGTGTTTTGAATCCGTTGTGTTTCTAATGGTTGAAAAACAGTCTTGGTGTCATGCTATGTACCTTCCTTGATTGCATCATGGAGCTTTTATTTATGGAAATGTAATTTAGTTTGTTGATGAGTGAATCGATCTTATCTGCAGTGATGGTGCTGCTGCTCTTGTTTTAGTGAGTGGGCAGAAAGCTCTGGAGCTTGGGCTTAAAGTCATTGGAAAGATCTCGGGATATGCTGATGCTGCTCAAGTACGTGCATGCATAATACATGTCTTTCTTTACCTTCTAGTTTCGATTAGTGATGTTCGAATTTGCAATATTGATGCATAAATTGAACAAATTTGCAGGCACCAGAATTATTTACAACTACCCCAGCTCTTGCAATTCCAAAAGCAATTTCAAATGCTGGTTTGGAAGCATCTAAAATAGATTACTATGAAATCAATGAAGCTTTTGCGGTATGCTGTTTCGCTTAGTAATCAATATAAGTGAAGAAGTCTGAAAACTAGAAGCTAATCTTCTTTATTCAACGAATGTGATCTCGTGCAGGTTGTGGCTCTTGCAAATCAGAAGCTATTGGATCTTAGTCCGGTTAGTTCTCAACTTAAAAAAATGACTTTTTGTTCTGCATTTGCATGATAACCATTCATGTGATGGATCGATTCCATTGTTCTAAACATGATGTGTTTTGCAGGAAAATGTTAACGTACATGGTGGAGCTGTTTCACTGGGGCATCCTCTTGGTTGCAGTGGTGCTCGTATTTTGGTCACACTTTTGGGGGTATGTTAATGTTTCTAATTGGGATTTTCGGTTATTAATAACCATTGAAAATCGTGAATTTGGAATTTTGTACTACATCTTACCTGGTGAATAATACTAATGTGAATGTATATCTATTTTTGAGTAATGTGGTAGTTGTAATTGATGAAATCGTGTCGTCACAGGTGTTGAAACAGAAGAACGGGAAGTATGGAGTTGGCGGTGTTTGCAATGGAGGAGGAGGTGCCTCGGCTCTTGTCCTAGAACTTTTGTAATTTTCTTCTATTTTTGGTAAGTCTGAGGCTCAAACCTGCTGCATATTTCTCGATCCTCAGAAAATACTCGCGTATCTAACTCTCATCTTCATTTCTTAATGCCTCCAAGCTCGATTTTAAAAGCTTGTTTGATCTAATAAATGTTGTCTGTATCGCAGATTTCATTCAGACGATGCAACTGGTGCGAGCAGCATCGAGGAGTTGGATAAAACAGAGTAAACGAGCTTTTGCGAGTTTGGATGAAGTTGTTCTTCAGTTTGTTTGTGGTGTTATTGTTGTTTTTAAACCAATAAATTAACTTAGATGGTATAGGAGAATGTATCTTTAAGAGCAGATTGTGTTCATTTCAATCCATCTTATTTTATTTCTAGCCACTTGCTGCAAATACATATATATTTATGTGTGTACTCCACATTATTAATATTTATGTTGAATAAATAATACTGGCAGAAATACACAGAGAATAAAAACATTAAATTGTATTACTACACTATTTAACTCAGCTAATTTCTAATGAAATTATAAATAAATTAAAGAAAAGAGACACCAACAACATTATTCTGCTATTACATAACATAGAGAGATTTACAGGAAAAAAATTCAGATGTGGTTGAACTCCCCTGTGAGCATGATCTGTACATGCACTTATTAACAAGTATAATTTGTCGAATAAACGAGAAAAAATCGACGAATGGAATGTGCAGCTTTGAAAGAAAGTGATTGAAAACAGACCGATGTTTGAAAAAAAGTAATCTGTTGTGTTGAAAACAAGCGTTTAGACTCTAGACGTCCCGAGCTTCCTTTCAAAGAGTCGTTGGAGGAGGAAAACTTGAACGGAGCTAGTTCCGATGAGCGCTAGCGATTCGAGAATAGCCTTGTACACAGCTCTCTGGCTCATGGATTCAGTAACTGCACCCATTCCAAAACAATGCATCACATAGCTTGCAAGAAATTATACAACATGATTTTGATCTTGAGGATACGCGTTTTATCACACGAACGTTCTAAGTCAGCTCGAAAACCATTACACTAAACATCGATCATTCTTCAAGAACAACATCAATGCAATTCATGTCCTAAAAACGTACGAAAAACACAAACTAAAATATATATACCGATTGCCTGACGATCAGTTTGAGCCTCGAGCCAATGTTGTTCAAACTGGATATTGTAGAGAGCTTCTTCCAATTTGGAAATCTGTTCCATCAAGGGGTTAAAATGCTCTGCAAATCATACAAAACCTCATTTCATTACAAATAATTTACAAAACATAAACTACAAAAAATCTAAGGTTAAGTGAAGTACCATCCTTGGCATGTTGATCAAAGTACCTAAAATGACCAACATGAACATCGAAATCTATAGTTTCGTGAAACGGGGACTTATTCTTGAAACAGAATCGATAAACGCCTCGTTTCTGAACCATAAACTCGTATTTTTCATTCGTCTTGTCAATAAACTCATGAATTTTGTCCCCTGATGGCCCATTTATCTGGTAACAATGATGAAAATAATCAATTGATGTGAAAATCAGTTCAAAATTAAGAGAAAAAAAAAGGGTGAAATATTACAATGAGATCTACAGCGCCTTCTCCATTGTTCCATGACGAATCAGCTTTGATTACGACGAACGAAACATGAACAGTGTCGCCCTCGTACTGAACATTATGTGCTAAACACTCTTCTTTATTGATCACAAATCTGATCCCAAAACCTCCTCTGAATTGCAACATCAAACATGTTATCATCCAAAATAAAACTTTCACAGACATTCTTACCATCTTTTCACTTTATTAAATTAACAAATAATTTTAGGGAAGAAAATGTATGCATGTATTGTAGTGTTCAAGATTCAAGTTTCATGGGATGAGTGAGATTTTTTGTTAATTAAAAATAAATAAATAAAATACTCTAGTTCAACTTTTTTGACGAATTCAATAACTATACATGCAACAAGTTTTGATATATTACAACTGTTTTTTTTTTTTTTAATACTAAATCAAAGAAACAAAAATCAGTTGGATCTCTCATATCATATTCTTTCAGTATTTATTTCCCCCTTTTGTGTTATAAGAAACAAAAATCAGTTGGATCTCTCATATCATATTCTTTCAGTATTTGTTTCCCCCTTGTGTGTTATAAGAAACAAAAATCAGATGCCAATATATTTTGTTTATGGTCTTCATACTCTATAGTACACACACCAAAATATAATCACTTTTATTAACTTTATTATCATTGGGTATGAAATAGTAAAATCACAGATTTAACTAACAAGAAAATAGAATGAAAATGTGTTTGTGTACAACACAAACACATTGCAGAGCATTCAACATTAAAACAACACACATAACTTCAAATCCAAAGTACAACTATAATCATAACTAATTAATAAGTTCAAAATATGGTTCCTTAAAGCATACTACTAAAGACAAAAGCTCCTTCCTTCAGACTTAGAACCATACGAGGCTGTTCTTATGAAGTGTAAGTCGGCGAGAAGACAATTTGGCAGGAAACTTTTCAGCCCCAATTTCACATGAAATAAGATTATAGAAAATGATGAAACCACGTCCAATTTTGATGGCCAAGAAGGCCAACACCTCCGGGTACTTGAACCAGCCACATGGCTCGATGATAGCATTACGCTTAAGCTTAAGCCCAAGCCTTTTGATCTTTCCCTTTTCCCCTTCCAAGCAAATGTTAGCCAACTTTCTCCATTCCCCTGTTTCTGGTTTCATCTCAAAAACTTCCCACACCAATTCTCCGCGTTGAAGAAATAAAGATAGAGACCTTCCCGTCGACATATAAAAACATTTACTTATTTCTTCGACTTCAGGGATGACAGGTGGGGGAGTCTCTGAGATTATTTCAGTCTCTAAATTCAAAGTGAAGACATTTCTAATAATACCCCCAATTTTTTCCCAATGCACAAAACCTTCAGTAATAATCGGAACACCCATTATTCTTTGGTAGAGGAAAGACAAGTTGTCAGTGCGAACCGTCCTCCATGATTCATCTACTCCCACGGTTAATATAGCACATCCAAATTCTCGTGATGATTTCTGAAACGGTACAACCACTTTATACCTCATGGAAGCTGCAACATATCCTATGCCACTAAACACCATGCAATCACGTAGATAAGGAAATGGAGGGAGACGTAAATCTTTGTGTGTCAAAATGTTGCTAACAATATAAACTCCTTTGCAGCGAGACTTCTCTTCAAACTTCAACGTCAAACCATTGCAACTGTACCAGATTGGAAAGGCGTAGTAGTAAGGGAGCTTATATGTGTCGATTCCTCCTCCGTCTTCTCTAGCAGAGATAAAAGCAACATTCCCACATTCATCCCTGTAGAGAAGTCCATAACTTGCGTGCTCAAGGTGTTTGTTTATGAAATCTTTGGTACGCACCATATGGTACCACTTCCAGCAAACAAACCTTGACACATAATAAATATCATGAGCCGGGACACGTAGCAAAATCTCAAACAAGAGTTCATCTGGAATAGACTCGGCCACGCTCCATATAATCTTTTTACACCTCCTGATATAATATGTGCGACTGAAATTGCCCCGAATCATCTGTGCAAGCAAAAACAGCATTAATGTAGAAAAGAAAATCGAGTTGGTCAAAGAATTGAATAGGTCTATAAAGATGTTTCTACAAGGGAAGGGACATAACATTTTGTGGAAACTGTTATAATATTTCAGGCTTCACGACACAACAATCTGATTATTGATAAATAAAGTTGCTTTTTCTATTTTTTGAGATAGAAAATAAATAGAGTATCTTTAATGAATTAAGCTATCAGATGAATAATCCTATAATCAAACACAAAACTTGATTAGATCTGCAGCAGATTGTTTTGATACAGGTTTCTTGCAAGGCTGCATTAATATTGCAATCAAATCTTTTCTTTACTTGTTCAACCAGACGAAAACAATACAAGCAATAATTCTCGTTTATGGAGAAACTGGAAGCAATAATAACTTGGCATCAAATACAGAAATTGGTTATGAACACACGTACACAAAAGATAGATGAAAAAAGCTTGCCTCTTTGATCTCTTCTATTTTATTGTCGTCCCTTAGCGAAGGGGGCGGCAGCCATGACAATGATCGTGGTGCCATTATTTCTTGAATCGATCAATTTGTAGCTGCAATTAAAATTAAAATTAATACTAGCATACATAAGAACTAGATCTAGATTTGGGAATATAATGAATTTGCAACCTGAAGAAGTAAAAGAGTATTTTGCAGCTGAAGATTGCCTTGGAAAAAAATACCCAGGGGGTGTTGATTTGGCCTTTAATAGGTGATGGACCCGAGTCACCCTGTCCAATTCCGACTACAGAATAAGAAAATATAAAATTGACCCGATTACTTAAATGATCCAGCCCAGACTAATGCGGCCCCGACCAGTTCATTCTTCCGATTTTTTTTTATTTTTTTTTGTATCGGATAAATGCAAACAGAAGTCAGCTCGATTCCCTCTTAAATATCAATCCATAATACTATACCCACCTCATTTCTTACCATTCTACCCCTTTCCCCCCAAAACAAAGAATTACTTCCTCATAATACATTTTTTTAACTTTTTCCCTCTTTGCTTAACTTTAATTCTTGGACGAACAAGATTGTAAGGTGCATTAATCTGGATTATCAATCTTTACATACACATTTTTTCATTGTAGCAAACAGCAAACAGTTCAATGATTAGCTCCTTAATTAGTGATATTAACTACGAACATAAATTTCCAAAAAGCAAACAGTTCAATGATTAGCTCCTTATTTAGTGAGGCTGGAGCATAAGAATCCAAATCCTCGAAACGTCGTGAGTTTTACCTGTTTGTTGTGCACATCATAGAAGAGTAAGAGTCTTGATCTACTTATTTGTTGTAGACTTGTTGGTAAATCAGGCAGCCAACACAAGTAGTATCCATTCTCCATATTCATTCCTCCACCATACACACACAACTTCAAATCCAAAATACACCCATAATCATAATTAATCCTTAAAACATTGTAAAGCAATTAAACAAGACAAAAACGAATAAAACTCCTTCAACAACTGAACGTATGCCTACTCTACCTCAAATTAGTGAAAATGTAGAACTTAGAACCATACCAGGCTGTTGGCTGTTGTTACTAAGTGTAACAGCACGACGACTTTTCAATGCCGATTTCACATGTAATAAGATTTTTATAGAAATGATGAAATAGCCTTGAATTCAAAGTCACCACAACACTACCCAATGCACAAAACCTGTGATAGCAGGACAACTTTTCAATGCCGATTTCACATGTAATAAGATTATAGAAATGATGAAATAACCTTGAATTCAAAGTCACCACAATACTACCCAATGCACAAAACCTTCAGTAATAATCATAACACTCATTATCGTTTGCTGACCAAATTGTTTACCCAGTTGGTTCAAAGAATTGAAAATTAAATTGTTTTCTTGTTGAAGCAGAAGAAGAAAAGCATTAATAATTCTGGTTTATGAAGAAACTGGCATCAAATACATACAGAAATATACAAAAAAGATGAAAGAAGCTTATAAATTACCTCTTTAATCTATGCTATTTTACCCCCGGTCGGCCAGAAGGATGATTATACCTTGAATTCGCTCATCAATTTGTTGCTGCAATTTCAATTTCAATTAAAATTACTAATAGCTTAAGAATGAATTAATTGCAAGAAACTTATCGTGGTTTAGAACTATTGCGTGAAACCTTGTTGTGTGGTAAATTACTAAATTGTACGAAATTCTAGTGCGATTTATTAAATTCAGCTACGTTTTAACCTTAGATTTGCAGCTGTTACACCTGTGGGGGTGAAGATGAAGTGAAGACGAGTTAAACGGTGTCGTATTGTAATAATTCAATTTCTGTTTTGTTAATTGAGTTGTAAAATGCGATGTAATAGGATTAATAAAGTCGCGAGTGCGACTCTTGTATAATTTCGGCACGGGTCGGGTATATATAAACCCTTGATTCACCCATAAACCCGCATAGTGTATCCATTTTTTCTCAAATCAATAAAAATAACCGTTTCTCTCTCGAATTCCCGCCCATTTCTACGATTCATCTCTCGATCTCTAGGATCATTGGCTGGTGTGTTTCATCTCTTCCTGCGTTCGCCGGAGAGATCGCTTCATTCGCCGCAGTTTTCAGCGGCTCCTCTCCACGCCTGTCGCGCTTCCCTCGCCCTTCATTTTGCGAAGGTATTTTTTTAATTATCTCTCAAGTGTTAGTTAACTCTTTAAAACCTTAATTTAATGATTGTGGAATTTGTCTGTTGTTGTTGTCTGTTTGATGAGAAACTGATGAAATTGCAATTTTATTTGTCTTGAAGAATTGGTTTTATATATTCCGATTTTAATTATTCATGAAGGGAGATTATATAAATTTAAATAATTACTGTAGGTTTTTTGTTTGGCTATTTAGGGGAACATTTTAATTTTTATGATTTTTTTCATTTTATGTTTTTGAATGTGTCTGCAGATGACACCACAGAATGCACTTCTGTCCATGAACCAGCACACTAAGATAAAGAAAGTTAGATTGGAAGAATTACGGAGAAAGATGTTAAGAATTGATGAGTTGAGGGCAATCCTCAGTGGATTGCCCCGACTTTATGTCAAGACTGGTTCTCAACTCGATATGGTTCTGGATCGTACTGCTTTCGATGGGAACCTTTTCGTAAATCACAGCATTAGTGAGGATGATTTGACTACACAGTCACTCCGTCGTCCGTACTTGATCATTTTCAGGATTTCTGTTGAAGACGAGTGGCCCTACGTGACCCTGATATCATCACGGAACTATTCTCGTGCTAGGAATGCTCAAAGTCGTATGAATGGGCAAATTTTGGTAGATGCCAGGAATGCTCTGATTGTGGATGTACTTGATTCTGAAGCTTGGTGAGGATGCTGTGTTTTAGTATACAAACTGATGAAGGATTATGGTATATTTCTGTGTATGTAGTACTTGATTTTGAAGCTGATTCTGAAGCTTGGTGAGGATGGTGTCTTAGTATACAACTGATGGAGGATTATGGGTATATTGTGTATGTAGTACTTGATTTTGTAGCTGGGATTATGGTATATTGCTGTGTATGTAGTACTCGATTTTGTAGCTTGTTGATGATTTTGTTTTAGTATACATCTGATTGAGGATTGTGGGTATATTGCTGCATGTGTATGTAGTACTCGATTCTGTAGCTTGTTGATGATGGTGTTTTAGTTTGTTGTTTGGGTATATGGTAGTATATTGCTATTGTTTTTTGTGTTTGATTGAGTATGTTTCCAGCACATTGGAGGAAAATATATTGACTATTATTTTTGATAGAGGAAGAGTGTAAAGTGGAAGAGAAGCATAAGTGCATGGACCTACCTGTGTGATTATAAAAAATGTCTTTCTTGTTGGGCGTTTATTAATTTAATTCATTCTGAGATGATTGAATTATAAATTATAAGTACGGGAAAAAGTGCTTTATTTATTGCATGTTACGTTGTTCTATATATGCAGCCAATGAGAGAGAAGAACGGCAACAAGCTGCAAAATCCACGCCTTTTTATCCTTGTCAAAATTCAACAAAAAACGGTCAAAATAATTTACAGCAAGAACAGCGGTCAACGCTGAGAATCCATGGCGAGCGAAGTTGATGTGAGTGAAGTTTCTCTCTCTTTGTTGAAAAGGGAGTGAAGAACATGTTCCAAATCACCCTCGTTTTTTAAGTTTATTTCACTTTCTTCTTGTTCTTGTTCTTCACAAAAAAGGGCATGGAACAGGGGTTTTTGGTTTACAGGCATTGGGAAGAAGAAGGTCTGTTTGGTCTTTTTGGCATTGTGAAATGGAATGAGGAGTCAGTTGAGTTCTCAAAAAACATAGGGATAAAGTGAGAGATTTTATCACGCTTGTCCTGTCTTTTCTCTCTTCCATGCTTCCAATTACAATTAGCTAGGCAAGCATACGGAAGCTTTGGGTTATAGTAAGGAGAAAAAGATTTTAATACTAGGAAACGATGCAAGAAATTAAGAAAGTGGTGGAGAAAATAAAGATCAGTGTGTGGAATTGGCTTGGAGGGAAAAATGCTTTGATCCTCAATTCATCGTTATCGGCATGGTTTTGTAATCCACATTTGTGTATCATTGATTAATAGTTTCGGAACCCAATCATGGTCAAATAGCTTTTAGATTTTACGTGTAAATATATGGGTTGAGTACCCTATACTCGTGGTTAATGAAACACCTTTTTACTGTTAAAAAAAAATAAAAAAAATAGGCAAGCAATATATTAAGATGGAATAATTGCAGATTTCGATTACAAAAGTCATATATATAATTAACAATAATAATAATAATGTTGAAGAAATTGAAGAGTCCTTTATATAGTTATATAAATTCTTGCCAAAAATAAGAAAGAACACATACAAACTAATCAAGCAAATCAAATACATAGTATATAGTTCATCTATCGATGGTGGTACGTGGCTCCGATCCAATCGAGGGCTTCGCCTCAATTTTCCTCCTCTTGCAGCTAGCGACTTCCTCGTCACTCGTTTGCGTTTGGTCATTAACGACGACCAAACTCAAGCTTTTGAACACATCTACTTTTGTGACATAATCAATCCTAGATTCCGGATCAATGCCGCATCTTTTTTTGTGGTTGGTTTTCATGTCATGGGTCTATTTCAACCTTTCTTTCTTTTCAAATCATTTCATTTCAAAATTTCTCAACTTTTACATCCTCGAACTTGAATAAGAAAATTAGCTACGCATAATAAACGAGGATAACAAAATTTAATAGAGAATTCATAGTATTTCAATATCTCAATAATAAAAAAATATGAAAAATAGAATTCTTTAAAGTCAAACCTCAATCATGATATCTGATGCGCACATCAATTGATGTTCTCCCAAAAGGCCACGGATAAATGCCCCCCATTTATTATGTCTTCACCTCTCACATATGAGTTCATCCCCCTCTTATTTTTTAAAATTACACTTCTTACTCATAAACCCTAATTTTCCTCCCATCTCATCCTTTTTTTTGAATTTCTTTTCACCATAGTTCGATTTCGCACTTACTACACACTACTCAATATATGTATAGTGTATTTCGATTTCGAGTTTTTTTTTACAAAAATAGCATTTTGCAAAAACTTAGCACTGGTTCGCCAAATTAGATGAGATTTTTCGGAAAAAAGTTTCACGTTTTGAATCAAAACTCGGCCAACTCTTTCACGTTATGATTCAAAACTCGGCCAACTTTTCCACATTTTGATTCAACACTAGTTTGCCGAGTTTTGAATCAAAACTTGAAAAAGTTGGCCGAGTTTTAAATCATAATGTGGAAAAGTTGGCCAAATTTTGATTCAAAACGTGGAACTTTTTTCGAAAAATCTCACAAAACTCGGCGAACTAGTGCTGAGTTTTTGCAAAACACGATTTTTGTAAAAAAAAAAAAAAAAACTCGGAAACGAAATACGCTACACATATATTCATTACAACTACACAATCATGCAATAATACGGTCAAACAAAACAATAATAACATGAAAAATAATCAATTACAAAGAAAAACTATGTTTTGGGTGTGGGAGGAATGCAAAAGAAACTGTGTTTTTTTTTTTATGGGTAGGGAGTGAACTCAGCACACAAGGGTAGTATAGTTTTTTTACCTATTTGTTCAAATATCAATTGGGGTGAGGGGTGAAGACATAATATGTGGGGGGGTCATTTATCTCCGACCCTCCAAAAAATCCAAAATATCAGCGTTAAACCGTCTGATTCCCGTCCGGCCTGCGTGTGTTAATTTCTCGGGCACGGTTATACACACACAGGGTTATTGAGGACACTCACTGGCTAAACACACACACCAGGAACACCCACGTGGAAAACCCAAAAATACCCCTCCCTCAATAAATTTGAACACCCACTTCATTTTTTTCATAAAACCCTAAAAATTACTCTCCCATTCCCTCCCCTCCCCTCCCCAAGCGGGTGCCGGCGTCTCCTCCCTCTCCAGCTGCGCCGACGTTGTCACCGGCCTCTCCTCGTTGTTGGCTTCCACGTACTTCCCTCCCCTTCCCCAAGCGACCGTCGGCCGTTCGCACCCCTCGCCTCCCTTAAGCCTCGCCGCCCCAGCACACACGCATCCAACCATCGTTCGCACCCCCTCCTTGTTGCGCCGCGTCCGCTCCTCCCCCTCCCTCGCCGCGAACAGTGGTGGACCCAGAAATTTAAAATTTGGGGTACGATTAAAAATAATTTTGATAGATTTATACATAAATATTATCTTATATATAAATAATAACATATTCTTGTATATAATTGAGTGTATATCATGCAATTGGATTTTAAGTAATTTGAATATATGTTTCCAAATGTCCAATTGAATTTTTAATCCATAACATTCTTTTTTATTAAAAATTGTAGTTCAATTGAATCAAATTATATATGCAAATGAACAGGGTGTAGCATTAAAATTTAAGTTTTTTTTAAAAAGGAATAATGGTAATTTTAAGGGTTAATTACAACATATTTTTTTTTTTTTTTTTTGTAATTTGATGCACCATCTTTTTAAATTTTACAATTTGATGCACCATCCTTTTCAATTTTACAATTTGATGCACATTTTTTTTAAGTTTTACAATTTAATGTACCGATATATTTTATGATCATTTTTAATTCGACATGATGGTCTAAAATTATGAATTTGTCATGTTGTGTACGATTAGGGAAAAAAAGTACAACATAACATAAAAAAAAACTATTTTATGTGATTAAGAAAAAAATAAAGCAACATAAAGAAAAAAAAAATTAAGACAATACATGAATAAATATGATTCTGGTTAAAATGCACGACTTGTGTGATTAGATTTTTTTTTCTTTTCAAAACACGTTAATGCACATTAGAGGAATAAATATGATTATATGAATTGTTTTGTTTTGCACAACTTCTTGACTGGTTTTTTTTTAAAAATAAAATTATATAGATATCACATTTGTATGGAGGATAAAAGTTTGAGATGGAAAACACCCACTCAATACCTATAATATCAAAGCGTAATGATGGAGAATTTTATCGGAAATCATAGAAAATATATATTGATGGATTAGTGTGCAATTTATGTAAAAATGTTTAAAAAAATGTGTGTCTTTCATTAAAAAAAAAAAATTAGTTGATGGTCTATGTGTCGAAATATCCAGCTTTGTTAATTGGGCTTTTAATGGCCCTGGCTATATACCCCTCCAGCTTTGTTAAGTATACTCCCCCTCTACATTTATTAATTAAATATACGTGTGAAATATCCAATTTACCCTTCAACTAAAATATTCATACATAAATACACCCCCTTCTAAAATTAACACGTAACCTTAACTAATGGAGTTGCCGCTTAGGGTTGTAAACAAATCGAATAATTTTGCTCGATTCGGTATTCGTATTCAAATTTTGATATTCGTAATTGAAATTTTATGATTCGAATTCGAATACAAATATTTTTTTTGATTCGATTAATAAACGAATACAAATACAAAATTATGATATTCGATTCGATATTCGTAAGTATTCGATTATATTTATAATATATATACATAAATATATTTTTAAATGTATATTTGTCTCATGTTCTATAATATTATTTAAATTATTATTTTAAAAAATTTCTCCATAAATTTTTGAATCAAATAGTTTCAAGTCAAATCGAATAGTATTGAATACGAATCAATTTCAAATCAAATACTTGAAAATAAATGTTTAGAATGTGTATTAAAAAATTCGAATCGAATAGTATCGAATAATCAATCGAATATCGAATCAAATTTATTATTCAAAAATTAAACGAATACGAATATTTGAATATTTTCACGCATCGAATACTGCAGTATTCGCTTCGATTCGACATTGATTTATATAAAAAAACATAATTTTTTTTTAAAAAAAAATACATTTTTCGACATTGATTTATTTACGAAAAACACTCATGTCGACACTGATTTATCGACGAGAAACATTTTTGTCGGCAACTCTTCATCGAAAGAAATTTAAAAAAAAAAATTTAATTTTCGACAACTCTTAATCGAAAATATACACTATCGTCGACAACTAATTGTCGACGATAGTGTATATTTTCGATTAAGAGTTGTCGAAAAAAAAACATGCAATGGAGGCAGCGGAGGAGGAGCGACGACAGGGGAGAAGGAACACGGCGGCGAAGGAGGGGGCGCCACCGCCGTCGCCGATGGTTGCAGACATTATAAAAAACAGATTGAGAGGGGAGAGTGGGGGACGATCGACGGGGCCGCGCGCAAGGGTGGTGGCGGGCTTGGCGGAGCGGCGCAAGGTGGGAGACGACAGATGTGTGGAGGTTTGTTGTAGTGGTGGAGGGTTGTTGCAGCAGAAAAAAAGAAAAGAAAAGTAGATGGTGGCGGCGGTCGGCGGAAGGAGAAGGAGACTGTGCGGCGGCGGCGACACTGCTGATGAGGCGGCGGTAATTTGGTAGGGCGGGAGGGAGATGAAGAGTTTTAAGGTTTTGTAAAAAATGAGAAGAAGAAAGAGGAAATAGAAAAAAAAAAGAGGGATTGGGGTGTTTTGGGTATTTTACGGAGAGTATATCTAACATTATTCATTTTGAAAGGAGTGTATGTATCAGGGGAGTATACTTAACAAAGGTGGTGGAGTATATAGTCAGGGCCCTTTTAATTCATATCATGGCCCAATTTTGACTCTCTTCCGATGCGGACTCGTCAATATAATATTAAAATGTTTCAATTTTATCTGAATTAAATAAAAAATAAAATATTAAGGTAATTGAAGTCACAAAATGAAGAATCGAAAAAATCCAAAAGTAGCAAATTAATCCATATAAAATTTATAATTAAAACATAAAAATATGCAATAATCCCGACTCATCAATATCCGATATTAAAGAGTTTTATTTTAATATCTTTTGTAAATCTATAAATTTGTAATTGATGTAACATCTTTGTTTTATTCTTAATTTTTGTATCACTATTTATTGATTATTTTTTAATGATTGAAAGTGTATTTCAATATTCTTGATTTTTGTATATGTATTTTGCACACAAAATTCTTCATTAGTATGAATATCAGATCACTTTAGTTGCAGGACAATAAAAAGTTTTGGATTAAATGAAAAAAATAAAAGATAAAGGCCATAAAGTTCACGAGACGAACCAGAGGCCAAGATACCATAGAAAAATGGTACACCCCTAAATACGATCTACCAATAAAAGCGATTAAAAAGTCCGAAAAAACTGATTAAGTTAAGAAATATGAAGGTAGGTATAAAGGACTATGGAGGGTCAAATGCATCACCCCAACTGTCCTTGAACTTGGAGACACAGGTGAAATCATTGTCAAGCTAGGTCGATGGGTTGATAGAGTATTTCGTGTAAGCTCTAGCCTCGAATTCATTGATAGTGTTGTCCGGGATTTGGTGAAGGCTTCTCCCAGGCATCATGGGGCTACTGCGTTTCTCCGTGGGGCGAGTATAAGCTGCTCGAGTAGGGGTAGCATCGTCGACAATAGCCTTCAAATTCGAATTCGTTGCAGCTACAGATTCAATACAGTCTAAGGCAGTGATAGACCCAAAAATTCAAGATTGGGGGATCAATTTACAAAATAATATTATACCTACAAAATTATTTTATTACAGAGTATAAAATTTTCAATATATCTCATTTAATTAAATTTAAATTTAACGACTTTTATTATATTTTGAAGGGAATTAATTTTGATTTTTAGCCCCGTACTAAGCGAAACAGTGTTAAAATTTAAGTTGCAACCCTACAGAGACATTAGTTACTAGTGTTAGATAAATATAGAGCTTAAATTATACTCCCTCATCTCGTGGTGTCTTGCTTCACCAACTTACTTTTAAGAAAAATGAATTTAGTAGGGGTGTGAGGTCAAATAAAGGAGGAATATTTTAGACGATTTGGTAAGGTGTAAAATATAATTTAGTGAGGTTTAAAGGAAAATGTGGGTAAAAAATGAGTAGCAATTTTAAAAATAAAATAATGTAGTGATCAGGGTATTAATTTTGTGAATTATTTTCGTATTAGGAGTTTGCAAGTAATTTTAAAGCGTCTCAATAAAAAAATACATAAATAATTGTAGAACAAAAAAAAACTAGTGAGGGGCCCACTGCCCTCGCTGGGCCCATAGTGGGTCGTAACTGGTTCGAGGCTCATCCTTACTGAGACTAGAGAAGGAGTTGCTAATTGGAATCGAATACTTCGATGTCCGAGGAGGGGTTTCTCGAGGGCGCTCAATTGTTTTCTGTGTCGGATCCTACCAAGGGTGTCGTCGCAAAGAGGTGACAGGCCTGTCCCATAGCGCATTGAGCAAGCGGGTGTCCAATTTACATGCAGGATCATCTTCATCTTTACATTTAAAATAAAAAATGAAAATAATTAATTAATTTTATTTGACCAAATCAATGTTAAGAATCAATTAATCAAATTTATCTTTTAATTTCTCTCGTAGTTGAATTTAATAATTATGACATATCTAAATTTGTGTGGGTGATTCGGGTAGAATTTACATGTTTTTTATGCACATGTGAAGCTCATTTTTAGTGTGATTTCATTGATTTATGGGTCGATTATCATTGTTTTGGTCGAAATAAGAGAAAGGTAGTGTTTTGTCGATTTTGTAGGTAAAACGATGGAATTTGGGAGCAAAACACCTACCACAAGTCATTGGACCGAAAAGAGGAGTGCACCATTGGATCCGGCTCGAAAAATGGAGTGGAGTAGCAAAAAGAATATAGTCGATCGGAGGTCGGAAGCTCAAGATACGGAGGGACGAAGTTGGAGAACGAAAACGAAGGACGGAGCCGAATACGAAGGTTTGGCCCGACTGGGCGGCACCACTCGCCCGACCGAGCGGTCGGGGCCAGATTTTTGCCAACTTACGAAGTATTAGCCCGGTCGAGCGATATCAGTGAGATAATTATATTCATTATTTTAATATATGTCATTCCATTTTAAGTGATTACAATATTAATTACCATAATTTATGAAATAAGTACATATATCATAATAATAATAATAATAATTGATGAATGAACTTTATAAATGAGGACTGTTTTATAGAGAATTTTTGTTATTTTTATTTTTGATCTAGAGGCAAGAGTGGTTTTTTTTTTTTTACTGTTTTAATTCTATTATTAAAAACTTATATACAATATTTTAGAATAGTCTTATGTGCAATTTGATCCATTCTTTTGTTCCTTCTTCCTCTTCCCTTCTGCACACCTTTCATTTAAAGAAAAAAAAAATTCAGAAATTCTGTTCTATTCAAATTTCTGCCTGCTTCCATTAAAAAAAAAAAAATCACAAAATCTATTTTGTTTTAGATTTCTGATCTGCTAAGGTGAGAAATCATTATTTATTTAAGATAAAATAATGCTTTTTTCGTTCCATAATAATAGATAGATGAGCATGTATATTAAAAAAGTGTAATAATGAGTAAAATTTTGTAAAATTTTACGTATAAATAAAGGAAATGAGTAGAATTATGTGTGAAAAAAGTAATGATAAAATTGAGGATATTGTGATTTGTGAAGGTGAAGTTTATAAATAATTATAAGGTATAAAAATTATTGTGAAACATCTTTTAAAAGGAAAGTATGAAAAACTGTCAAATCTTTTTCTAATATAATATAGGGGAGAAGTTGAGATATCCTATATTTAATTATTTCCCTAATCTATATTTATGGGCCTCCACTCCACTCCATATCAAATATATAAACCCTCGAGTTGTCTGGCCTCTGAAGCTGCGCCTCTTTGAGTACGTTAGAACGTCTAAGGTAACCGATTTGGATTCAAATTTTAACTAAAAATACAATATTTCCGCTGTCTATTGTTAAAATTCTTGTTGAGAAGATGTATAATTGATAACTTGTTTGGATTGAAATTATTCAAACTTCAAATTGAAGTGTTTCTTCGTGCTCTGTTTGTTTTTTTTTTAAATTACAATCTTCTTAAATTGGGATTGAAATTATTTGTGCTTCAAATTTCAATATTAACTTTGATTGCTGTATTGGTTATAATTCTTGTTGAGAATATGTATGTATAATTTGGGGTTTGTTGGCCGTAGTATAAATATTTGGGTGTCAAATAGGGGATTAAGTCTCTGAAGAAGTGAGGATTTCTGGTTAAAATTCTTGTTAATTGAGAATATGTATGTATAATTATAATTTGGTGGAATCATATCACAATTGCTTTTCTATGATTATTCAATAACCTAGTCAGCCTGAAATTGCTTGATTTAATTCTGATTGTTATATAATTTGTGTGACTGTGATTGTGTGTATAAAGGTAAGGTAGCATGACGAAAAGAATTAGCTGCATTAACAAAGGAAGAGGAGGACGTCGAATCTGCAGAAAGCAGCAGCCTAAACAGGTGCACAAGGTGATGATCAATTATTACATGTTTTTTCATCTTTATTAACATATATATATATATAGCAGACAATGTTAATACAATATGTGAATAGGTGGTGGCTGCTCATGATGATGACAATGTAGTTGTGGAGGAGGAGGACAGAATTAGCGATTTGCCGGATGATATTCTTTTATCCATAATCTCTCGTCTCACTACTAGAGATGCTACAGCCACTAGCATCCTTTCGAGTCGTTGGCAACCTCTCCACACTCGTGGCCCTCGTCTCCTCTTTTTCCCTGAGGACCTTTCTTCTTATTTTGATAAGGAAAAGGAATCATTAATGGATAGAAATTTTTTTATAAAATACATGGAATCATTGGTAAGAGAGAAATTTAGAAAACACATGAAGAGGGTCAATCGTACTTTGGATTCGTACGAGGGTGGACAAACGTTGAACGAATTGAGGATACACATGCACCATATTGAGGGACCCGATATACAGAGTTGGCTCGAGTTTGGTTTGTCTAGGGAAGTCCAAATTTTAGATATACGTATGATTAATTGTGGTGGAGTTGGCCCGCGTGACACTTACTATCTTCAACTTGA
Source organism: Galeopsis tetrahit (assembly GCA_963675135.1). Classification (NCBI taxonomy): domain Eukaryota; kingdom Viridiplantae; phylum Streptophyta; class Magnoliopsida; order Lamiales; family Lamiaceae; genus Galeopsis; species Galeopsis tetrahit. The sequence continues at coordinate 82,003,737 of OY776128.1, forward strand.
GAATTTATTAATGAAGAGTTGTATTGTGCAAGGCCTCAAATCCCTGAGAGAATTGTCTCTACGTTTTGTTGAGGTGAATGACTTGGAGATCAAACTTTTAGTCTCCAATTGTCCTAATCTTGAAAGCTTGTCTATTGAATGTGCAAATTTGTTAAGACATATTTCCATTGTTGGGCATCCCAAGTTGCAGCACCTAAATCTAACTCATGTAAGCTGTGTTGAATCCATCGAGATTGAAAATATGCTCAACCTCGTTTCTTTGAGGTTTTTCTATTTTAGGCAATGGGCATCTAACTATGTAGTACGCCTCAACAATCTCCCAAAGCTGATTGAGCTCGATACTAATGACGACAGTCGTCATTTCCTATCTAAATTACCATCTTGGATATGCAATCAACTAATGGTATCTCGAGTTTCGACTAAGGGCACATTTACTAAAGTAATATTTTCTACTTGCATATTTTGCTAATTAGTTAGTTTTAGCAATCTTTTCTCTTCTGATGACTTGTTATAATTATTTGACGTTGTACGTAACAGCTCGATACGTTTTCTAATTTGAAAAGTGTGAAACATCTAGAGTTGGAATTTAAGGAATCCTCTTGGGAACGACAACAAGGCTACGAGGCATGTGCATTGGTTGACGCGCTTCTAGCATGCAAATTCTTGGAGACTCTCCAGCTCAAGGTATGTAGCATTTTCATTTTAATTTTAGGAGGTGAAATATTCGATTGACCAATTATTTTTGCAGTCGGTGTGGCGTCAACGTGTAAGTGTGGAAGTTACACTTGGTGTTAGAGACCGAGTACACGTATATAGTAAGTGGTTTAAGGTGTCTCAGAAATTGCACAAGGTGAAGTTGTCGGGATACGTGGGAATGCCGGGGGAGTTGGAATTTGCTGTGTTCATCATTCAACATTGTGCTGGTCTCAAAGAATTGATAGTTGAGCCTTGTCGTGCGTCTAAACTAATTCGACAGGTCGCAATCGGTAATTTGTGGGAACAACTCGGACCAATAATACCAGACTCACTTAATTTAGTAGTAATTTAATTTTGTAGGCTTTTATTTGAGTTGGAATATGAATAATGCATAATTTTATTGATCAGTTTTGAATTCCAATAGTAATTTCACTAATTTGGTTGCTTGCTTTTCATTATGATGATGTTTATTGCTTTCTTTTTTTACTTTCAAATTGATAGTTTGAGTTTCTATCTTTCAAGTTCAAATGGATAGTTTTACTATGTTTGGATTGGAGGTCTCAATTTCCTTTTTGATTATTTGATTTAGTGTAGAGTAAAGCACTTTACTGATTCGAGTAAATTTTATATTATGAATTTGGATGTTAGACCACACCCAAATTGGTTAATGCACTTAAACAAGCGCGGGTGCCCCCTATGCTCATTTTCATAAAAAATCTAATTTTTATTATATTTTCAATATTTATTTTCAAAACTCTAATAAATAAAAATATTTGCCTAATTCTCTTGTTGAGATATGAAAGGTTCAATACATTGAGAGATATCGTATTTTAGTTTTTGGGCCACTGCTTATCTTAAAGCCCAGTTAGCTGTTATAGTTTAAGTCCACTTAATTGTTTGGTTAGGTATGCAGTTATTTGATCAAGTTTTCACAATTTGAAATACTCAAATTAATGAGAATATAGTAGTGGGGTAGATTTAAACTGGTTAGGTATGCAGTTATTTGATCAAGTTTTCACAATTTGAAATACTCAAATTAATTTTAATTATTAATAATCCATATGCTTTAAAAAGAATGATATTGTTTATTCTTAATTTATATAAGGTGTATATATTACTTAAAAATATGTTTTAAAATTAATATTGGTGTCCACGAAAAATGGATACATTGAGAACATAAATACACAAATATTCTATATACTCAAATACACAGAAAATTTTATCTTTAATTTATGGATATATTGAGAACATAAATACACAAATATTCTATATACTCAAATACACAGAAAAATTTACCTTTAAACATATGAAGATCGATGCACTAATGTTAGCAACTTTTAACCAAATAATTTTTTTCACGTGATTCACATATGTGCTCTGAGATAAATGATACGGAAGGAATCGAGTTTCAATTTTTTTTAAAATGACTTACTGAGATAACAATAAATGATGATAGGAAATAAAATTATTTACTTATTTATGTATATAATCACAATTATGTAATTTCTCTTTCACAAAAACTTGTATGTATACATTCAATATTTAATGTTGATCAATCAAGGTAAATTGAGGTCAAAATTTATAGGTCCAACGTGTGTAAACTTTTATTAAAATATTTTTTTTGTTTTCAAATACATCGTATTATCTTACTATATGATCAAAACTATGTTACTAGATCAAAATTTTGTCGCTAAATGATCAAAAATATTATGAACACTTATTTTTTTGAACGAAATTACTAGAATATTTTTTAAGTAAAAATAAAAAAAATATTCTACTACTACAATACCAAAATTATTTATGATTTTATATGTTTGCCCAACAAAGTTCTTGAACTAACTCACTCAATCGTCCTTCATTCCAAGTAAAAAGTTTGTGATCCACCTTCTCAACACCTCGTCAACTATCTCTCACGCACTCTCAGTGAATAATAATATCGAATCAATTTTTACTTTGCAATTTCAAAGTAGCATAAAATTCCCAAATTTGTAGGATTTTTTAACTGAGATGAAAATGATTGAATCTTACACAGTCAAAAAAAATTCTGATATATTGTTTTAATTAGGGCTTATAGCATATTGAATTTACCGGCAATATACAATAAGATTTGGGATGAGGCGTGATAATTTGGAAAATTTAGAAATTGTTTGAGTGTGAACAAAATCATCAATTCTCGTTAGAAAAAAAAAATCTTGACATAATTTGAAAAATGTTTAAAAAGAAGTTACAACAGCAATTCATTCACTTATTATCATCATCTCAATAGAAGATTAATTTTTGGTAAAAAAATTATTTGATTTGTTTTTTCTTTTTGCAAAAGTTGAAAGATGCTAAGATGTATTCTAAAAGATAAAGAAAGTAGGATTAAATTACATGGGCTTAAAATATTTAATTAATATTTTTTTTTGTATTATAGTATCTCTTCTTCATATATTAAATTAACCAAAAGAAGAGACGTTATTTTTATTTGACAGAATACTTAAAATTGGTATTTTGGAGTAAGATTTTGTTATTAGAGTAGTATAAGCAAAGTACGTATTTTATGCGAGTGAACGAAAATAACACTTTTTAATTAATAGACAACCTAATTAAAAAAAGAAATACGACAACCTAATTTTTTAAAAAAAACGAGTGGTTAAACACCACTTAATTAAACACACCACAACCTAATTAAAAAAAAATTACTGTGAGACACAACCTAATTAAAAAAAAAATTACTGACGCACAGTGATGTTAGAATTTGGATATTTAGCCTTCAACTTTTCAACTTCAACAAAGAGATTGTGCTGTTGGTCAATTTTGTTTGCCTTAACTTTAACGTTTCCCTTCCACGCACCGTCCCTATCAAGTACTTCCTTGAAGCTATCCAAGGTTAAATAGCTTTTAATTTCGATTTCCTGCTCATTGGGGGTAACCAATGGAGCTAGGCGATCCAATTCCACTTCAGCCGACGCAATTGCATTCTCATCTTCTGCTGCCTCTTGCTCGAGTCGATTCACTTCATCAGCTATATCGTAAGAGCTCGACTAAAAAAAAAACAAACAAACATTGTAGCTAGTTAATTACTATCAAACACAAACACCTAATTAATATAAATAATATTCTTACCAATTCATCACGAAGATCTTCCCAATTGAAAGTACCATTCGCCATTATAGTGAGGAGAAGAGAAGTGATGCATGGAGTAGAGGAGGTAAGTTGTTATATATATAGAGGTGGAGGAGGCCAGGGTACAAAATCAATGATTCGATGGTCCCCCCTAGCTTGCTCTAATCCATGCCTGCAACAACTTTGAGTCTCACCCCAATTGCATGTATGTTTTTAAATTTATCAATTTTTTATTTAGACATTTTCTTTTCATATATATTAGTGATCTCAATATTATTTTTTATTAATATGGCGAAAATATCGTTTCTATTCAATATTAACATCAGTGACCACAAAAAATGGATTGATATATCGAGAATATATGGAAAAAATATCGAATTGTTTTTGTTCATACACTCAATTGCATAAATAAAAAAAATCAATTTTTTTTTGGATGGAAACGTTTTGGAATATCGCACTCATGATGTTTGACAACTTCAACAACTTTTGAGACCAATGATTCTCATATCATCTATGTGTAGTTTGAGCTGCAGACAAATGATACGGAAGGAAACCGCGCGAGTTTCCATTTTTATTGTTCAACTAATGGAGTATGTTTTATTTTCATATTATTATTCATTTTTAATTAAACACTTATTTAATAAAAAAATAATTATTTTCTCGTTTAACAATCTTTCTTAAATATCTATTATTTACACTCACAAAAAAAATCATCTCAAATAAAGTAGAAACACTTCATAGTTAATTATTATCCCTATTCTATCATGTTTCGTGTAAAAATAAATTTTCTAATGTTGGCTAAAACTAAATTCATATTAAATTCAAATAATTAAACATGCACTAATAGAAATATTTTGTTAGCATAAAATCCTGCAAAATGTCACATCTCATGCATGCATTAGGAATTCATTTGACGTGAACACAAACACAAATGATGGTCCCCACCTACTTCTAAATCTTTGACCGAAAATGCCACACGTGATGCTGGAGAAAAAGGGCAAAAGGTAGGTAGGTGGGTGGATAGGAGTCCTGATATTTTTATATATCTCTCTATTTTTTAATCTATCACTTGTAATATATGTATTACTCCTATTTAATAATATTTTTTAATCTCTATGTCCTAAAGTAACAGAAAACTTATAGACGGATAGAGGAAGTAATTTACGTGGTAGCAAAGTGTAAGTTTAGGCCCATTTTGCATGAAAATATGTGTTTGTTCAGGATAAATTTTCGAACAACTTATTTTTGTTGGAGTAAAATTTTAGAACACCTTTTTTTTTTCTTTTTCGAACAAGTAAGTTAATTAAATGGGCTCATTTTTTCTCTTTCTTTTCTCGATTTATTTCTTCGATTGACTCAACAAAATAATCAAGGCATGTTTTGCATTAAATATTCTCATTTTTTCTATTAAAATACCAAATCACATGGAGAGAGGAAGAGAAGAATGAATTAGGATTTTAATTGAGAGGAGGTTAATTTTGGATTTTCCATGTGGGTGTCCTCATAGGATCCTTGGGTGCCTTTAGCCGCGCCCTAATATTTTTAAAGCAAGGCCCAAATAGCAAGTGGGGGAAGCCCACTCAATTTTTTATGAATCATTTACTTAAATTCAATTATTAGATTATATGTTGAAACATGATTAGTGCAATTAGAGTTGTTTAGTTTTGATCAATTGTATAAACGAGAGTCGAGTTATTGAGTTTATATTGAGTTATCGCAACTGAGAGTTGGGTAATTTTCATTAGAACCCCATTAATCTTGAGCCAGTTGGACTTGAAAGGCTTACGAAAAAGTTCAAGTACGGCCTATTTAACTAAATAGACTTTTAAAAAAGCTTGAGCCCGACTTATTTATTAAATGAGCCGAACCGAGTTTTAATAGGCCGAATCGTAGGTCCCAATCGGATAACCTAACCCATTCCCACCCCTATTTTTTTGCGATATTGATATATCGAAATATATATCCGTAAAATTAATATTGTGATATTTGTTGCAATATTTTCAACCTTCCCCATGATGAATGCATATAATTATCATTATATTCAAAGTAGAGGAGGCCCACTTATTTTGGATTGGATTGGATTGGAGAAGGCGTGAATAAAGAAAAACATTTCGAATAGACTAAACATAAAAAGGTAGAGGTGACCTTCCATGATTGAAAATGAACATTCACAGAAATGGAGAATTCACTTTTTTCTCCATCAAAATTATATTACCAGTTTTGTAAACTACACACATGTGATATGTGTACCTTTTCTTTTTGATTGGTGAAGAAGAATTTTTATTTAATCACAGAGGCCTGCATCAATCTGCAATGTTGCAGAATTGAAGGGCTAGGTCCATCACAATTCACAAGTCACATGACCACTTTCTTTTTCTTTCCCAGGACTATAACTCTACGTGCATTATTTATCACTTTTGTTTTCAATTTCAATTTATTTAGACGTGTGAGATGTGATATACAGCTGGACACACTTATTATGAAAGTGATTGACATTTTGTGTAAATATGTGAATTTTATGAGGGTGAGATTTATGAAAATGTTTCTTTTTTATGATGCGTAAACAATTGTAAAGTGAACAAATAAAAAAAAAAAAAGTACAAACAATTGTGAAATAGAGAAAAGAAGTACATGATATATTTTCAACCTTTTCTAGTACCAAGTGTACATCACTAGCTCTATTGATCCTCTGATTTCCTAAACCTCTACTAATTAATACACGGAATAGAAGTAAAATACACAAAATAGAAACAAACGTGATTTTTTTTTAAAGAAACGGTGTCATAAAAATATCAACATTGAACTGCAAACCTACCCAACATTAAACCCTTTCATTTATAAGAATTAATATTATTTGTAATTGTCAAGCAAAAAAAATTAGAATTATGGTGAAAAATGTTATTAAGAAAAAAAATCAGTTGGTCGCGATATATGGATATGGGCTGTTTGAACAAAGAAATAATTAAGAGAAAATAATTTTCATGTATTAGTTTATTTATTTGGAGAATTATGAAAATGATTAAAAAAAATAGAGTAAGTTCTTGTATGCATAATTAAGAAAGACAATTAACCAGATTGAAACGTAGTACAGTATTTTATTTGATTGTACGTGTTTTATGCTTTTTGATGGATTTTGCATATGAGAACAATAAATGAGTCTTGTGAAAAGAAAGGTAATTAACCAAATCAATGGAAACCACCTCATTTTATTCGAATATGAATTTTAATACAAAAGTTAAAATTTAAATTGATGACATAAATAAGAGAAGATAAACTATTTAATAGAATTTTTGACCGATGAACGGTTGATTTTTTTTTTTTTGTATAGTGTTAGTATTTTTTAATTGTAATGACTTTCACTTCTCAATAATAATATTTTCTTTAACCAAAACATTTTTTTTTTCTTTCCATCAAGCTGCAGCCATAGGATTCCCTCTTTTTGAACAAAAGACAATGTTTTTCTAATAAAAATAAATTGGAACTTGATATACTTCACAAAATTGCATTGTAGAAATTCACATGTGTATTGAAGAGTGAAAATTAGGTGAAAAAAAGTTACCAAACAGAAATAATTCTTTGATGGAATTCAATCAGGTAGTTGAATATCGTGTGTATATTTAAGTACCAAGGATTGAACTCTATTAAAAAAAAAAAAAATCTATGTGGAAACTTTATTTTTTGCCCTATACCTTCAACCCATCTTGATTCTTACAAAGCACTTATTTGGAGCTTTTTCAAGTTTCATGGATTTCTATTAGAATGACATTGTCTTTATTGACAACTTTACCCACGATATCCAACTGCCTAAACAAAAAATACTCTCGGTCTATCAATTATGTGTTTAGTTTTATTTTTATATTCACAAAAAATATGTTTATTTTATTTAAATAGTAACTGAGTTGATTCTGAACAAAAGTAAATAAATAGATACTCCCTCCTCCGTTTCAACTTAACTTTCATATCTATTTTTTCGGTCCATTAGAAACTCTACCCATACAATATCTAAAATATTATATTTAATGTTATTATTTTTATGGTACATACAAGTCAACTCACTTATTTATTTATAAAATTATATCTCAAAATTCTATTTATTATAATATTTTTTAAAAAGGGGTGAACAGTAAGTATAAAAGTTAAGTTCTATTTATTACTATAATATTTTTTAAAAATGGTGAACAGTAAGTATGAAAGTTAAATTGGGATGGAAGGAGTACTAAATAAAACACAGAAATACAAAAAGTAAAAAAATAACATTCAAGTTATTTCATCTTCTCCACCAAAAGATTGAAGTTTGTCTAAAAAAACAAATAGTTAATTAAATAATAAAATATACACTGTAGTATCATGTTATTTAAATACATACCATTTCATTATAAATAATACTCCGTACTAGTATGTAAAAGTGAATATGAAATGAAATGGTAGAAGTTGAATATAAATAAAGGATTACATGGGTATATGGGAAATTTTGAAAAAATTAAAGAAGAAGCAAGTAATTTTAAATTAAAGAAGAAGGTACAAGTTTCTTCTTCTTCATTTCAATTCATAATGTCAGTTTTATCATTTAATTTAAAATTATTTACCTCTTTTTAAATTTATTCCATGATATACCTCTGTGATCATCTATTTATATTCATATTCTACCATTTTATTTCATACTCACTTTTACACATCCTTTGTAATGGTCGAGAACGAAGATATGTGAAATTTTTTGCTTTCAAGAGGGAATTGTTAATAATCCAGAAATGTATAATGAAATGTTTTGTATTTAAATAATACTCCGTTTACACGTTTGGCAAAAAAATCCATAAAAATTAATAAGAGAAAGTTGGATTTTTTAAAATCAATAAATTATTAATTTGGAGTACTAAGTACATAAAAATACTAGTAAATAACCCAAGACTTCAAAAATAAAACATTATTTTTTAAGATTTGATTAGGACAAAAAATATGAAAAGAGAAAGATAAAAAGGTTCATTAAAATAGAAGAAAATTGGGGGAAAGGAAAAAAATTGGAATATATTTTTTTGTTATTGATTTTTAACATGGTTTCTTTCTTTTTTTTTTAAATATAATCTTTCCGCTGTCTACTGTTAAAATTCTTGTTGAGAAAGATGTATAATAATTGTTGTAATTGATAACTTCTGTCTGTCTGGTTAAATTAATTATTGATGAGAATTATATGTATATATAATTTGGAATCATATCACAATTGCTTTTCTGTGGCGATGATTCGGGGATTTTTTTTTCTTTTTTTTTTTAGAATTTCAATTTGTATATCTTACACCATATCTCGGCAACAAATCTCGCACTTTTATTAGGTAATTTTAATAAATATATTTTCTTCCCTTCCAAAATAGAAACCTAAAAATATAATATCACAAAACTTTATTTGCTGCCAAATTTTAAAAGATGTGATGTGAGATGTTACCAAATCATATTTTATATAATTATCATAAATTAATTAAATAAATATGTCAACGTGTATAAAGAATCAAAATTTCCTTATGTACATAGCTATAAACTCTGTATAATACAAAATTAAATTCTTAAAAATACTACTACATTAATCTTTAATTCCTCAATGAGTATACATATATAAACCCAAGTAATTAATCTCGATTTCGCTGGCCTCTTTGCTCACAATTGCTTTTTCATAATTATAAATAGGTCAGATTGACAGTCTGGCCTATTTCCACCTCTAATTGCAATTTCTATTCCTATTTTAATTTCAAGTCAATTAGAATTAAACTTGTTCCATATTTCAAGTCTAGGATCAAATTGGAATATTTAATTACCATGTACAAAAGATATTCAAATTCTCTTGCCAAACTTATGTATCTTTCTTTCTTGCCATTCAAGTATTTGCCATATTGATCACTTGCCTAATACGTGAGTCAATCTGTCCCTAATGAAATTATTAATTGGTGCTTCAAGTTTCAATATTAAAACAAGTTTAAAAGTAGAAGAAGAATCTTTTCTCCTCGGTCGGTATGATTTCTGGTTAAATTAATTCTTGTAGTTGAGAATTATATGTATGTATAATTTGTTTGAATCATATATCACAATTGCTTTAATTTCTATGATTATTCAACCAGGCTTTCAGCAATTGGTTGCATGATTTAATTAGTTCTGATTGATAATTTGCATGTGTATATAATATATAAAGGTAGCATGACGAAAAGAAGCAGCATTAACAAAGGAGGAGGAGGAAGACGTGGAATGATCACAAAGCAACAGGTGATTATTTCATGTTTAATTTTTCATCTTAATTAATTAGATTCATACTAATTAGTAGGAGTAATATGTGAATAGTTGGGTGCTCATGATGATGACAATGTAATTGTGGAGGAGGAGGACATTCACACCCGCGTCTCTCGTCTCAACCTTTTTCCTGAGGACCTTTCTTGTTACTTTGAAAAGAAAAAGGAATCATTAATGGATAGAGAGAAATTTAGAAAATACATGGAATCATTGGTAAGAGAGAAATTTAGAAAACACATGAAGAGGGTCAATCGTACGAGGGTGGACAAACGTTGAACGAATTGAGGATACACGGTTACCTTGTTGAGGGAGTTGATTTGAAGAGGTGGCTCGAGTTTGGCTTGTCTAGGGAAGTCCAAATTTTAGATATACGTATGATTAGTGTTAGTGTTGGAGTTTACCCTTCAACTAAAATATTCATACATAAATACACCCCCTTCTAAAATTAACACCTAACCTTAACTAATGGAGCTGCCGCTTAGGGTTGTAAACAAATCGAATAATTTTGCTCGATTCGGTATTCGTATTCAAATTTTGATATTCGTAATTGAAATTTTATGATTCGAATTCGAATACAAATATTTTTTTTGATTCGATTAATAAACGAATACAAATACAAAATTATGATATTTGATTCGATATTCGTAAGTATTCGATTATATTTATAATATATATACATAAATATATTTTTAAATGTATATTTGTCTCATATTCTATAATATTATTTAAATTATTATTTTAAAAAATTTCTCCATAAATTTTTGAATCAAATAGTTTCAAGTCAAATCGAATATAATTGAATACGAATCAATTTCAAATCAAATACTTGAAAATAAATGTTTACAATGTGTATTAAAAAATTCGAATCGAATAGTATCGAATATCGAATCAAATTTATTATTAAAAAATTAAACGAATACGAATATTTGAATATTTTCACGCATCGAATACTGCAGTATTCGCTTCGATTCGACATTGATTTACAGTAAGTTGGTGACGGGCTTGGCGGAGCGGCGCAAGGTGGGGGACGACAGATGTGTGGAGGTTTGTTGTAGTGGTGGAGGGTTGTTGCAGTAGAAAAAAAGAAAAGAAAAGTAGATGGTGGCGGCGGTCGGCGGAAGGAGAAGGAGACTGTGCGGCGGCGGCGACACTGCTGATGAGGCGGCGGTAATTTGGTAGGGAGGGAGGGAGATGAAGAGTTTTAGGGTTTTGTAAAAAATGAGAAGAAGAAAGAGGAAATAGAAAAAAAAAGGGTTAGGGTGTTTTGGGTATTTTACGGGGAAGTATATCTAACATTATTCATTTTGAAAGGAGTGCATGTATCAGGGGAGTATACTTAACAAAGGTGGTGGAGTATATAGTCAGGGCCCTTTTAATTCATATCATGGCCCAATTTTGACTCTCTTCCTATGCGGACTCGTCAATATAATATTAAAATGTTTCAATTTTATCTGAATTAAATAAAAAATAAAATATTAAAGTAATTGAAGTCACAAAATGAAGAATCGGGAAAATCCAAAAGTAGTAAATTAATCCATATAAAATTTATAATTAAAACATAAAAATATGCAATAATCCCGACTCATCAATATCCGATATTAAAGAGTTTTATTTTAATATCTTTTGTAAATCTATAAATTTGTAATTGATGTAACATCTTTGTTTTATTCTTAATTTTTGTATCACTATTTATTGATTATTTTTTAATGATTGAAAGTGTATTTCAATATTCTTGATTTTTGTATATGTATTTTGCACACAAAATTCTTCATTAATATGAATATCAGATCACTTCAGTTGCAGGACAATAAAAAGTTTTGGATTAAATGAAAAAAATAAAAGATAAAGGCCATAAAGTTCACGAGCCGAACCAGAGGCCAAGATACCATAGAAAAATGGTACACCCCTAAATACGATCTACCAATAAAAGCGATTAAAAAGTCCGAAAAAACTGATCAAGTTAAGAAATATGAAGGTAGGTATAAAGGACTATGGAGGGTCAAATGCATCACCCCAACTGTCCTTGAACTTGGAGACACAGGTGAAATCATTGTCAAGCTAGGTCGATGGGTTGATAGAGTATTTCGTGTAAGCTCTAGCCTCGAATTCATTGATAGTGTTGTCCGGGATTTGGTGAAGGCTTCTCCCAGGCATCATGGGGCTACTGCGTTTCTCCGTGGGGCGAGTATAGGCTGCTCGAGTAGGGGTAGCGTCGTCGACAATAGCCTTCAAATTCGAATTCGTTGCAGCTACAGATTCCATACAGTCTAAGGCAGTGATAGACCAAAAAATTCAAGATTGGGGGACCAATTTACAAAATAATATTATACCTACAAAATTATTTTATTACAGAGTATAAAATTTTCAATATATCTCATTTAATTAAATTTAAATTTAACGACTTTTATTATATTTTGAAGGGAATTAATTTTGATTTTTAGCCCCGTACTAAGCGAAACAGTGTTAAAATTTAAGTTGCAACCCTACAGAGACATTAGTTACTAGTGTTAGATAAATATAGAGCTTAAATTATACTCCCTCATCTCGTGGTGTCTTGCTTCACCAACTTACTTTTAAGAAAAATGAATTTAGTAGGGGTGTGAGGTCAAATAAAGGAGGAATATTTTAGACGATTTGGTAAGGTGTAAAATATAATTTAGTGAGGTTTAAAGGAAAATGTGGGTAAAAAATGAGTAGCAATTTTAAAAATAAAATAATGTAGTGATCAGGGTATTAATTTTGTGAATTATTTTCGTATTAGGAGTTTGCAAGTAATTTTAAAGCGTCTCAATAAAAAAATACATAAATAATTGTAGAACAAAAAAAAACTAGTGAGGGGCCCACTGCCCTCGCTGGGCCCATAGTGGGTCGTAACTGGTTCGAGGCTCATCCTTACTGAGACTAGAGAAGGAGTTGCTAATTGGAATCGAATACTTCGATGTCCGAGGAGGGGTTTCTCGAGGGCGCTCAATTGTTTTCTGTGTCGGATCCTACCAAGGGTGTCGTCGCAAAGAGGTGACAGGCCTGTCCCATAGCGCATTGAGCAAGCGGGTGTCCAATTTACATGCAGGATCATCTTCATCTTTACATTTAAAATAAAAAATGAAAATAATTAATTAATTTTATTTGACCAAATCAATGTTAAGAATCAATTAATCAAATTTATCTTTTAATTTCTCTCGTAGTTGAATTTAATAATTATGACATATCTAAATTTGTGTGGGTGATTCGGGTAGAATTTACATGTTTTTTATGCACATGTGAAGCTCATTTTTAGTGTGATTTCATTGATTTATGGGTCGATTATCATTGTTTTGGTCGAAATAAGAGAAAGGTAGTGTTTTGTCGATTTTGTAGGTAAAACGATGGAATTTGGGAGCAAAACACCTACCACAAGTCATTGGACCGAAAAGAGGAGTGCACCATTGGATCCGGCTCGAAAAATGGAGTGGAGTAGCAAAAAGAATATAGTCGATCGGAGGTCGGAAGCTCAAGATACGGAGGGACGAAGTTGGAGAACGAAAACGAAGGACGGAGCCGAATACGAAGGTTTGGCCCGACTGGGCGGCACCACTCGCCCGACCGAGCGGTCGGGGCCAGATTTTTGCCAACTTACGAAGTATTAGCCCGGTCGAGCGATATCAGTGAGATAATTATATTCATTATTTTAATATATGTCATTCCATTTTAAGTGATTACAATATTAATTACCATAATTTATGAAATAAGTACATATATCATAATAATAATAATAATAATTGATGAATGAACTTTATAAATGAGGACTGTTTTATAGAGAATTTTTGTTATTTTTATTTTTGATCTAGAGGCAAGAGTGGTTTTTTTTTTTTTACTGTTTTAATTCTATTATTAAAAACTTATATACAATATTTTAGAATAGTCTTATGTGCAATTTGATCCATTCTTTTGTTCCTTCTTCCTCTTCCCTTCTGCACACCTTTCATTTAAAGAAAAAAAAAATTCAGAAATTCTGTTCTATTCAAATTTCTGCCTGCTTCCATTAAAAAAAAAAAATCACAAAATCTATTTTGTTTTAGATTTCTGATCTGCTAAGGTGAGAAATCATTATTTATTTAAGATAAAATAATGCTTTTTTCGTTCCATAATAATAGATAGATGAGCATGTATATTAAAAAAGTGTAATAATGAGTAAAATTTTGTAAAATTTTACGTATAAATAAAGGAAATGAGTAGAATTATGTGTGAAAAAAGTAATGATAAAATTGAGGATATTGTGATTTGTGAAGGTGAAGTTTATAAATAATTATAAGGTATAAAAATTATTGTGAAACATCTTTTAAAAGGAAAGTATGAAAAACTGTCAAATCTTTTTCTAATATAATATAGGGGAGAAGTTGAGATATCCTATATTTAATTATTTCCCTAATCTATATTTATGGGCCTCCACTCCACTCCATATCAAATATATAAACCCTCGAGTTGTCTGGCCTCTGAAGCTGCGCCTCTTTGAGTACGTTAGAACGTCTAAGGTAACCGATTTGGATTCAAATTTTAACTAAAAATACAATATTTCCGCTGTCTATTGTTAAAATTCTTGTTGAGAAGATGTATAATTGATAACTTGTTTGGATTGAAATTATTCAAACTTCAAATTGAAGTGTTTCTTCGTGCTCTGTTTGTTTTTTTTTTAAATTACAATCTTCTTAAATTGGGATTGAAATTATTTGTGCTTCAAATTTCAATATTAACTTTGATTGCTGTATTGGTTATAATTCTTGTTGAGAATATGTATGTATAATTTGGGGTTTGTTGGCCGTAGTATAAATATTTGGGTGTCAAATAGGGGATTAAGTCTCTGAAGAAGTGAGGATTTCTGGTTAAAATTCTTGTTAATTGAGAATATGTATGTATAATTATAATTTGGTGGAATCATATCACAATTGCTTTTCTATGATTATTCAATAACCTAGTCAGCCTGAAATTGCTTGATTTAATTCTGATTGTTATATAATTTGTGTGACTGTGATTGTGTGTATAAAGGTAAGGTAGCATGACGAAAAGAATTAGCTGCATTAACAAAGGAAGAGGAGGACGTCGAATCTGCAGAAAGCAGCAGCCTAAACAGGTGCACAAGGTGATGATCAATTATTACATGTTTTTTCATCTTTATTAACATATATATATATATAGCAGACAATGTTAATACAATATGTGAATAGGTGGTGGCTGCTCATGATGATGACAATGTAGTTGTGGAGGAGGAGGACAGAATTAGCGATTTGCCGGATGATATTCTTTTATCCATAATCTCTCGTCTCACTACTAGAGATGCTACAGCCACTAGCATCCTTTCGAGTCGTTGGCAACCTCTCCACACTCGTGGCCCTCGTCTCCTCTTTTTCCCTGAGGACCTTTCTTCTTATTTTGATAAGGAAAAGGAATCATTAATGGATAGAAATTTTTTTATAAAATACATGGAATCATTGGTAAGAGAGAAATTTAGAAAACACATGAAGAGGGTCAATCGTACTTTGGATTCGTACGAGGGTGGACAAACGTTGAACGAATTGAGGATACACATGCACCATATTGAGGGACCCGATATACAGAGTTGGCTCGAGTTTGGTTTGTCTAGGGAAGTCCAAATTTTAGATATACGTATGATTAATTGTGGTGGAGTTGGCCCGCGTGACACTTACTATCTTCAACTTGAGAATTTATTAATGAAGAGTTGTATTGTGCAAGGCCTCAAATCCCTGAGAGAATTGTCTCTACGTTTTGTTGAGGTGAATGACTTGGAGATCAAACTTTTAGTCTCCAATTGTCCTAATCTTGAAAGCTTGTCTATTGAATGTGCAAATTTGTTAAGACATATTTCCATTGTTGGGCATCCCAAGTTGCAGCACCTAAATCTAACTCATGTAAGCTGTGTTGAATCCATCGAGATTGAAAATATGCTCAACCTCGTTTCTCTGAGGTTTTTCTATTTTAGGCAATGGGCATCTAACTATGTAGTACGCCTCAACAATCTCCCAAAGCTGATTGAGCTCGATACTAATGACGAAAGTCGTCATTTCCTATCTAAATTACCATCTTGGATATGCAATCAACTAATGGTATCTCGAGTTTCGACTGAGGGCACATTTACTAAAGTAATATTTTCTACTTGCATATTTTGCTAATTAGTTAGTTTTAGCAATCTTTTCTCTTCTGATGACTTGTTATAATTATTTGATGTTGTACGTAACAGCTCGATACGTTTTCTAATTTGAAAAATGTGAAACATCTAGAGTTGGAATTTGAGGAATCCTCTTGGGAACGACAACAAGGCTACGAGGCATGTGCATTGGTTGACGCGCTTCTAGCATGCAAATTCTTGGAGACTCTCCAGCTCAAGGTATGTAGCATTTTCATTTTAATTTTAGGAGGTGAAATATCCGATTGACCAATTATTTTTGCAGTCGGTGTGGCGTCAACGTGTAAGTGTGGAAGTTACACTTGGTGTTAGAGACCGAGTACACGTATATAGCAAGTGGTTTAAGGTGTCTCAGAAATTGCACAAGGTGAAGTTGTCGGGATACGTGGGAAGGCCGGGGGAGTTGGAATTTGCTGTGTTCATCATTCAACATTGTGCTGGTCTCAAAGAATTGATAGTTGAGCCTTCTCGTGCGTCTAAACTAATTCGACAGGTCGCAATCGGTAATTTGTGGGAACAACTCGGACCAATAATACCAGACTCACTTAATTTAGTAGTAATTTAATTTTGTAGGCTTTTATTTGAGTTGGAATATGAATAATGCATAATTTTATTGATCAGTTTTGAATTATTCCAATTGTAAACTCACTAATTTGGTTGCTTGCTTTTCATTATGATGATGTTTATTGCTTTCTTTTTTTACTTTCAAATTGATAGTTTGAGTTTCTATCTTTCAAGTTCAAATGGATAGTTTTACTATGATTGGATTGGAGGTCTCAATTTCCTTTTTGATTATTTGATTTAGTGTAGAGTAAAGCACTTTACTGATTCGAGTAAATTTTATATTATGAATTTGGATGTTAGACCACACCCAAATTGGTTAATGCACTTAAACAAGCGCGGGTGCCCCCTATGCTCATTTTCATAAAAAATCTAATTTTTATTATATTTTCAATATTTATTTTCATAAAGAATAATTAGATTCATACTAATTAGTAGGAGTAATATGTGAATAGTTGGGTGCTCATGATGATGACAATGTAATTGTGGAGGAGGAGGACATTCACACCCGCGTCTCTCGTCTCAACCTTTTTCCTGAGGACCTTTCTTGTTACTTTGAAAAGAAAAAGGAATCATTAATGGATAGAGAGAAATTTAGAAAATACATGGAATCATTGGTAAGAGAGAAATTTAGAAAACACATGAAGAGGGTCAATCGTACGAGGGTGGACAAACGTTGAACGAATTGAGGATACACGGTTACCTTGTTGAGGGAGCTGATTTGAAGAGGTGGCTCGAGTTTGGCTTGTCTAGGGAAGTCCAAATTTTAGATATACGTATGATTAGTGTTAGTGTTGGAGTTTACCCGCACCCGCGTGCCACTTACTCTCTTCAACTTGAGAATTTATTAATCAAGAGCTGTATTGTGCAAGGCCTCAAATCTCTAAGAGAATTGTCTCTATGTTTTGTTGGGGTGAATGACTTGGAGATCAAACTTTTAGTCTCCAATTGTCCTAATCTTGAAAGCTTGACTATTGAATATACAAATATGGTGAGACATATTTCCATTGTTGGGCATCCCAAGTTGCAGCACCTAAATCTATCTCATGTAAGCTATGTTGAATCCATCGAGATTGAAAACGTGCTCAACCTCGTTTCTCTCAAGTGTTTCTCATTGATACAAATCATGCAACCGCATCCTAGTACGCCTCAACAATCTCCCAAAGCTGATTGAGCTCGATACTAATGACGACAATCGTCATTTCCTACCTAAATTACCATCTTGGATATGCAATCAACTAATGGTATTTCGAATTTCGATTGAGAGCAGACGTCTTCAAGTAATTTTTTTCTACTTTACTAATCTTTTCTCTAGCTTCTGGTTGACATGATGATTTATTATTATTATTTGATGTTGTAGCCCTATACGTTTCCTAAGTTGATAAATGTGAAACATTTAGAGTTGGAATTTAAGGAAACCGATTATTATTGGCAACGACAACAAGGCAACGAGGCTTGTGCATTGGTTAAGGTGCTTCTACAATGCAAATTCTTGGAGACTCTCCACCTCAAGGTATGTGGCATTTTAATTTTAATTTTAGGAGGTGAAATATCCGATTGACCAATCATTTTTGCAGTCGGTGTGGCATCAATTTGATCATGAACCTGAATTTGGTGTTAGAGAGAAGGTATGCACATATATATGTTGACTTGGAGTGGTGTGAGGTGTCTCCGAAATTGAATAAGGTGAAGCTGTCGGGATGCCTGGGAAGGCCAGGGGAGTTGGAATTTGTTGTGTATATCATCCGACGTGCCGCTGGTCTCAAAGAATTGATAGTTGAGCTAGCTTGTTGTGCGTCTAAACTAATTCGACAGGTTGCAATCGATAATTTGTGGGAACAACTCGGACGAATAATCCCAAACTCACTTAATTTAGTAGTAATTTAATTTAATCGCTACCTCGATCTTATTATGCTAAAACCATATGTCTTTTACCTTGTTTTAGTTTATTAAAAATATTGTATTGTCTTTTACCTTGTTTTAGTTTATTAAAAATATTGTATTAATTAATTGGGATACTGATTGCTTTTCATTATTTATTTCTATCTATTATGCTCATTTGATGCATTTTGTAGTTTCTTTATTTATTTCGATATATTATGCTCATTTGATGCATTTTATAGTTGAGTAAGATATTTATGAATAATGCATGCTCTTATTGATTTGTGAATTCCAGTTGTAAATTAGTTGAAACAAATAATGAAAATATGAAAAAAATCATTTCAATCATCAACCCAAACACAAATTGTAAATCCAATTAGGAGTACTAAAATGATGTTCAAATCAGCAATAACAAAGAATCGAGGGCGACGGCATGATCCCAGTGAGCGACGAGCTAGCCTCTTTATCCCCATCTCGTCTTTCCATTGATCCAAACGAAGTTGACAAGCTCCCAGAATATCACCTGCTCAAGCAAGAAAGAACAACTTATATTTTGTGAACATACACAAAACATGTGTAATTGATAACAAAAATGCTTACATTAGGCTTGGACTGAGGAGGCTTTCAGCATATGGAAATGCAACTGGAAAAAAATGCCCTAACTCCTCTATATTACTGGGAAACTTGAAGATTTCCTCAACAAAATCAAAGATGGCGTAGTCGAAGTTTTCATTCTCCAATTGAATAATGAAGAATATCTCGTTATCCAGTACAGCAACGGAGTTGAAACTGTAGACATTAGACAGATCTACCATCATCCTAGTACTCAGTCTTAAGTTCCATACGCTGTTTTCCAATTTGAAAATCTCAAAAACAACATAAGGTTGATAATTTTCATGTCGATCCCATTCAAAAAGTTGTGGACTAACCATCTGCACCACTGCCAAGCAACCCTCAAACTCGATCAAGAAACTCAAATGATTCTGATCAGCAGGCAACTTGATTTCAGTAAAGTTGTCATTCATATCAACAGAAAGAATACTAGCAGGTATTCCAGGATCTTCATCTGACCACACAAACCAATACATTACACCACCTACACTAGCATAAAACGGGCAAAACGGGTGATAGACACTGTGATCTGGACGATTCACTTCCTCAGCAATCGTTCTCCAAGCTTTAGAACGAGCCGTATAGACCTCACACTTATACTTATCGCCAGCTCTTTCTGCCGAATCTGAGTAAAATCGATATGCTTTATATTTGTTACTAACGGGGTCAAAAGTAACCCCAACTGTCGGCAGTACTGCCGATTTAGTTCCAACAGGAAGTACGACAGTGTCCTCAGTAAGGGGATTGAAAATTTGGATTTCAACTTCATTCAGTTCAAAGTTCTTGTCCACGCAGCAAACCAGACCGTTTCGGAAGCAGCTCATCTCGGGTCTGCTTCCATCTCTAAAATCGGGAAGCCAGATACCTTCACTGATTTCCCCATCCTCCAGTACAAAGAGACGATCAACTGTAAGACGTCTCACAGGATAAGCGAAGATTATGTATTTCAATTTTTTCGGTGACAGGGCCAAGTGCATTAGATGAAAACTGGGTTCGGATATCAACTTCAAGAAATGCTTTGCTACGAGTTTGCATGGTACCACGGTTTTCGCAGGAAGCCTAGCTAGGATGCTGATCAGGATTTCTACAACGTATCCAAGGGGGTGCTCATCAGATCGCAAACGGGCATTGTCTATTCCGCTCTCTGACATTGTAACTACTAGTAGTTGATTTCCTGCGAAGAAAACTGTTCTGTTGAAATACAACAACGAAGCCAAAAGTCAGGTTTCTTATTTCGGCCTTATTTCTTCTCTCGATTCTGTCATGATTTTTTTTTTTAAAAAAGGCTTAAGTACAGAGTATGCACTATAGAGAACAGAATAAACTATTGCCACAATGAAAATTAGTACCATATATATCTTTAATAAGAAAAGAATGACTCCAGGGTTTTAAAAGAAGGAAAGATTTCACATTCTTATTTAGTTTATCTGATATATGGCATAAAAATGTGTGAAGTGCCATTCAAAATGCAGCCAATCTAGCAAATATATTAATTGTGACATTTAACAATCCAAACAACATAAATGCAATACTTCTTTAAGGAACCAACATGAAACAATTTATACGACAAATATCATCAATAAGGCAATTATAAATAAAACTCAATTTACATTTTAATGCTAGGATTTTACAAAGACAATAATTAAATTTATGAACTATAACCACGTAAATGAGCCATTAACTAAAATTTCCGGGGCAAATACTATTTAACAACTACAAAAGTCATTTTTATAACTAAAGAAAATTCAAGGTCCAATTCATACCGCACAAGCAAGAAGATCAAGAGAACTGAAGAACAAACAGTTGAAAATAGAGCATATGGGAGAATGTTTTACCTTCAAAATAAAATCAAAAGTGCTTGCTGTTCTTTGATGGATCGAAAGAGAACTCAGAAACGCTCAACAGGTATCGATGGAAACCCAGATCTACGATAACACCGAGGGCCTGTGAGTAGTAACGCCTCATTTTATTCACATATCACGGGCAATATGAGTAAGCATGGGATGTCAATTTTACACGTGTCCTCTCCATGAATATCATTCATATTTTTTTTACTAACTTTTGGTTAAGCTCTTTTATTCAATTAATATGGCTATATGCCCCTTCGTTTTTATGTAAACATTCCACATTTTGTGATTGGAACTATGTGATGTATATAAGGGAAAAAACATGTAATTATTCAGACATCTAAGTGAAAGTTTATCCCATACAGAGAAAACGGAGGCTATTTAACGAATTCAAATTTAGTTTCTATAGACCATAGTTACCAACACAAGTAATCCTTTCAGAATTTAATCACCCACATATGCAAGCTGATGAGCTACACAATAAGACATGCATACATCAAAATGGGAAAATTAACTTTAACTTGCACACTTACATGCTGATTCCAGAAGCAACATATGAACATAATACATGGTTAGAAGGTAATATGTGATTTTCTCATGTAATCATATTAATTCGTTGAAACCATAAAACAGAAAACTGCATTACTCCTTCAAAGTGGTAAAAGATATACTGTAAGTGATACAGGAATAAGATGTTACATCAGCATATCTTAATATTTATTACCTCATACCATATGAAAACTCCCATGATCTTAAACTTCCTTCCTAAATGATAAACAAATATAGCCTCATTCTGGATAAATTTCTTTGTCAAGATATACAATATAATGATAAATTTCTTTCTCAGAACATGGAATATAGATAATAGCATTGTCAAGATATACAATATAATGATAAATTTCTTTCTCAGAACATGGAATATAGATAATAGCAAGTATAACACCCTGGCAAGAAAAGTGAGGCAGTCACATTCACAATTAATTCACTTGTAATGAGATCAGGAAGTCAAGATACGAGTTCTTACAATGGTTTCCTCAAAATGCAAATCCTCCAAAAAGCGTCGGCAACCAATAATTTCTAGCTTCAAAATGAATCGAACCCTTTATGACCAAAAAAAAAAGTCAGATTAAAACAATAAAATCTACGATTTTCTGTTGATAGAATGGAAAGTTCTACACTAACATCAACCAATACCTGAGTGTACAGCAACTACCGATCGGTCTTCAAAGTCTCAGGTAAGATGGACACTTTTCTAGGGTTCGTAATTTGAAAAAGAACGAGAGCGGGAGAAATTTCCGAGCTCAGGGAAATGAATTTTTTTTACTGAAATCGGGAGCCAAAATGGTTAAATATACGAGGGGCATTTTGGACTGTACACGTTTAATAAGGTTAGGTTTGGCCTTAATAGGCAAGAAATTACATAATTACAGTGTTTCATCATATTATACATCTTTTAAAACCACGACATGAGAAAACGAAAAGATATGGCATTAATACGAAAACTACTCAGTGAGCAAATAAATATTGCAAAAACTCACCTCCAGCGTGAGAACACCATAGACATGGGGAATGAACCAGCTTTGGCATCAACTGTTTGATTAGAATATGATTCCCCCATAAAATGCTTCTCTTATCAATCTAAGCATGGTAATTTACATAGGTAATCAACTAAATAAGAAACATTACCGGCAACCTCTCTATATGTGTATCTGAAACAAATTCATAACCCCTTCAAATGAGTGCAAGTACTTCAGCAATTAGCAATTGATATATCTGTCACGGTTACACATAATCAGTTTAACCTGAATCGGACTTTGGAGAAAGCTGAATCAAATGTCAGTATCATCAGCTGTTTCTACCAGAATGTTTCAGGGCACCTAATGTTATGAATACATAAAATATACCATATTTCGATATAGCTGTTAATAACCCTCATATAGTAAAATTAAAACATAGCATCATCAATGCATCTATAAGATTGCGCTCTTTATCAGGTTTTCAAAATTCCAATTTAAGTAAAATCCTACCAATAAAAGAAAAAAGAATAGAAAAACTGGATAACCCCTTCCTATTCAACTTTCATACCAGTTTTTTACCCACCAGCTCCTCGTAATAATTATGTTCCTCAGTCCTTGCATCAAATCATAAGCTCTAGATCATGAACTAAGATTAGACAATGTTGTTAGGTGCTTTACTTTGATCACTTATTCTTTACAGGCATATTTCGAACATTCTCAAGAAGTTGCATCAGTTCCCTATGAACAAAATCAAAACGTTCCTTGGATATAAATGATTCTGAAAATAAATTTGTTGTGAGTGAATGAAAAGCTTGAGAGAACTCATTGTTGATGTTTGTGGCAATTTGACCATCCAATGGAATTAAAGAACTCTCCAGTTGCCATCTGAGCAGAAGATACTTAACTGGGATTTCAAAGTAGTTTTTTACAAGAAGCAGCCGGAGGGAATGTCTGCATAATATGCCAGAATGTTCAAATTCTTTACAAGAACAATGGACCTGCTCATCATCAGGAATCCAAATTACAAGACACTCTCTTTCCATTTTCTTATAGTGCCTCACAAGATAAGATCCATTAGCCATTTCTGTTATTGTATATTGCATAGACAGCACAATTTCACGCTGTAAGGCACAAAATGCAAAAGGTGTAAGAACAGTCTGTGCATGTTCCTCCAAAGGGAGGCAAGTTTTTACAGGCAAATAAAAGAGTTCTTCCCCTTTCCCACCACCAAATTTCGCCGCAATAGAAACCTGACAGAGTTAAACAAACACGTTAACATGTCAACAGAGAGAGGATCACAAGTTTCATAAGTCAGACTCAAGTAAAAACCTGATTAAAAAAGCACTGTAATGACTGCACGCTTAGAATACTCTTCAAGAATGTCTCTAGTGATTTGGAATACTCAGGAGCCAAAGATTGTGCCAAGAAGAAATTACGAACATAACAGTATGGCCAAGATGTTCGATAAGAGAAAAGAAGAGAGATGTGTTTATCTGAACCAATTCCAAACCGAGCAACCAGATTGTTCCACTGATGCTCAAAATCTTCCACAGTTTCCAAATGATACAACGTATCGAATTCAGATTTAAAGTCTGAGTATTGCACACCAAGTTGGAGAGAAAACCAACTGAACAATTTGGAGAGCACTTGCCACATACAGATAATTTGTTTAGTATTGGGCATTTCAACTGCAAGGGCATCTCTGAGACCTGAGTCCATATCAGTAACGACAACCTCTGGCCGCCTTCCTCTCATGAACCTAAGAAAAACCTGAAAAAAGAGTTTTAAGCCAATTATAAATATAAATATATTGTGGTCAAAAGTCTGGTAGGTCCATACCTGTAGGGCCCACGAAAACGACTTAGATGTTTCATCTTGAAGTAGAGTGCAAGCAAAGAATATTGCATGCCCATGATTGTCAATACCAAACCACATGGCAAGAATCATACTATAGGTGATAGACCGATATGAGGTGTCGATTGTAACCACATCACCAAAGATTGAAAATGCTCGTATTGAGTCACCATAAGTCCATGCTATGTTTTCTACTTTGCCTTTGTCATCTGTTGTGAAATGATACACAAATTCGTCATCCCCTTCTGCAGCCACTTTGCATGCCTCAAGAAGTTCGAGCAGAGCATTGTCACGCTTCATAGATATCATAGTGTCGTTCTCTTGAGCCGTTCTCTTACATGATCTAACGAAATTCCGAACATCTTTCTCTATAAAGGGTAACTGCCCTGGTTGAACCCCCTTTTCTAACTCAAGTACTTTCACAATTCGATTCACAGGGAATCCAGCTTTGGTGAGAAGAAGGATACGTTCCTGATCAGCCTCTTCGATCTTCCTATAGGCAGGAAGTAGGCGCACTTGATCATCTTCCAACAATTCATGATTGTGAACATTACTAAACTGAGAAATATACCATCGAGGCACACCATCAACAATCTCTTTAGTCAAGTACAACTTTGCATCACACCCACATCGCACAGATTTCCTATCTCTGGGGTGTTCGACATTAGCCTTCTTTCTTGGCTGATTAAACCCAGAGCGATAACAAACAAAATCCCTTCTATAAATGCCTAAACTTTGGCTTTCTGTTGAACGTGCTTTCTTGATAGAAAATCCATTATTTCGTGCAAAGTTGATGTAGTATTCAAATGCCTCCTCATCACTCTTAAATATCTGACCAACATACGGAGTGAAAACAACTTCATCACCTTCATAAGGTAAAATGCAACATTCACCAACATAATAACAATATTCAACAGAATTATCTCTTCCATAATTCAATATTCAGCAAAATTGGAAACAAAAACGAGGTCCGAGATCAAAACAAGAAGAAGAAAAAGGGAAAACACAAAACACTACGAGATAACACCTGAAAACATTTAAAAAAAATGTATGAATCAATAGATTAGTAAATTCATCAATAGTGAACCAAATTCTGACATTAAGATAAGAATATAGCAGCAATGACTCAACAATTACCTGAAAAATAGCTGAATTATCGAAAACCCCACCAACAAGTCCTTCACATTTGCATTCAGAATCGATCAGCTTTTAATTTCTACGAACATTGCAACTACTGTGTAGTCTTTTGCATAAGTTTCTTTCTCAAGTCAATAAGAGATAATGGAGCAGGTTAATGGGCCTTCTAGTGGGCCATATATTGCACTTAAATGGGCTTCATTCGGACTAAGGCCACGGATAAATGACGGCGTAGGGTATATATCCCACGAGCTTTGTTTAATGCACTCCCCCAACCCCCACCCCAAAAATGTGTACGATACATGTACTCTCTAAATTATCTATTATACCCTTTTATTTTACACTAGTGTACGACACCCCCATAAAACCCCGCCTCATCGTCCTCTCTTTCTTTGTTATTTTTTTTTTTTCAGATCAGATCGGAGGCCAGCACCTCACAATCGCACTCCCCCTCCCTCCCCTCGCCTGCATTCGTGCAAGTAAGGTACAATTTTTATTTTATTTTATTTATTTTTGACAAGAAATGTCGACCAAAAATATTACGGTCGACCATAATATTTTTGGTCGACATTTCTTGTCAAAAATTGATTTTTTTTCTTTCGGTACAGTGTTGTCGACTAGGGGTGTTTTTGTCGACATATTATAGTCGACGATATATTCTACGGTCGACAAACCACTGTCGATCAACACTGATTGGTCAAAAAAATCTGTTTTTTTTTTTTTACTTTTAAGTTTTTTTTTTTAATTTTCTGAGTATATTTGGGAGGGGTGGTGTCGGAGGTGGAGGCTGTCGGAGGTGATGGTGTCGTCGACCGAATGTCAGAAGGATGGCAGCTGCTGCAAATTAGAGTTAGGGTTTTATGTAAAATTAGGATTAGGGTTTTGAATGGGAGTGTATGTATATGTAACATTTTACTAAAAGGGCAAATATAATATTTTACATACTTATTTAATTAATAAATTGAATGGGGGAGTACATTAAACAAAGCCGGAGGGATATATACCTCACGCCACAAATGACCCCCAAATATTATGTTTTCACCCTTTACCCCAACTTTTTTTTAATTAATAATCAAAAAAACTATATTACCCCTATATGCTGAGTTCACCCCACCCATAAACTAAAAAATAAATAACTTTCTACATTTCCTCTCCTCCCTCCCTCCCAAAACTAACCATAACCATATTCTTCTTTAACAAAATTTTAAATTATTGCATTTATTAAAATAATTTGAAGAGACTTAAGTCTAATGGTTCAAAAACGAAATGTTTGTTACGTATATGCAAATTTTCTTTGTATTTTTTAGTATGTACTATTTCTTTACTTTTTGAGAACAAGTATTGCACAATTCATCTCCGTCATCTACGCCCAAACCCCCCCCCCCCCCCCCCCATATATATATGTTACTCCCTCCATCCCAAGATTACTTGCACGGTTTGATCGACACGTTGTTTAAGAAAAGTGAATTTACTCCCTCCATCCCAAGATTACTTGCACGGTTTGATCGGCATGTTGTTTAAGAAAAGTGAATTTAGTGATTGGTGATGTAAGATAAATGAGGGGTATTTTAGGTAATTTGGTGAGGTGTAAAGTGGATATGATGAGGTGTAAAGTAAAATGTATGTAAAAAGGTGGTGACAATTTTGAAAATAAAATGATGTTGGGAGGGTATTAATTTTGTGGGGTATTTCCATATTAAGAGTGTGCAAGTAATTTTGGGACGTCCAAATAAGAAAAGTGTGCAAGTAATCACGGGAGTATTAGTTAATATTATCTTTTAAAAGTTTTATTGGGCAAACAAATCCATAAAAATGGAAAGATAAAAAGGTTCATTAAAATAGAGAAAGTTGGTTTTTTTAAATTATTAATTTGGAAAAAAATATAAAAAGAGAAGATACAAAGGTTCATTAAAATAGAAGAAAATTGGGGGGAAAAAAATTGGATTATATTTCCATTTGGTTGTTCATTAAAGACCTTTTTTAGTTATTGATTTTTTCTGATTCTAGATTTGTGTGTGTCTTATAAACTTGATTCGTTTTTTTGGGGAATTTCTAATAGTTTCCTTTTAAATGAATGTCATGATTTTTTTTTTTTAATTGATTGAGATTTTTTAAATGATGAAAAATTTTATCAATTTGAAATTTAATCAATTCACTAATTTTCTAAAATTCTTAAACATACCATAAATTATAATGAAAATTTTAATTAGGTATTAAATCAATGAAATTAGGAAATAAATTATACACAATTATTTACTCCGTATTTATTTTTTACTCCTTGAAACAATACAATAAATTATTTGACAAAATAAATATTACTACTATAAAATACTCCGTATGATTTTTTTTAAAAAATATTTAAATATATTAATATGTATATTTTTTAAAATAAATATATATACACGGGTCTTCAAATTTTAAGATGGTTTAATTTCTCTCGTGTTTACTAAAAATACAATCTTTCCGCTGTCTATTGTTAAAATTCTTGTTGAGAAGATGTATAATTGATAACTTGTTTGGATTTAAATTATTCAACCTTCAAATTTCTATGATTTCTCTTATTTAATAAATTTTTTATGTAATTTCATTTTAATTTTGGAAGTTAATAAAATATAACTACTTAATAAATATCTTCTGCCAAATTTGAAAAGATGTGACGTGTGATACGTTACCAAATCTGTTTTTAGTTATCATAAATTAATTAAATAAATATGGTATACAGAATCTATTATGGGCTCCATTCCATATCAAAATTGCCTTAGCTATAAACATACACTTTATAAAAATACTACCTTTGAACATCATTTAATTATTTAATTTGTAGTATAAAATTAAATTGTACCCTTAAAGACCTGCAGGAACTCTCTGAAGAGCTGCCTTGAGTGAATTGTTGTAGGTACGTTTCTTTAATTTAAGTTCAGTGTTTTTTTTTTTTTTGGTGTTTAAAGATAATACTACTACAATCTTTATATAATTCCTCATATATGATTGGTGTCTGAATTAAAATTCTTGATTACTGATCATTACTTTGTCTAGTATTTTGCTAGTATAATACTGTAATTCTCTTGTATTGATTTCATGTTCCACTCGATTTTGTTAGTTTATTGGTTTAAAGTTGTTGGATGATCATGTGAAGAATAATATGCTAAACAAAATTATGGAAAATTGTTTTCTCTGTATTGAATTCGAAAATATGAACAACCATTTATACAACAATAGATGCACTAATCAATACTCCCTCCTTTTCATAAAATTTACTCCCTCCGTTTCATAAAGTTTGTCGCATTTCTCATTTTATATAGAATTAAGGAACATATTTTTTTGACAAATTTACCCCTCATTATTTTCTCCCCCTTTCTTCTTTTTTTCCTTTTATTTTTCCACCTTCCTTTTTCACTATTTCTTTGACCTTTCCAAAAAAATCGTAATTAATATATTTCCAAAAGAATAGGGGCAATTTAGGGAGATCATTGGTAAAATTAGGAAAAGCGACAAACTTTTTGAAACAAATTTAAAATCCAAATGCGACAAACTTTTTGAATCGGAGGGAGTATTGTATTTTTCATTTTGTATAAAATTAAGAAACATATTTTTTTGACACATTTACCCCTCATTATTTTCCCCATTTTCTTCTCTTTTTGCTTTTTTTTTTTCCACCTTCCATTTTTCATAATTTCTTTGACCTTTTAAAAAAAAAGGTAATTAATATATTTTAAAAAGAGTAGGAGTAATTTAGGAAGATCATTGGTATAATTAGGAAAAGTGAAAAGTGACAAACTTTTTGAACCAAAATTTAAGTTAGACAAACTTTATGAAAAGTAGTATTTACCATACGTGAGATCGATATTCTCTTGTGAGATCTTTCTTGCCATACGTAAAACTTGCCAAATACATAATTTTCCATATTCTCTGGTCCGCCTCTTTGAGTACTTTAGAGGCCCTGAAAATCCGATCTTTATGCTTCAAATTTCAATATTAACTTTGATCTTTATATGTATATATAATTTGGTGGTGTAGTTGTTTGAATCATGTCACAATTGCTTTTCTATCATTATTCAACCAGCCTTAATTTAATTAATTCTGATTGTTAATTTGTGTATATATATAAAGGTAAGGTAGCACGACGAAAAGAAGCTGCATTAACAAAGGAGGACATCTAATGATCAGAAAGCAGCCTCCTAAACCAGGTGATTCATTATTACATGTTTAATTTTTCATCTTAATTAGCATATACTACTATATAGTTAGTTAGCACACAATGTTAATACTACAATAATATGTGAATAGGTGGCTGATGACAATTTGGAGAAAAGAATTAGCAATTTGCCGGATGATATTCTTGTATCCATAATCTCTCGTCTCACTCTTAGAGAAGCTATAGCCACTAGTGTCCTTTCAAGTCGTTGGAAACCTCTCCACACTCGTGTCTCTCGTCTCGTCTTTTTCCCTGATCAGATTTGTTATAAGTTTAAATAAATACCATTGGTAAGAGAGGAATTTAGAAAATACATGAAGAGGGTCAATCATACTTTGAATTCGTACGAGGGTGGACAAATGTTGAACGAATTTAGAATACACATGCACCGTATTGAAGGGGCCGATATACAGAGTTGGCTCAAGTTTTGTTTGTCTAGGGAAGTCCAAATTTTAGATATACGTATAGCTAATATAAGTGGAGTTGACCCTTGTGGCACTTATTCTCTTCAACTTGAGAATTTGATGAAAAGTACTAGTGTCAAATCTCTGAGGGAATTGTCTCTATGTAAAGTTGATGTGAATGACCTGGAGATCAAACTTTTAGTCTCCCATTGTCCTAATCTTGAAAGCTTGTCGATTGAATCTCCAAATTTGTTGAGGCATATTTCGATTGTTGGGCATCCCAAGTTGCAGCATCTAAGTCTAACTCTTGTATTCGGTGTTGAATCCATTGAGATTGAAAACGTGCTCAACCTCGTTTCTCTGAGGTGTTTCTCTTTTAGGCATTGGGCATCTAACTATGTAGTACGCCTCAACAATCTCCCAAAGCTGATTGAGCTCGATACTAATGATGACAGTCGTCATTTCCTATCTAAATTACCATCTTGGATATGCAATCAACTAATGGTATTTCGAGTTTCGACCTACGGCAGATACAGTGAAGTAATATTTTCTACTTAGTTAGTTTTAGCAATCTTTTCCCTTGTTAACATGATGACTTATTATTATTTGATGTTGTACGCAGCAGCTCAATATGGTTTCTACGTTGATAAATGTGAAACATCTGGAGTTGGAATGTGATTATTATTTCCAAGACCGTAAGGATGCCCGTGCTTTGGTTAAGCTGCTTCTAGCATGCAATTTCTTGGAGACTCTCGAGTTCAAGGTATGCATGCATACATCATTTTCATTTTCATTTTAGGAGGTGAAATATCCGGTTAATTAACCAATTATTTTTGCAGTCGGTGTGGCATGAAGATGTAGAAGTTAAACTTGGTGTTAGAGATCGAGTACACGTATATAGTGAGTGGTATAAGGTGTCTCCGAAATTGCACAAGGTGAAGTTCTCGGGATACGTGGGAAGGCCAAGGGAGTTAGAATTTGCTGAGTTCATCATTCAACATGCCGCTGGTCTCAAAGAATTTATAGTTGAGCCTTGCTGTACGTCTAAACTAATTCGACAGGCCGCAATCGATAATTTATGGGAACAACTCGGACCAATAATACCAAACTCACTTAATTTAGTAGTAATTTAATTTGTAGGCTTTTATTTGAGTTGGAATATTATGAATAATGCATAATTTTATTGAGTTTTGAATTCCAATTGTAAAGTCACTAATTGATACTTTGAGTTCTATGTTTGAAGTTCAAATTGATAGTTTTACTATGAATTTCTTAATAACCGAGTTTGTAGACAATACAATATACTAATGCTTTTTTAAGTAAAAATTAAAAAAACTAATAATCTGATTTCATAATCAACTCGTGATTACGAAAAACATTGTTAGACGAAAAGAAACAAATCAATCATCATTTTTAATTCCAAGGATAAGGAGCAGAAGACGGGTGAAAAGTGTGACATCATATCGCAAATTTATGAGATTTTTTAACTGGGATGAAAATGGTTAAATCTTACACCATTAATCAAGAATTTTTCTGATATATTGTTTTAATTAGGGCTTATACCAGATCGAATTTACCGGGCAATATACAATAAGATTTGGGTGGAAAATTTAGAAATGGGATTATATTTTTTTTAGTCCATTAAGTTACCACAATTTTGAATTTAGTCCATCAGGTTACCACTTTTTGAATTTAGTCCATTAAGTTTCAATTTATTTTGATTTTGGTCCAGTTACCTGCTACAGCAGGTTTCACAGGTCATTTTTAAAAACACACCCCATAAAATGATATACACACCCCAAATGTTAAACACACCACACTAAAATTTAAAAATCATTTTTTATTACTATACACACCCCCAACTATTTCCTATTTAATAAATTGTCAAAAATAATTAAATTTAAAAAAAATAAAAATTCAAATTAATATAAAAAAATATAAATAAAATCTATAAAAAATTGCATGAATCTTTAAAAATTAAACAAAGCTAAAACAATTAATTTAATTAGTTTTGAAGATTTAATTGATTTTCTACTAATTTTAAATTTTATTTACCCTTATTTTCGACGTTTTTTTATAGAAATTAGAACGCAAATAAAACATTAATAAAGCAATAGAGGTTTAAATTTTTTTTTTTTTTTTTCTTTAAAATGTTTCTTTTATATTACATGAACCTACTAACACCCCATAAATTTTATACACTCCAAAGTGTTAAACACAAAAATTCAAAAATTAAATGTAGTTAAAAAAATCATAAGCATATTTAATAAATTGCTAAAAATAATTAAATTAAAAAAAAGTAAGAATTCAAATTAATATAAAAAAATATAAATAAAACCTATAAAAAATCGCCTAAATTTTTAAAAATTAAACAAAGCTAAAATAATTAATTTAATTAGTTTTGAAGATTTAGTTGATTTTCTACTATTTTTAAATTTTATTTAGCCTTATTTTCGACGTATTTTATAGAAGTTAGAACGCAAATAAAACATTAATAAAGCAATGTAGTTTTAAAAAAAATTTTATTTTATTTTCTTTTAAATATTTCTTTTATATTAAATGAACCTACTAACACCACATAAATTTATATACACTCCAAACGTTAAACACAAAAATTCAAAAATCAAATGTAGTTATATAAAATCATAAACATATTTAATAAATTGCTAAAAATAATTAAATTAAAAAAAAGTAAGAATTCAAATTAATATAAAAAATATAAATAAAACCAATAAAAATCACTAAAATCTTCGAAAATTAAACAAAGCTAAAAATATGAATTAATTTAATTAGTTTTGAAGATTTAATTGATTTTTTTACTATTTTTGAAGATTTGTAATAAATTAAAAAAAAATTAACTTAAAAAAATTATTAAATTAAATAAAAAAAATTCTTTAAAAGTATTAAAAAATCAACTAAAATTTTAAAACTAATTAAATTAATTATTATTTTAGCTTTATTAAAATTTTGAAGATTTATGTATTTTTATAGGTTTTATTTATATTTTTCATATTAATTTAAATTCTTACTTTTTTAATTAAATTATTTTTAACAATTTATTAAATATGTTTATAATTTTATTTAACTATATTAGATTTTTTAATTTTTATGTTTAACTTTTGAAGTGTATATAAAATTCATTGGGTGTTAGTAGGTTCATGTAATATAAAAAAAATATTTAAAAAAATAACAAAAAAAATTTAAAACTTCATTTATTTATTAATGTTTTATTTGCGTTCTAACTTGTATAAAAAACGTTGAAAATAAGGCTAAATAAAATTTAAAAATAGTAAAAAATCAACTAAATTTTCAAAACTATTTAAATCAATTAATTTTTTTTTTAGCTTTGTTTTATTTTTGAAGATTTGGACGATTTTTTATAGGTTTTATTTATATTTTTCATATTAATTTGAATTCTTATTTTTTTAAATTTAATTATTTTTGACAATTTATTAAATAGGAAATAGTTGGGGGAGTGTATAGTAATAAAAAAATAATTTTTAAATTTTAGTGTGGTGTGTTTAACATTTGGGGTGTGTATATCATTTTATGGGGTGTGTTTTAAAAAATGACCTGTGAAACCTGCTGTAGTAGGTAACTGGACCAAAATCAAAATAAATCGAAACTTAATGGACTAAATTCAAAAAGTGGTAACCTGATGGACTAAATTCAAAATTGTGGTAACTTAATGGACTAAAAAAAATATAATCCCTTTAGAAATTGTTTGAGTGCGAACAAAATCATCCATTCTCGTTAGAAAGAAAAAAAAAATCTGACATAATTTGAAAAATATTTAAAAAGAAGTTACAACATATTTTTATTTGGGGTATTTTATATGTTTAAATCACGAATAAATATTTGAGATATGTTAAGATTGGGATAATCTGTATTTTAGTGTAATTAAATAGATGAGTAATGGTGCGTTTCAAAACTCTTTATATAAGATGTATTCTTAAACATAAACAAAGTAATTAAGGGATTAAATTAATATTTTTTGATTAAATTAACCAAAAGAGACGTTACTTTTATTTGACAGAATACTTTTTTGTTTTCGACAACTTTTGACAGTATACTTAAAATTGCTATATCGTGCGTATTTTATGCGAGTGAACGAAAATAACACTTTTTATTAATTGACAACCTAATTAAAAAAACAAATACGACAACCTAATTTAAAAAAAAAAAAAAAAAAATGAAGTGAGTGTTAAACACCCTACTTAATTAAAAAAAAAAACATTAATCGACGAAGAAGAGCACACCACAGCCTAATTAGAAAAAAAAAAACTCGAACGCATGTGAGAATTGGATCGCCTAACTACATTTGTCTATAAAAATACCAAATCACACATTTTCTCCAAATCAAGTGCAATAAGTCAATTTAATATAAAATGCAACGAAATTCTATAAAATTATTTGAATTAAATTCATGAATTTCGAGCAATTTTCACACTAATTAGTGTACAAGAGACAAATGCATGCACAATTACTTTTATTAGCTCCTCTATTTATAACTTTCACTCCATTCTCACCTACCCTCTATCCATTCTCCTTTATCCTCTATAATGGAAAATCACATTTAGCAAGATTTTATGCTAGCAAAAAATTTGTACTGAAATGTGATAAAATTACTTTAGGAAAAGAGGAGGACATAATTAGCTATTTGGTAGATGATATTAATCTTGTATCCATAATCCTAGAGATCGAAGCTACAACCACTAGTCTCATTTCCAGTCGTTGGCGACTTCTCCACACTCGCGTTTCAACCTTTTCCCTGAGGACCTTCCTCCTTACTTTAAAAAGGAAAATGAATCATTAATAATGGATATATAGCGAGAATTTTAGAAAATACACTGAATCATTGGTAAGAGACAAATTTAGAAAACACGTCAAGAGGGTCAATCGTACTTTGGATTCGTACGAGGGTGGACAAACGTCATCCGACGTGCTGCTGGTCTTAAAGAATTGATAGTTG
Source organism: Galeopsis tetrahit (assembly GCA_963675135.1). NCBI lineage: Eukaryota > Viridiplantae > Streptophyta > Magnoliopsida > Lamiales > Lamiaceae > Galeopsis > Galeopsis tetrahit. The sequence continues at coordinate 82,038,966 of OY776128.1, forward strand.
AGCCAGGGTCTAAACTAATTCGACAGGCCATAATCGATAATTTGTGGAAACAACTCGGACCAATAATCTCAAACTCACTTAATGTACTAGTAATTTAATTTTATCATCACTACCAGCTCTTATGCTAGCTTGTTTTAATTATTTATTAAAAATACTTTATTTGATTTTATTTCTCTATGTAGATAATGAATTGAGTTTTTTTTTTTGAAGGCTGATAATGAATTCAGTTGGGAATTCCAATTAATGGTGTGTTAATTAAAAGTACGGAGTTGTAGAAAGAACTATAATATCATATTTGAATTTTTAATAAAAAATCTATTGTATGTATACATATGTGTCTTTTGGTACATAATTTAAACTGTATAAATTAGTATGATTTTGAAGTATTTTTCATCCTATATAAGCAAGAATAATTAATGGAAGAATAAGAAGGAAAAAAAATATGTACATAAGAAGCAAATTATCATATCATATCCTCAAATTTATCAAGCTTTTTCACCCTCTGCATGGATCTGATAAAGAGAGTGAGGAAAACACCTGCATTTCATGGAAGATTCGGAATCAGACGGGACGGGGAAATACTATTTTTACGGGTTAATGTAATTTACATCGCACGTAGTTTGCACAAGCTCACCTGCAGCGACGAAAGAAGCTTTTGCAATAAGTTGATCGCCTTGATTGATGAACGTCACGCCAAAATTGACGAGGGTACCACTGAAAACTGTATAAATGGTGGCCATCTGTAATATGCTTGCTTTTCTTGCTGCTCTCTCCGACTGAAATTTGCAGGTTTTACGAGTTTTGTCTTAGTCGATATGATAGAAAGAGACGAGCAATCGAAGGATAATAAAAGTGGTTAATTACACCTCTAACATGTCATTTTTTTTGTCCCATAATTTATGTTCATTTTGGCCCTTTTACCGGTTTGTAAGTAGTAACAAGCAAACTTCCGTGTTTGCTGATGTGGCATTCACCTGTTAAGTGCCACATCAGCGATTACCGAGAAGTTTACCTTGTTACAGCCGGTAAAAGTAGCTAGAAGTTGAATTTGGAAAAACATCTAGAAGATTCTCAACCCCAATTTTCAGATTGGAAAAAGAAAATTATGCATTGCTGATAAAATGTACTGAAAAATAACCTCAAGAACTCGGACTCGAAGCTTTAAATCTCCAGATTCAAGCTGCTTGACGATGTCTTCTATCCGCTGGATTCGGTAAGGCATGGAGATTGTGGACGATCTCGCCTGAAAAATTATATATACAGAACCTGTTAGTAAAATGGAGAAAATATGCTATTTGTATATGGACTGATTTTAAATTGGACTCGAGCTAAGTGGCATTGTACGTCGTCTGCTTGTTTTCTGATTTCTTGAACGAGTCGAGACCCTGTTGGGCGCTGCTGCCGTAAGTCTAAGAGCTCTTGAGCATACGGTGCAGCAATCTTTGGGAACGAAAATTTCGGATCCAGAGTATAGCCAATGCCTGCATCATATAATGTCTTCAGTTCTGTGTATATATAGAGACTGAGAGATAGAGGGGGGCCGGGGGAGAGTACCTTCAAGTGTTGAAAATGCCCTCAGCACAAAAGTGAAAGTGGAAGGAAATCTGAAGGGCTGATCTGTTGCAATTGCAAATAAATCCTGCAAACAAAATGGTTTGTTGATAATTTATCTCATTTTTCAAGTGAAGGATTACTTTCATCATACCTCACCAATTGCTGACAGAGTTTGCTGCTGATCTGGTCTTTGATTTAGCAAATTATCCAAGAAAAACTGTATTGATCTCCTTACCTAAAACCAGAATTGTTTTAAGAAAGAATGCAAACAGATATAATATAACCCCACGAAAACTCGAATACTATTCGTCTAGCAAATGAGGCTTACTGGTGTCATGTCACCAGTGGGCTGAAGCGCTCCGAGATCTATAAGACCTTGCATCACCTGAATCGTCAGCTTTTACGTTATCAACCAAAAATTTGAATGACAATGTTGATTTTAAGAACAGGAAAAATGAGAAATCGAACCTTTTTTGCATCCTTCTCATAAACAGCATAGAAAACTTCCAACAGTCGCTCCCTCGTAAAGCTCTTGATTTCTCCCATCATACCAAAATCGTAATATATGAGTGTTTCGTCAACATCAATAGCAAGATTACCAGGATGAGGATCAGCATGAAAGAAACCAGTCTTCAGTATCTGAATTAAGTAGGCTTCAATTGCGTGTGATGAAATATTGGATCGACTAAAACCACGCGCGTCTATCTGATCCAGCTGGTTTATCTTAATGCCTGATAAAAATGGTTAAAATTTGAAGCAATACGTACAATAAAATCGAAAGACGAGAAGTGAGAATAGTACCGGGAACATACTCCAGTGTCAACACTTTCATTGATGTGTAATCCCAATAAACCATCTAGAATGAAGAACAACTCAACATAGTAAACATTAAGAATGAACATGATATTTCTTCCATATATCAGAAAATAATAACGATAAACATAAATTGATTAATTGCATAGACTACGTACAGGTACTCGGACCCACTTTGTGTTTCTAAAATCACGACGAAATCTATCAGCGTTCTTCCCTTCATTCACGTAATCAATTTCCTCATACAAGATCCTGAAATTTCCAGCAATCATTTACTTAATGGTCAATAATGCCACAATCGAGAAACTTATTATATTTCGAGCTTACTTGGCACATTCATCATATATTCCAACCCAATCCCTTGTTGGGCCGCCGAGAGTTTCACTCTTTTGAAAGTATTCAGCGATCAACTTCAGATTTTCTGAAGTGTGACGATGTTAGAACAGAACAAACCAGAAGCAATACTTGCCAAAAAAAAAATCAATGAGCTGCTAGTACTCACTAAGATCAATGTCAAAAAGCTTCTTGAGTCCTGGTCTTTGGACCTTCACGACTACTTTCTCTCCATTATGCAAGATGGCTCGATGCACCTAACAATATCCCGAAATGACAATCAGCATTGCACATGAAAAAACGGAAACTTTTCGACTTTTACTTGATCGAGACATGAAAACACATATATGTGCTTAAATGATTCAATTTCTCAAGTTGCATCATATAGGTTGAGGGTCCAATTTGTACTTTTCCCCTTCAAACAAAAATCAACCAAGAAATGAAGAAACTTTGCACTATTATTGATGTGTTCGATTTCAGAAAAAACACGAGAAACATAAAATAAACACCTGACCAAGGCTAGCTGCTGCAATTGGTTGGTCTTCAAACTCCCTAAACAACACATGGATAGGAGCACCCAATTCCTTTTCAATAAAGCTTCTTGATTTGCTCGGTGAAAACGCTGGCACTCTATCCTGAATCATAAGCCAGTTCCATTCAACCAATTTCAGACTCAACATTCAATTAATTTGAAACTTATTGAAGAATCATGCATGTGAAAAATACCTGCAATTTGGCAAGCTCTTCTACAAATTCTTTGGGAAATAAATCAGATCTTGTCGAAGATAATTGACCGAGTTTAATAAAAGTCGGGCCAAGTTGCAACACACATTCCCGTAGCCACGATGCAGTTCCACGTCTTCTCTTTGCCTGAAAATTACACGTAAAATGTTTGTCCTAAAATCCAATAAAAAGTCATTTTAAGATGTTAAAGCAAACCTTACCTGCTTATCCTCGGAGAACCCTCCAACATATGACCATTTCGCGTTGTCCAAAAGAATACGCACACGAAGTGAAAGAACAAACGACCACACGTCTATACTTCTTTGAAGCGAGTTATAGTTTTCGTTGGCCCAACTAAAACCTTCATCTGAAGGCAAAACTTTCACTCCTTCAATAGGCGGTAGCTCTTTAGTCCTATCTCTCTTAACCAGGCTGCTTCCATTAACAACACGGACACCATTAACAACCTCAGATGGTGATTTCTGTTTTCGGACCTCAGTTGCAGGCACCATTTTGATTGGTCGGCCATTTGTTCCGACTGTTGTAGACAACTCTGTGCTCTGCATTCCTACTTTTAATCTATTGAGTTTCCTAGTTTTGACAACATCTTTGCCTGAATTTGGGAAATCATTGTATGATATTGATCCTGAAAAACTAAGATCATTATTTCCTAGTCTTCTGTAATATGTTAAGTCCCCAACGCAGCAACCACAGCTAGACGAAGCTAGTATTGCCGCCATTCAAGGTGTAAAACCTGAACACGAGCGATGTGATGTCAAAAACTCGAGTGATTTAAACATCATGTGATGAAATAACCCTATGAATCAGCACACAAAGTATTATATAATCATGATTCATGGTCAATTCGCCTATTTGGGTGCCTTAAGCAATCATAATATGAATAGCAATTCATATCATAAACCCTGTTCGTATAAAACTTACTCGAATCAGTAAAGTGCCCTACTCTACACCAAATCAAATGACAATTCCAAAAAAAAAGATATTCAGGACTCTACACCTCTAATCATGATGTCAAAAACCCGAGTGATTTAAACATCATGTGATGAAATAACCCTATGAATCAGTACACAAAGTATTATATAATCATGATTCATGGTCAATTCGCCTATTTGGGTGCCTTCAGCAATCATAATATGAATAGCAATTCATATCATAAACCATGTTCGTATAAAACTTACTCGAATCAGGAAAGTGCTCTGCTCTACACCTAATCAAATGACAATACAAAAAAAAGGAGATTCAGGACTCTACACCTCCAATCATTTATTCAAGAATCTGATATTCTACTCACAATTAACAAAAATTTCCCTTTTCTATCCGTGTCTCCTGTAATTTTCTAAACCAGAGATATATAATTAAAAATTAAACCGAATTACTGAACAAACAAGAACCAGCAAAGCAATTTAGAGAAAATCTTAGAAAAGAATCAGCATATGCAGAAGCAACAACAATACAATAAAGAAAGGCATGAGAGCAAACCAGGGGTTTTATCACAAATCAGAGCCCAGAAATTATCGTGAAAATCAACAGACAAATAAGGAGGAATTATTTAACAAATAAGTTGAAAATGACGAGTGAAAATGCGCTTTCCTTAACATCAGCCACTGCTGCTGCGCATTGACGAATCACACTTTTCGCTTGTGACGTGTTGTGTTCTGCTCCTCATAATCAAATTCATTTGTTTTTTTCCGTGCAAGAATGGGTAACTGTTTTTCGTAATCTTATGTCAAATTCTTCAATGTTTAACTTTAATTTTATTGGTGCAACCAATGGACACACAGTAATTAGAGAGAGAGAGGGTAAAAATAACATTTTGTAAAAATATGTAAATATTGTGGTACGAAAGAGTATTATTTACTTGGAGCAAATATATGCTCTTCTTAATTTGGCGGTTTGTTTAACTTTTGAAGAGTAAAAGTGACTCTTGATATTTTTTTTAGAATAATTTAAATTAAGTGCATTCAAGATAGTAAAACTATCAATTTGAAAAGCACAGAGAGAAAACAAGCAACCAAAATTACAACTTGAAGCCTCATTTTCAAGTGAACACATAAACTACACAACCTAAAAATTTAACATTACAAGAATCTTACAATTTCTAAAGAATTTGAAGCAAAATAGTAACGCATAATTCACCCAGCAATGCATGAGATTTTTTGCAGTAAATTTTTCGATCAAAATTTACGGGAGCACAACGATCTTGGGTCGCCTTTTCAGTTTCCGTTTCTTTGTTGCCTTAGATGAGGAATCTGTTTCAGCATTATTCACCTTTAACTCCACAGATTCAGAGCTATGTTTATTAGTTTGTTCATCATCATCATCATCATCGTCATCATCTGATCCACTACTGCTTTCCGACAAAGGGAGTGGCTGATGCCGACCAGCTATTGCTGACTCAGCAGCAGCAACGGCCTCTGGAGTATGCAGATCAGCAATGCCCAGCATCAGATCCTGTCGACAACAACATCGTCAATCAACTGCTAAAAAACGACACTCTCAGTACTAGATAGAACACGGTAATTACCAATTCAATGTACTTAGATTCGTTCCCACTCAGCACTTCAATATCGTAGCTATCAGGATTCTCCTGCATTTAGTAAAGACACACAATCAGGCCTAAACTTAACTTGAAGAAATTAATCAAGTCGGAAAGAAAAACACAAGTTATTACATGCCTTTGCGTCTTGCAACAACTTCTTGTTCGATTCTGATATCACTCCTAAAAAGTCATGCACCTTTCCCAGAACTGCAACCAACAAAACGTTCCGTTTGATTCGACACAAGCACAATGCATACGTATAGACTACTATAGAGTAATCAAATCAGTCTAAATAGTATTCTTAAAGATACTAGTAGTATAATCTTAATATGAGTAAACTAAATATGCTAGTTACCTCATTGTTAAACTAATAACCCAATGATACAATTATCAGAGAACTCGTAATCAAAGCTAATGTAGCTGTGTCATTCCCCTCAATGACTTGTCTATATTAGTTTTTACGAATTGCACAAAAATTGAAGTACTTATATGAATCATAGATATAACCCCAGAACTGAAAGAAAAAGAAAAAAAAAACCTTTCATCACAAATTCACAATTTAAGCTTCTTCCAACTTATAAACACAAGAGATGAAACTCACAATAACGAATTCCTTACAATTGTGTGAGAAATTTACCAACAATTTTTGGTACGACTCTCATATGCAGCAAATAATTTTCAGAAAAATATAAAGGGCATATTTCATCACAATTTAAGAGAGAGTTTAGGGAACCTTGACTCTTGGGAAGAGGAGGCATCGCGGTCTTCTGAGGAAGAGCATTAGAAGCAGAAAATTGGCGGTTTTTCTTGCCGACAAAGAGTTTTGATTCTGCGGAATTAGCAAACACACAGTTCCTTTACTAATCATTCATCACAAAAACGCAAAACAAATTGGAAAACAGATTGAGCTACCTAAGCAATTGGCCTCCTCCAGCTTCAAGAGCTCTTTGCTGTTCTCCGCCATGTCTGCAATGTGTGGGAGGAGAGAAAGGGAGTTTATATGAGACAAGGCCCAAAAATCGGCCCAAAACAAAATTAAATTTATACCAGTAGTAAGTGACCATTGAGCCCTCAAAATTATGGGCTTGTTCGGGGCAATTATGGGCTTTAAATACCAGTATAAATGATTTGCTAGGGTTTTCGTCGCAGCTCTATGTTTTTTTCACAAATTTCTCCGGTTAGTTGTCTTTTTCTTAGGGTTTAGGGTTTTTCTCCGAAGGGCTATCTGCGGTTGCGGTTGTTCACAAATTTCTCCGGTTAGTTGTCTTTTTCTTCTCCCATCTTTAGAGAAGAATATATGAATGAGTGTTTTGTGTTTCAACCAATATTTTGTTCATTAATTCAATGTGCTGCCATGATTGAAATATATTTTTGGGTTTCAACCTATTATTTGAAGGCGGCGCTGCCTCTGAGAGTCGGACCAGATTATATGTTTCAGAACAATTTGTTTTGGTTTGTGTAAATTCGTTTCTGAAGTAATAGGCCAGATTCAATTTTTGCTTACGATTTGAATGGCGGAATATGGGTTTAATACTTAATGTTGATTGATAATCGATATTAGATAGATAATGTGTACTTAATCAATTAATTATCAAGTATACTTAATTTGTACAATTGCGAAGATTATATGTTTCTTTGATGTTTTAATATTTAACCATTTGTTTTTGTTTTGTGTAAACTTTTTACCCCAATAGCTAACAATTTGATTTTGGTTTGTGTAATATCTTAATCGTAAATTTATGCATTATTGTTGATGCATCTCTAATCAATCATCAAGTCAAATATAATGAACCAAGACCCCTTTTTTATACAATTTGGTTTGAATCATTCGTAATTCTAGTGATAAGTTGGTACATGTGTTTGTGGAAAGTGGTAGTGATTTTAGATTGGTTTTGTGTAGAATTGTTTTTGGAAAGTGGTAGTGATTTTAGATTGGTTTTCTGTAGAATTGTTTGTAGAAAGTGGTATTGATTTTAGATTGGTTTTGTGTAGAATTGTTTGTGGAAAGTGGCAGTGATTTTAGATTGGTTTTGTGTAGAATTGTTTGTGGAAGTGATTTTAGATTGGTTTTGTGCAGAATGGATTCTACAATCAAGCATGCTATTGTGGTTAAGGTGATGGGGCGGACAGGGTCAAGGGGTCAAGTGACTCAGGTGAGAGTGAAGTTTATGGATGATCAGAATCGTTTCATCATGAGGAATGTTAAGGGACCTATTCGGGAGGGCGACATCCTCACCCTCCTAGAGTCCGAGAGGGAGGCAAGGAGACTGCGTTGATTCATTTTCGGCCAGCTTATTCGTCCATTTTTTATCCTTCTGTTTTGTTCTGTTGATGGATGGATGATTGTTTAAGACAGACGCCAAATGCGTGCAATTTTTATCATATGCTTGAAAATGATAATTATTTCATACCTTTCTCTGTTAAGTATTTTGTAGTATTATTTTTTGAGGATCAAATCTTGTTATTAGTTTTGTGCTTTACTTATTAAGTACATGTCCTAATAATTTAAATTTATCACATTTATGATGCAAGTAATACAAGTATTCTATCTTTTGAACAAGAAATTAATCACACAAGTATTTATGAAGCACTCACCGGTTGAAAGAGTACACACTTGGATAATTGTATAATTGAGGCTGTTGCTATCACTTCTACGGATCCATTGGAATCATGTTTTTTGGGACTATAGCTTGGCTAAGTGCTAAACGTTTTAGTAGTTCCGTTGTTTGTAATCAAGTAAAATTTCAAATTTTGTTGTTTTTTCTGCACGGCACCAAACTCACTAGAAAGGTAAATTATCGGTGATAGTTCAATTGAATTTTCAATTGTTTGTGTTTTTTTTTTTTTTTATATTATGGTGATGGTCGATATGATTATTTTGTAAAATGAATAGGTGGGTGTACTCATCGGTCGATTTTTCTTTAACATTTCATCAAAGGGTATATTGGGCATTTCATATACCTTTTGTGGATTTTTTTTTTTTAGTAGGTGTCCTCAATAAGTTTGTGTGTGTATAACCGTGGCCTTTTTTTAAAGAACACGTACTTAATTGATATGTAGTCCAAATGAAGCCCATTTCACGTACTTAAGTGGCCCACCAGAAGGCCCATTAACCTGCTCCATTATCTCTTAGATAACCAAGAAACTTATGCAAAAGACTATACAGTAGTTGCTACGTTCGGAGAAATTAAAAGCTGATCGATTCCGAATGCAAATGTGAAGGACTTGTTGGTGGGTTTTCGATAATTCAGCTATTTTCCAAGTAATTGTTGAGTCATTGCTGCTATATTCTTATCTTAATGTCAGAATTTGGTTCACTATTGATGAATTTACTAATCTATTGATTCATACATTTTTTAAAAATGTTTCGTGTTTTGTGTTTTCCCTTTTTCTTCTTCTTGTTTTGATCTGGGACCTCGTTTTTGTTTCCAATTTTACTGAATGTTAAATTATGGCAGATAATTCTGTTGAATATTGTTAGAATTATGTTAGAATTATGTTTCCAATTTTGATGTAGGGCTTTTTGTTAGTTGTATTGATTTGATTACCTTATGAAGGTGATGAAGTGGGCTTAGAAGAATCTTGCACTTTGTCTGATTTGATGGCACTGAAGCCGCTGCATAACATATGGATCAGGCGGCAGCAGTGCCCTTGCGGAGATTGGAAGTGCTACATTAAATACGAGGGAGACGATCAAAGCACGACTGCATATCAGTTCACAAATACTGATTTCTCATCTTCATCTTCTCAAGAAGTTGTTTTCACTCCGTATGTTGGTCAGATATTTAAGAGTGATGAGGAGGCATTTGAATACTACAGCAACTTTGCACGAAAGAATGGATTTTCTATCAGGAAAGCACGTTCAACAGAAAGCCAAAATTTAGGCATTTATAGAAGGGATTTTGTTTGTTATCGCTCTGGGTTTAATCAGCCGAGAAAGAAGGCTAATGTCGAACACCCCAGAGATAGGAAATCAGTGCGATGTGGGTGTGATGCAAAGTTGTACTTGACTAAAGAGATTGTTGATGGTGTGCCTCGATGGTATATTTCTCAGTTTAGTAATGTTCACAATCATGAATTGTTGGAAGATGATCAAGTGCGCCTACTTCCTGCCTATAGGAAGATCGAAGAGGCTGATCAGGAACGTATCCTTCTTCTCACCAAAGCTGGATTCCCTGTGAATCGAATTGTGAAAGTACTTGAGTTAGAAAAGGGGGTTCAACCAGGGCAGTTACCCTTTATAGAGAAAGATGTTCGGAATTTCGTTAGATCATGTAAGAGAACGGCTCAAGAGAACGACACTATGATATCTATGAAGCGTGACAATGATCTGCTCGAACTTCTTGAGGCATGCAAAGTGGCTGCAGAAGGGGATGACGAATTTGTGTATCATTTCACAACAGATGACAAAGGCAACGTAGAAAACATAGCATGGACTTATGGTGACTCAATACGATCATTTTCAATCTTTGGTGATGTGGTTACAATTGACACCTCATATCGGTCTATCACCTATAGTATGATTCTTGCCATGTGGTTTGGTATTGACAATCATGGGCGTGCAATATTCTTTGCTTGCACTCTACTTCAAGATGAAACATCTAAGTCGTTTTCATGGGCCCTACAGGTATGGACCTACCAGACTTTTGACCACAATATATTTATATTTATAATTGGCTTAAAACTCTTTTTTCAGGTTTTTCTTAGGTTCATGAGAGGAAGGCGGCCAGAGGTTGTCGTTACTGATATGGACTCAGGTCTCAGAGATGCCCTTGCAGTTGAAATGCCCAATACTAAACAAATTATCTGTATGTGGCAAGTGCTCTCCAAATTGTTCAGTTGGTTTTCTCTCCAACTTGGTGTGCAATACTCAGACTTTAAATCTGAATTTGATACGTTGTATCATTTGGAAACTGTGGAAGATTTTGAGCATCAGTGGAACAATCTGGTTGCTCGGTTTGGAATTGGTTCAGATAAACACATCTCTCTTCTTTTCTCTTATCGAACATCTTGGCCATACTGTTATGTTCGTAATTTCTTCTTGGCACAATCTTTGGCTCCTGAGTATTCCAAATCACTAGAGACATTCTTGAAGAGTATTCTAAGCGTGCAGTCATTACAGTGCTTTTTTAATCAGGTTTTTACTTGAGTCTGACTTATTAAACTCCTGAGCCTCTCTCTGTTGACATGTTAACGTGTTTGTTTAACTCTGTCAGGTCGCTATTGCGGCGAAATTTGGTGGTGGGAAAGGGGAAGAACTCTTTTATTTGCCTATAAGAACTTGCCTCCCTTTGGAGGAACATGCACAGACTGTTCTTACACCTTTTGCATTTAGTGCCTTGCAACATGAAATTGTGTTGTCTATGCAATATACAATAACAGAAATGGCTAATGGATCTTATCTTGTGAGGCACTATAAGAAAATGGAAAGAGAGTGTCTTGTAATTTGGATTCCTGATGATGAGCAGGTCCATTGTTCTTGTAAAGAATTTGAACATTCTGGCATATTATGCAGACATTCCCTCCGGCTGCTTCTTGTAAAAAACTACTTTGAAATCCCAGTTAAGTATCTTCTGCTCAGATGGCGACTGGAGAGTTCTTTAATTCCATTGGATGGTCAAATTGCCACAAACATCAACAATGAGTTCTCTCAAGCTTTTCATTCACTCACAACAAATTTATTTTCAGAATCATTTATATCCAAGGAACGTTTTGATTTTGTTCATAGGGAACTGATGCAACTTCTTGAGAATGTTCGAAATATGCCTGTAAAGAATAAGTGATCAAAGTAAAGCACCTAACAACATTGTCTAATCTTAGTTCATGATCTAGAGCTTATGATTTGATGCAAGGACTGAGGGACATAATTATTACGAGGAACTGGTGGGTAAAAAACTGGTATGGAAAGTTGAATAGGAAGGGGATATCCAGTTTTTCCATTCTTTTTTCTTTTATTGGTAGGATTTTACTTAAATTGGAATTTTGAAAACCTGATAAAGAGTGCAATCTTATAGATGCATTGATGATGCTATGTTTTAATTTTACTATATGAGGGTTATTAACAGCTATATCGAAATATGGTATATTTTATGTATTCGTAACATTACGTGCCCTGAAACATTCTGGTAGAAACAGCTAATGATACCGACATTTGATTCAGCTTTCTCCAAAGTCCGATTCAGGTTAAACTGGGCTTATTATGTGTTCTAATCTTCTTTTTTTAATTGCTTCTTGTTTACATATAAAAAATTTAACAACTAAAACCTAAGAAGCCAAGTTGGGTTCATCGGCAGCATACGAGAAAAAAGAAGAAGATATGATTGGTGTAACCGTGACAAATATAGTGAGGTTATGATTTTTTTATGAAGATGGTGTAACCGTGACAAATATAGTGAGGTTATGATTTTTTTATGAAGATGGTGTAACCGTGACAAATATATGAACTGCTAATTGCTGAAGTACTTGCACTCATTTGAAGGGGTTATGAATTTGTTTCAGATAGACATATAGTGAGGTTACCGGTAATGTTTCTTATTTAGATGATTATCTAAGTAAATTGCCGTGCTTAGATTGATAAGAGAAGCATTTTATGGGGGAATCATATTCTAATCAAACAGTTGATGCCAAAGCTGGTTCATTCCACATGTCTATGGTGTTCTCACATTGGAGGTGAGTTTTTGCAATATTTATTTGCTCCCTGAGTAGTTTTCGTATTAATGCCATATCTTTTCGTTTTCTCATGTCGTGGTTTTAAAAGATGTATAATATGATGAAACACTGTAATTATGTGATTTCTTTTGATGTTGTATTATCAATTTGTACTGCATGCTTGTAGTATTGGACTGACTTAAGGTTGGAGCTAAAAGAGCTGCACTCTTTGACATAATTCTTCCAACTACATGGTGGATAAAAGACCTCACTGATTTAAGGTTGGAGTTATAATGAGGCTTCTGATCTCATTATAAGTGAATTAATTTTGAATGTCTGGTTCACTTTTCTATCCAGAATGTTATAATTACTATATCTTTATTCCATATTCTGAGAAAGAGGCTGATGTAACATTTATTTTATCATTTAGGAAGGTAATACGTGATTGCATGAGTAAATCATATGATTCCATATTCTGATTCACAATTATTTTATCATTCATATATCTTGGTTTTTTTTTTAAATTTAGAATGAGGCTATATATTTATTTTATCATTTAGGAAGGAAGTTTTAAATCATGGGAGCTTTCATATGGTATGAGGTAATAAATATTAAGATATGCTGATGTAACATCAGTATAACTTATAATATTAGCATTTGATTGCATGAGTAAATCATGTATTACCTTCTAACTTTGTATTGTGTTGCTTCTGGAATCAGCATGTAAGTGTGCAAGTTAAAGTTAATTTCTCATTTGATGTATGTCAAATCTCCTTTAAAATAAAGCATGTGGAATCTAATTTGTTTATTGTACAGCACATCAGCATTAATATGTAGGTGATTAAATTCTTTAAGGATTACTTGAATAGGTAACTATGGTCTATGTAAACTAAATTTGTATCGTCTCCATTTTCCATCTATGGATAAACTTTCACCTTGATGTCTGAATAATTACACGTTCTTTCCCTTATATACATCATATTGGTTGTATTGTCTCAATTTTCCATCTATGGATAAACTTTCACCTAGATGTCTGAATAATTACACGTTCTTTCCCTTATATACATCATATAGTACAAATAAAAAAAGTGGAATACTATAGTTCATAATGTTTGAAGAACCTAATAACCAATTTTTTCTGTTCTTTTTTTTTTTTTTGGTAGGATTTACTGAATTTGGATTTTGAAAACCTAATAAAGAGCACAATCTGATAGATGCATTGATGTTTTAGTATATGAGGGCTATTAACAGCTATATCAAAATATGATATTCCTATATTATTTGTATTCGTAACATTACATGCTCTGAAATGACTTCTGGTAGAAACAACTGATGATACTGACATTTGATTCAGTTCGCTCTTAACTCATTATATGGGTGCTTTATGTGTTCTATTCTTCAGTTTTTTAATTGTTGCCTGTACATACGAAAATTTTAACAACTAATTTAACATAAGAAGCCAAGTTGGGTTCATCGACAGCATTTGAGAAAAATGTTGGCAAATGTTATTTATTGATGGATGCTGAAGTCCCCAATCCTGTTAGGAATAGGTTAGCTAGTAGTATTCCATAGATCTTTTAAAAAGAAAAAAAAAGAGTTTGATGTAGTTTCAGAAATCTTAATGTTTGAATTCTATAGTTCATAATGTTTGAAGAAGTCATTAGGAATTTTCTTCATGCTAATGGCATCAAAGCTGGTGTTCTTCTTCTCTTAATGAGTGACTAAAGTGATATACTCATCAGCACTTCAAAATTTGCTTTCTTTTTCTTTGAAAATAGTATCATAGTGACAAATATATCATTTGCTAATTGCTGAAGTACTTGAACTCATTTGATGGGGTTATGAGTTTGTTTCAGATATATATATATATATAGAGAGAGAGAGAGAGGTTTTTGTTATATGTTTCTTATCTAAGGGATTGTTTGCTTGGGCTTAGTAAGACAGATTAATGGGCTTATCCGTGCATCTGGACCGTTTGCTTGAACTTGGCAAAGCCCAAGATAAGCCTGAAGCCCGAGGAAATTTTAGTGGGCTTTGCTGATGGCAGATCAGGCGGCTGGGGGTAGGGGGGTGGGGGTCGGATCTGATTTCTTGCCTATTAAGGCCAAACCTAACCTTATTAAATGTGTACAGTCCAAAATGCCCCTCGTATATTTAACCATTTTGGCTCCCGATTTCAGTCAAAAAAATTCATTTCCCTGAGCTCGGAAATTTCTCGCGCTCTCGTTCTTTTTCAAATTACGAACCCTAGAAAAGTGTCCATCTTACCTGAGACTTTGAAGACCGGTCGGTAGTTGCTGTACACTCAGGTATTGGTTGATGTTAGTGTAGAACTTTCCATTCTATCAACAGAAAATCGTAGATTTTATTGTTTTAATCTGACTTTTTTTTTTGTCATAAAGGGTTCGATTCATTTTGAAGCTAGAAATTATTGGTTGCCGACGCTTTTTGGAGGATTTGCATTTTGAGGAAACCATTGTAAGAACTCGTATCTTGACTTCCTGATCTCATTACAAATGAATTAATTGTGAATGTGACTGCTTCACTTTTCTTGCCAGGGTGTTATAATTGCTATTATCTATATTCCATGTTCTGAGAAAGAAATTTATCATTATATTGTATATCTTGACAAAGAAATTTATCCAGAATGAGGCTATATTTGTTTATCATTTAGGAAGGAAGTTTAAGATCATGGGAGTTTTCATATGGTATGAGGTAATAAATATTAAGATATGCTGATGTAACATCTTATTCCTGTATCACTTACAGTATATCTTTTACCACTTTGAAGGAGTAATGCAGTTTTCTGTTTTATGGTTTCAACGAATTAATATGATTGCATGAGAAAATCACATATTACTTTCTAACCATGTATTATGTTGCTTCTGGAATCAGCATGTAAGTGTGCAAGTTAAAGTTAATTTTCCCATTTTGATGTATGCATGTCTTATTGTGTAGCTCATCAGCTTGCATATGTGGGTGATTAAATTCTGAAAGGATTACTTGGTTTGGTAACTATGGTCTATAGAAACTAAATTTGAATTCGTTAAATAGCCTTCGTTTTCTCTGTATGGGATAAATTTTCACTTAGATGTCTGAATAATTACATGTTTTTTCCCTTATATACATCACATAGTTCCAATCACAAAATGTGGAATGTTTACATAAAAACGAAGGGGCATAGAGCCATATTAATTGAATAAAAGAGCTTAACCAAAAGTGAATAAAAAAAATATGAATGATATTCATGGAGAGGACACGTGTAAAATTGACATCCCATGCTTACTCATATTGCCCGTGATATGTGAATTAAATGAGGTGTTACTACTCACAGGCCCTCGGTGTTATCGTAGATCTGGGTTTCCATCGATACCTGTTGAGCGTTTCTGAGTTCTCTTTCGATCCATCAAAGAACAGCAAGCACTTTTGATTTTATTTTGAAGGTAAAACATTCTCCCATATGCTCTATTTTCAACTGTTTGTTCTTCAGTTCTCTTGATCTTCTTGCTTGTGCGGTATGAATTGGACCTTGAATTTTCTTTAGCTATAAAAATGACTTTTTGTAGTTGTTATATAGTATTTGCCCCGGAAAATTTAGTTAATGGCTCATTTACGTGGTTATAGTTCATAAATTTAATTATTGTCTTTGTAAAATCCTAGCATTAAAATGTAAATTGAGTTTTATTTATAATTGCCTTATTGATGATATTTGTCGTATAAATTGTTTCATGTTGATTCCTTAAAGAAGTATTGCATTTATGTTGTTTGGATTGTTAAATGTCACAATTAATATATTTGCTAGATTGGCTGCATTTGAATGGCACTTCACACATTTTTATGCCATATATTAGATAAACTAAATAAGAATGTGAAATCTTTCCCTCTTTTAAAACCCTGGAGTCATTCTTTTCTTATTAAAGATACATATGGTACTAATTTTCATTGTGGCAATAGTTTATTCTGTTCTCTATAGTGCATACTCTGTACTTAAGCCTTTTTAAAAAAAAATCATGACAGAATCGAGAGAAGAAATAAGGCCGAAATAAGAAACCTGACTTTTGGCTTCGTTGTTGTATTTCAACAGAACAGTTTTCTTCGCAGGAAATCAACTACTAGGAGTTACAATGTCAGAGAGCGGAATAGACAATGCCCGTTTGCGGTCTGATGAGCACCCCCTTGGATACGTTGTAGAAATCCTGATCAACATCCTGGCCAGGCTTCCTGCGAAAACCGTGGTACCATGCAAACTCGTAGCAAAGCATTTCTTGAAGTTGATATCCGAACCCAGTTTTCATCTAATGCACTTGGCCCTGTCACCGAAAAAATTGAAATACATAATCTTCGCTTATCCTGTGAGACGTCTTATAGTTGATCGTCTCTTTGTACTGGAGGATGGGGAAATCAGTGAAGATATCTGGCTTCCCGATTTTAGAGATGGAAGCAGACCCGAGATGAGATGCTTCCGAAACGGTCTGGTTTGCTGCGTGGACAAGAACGTTGAACTGAATGAAGTTGAAATCCAAATTTTCAATCCCCTTACTGAGGACACTGTCGTACTTCCTGTTGGAACTAAATCGGCAGTACTGCCGACAGTTGGGGTTACTTTTGACCCCGTTAGTAACGAATATAAAGCGTATCGATTCTTCTCAGATTCGGCAGAAAGAGCTAGCGATAAGTATAAGTGTGAGGTCTATACGGCTCGTTCTAAAGCTTGGAGAACGATTGCTGAGGAAGTGAATCGTCCAGATCACAGTGTGTATCACCCGTTTTGCCCGTTTTATGCTAGTGTAGGTGGTGTAATGTATTGGTTTGTGTGGTCAGATGAAGATCCTGGAATACCTGCTAGTATTCTTTCTGTTGATTTGAATGACAACTTTACTGAAATCAAGTTGCCTGCTGATCATAATCATTTGAGTTTCTTGATCGAGTTTGAGGGTCGCTTGGCAGTGGTGCAGAAGAGTAGTCCACAACTTTTTGAACGGGATCGACATGAAAATTATCAACCTTTTGTTGTTTTTGAGATTTTCAAATTGGAAAACAGCGTATGGAACTTAAGACTGAGTATTAGGATGATGGTAAATCTGTCTAATGTCTACAGTTTCAACTCCGTTGCTGCACTGGATAACGAGATATTCTTCATTATTCAATTGGAGAATGAAAACTTCGACTACGTTATCTTTGATTTTGTTGAGGAAATCTTCAAGTTTCCCAGTAATATAGAGGAGTTGGGGCATTTTTTTCCAGTTGCATTTCCATATGCTGAAAGCCTCCTCAGTCCAAGCCTAATGTAAGCATTTTTGTTATCAATTACACATGTTTTGTGTATGTTCACAAAATATAAGTTGTTCTTACTTGCTTGAGCAGGTGATATTCTGGGAGCTTGTCAGCTTTGTTTGGATCAATGGAAAGACGAGATGGGGAAATCTTTCTTGGTCGTAGAAAAATCTAAAGAGGCTCGTCGTGTATTTGAGGTGTTCACTGGGATCATGGTCGCCCTCGATTCTTTGTTATTGTTGATTTGAACATCATTTTAGTACTCCTAATTTCAGTTGAGTTTTTCTTATAATCTGTTGTGGAGGTGATTTTGCAGTTTTGCTTTAGTTGTTTTGCCAGATGTTATTTGGATTTACAATTTGTGTTTGGGTTGATGGATTGAATTGATTTTCATATTATTACCTCGACTTTTCATGATTTGCTTATGCTTACAATTCTTGTAAAATAAATAAAATAAAGAAAGAAAAGCAATCAGTATTTCAATTAATACAATATTTTTAAAAACTAAAACAAGGTAAAAGTCATATGGTTTTAGCATAAGAGGTAGCGATTAAATTAAATTACTACTAAATTGAGTGAGTTTGGTGTTATTGGTCGGAGTTGTTCCCACTAATTATCGATTGTGACCTGTCGAATTAGTTTAGACGCACAACAAGCTGGCTCAACTATCAATTCTTTGAGACCAGAGGCATGTCGGATGATATACACAGCAAATTTTAATTCCCCTAGTCTTCCCACGTATCTCGACAGTTTCACCTTGTTCAATTTCGGAGACACCTCACACCACATTTTATATATATTAATGTGTATACTGTCTTTAACACCAAGTTCAGGTTTATGATCAAATTGGTGCCACACTGCAAAAATGATTGGTCAATCGGATATTTCACCTCCTAAAATTAAAATTAAAATGTTGTATGCATACCTTGAGGTGGAGAGTCTCCAAGAATTTGCATGCTAGAAGCACCTCAACCAATGCACATGCCTCATAGCCTTGTTGTCGTTGTCAATAATAATCAGTTTCCTCAAATTCCAACTCTAGATGTTTCACATTTATCAACTTAGGAAATGTATAGTGTTACAACATTAAATGATAATAATAAATCAATAATAAATCATCATATCAACCAGAAGAGAAAAGATTACTAGAACTACTACTAAAGTAGAAAAAATTACTTGATAACTTCTGCTCTGGGCCGAAACTCGAAATACATTAGTCGATTGCATAAGATGGTAATTTAGATAGGAAATGACGATTGTCGTCATTAGTATCGAGCTCAATCAGCTTTGGGAGATTGTTGAGGTGTACTACATAGTTAGATGGGCATTGCCTAAAGTAGAAACACCTCAGAGAAACGAGGTTGAGATGGATTCAACATACGTTTCTTCTCAATATCGATATCGATGACCGCGAAAAAGGGATATATTGATGAAATTTTCGGATATTTTCATCCATGAATATAAGTGAACTAGTGCAAAACTTGCGTACTACGCGAGATTGTAAAAAATATATATATATACAAAAAAAACTGTGAAAGGAAGAGATAGAATTTTAAAATTAAATAAGTTAACAGTAGAAAAAAAAAAACAGTTAAAAAAAAAATAGAAATTCTATAAAATTAGGAAAATTAAAATGGAGGAAAACTGGAATGACACGTAGAAAATAATGGATTCAGAATTATATAAGGGTAGATATGGCAAGAAAGAGAATATCTCAGTATCCGAATATGGACCAATTAATTTTATATCTTTTGTAGTACATGGTAAATATTGATGTGTAGAATTAAAATTAGAATCTGATTAGTGAAATCAATACAAGAATTATAACAAAATAAACAAGTAATATCATATATCTAAACTGATCGAAGAAAGATTGATATTTTTTTTTTTGAAGTCGAGAAAGATTGTATTTTTAAAAAGCAAAAAACAGTTTTAAATTAAAGAAATCTATTTGACTCAAGGAGGTGGACCTGCAGCTTCAGAGAGAAGAGCCGCGACGTTGGCCTGCGGCGGTGAGGGGTGTGCCGCTGCTGCGTCTGTGCAGAGGGAGTGGGAGGAATGAGGAGGGCAGCGTTGGAAAATAGAAGGGGTGAACTCAACAAAAACACTGCCAACTTCATCGGTACACACAGAATACACCACCAAACAAAGATGCAATTTTTCCAAATTAATATTCTCCCCTTTCCTCTCATCACTTGTCCACTTTTCTTAACACACAGATTCATTTTGCCTGGAGGGTTTTGCTCTGCGCCTTCAATCTCTCATCTTCAAGGTCAATTTAATCCCCTGTCCTTTTCATTTCTCTAATTTATTCACAAAAGCTTAAAAAATTGCTAAATTATCTTTTATGCTTGTATGTGGAGTGGGATTATCAATTAGTATCTTTTTTCAGCAAAAGAGATTGTATGGAAATTTTTCATTTTGTTTATTAGGTTATGGGTTTTAAGTATTACCTGATTTACAAACAGGATCTCTTGTCTCTCATATTGGTTGTCTCCTGTGATCACGTTTTATGACAAGAATTGACTAGTAGTTAACTTCATTCTCACCAGTTTAACAAGAATCACAGTACTGATGCCTTTTATGGAAACTTAACCATAGTTCTCCTTCTCTCAGGTATGCGTACTTGGAAAATCACAGTACTGAGCAGATAATTGGTAGCATCTTATGTTAGTATATTTCTCAGTTTAGTAGTAATGTTCACAATCATGAATTGTTGGAAGATGATCAAGTGCGCCTACTTCCTGCCTCAATGGTATATTTCTTGAGGCATGCAAAGTGCCTGCAGGAGGGGATGACGAATTTGTGTATCATTGCACAACAGATGACAAAGTAGAAAACATAGCATGGACTTATGTTGACTCAATACGAGCAATATTCTTTGCCTGATGTGGTTACAATTGACACCTCATATCGGTCTATCACCTATAGTATGATTGATTCTTGGCCTGTGGTTTGGTATTGACAATCATGGGCGTGCAATATTCTTTGCCTGCACTCTACTTCAAGATGAGACATCTAAGTCGTTTTCGTGGGCCCTACAGGTATGAGCCTACCAGACTTTTGACCACAATATATTTATATTTATAATTGGCTTAAAGAGGTTGTCGTTACAGAGATGCCCTTGCAGTTGAAATGCCCAATACTAAACAAATTATCTGTATGTGGCAAGTGCTCTCCAAAATGTTCAGTTGGTTTTCTCTCCAACTTGGTGTGCAATACTCAGACTTAAAATGTTCAACTTGGTTTTCTCTTATCGAACATCTTGGCCATACTGTTATGTTCGTAATTTCTTCTTGGCACAATCTTTGGCTCCTGAGTATTCCAAATCACTAGAGACATTCTTGAAGAGTATTCTAGTCATTACAGTGCTTTTTTAATCAGGTTTTTACTTGAGTCTGACTTATGAAACTTCTGAGCAGAGAGACATGTTAACGTGTTTGTTTAACTCTGTCAGGTTGCTATTGTGGCGAAATTTGGTGGTGGGAAAGGGGAACAACTCTTTTATTCGCTGATAAAAACTTGCCTCCCTTTGGAGGAACATGCACAGACTGTTCTTGCACCTTTTGCATTTTGTGCCTTACAGCGTGAAATTGTGCTGTCTATGCAATATACAATAACAGAAATGGCTAATGGATCTTATCTTGTGAGGCACTATAAGAAAATGGATAATTTGGATTCCTGATGATGAGCAGGTCCATTGTTCTTGTAAAGAATTTGAACATTCTGGCATATTATGCAGACATTCCCTCCGGCTGCTTCTTGTAAAGAACTACTTTGAAATCCCAGTTAAGTATCTTCTGCTCAGATGGCGACTGGAGAGTTCTTTAATTCCCCCAAACATTAACAATGAGTGCTCTCAAGCTTTTCATTCACTCACAACAAATTTATTTTCAGAATCATTTATATCCAAGGAACGTTTTGATTTTGTTCATAGGGAATTGATGCAACTTCTTGAGAATGTTCGAAATAAGTGATTAAAGTAAAGCACCTAACAGCATTATCTAATCTTAGTTCATGACCTAGAGCTTATTTGATGAAAGGACTGAGGGACATAATGGGTAAAAATCTGGTATGGAAAGTTGAATCGGAAGGTTTTTCTATTCTTCTGTCATTTATTGGAATTTTAAAAACCTGATAAAGAGCGCAATCTTATAGATGCATTGATGATACTGACAATATGAGGGTTATTAACAGCTATATCGAAATATGGTATATTTTATGCAATCGTAAAATTACATTCTGGTAGAAACAGCTGATGATACTGACAATTTGATTCAGCTTTCTCCAAAGTCCGATTCAGGTTAATCTTCTTTTTTTTAATTGCTTCCTGTTTACATATAAAGAAGCCAAGTTGGGTTCATTGGCAGCATACGAGAAAACTATAGTTTATAATGCTTGATGAAGTCATTATGAATTTTAGTGTTCTCTTCATGCTTATGGCATCAAATCTGGTGTTCTGTTTCTCTTAATAACTTATCAGAACTTCATAATTGGCCTTTTTTTTATTAAGATGGTGTAACCGTGACAAATAAATGTATCAATTGCTAATTTCTGAAGTGAATTTGTTTTAGATACACATATAGAGAGGTTACCAGTAATGTTTCTTATTTAGTTGATTATCTAAGTAAATTACCATGCTTAGATTGATAAGAGAAGCATTTTATGGGGGAATCATATTCTAATCAAACAGTTGATGCCAAAGCTGGTTCATTCCCCATGTCTATGGTGTTCTCACATTGGAGGTGAGTTTTTGCAATATTTATTTGTTCACTGAGTAGTTTTTGTATTAATGCCATATCTTTTTGTTTTCTCATGTCGTGGTTTTAAAAGATGTATAATTATGTAATTTCTTGTGATGTTGTATTATCAATTTGTACTGCATGCTCCTAGTATTGGACTGATTTTAAGGTTGGAGTTAAAAGAGCTGCACATAATTCTTCAAACCATATATTGGATAAAAGACCTCACTGATTTTTGAATGTCTGGTTCACTTTTCTATCCAGAATGTTATAATTACTATATCTTTACCATATTCTGAGAAAGAGGCTGATGTAATTCCATGAGTAAATCATATGATTCACAATTATTTTATCATTCATATATCTTGATTTTTTTTAATTTAGAAATAGACTATATATTTATTTTATCATTTAGGAAGGAAGTTTTAAATCATGGGAGCTTTCATATGGTATGAGGTAATAAATATTAAGATGTGCTGATGAGTATAACTTATAATATTAGCATATGATTGCATGAGTAAATCACGTATTACCTTCTAACTTTGTATTGTGTTGCTTCTCGAATCAGCATGTAAGTGTGCAAGTTAAAGTTAATTTTTCATATAGTATAGTTCATAATGTTTGAAGAACCTAATAACCAATTTTTTCTGGTCCTTTTTTTTTTTTTTTTTGGTAGGATTTACTGAATTTTGATTTTGAAAACCTAATAAAGAGCACAATCTAATAGATGCATTGATGTTTTAGTATATGAGGGCTATTAACAGCTATATCAAAATATGATATTCCTATATTATTTGTATTTGTGACATTACATGCTCTGAAATGTCTTCTGGTAGAAACAACTGATGATACTGACATTTGATTCAGTTCGCTCTTAACTCATTATATGGGTGCTTTATGTGTTCTATTCTTCAGTCAATTGAGACCTTGCACATTAGATGGTATAAGAAGGTCTTTTTTAATGCTTGTGTGTGAAATGAAATGACAGGGCTAATACACTCAGTGAGATACATGGGCTCACATTTTGCTATCTACTTGGCCAAGATGAGAGTTATAGTTCTCAGTTGATCTTTTGCTTGACAAATTAAGCTATAATCTGTTGATGATCAAACTAAAAGTCTGTTTTGAGAACATAGACCTAGACTTTGTTTGAGTTTCGATAATTTTTTGTTGTAATAAAACTTTTCTGTTGCATTTTTTTCTCAGAAAATTCAGAATCAGGTCTCCCACCAAGTGATGTTGAGAGGTATGTACAGAATTGGTAAAGACTAGTATGCACTAAAAAGTGTATGTTATTAAACTGAAAAATACAACACAATATTACTAAAAAGTGTAAGTCACTATGACTAAAAATATTATTATACAGTTTAATAATTAAAAAGTGCAACACCATTTACCAAAAAGTGTAAGTCAGTAAAACTGAAAAGTGCAACATGGACTAGGGTGCACAAATGCACTCGAGTCCATAGCAGACCAACCCTAAAGAATTTAGTATAGGCCTCCACCAAACAAAGGCAATGTGTAATATATATACAAGAGATAGTATGCATTTGCTTGAGCATAGGCAAGGGGCGTCGTCTCCAGTCGAGAGGCAAATATACAATATGAATAATCTCTGAGATAGCTTTATCACCTAATTAAATCCTCTAGAAATCATGAATTAAGTCAAGTAACCTCCAAAATGAAATCAAAACACAGACCTGATGTAGTAAATAAAACACTAGTAGGCAGTACAAATATGGCTATGTTGCTCATTTGATTAAAAGTACTAGTTTAAATGTCCAAGTCCAAAAGTAAGTCTGCGGCATTTGCTATGTTACTTTCCACGACAAAATTATAGTTTAAATGCCAAGCTCAAAAGTCTGCGGCATTAGCTATGTTACCTTCCACGACAAAATTAAGCAAACTTACTAGTTTAAATGCCCAAGCCTATAAGTCTGCGGGACATTACGATGACACTAAAATCTGGATTAGCACGAGCACGAACCCAAGCACCAGCAACTTCAATGGCCTCCCTAGTGACACCATGTGCGTCCGCAATGAGCCTCTCATTGAAACTTGTCTCATCTAGTACAAAGTACAGTTGCTGGTCGTTCTCAACAACTCAACATAGATTTGTGTAATCATGCCCTTCAGCTAGGTGGAAGAACACAAATCTATGTTGAGAACGACCATAGATTTGTGTAATCATGCCCTTCAGCTAGGTGGAAGAACACAAATCTATGTTGAGAACGACCAGCAGCTGTACTAAATGAGACAAATTTCAGCTAGGTGGAAGAACACAAATCTATGTTGAGAACGACCAGCAGCTGTACTAAATGAGACAAATTTCAATGGGAGGCTCATTGCGGACGCACATGGTGTCACTAGGGAGGTCATTGAAGTTAGGGCTGGCAAATCGTGCTATCGTGTCGTGTCGACACGATAGTGACACGACACGATAAGGTCAAACACGAACACGACACGATAAGGATCTGTGTCGACACGACACGTAACACGATAACGACACGATAAGAAAATAAATCAATTTAAAATTGTATTAAACATATAAAAAATTATATATTTATATAAATATAAACAATTATCGTATCATTATCGTGTTATTATCAGATACGTGTCATTATCGTGTCGTGTCATATCAGGTAAATAACAGGTTGTTAACAGGTTAATGGGTTACCTGTTAATTTTATCGTGCTTAACGGGTTGACACGAACCCGACACGAACCCGACACGAAATTTTCGTGTCGTTATTAGGTCGACCCGATAACGACACGAACCCGATAAGACCAAACACTAACCTGCAATTTTCGTGTCGGATTCGTATTGTGCTATCGTGTCGTGTCGAAAATTGTCACCCCTAATTGAAGTTGCTGGTGCTCGGGTTCGTGCTAATCCAGATTTTAGTGTCATCGTAATGTCCCGCAGACTTTTAGGCTTGAGCATTTAAACTAGTAAGTTTGCTTAATTTTATCGTGGAAGGTAACATAGCTAATGCCGTAGACTTTTGAGCTTGGCATTTAAACTATAATTTTGTCGTGGAAAGTAACATAGCTAATGCCACAGACTTACTTTTACTTTTGGACTTGGGCATTTAAACTAGTACTTTTAATCAAATGAGCAACATAGTCATATTTGTACTGTCTACTAGTGTTTTATTTACTACATCAGGTCTGTGTTTTGATTTCATTTTGGAGGTTACTTGACTTAATTCATGATTTCTAGAAGATTTAATTAGGGTGATAAAGCTATCTCAGAGATTATTCATATTGTATATTTGCCTCTCGACTGGAGACGACGGCCCTTGCCTATACATTATGCTCAAGCAGATTCTCCTCCATACATGGGCTAAATAGAATAGTCGATTTGTCATAATTAATCATCTGTCCTGATTCCTTCTCATAATCTTCCAATATAGATCTGACTTCCTCTCCACTTTTATCTTTTGCTTTAAAAAAATGACGATGTCATCTGCAAATAAAAGATGGGAGATCACAGGGGCTTCCCTAGCAACTTTAATTAGGGGTGGCAATTTTCGACACGACACGATAGCACGATACGAATCCGACGCGAAAATTGCAGGTTAGTGTTTGGCTTTATCGGGTTCGTGTCGTTATCGAGTCGACCTGATAACGACACGAAAATTTCGTGTCGTGTTCATGTCGGGTTCGTGTCAACCCGTTAAGCACGATAAAATTAACAGGTAACCCATTAACCTGTTAACCTGTTAACAACCTGTTAACCTGTTATTTACCTGATATGACACGACACGATAATGACACGTATCTGATAATAACACGATAATGATACGATAATTGTTTATATTTATATAAATATATAATTTTTTATATATTTAATACAATTTTAAATTGATTTATTTTCTTATCGTGTCATTATCGTGTTGTTATCGTGTTACGTGTCGTTATCGTGTCGTGTCACGTCAACACGAAAATTATCGTGTTGTTGTCGTGTCGTGTCAACACAAAAATTATCGTGTTCGTGTCGTGTCGACACAGATCCTTATCGTGTCGTGTTCGTGTTTGACCTTATCGTGTCGTGTCACTATCGTGTCGACACGAAACACGACACGATAGCACGATTTGCCAGCCCTAACTTTAATACCTTCCATTCTTCCTCGTGCTACCCTATCTTGAACATACAACGAGAGTCCTTGTGCACATATTACGAACAAAAACGGGGATAGAGGATCCCCTTGCCTGAGGCCTCTGGCAGGCTTCACCTTCCCCACCACTGAATTGTTGATTTTGAAGGAGTATTCCACTGTTCTCACACATTGCATAATTAAATCGATAAGAGAGGTCGGAAAACCCATTTTCTTGAGCTGAAGTTCGAGAAATTGCCATTCTATCCTATCATATGCCTTGCTCATGTCCAACTTTAGAGCCGCATATCCAGATTTACTTTTGTTATTTCTAGAGAACTCACCTCGAAAGAGCCATGAAGATCCTTTGTCATTAATTCTTGAGCAGGAGGGGTTAGAGAGTAGTCCTGATGAAGTGAATGCACGTAGTTAAAATAAATATAGAAATTCATAACTAATAAAGAACTGGGAAAATAATTCTCAAGTCCTGTAAGTTATCCCTATTTCGGTTCCAGACCTGTCGACTTTGACAAATTGAAAATAATACTTTTAACTTTCAATTTTTAGAATTTTAGTCTGGTAATCAACTGGAGGAGGTGAAACATATGGTTGATGCTGACGTGGCAGAGTCTGATTGGTCAAACGGGTCACCAGACCAAAATGTCATAAAAATTGAAAGACAGAGCACTAGTTTCAATTCGTGAAAATCGACGGGACTAAAATCAAAATTAGGATAACTTATAGAACTTAAAAAATCCCTTATGAACTCCACAGCCAAATGGAAGTTTACGTGGCACTTACAAGAGGAGGAAAGACTTTTTCAGCAGCTCGACGAGGGACAGAAAATCCTCAATGAGTGCTGGTATCACTAGCAGTTAATGTTTTGCAGAAGTAATTCATCGGCTGTTTGCTTGGGGTGCCAAGTTCTGGTGGCAGCAGGCATATATCCTTTTGCTCTTGCTGTTCGAAATAACAAATAATTAGTTAACGTGCAACGACTGCCAGATCTAAATAAAAAATTCAAATAAGTCTCGAGTAATTTACAGGGGTGAGCGGTTGCAAAGTCATCTGTTTCATTATCAGCCTGCAATTTAGACAATTCAGGTCTTTTATCTTCAAAGTGAAGATTTAGAATCGCCAAAACTTAAAAAAAAAAAAAAAAAAAAAAAGCAACATACATGCATCGTAATATTGTGAAGTTGGCAAATTAGCTGTGGTTGCAAGCCTGGATAGCTAGGAATAGCCCCCCTCTACTTCCTTGTTGGTAGAGGCAGCAACCTAGATACAAAATATCAGACGCGTCATACAATGTCAATGAAGGGTAGTTGAGTCTTTTTAAAATTGGAATAAAACTCTTCAAGATAAAGATCATAGAAGCTCAAGAACAGATCACATGTGAATGTTGCTTATCGAGTTATTATAAAAAGGCAAAAACAATAAGGCTCGAATTGTTGGTAAATTTCTAAGTGAAATCACACATTTTACCTCCTGGACGACACTATTCCAAAAATCTTATTATAGAAGATCAGTAACACGTCACGCTAAGTTTATGTGTCTTCTCAAAAAGGTGAGAACAACAATCGACAAGGTACAATAAAATAAATACAAATACTAAAGGGAACACATGGATACTTAAAATATGGCAGAATTAAAAAATATCATTAATTGTGCTTGAAAATCTGGATATAACTTATAAACTTCCTGATATGCCCCCTTATTTATTGAATACAATAACAATAATGGCAAACTAAACAAATTGCATTCTCAATATACCACACTTTACATTAAAAAGGGTATTTTAAACAATTTACACACTTCTAACAAATAAATGACTACAATCCAGGACAAATAAAAAAGGAAATTGCGACTATCTTTGTGGGGCGAGAATCATCGAACTCACTCACATAGAAGCATACAAAATTAACTGAAAACGCAACACTGCATGCATTCATCCCATAAGTGCAGCAACAATACACTATTACACTAATGCATACCAATCTCACTATTTTAATAAAACTGGAATTCACAACTGAATCATGGATCTTTAAACTAAAAAAATACGAAACCTGCTCGCTGTGGCCTTGAGGAAAATACACAATTCGACTTCCCATTTGAGGAAGCGAGACGAGCGGGCCGACGCAAGTATGCCAGAGCTCTGAATTCAAGCATTTCTTTTCCCCTACCAATCCAAACAAACAAATAAAAAAACATAAACTTGCATAATACTATCTAAGATACAACAAATAGAGCTGAAAAAACAAGTAATCGCATTATCAACACCACAATAACAACACACCTTCCTCAGTTTGAGCATTAAATCCAGTACTAGGAGAAGAGCGAGAAGAAGACAACCTCATATTCCACACAAGACACAATTTTTTACAAGAAAACAAGTATACAAACACTAAACCTAAATGGGTTTCAAGAAAAAGCGTCCCCCACCCCCCACCACCACCACCACCCAACCAAAAGAACCAATCTTTTCATCCAAATTCACACATATACCCCTCAACCTACAACCCCTTTTCCCCTTTTAAGTTAAAAATGAAAACAGAGCAAATTGCAACTAGAAACTACACAAGGGCTTTAAGAGAAGTGTAAAGTGAAGCAGATCTTGAAGTTTTTACAGTTAATTAGCAGAAACCCTAAAAGAAGAGAGAGAAGAAGACTGGTCCGAGGAATAAACGTATTTTCGAATTCAATACAGAGAAAACAATTCTCCATAATTTTGTTTAGCATAATTTATCACATCCATCCAAGAACTCTAAACCAAACTCACAATCAAAGTTCTTCACCAACCAAACAAGGGACAAGAGGCAGTAGATAATCAAGAATTTTCAGACAGCAATCATATATATAAACTGATCGACAGTTAAATTAAAGAAACCTATTTGCAGGCTTAACTCAAGGAGGCGGACCTGCAGCTTCAGACAGAAGAGCCGCGACGTGCGGCGGCAGCTTGCAGAGGCAGTGGGAGAAACTGAGGAAGATTATTAGGGTTTACGGAGGAGGGCAGCGTTGTAAAAATAGAAGGGGTGAACTTAACCATCATGGTGGGTGAACTCAACAAAAACGGGGGCAGTTAACCGCGGCCTGTGGCCCTTCCAAAACACTCCCAACTTAATCTCATTTTGCCAAGATTCAATCTTCAAGGGCCACCTTTGGTAGCTCCGACTTGAGACGGTACTTCGTCGCCGGCCGATTTCCAAAGACCTAAAATAGCCGATTTTGAGAAAGGGAAAAAGGGCGCACAAAAGTGGAAGGAGGGTTTGTGAGAAAAGAACTAGGGTTTGTGAGAAAAGAACTAGGTATTTTGCACACTCCAAAAAAGAAACAATAATAACAATAATACTCCTCCTTTATTTTACCTTTAATCAAATCTCTTTCACTTTAATCAATAAATTATCAATAATACCCCCGGTAGTTAGTATATAGGACATTTCACCTATAGAAACTCAAAATAAAGACAAAATTTTTAAAAGTTAGGAAAAAGGACAATTTGGTTTACAAATGTCCAATTATACCCTTCCTTTATATTTAAAATCGAAAGGTGCATATTCAATTAATATATAATATTAAATTCAAATTAGGAGCTGGTAAATTAAGAAATTATAGGAAATCTCGATCATTAATGCGTTCGAAATCCAAACCTTCCTAAAAGGAGAATCACATTAATCACGGTGGTTCTAAATTGAATTTTGAATTCAAAATTCATATCGAGAAATACATCATCTTCGAGTGTGCTGAACCAGAAAATTTCGTACTAAGATTACCAAGGACAAATTTCAAACATAAATAAAATTTCAAACGACAAAGCACAAAAATTCCAATAAAAAGTAAGGAAATCGAGAAAATTGAAACATAAATAAAGTGTGCAACAAAAACTCACTTGACAAGATCGCCAAGCTGGCGAATAACACCGACTAATCCAGCGATGGCGACACCCTCAAGCAAAGCCTCCGGATCATCATTGTCGGCGGCTTGATACAGTTCCGGATCGACTAGGTTGTACTCATTACTTATCTCGTATGCAAAAATTGATTATGTCAAATCAATCATTTTCATTAATTAGATTATACTAATTGATTATGTGGATATGCCTGTAATTGATTTCTTTCCAAATTTGAAAACTAATTAATAAATCAACCATTAAAAAATGAAATCTGGAAAACAATAATATATGGTCAATAATATATGCAAATATTTTGTTGCATATGGGATTTGAATGTTTTGAAATGAGAAATGATACGAGGGAGAAGGGGAGGATTTCCTCCATGTCAGCCGCGGAGAGGGCGCACGCCGGAGGTGAACAGAGATCGGCGAGACCATGGTTGGTGCGTGAGGAAGAAGATCGGCGGCGCCCTCGACCGGGGAGGGGCGACAATCGGAAGTGGTACGCCGGAAGGTCAACGACCGGCAGTTTGAGGAAGAAGACGGTGTTTGACAAAAGTTCAGTTCCCCGGTCCCCGAGAAACTAAATCTGCATCCATCGCAAACTCGAAACAATCACCAACGGCGAACAGTTGAATCGCAAAATCAGATCGCAGAAATGAACAACCACCGGAAATGCATTCACCGCAGACGAAGAGCGTGAGAAAGCTAACCGCCGACGACGAGCAAGCTGATCGACAACGAGAACCAAGATTAGAGAACCAATATCCCTCAAATCGTCGGATGAAAGTAATTGAGCGATTAAATGTGTGAATCAATTAAATCAAATTTGAAAAGGAAAGTGAATTAGATTAAATCAATTTCTGAATTTTAAGGAAGTTTCAATTATAATTTAAATTTCAATTTGAATAACAAATGCGTGGAAAATGGTATTTCAAATTCGAAATTTATTATATTAATGAATTAATATTATTTTTTAAGACCAAGGGGCATAATTGGTTATTTGGTTATGAATTTGACCTTAATTATAATACTACTCCCTCCGTCCCATACTTGAAGGCACATTTTACCATTTTGGGCGTCCATACTTGAAGGCACATTACTTAAAATAACAAAAACACTTTTAAACACTCCCCTTAAAACATCACAATATTACAACAAATGCCACTACTTTATTACACTAAAAAGTAACTTTATTACTCCCTCCGTCCCAGGGAAAGCTCCCCATGAGCTCCGGGCACGGAGGTTAAGAAATATCAATATAATAAGTAGATGTATTAGAAGTGATGTGATTGAGAGAGAGAGAAAAATATAATGAAATGTGAGGGGAAATAGTTACAAAAAAAGGGATGAGTAGCTTTCTCTGGGACGGACGAAAAGGAAAAGTTGGGTAGCTTTCTCTGGAACGGAGGGAGTACTATTTATAAAGTTGAAAAGTTTTTACTACCCCCACTTTACCTTACACAATATTAATAAACAACTCATTCAATAAAACCGGTGCACAATTGGTTTGAGCCTTCAAGTGTGGGACGGAGGGAGTATAATTTTTTGTCTCTATTTTTAATTGGGTTATAGGAATGTCCCTTATAGGGCTGACAAATCGTGCTATCATGTCGTGTTTCGTGTCGACACGATAGTGACACGACACGATAAGGCCAAACACGAACACGACACGATAAGGATCTGTGTCGACACGACACGACACGATAACAACACGATAATTTTCGTGTCGACGTGACACGACACGATAACGACACATAACACGATAACAACACGATAAGAAAATAAATTAATTTAAAATTGTATTAAATATATAAAAAATAATATATTTATATAAATATAAAAAATTATCGTGTCATTATCGTGTTATTATCAAATACGTGTCATTATCGTGTCGTGTCATATCAGGTAAATAACAGGTTAACGGGTTGTTAACAGGTTAATGGGTTACCTGTTAATTTTATCGTGCTTAACGGGTTGACACGAACCCGACACGAAATTTTCGTGTCGTTATCAGGTCGACCCGATAACGACACGAACCCGCCAAACACTAACCCGCAATTTTCGTGTCGGATTCGTATCGTGCTATCGTGTCGTGTCGAAAATTGCCAACCCTACTCCCTTATACTAGTTAAACTCTTCTTTTTTATTTACCCTTTATCCCTAAAAATAAATACAAATTGAATAAAAATTAAAAATATAATTTAAAATTTAGCTAAATCATTAAAACTATATATAAATTTAAAATATTAATTTAAAAAATATTCAATAATACGAAAAACTAAATAAAATTTGAAAATATTTTAAAAAATCTGAATATTAAAAAATATTAAAATGAAAAAATCAATTAAATTCAAATAAAATCTAAAAATATTAAATAAATCAAATAAAATTTATAAAACAATTAAATTAAAAATACCAATTAATGATTCAATTTAAAAAAAAACTAAAGAAGATAAAAAATTAAAGAAAAATCAACTCAATCAAAAATAAATATTAATAAAATTAAATAAGAAATAAAATCTTAATTTTTTATTGATTTTTTTAATTTACTTTTTTTTTACGTTTTATTAAATTTTTTCAATATTTTCTAATTTTTTTTTGATGATTTATTTTTTAATTTCAGATTCTATTTAATTTTCTAAGATTTTTTTTAAAAAATAATTAATTTATGTAAATTAATTATTTTTTAAGATTTACTTAGTTTTTAAAAACACCTTTAGATTTTAATTACATTTTTTTTCAAGTTATTTTTTAAAATTATTTTACTCTTTATTTATGTAAGGATTATTTAGCTATTTTATATACATTTATTTTTTGTATTTAAAATTATGGGGTGTGTATAAAATATTTTGGAATGTTATTAATTCTATTTTTTTTAATATATATAGAGGAGAGGTAGTGATGTGGCATTTTTTAATATATGTGACACCAAATTTTCCAATTCTAATTCCTTCAAAACATAAAGTGAAAAGATAAAGAAAGTATTTTATAAAGTTGAAATTTAAATAATTTATTTTGAATTATCTCAAACTTATAGAATTAAAATAAAAAAAATTCCCATTTCTATACACAAATTCAATTTGTAATTAGTCAAACGCAGGTCCACCCCATTTGTTTTATTATAAAGGGTCGGTAGTCTCTTGACTATTTACCTACTAACTTAATTTATATTCCTATTTTTTAAAATTACATTGATAATATATTTTAGACTTATATTTCAATTGGAAAAAGAATTAAGATTTCAATTTTGGTTTATTTTGGACTAGCTATTAATTTTGTAGCCCTAGTTTTGTGCAGAATTTAGTGGCTCGTGTGACTCATCCCGAAATTTAGTTTAATTTTTTTTCATCCACTAGTATTAGCCGATTTTGCCGCTTTATTTATTACTTGCATTGTTTTTTTAATTAAAGAACTGGTCGAACCTTACAATTATTAGATGGCAATTGCCGTTTTTTTGGTAACTCGATCACACACAATCTTTAAAAAAATTGTTAGTGCAATTTAATGGGGGAGAAGATTTACTTTGTAATATTATCATTCATATTAAAGATCTCCTTGCATCTTCCCATTCTTTAAAAAATAATTAAAATATTTTGTGAAAATGAAGGAATTAATTTAATATGTAAGAAATCAACGACTTAGATTCCAAGTCGTTTTCTCAACCCTTTTTCCACGAAAAAATAATTATATATAGTCCTCCTAAATTAAAACATTGCATCATTCTTCTCTCTCTCTGTTGTCTATGATGGATTATTATTACATAAAAAGTATGAAGAGGGGAATTGTAGTGTGTGTTTCAGTTTTTTGTTTGTTCCTAGTTTGTATTCAATCTTCAATACTTGTTCCTTTGGTTATTGACACTTATGAGAATCTTCTTGTCCAATATTCCAACTTCAAATTCAAACTCTTCACATACACTACTGAGAGGAATTGCATATTCCTTCTCTGTAATGGAATTCTCATCTTGATCATTCAATCATCTGGCCTCATCAAGCCCCTTAAATCTGATGAAACTGGCCAATTTCAAGAAAAGGGTGTCCAAAAACATGAAATTCTTCAACAACAAACGGGGGAAGATGTTGCTAAAAAAATTGTTCGACGGGAAGAAGAAGAAGATGATCAGAGTTCTTCGTGTGAGATTGAAGAAGAAGAAGAAGAAGAGATGGATGTTGATGAATTGAACAAAAAATGTGAAGATTTTATCAACAAAATGAAGAAATTAATTAGATAATTCATCTGGTTTTGATCAGTTTTTGTTTCGTTAATTAATAGTGTTCTTCTAACCATTTTGGTGCTTAATTTGGACGTCATAGTTTTTTTTTTTTTTTTTTTTTACCAAACGCCTATTTCTTAGTTTTGTGGAATATTGGTTGGATAATTAATGTAGTATGACTTTTTTATGTCCGTCATATCATATGATAGGAACAAATTAATTTTTCATATATTTTATTTCTTTTGAGATTTATATATATGTGGTTGTGCTAGTAATTTAGATTTTGACATTTTGCATAATCTTGCTCAATATTTTTTATATTTAGATTTAG
The DNA here is from genome assembly GCA_963675135.1 of Galeopsis tetrahit. Lineage (NCBI taxonomy): Eukaryota > Viridiplantae > Streptophyta > Magnoliopsida > Lamiales > Lamiaceae > Galeopsis > Galeopsis tetrahit. The sequence continues at coordinate 82,074,150 of OY776128.1, forward strand.
ATATTAGCATTCTTACTCAATATTCTTAGTATTTTTTTGAAGATTTGCTAACCAAATTTATACTCTTACGTCAACGTTACCGGAAAAAATATGTTTTTACTAATAAAATCTATTAATTTTTATAAAAAGTCAAATCAATTAAGGTGTCTCAATAGGTATATTATATGATACTAAATTTATGTAACCTATTTCAATTAGGCAAGATCCCTCACAAATATATTGGGAATTTAAGAAGACAGGATGAAATTATTAGCAAAATAATACAGTAATAATTAAATATGGGAGAAAAATTCAAAGGGTTGGGGCCGACATATAGGTGTTGTCAATTGTCATGTAGAAAATTATTAAATGTACTAGTACATCTTTTGTAGTTAAAGAAAATTGAATACAAGTAGAAGTAGGGGCTTACTTATTATTTTAATCTTATCGAGCGATACAGACTTCTTATTATATATGGGTTTTCCAATCATGAAATTACAAGCAAGTATCATTGAAGTTTCTTGGAATTTACACATGTGTGATGATATCATTGAAAATATTCTTTAATAATTAAATTTCACCTTTTCATATTTAATAAATATTGTTTCTTTCCATCTGTTCGATGTTACCAATTTTGACATTTTATATGTATATCGAAAGTTACCTATTTTCTATTTTTTAGTCTACCATAATTAACAATTTTTCATAACACTTTCTCACGTCCACTCTATCTTTTCCTTTGATATAAACACAAACAAAATAAAGTCCATTTTTATTAAGAGGAATAAAATATATGAGCACAATTTATAAAAATAAAAATAAGGAATTAAGCAATCAAATCTTCTTTAAATCATATATTAACCTTCCCTCTACTATGTCATTCAAACGAAATAGTATTATATATATTTAAATTCTAATTGAAGTAGGCCTATTCTAGTTTACATTGGGCCCTTAAAAAATCAATTTGGGCCAAAACCAGTTAATAAGCCCAAATACTTTCAAGATTATGCGGCCCAAGCTACGTGGTCTGTTTTCTTGTGTTGAAGATTTGGATAACTCAAACGAGAAACATTCTTGACCTCATATAAAAGATTAGGCATTTAAAATCTTTGTAACATTATTGTTTATGTTGACTGTTGCTCCTAAAAGCCACGTTTAGAATCTAAAACAGAAAACATATATACACGCCTAGAATTTTAAGTGATTTCTTGTATAAATGCTGTGATTTTCCAGTAATGACAACAGCATTTTAGACTTTAATGGATAAATTGTTGAGTAATCCTTGCTATCGTTCATTTTGGGCAACATTTTCTTGTTTCCATAATGACAGCAGTTTGTGTTTTTCCAAAAAGCTCACTGGTTTACCCAGTATATGTCATTTTTTCAAGGGGGCTCCCAAGAATCTTGCAGAAATTCATCCAAGGAGTGATTTTGAGCTCAAATCCTCCAATGGGTACCCACTCAATGCTGTTTCTTTGCAAGATGGTATGCCTTTTTAGTGTCTACAAGCTGTTATTTTCTCTCTTTATCTTGTTTTATGAGTATATATTGATGGATTTTGTAATGTTTTTTTGGGAAATGATGAATGTTGTGATGAAAAGTTGAAAACTTTAGTTGATCAGTGATCTGGGTTTGGTGAATATCACTATTCTTTGATGTAATGATGATTGATGAATTACAGGAAATTATGTAAGAAATTGTAATTTAAGACCCTAGATATCTCAACTAGCCTAGATTGAACTCAAATGGTGTGTCTTTTGATCATTTGTATACACATGATGGGGTGTAGTTTTGTGTGCTAGGTAGAAATTTTATTTTAGGTCCGATTAGGCATCTAATCTACCAAACTGGGCTTAATCTGAAATGGATGGATATGTTGTTTTTGCCTCTCAATGAACTTCATATGATGTTGGAGGTAGATGTTGAGATAGTCGTTTTGATTCGACTCCCAATTTGAATTCATATCATGTTGGTTGTTTGCAGAAGGTTCAGTTGTAAATCCCCTCGCAGAAGAAACCGATGTGTCTGAATTAGGAGAAAGGGACACTACTCTGAGCATAACTGTTGTTGGTGCATCAGGGGATCTTGCCAAGAAGAAGATTTTTCCTGCTCTTTTTGCTCTTTATTACGAGGATTGTCTGCCCGAGGTTCTCTTCTTTTTACCTCCCATATGTTGAGATAGTTAAAAAGATTTTATCTAAACTGTACTTGTGCAGAACTTCGTTATTTTTGGTTATGCTCGGACTAAGATGAGTGACGAGGAGTTGAGAAACATGATTAGTCGAACCTTAACCTGCAGGATTGATCAGAGGTATCCATTAGTTCGAAAATACTTAATGCAATTGTTTGATTGATATGTCCAACTCTGATCGTTTTTAATCGTTGTTTTCAGAGCAAACTGTGAAGACAAAATGACAAGTTTCTTAAACAGATGCTTTTACCACTCAGGCCAATATGATTCCGAGGACCACTTTTCAGAATTGAATTGCAAACTAAAAGAAAAAGAGGTGCTTGACTAATTTTAGAAACTGAATTCATAATGGTTTTGTTTGAAGTGATTGTATTTGTGATGTGGTGTTAAGGCAATCAATCTTTGCAGGGTGGTAGATTATGTAATAGGTTGTTTTATTTATCAATACCTCCGAATATATTCGTGGATGTGGTTCGATGTGCTAGCGTGAAAGCTTCATCAACAAGTGGGTGGACAAGGGTGATTGTTGAAAAGCCATTTGGTCGAGACGCTGAGTCATCCAGCGAGCTCACGAGATCTCTAAAGCAGTATCTTACGGAAGACCAAATATTCCGGTATGTGTTACATTACATACAGTATTGTTGAATAAGAGAAACACATTTACTTTAAAAGTTGACTGGTTTAGGTTTGATGCAGAATTGATCATTATTTGGGTAAGGAGTTAGTCGAGAATCTTTCAGTGCTTCGTTTTTCAAATCTTGTGTTTGAACCTCTTTGGTCGAGAGATTACATCCGCAACGTCCAGTTCATATTTTCTGAAGATTTTGGTACTGAGGGCAGAGGAGGGTGAGTGAGTCTCTTATATATAGTCTCAATTTTTTGGGTTAATTGCATACAAAATCACAATCTTTTCGGATACTTGAACTGATCAAACATTTTTTTTCCAGATACTTTGATAATTATGGAATTATCCGAGATATTATGCAAAATCATCTGCTGCAAATACTAACATTATTTGCAATGGAGACACCTGTCAGTTTGGATGCTGAAGATATTCGGAATGAGAAGGTATTACAATTCTGCTGTCATGTATATAAAATATTTGGTGTTATAGAGATATACGGATGATCCAACGCGTGAATCAGGTCAAAGTTCTGAGGTCAATGAAACCATTGACACTTGAAAATGTGATTGTCGGACAATATAAGGGGCACAGCAAGGGTGGCAAATCATGTCCAGGATATACAGATGATCCAACGGTACCAAATGACAGCGTTACCCCTACGTTTGCTGCAGCTGCCCTCTTCATTAATAATGCTCGATGGGATGGGGTCCCGTTCCTAATGAAAGCAGGGAAAGCTCTCCATACTAGACGGTATTTGAATCTTCGTCTGATATTCTGTTGTGTCAACATTAATAATCTTTGACAACATTTGTGAAAAATATTCAGGGCTGAGATTAGAGTTCAGTTCAGACATGTTCCTGGTAACCTATATAAGAGGAATTTTGGGACGGATTTGGATAAGGCTACGAACGAGCTAGTGCTTCGTGTACAGCCAGACGAAGCCATATATTTGAAAATCAACAATAAGGTTCCCGGGATTGGAATGAGACTAGATCGCAGCGATCTTAACCTTCTTTACAAAGCCAGGTTTAGTCCAAGTTCAAGTTTTTTTTTTTTTTTTCGTTAGTAAAATATTAGTTGTGCACCAGTTGACAACAACGTGCATTATATAGGTATCCAAAGGGAATACCGGATGCTTACGAGAGACTCCTTCTAGATGCTATAGAAGGAGAGCGGAGATTATTCATCAGAAGCGACGAGCTTGATTCTGCATGGGCTCTTTTCACACCTTTGCTCAAGGAATTGGAAGAGAGGAAAATCGCCCCTGAATTGTACCCGTACGGAAGCAGGGGACCCGTTGGAGCCCACTACCTTGCAGCTAAACACAACGTTCGATGGGGAGATCTTACAGGTGACGACGAGGACTAATAATTCACAAGATTGTCTTTGATCATCCATAAATACTACTTCATCTGTAACTGTAAAGCTTAATTTGTCATTGTTTCTTAATGAACAGATTGTAAATTGTTGTGTGTGTGTGTGTGTACTAATGTTGGTTAATGGAAAATTCTGTATATGTGAATAAACCATTGACATGCAAAATAAGTTCCACTTGTGCATTATCTTAGCAGCTTCATTCGACATGCCTTATAAATATTTTATACTAGCTCTTGAATAAAAAATGTCAAATTTAATTATTGCAATAATAATACGGAAATATTTTTTTAAATATTCAACATAAAACTGTGATTTCAATTAAAATAAATATATAAATTATATTAGAAGCATTTAATGAATTTATTTTCCATCTTTTTTAAAGATGTTGATATTAATATGAATTTATATTGTATTATGATTTGCCAATATATATTGATAAATAAATATATGAAGTTACAATTATTGTAAATTATTTATACAATACACTACTAATATTTTTTAAATAGAAATATATTATATTTATATATATTTCATATATTAAATTTTTAATAACTTAAGATATCCAACCCTGCACTGCCGCAAACCACGAGATGGTATGATCCAAGTAGTGCGGATACGGGACAGGTCAATGGGTCAAATTGCTATACTTACCCGATATGTCATGGGCTAGGTCTGAATTAGACAAAAAATTGTATGAGACGAATTTCAATTTACTCGATAAAATAATTTTCATTTCTAATATTGTATATTTGAGTTGTATTGTGGTAAAAGAGTAGTTAGATAGGTGAGTTTGGCTGCAGCAATTGGATTTTGTTTCTTTTCCAAAGTCCTTTTGTGCTTACATTCTATCTCTTGTTTCTTCATTTTGTATACTTTTCACCCAACGTTCTAGTTACTTGTTTTTCATCACCATCTCAGATACTATTCACCAATTTATATTTCTTTTAATTTTCCCATTTATCCCAAAAACATTAATTAATGGTGCATTGATTCATAATTTAATTAAAGGCATTGAACGATATTAGTAAAAGTATCAATTTGACACCTTAGAATTCAGCGCGAGTCTAAGGCTTTGATACCATAAAAGAACTCGATCTCGTCTAAAAAAAATTGAACTTTTAGATCTCTTCAGGCTCTGAATCGATATGAATAAAAATCGATTAGACCCTATATATTTTTTTAAGCCCTCCATTCACATTATTCCTAATGTAAATTAATCCTCAAACCTACCACACATGCAAGAAATTATAAGGTCCAAAAGAGATGGCCTCACAACATGAATTTATAAAAACATATGTGTTTGGTTTGTACTCGAATTTGGAACAACAAAAAGTACATATGATAAAGGTTGAGGAGGGTGGAAATAAAATTGAAATGTGAAAAACCAAACAAGTTTTGCAGATTTTGGGGGGCCTTTCTTGTAAGGTAGCAACCATCAAAATTCCCCCATCACAAGATTCACACACACCCATGTGGGTGTGTGTGTGAATGTAAGTCCAACAAACAAAAGTCCAACCAAATAGAAACCAATGACTGTTGAAGGGTCTTTGTTTAAACATCTGTCACCAATTTCCGGGCCCTGATTGATCTTATAATGGGATTTTTTTAATTTTCGTACAATTATCATCGTTTTTCAATAAATAAATAAATTAGACAATGGAAAAATAATCTCATTTTTAATTCTTACAAGAAAAATTAATATATACACCCTCACCCTTCCTCATATTTTGAAAAAATTGTGAATGACAAAATATATATGTTAAAAATTGATGACCGGATTAAGTAAAATAAAATATGAATTACCAAACGAAGATATTGAATCGAATTACTCCATTCGATTGAAAAATAAGTGGACCGAACGATAATTTTTCGACCGAATCCATATTCATTCCGCTAAAAAAATTCGATCCATTGTTGATCGTTGGGGGTGGGTAAAGAGAGTGTAGGTCATGTGTGTAAAATATTTTTTCATAGTCTTTTACCCTTGACAGATTTTTTTTTTGGTTATGAAGAATATGAGTTCTTTTATGAAAATAGAGATAGGAATTAATCATGCATGATTTAATTTTTTTTCTCTAAATAAAAAATGTTTTCTGTGACATGGAGGTTTGCTTTGTGGATTAAAAAAATCCAATGATCAGAATGAGACTGAAGTGTGACCATGATTACCCCAATTAATTTATAATCTGTTTTAATTATTACACAAATTAATCATGACTTGACTGTTTTAATCATCTATATAAAATATATACTGTAGGTGCAAACTCATTGACTTTGATGAATGATTAAACATGTACGTAGGAAACACCAAACAAAAAAGGCTCTTTGATAATTCATTAAAGTGTACAATATTACTATTATACACATGTGTGTGTGAGAGAGATTATATATGCACACTGCACTAGAGAGAGAGAGGCAGATAAATAAATGGAGTAAATTGCATGCAAAAAACAAAAGGATGTAGACTTTCAGAGGTTCCATGCACACACATTAACGTTTACTTTTTATCATTCAATTTCAATTCATTATACTGTAATTATAATTACTACTTTCACCAACGGCCCTCTACACTACACTACACAATAAAACAATAACAACAAACAACAAACAAAACAAATTAATACTGTACCTACTTTTTTTAAATTAAAAACTTCAATGCATTGGTCACACTTCTCATTCTTGTCACCTTCCTATTTGGCCTCTTCTTTTCTTCCAAAGATACCCCTACCTTGTCAACACACACACAATAATAGTAGCAGTAGTATTAATTAATTAAGCCTCGTGTTTTGCAAAATATATATTGAGGAAAATCTTTTTGTGGTTTTATATATTAAATCAAGTGAATTCGATTTTACTTATTGAAATGTTGAAACTATACTATAAATAGATAAAATTGTTAACTCGTATTTTTAAAAGGATATATAATTAGTTGGGTTTTTTAATAAACCATTGAAAGTTTCGTGCAATTTACACATTATATATACGAGAGGGTTTTACACAAGTTTAATTTGTGCAATTAATTCATTAAGGGATCGAAAATACTTTTTTTTTTTTTTCTTCGTCTCTTAAGTTGTACAAATATAAATGACTAATTTAAAATTGGAGGACAAAAATAAAAAATGTTACTACAACTTAGGGTAAAAAAAATGTATTTACCCAATATTGATTAATTAAGTAGTGTCAAGATTCAAGAACCCTTGTATTTCCCAACTATAAATACCTCTCTCTATCTCTCTCACAAGTACTTATAATATATCAAAGTAGTAGTTGTATACTCCTACATAAACAAAAATAGAAGAGTATAGTATGGTAGAAGTGCATGAATTAATAGTTGATGATAATGAGAAAGTGGTAAAGAAGAAGTTTTGCATGAATGATAATATGGACGTGCTCATTGAAATCCTCAAGAGGCTCGACCACCGCTCTCTCGGCGTCGCCGCCTGCGTCTGCCGCCTCTGGTGCGCCCTCACTCGCAACGACGCCCTCTGGGAGCACCTCTGCTTCCGCCACCTTTCGCCGCCGCCCCAGGGGGTTAGGACCGTCGTCGTAGCGCTCGGAGGGTACCGGAGGTTGTACACTATGTGTGTGAAGCCCGTGCTTACCCGGACCGGGAAAATGAGGGTTCGGGCCGAGTGGGAGAGAACTCGCCACGAAGTCGAGCTCTCGTTGTCCTTGTTTTGTGTCGATTATTACGAAAGGGTGTTTCTCGGCGGCGCCGGAAGAATGGGTGGTGGTGACCCGCCCTCCTCCCTTATGCTCATTTGCAAAGCCGTCAACGTTTGAGCTAGACGATCGAATATTAACTCAATTAATGGTTTATTTATTTTTTATTTAGGAATTAAATAAGTAACCGAATTTTGCCTTTTATTTTATGCTAAGTATTTTAAAAGTGTAACATTGAAAAGGAATCTCATATTTTAATTCATTATTTCATCGTAATTAAATTTCATTTTTTTTTAGAGGAGAGTTAATGGTCACAAGCAATTAACCATTCACCCATTCAAGAATCTCGTCACCATTTCAATCATGAGGAGAGTACGATTGGTAGAACAATGTCATTAGCCTATGGGTCACTCTAGTCTATTTTGAGCTCGCGGAGTGTGGACAACCTCGCACATCTCCATTACTTCCATCTTTGCTCATATACTCTCAGAATCTCTGTTTTATAACCTAAGAATAAGCATTTCTTCCCAATTGCTACATTGCATCCATAGAATTTTGCGAGTAATCGTATTCATGTAATCACGTATGTGCGACATGCAGATAATTCTGCATAATCACTGTCAGTTCAGCTTCAAGGATAGAATCAGGTGGGTTGATACTATGCATTATAAAATAGACGTGCATTTAAAAAGAAAAAAAAAAAGGGAGTTATTACACCTTGATAATGCTCAATAGTCCATAAAGATTCCACCTACTTAATAGGCATGGGAACCCCCATCTAGTCTATATTTGACTTTTTTCTATTTTAAAATTTATTATTATTATGTTATATAAATTGGTAAGTTGTAATTAATTAATTGCGTTTTTTTAAAGGTGAAAATTAAATATATAAAAAAAGTTATTACAATTTAGAAGGAAAACTGTCAACCGGATTATGAAAAAGAAGGTCAAATTGAAATTATTGAATATAATTAGCATCTCCCCGTAAGTTAATGAATTTTTTTAACTAAAACACTCAGGGTCATGTTATAAAATATTTTGTCAAACCAATACTAATGCTTAGTTGTAAATGATAATATTAAATGTGCAATTATTAATTAGTTTTTTATTTTTTTTATCTGTAGTATTCAAAATTGGTAAAAAAAGTCCCAACCATAACAAAAGTTTATAATAATATTCTAACAAGTAATATCCAACACATTTATTTAAACGGATGCATATTTTAACTCGAACAAAAATAAAAAAAACTAACAAAAAAAGTTGTTTTGGTACTAAAATGTAATAACCCTAAACATGAGGGATTAAATGGAAATTAAGGAAAATAGTCAAAAGGCACTGTAGTTGAAAACTATGCACAGCGGAAGAAACAAGGCGAAAAGGCGAGGGAAGCAAGAAATGGATCCTCGTATTTGGCACAAAATTGCTGGTCTCTCTGGTATACTCGTAGTTTATATTCGTTTCCGGTTTGATTTTCTTTTTATTAGATTGTTTATTGACTTTCCGCAACTGTTGATTTAGGTGTAGTTGCTCTTGGATTGGGATCTTATGGTGCCCATGGTTTCAAGCCCAAGAATCCTTCTTACAAGGAGGTAATTTTGTTCTTAATTGCGTATTTCAGTTCAATTTTGTATTATTGTTGTTTTGGTATGATTAATTTGTTGGTTGGGTTTGAAGGTATGGCACACTGCATCACTCTACCATATGGTTCACACAGCAGCGTTGCTTGCTGCTCCTATCACCTCACGTCCGCATATTGTGAGTGTTGCCATTGATCTTACTCTGTTTTCTTGTTTAATTTTGTCATAAATTTTACTTGTTTTTGCTAGTTTGGAGGCCTTTTGACTACTGGAATCATTGCATTTTCTGGGACGTAAGTTTTCGATTTCTTGGCCTGTTTCTTTGTGCAGCTCCATTTGAAATTGCTGAGTCCTTTGTGCAGTTTAAGGTTCCAGAATTTGAAAAAGTATAATCACATGAAGTTTGGGCTTTTATTCTTAATTTCAATAGCTTACATATTCTGCAATCGAATTGTATTATAAAAGCCTTTACTTGATGCAAAATTCGATTGGTAGTGCTCTTTGAAACATTTCGTGGTCCTGTGTCCCCCTTTTTAGAAACTCAGCAAGAAAATGTGAAGAGGTTAGGTTATTAGGAAACTCTGTTTAAGTATTTTGATTTGATCGAGTCACCCACAACTGAATGAATTGAAAGTATTAGCGTGGCGTGTTGTATACATTGGTGAAAGATTGAGGTGTTGTGATGAGAGGTACTTTCTGTAATGCATGAACTGATGTCTTTAGTAGGGCGAGTACTTAACTTTACGCCCATATATAAATCATTCGTCAACAACTTAAAAGAGATAAACGGTGTAATTCTCAATCCCATAATAATCTGTTTTCTAGCCAATATTGATAGTCCTGTGATGAATTGAATCGTACGACATGGCTTGAGGTTCTGTTTGTCAGTGCAATTTCAACATCATGAAGCAAATCTTCTAATATCAAGAGCATCTGTGTCAAAGAATATGCTGTATTGCTATTTTTTTTTTATCTATTCTGTCTTGTGAAGAATTCTACGTTTGTCTAATTATTAAGTTACATTGTGAATTGTTTTGAGTTGCAGAAATATCCCTAGGAACACATGCTAACAATTATACCAGAAGTACCCCCTTTACTAAAATCCATCACTGACACGTCTACCCGTTTATAATCCATATTTTATGTTTGTTTCAAAATGTTACGTCCATGGGGAAACCCCAAAAGGGACAACGTATGAAACAAGTTTAAAGCTTGTGTTGGAGATTGTCTTCTCCTGTGTGTTTTCTTTAATTCACCTTGTGAAAGTGATGATATGACTCTAATCGATATGCTCGTTTTTCAGGTGTTACATGGTTGCATACCTTGAAGACAGAAAGTACTCACGAGTGGCCCCCTTAGGAGGATTCGCCTTCATTGGAGCTTGGGCAAGTTTGCTTCTCTAATTATACCAGCTTTTTAAAATAACATCATGTAATTGATATGGCTTTTGGCCTTAATATCATCATCAATATCAAATGTCACACATTACTTGTTATAATTTGCCCTTTTTATCACGATCTTACGACACATCTACTTGTACTCGAACTATCATTAAAAGAAAATAATACTAAGAAATTTCATTGCTCGAAAAAAATTACATTCTTAAATGCATGCTGCAATGAGATCCAAAATCCAACTTCACCTCTGCAAACTGATAACCTTATAGGCTAGGGTGTAAGCTCGTAGTTGCAAGAGTTGTGACCTGCAAATTGAATAAAACAGCCAGATTTCATATACTCTGGATTATATTACACTAGAAAACACTCTCTCCGTTCCTTAAGTTAATCATTTTGAGCGTCCCTTGTAAATGAGTAACTTAACGAAGAGGGAGTATGAGATAAAAATAAAATAAATTCTTACTGGGGTCAAGATCAGTGGTAATGGCAGCACTATTGAAGTAGCAGCTACCACCCCTACGCTTGAATTTTTGGTAATAATTGTTGAAAGCGTAAGAAGCATGGGCCCTGACAGTGTTGGGCTGAAAGCAGGCCTGGCCCACCTGAATCTTGCTGCAATTTGCACCCCCTCTCCCACAGGCCCAGTCCAAGCCCACTTGCAATTCACTGTCTGGAGTTTGCTCATCAGCAATACACCATTCCTCCAACACCCCATCTGCACATAATTTTAATAAAATAAATTGAAGGATAGTAAAAATATGTTTAAAAGATTTTTTCAAATTCCGAGAAAACAATAATTGATAGTTTCAAAGCTCTATGATTTACCTGATAATTTAGAACAAGTGAAGATGAGCAAGAGAGCAATAAGAAAACAGATATTGAGTTGTGGCATCATTGGAATAGTAAATGATATACCTACTTCTACTTGCAAATACGTATATTTATATAGTATATGTATCATGAAGAATGTATGTGGGAAAGGCCCAAATACAAAAACAAATGGGCTCGAATTACCAAAATGGATCGCACTAGTCTCGAGCTTTTTGGTTAGTAAGAAAGAATCAGATTCTCATTAGTGTTTGAATATAATCACATGCATGCATTATGAAATTAATTAATTCATTCAAAAGTTACTTTCAATAACACTAAAAAAATTCCTTAAAATTTTTTGTATCATACTTCAAATTCATAATAATAATAAAAATAACACTTCAAATAACAATAAATTCATATCTAAATTATGAAAAATATGATTTTATTTATGTTATATGAATGTTAAATTGTGCATTAAAACGAACTTAAAATTTAATTTTTTGGATGGAAATAGTCCAAGTTTTAATTTCTAGAAAGTAGTTTTGACAGACAAATCGAAATTTCCATTTCTGAAGAATCGTCTGATGAAAAAAAAAAAAAACCCTTAAGAAAGAACCTTTTTCTTTCTTTTCCATTTAATGACATTATATTCTGATATCATATTTCAACTGGATTGAGAAGAAAAACCACTTAATCACTAAGTTGATATATAGTTTTATAATCCTTTTCAGACCATAAATTGCTAAAACTCATATTTCAATGTATATCATATGCCACCATGATCATACAAATTGTGTGGGTAATCGACACTGGAAAAATAACACCAAAAATCGTACAAACAATCTCATGTAAGAATTTCTCGAAAAATAAAAGGCTGTTCAAAATGGAGGATCTAAGAGTGGGGAGATATATGAAACATGGAACATTACAAGATAAGGGAAAACATGAACATACTACACAATGCCACGACATGAATCACATAAAACTGGGTTACAACGGGTTCCTGTTAACATCTTTGTAGAGCAAATAGCGCGTCTTGGACTTGCCTAGTGCAGCATACCTAAAAACGAACACAACAAAATAAGTATTGAATACATCATCATTAACAGAGGTACAATCACTCTTAACTTACCATTGAGGCACAAATGGTGCCATCCAAATTGCGTCACCAGCTTGAACTGGATACCTGTTTTATACAACACACAAGTTACACCAACTTGAGTGATTATGAAGAAGCACAAGATTCGTGATTCTAACTCCAGAATATTACTCAGTCTATTTCTTACCAGCTGTCACCTAAACGATATATGCCCTGTCCCTCCAAAAGCAATAAACCATGCTGGTTATAGTGAACTTCCTGCAAAAACATCCAACATGTTAATATCAAAGTGACGGGAGGACTTAACTGCCAGTGACCAAACTCCATTCATTCTCGTCTCCATTATTTACTAGAGAAGAATCAAGTGTGATGCACGTGGATAACTCTGTCTTCTACATGATATATCATTCATATAGATACAATCATTAAATTGTACTGATTTTGTACATTTGAGCTTTATTTTATCTACAAATCGCCTCATACTTGCATAATTTTGTTTTCGTATCATGGAAAGTAACTTTTTCCTTAGACAATGAACATAGCTAATGTTTGACAAGTACTTGTACATTTAAACAAATGAGCAGCAAGCCATATTTATCATGCTCTAATGATGCTACAGTTTGAACAACGCTCAAATTAAGACAGTTATTGTTTTTTATTCGATTCAAGCACACCATTCTCCTTAGACACAAAAATGAAGTAAAAACGATTCAATGCCACATCATTAAAGGTGTGATCTAAATTACAGAGGGCATACCTTTACATTGAGAAACTCGCCGGGTTGAAAATCCATGATCTGCCAGATATAAACAAAATTAAAGATGGGAGCTAATTAAGTGAAAACAAGGTAGTGCACTGCAGATAAACTTCTGCATCTCGATAAGGAAAACTTTTAATGGAAGGAAAGAAATCACCGCTACAAGAAATGAAGCTAGAAATATTTAATGATAAGGAGTCCGTATTATAATTATAACTAGACTGAATATACAGAAAATGAAACAACCTTTACTAATAGTCTTACATGTTATACTTACCCAATTTATAGATCCTAATTTAAGAATAGAATTATGTAAGGAAGCATAGAGCATACATGTAATATTATTTGCAACTTACATGAATGTTAAAATCATAAGGCATGGAGGTGGGGAGAAGCTTTCTGAGCTCAAAAATCTGAACAGGTGGAGAGAAATAAAAAGCATTAGTGGTTGTAAATATCAAACGACCAAAACAAACTCATCTAATTTCTTTCCGGGATGTCCCGTGTTAAGTTTCCAATTCAAATATCTTTTCCCAAGTAACTATTCATTGTTAGAAATCTATAAATTTCATAATATTATTATCTTGTAGAGATAAAGCAGGGCAGCAAACCATATTGTAAACAAGAACTAGAGCAACAATTCACGTTACCTCGCCAGGAGTTTCCAAAAGGGGTTGCTGATTTGTTGAACCAATTATCTGCTCAGTACTGTGATTTTCCAAGTACGCATACCTGAGAGAACGAGAACTATGGTTAAGTTTCCATAAAAAGTATCAGTTATTCTTGTTAAACTGGTGAGGATACAATTTTTACTAGTCAATTCTTGTCATAAGATGCTTTGGTATAAAACGTGATCACAGGAGATCCCAGACAACCAATATGAGAGACATTAACTCTGATCTGAGTACGAAAAAAATGCATATTACAGAAGAAAAAAAAAAAAGAGGCATGGAAAGATGATGGTTAAAACAGAAAATAAAGAAAAAACCTTCTCTCGAAAACAACAACCGTAGCAGAGGCATCAGACTTCAATGAGTGTTTCGAGTTGGGGGGAAAATATGCATATGAATCCACCTGCAAATTTTAAATGGAGAAGTTGCATAGTTATCATGTAATTTTATTTCGAGTGAAAAAAAATAAAACTAGAATGTTTAATTAGCAAATGGCTCAACAAATTATAATGAACATTTTTTAGATCTAAACTTATCGGAGATATTGGTTGAGCTTTATTCATTTAGCAAGACTAACAGATTGCTTTAAAGTTGCAGTTTAGCTGTAATACCTCTAGCTTGTGCTCACTGCCCAATTTATCACTAAGAGTCACCACGCCCTGAAGCACAAATACAAACCTGATATTGCACAATCACACCATCATTTGTGTTAGATATAAACCTCAAAATTGGCCATAAACGAAACTGTTGCACGACGATACTAAATCAATTCTTTACATACCTCTCAACATCACTTGGTGGGAGCCCTGATTTTGAATTTTCTGAGAAAAAAAAATGCAACAGAAAAGTTTTATCACAACAAAAAATTATCGAAACTCAAAAAAGTCCGTCAAAACAGACTTTTAACAGATTATAGCTTAATTTGTCAAGCAAAAGATCAAGTGAGTATTACATCAGAACTGTACTGTACCTCTCATCTTGGCCAAGTACATAGCAAAATGTGAGCCGATGGAAGGCGTAATGAGATAAGCACCGAGTGTATTAGTCCTGTCAGTTCATTTCACACACAAGCATTAAAAAAGAGCTTCTTATACCATCTATGATGTCCATTACAACATCACCACATATTTTACACACAAGCTTATTAGAATGACAGATATACCAATCGGGCAAAGGGCTGAAGACATGACTTTCATGAGTTATCAAAGCATGGTCCTGTTTGTAGACGCTGCGTGTAAATCCAGGCAAGTCTGAAAACAGCTAACCACAAAATCAGCTAATACTTCAAACCCATAACCTAATAAACAAAATGAAAAATCTCAACACTAGCAATACAATATCTTTTGCTGAAAAAAGGTCATTCTACATACTCCCACATACAAGCATAAAAGATAATCAGCAGTTTAAGCCATGGAAAAGCTACTTTTATCTCAATAAATTAGGGATTAAATTAACCTTGAAGATGAGAGGGTGAGAGAGTTGGGTTGGTAGCTTTCCAATAGAGTGGCTGCTTCTTCTCCAAGATTGAAGGCGCAGAGCAAAACCCCTCTTGGCAAAATGAGATTTTTACAAAATCTGTTAAATATGAGTGAGTGTTAAGAAAACACATAAATGCAAGATTTTTGGACAAACGGAGAATAAAAGATGATTATTATGCATACTGTGAATGATTAAAGCAGCAAGGAGAAATTGGAAAAATTGCATCTTTGTTTGGTGGTGTTTCTCTATCCCACTAGTTCAGTGTTTGGTGTGTATTCTGTGGCGATGAAGTTGGCAGAGTTTTGGAATACTTCTTCTTTAAACCTTGTTCGGGAATTACTTTTTTTTTATTTTAAGCAAGACAATTTTTATTAGCATGACAATAGAGCTGTCAAATCAGGTTGTTCGGTCCAGTCCATCGGACCAAACAATGTTCATGGGCTGGGTCGGCCAACTCATAAGCTAATTGGACCTATAAAATTGAAGTAAGTTTAGCGAGTTCACGGATTCCATAAGATAATTTGTTTTTTATAATATTTTTAGAAAAAAATTATATATATAAACCTTATTATATATTGGTGACATATTCATTTTAGGAGGTGAAACATCCTATTAACCAATCATTTTTGTAGTCGGGGTGGCATGATCAATTTGATCATAAAGTTAAACTTGATGTTAGAGACGGAGTATACGCATATGTACTAGTAATTCGACAAGTCACAATCGATAATTTGTGGTAATTCGACAAGCCACAATCGATAATTTGTGGAAACAACTGGACCAATAATCCCAAACTAACTTAGTGTACTAGTAATTTAATTTTATCACTACCAGCTACAGTACGTATTATGCTAGCTGCTACCACCTTGTTTTATTTATTTATTAAAAATACTTTATTTGATTGTATTTCTCTACATGTGTAGAAAATGAATTAACGGGCCAGACTCTTTAGATGAATGACATTTGTCCTAATAATTAATTTAGATTAACTATATATGATTAAATAAATTATATTTTTTTAATTATATTTATATAAAAGAATTTTATTTAAGGGAGAGAATAAAATAATTTTATTTGACCATATATAGTTAATCTAATTAAATTAGTTACTATTCATATAGAGGGCCTTAGAATAATGCATAATATCTACCAAATCATTTTTTTATAAATATATCTCATCAAATTAATTTGGCAACAAATCTCACACTATTTTTAATAATTAAATATATTTTCTTCCCTTCCACTCAAAATAGAAACCTAAAAATAAAATATCACAAAACTTTATGCAATAATAAAATCACACGAAAAATATTTTATATCAAAAGAAAAATTGATTAAATTAATTTATGGTAATTATAAAAATATAAATTAACCTTTTGCGTTATATCTCATCAGCTGAAGAAAATCCATATCTAAGATCTCAATTATAAATATAAAAAATAAATTTATATTTGATTTATATGAAATGTATAATGTAGTACTATATACGGAGTATTAATTTAAATGTTTTACGTGTAAAATACTATTAATACAATGAATTATGTAATTTCATTTTAATTTTGGAAGTGATAATAAAACCAAAATTTAAAAGATGTGATGTGAGATATGTTACCAAATTAATAATTTTTTATATAGTAATTATCATAAATAAATTAAATAAATATGGTAAGGTGTATAAATTAAGAATGTATTGATCAAAATGTCCTTATGTATATACGTAGCTATAAACTGTATATATAATAGGAGTATAAAAATAAATTCAAACGTAGAAAAGATATTCTCGAGTTGTCTCTTCTTTCTTAAGCTGCAAGGTTAATTCGCCTCCTTAAAAGTATTGCGATTTCTGTCTGTGTGGTTAAATTAATTCTTGTTGAGAATATGTATGTACGTGTATATAATTTGTTTGAATCATATGATCACAATTGCTTTTCTATCAATATTATTCAATCCAATTGGTTGCATGATTTAATTAATTAGTTGTGATTGTTATATAATTTGTATGACTCTGTATATAAATTAAGGTAAGGTAGCATGACGAAAAGAATTAGCTGCATTAACAAAGGAGGAGGAGGACATAAACAGGTGATTAATTATTACATGTTTAATTTTTCATCTTAATTAACATATACTACTATATACTAAATAGTTAACACACAATGTTAATACTACAATAATATGTGATGAATAATAGGTGGCTGCTCATCAGGATGATGAGAATGTGGTGGAGGACAGAATTAGCAATTTGCCGGATGATATTCTTGTATCCATAATCTCTCGTCTCACTACTAGAGATGCTACAACCACTAGCGTACTTTCGAGTCGTTGGCAACCTCTCCACACTCGCGTCCCTCGTCTCAACCTTTTCCCTGAGGACCTTCTTCCTTACTTTGTAAAGGAGCAAAAGGAATCATCATTAATGGATACAGAGAAATTTAGAAAATACATGGAATCATTGGTAAGAGAGAAATTTAGAAAACACATGAAGAGGGTCAATCATACTTTGGATTCGTACGAGGGTGGACAAACGTTGAACGAATTGAGGATACACAGTTACAGTATTGAGGGAGCCAATTTGAAGAGGTGGCTCCAGTTTGGCTTGTCTAGGGAAGTCCAAATTTTAGATATAAGTATGACTCCTGATGTTGAACTTTACGGAGTTTACCCGCGTGCCAATTACTCTCTTCAACTTGAGAATTTATTAATCAAGACTAGTACTAGTACTAGTACTGCGCAAGGCCTCAAATCTCTGAGAGAATTGTACCTATGTTTTGTTGATGTGAATGACTTGGAGATCAAACTTTTAGTCTCCAATTCTCCTAATCTTGAAACCTTGTCTATTGAACATACAAATATGTTGAGACATATTTCGATTGTTGGGCATCCCAAGTTGCGGCACCTGAATCTAAGTAATGTATTCCTTTTTGAATCCATTGAAAACGTGCTCAACCTCGTTTCTCTCAAGTGTTTCTCATTGAGGCAATGGCCATCTAAATTTGTAGTACGCCTCAGTAATCTTCCAAAGCTGATTGAGCTAGATACTAACGTCAACAGTCATCATTTCCTATTTAAGTTACCATCTTTGATACGCAGTCAACTAATGGTATGTCGAGTTTCGACCCGGGGCCTATGTGAGGTAATATTTTCTACTACTACTTTTAGTTCTACTAGTAATCTTTTCTCAGCCTGACATGATTTATTTGATGCAGTCCCTTTTGTTTCCACGGTTGATAAATGTGAAACATCTGGAGTTGGAATTTGATTATAATTGGCGAATTTTTGAATATACGAGTGCCATTCGATGGGTTGTTCTGCTTGCATCATTCAACTTCTTGGAGACTCTCCAGCTCAAGGTATGTATGTATGTATGTATTACTCCATATCCGATTGATTGATTGATTGATTGAACAATCATTTTTGCAGATGGTGTGGGATCCATTTGACAAATTTAAACTTGGTGTTAGAGGCGAAGTATACGAATATAGTAATAAGTTGTGTAAGGTGTCTCCGAAATTGCACAAGGTGAAGCTGTCGGGATACTTGGGATGGCCGGGGGAGTTGGAATTTGTTGTGTTCATTATCCAACATGCCACTGGTCTCAAAGAATTGACACTTGAGCCTTGCCGTGCGTCTAAACTAATTCGACAGGTTGCAATCGGTAATTTATGGGAACAACTCGGACCAATAATTCCAAACTCATTTAATTTTGTAGTAATTTAATGTCCTACCAGCTTGTTTTTAATTATTACTATTATTTATTAAAAATACTGATGGGTTTTCTTTGTTTATTTAATTTTATTTCTGTATGCTGATTATATCATTATTTTGTAGATATGGTGTGATTGAGTTGGGAATTCGAATTTGAAATTAAAAGTAGACAGATTAATCATAATTAAATCAGGGATAGCTAATAAACATTACCTGCTGTGAAACAAAAAGTTGATCATATATTTGTGCCAAGAAGATTATCTCAACCAAAATTGATGCTCAAAAGTAACATATCGAATTCAGATTCATTATTTAAAGTGTGAGTTATATTGCACATGCATGACCTAAGTTCAAGTTATACACATAATTAATTGTTTAGTTTAAGCCAATTATAAATATATTGGGGTCAAAACTCGGAGTACATTCATTTTTGTTTTACAATTTTGTAATGTGCACTTTCGGATCAGTAGATAACATATTTTTTCATTTTTTCGTTTCAGTTCTGTAAATAATACCATGTGATGCTTCTTTTTGTAATATTTACATTTCGTTTTGCAAATATCTAATATTCATATATTGCAGCAACTAATGTGCACATTTCGTTTAATATCTGTAAATACAATGTGATACTTCATTTCTTCATTTAAGTAATTCTAAGCATTTCAAATAATGCATCTCAATCCCAACAACAAATATCAGACATTGTTTCAATTAGGGTATAAAGCATCAAAATTCCAAAATGAGGAGTAGAGGTTGAGGTGTTAGTTAGAGTTGTTAGTTAGTTATTCTCTCTTCCTAAAACTACCCCTGTACACTCTGGGCATGTTTGCTTCATGGGTTGGAATAAGATGAGTTTAGATGTGGTGGGTTGGCTAGATAAACCCAAGGAGATGCTAGGTTGTCTAAACCCATGAAATCTAGTTTATAAAAATCGGGTCAAATTATAAACCCGGATCAAGGTGTTTAAAGTTATGAGAAACCAAACATGGGAGAAGATGGGTTTACATATCAAACCCATCACTAAACCCCCCTAAACCCATGAAGCAAACATGTCCTCTATATATACCTCTCAATATAGTATTTACTCTCTTAATTGAGAGAGTCTTTCTATCTTACATGGTATCAGCCTAAACACCTAGGTCGATCTCTTCTTCTCCCTCTCCTTTTTATTCTTGTTCATCCTTGCTCGTCTGCTCCTCTCGTTCCGATGGCAGACCCACCGGCCACCACCACACCTATCTTTGATGCCACCCTTACTCTTTATGCAATGACGCATCTTGTTACGATCAAATTGAAACCCACAAACTATCCTATGTTGTATCGTCAAGTTTTCCCGCTTCTTGTTACTCAAAAGTTCTTGCCATACGTTGATGGTTCTACATCGGCTTCCCCTGCCATCATCACCACCACCAGAACTTCCTCGCCTAATCCTCTTTACACCTCTTGGTACACTCGTGATCAAACTGTAAATGTTTTCTTGACTTCTACGCTTACCGAGGAGGCCATGACAGTCATTGTTGGCTGCTCAAAATCGTTAGAGATTTGGAAAGCACTTGTCGAGGCATTCAATCAGCCCTCCAACACCCGTGAGTTACGCCTAAAGGATGAGTTACAACTAATCAAGAAAGGATCAAGATCCGTTTCAGAATTTGGGGCTATTTTCAAGAATCTATATGATCAACTATCTTCAATGGGATGCACCATAGACAACACCAACAAGTCGCATTGGTTTCTTCGTGGCTTAGGTCTCGAATTCCATGGTTTTTATACTTCCCAAATAAACCTCTCTCCTCTCCCTTCCCTCTCGAATCTTCTTGCCAAAGCGGAATCTCATGATCTGTTCACGAGATCCCTTGAGAATCCATCCTCCTCGTCCCAAACACCTGCCTTCTTTGCTCGCTCCTCGGCTCCCTCTATTTTGGGTCGACCTCCTCCTGCTCGCCAACAATATGGTCGAGGCCAGTCTCCCTCTCGTGGAAGGGGTCAGTATGGCCGTGGTCGCGGGCGAGCTCAATTTTCACCTCGTTGCTAGATCTGTTGATTTGATGATCATTATGCTTCCTCTTGTCCTCAACGTCAAACCAATACAATTGATTCTCTTTCCAGCACTGATTATTCTTGAAACACCAATGTCTCAGACTGGTACGTTGATACTGGTGCCTCCTCGCACATGGTCCCCTCCTCGGCATCCCTTGATTCTTGCTCGCCATACACAGGATCTGACAAAGTTGTTGTGGCAAATGGTAATATCCTTTCAATCATTCATACTGGTACTCATTTTTACAATTCAAGTTTATCTTTTTCTTTACGTTCTGGTTGTCCCATCCATTACTAAAAATCTTCTATCTGTTAGTAAACTAACAAATGATTTTCCTGTTTGTTTTATATTTTCTAACGATTTCTTTGAAATTCAGAATCGGCATACATGTGTGGCCCTAGCTCGGGGCAAACTTGATCATGGCTTATATGTTTTAGATAAATGTCATTCTGTTTTTACTTCCTCTTTACGTTGTATTCAGAATCCTATCAAATCTTTTGATGGTTTCTCTTATTATGTTGTATTCATGCCGTCAAATCAGCCATTGTTCGTGTCATTCTCTCTCTTGCCGTCATGAACAACTGATCACATCACCAACTGGATGTCAACAATGCCTTTCTCCATGGCCTCCTCCAAAAACCAATCTACATACGCCAACCTCCTAGTTTTGTTGATCCCCTTCGTCCTGATCATGTCTGCAAACTCAACAAAGCACTATATGGTCTTAAACAAGCTCCTCGTGTGTGGTTTCAACGTTTTTATGATTTTCTCCTTGTCCTCGGCTTCATAAAGAGAAAATCTGATACCTCGTTGTTCATTTACACGTCAGGTCGTACTATTCTTTATCTTCTCGTCTATGTTGATGATATAATAATCACTGGAAAAGATCAAACCTTTATTACTCATCTTATCTCCAGGATCAATAAAGAGTTTGCCATAAAAGATCTTGGTCGCCTAACCTACTTTCTTGGTCTAGAGGTCACATATAATGCTCACGGTCTCTTCCTCGGCCAATCAAAGTATGCTATCGACATTCTTACCCGGGCGAACATGATCGACTCAAAACCTGTTGCCACTCCTTTATCCTCCACTGATCTTCTTCGCCTAGACGGTACCCCGTTCTCTGACTTAACCCTCTTTCGATCTCTGGTCGGCGCCCTCCAATACCTATCGATCACGCGACCAGATCTGGCTTTCGCGGTCAACACAGTTAGTCAGTTCCAAGCAAATCCTACAGTCGATCATTTCCAGGTTGTCAAGCGTGTCCTTCGTTATGTCAAAGGCACTTCTCACCTCGGTCTTATATTCTCTCCCGATCGTTCAAACTTGCTCGCCTACTCGGCTTCTCACCTCGGTCTTATATTCTCTCCCGATCGTTCAAACTTGCTCGCCTACTCGAATGCCGATTGGGCTCGTTGTCTCGACACCCGTCAAGCAACCAATAGTCTCTCGATCCAGTTGTGAATCAGAATATTGTGCCATGGCGACCACTGCTTCTGAAATTGTTTGGTTTTTCCTAAAACTACCTCTTGTACACTCGATATATATACCTCTCAATATACTCTTTACTCTCTTAATTGAGAGAGTCTTTCTATTTTTTTTATTTTTTTTATGGAAGTTAAATACCTATCCCTTTTTTCCCCTCCCCATGACTCGAACCCAGGACCTAAGGCCTAGGTAGTGGTGCTCTAACCACTTGAGCTATCCCACTTTGTCATCTTTCTATCTTACATAAGGAATTAAGCCTTTCATTAATTTTCCGCCAAGCTTTTTTTTTTTTTTTTTTTTTTCTTATCAATTCAACAAAGTAGGTATTTAAAATTGGCCATCATAATATTTCCTCAATACTGTATAACAGTATACAGTTTAAGGAAATCGAATTTTGTGTAAAAATTTCAGAAGTTTAATTTCGTTCGAATTTGAATTTTCTTATATGAAAAATTACATTTAATTAAATATGTGTCTTTCATAATTTATTCAATTAAATTTCATTGTTATACACTATTTAATATTTTCTTTATGTAAAATAGATCTTAAATTACAGAAGTTGGACCTAAAAATTCGATTTTCTTAAATTACGGATTACATTTAATTAATTTTTGTAGGCCTTACATAATTTAAGAATTAAATTCCACTATTTTAGACTATTTAATACTTTCTTTACATAGAATAGAATAGATCTTTAATAGATTATAACTTCATATAAAATTTGATTAAGAAATCTAATACTCCATATTTTAATAATGCTTACTTTAAGTAAAATTAAATTTTCTTAAATTACAAGTTGGACCTAGAAATTCGATTTTTCTATGCGTACTTTAAGTAAAATATAATTTTCTTAAAAGTTGAATTTCGATCCACTTAGAAATTCAATTTTCCTTGTATTAAGGATTACATTTAATTAAATTTAGTAGGCCTTACATAATTTAAGAATTAAAACTCAATATTCTAGACTATTTAATATTTTCTTTACATAGAATAGAACTTAAATATATAAACTCTGGTAACCTAATAATTAATTCAATGAAAAACTCATTTACAATTCCATATCCCTTAAACTAAACTAGATTCAAATAATATCTTTGACTATAAAAGCTTACCTATAAATTCTACTTTAAGGAAATATCGAAAAGTATGATTGCTGTCTGAAAATTCTACAATCTTTAATTCCTCCTCCTCATGAGTTTAGATATATGATTTATTTATTACTACTATTTTTTACCTATTTTGTTAGTATAATATATAATTCTCTTGTATTGATGCATGTTCCAGTTGTGAGTTTGGTTTATTAATTAATTCTGATTGTTTGTGTGTATAAGGTATCATGAGCAACAAAGGAGGAATCAGAATGAAGCCTAAACAGCAGGTTATGATTAATTAATTAATATTACATGCATGCATGCTTTATTAATTATACTCCATAGCAGAGCAGAGAATGTTAATAATATATATATATATAGGTGTCTGAGGAGTAGGAGGACAGAATTAGCAAATTGACGGATGATATTCTTGTATCCATAATCTCTTGTCTCACTCTTAGAGAAGCTACAACCACTAGTACTGTCCTTTCGAGTCATTGGCAACCTCTCCAAACCCGCGTCTCTCTCGTCTCAACCTTTGCCCTGATGAGCTTTGTCGTAATTACTCTGATGAAAAGGAACCGTTGGTAAGAGATCAGAAATACATTAACAGGATGCATGATCAATCATATTTTGGATTTGAAAGAATTCAGGATACACAGTTACTGCAGTACTATTGATCTAATACAGAGGTGGCTCAAGTTTGGTTTGTCTAGGGACGTCCAAATTTTAGATATACATATGCCGTCTTCAACTTGAGAATTTATTTATTAATGGAGACTAGTACTAGTGTCAAATCAAATCTATGAGGGAATTGTCTCTATGTAATTAATGTTGAGGTGAATGACTTGGAGTTCAAACTTTTAGTCTCTAATTGTCCTAATCTTGAAAAAGTTTGTCTATTGAATCTCCAAATTTGTTGAGGCATATTTCAATTGTTGAGCATCCCAAGTTGCGGCACCTGAGTCTAAGTCATGTATTCAGTATTGAATTCATTGAGATTGAAAACGTGCTCAACCTCATTTCTCATTGATGCGAATCAGGCAATTGACACGCTTCAAAAATCTCCCAAAGCTTGTTGAGCTCGATACTAATGACCACGGTCATCATTTTCTATCGGAATTACTACCATTTTGGATATGCTGTCAACTAATAATACTTCGAGTTTAATTTCAACTAAGAGCATAAGTCCTCAAGTAATTTTTTCTACTTTAGTAATCTTTTCTCTAGCTTCTGGCTGACATGATGATTTATTGAAACTCTATAACTTTCCTCGGTTGATAAATGTGAAACATTTGGAGTTGGAATTTGATTATCATTGGCAATGGCATCGTCGGAATGTCCATAAGAATGCCCATGCATTGGTTAAGGCGCTTATAACATGCAAATTCTTGGAGACACTCCAACTCAAGGTATATATATTACAGTATGTTGTAGTAGCTTTTTAATTTTAGTTTAGTTTAGAATTAGATGAAATATCTGATTGATTAACCAATAATTTTTGCAGTCGGTGTGGCACCAATATGCATGCTGATAAAATTGAATTTGGTGTTAGACAAGGAAAATATGGTGTTAGACAAGGAGTACGGGTATATGGTGAATGGTATAATTAAGGTGTCTCCTACATTAAACAAAGTGAAACTGTCGGAATACCTGGGAACACGGCCGGAATTGGAATTTGTTGTGTTCATCATCCAACATGCTGCTGGTCTAAAAGAATTGATAGTTGAACTCCCTTGTCGTGCGTCTAAACTAATTCGAGAGGCCGCAATCGATAATCTATGGAAACAATTCGGACCAATAATACCAAAATCAGTTAATTTAGCAGTAATTTAATTTGTAGACTTTTATTTGAGTTGGAATATTATGAATAATGCATAATTTTATTGATCAGTTTTGAATTATTGCAATTGTAACAAAAGGTTTGATGAGTAGTTAATTAATTTATCAGAATCATTAATCTATTATCTGCTGGCTTGTAAATTTGAGCTACTATTAATATTATAACCCGGACTTGGTTTGATTTGTAGTGAGTGGAGTATTAAATAGAGATAGGAGTATTAAACCAAAGTAATTATACATCTTTTTTTTAAAAAAACAAAATAATTATACATATAAAAATTTGAGCTACTATTATAACTCCAATGAATTTTTATAATAATATACAAACATGTTTTGATTTGCATCCATCTCAAATTTAATATTCGTTTTCTGACACAGCTAGCCTCCTAAATTGTAATTTTTCATAACCAAAATACAGCTAATTCTATTTGACAATTTATGAACACAATTTTTGTGTTAAAACGTGATTGCTATTTTTCACAAAGATTTTTTTATTAGATTAGTATAAGTATAGATTGCTTTCAATTATTCGTAAATTTAATTGAAACAACCGTCAACCACTTTTTAGAGATACGTTAGGTTTCAATAGTTAACCTTCATTTCACTTGAGAATCAAACTTTTAATTTTTAATTTCTTAATCTTATTGCAAATGATGTGATTTGCTATGTACACCATCAATTGCGTATTTGATTAAAAAATGATTTGTAAATCTGATTTAAGTCTAATTATCCACCCACTTATGTATCAAAAAGTTTCTTCATCTCCTAGTCCTAGTTATGATTTAAAAATAAAAAAAAAGAAAAAGAAAAATGGGGAGAATTTAAGGTGTAAAATGATAATAAGTGAAAGTAGAGGGAAAGAAGTGAAATTTTGTTGGCAGGTCCATATGATTTGAATTTACTTGCAAAGGGAAAGGGAAAGGGAAAGGGAAAGGGAGGAGAATCGGTCGGTCGCATAATTTGGATTCCAAAAAAGGTTTAGAATTCCGGTAATGTGGATTACTTCCTTCTTCTATCAATTATATCGTCTTACTCATCCATCCACCTCTGAACTGATTATTATAATTTCTTTCTTGAATAATCACAATGATTAATTTGTTGAAACCCCTCTCCTCTTCTGTTTTTCATGTGTTGGAGACACAGATTAATGGCAGATTTTACGACTTCAACGCACAGAGCAAAGTGGATATTCAAGCCTCAGGACCTTGTAATGTTTATTCTTTTTCTTTTCACTTTTGTTAGTACTCCTCATTTACTGTTTTGATTTTTGTTATGGTGTATTCCAGAAGGAAAAATATAAGGATGCTAATAAGCGAGCTAAGCAAGCACTTGAGAAGGTATGTCTTTATACCTATGTGAAAGGGAAATGTATTGGGGTCTGCAGTTAACAGTTTATGTAATTTCATGAATTCGAAGCACCATCATTAGATCATTGTGCTTGAGGTTTCTAGTTAATTCACCATCAACTCTAGTTTCTAATGCCATCTTCAATCTCCTGCTATCTGTAAACACTTTCATTTCAAAACGTGAATTTGGTCAAGGGTCTACACTTGCACTGGTATAGTTTTTTTAACGAGATGAATGACCACATCAGTTGTCTTCTAGGTCTTATTTTCTGGAAACAAGCTATCTCAGAGATGTGGTTTTAATAATGTGGGCATCATTTTGCTGTCTAGTTGTCGTGCTGAAGTTCTTCTGTACACACTTGACACTTATTGTTATTATATAATGTTTCTGCATCAATATGACATTCCAAATGGTGCTAAGACTTTAATGTGTTGTAAAAGTATGGAGCTACACGGATGGAAGTAGATATTGATGGATCCTTCTCTTATGCTGAATCACAAAATGACGTGAAGGCTAATGGTAAGGTCTTTATCTTAGACTGCTAGAATCTGCATTAATTTTGCAAATATTATAGATTTTTCTGGTTAATATAAGAAAATCAACAAATCATTTTTTCTAGTCAATTCAGCTGAGAAGCATTCACGCCCGAAAGCACTCAAAACAGAAGAAGAACAACTTTTGCGGGCTTTCTATGAGTTTAAAATCCAAGATGTTTGCGATGCCTTCAAGTTTCCGCGTAAAATTCAGGTTATTATGTCTGGAACCAAATCAACAATTACAGATGACTGGCATTCAAACTTACATATATATATTTTTTTTTCCTGCAGGCTACTGCTCTTATTTACTTTAAAAGGTTTTATTTACAATGGTCTGTGATGGAACATCACCCAAAGAATATCATGTATGCCTGCTTCTTGATTGCGACTTTTCTTGCTTGATTATACAGTGGCAGATAACTCAAATAACACATTTCCATTACAGGTTAACCTGCATATATGCTGCTTGTAAGGCAGAAGAGAACCATGTTTCAGCAGAGGAGCTTGGGAAAGGAATTGAACAGGATCACCAGATAATTCTTGATAATGAAATGCTGGTTATTCAGGCATGAATACAACATTAGTTTTACTTCCCTTATAAATTGATAGTTTTCTTAATAGATTGATATTGTTTTCCGTGATTGCAGAGTCTAGGATTTGACCTTATAGTTTATGCACCATATCGAGCACTGGAAGGCTTTATCAGTGATGTGGAGGTGTGTTTTTAGTGTTACTGTATATGGTGAATAAAAGAAGTAGTGAAATGTTCTTGCTACTATTATTTGCTTGTGCTGCATTTTTCTTCTTGCTTTTTCAGTTGATTATTATATCTTTGTGCATGAGATAATTGCTTATTATATCAGTTATTTGCTATACAGGACTTCTGTGATGAAAATTTGAGGCAGTCTGACATGATAAAGGTCCTCTTTTGTCTCCTACTTGAGTTCTTTAAGCATTATTTTTATTTTCTACTGTTCATTATTTAACTGCAATATTCTGGTCTTCCGAAATTCAATTATATCCTATAATGTGGCTTAGTTCAAAAGGGTTAAAATAAATATTGTTGATTTAATTCTGACAATTGCTCTTTTATCCCCTGAAAATTATACTCTAGATTAAAAGGTTGTGAGTTAGAAGGTTGCAAGTTTATACTGGCAAGGCTGTAAAATCCTGTCAGTTTCCATGAAAAAGGGGATGAAATATTTTGGTTTAATTGGAGATGTTAATAAACAGTTACATTGCATGATTCTAGGAGTGCCCACCTTATTCATAGCTCTAAATTTTGTCCAACTATTGTTGGAAATCTTAGTCATGTAGTTAGTAATCTATTAATATTAAGTGATTAGTTTATTTCCCATTAGCATCTCATTGTACTGATTGCCTGGGACACTGATCCCCTTAATCAAAGGCAGCAAGTTAATCCTTTATGCTCTCACACTTTAATGTGTTTATCTTGGTTGTAGAATTTGCACGAGTCTGCAAAGGTTGAAGTTGATAAAACTATGCGTAGTGATGCTCCCCTGTTATTCCCACCAGGGAAGGTACTGTTGCTTAATTTGAAATTATCTTCTCTACCACTTGTTCGATTTATTTAATTTCAAAATTCAAGTCTGACGTTTCATTTGAATCTTAGGGCGACCTTACAAATTTTGTATTCATTAGTCAAACTGATGATTAAATTTGCTTACTCTCTCTCTGCAAATTGAACTAATGGTATCACCTCTAGTCCTGTATTATGCTGATTGGACATTTTGGTTGACAGATAATTTTGGGATAAACTTTGTCAAAATAAAATTGTTATGGAAATGGATTTGTCCACAATCTCCCATCATTCATCCAGGCAAATTGAACCTTTGGACATTCGAGTATATGATACGGTTGTATTGGAACTCCCCCATCCCATCCTATTAGGGGTAAAATTAAAATTAAATCAAATGCTAACTTTCCAACTTTTTACCTATAATGACAATTCAACCCTGTACCTCAATTTTCCAGAGGGGGTACATTTTTTGTAACCACATTAGTGTGTTTTTCGTACTTGATGTGTATTTCTTGTTTGGACAGTACCACACGTACTGGTTTGTGATCTATTGGTTTCAGCTTTTGCTCTAAAGAATTGTGACTTGAATCTTGCTTTTGCAGCTTGCGTTGGCAGCTCTACGTAGGTCTTGTGAGGTTCATAAAGCTATCGACTTTGAGAGGTTCAAAAGCCTTTGAACCCTTTATGAGTTATGTACTAGGTGAACGCTTATTTATTCTTGGAAATAATATTTTTACAGATACCTCGAAAGCATGCTGTCTCGACAACATCCAGCTGTTGGCTTTTCAGAGTTCATTCATTCCTTGAATGCAATTGATGGGCTGGTATAGATTTCCCCCCAAATTTCTTGTGATTATTATTATACATGTGGAACTGACTTGACTTGTATGTTATTGGTCACCTGCTGAATAGTGTTAGATGTTTGTTTGTACAGATAAATAAGCTTGAGACACCTACCCTTAAAGAAGTAAAGCACATTGATAGGAAACTAAAGTCATGTTTGGATCCCACTTCACATGACAAGAGTAAGAAACGAAAGCACAGATCGAAGGAAGGTTCAGCTGAAATGTATTGATGTTGAGGAATATTTAGACAAAGCTGAATCAATTGTGAAGTATATTGCAGTGAAATACGAGGAGAAGTTCTCAAATTTTGATTTTTTTTTTTTTAAATCAATGATCAAAACAAAGTAGGTGATTGGGCCACCTCATTTTGGTATTTGATTAAAACTTTGATTGTTTCATTTGTAGTTATAGAAGACAACAAAAACTATTGTATAAGGAGGCAGAGTGGGGGAGAAGCTAAAAATCCACACCTACTCCAACTATTTTGTCAACTTGTAGCTTCTTGATTTTATTACATTCTATGTTTTCTTGTGGACCCACATGCTTGTCTACTTCTTACAATTTACTTTCTCTACTTAAAATTATTTTATTTTGCTATTTTAGACGTCATTTGTTAAGTTTTCTATTTCTCACACCCTGCCATATCTACCTTTCTTATTTTGTATTTCTCTTTTTATTTTTTTCTTTCTTACCTCTCTTTACCTTAATAACTCACCACACATAATTTATTGTATTTCTTTAAACGTGTAAATAGTAAATGAGTAATTTAACTGAGGGTGGAGGGAGTACTATATTTGTTTGAGTATATTTTTGTTCTTGAAGACCAAACAATTCTTCTTAATTTGAAAGGAAAAAAAAAAAAGAATATTTCGACAAACTTATTAAAACAATTGTTTAACACTTAAAAAATGGTGCTTTACTTAAATTTAAGCAACTAAAAAAACGCATGATCGTAATTTTGTTTGAAAACTTAATGGGTGTATTATATTAATTTCATGTTATTATATCATCCTTTAGGTCTCATATATATGTTGTAATCCTGGGGTTTGTTTTGTACAAATTTGTTTATGCCACCAAAGTTTGTTGTGATGCCATACAAGATTCAAAGAAGCAATATTAATCCTCTGTGGTATGTATTTCTCTTATTCTATATATCATCAACTTTTCTTACATAGAGAAAACATATGAAGGCTAGGAGATGAGAGAAAATAACATATATTTTAGAGACGAAGAGACGTATCAACGTCGTGAGACCTCCTAACAGCAGATGGGAAGTGTCGTGGCTCGACTACTCCTCGACTGGAGTTGAGCCCAAGCACCAGAGGGTCGGCTTCATCATATTTGAGCAGCTCTCTCTGCTCTCTCAACTCTTTCAATCTTTGAAGATGTTTGAACCTCTCCTGCAGTAGTGCAATCGATGATCCAACAACAACTGTTGTTGCATCCAGCTTGTTCTGCCTTCCCATACTTACTTGTTGCAACAAGTTTGTGTCACGCGTGATATATATAGAGGAGGGGCGTTATTGTTTTTGCCACTAGTGGTGTGGATGTTTCGATGAGAGGAGAATCGGGCGACCGTGCAGCAAGATCCAAGAGAGTAATGTTTGAGATGAGTATTGGAATAATATTCAAGGGAGGCTGAGTGAGGATGATTAGAATATATAAGACATATGGTGAAGGCAATGGGACTTTGATGCCAAAGCTAAATGGTAAGGGGAAAAGGCCAAATGGAAATGGATATTGTATTTGGAACGATTTGGTTATTGGAATATAAGGTTGGCTTCTTTGCATCACTCTTTTTTGTTGCCTAGCCTCCATTCTTTTTTTAAGGTTACTCAATTATTTTTTTGGCACCAATCATTCAACTAATTTTACATGACAAGTTTCTCCTTATTCTTTACATGGTGGAGGAGAAAATATTTTATGAAAATATCCCTTTAAATCATCACATCTAAAAATCAAGAGAAATTTAGCTTGAAAATTAGTTCAGTGATTTATGTGTACAAAAATGATTTGTATAGTTTTGTGCCAAAAAATATAATTAGGTGGTTTAAGTGCAATTTTGAGGATAGTTTAGTGTAATTCTCTCTCTGTCTTGAAAGATAATGGTTTTGGTATGATCTGTTGGAATAAACTAGTGGCAGAGAATTGACAAATGAATCTAGTTTGATTCCCAATCTGAAATTTTAGCTATTAATCTTTTCCAAACCAAAATTCACAACAAACATACAAGTAAAGTGAAATTACATTACATGCTTGTCATGTAATGTTGCAGATAACTACTAGTCCAGTATATATGTATGTTGCAAGATATCAAAACCAAAATTGTGATTCTATCTATATTTTGGGTTGGGTGACTAATTTTCCCCAAAAGAATTATTACATGCTAAGCAGCAGCTTTACAATTACAAAGGGATGTACAACCAGAAACACTCTAGAGTCTCTCCCTGCCCTGCCGTATAAAAGAATCATGTGTTGGAAATATCCCAATTTGAGATGGCCTCTAATCTAATGCTCTACATTTTTGCATCCAAGCTTGTTTGTATGCATGATATGAGAACCTGCACAACAAAACTTGCATTAGCGCCCGGGTTCTATTTGCCTCCATATATCACAAGACAGATTATTCTTTCAGGTTTTTGTATGCATGATATAAGCTGAGTGTGTTCATATTAATAAAGTAAAGTATATCACATGTAGGTGTTTTCCTTTCCTATCTCTACAAGCTTTGTCTTCATTCAAGGGAAACATTCTACCTCGATAAAGCCCATTTCCCCAAAGTAGAGCTCATGATTTAATAAGCAACAACTTCCATTTTTCACCATATCACACAACGGATTAGGGACTTGTTCAAGTTCAGCACAGAAATTCTAAGCTCCAAATTACATAATTGATATAGGATTAAAGAAACCCACAATATTGACTCAGGAATTCTTCGGTGTCAAGAACTTGTCGTTTTTCCTACAGGTAAATAAAAGTTAATCTCAAATACTAGGGAACGCAGGTGTTTTTCTCAGTGTTGTTCTGAGTTATGACTATGTTCATAAACAATTTGTTCCTTTACCTCTAAACTGTTGCACTATTTCACTGTATGTAAAGCTCAAAACACATCCTTTTCCGTTTTATCGGACAAGAGACAAGGAACAAAATATAACATAAAAAGCATTATGATTTATCACTAATTAGGAGAATCGGTTTAATCTAAATACAAGTGACAAGCTGGCAAAAGAGGGACTCCTAAGCAGCACACTTATAAAATGAACTGGAATTTTTACAAGTCTGTTCCAATATAAACTTGACACTTATTATCTTCTCTTAGCCATGTAGTTTAGAGTTCAGAGAATAAAAATAAGAAATTAAAGGTCAATGTATTACCTGAAATTATCGATAAACCAAGTGCTTAGGTCACATTTCTCTCATTCTAGAATGACAAATAGATGAGTAAGACCTCAAGAATCGCGCAGCCCCATAACATTTGGCAGAGATATATATTATCTACATGACAATAGAAACCCTTGAGCAAGAACCAATGGCAAATTTACAGAAAATTATGCATAGAATTAGAATAGCATAATAAGCTTACCACTCATTTGATTGAGATTTTTCAGCTGCAAATTCTTTTAGAGGTGCCGCAGAAAATTTGTCCAATACAGTGTACTTTCCAAGAGACAATGCATTTTCCATTATCCTGGTCTTTGGTCTCGTATGACTTGCAATTTATCAGCAACAACTAGGTTCTTCGTGATTTGATTCGTCTATTTTGGATATTTCCCTTGCTAAAATTACATAGGTCTGCTTACTAATAGGGACATTCTTTGCGTTCATCGCAAGAAGAAGATTTAAGCACAATTGTGATTGCCCGCCCTTGAGCAGGCCATCAATCAACACAGTCCAAACAATCTCATCGCCATTCCATTGTTTCTCAAGCATGTGGTTAAACACCACTTCAGCCTCTTCAAACCGTTTTCTTTTGCAAAGAGCGGATATAACAGCTGCATACACCGATAAAGGGGGCTTGAAACCCTTGATGCTAAGCAAATCAAGAGTCTCTAGAGCAGCATCTACTCTCAAATTCTTGCAATAGCCATTGAGGAGAGAGCAATATATAGCCGCATTAGGATGCAGCCCTTTCTCCATCATAAACTTGACCAACTGATCTGCCTCGTGACTTCTGCCATCACGACACAAACGAGCTATTAAGATGCAATACATATCAACAGAAGGTTCACAACCAATCTCAGACATCCTAACTAATAGATTGAAGAAGGTATCAACAGTAACAACTTTTTCATCGAAAATGTGACTCTCCACAGTTTCATTTTCGACAGCAACTTTTTCTGTCACTATCTGGCACTCTTTCTGTATACCTTTCAGCAATACATAGTAGGTTCGATCATTCGGATTGCAACCTGTGCTTATCATCCGATGAAACAGAGAGAATGCATGATCTAGTTTACCTAGGCAAACGAACCCATCGATTAAACACGTATATGTAACCTCATCAGGATATAAGTTTCTACACTCCATTTCTTCAAGCAAGATTTTTGCATCATCAACTCGGCCTTCCTGACACAAACCATACATCAACACACTATATGTCTGCAAGTTTGGCGAGCAATTCCGTCCCTCCATTTCATGGAAAATCTTGAACGCGAGATGAATCCCACCGTTCCTACAGAGACCATCAATTAGGGTAGTATACGTGATCACATTAGGAAGCAGCCCATTTTCTGCCATCACATTGCATAGCTTCTCCGCTTCAGACAGCCTACCCTTCTTAGATAAACCATTCAGAACAACGTTATAAGTCTCGATATTTGGATGGCAACCAATTTCTTGCATCCTTCCAAACAAAACCAAGGCATCATCAACTTTTCCATTCTTGCATAGCCCATCAATCAAAGTGGTATAATTAACCAAATTTGGGCTCAAACCTTGCTGCATCATTTCCTGAAATAGTGCAGAAGCCATATCAAGCCGATCCCCTTTGCAAAACCCAGAAACGAGTTCTGCATACGTATATTGATCAGGTTTACATCCATTTTCCTTCATCACCTCCATCAGCCTTCTGGCATTATCTAGATAACCACATTTTGTATATCCTTTGATGAGCGTGTTATACGTGATCACATTGGGCGGAGGGCCACCCTTCAGCATT
Source organism: Galeopsis tetrahit (assembly GCA_963675135.1). Lineage (NCBI taxonomy): Eukaryota > Viridiplantae > Streptophyta > Magnoliopsida > Lamiales > Lamiaceae > Galeopsis > Galeopsis tetrahit. The sequence continues at coordinate 82,109,368 of OY776128.1, forward strand.
TCACCAAATAGAATCATCGCCCTTTCGACATTTCCAACCATGCAGAATCCATTTATCATAGCATTATATGTTTTAGTGTTGCCCGAGTGACCATGTTGCTCCATCCAATTCACAATTTTGAAAGCTGCGTCTACTTTCCCTCTCTCAGACAACTCGTGTATCAGAGCATTATAAGTCACAGTGGTCGGAACCAATCCGTTCCTCACCATCTTGTGGTACAACCCTATTGCTATTTCAAGTTGGTTGGATTTTGCCAGCCCACTGATCATGGCTGTATATGTCTGTACATTAGGAAGACAGCTCCTTGCTCTCATGCTTGCAACGAGAGAGATCGCCTCGTCTACACGCCCAAAACCAAGCAGTGATGTGATTGGAACTGTGTAAGTGTACACAGTAGGATTGATGCCATTCTCAATCATTTCCTCAATCATGTCCAAAGCCTCATCCACCCTTCCATCGTCGCATAAACCATTAATAAGAGTGCTATATGTTACAGCATTGGGATCAATCCCTTTGTCTACCATGTGATCAAAAACCACAAAAGCTCTATCCAAATTCCTGCTCCTACAATGACCAAGAATTAACGATGTATACGTGAACACATCTGGTAACATTGAATACTGATATATCTGACCCAATATAACCTCAGCCTCCCGAACCTTCCCCCTCTTACACAGAATATTAATCATGGTGTTCAAAGACAACAAACTCGGGTTAATCCCACTGTTAAACAATTCCCTATAAGCGATCAGAGCTTCAGCAACCATGTTAAATTTTCCTAATTGAATCAAGAGAGAATTAAAACTATATAGACTATAAGAGAAGCCATTTCTATTAATCCCATTCAAGAAGTCAACAACCCTCGTAATCTCTCCCTCGTCTCTACAAGCTTTAATCATTAGAATCCTCACATGGTCCGCTGGCGCAAAGTTGTTATCCTTAACAAGCCTATTCAGCATAGACATATAACAGCAGACATCGTGTTTGTAGAAATGGCACTTAGAAACCCAGTAAAAGAAGTGAAGAACAGAGTCAGTACTGCAGTGATTTTCAATAATCTTGACAACGTGGGAGGGCTTTAGCTTGGGCGTCAAGGATTTCAGCTCCGAGCTCGCCTTCCACGGGATTCGCGGATTGGATAATATCTCACAGACTCGATGAACAAGATTGTGGAAGGGGAGGTTATCATGATCTGGGGTTGATGATAAGGTGCGAAAAAGGTAAAAAGGGCGGCTACAAATGAAAATGAGATGGGGTTTAAGGGGTTTTACCATTGCGGCCGCCGGCGCTGGAAAATGTGAAGGCGGTGAGAGAGGTCATGAATCGCTTTTAATGCGGAGGAGAAGAATGGAGATGCCATAAATTGAGGTGGCGCATTGAGGGATGAGTGAACGTGGAAAGGGGGAAACCACAGCACGAGAGAGAGAGAGAGAGAAGGGGTGGGTGATTGATAGAGACTGATTTCTAAGCTTGCGCCTACCCCTGCACTGCACTCTCTTTAAAACCCCTCTCTCTCTCTCTCTCTCTGCTAGGGTTATCTTTCCAAATTAACAGTCTCATGTGTTCATTTTTATTTTTATTTTTTATTTTGAAGTTAAATAAATTATTTAGATTCCTCTTTAAAAAAATAAAAAATAAGTACAAGAACTATTCTGTTTAAATTAATAAAATTAATTATTTTTTAAAGTATTAATTCTAAATAAATATACTCATTATCAATTTAATCACGACATTTACGATTATTATAAAAAAAAAACTCAAATCTTTCATTGTGTTATACACATTTTTTTCTCCAACCAACAATTGATGACGTGCCCTATCAGATTACATATATTTTTTTGGGCTAAACTTGAATCAAACTAAGCCATCATCCTCAATTCAAACTAATTCTTTCTTCTACCGGTAAATCTGCTGAAGCTTCTCCTAGCTAGGTCTTGTCTTCGTCTCCATTTTTCTCATAAGGTCCAAGGAAATGGTAAATTAAACATGAATTAAAATAGGTGGGTATTTAGTAGCTAGTATTTCACAAAAAATATAGAGGGTATTGAGTAATGGTCGTATAGATGTTGATATTTTAGAAAATTGGTAACTTTGATTTGGAGTTGGGAAGCCCGTTTGCAAAATGAAGAAAAATAAAATGTACGGAGTATAAGTTGTTTAAAATACTAGTATAAAGGCTTAGTAGATACACCTCCCACTTCTGGAAATACACCCTTTAATTAGGTGTGATATTAGTATTAGTTGGTTAGTTTGTTAAGAGTAGTTAGTTGGTTAGATTAGAGGCGATTAGTATATATATTCTTTTTGCTTCTTTCAGATGTAACAACACAATTCATTATCATCATCTTTGTAAATTCAAAGCTTTCAAAAGCTTTCTTTCCATGGATTCTATTTCACAATCCTACATGGTATCAGTTTCAAAGCAGATTCGATCCTAATCCGCTCGAAATCCCCTCCGTTCTTAGGCTTATCACCTACTGAACTTTCTATCTTCCCGATTGAATTTTTTTTTTTGCTCTGCAATTTCATGGCGCCGGTTGTCACCGACCCAAACTCCCTCGATCCGGCGAAGAATCCTTTCTCCCCTCTGGCGTTACACCAAAACGACAATCCAGCGGTGGCGATCGTCCTTGAACCCCTCGACGGCACCAACTATGTTTCTTGGAGCCACGCGATCAAAAGGGGTCTTAGCGTCAAGAACAAGGCTCGCCTGATCGACGGTACACTCAAAATCCCATCGGAGGTAGATGATTCAGACACTTATGTTGCCTGGGTAAGAGCAAACGATCTGGTATTAATGTGGCTTTTAAACTCTATCATCCCAGATATTAAACGAACCCTAGAGTATTTCTCTGTTGCGAAAGATGTTTGGGATGAACTGCAAATTCGCTATGCTTTATCTGATGGAACTAGAGTATATCATTTAGAGAAATCCCTAAGTTCTATTGCTCAAGGTTCTCAATCCCTAGTTAGCTATTATAATCAGTTTAAATTTCTTTGGGATGAATACTTGAGTTTTAGGCCTGTTCTTAAATGTTCTTGTGGAGCAATGGATGGGTGCACTTGTGATTTGCCTAAATTGATGTCTAAAACACAGGAACAAGACTCTGTTATGAAATTCTTGGTAGGCCCTAATGAATCCTATAGTTCCATTAGAAGTCAATTTTTGTTGCAATCTCCCTTCCCTCCTCTATCCAAGATTTATGGTTTGTTGCTTCAAGAGGAATCCCAAAGAGCCTTAAACACCACCTCTGATCCCATTCAGCCAGATTCTATTGCTATGGTTGCAAAGAATTCTAAATTCTATAAGGATACAAGGAAACCTCTTAAATGTAGTCATTGTGATGGCTTGGGTCACACTATAGATAGGTGTTTTCATATCATTGACTTTCCCCCCGGTTGGAAAGGTCCTAGAGGTCGCACCACCAAATTTTCCAATAAAACTGCCTCTACATCCTCCAAACAACCCATCCAAAATGAAACTTCCAGAGAGTCTAATCCTTTGATTGACCAAGAACTTTTTAACAAGTTTATTAGCTTTTCTAAGTCACAGATATCTGGTGAGGGGAAGAGCATTACTCACTCTGTGGCAGGAGCTTCCACTGTGCAGATTGAGGATCCCTCTACATCCAAAGATTCAGGTATGTCTTCTAACCTAAGTCACAATACTGTCAAACTTGCCACTTGGATATTAGATACTGGGGCCACTGATCATATGGTTTTTGATGTATCCTTATTTTCCACCCCACCTTCTGTAGTTAATGTCATGATTTCTTTACCCAATAATGCCACTTCTACAGCCACTCTCATGGAAAACATTGTGATAAATGAAAGCCTAACTTTGTACAATGTTTTATATGTGCCTGATTTCACATTTAATCTTTTATCAATTAGTCATCTAACTAGATACTCTAATTGTACTGTTAGCTTCTTGTCCTCACACTGTGTTTTACAGGACATTACATCCAAGATGGTGATTGGTACTGCTGATCAAGTTAGAGGCCTTTATCTTTTACAAACTGCCCATCCCTCTATTAACTCTACTATTGCACATTCTGTTGATGCTAATAGCATAGTTTCAAATTCTTGTAATTTTGAACTTTGGCATAAAAGACTAGGTCATATACCTAGAAGATGTATGTTGCACATACCTGAACTGAATATTAATGCTTCTGAATCTCAATATAAGTGTTTGATTTGTCCTTTAGCAAAACAAAAGAGGAAACCTTTCCCATTAAGTACATCCACTTCTGTTCTCCCTTTTCATTTGATTCATTGTGATGTTTGGGGTCCTTTCTCTATGGTTTCTGCTACTGGTCATAGGTTTTTCCTCACTATTGTTGATGATTTTAGCAGATGCACATGGATCTACCTCTTAAGAGCTAAAAGTGATGTTCAATATTCCTTAGAAAATTTTCATAATATGGTTCAAACTCAATTTGACACTAAGATCAAAACTGTTAGAAGTGACAATGGCACTGAATTTCTCCTCTTTGATTTTTATCATAAGTATGGTATTCTCCATCAAACTTCTTGTGTTGAAACACCCCAACAAAATGGGATTGTTGAGAGGAAACATCAACACTTACTTCAAGTTGCTAGAGCTTTTATGTTTCAATCTTCTATGCCTTTGAAATACTGGAGTGAATCCATAAAAACTGCTGCATATATTATCAATAGGATTCCTTCTCACACTCTTCAACAAAAATCTCCCTTTGAGATGTTATACAACAAGAAACCTGAGTACTCTTTCCTTAAAACTTTTGGATGTTTATGTTTTGCCAACACTCTAACTTCTAACAGACACAAGTTTGAACCTAGAGCCACAAAATGTGTTTTTCTTGGCTATCCCCTTGGTACCAAAGGGTATAGACTTTTGGACATCACCACTGGTAAGATTTTTATTTCTAGAAATGTGAGGTTTTATGAGGACACTTTTCCCTTCTCTGAACCTGTCCCTACTAACCTTCACAACTCTAAACTTCCTTCTTGGGCCAACACTTTTGATGATATTGTTGATATTGATGATCACTCTGTCCATTTACAAGATATTACTCCTATGCCTGATAATACTACTGTGCCTGATAATACTACTGTGCTTGATATTCAACATCCTAATACTTCTGCTCCTGTTATCCCAGAGGTTCAACAATCCTCCAGACCTTCAAGGACTAAATCTCAACCTGCCTATTTACAAGTTTATGAGACTTCTTTACCTGCATCTCTTGATCATACTAAACATCTTTCTTCATCTGCTGGAAAACAATATCCTATACAAAATTTTTTGTCTACTACTAGGCTTACACCTCCTTATAAAAAGTTTATTGCCTCTATATCCCAAATTCAAGAACCCAAAACTTATAAGCAAGCTGCTTTGGATATAAATTGGGTTTCTGCTATGAATCAGGAATTAGATGCTCTAAACAAGAATAACACATGGTCTCTTGTTAATCTCCCTAAAGACAAACATTGTATAGGTTGTAGATGGATTTACAAGATTAAGTATAAATCTGATGGCAGTATAGAGAGGTACAAGGCCAGGTTAGTTGCTAAAGGGTATACACAACAAGAAGGCATAGATTACTTTGACACCTTCTCCCCTGTTGCTAAAATCACTTCTGTAAGAATTCTATTGGCTGTAGCTATTTCAAAAAATTGGCATATTCATCAACTAGATGTTAATAATGCATTCTTACATGGTGATCTTGATGAAGAGATTTATATGGTTCCCCCCCCCCCCCTGGTCTCACTCCTTCTCCTAATAACAAAGTATGTAGATTACACAAGAGTCTCTATGGTTTGAAACAAGCTTCAAAACAGTGGTTTTCTAAGTTAACCACTTCTTTGCTATCTCTTGGTTTTATACAGTCCAAAGCTGACACCTCTTTGTTTACAAGACTAAATGGCACTGATTTCACTTCTATACTTTGTTATGTTGATGACCTCATTATATCTGGGACTAATCTTCTTATAATTCAGTCCATCAAGGCACACTTACACAGCAGGTTCACTATTAAGGATCTTGGTCCTTTAAAGTATATCTTGGGCATTGAGATTGGCAGAAACAGTAAAGGCCTAACTCTTTGTCAAAGAAAGTATACTCTTGATTTACTTAATGATTCTGGATACTTGGGAAGCAAACCTTGCTCCACCCCAATGGATTCCAAAATTACCTTTGATTCTAACTCTCCTCTTCTTGCACAGCCTGACCAATACAGGAAATTAGTGGGCAAGCTTTTATACTTAACTGTTACAAGGCCTGATATCTCCTATGCTGTTCAGACCTTGAGTCAATTCATGCAAAGTCCCACTGATTCCCACTTAATGGCAGTTCATAGGGTTCTAAGATACCTAAAAAGCAACCCTGGAACTGGCCTTTTTTACCCTGTTACTAACACATTTAAACTTCATGCCTTTTCAGATTCTGATTGGGCTAGATGTGTACACACAAGAAGAAGCATCACAGGGTATATCATATATCTTGGGCACTCCCTGATCTCTTGGAAATCAAAGAAACAGTCCACTGTTAGCAGATCCTCTGCTGAGGCTGAGTATAGAGCCTTAGCCTCCACTACTTGTGAGCTTCAATGGATACACTACATCCTTGCTGATTTGATGGTGCAGCATTCTACCCCTTCCAGCATGTACACAGATAGTAAAAGTGCGTTCTCCATTGCTCACAATCCATGTCTCCACCAAAGAACCAAACACATAGCTTTGGACAATCATTTCACTAGAGAAAAGATTCAAGAAGGTCTTCTTACTCTCATCCATATCCCTACTGAAGATAATCTTGCAGATATCCTAACAAAGCCTCTTCCACCAACTCCATTCATGGTGCACAAATCCAAAATGGGCATGTTGGATATACACTCCCATTTTGAGGGGGGGTATAAAGGCTTAGTAGATACACCTCCCACTTCTGGAAATACACCCTTTAATTAGGTGTGATATTAGTATTAGTTGGTTAGTTTGTTAAGAGTAGTTAGTTGGTTAGATTAGAGGCGATTAGTATATATATTCTTTTTGCTTCTTTCAGATGTAACAACACAATTCATTTTCATTATCATCTTTGTAAATTCAAAGCTTTCAAAAGCTTTCTTTCCATGGATTCTATTTCACAATCCTACAACTAGTTATGTGAATTAAATGTATGGAAAACTCCTAATATGTTAATAGTAATATAGAATTTTTAAGAAAAATAAGTCATACTAGTATAAAATAAATCTGGTTCATGTTTATACTGAGTAGTATTTTGCAAATATTAAACGGACCATATATATATACTAGCTAGGTTACTCTTGAACTTTATTTATTCGCAAAATGTATTGGATAAGGTGAATTAAATTGTTATGTACTCCAAAATAGAAGGAAATGAGGAACAAACATATATAAATTCCAAAAGATGTTTCTTCTTAGCAAGTAGTTGAATATTCGCATTTTTAGAATAACAAGTAGGATGAATTAATTATTTATGTTTGGAAAGAAAATAGTAGTGTATTAATTAATTAATTCCATAGAAAGAAAGGTACACAAGATGATGTCATTGAAGGTGATTATTAATTTCCAGGTGCAAAGTTAGTGGCAAAAGCCCAAGCATTGTTGGCAACTGGATCAGCAAGATGGTCATAGAGGTTCTCGACAGGGCCCTTTCCAGTGACAATGGCCTGCACGAAGAACCCGAACATTGAGAACATCGCCAGTCTCCCGTTCTTGAGCTCCTTAACCTTGAGCTCAGCAAACGCCTCTGGGTCATCCGCCAGCCCCAACGGGTCGAACGCCCCGCCCGGGTAGATCTTGTCCAGCCCCTCTCCCAGTGGCCCTCCCCCGATTCTGTAACCTTCGATGAACCCCATCAGGACCACCTGGCTCGCCCAGATCGCCAGGATGCTCTGCGCGTGGATCAGGTTCGGGTTCCCCAGGTAGTCCAGCCCGCCTTCCGAGAAGATTTGGGACCCCGCCTTGAACCACACCGCTTCCCCGAATTTCACCCCGTTTTTCGACAGAATTTCCGGGAACACGCACCCCAATGCGCCCAGCATGGCCCACCGGGAGTGGATCACTTCCAGCTCACGGTTCCTCGCGAATGTCTCCGGGTCCGCCGACAGCCCCGCCGTGTCCCACCCGTAGTCACCGGGGAACTCTCCCGTAAGGTACGATGGGGTCTGCTCTGAGAATGGCCCCAAGTATTTCGGTCTGTCAGGCCCGTACCTGTTGGTTGTATCATTCACTCGTTAGTATTAGTTCAAATATTAAATACTCCTTAAATAAATAGTAAGAGTAAGAAAGACTGAGAGATCGACCAGATGCTCTGAGGAGCGCTCTTGACGGTACGTCTCATGGTGAAGCGGCCACCGCTAACGTTGCCGCCGAGCTTCCTGATGAGCTCATTCTGTGGCTTCAAAGCTGTCTGCCCACCAAATGCAGATTGTTGGATACCTGAACTTGCCATTTTTTTCTCTCTTTCTTTTGTTATATGATACTAGTATTTTGATGAATGAATGAATGAATGAATTGAATTATATATGGAAATGAGGTGACATTGTGGATTACAATATCTACACATCATTGGTGACTTAAGATTTCCTTCTCCACAACCCAAGGCCTTGCTTTCCCCACCTGTCACTAAAATCTATCTACTCAATTCCCTTACATTTCCACCCTCCTACTAACATTTATTAACACATTCACACCCCCAATTTTACCACACTAGACTGATTTGAAAATGTTGCTCCAACCTCGTGCATTTACACGTCTTCTCTTTCATATAGTATAGTTTTAAAACTTCAATATTTTTAAGGAAAACAAAATTCACACAACATTCCCAAACCACTCTCCTAGAAGTACTGGAAAAATCTAGCATATAGAATGTAGAAGCAGATTTTTTTTTTTTATTTATAGGGGTTAGATGTTAAATTGAAGTGAATAAGATTGAAAAAAAAAAAAATTATATAAGAAAAGTAATATCATGAAATATAATATTAAGAAGATGTTTAAAGAGTAGTTCAATGAAATAGGTTTGTTTTATTTCTATTTTAGAAAATGATTAATTAAATTAGGGGCAAATTCTTTTGACATATGTTCTGGAAATAGAAACGGAGTACCATAGTTAAAATTAAGACAACAACTAAAGGAAAAATAATAGAAAGCTACGTGATGCCAAACTATTCACAAACAACTATAAGTTGTTTCAACATTTCCAATTTGCAGAGCTACTACAATCAAGAACATGGAATTCAGCTTTGTACATCTCATGTATGGAAGATAGACAAATCAATTTTTCCAGTATATTTAATCATCATGATTCATGCACCCTAAATTTCTCACCGTTCTGTAGTAGAAAAGTTGGTTTCACTCCATCGGATAAGGCCCATCGTCATGAGGGCTAGAAGCAACCCCACTGCTCCCAAGCATAACTGCAGTGACCATCAGCCTCCCAGCATCAGGAAAGTCTTTGTGCTGCATTAGCACACTTTCCACAGACGAACTTGGGTCCTTCAAATTTAAATGTTCAGAACCATCAGCCCTCAACGGAAGCACTTCATCGAATTTTAAGTCAAAAGATTCTGCATCGGGCCCATAACACTTGCTCGAAGCCTGAAAAAGAACAGTTTCCTTGAGTTGGGCAGAGGTCATCTCGTCGCTCCACCCCTCCATGATAGACATTTGATACAGTTTTTCCCAATCATCTTGATTTGCTGCATTCCTCCAGCACTCTTCCAATAGGCTGGTATTACTTCTGATAAAAGAGGCACTGGTCCACGAGAATAGATCAAAGGCTCGTAATGAGAGTGCCCGGTTTTGAATTCTTAGGCACAGTTCGATGAGGTCTACCGGAGGAAGAAGCTTCTCTGCAATTGATTGCTTTTCTTCATCATCAGGTATAAGCCCAAGTATTTCTTCCTGTGAGAGCAAAAGGAGTTAAAGATAAGAGTTAAACAGCTACTATTTTCGGGCTCAGACTCAGCATAGAAATGATAATGAAGGCCAGAAAATTTTAATATATAATTGGAGTCAATTACACAGTGTAACCAACATCAAAGATGAAAACTAATTTAGACCAGAACCCAATTTACTAGTAGTTATTTTTTCAGATCAAGTGTTGGAGGAATTTCTCAGGGTTGCCTCGAAAGGGGTATAATTTAATTAAAAGCATGGTTATCAGCATTACCTGTAACTGTAAAATGTTAAGATCTGCGTCAATGCGCTTCACCTTTAGCTCATATCCTATATTTCTCCCTGAAAGTATTTACATAGACATATATTTAGGTACAAAGGGGAAAATATTGGTATGGTACAACATAATGAATGCATCATTGCACAAAAATTACAACTCTCATAGACAGTCGATTAAGTACATACGTGATAGTCAATAGGACAGAACATTGCATCTTCTGAAAAAAATATTCCACATGGATGATGGATGATTCTGTTTTTCATTTAACATTCAGATGCGAACAGAAACATTGGAATTGGATAACCAGGAAACGTCAGCAGAATCAAACTTAAATAAACTAAGGGGTCATGGCAAAGGAGGAAATCTCAAATTGCCAAATTGATATATAATTGAAGGTCGGCAACCAGAAATAAATTCATATAGGATGATAATCAGACTCATAAGTAAGAATAATGAGTACATGAGCACAAACTTTTAGCCCAAAAATTACAAGTCACGAGATTCACATTGTTATGCTCATATATATAGAATCTAGCTCATCACGTGGCAAGATGGATGCACTTAACTCTTTTTTAACAGCCTAGAGTGTGGGGAAAATCAGTGACTGTTGATTCCAGTCTCTCATAAAATTAGAATTTACATGCCAGATAGATGTTATGAGTTTTTGAAAATACATTTTTCAACAAAGAGATGCATTGAAATAATAGTAGCAGTTGCAGACATATACTACAGCTAGGAACAGTACCTGCCAATGACGATATTTTTGCAAGATTTAGATAATGCTTTCTCTTTGCCAGAGTTAATTGACTCATCGAGCCACTAGATTCAATCTCCTCATTAGCTGAGATTGGTGTGTCATCCTTAGACAGAGATAATGCATGTAAAGTCTCAGAAGCAGAGGAAAATTGACGAAGAAACACTTCATGAAGCCAGAGAAGATCAGGATGCTGCTTCAGAAATGTAGCCAGCTCATCCTGAAACTCCTCGCCTAGTCTCATAAGCTTTAAAAGTTGTTTGCTTTCGTATAGTTGTTCGAAGACAAAGCAACTGAAACCTCCTTTAGGGCCCATGCTTTCAAGCTACATACAAAAAACATTCTATTTAGATTATATAACACAAGTGAGGAGACATTGGGGGCTGCTTTTTTATAATATTAGGGGAAGAATCCCCATAATAACATAAAAAGTTTGACAAATTAAAAGGGAAATTATTTAAACATCAAAGGAAGTAGCATCCACAACTAAAAGGTTCAACCAATTGCTTCTGCAAACAGTGGCACTGCAGTGCAGCAATACTAATAACACCATACTATTTTAAATTCATACCATGAGACTTCGAAGGAGTTCAGAGTCATTGAGGTCACGGCATATACTCCACATAGTTTGATAGCCCTCGTGCCTTTTTGAAATTGACAATAACTTTGAAGAGAGTGCCATCAGAGTATCCTTATTCAGCTCTTCGTTTTCGTCAGCTGAGTCCTGCAACAGCAAAAAGGTAAACAATCAAGAATGTGGTCCAAATAAGTTCCAGATGCTGTTAAGGTATTCCAGATAACAAGTAAAATTGAGCTACAGAGCAGGCCATTTGTCAAATATAATCTAGATCTTAATATTTACTCACTGTAGGAGGATATGAAGCTCCATACTTGTTGGATTTTCTGATTTAAATGGATTATACAAGGCTCCCTCCATCTACTTCAATTTATATTTTAACACTGCACACGTAATCATGTTATTGTTGAGACAGTACAGCACAAGAATGCACCGCACTGCCTACGTACAATTTGATGCAGTGCAATGAACCATATTATATGCTCTCCCTCTGTTTCAAATTGATCGCTCTATTTCCATTGTGGGAATTAGCAACCTAAAATGATTTTTTCATCAATATTTCCTCCACTTGTGATGTGAGGCCAATAACTCCCTAATTATTGCTTTACAGATGGCAGTAATGAAAAAATACAATGAAACTCACTTTTCAACTCTCATTAAACACTGTGAATAGTGAAACTAAATACTTAACAATGGGGCATAGTGGTCACTTAATACTCATGATGATGGGATAAAATTATATTCTTCATAACACACTAACCTGCAGTTTTTCTTGGACAAATTTTTTCACATGCTGATAAAGGGAGTCAAGAAGGGCATCTCTCCGCTTCCAGTATTCTTCCAATAGTGTCCTATGATCTTCCTTACGCTCAGCTTTTGCAGTGATAGCATTAGAATACGACTCAAGTAATACTTCTGAGAGTAGTTCAAGATTCGAATAGAAATCAAACTTCACAGAATCATCAAGGCGACTTGCTTCATTGAGCAACTGAAGCATGAATGATGCAAGATTCCATAACCCACACCACACAATAGATTTGGAATACCATGGTGTCAAGCCTTCAGGAGGAGGATACCACAAGTGATGTTCACTCCTATATTGAATGGATGCACTGAATAATGTCACACAAGCATTTGAGAGTTCAACAGCTCTATGCAATTGATCAAGTGTTGACATGTCTCCGCTGATGACATATTCTAGCTGTTTATCTAAGCAATGAAATACTTCCTCAAGATCTGAAACCTTACTATAGAATACTTCAGCATTGTCTCTATCCATCAAAAGAACTGTGTTCCGGCGTGCTCTATCACCAACTAACTGGATAAGATCCCAAAGGGCTCCAGAAGTTCGAATATCTGAACCATAAGAGGAACCAGATTTAGATGCATTGGCATGGCTAATTGTATTCTGCAGTTCTCTCAGTTGGATCATGCCAGCGAGCTTTTCACCATGTTCCGTTATAATTTGCATGGATTGCCCTGGTACAAAAAAAAAAAAACTTTCGTTTTACGATTCACATAGGTTATAGATAAGAAAATTTGCAGAGAAAAGCAATGACAGCAGTGGTAGGGAACAATGAGAAGCCCATCTCCACTTAAGTTTGTGTAAATTAGTTACTTCATCAAGTGAATGACAGGTTTATTGTTAATAAAAAGAAAGTGAATGCTAGGATGTTATGATGTACAAGAAGCACCTACCAGCAATGCAAGCCAGGCATTCTCAAGATTCTTGGAATTAATTAATGAAAACAACTTAATCAGAAATTGGAACAAAAAGAACCACGGTTTAACAAAGGAAAAAGAACCATCAAATAATTAGACTAGAAAAAATTGTCCATACTCTGTCTGGAACACAATTCTTCATGGCACTTGGACAAAGCAAGGAACTGAAGATACTTTTGATGTTTTTGCTGCTTCTCTACAAGTTGTGTGGACACAACAGACAAAGCGATCTCAGGGCCCCTAGTTGTTGTCCAATGTTTAGCTAAGGTGTCCACAATTGATTTGCTTGTCCTTGTAAATACATTTATTTCCCCCTCTCTTTCAAATGCCCTTGAATTTTTTAGTTTGTCAAGTACACCATCAACCTGCCCAGACAAGAGAAAATCATGGAAAAGCTGACTTAGTAAGGTTTCTGATTCCTCGTCTTGAGGGCTTCGGCGTGCAACTCCAATTAAGCCAGCCCTTTGCCTGTCACCAGCATCCCAAGCTTCTGAACTGGCTCTTCTTGGAGCAATATTTCCAGCAACAGAGAAGTTTCTTCTATCCTCTTGTAACAATCCTTCATTAGAACTACCTTTACGTGACAAGCTTCGTGCAGGTGGTTCAACTCCACCAAGCAATACTGCCTTCTCAGGTATCGCCCAAACTCCTGCTTTCTCAGTGAGAACAACCCAAGCTCCATCTTCATTATCATCCGAGGATGGGAAGACAGTAGCATCAAGAACTTTTCCAGCATCATTAGGCAAGTCAAACTGGTAAAGTATGGTGGAGCTCCTCCAATAGTGGGAGACTGTTGCAGTACCATCGCCTGAGAGTATAATAGCAGAACCAGCTGGCTTGCCACCTACTTTTAATCTCATGGAGAACAAAAATTCTTCATCCTCTGCTCTTGCTTTAGGTATAATCACTTGGATAGGTGCCTTTTTCTCCAATATGTTTTCACCAATTGGCTTTGCAATGTCGACACCAGATTTATATTGCATGGTCAGAAGAGAATACTCTATGTAGCTTGAACTGGTGACCCGATCCATGCAAAATATAGCAATAAGAATAGTTATTACCTTGCCCTCACTATCAATATCCAAATCAAGAGGCCAAATTCTCTTTTGACCAGCAAGATCCTTCTGGATACCCAGATCACCATCAGTGCCAATGATTTCATGTGACCAAAGCTTTGACACATATAAATCAGAAGAAAGTTTTACTTGAAAGCATTGTATCTCGTGATTAGTAAGTAGAAGGAACTGTCTTGTAGTATCATCTGATGAACGAGTGAAGGAGTGCCAAATTAATGACCTTGGATAGCCCTTACTAGCCACAAGTCCACTATTGTCACTTCCTCGAGAATATGAACTCGACATGCCATGCTCAATCTGCTTATACTCAATACCAGACGGGCAGCACAGGAATCTCAAAAGCTCACCATCAGAACAACATGCTAGAGCAATACAGGTGTTGCTGGAGGTGGGGATAGCTGAAGCAATCAAAGAGTTGATTGAACGTGATTTTGCAACACTGCCACCAGAGTCATTATGCCGCCGCTTGCTTGAGACGGATTTTCCATTTTGTTGCAAATAAGTCACGTCTGACTCAGAAAGAGCAACACAAGTGAGTGCGGGGATTCTATCAGCATTATAGATGTCTGGCCAGAAAATTAAAGTTCGAGTTTTTTTATTGCACATTACAATTCCAGCAGAACTGGACTGTTGAACAACCTTGCTGGCAGTTTTCTTTGAGCTATCCCAGTTCACAACACAGACTAACCAATTGTTGTTGTGAGATGAATTGTCCATGTCTACACTTTCTGATGTGGTCAAAGTAAGGTCAAGGATGGTACATTTTCTTGAAGCAGCAGGCAATAAGTAATTCCAGATAAAGAGTCTATTTCCACAGATAATCCATGCTAGAGATGCCTCCTTGTCCATTCCACCAGATATTGATCCATCAGCTGCCAGATGGAATAATATTAACAGTCATTAGGCAAGAGAAATAAATCACCGTACTATGTATTCTTTGGACAAAATTTGCAGGACCAACCAGGAATCCGATTCTGTAGTGACATGATTTGTGCATCACGTACAACTTGAGGGAACTCCCCAGCGTAAACTGGCTGAACAGCATTGACCTCATCTCCTCTGTTACTACTTTTCCCAGGAGGGATTCTGAGTGTTTTAAGAACAGACTTCATGAGTTAGTGACTTAATAATGAATATATCGACATTTCCCCCCTTGAGAAAAGTAAAAAAATCTAAGAAAGATCACTACATTTTCCATTAGCAATTCTTGTAAGCAAAATGGATAACCACTATGTAAACAAAATGATGATTACTAATAGCAATGCATACACACAACCATAATACCGAACCAGCAGAATATTGATAGTTAGAAAATGAGCAAAGAGACACAGAGAATTACAAAATCAGTGTCTGCGGGTGATAAAATCTAGGCAGAAGAATATAGCAAGACGCATAAGCAGATAAGTATTCAATTCCATCTCATCTCAGTAGCATATTAGGTAAGATGCACCTATCTCCAACATCCACAAAACCCAAGTGCAATTGCATGACTACACTAGTAAACGTAGGGACGACATTTTTTCCACATGAAAAGGATAATCCTTGAGCCGTCAATTTCACAATAATGAAGATTAAGCGGAGAAAAACGCTACCTGGCGAGAACGGAAAGGCGCGAGGACCAAGGGGCGGGTGTTCCGCTGGTGGGGCGACCGGGGACGGAGGGAGTGTCGAGCAAAAGCCGTCGATTCTCGGGTAAGGGAGTGGAAACGTCATCTCTTCGGTCGGAGACATTTTTACGGGTGGATTTCCTCGTCGGAGGAGAAAACATTTTGGATCTTCAGTTTAGACACCTGGGTTTAGGGTTTTATGAAACTTCCTTCTTCTTTCCGTTAAATTTTTGAATCCTCCAAAGGGTATTCTTGTCAATCTCCACCTTTAACTGCATTTTCAGGGATTTTAATTCTTTTTTTGGGAAATAAATTACTACTACAAGTCAGTCATTAATCGTCAATTATGTCACCTGATTTATTTTTCATTTGATGAATTCAATCTCATGCATGCACTAGTAGTAACTTTCAAGTGTTTAAAAAATTACAAAATTTTCAAACATTACCCCTGTAATACTATCTTACATAATATGATCAAAATTAAAATACCTACCGAGGGTCCATTAGAAGCGTCATTGAGGGGTGTATGTTTGTTTTGGAATGTTAAGTAGGATTGTGTAAGAGTGTGTGATGTTCAAATCAATTAGTAAGAGTGGGTGATGTTGTATTATTATAATAGTAAAATATATAGGTATTTTAGGGGTGAATGTAATTGGACGTGTGAATCCCAAAACAAACATGCATTGAGTGATGCATGACTAGAGAAGTGGTGTCGATCAGAAATAGGTCTACAAGCTTCGACACACGAGTAGAGGTGAGCTCTCTTTGACGAACTATGAGGGTGTTTTCAAATTAAACAACAATGCAATGTCAATTAATGAAACATTACATTGTAAGACTATCGTGCTTGATGGAAGCTAAGTCTTCCCTTGTTTCGAAAAAAAATGTTTACAACGTAAGTGATTTTTTTGTAACCACGACTCACATGTCACGTGGAGTAAATATTGAGATATTTTAAACTTTGCATATAAAGAAGCAAATATGTATCAAAAACCATCCAAAAAAACACATATTGGACCAAAATTGACACTAAAATGATGAGATTAAAAAAGTAGTAAACACACATGAGACTATTACAAGACAGATTCTTGATATTAACTCAATATACATAGTTTGACAAATCACATACAAAAGAAGTAAAACTGTATATAATATTATATCCAGTACAAGTTTGACAAAGGAGAACCAACAAAGTGCTTAGCAAAATTTAAGACAACAGGAAACATGTTTCCTTTCCTATTTCTAGTTTTCCACATGAAAATTCAAAGTAGATACATACAAGCAAATCTACATCAAGGCTCCAGCTTCAGCGATACAACGCGACACTGCCGGTTCCGTTTCGCTGCCTTAACGAATACAACTGAAAGGCAAGCCGGGGCCCACCACGGCCTTCGTACTTTTTGCTCCCCTTTCAAGCACGCAACTGATACATGATGAGAAATAAAGGTTTACGATTTCATAGGGGAAATGAAAACATGAATAGAGTGAGTGCAAAATATGGGGGATTGGTCCCCCGGATAGCGAGGCATCCAAAAAAAAATATAAATCATATGAGTGAATTGCAAAATTGGTCTCATATCTATTGGGTGTTGCCGATTTTAGTCCTAAACAGATCAATTTTAGTGGTATATTGACAAGGTTGCAGGAATTGTGCACGTGCCGCTCACGGGAGCTGCCGGAATTCCATGTAGCAACCAGACTAACATCGATTGTGTGGCATAATGAGACCCAAACATATAAATTAATTATCATCCCCAAAACAAAAAACTGTCAATATAGGACTGAAACTGCAGAATTTTATAAGTTATGGGACTTAATTTAGAAAGTTGATCTATATGGGACTAAAATCTCTAACACCCAATAGACATGGGATCAAGTTTGCAATTTACTCCGCATAGTTATGTTGTGAGAAATTCAAGATCTTAACTCAAAATACCATATATTGCGAGGAAACATCAAATTGACAATTTTACAGAATAAGAAAGACAGTAAGAAGAGAGGGAGAGGGAGAGAGAGAGAGAGAGAGAGGGACCTTTTATCCGCCTCAGCTCCTTGCACAAGGTTATAAAATCACCCCATTTCATGTGGCACTTCCTTATGAACCGGAGGATCTGTTCAGTTGTAAACATCGACATCCCTTCCAAATACTCACCATTGACCCCATTTTCTTTGAATATTTGGCGATAGCTCCCAAGATTTATCTCTTCCAACCACAGCCCAACATCCTATAAACAACACACAAATCCAAAAGATAGACAATTGATCATAAGATACATTATTTAGCATTAATTTATTTCCCTATCTTCTATTTCTCCTTTGACTCCTTTTAATAACAGTAACACAGAGGTTAACATTAACACGTACTTTCTGAGTCTATTTCATAGCAAAGTAATTTGTTAAACCAGCTCGAGGACTTCCTTAGCATCACAATTTAAACAACCAGAGCAAGTTGGAAAGGTTTTAGACAAATGCAGTCTTCGAGCTAAAATCTGGACAGCATTACTTTGAAAACTTTTTAACTTCGAGCATTAAAAGTAACAAAAGACCAAGAGAAAAGAAAAACAAAGAGTCTTTCGCCTTCTTGAGGCTGAACGCAATAAGGCAAGTTTGAGGCTTGTTTCACGACTGGCCCGGACGGGCATTGGACTTTGCGATCCCAAATCCCCCGTTTGCTTCGGAAAAGTAAGAATTTTTTACATCCTATTAAATCCAACTCTACACGACAACGCCCTATAAAAAATTACTTTATTACCTACTACCCACTTTCCTTTTAATTCTCCCAAGAATACTCGCACCTCGTATACATAATATCAGATCAGAATTAAAAAAGTTTTTTAGATGTTATAAAAAAGTCAAGGATGAATAGAACACCAGAGATCATTACAGAACATATGCTCAGTACATGGCTGAAAATCTAAGGTAATAAGAAAGCTCTCCAAAACAAATTTTTTTTATGGTTTATGGAGACTATGACGAAAAAGCATTTGAATAGTCATAAAGGTTGTCAGTTAAAGTTTCACGGTTCTTTTATGACCATTAAATTACTGAGAGTATGGGCCACACCGGCAGCATACATGTGCACTAAGGTATTTCATTAGATGTCTTTGCAGAGATTAAATTATTAGGTCAAGAACCAACAAAACTATCTTTCAAGACAAGACTGCCTGAACTATGCTCTCCTGGAGATTAGTCAGTAGTCTGTAGTCCTTTAAAAAAGCCAACAATCCCAAAATATTCCAAAAACATGTGGTAGAGAACAATCAGTAGAAAGGATACGACTAGTTTACTTATCATCTGAAATACATCATTGATCATTCAATACAAACTCTCTACCCCACATGTTCTTAGAGATAAGGAATGAGATTGAACCATTTATCTAGCTAATGTCAATATCAATTTGGTTTTATGCCAAGAATCCATCTTCAAACGCGAGTAATAAAGAAAACCCACAAATGAATTATCAATTTCCCTAAAAGGGTCTCACTCAAACATCTTACTCTGTTGCTAATGAAGATGGTAACAGAGAAGGTCACGCTAACGCCCTTTAACCAATGTTTTGGTAACAAAAAAGCTACAGGAAAGAAGAGCTAACAAACAGCTCTATATTTAGAATGGATCAAATGATCATATTCAGCTGTCATTACAAAATTCACTCCTCAAACCCAAATTACACAGAGCAGAGACTAATCAAACTACAAAATGTTTATGAGAAATTCTATAAAATATACAGTACACCTCAAATGGACTAAACTCAACTTGTTCAATTTAAATAAATGCTACTCCAATTTCAACCCCTCACCGGCCAATTAGCAAATTAAGACCAACAAGAACAAGTAATACTCCGACAAGAATTAATTTTTTTAAAAAAAAATAGAATAATAAAGTCCAAGATCCGAAAAAAGGAAAGAGAAAAAAAGGGAAAAATCAAAACCCGTAGAACGAAGAGCAACAAAGAAAAAGAGGGGAAATTACCTCAACAGTCCAAATAAAGAAATCAAGAGGTTCCGGAGGCTTGTCTTTGCTCATGTTGCAGAACCCAAATAGAGTGAATGCTTTTCTTGTCTTGGAACCTAAAAATTGAACAGCGGCGTGCAATTCAGATCAACTTTATGGGCAGTCGAATATGCATAACATCCTGTACAAATACAGTTGATGCTAATAATTGAAAACGGCAAAATCCAAACCTTTAAATAATGGGGGGGCTATTAAGGGCTGTGATTTCCTGCATTTGGTGATGGGTGCGTGTACGTCTTTGAGTGTGTGTATGCGAGAAAGAGAGAGAGTTTGTTTATTGCGGGATGGAGAGGGAGTGGCTTTAACTTTAGGGGAGTTGGGCTTGGCCTACTTTAATAAACTAAACTCCTAGCTTTTGTTTATGTTGTTGTCATATCAAAATTATCAAATATAATCCAACTTGAATTGTCCAAGCTACCCTTATATTCTTCATCTATGTTGAAACAAAGTAGCAACTCGAGAGCTTAGCTCGACTTGACTCAATAAGGTTCGAAATTGACTCGTTTATATTGATAAACAAGTCGAGCTCGAATTTGTAAGATACGCGATTCACTAATGAGTCGATTGATATTTAAAGTTTTTTTTGTAATTTGATTAGGGTCGATACATTTGTTTGCGAGTCGAATTGAGCTCGTTAATGTAAACGAGTCAAACTCAACTCGAAAAATGCTCAAGTCGAGGTCGAAATTCAATTACTCAGCTTGAATAACAATTCAATTAATCGAATTGGGTCGAATCTTAGAGTGATTGAGCTTGGTTGTTTATTATCGATATAAATTCGATATTAAATATGAAATATTCACAAAAAATTTCAAGATTATACAGACTTGATAATATTAATTTTAAACAAGATTGTTCATCAAGTAATTACAAAAATAAAATTATATATTTCTAATAAATATATATATATTAAAATCATTTATTTAAATGAATTCAATTACATATTTTTTATTGATCATAAATACTAAGCGTGAATAATAAAATTTAAAGTTAATTTATTAATTATTATTTATGTTAATTATAATGCAAATTGAATGTTAAGTGAGTTGATTCTAATGAATAAGTGAAGAAATTGAATGTTAAGTGAGTTGATTCTAATGAATAAGTGAAGAGAACCGTGTGAGTCTAGGTCATATGATATTATCAGATGTGTTAAGGACTGAGTCATCTGAGGGACATGTCAGCTGATAACCAAATCAGCTGAGAAGACAGGTCGTCTGATTTTGACAATTTTTCAAGATTAGTTTATAAACGGTTAATTCAATTGCATGACAATTAGAAGCCAGTTATTAGCAGTTCAATGAGGCGTTATACATCTATTAGGAATTAATATACAAGAATTAATTATCCACCTCTCTATAAGTTCGAACTTTTAGATGAGATGAAATTCTTTTATGGTATCAGAGTCTAATGGCTCACGCCCACACATCCTGGGTTCGATTCCTCTCTACAAGTTCGGACTTTTAGATGAGACGAAATTCTTTCAACATCTATAAATACACATTAGTTCATTTGAGTAAAGGTTGTTAGAGTTATTTGAGAGAAAAACACTTGTAATCTGTACCATCTCATTCATATTAGTGAAAGTGTGACTCTATCCTCCATAGACGTAGATCATTTGATCGAACCACATAAATTTTGTGTTCTTGAGTTGTGTTCTTTGCTTGTTCTTTTTTTTTTTTTTTGAGGGGTTACAAGAACAATATGATATGATCAATACAAAATAACCCACAAGATCATCTTCAACCCAGAATGATCAAACCGAAAGCTGCTTCATTCCAATCGTGAGGAAGTAGAGAGACGAGTGTAACCTATGCCCGTCGTACGTCCAGATCTCCATTCTCAAAACGAGAAAAATACCCCACACTAAGGTATTCCCGTGTCAAGAAAACACAGAGAAACAAAAGAAAAGACAAAGGTCCACTTAAAACCACCAGATCCAACCGCCATGAACCAAACGAACAGGCACAGAGAAGAAACCAACAGAACCGCACAAGGCGAGGAAAAAACTCACAACTAGAAAAACTAGCGGAGGAGAAAATAGAAAACAAGAACAAAAGAAGCGGAACTAAAAACTAGGAATCTAAGAACAAGTAAAAACAAAAATAAAACGAAAAAGCTAAAAAATTAAAGGGGGTCAACGGATCGATCTACCAATCGATCACTGCATGAGCGGTTCCGTTGGAGAGACCGAACCGTTGGCCCGAACACTTACACCAAGAGAAGCTCCTGGCGACTATACTAACGTGATGCACCGGTGCCGAGAAGGAAAGGGAGGGGAGTGGTGTTGAAAGCGGTGGAAAGGTGGAAGTAGTGGGGTGAGGGAGAGAAGTGTATGGAGTAAGTTTTTAGAGAGAAGTAGGAGTCTCTATGTTCTTTGCTTGTTCATTTCATTTGATTTCTTGTGAGTGTGCTTGAGTTTATCATTTGGAGTGTTTTGTGTTAATAAAAAACATAACAATTTACACAAACTTGTTCACGATTCAAACAACTATTTTTCAAGTCGAATCCTAAATAATTTAGGGCATATTTGTTTTGGGACTCACACGTCTGGACGTGGGACGTTCTAGTTCGGGATTTCACATCCGAATTTCAACATCCAATTACATCCACCCCTAAAAATACATATATATTTTACTATTATAATAATACGACACCATTCACTCTTACTAATTGATTTGATATAAAGTTATATCATATAATACAACATTACACACTCTTACACAATTAATTTGACATAAAGTTAGATTCTATCCTACTTAACATCCCAAAACAAACATACACAACCATTATTCATCAAAATTTTCCAATCCAAAATTTCTCCATCTGAATTTCCCCCACCCTACATAATCCCAAAATAAACACCCCCTTAAAAACGAACTTGTTTGATTACATCCTTAGTTGCGGATTATTTATATATTGTACATGGTGAGACTACTTTTGATTCTCTAAAAACTCATTATTTAAAATACTTGTACGAGGTGAAGGATGCATCAAAACTCTAACGTACATCACACATAGATAATTAATTTGAAGGAAATCAAATAATAGAGTATGGTGGTGGTTATGAATGAAAATCGAGCTAGCTAGGTTAGGTCACACAAAGTACAACTATAACCAGACAAACATTAAAATCAACTCTGTAAAACAACATCTTCCAAACAATACTAAAAATATCTCCCACAAAATCAACTAGACATTCATAGTGCAAAATTGGATAAGATTCTTGATTAGGTAGGTAGGAAGGAATCACACAACCATATGCAAACAAAAATATCATCAGCTGTCACTAATCTTACAACGCATTCAACTTAACATTCATGTAGCTCAAGCATAAAATAGCACAGGGAATTAAGCCAAATAAATAACGACTGATTCTAGCTGAATTACACATACTTCAATCATAGTAAAGTAAACAAATGTGTTTCTCTTGAACAAGAAACTAAAAACGGGGACCCAGTGATATTAAAACGATGCCCAGTCGTTCTGCTCAAAAATGGCTGCTGTCACATCTTTAAGAGGGTAGACCAACAACGTGGAAACTAAAACTTCCCCACACCAGATTAATGCATAAACAATATACACTAGTTAATAAGTGTACAAAGAAACAAAAAGGGATCATTTGGCATAATTACAAAACCATCCATGCCATAAAAAATCATAATCATGCATAAACACTGTAAGAAGACTGAATTTTCATACTGACCACTTGGATATTTCGCTTCATGGAGGCCAGGCCAAGCTCTTGCTATTGATTCATTTCCACTCAATTGCAACCAAAGGGAAGAAGGTCTTCAAAAGTTGCCATTGGAATAATCATTGGTCGATCTAGGAGAATCAGCAGGTCCTTTGCTAGTTTTGCTGATAATTCCCTTGCCAAAATACTCTGCAATCACCGAAAAGCCATCCTTTGAAGTTCTAACCTGCTGGAAAAAGAATTCTTGGTTTTTGGAGTTCTGCTCCAAGTTTCTCTTCAAATCTAAAACAGCTCTATACTCAGGGGCACATTCTGGACATTCTTTCTCATTGTCACCAAGACAACGTTGATGGAACGAGTGCATACACATAAAATGGACAGCAGGAAGATCAAGAGTGAAAGTGCACGCGGTGCACTTGCTAAGCTGGAAGATCCTTGCATTTGTCCTAAGATCCTGGATTTCTTTTCTCATTGCCGATGTTTCCTCCTGCAGATTTTTTTTTAAAAATAAGCATATTTCTTGCTTCGGAGTTCAGAGTAATAAAACAATGAACAATCTTACTGTATCGGCCAAAGAAAAATAAGAAAACCATACCCCAAGCACATGAGTATTTTTTTTTACCATTGTCAGCTTGTACCACATATTGTAAGACTATTCATCGAGAAAAAACATTATTTGTTCATTATGGAAGAAAAGTAGATTTGTGTGATAAGATAAAGAGACTTGAACAGCAAGAAAACAACCTGATACTTTTCAATTGCTAAACGATCCTCCTCAATCAGCTTTGACTCATGTTCAAGATTTCGAGCTATGTAATCCTTGATTACAGAAAGTGAAAGGCATGGGTTTCTGGATAAGGTTTGAAGAACTATAATTGGAGGCAAAATGTCATCCCTTTCAATGTAAGTCAAAACCTCTTTAACTTCTTTAGAGCAATCTATTCCAAGTTCACCAAAGTACTTTAACAGATCTGCCCAAAGAGAACGATCTCCACCCTTACCCGAATCCCCCAGTCTCTTGCAGCATGCAATTAAACCTTCATGATCATGTGATTGCATGTAGCAGGCAATCACATCCTTATAGAGTTTCAGTTTCTCATACAGATACAAGAGCGCCTCTTTAAAAGAGCTCATCTCACAGAGGATAATTGCAAGATCAACGTCATACAGTGGCTGCTCCTGTTCAGATGGCCATCCACTTTTAAGCAATAGCAGCCCTCTCTGACGTCTCTCAAGACGATATTTCTCAGCTGCATCATCTGAGATAATTTTTCCATTAGATCCTGCTCTCGGCATTATAGCAGCACCAAGACCACCGTTTTCTTTTTGGACAGTTAGTGAAAGAGATGGAAAGTCCAAGTCATGTGACAAGTACAACTCCAAGAGGGTGTTATGGATTTCAACTTGAGCAGGGGAATCCTTTACTTTGTTGGTGTATTTTTCCAAGAACTCCATAAGTGATTGTGGATGATGCACAAAAATATTGATAAAATCAACAGGAGATGGCAGCATGGACAGAAAGTTAACATTTGAGGATCCCCGTTCTCCTTCTTCAGTACAAAGCCTCATCAATATTTGGATGGTCTCCTTTGGCTTGTGCTCTATGAGAATCTTTCCATACTCTTCAACAGTCACGCCTGCTTGACTTGGCTCAAGACTATCTATATATTCCAATGCTTCATCATATCTATCTAAGTCCTCAAGTAAAATCTTCAAGTACCATTCATGTCTCCCAGCCTTCTTAGCAACATACATAGCATGCTCATGATAATTAGCAGCTCGGCATACCCTTATAGCAGTTTCCACATCAAATTTATGTTCTCCCATCCCATCCTCGCTTTTGATGAATATATTCAACTTCTCAACATCTTTCAGTTTGGTATAACAGTTGAGCAAAAGAGTGGTGTGATCTTTGGAAGCAAGACCTTTCTCGTGTAACTTCTCCAAGTAATTTGTTAGGTTGTAAATTCTTTGTGCATCCAAAAACTTTTGTATGACATATGAAGGTTCTAGATGCCCAATGGTATGGATATACTGAGCCATAGCCTCATCGTAATTTTGCTTGCTGTATAAGTGGTCACCATATTTCCTTAGCACATCAGCAGTCGCTGCAGCATCGGCTTGCTGGCTCTTGACAAGATTAATAGCCACTGGGTAAAGGTTTTTCTTGAAAAGCATGTCTAACTTGCTTTCCATGTCCTTCTCCACAATAAAAAGAGCTGATTTATCCGCCATTATGAGTAGTATGTTACCCCATTCACAAAGCATGTGAGAAACTTCTTTAACCACTATGCTATGGGCTATTAAACGGTTCTTCAGATCATAAACATTGAAAGTATTCTTCCCAGTTCTTTGATCAGCAATAACACACAGAAGGTAGCCACGAAACCAACCGAGGAGCTTCTTCTCTCCCTCAAAGGCCCAACATGGACCTCGACCATCAACTTCATAGAAATAAACAGCTTCAGTCCGACCAATGATCAGCTCCTATTCAAATATATCGTCCAAATATTTCAAGTAGTGGTTAACACACAATAGTCTATATAACTAAAAAGAAAGAGTGAATAGCCTACCAAGCGGTCATTCATTGCTACACTAGAAGTTTCAGAACCAATATGATCAAGTGTTTGCCCAGTAGGTGTTTGGGAGTGTAAGTTAAACAAGCTCACTGAACTTGGAGTGACAGCAAAGAGTTGAAAAGCTTGTCCGTCCACACGGAACCCAAGACCTGTAATAGGCGAATGTATTTTGACCGACTGATCACTGTGAACCTCAAGCTTGAAGCGCTTGATTCGTTCACGGGCAAAGTCGCCTTGAATGCAATAAATACAACCATTTTCCAGTCCAAGGGCAATGAATATTATTGGGGGAGCTTCCTCAAAAACAACGAAAGACGTGATCTGTAGAAAAGGTTGCAAATTTAATGTACACAACTAAAACTAGAAAGGTTGGTTCAAATGGAGGAATAAAAACTGCTCAAAGTTCAAATGGAGGAATAAACATTGCTAAGTTAAGTATAAGGCATGTCATACTTTTTAGGTCTAATTTACACAAATTGAAAGTAAGCAGTTATTTTATTCACGATAATATCATTAATTTATTTTTTTAACTTATATCCTTATAGTTATAATTCATGAAAAGGAGATTGCTAATCTTCATTGTGAATATAGTAGGTTATTCAAGTGAAATTAGTACGTTAAATGACATACTTTAAAGCATATCTATATATTTTGTTCACTACGCAAAACTCTCATTCTGTCCCTTATAATTCAATCTCAAATTATTATTTATTGTTTATAATATTTTCACAATACTATTAACAAACAATTCATATACAATTAAAGTGATGTGTAAAAGGAAAAAAAAAAAGTGAAATAAGATAGGTGCCTTAGAATATCTTATGTGTGTGTTTATATTAATACTCTGTAATGTGAGATGAATTAGCAAGAGTAGCGTTGAGTTCGGCTTTTTAGGCAGGGTTTAGTCGCCAATCTGGTTGATTCAACATGTTTAGTTTTCTGAAACATTAGCTTCGATTTATTCTATTGTTGTAATTTCATGCTACGTTACCCGTCCAGATCTGAAGGAATACATTGGTGCAAATCCAGAACTAACATCTGAGCTTTCCACCACAATTGTTCATTCAAAATTTGCTTCTGAATTCAATAGTGAATTCAAGGATGCAGAAGCAGCAGAATCCAGAAGATGAGGACAGTGTCACAGTGATAATGAAATAGAAGTCAACCGGGGGGAGAAGAAGACATTGAAGAATATTTCCTGGGCAATAGCTAGTCTAACTTTAAAAAGGGCTTCAGGTATTTTTCTCTACATCGTCTCATTTTGCTTAGTCAACTACTTTTCTCTCATGTATTCAATAGTAATTCAAATTATTGTGCATATCACTCATTACAGCACCAGATTCAAGAGTGTTGGACACAAATGGACGTCTCCTATCAATCTTGATTCAGATCAGTAACATCAGTTTAAAGGGACCATGAACAGAGCAAAGGATGAATCTGGTAATAATTGCTCATCAACTACAGATGGCTGTGGACTCATGATCAGAGGGAAGACATACTTAAAAGATAGTATGAAGGTAGTAGGTTCTGAAATCATATTAATGACGTAAACATTCATACGCAAATTATATGTTTAACAACAAAGCTACACAATGTACCTTCGCTTCAGGAAATTGGTTGGTAAATATGCGTAAAGTTTGAACACATTCTGGACTCGAAGCACTTGATCCTTCATCTTGTCTTTTATCAAGGTCAAAGACCTTTAGGCATATAGACACTTTCTGTGGCGGCATTTGCTCGTCCTCTCCAACTGTGACCAAGAAGTTTCGTTGCTGATTCACAAGAAAAAAATGCACAACTAAGCTACTAAAAAGCACTGGTCACATATAATGCTGCAAACACAATGAAAAAGGCGTGCTTTGAACTCACCAAGAAGATTTAATTAAAGAGAACATATAGAGTTGCCAGTTTATTACTTATATAAACAATAACGCTGCTTCAGTTCATGAACAAGGACAATTAATCATGATCAATTAATCATAATCAGAGAAAATTCACAGTCAATAAACAAATCCAGCTTCTCTCCAAAATGAAGTTAGTCGCACAATCAGAGTGACAAAAGTGCGTGAATATACCTTGAGTTGCTGGAGGAATAGAACGGAGGAGTGAGCAGAGAAGGAGTACTG
This sequence comes from Galeopsis tetrahit, assembly GCA_963675135.1. Classification (NCBI taxonomy): domain Eukaryota; kingdom Viridiplantae; phylum Streptophyta; class Magnoliopsida; order Lamiales; family Lamiaceae; genus Galeopsis; species Galeopsis tetrahit. Next base: position 82,137,697 of record OY776128.1, read on the forward strand.
GAGCTGGAGACCACGATCGAGTAGCGAAACGGTGCCGTCTTGGGAACCCAACACGATCCTGCCTCTGCCACTGGAACAACATTGAATTTTTCCCTCAATCTCCTCGGGGATTTTGGTTTTCTTCTCTTCGAAGAATTCGAATTTTCTCCATTGATACATTATCGTAGGCAATATAGATTGTTAATTTCGCGTACTGCGTGGATCTAAAAGCGTGAACCAGAAAGTTCTTCTTGTGAAAACAGTGGGGAGAGGGGGTTGCGCCGGTGATTGAGAACGTCAACAATGAACTTCTTGTTGTGAAAATACAGTTTAGTCCCTCAAATTAAGAAATTACAAAATTGGTCCCATAATTAAGAGAAATTTGCAAAATTGGTACCCTAACGATCCAAACTAGAGCGAGCGGCTGTTATTCGAATCAAGTTGAGCTCGTTAGATACTTGATTTACTAATAAGTTGGTTTGAGCTCGATATCTATTTTTTTTATAGAAAATTTCATTAGACCCGACTCGACTCGATAGACTCGTTAACGAATTGAGCCGAGCTCGATTTTTAATTCGTCAATGTTATCGAATCGAGCTGAACTCGAACTTCAAATACTCGACTCGAATAACAGCTCTAGAGCTGAGTATATTGTTGAATAAAAAGTGATCGAAGATGCTGAGTGCAAGCTTTTTCAGTTGTCTTATTCAACAACAAAGTATTATTTGTGTTAATTACATGTGAGAAATTTGCAATCAAGATATCTAATCTATGATACTTAGTTGTTTAATTATTGCACTACAAAGCCTCTCTCTAAAAATGCTCCCCCTCTCTCTAGAATAATAGCTTAGAAAATAAGCCATCAATCCACCACCGCCTATCACCATATATATGCGCTGTCGTTAAATTACTCCACCGAATCACCGCGTTCGTTCGTCAGTTAACCAGTTTCGTCTTCTCAAATCTACAAGCTCAAGGAGTCTCTTTAAGGTTTAGGTGGGATCAATGGGTGTTCCTCCCCGACGGCGCTACGGTGACCGATTGGGTGAGTCACACATTGATCCCAATTTATTGTTTTTTCTAGTTTTTTAGCGGTTTAATTTCTAGTATTTTTGTTTGTTTAATTTTTAGTTTTTGTTGGTTCCTCCACTTCGTGTGGTCTCTCCTCGCCTAGTGCGTTTTTTCCTCCCTGCTTGGGTCCTTTTTTGTTTTCTGGGTTTTTTTGTGTTGGATTGGTCTTGCCCTTGGTACTTTTAGTGGACCTATGTCTTTTCTTTTTTCTCTATATTTCTCGATACGGATATACCTTAGCGTGGGGTATTTTTTTCGTTTGAGAATGGAGATCTGATCGTATTTGTGGGCATTGGTTGCACTCGTCTCTCCACCTCCTCACGATTGGAATGAAGCAGTTGTCGCTTTGATCCTTCTAGATTGAAGATGATCCCGTGGGTTATGATGTACTGATCTTGCTCTATTTTCTTGTAACCCTTCAAGAAAAAAAGGGAGAAAAAAATATGATACTTAGTTGTTTATGCCCTTTTATCGGCTTAAAAGATATGTTGATATATTTTTATCAAATATTGAATCACTAGTGTAAGACCCACGAATTTTACGGGATTGAAAAAAATATATTATTATTAAATAAAATTTTATATAATTTATTATTTAAAAATATATTTGATAATTCATATCATCTCAAACCATACTGACAACTGAGCATAATATGATAATATGAAAGCATTGAGAATAATAAGAACAAAATATATAAAGCAAAGAGAAACATGTAAGACATTAATCATATATTGAATCAGGTCAACGTTTTTTTGCATACCAATTATTTAAGAAATATACTTCTGTTAAAAAGACTTTGATCAAATAGTTCCTAAACAATTAGAAAATGAAATTTGAAATTCATTGACTAACTTATGAACATGCACAAACACAATAAGTATTTTTAATCTTGTTCTACTCAAAAACTTATTTTGGAAGAAGTAATTCTAAAGTGAAAATAGATTGTCCTTAGACTCTTGTTTTGTTTATTATCATAGCAAAATAAATGAAAACTACCTCCTTTTAAATCTAACAACAATTGTTTCATCGGAAGAGTTTGGGATGTGCACTCTACTCCTAATTATTTTTGCCTGAAGAATATGTTTTCCTAGCCTTATTATAACCAACTTCGTTCATTAATCATTGAATTCATACCAATTATTTAAGAAATATATGATTCACGTATTCTACAACACTATAATAAACGACCGCAAGTATACGGTGTCTATAGTAGCGAAGTAAGTACGAGGTCGATCCCACGAGGAGGTGTAGTATAAAAGTGTATTTTGTTGACGGAACTCTAAATAGACGCGATCGATTAAAGTGGATTGGTGTAATTACCCCTAAATTATCTACCAAGTTGTCACAAGTAAACAATGAAAAGAGTAATGTAAAATCGATCAATGAACATGCAAACCAAGAAACGAGGGAAAATACGGATGAAAACTCAATTAAGAGAAGGTAGGTCCTAAAGCACATGCAATACTAATGAATCCATCTATGATTAATTATCTACTCAAGTGGTGTTCATGCTTTGTCTGTAAGATTGATCACATAATAATGAATTAAAAGTTTCTTCAATCCAAATAATCCAAAGGAAATATCACACAACTTAGTATCTCTACCTAAATTGCATCATAAGACCCAATCAAGCTCCTAGGATCATCACACATCTTCCTAATCATTGATCACCTTTCAATCTCACAATAAAATTAGGTCAAATGCTTGAAATCAATCAATCAAACTAGATTTCTCAACCTAATTCAATTAACTATGATCAACACATCACTATTGTACACTAATGACATGTTTTGCAATATAAACCAAGCATCCAAATAGAATTAAGCCACACAAACACCAAATAAGCAAAACATTAATTCATAAAATTCAACAAAAGTATTTACAAGGCTCTAGAACCAAAAGTGTTCTAGCCAATCAACAACATAATCCAACTACAAATAAAACTAAGAGAAAAGCAATAAAAAATGAAGAGAAAAGAGAGCTTAGACTATTGTATGGTGAGGAATCAAATTCCAAAGCTAATGGTGGCCTCCTTGCATGAATTTATGAAGAATTGAAGAAGTAGATGATGAAAACCTCCAAGTGTGTGTGATTGTGTGTGAGACTTCTTGAGGGAGAGGTAAGATGGTTTTGAATTTAAGAATTGAGGGGTATTTATAGTGTTGGGGTAGGGTTTGGGTGTAAGAATTGCAAGTTGGTCCCTTGAAAATGGAGAAAATGCAAGTTTGGCACCGAAAATGGGTTGGCCCTGCCGGGCGGGAGTGTTGGCCGAGAGATCTTGAAACAGGGGGTAGGTCGCCCGGCCGGGCCAAAGTTTCGTAAATGGAGGTGTAATTTGGGGCATTCGGCCGCCCAGTCGGGCGGGTGATGTGGCCCGGCCGGGCCAATACTTCGTATTGACTCCTTCGTTTTCGTCCTCCAACTTCGTCCCTCCGTATCTTGAGCTTCCGACCTCCGATTGACTCGATTCTTTTTGCTATTCCACTCCATTTTCGAGCCGGATCCAATGATGCACTCCTCTTTCCGATCCAATCACTTTTGGTAGGTGTTTTGCTCCCAAATTTCATCGTTTTGCCTACAAAATCGACAAAACGCTACCTTTCTCTTAATTCAACCAAAACAATGATAATCACCCCATAAATCAATGAAGTCAACATCAAATTGAGCTTCACATGTGCATCTAAAGTGTGTAAATTCCACCCGAATCAATATACTTCTGTTAAAGACTTCGATCAAATAGTCCCTGAACAATTAGAAAATGAAATTTGAAATTTATTGACTAACTTATTAACATATGCACAAACACAGTAACTTGTATTTTTGTTTCCTAAATAGAAAATCAACTTCACATCAAATGGAGAATTAAAAAATGAAATGGAAATTAAGAGTAAACATAAGAAATTTAGAATAGAAATGTTCACCTTTTCATCAATGACTACCAACTCAAAGTAATTATTTTGTTTACGTCGTTTGAAAATACAGTCCAACATCGTACAACTTTTACTTTTAATTTTCCTTGTCGGACATTGATACAGTTTGGTTCTTGGCAGATAAAATGACAAAAAAAAAAATTAAACTGATAGATAATTAAGAAAACTGTAAATAAAAATAACGGTTGGAAATCGAAAAAAATGAAAGAGGGGGAGAAAACAAAAAAATAATTGAAGAAAAAGTTTAAAAGAAAATAATTGAAAAGTGGGAGAAAAATTTAAGGAAATTTAAAAAAAATAATTTAATACTTTTTTAAAGAATTAATTTTTTTTAAAGAATATTAAAGAAAACTGTAAAGAACATTAAAGAGAAAAGAGAAAAATTTAAGGAAAATTTCAAAAAATCATTTAATTTTTTTTAAAGAATATTAAAGAAAAAATCAAAGAAAGAATGAGGAAAGATAAAATCAGTCTGAGAAAAAAAGGGATAAGGAAATTTTAAAAAATATATATATATATTTTTTTTAAGAATATTGATGAAAACTGAGGGTGTGTTTGCAAAACATAGTGATTGCTTCAAAGTTATTAAAATTGATTTTTACAATAAAATAGAAAATTGATAGTGTTTTAAAATTAAGCACTTTAAATCAATTGTGTATATGTTGTGGTGTTTACAAAACAAATAATTTTTTTATAAATTTACAAAAAACACCCTTATTACATTTAGATAGGTAATGTGTAAAAATGAAATATTATTTAAATTGCGATGGTAAAATTGTAAAATTGATTGTTATAATGATGAGAAGCACACTATTAGAAGTGGGTGGAGGGGTGCTTCACCAAAATCACTTTTAACAAATTAACTTAATCACTTTGTTGTGTTTGCAAACACTCCAAAAGTGATTTTATTTGAAAAAAAAGTGCTTTTAAGCAATTTCTAGTGTTTCCAAACACCCACTGAATCTACGAGAGAAGAGAGTAAACTAAGGAGAGAGAAAGTGTCGAGAGAGTAAGGAGAGAGAAAAATTTGTCGAGAAGAGAGAGAGGAAGAGGAGAGAAGTAAAACAATTATTTAAAAAAATATAAAAGAAAAATGTATAAAAAATAAATAAAATAATTATTTAAAAAAAAACTGTCGGGAGAGGAGAGAGAAAACTGTAAAAAAATAAAGAAAAAAAAGGGGAGGGGAGGGGAGGGGAGGGGAGAGAATATAAAATAAATGTAAATTTTAAGAAATTAGAAAAATAGAATAGTAGAAATTGAGAAGCAAGATAGTAATTAATGGTAGATTTATTTGAAAAGTACCGACTGTAATGTTAGTATAATATAAAAAACACAAAAAGGTAAGCAATTTTTAAAATTCGAAATCAGTGATTTTAAGATATGGCCATTCTTCATAAAAGAATAGTAAAATTCTTATTAAAAATTGTTTGTTTTGTTTACGGAGTGGAGTATATATTCTAAAAGAAGGTGAAAGAAAATAATAGAGTTGAAAAAATAAAAACAAACAACCCCGCAGACTTTGTCGGCTCATCCACAGCATTGATCAAAGTCAAGTTCCTAATTCCTATGTGAATTATTAGTATTATTTTCTAAATAAAACGTCTGAAATTCTTTTGAAGACAACTTCAACTTAATGGTTCAAAGTCTTGATAACACCCTGCACGCTTATATATGTGAACCAACCAAATGTATATATATGAACCAACCAAATGTATATTTATCGCTTGAGAATTGAAGCGGTGGTTATAATAAAAGTAGCACCTAAAAAGTGTCTTCATATATATATCATATATATATATATATTAACTTAACCAATCAAATGAGATGGGAAAAAGAAAAGCATTCTAGGACATGTGATCGATATGTTGTATCAAACAAAATTAATTATATGTTTTTATGCGCATGCCATTCTTGAATCCCATTTACTTCAACTTGTCATATTACTATACTTCTACTTTCAAACAATACAATATCTCTCTCAACATAACTACGTTTTTTTATTTTAAAGTCACCACTTACTATTCATGTCTAAATTGTTGAAAAAGTTAAGTAAGTTTAATTGTATTTTTATTGATGTGTAAAATGTTCATGGCTATAAATATACTTGAGAATTTAATTAACGGTCAAACTTGAGCAACAAGCTAACCTATCAATTCTGTTACGAGGGTGTATTAATCAATTTTGTGTGTATACTAACTATATCACGTTTATTGCATGACCTAGCGGTGTGTATTTACTAATGTGGTGAGTGTACTCAGCTGATTGGTACAAGTTTAACATAAATCACTCAATATATAGTTATTTTTAGAAAAAATAAATAATCCAAGAATATTAATTTCTGATCAATTAAAATAATTATGAATGTGAAAAGGGGTTAAAGGGAAATTGACAAAAGATGAGATTGTGGGACACATTAATTTGTAAAATAGGAGACAATGGAGCAACATAATTCTCTTTTTCTAAACTATGTGCTTTGGGAATTTCGCTTTATGAATTTATTTTTGTACCTAGCTTGTCATCTTTCACTAGCATGAAATAATCCACAAAGATTCTATCACATTAATTTAATTTCAATTCATGAAATGCATTGTTTGAAAGGACGCGTGTGACACATCATTCAAGTAGTGCAATTATATGAAGCTAATCCTAAAACAAATCAAATCATTTTTTTAGGTATTGTTTATGTCAAAATTCACACGTTTAATTTTGAAACGACTAAACTAACTCAAGTTCCAAAGAGATGTGTTCTTGTATTTTTATTTTTTTAATTCAATCAATAATAAGATATGTTTATATTGATGTGACATAATGATGTCATATCTCAAAAGGAACTTTAAAAACACGTCTTTGATTGCCTCTACTGAAAATGACAGAATATCAAGGAACTCTCTGGGCTCGGGAGAATCATCCAGAGCATATCACATTATATTACTTCCTCGGATGATCAGATTTGAGGTGAAAAATTTGTAGAAGAGAAACATCAACCTCTCCTATGACTCTCAGAGGAGAGTCGATTCAGCACAAAACTCAGAGCTGAAGTGATATTTTCTTGTGGACAAAATCAGTTATCTCCTCTGAATTGCCAGAGGAGAGAAGATAGATCGCTGAATTCACAGCTCTCTGTCTCTTATCTTAATATTTGACTCTAGGAGATAAATAAGTATAGACACAATCTCTGAATATCAGACGGGGGAGGGGTCTCTAAAGGATAGGTTTAAAAGATTGTACCAGGTTAGCATAGATAAAAGGAAAACAGTGGGGAAAATGGGTTCATGGGAGGGGGGTACATGGAGATGGAGAAGATCACTATTTGATAGGGAACTAACGTCTTTTAACGATCTATTATCTGTGTTGAACAGGTTCAATCCTAGAAATGGAATCGAGGACTCATGGAAATGGAATGCTTCCAACACATGAAAGTTTTCTACCAAAGCAACGTACTCGATCCTGCTCAACCAAAGTCAAGATACACGACCGGATGAAGGGCTGATTCAAGGTTTCAAAAACATTTGGAAGAACTACGCACCCTCAAAAGTCAAGGACCACGCTTGGAGGCTCCTGTGGGGAAGACTGCCGACACGGTCCAACCTCAGGAAGAGAAACATCCTCAACCAGAATGACGATCTAAGGTGCGTACTATGTGGCGAAAGCGAAGAAACTGAGAAACACATCTTCCTGAAATGCCCCAAAATATATCAAGTGTGGATGGAATGTCTGACCTGGCTCAAGATATAGTCAGCCCTACCGTCAGACATACTAGAATATTTCCTTAGTTTTGGAGGCCTCATCAAAGGAAGAAACGGAAAGAAGATCGCCATTTGTATATGGCTATGCGTGGTGTGGCTCATATGGAAATGGAGAAACGAAGTCCTCTTCATAAATGAAACATTCTCGGTCACAAAGGTCAAGGAGGAGATAAGGGCAAGGTTGTGGAGCTGGTTTACGATCAAATATCCTACACGAGACTCATCATTCAGGACCTGGGTGACAGACCCACTCAAGTGCATGGTGTGAGACATGATGTAATATAACATTTACTGATTTCTCTCAAATTGATAAATCTTGTACACTGATGTTCTCGGGTATCTCTTGTACTCTTTATTAATATAAATCCTTTTTATCGATAAAAAAAAATAAAAATCAGAGTATCTTCTGATATTTATGGGCGCACTACCAATGCATTTATGGCACGTCAAGATCGTACGAAGACGTGTCCTTTGTTTGAAGCAAACCCTAATTCGTAAAATGATTAATCTACCCCTAAAAAAGAAAGGCATATAAGTTACTCTCTCATTTCTCCCAGGTTAAGTTCACTCCATTGCTCTACACTTTCTTCCTTTAAGTTCCACTCTCTATATTATTTCTCTATTGTTCATGAGAATTCAACTGACTTGAGCGTTGGAAGATCGTCGCCGAAATCCCCTTTGGCCCGACTTTTGTGCATGTCAACCGGAACGAAGATCAAAATATTCGAGGTCCGTCTTTCAGTCGTGAGCAAAACTTGGTCACATCATATATGAATATTGGATAGTATTCTGATGTCCAGCATAAACGAAAATCTATTAAAAGACGAATGACCTAACAAACATTAATGACAAATATTTACTCTAATAAGAAGGTAATTATATGTGATAATATAAAGTAATTAAGAAAATAAAAATATGAGCTCGTTTAAAGGTCAATTCTCTATAGATTGGAGTGAGGGAGTGGGGAATAATTATAAAGGAGTGTTGTAAGATAAGAATAAGAATAATAATAATAATAATTATTAGAGAAAAAATAAAGTGAGGGGTGAAGTGGAAGGCACTCGTTCCCACGTCATCTATATCTATCTCTCTGTCGAATTGGGAGTCACTTTCCAACCCTCCATTCCCTACTTTACCCCTCTCTAATCTCAATTTTTTTTTTTTATTCGAGGTAAGAATTGAAATAAAAATATTTTCTAAAACAAATACTCCCTCCGTCCCGGTATAAGTTTCCCCTTTCTTTTGGTTGTTTTGATTAAGAAATATGATTAAATAATAGATGTAGTACAAGTGATGTGATGGTAAGAGAGAAAATAATAGATGAGTGTGAGATGAAGTATGATAAAATAATAGATAAAGTGTAAGTGATGTGATTGGGAGAGAGAAAATCATATGCCAAAAATGTAAAAATATGAAATGAGAAACTTATTGTGGAACATCCATAAAAGGAAAGTGAGAAACTTATAGGGCGAGGGAGTACTACTTTTGAAGATCATGCACGTCATGAAACAAGACAAAGTTCACCAAATTATATAATGAAAGGATAAAAATTAGTGATAAATGAAATAAATGTAAAGACTTGTGTATATCAGTTACATGTATGTATATAATTGATACTATTTAATCTAATTTTTAAATCAGTGAATGTTACTAATGAGTTATGATAAATATAATATAATATTAGTTTAAATAAAATATAATATTAGCTCACATATGGTAATATCTCTTTGCATAATATGAATTCTAAATATTTATGATATGAATATAAATGAGTCGAATAGTATTAATTTAAATATTAAATAAAAACAAATTAGTGGAGTAGTTGATATATAAGAGTGGTAACCCATACCCATGAATAAAAGTGTATTTAATTTAAATTGAAGTTAGTAGTTCAAAAATATTTCAGAGTGGCAGCAACGTGAATTATTGTAACATGAAGGTTTTTTATTTAGTTTTTCTTTTTCCAGTCCTTTTTATATACTATAATTTGCATCTTGTTATCACTAAATAATTTCCTCTTACAGGCAAGAAAGAAACCTCTCTCTGTCTGTCTCTCAAAAGTGTAAGAAATAGAGTGAGAAACTTGGGATTCTTCAACTTTAAGGTTGGTTCATCTGCTAAATGAATATATAAATTCAGTGGTTTTTGATGATTATTTGTTTAGCTATAATGGCCATGGCGATACATACATCAAGTTTACAAATTGAAAATTCAACCTGTTTTCATCTAAAATTCACTACCTCGATCTTGAGTGTCAGTCAGTAAAGATCTTGCATTTTTTGTGTTGGTTTGGCCCTACTAATGGAAGTTTTGATATTTCTACTACATTAATGGTTAATTTCCATTTCTTTTGACCCAAGCCCAGTCAACTGATTCAATTTCTTATAAGAAAATGATCGAGGGCAAGTCAAACTTTTGAACCTTCCATGAAACTCTTTCTTTTACTTGTTGCAATTTTATTCATCTTTCTTGTTTGTTCAAATTGGTTTGCTATTTTTTCAATGCTTTTTTAGTTTTAGTTTGACTACAAAATGCTACTCCGTATTAGTTTGTAATTTCATTAAAAGGTAGTAGTTGTAAAAACAGGTTTATGGTAAGATCGGAAGATCTTTTGTGTATATATATAATAGATTTAGCAATTACTAAATCTTTTACTACTTAATTGGGTTGTTAATCTAATTTCAGACATCAATAGTAGACAGATAGATCAAGCATGCAGAATAGAGTATGGTGTGAGGATGTCCGAAAATTAGATGTGTATTACAAGTACATTCAAGATCGATTTTGTACTCTTGAGAGTGTGGAGCCTTGTGTAACCGAAGACTTGAATGAAGTGATGAGGCACAAGCTGAAAGAACTCGAGACAGCAATGTTGGGGCCTGATCTCGACTTTGTTGATACTAGTAGCCTCACTGATGATAAGTACTGGTGGAGGCAAATGATGGAGGCCATACCATTACCTAGAGATGTAAACAAGCTTCTTACGGCCTCTGCAATGGCTGTATCAAATAATGACTTGTTGATGGCGCAATGGCTCATCTCTGAGTTACGCCAAATAGTCTCCGTTTCTGGTGAACCGATTCAGCGTTTGGGAGCGTACATGCTCGAAGGCCTCGTTGCTAGGTTGAGTGCTTCCGGGACTTCAATTTACAAATTCCGAGAGCCTGCTACTTTCGAGCTTTTATCCTACACGCATATGCTTTATGAAGTATGCCCTTATTTCAAGTTTGGATACATGTCTGCTAATGGTGCTATTGCAGAAGCCTTCAAGGATGAAGATAGGGTTCATATTATCGATTTCCACATAGGTCAAGGGAGCCAATGGATACCTCTCATACAGGCTTTTGCAGCCCGGCCCCGTGGGCCACCCCAGATACGGATAACGGGCTTCGATGACTTTACATCATTGAACATCGTGGGACGAAGGCTGTCTAAACTTGCTGACACCTTCAAAGTTCCTTTTGTGTTCAATGCTGCTTCGGTTTCAGCTTCTGACGTTCGTTTTGAAAATCTCGGGATTCGATCCGGTGAAGCACTGGCAGTGAATTTCGCATTCATGTTGCATCGAATGCCTGATGAGAGCGTGAGCACTGAGAATCATCGCGATAGGCTGTTACGGACGGTGAAAAGTCTTAACCCGAAGGTGGTAACCCTAGTCGAGCGTGAGCTGAATACCAACACTGCTGCGTTCTATCCTAGGTTTGTTGAAGCATTGGATTATTACACGGCTATGTTTGAGTCGATTGATGTTACGCTATCACGTGAACACAAGGAGCGTATAAACGTCGAGCAGCATTGTCTGGCTAGAGACGTGGTTAACATTATAGCTTGTGAGGGGAGAGAGAGGGTGGAGAGGCATGAGCCTTTTGGGAAGTGGAGATCAAGGTTCAGAATGGCAGGTTTTAGTCCGTATCCGTTGAGTTCTCTCGTGAATGCTACGATCAAAACATTGCTCGAAAACTATTGCGATAAATATAGTCTTGAAGAGAGAGATGGAGCTCTGTTTCTTGGTTGGTTGAATAGACATTTGGTGGCTTCATGTGCCTGGAAGTGACACTGGATTTTGCAGGAGACATGTGTAGTTCCACAGCAAAATAAGTATGTTTACATTTCCCAACATTTCCAAAAGAGGAAAAAATGATTCCTATGTATCATACTTTTTCACGAGGCTATATATTGACAAAAGTGGGGCGTTCTGATAATACTGTATGTATATTAGAAAGAACACTACCCCAATGGCAAAGAATATATACATGGAAAATCTAGACTACAATTTTCAACTCTCAATTGAGTGATTTATACAACCAATACAAGTCATTCCACAGCCACAAACCAACTGACAAGTTATTAAGCTACTGTTTTCGTCCAAGTAGAAAAATCAATCCTACCGCCCCAAAATACAATGCTAAAGAAATAACATGTCTAAAGATAATCGTGATGATAATGATCCAAATGATGTTAACTTTACCAAAGGATATAAACCTTGCAATAGGAATTGGCATCTCAGTTTGCACTAACATGAACAACCATTTCATGTGAAACTGCATTCTTCTCTTCATGTTTGGAACTTGATTCACCATTTGGGGTCGTCGTACTAGTATCAGTTCTAGCTTCACTTTGGTTTACAGTCCGAGAAGGGGGCATGTCGTGTTCATGCTTTCCTTCGTATGTTGTAATAACCACCTTTGAGTCATGAGAAGCTCTTTCCACGTGTTTTTTAACTGGGCAACCAGCAAATGAACACCGGTAATAACTCCTACACACAGGCAGACCTGCTGAGGTTAGACTCTATATATAAATGGCACATGAACCACAAAAGTGTAGTTGAATAAGTCAATTGTAAAAGTCAAGAAACATATAGACATTCACAGAATTTCAACCCTGCAGAAGGAGTCTTTGTTAGCCAATAAATACAAGAGTGAAGAGTGCTTATCAGATAACAAAATGGCACAGATCTTTGCAGTCAGAATTTTTGGACATAAATTGCATCTATAATTGTTTAATTGCACAAACTGAAAAGGAGACATTAACCTACGGAAAGAAAGAAATGCTTTTGACACATGCGGTATTTACCGTGGGTTTGGATTGCCTTTTACCAATTTCTGGCCGTATTTACGCCAGCGGTATCCATCATTAACTATATCAACCTCACTCAAAGTTTGAACAACATGCCGTAGATCACAATTAGATTTAATCACCCCATGCTCATCCGCAGAAGTTGTTTCTCTTTTCCTGTAACAGAGAATTCGCCAATTAATATTAACAGTTAGCTTCAGCTATCGAGCTGCGACTGTAAAATAGCAGATAAAAGAAGCTTTTCAATGAACATACTGTCGTTTAGAATCTGGATGATCATCTTTATCCTTATCATCATTATTTAAATGGGAAACCGCTGCTATTGTCACACCCTCGCCACCTCTTGCAACAGTTGATTGAGGTGAGGTTTCTGTAGGCCCCACATGCTGATTTGTATCTCCATGTTCAATAATCGGCTCAGCATTAGCTAACACTAACACTAACAGGTCACATAAAATCAATAACCCACCAAAAATTTAGAAAGCCAAAATGTATAAAGTAATGTTCACTTACTTTTTGATGCAGACACAATTGACACATCTGGTGTTGTTACTTGAATAGCAGAAGTTACTTGAGAACTCTGTTGTGGTCTCTGATGATGATGCACCCCAAGGTAATTGACGTCTGTTTTGCACCCATCATGTGATCTCTCTACTTGCTTTTTCGCCTGGCAATTGGGGTAAGTACATTTGTAATAGCTTCGAATAAACTTGTTTCCTTTCACGAGCTTCTGTCCATACTTTCTCCAATTATACCCATCATCTGACGGTTTGTCTGGTAATTTAAATTGATTGCTTTCAGCACTAGATTGAAACTCTTGATTTACAGGGTCCGGGTTTCGCCTAGGTTGCAATTTCTCCACTTTCTCAAACTTAGTTGAATACCCATAACTTTCATGAGTTATAGGAACCCCAACATTCAAACTTGACATCTGAACCACATTCTGTGAGACCTCCCCTTCTGTATTACTAACTTTTTCTTCTTTGTTCATTACTGCATGATTTCTAGCATCAGACACACTTGAAGGAATGGTTACTAGATTAGATTGTGAGCTACCATCTCCACTATCGAGGTTCCGCCTAGGCTGCAATTTCTTCGGTTGAGTAGTTCCTTCTTCTTCAGACGCTGCAGTTGTTTTTACACCAGAATCAGGGCTATGTGTCAAGAGCAAATCATTAGGTTCAGCCTTTGGGATTTTAGAAGAATCACTCATGAGATGAGAGAGTAGAGGTGGGTTAGAATCTTGTGCAGGAATGTCTGGATCTGAACTTGGTTTTTGCATCAGCATATCTGAAGCCTTGTTTGTTTCATTCTTACAGGACAGAATACTTTCTTCTTCAAAGGTTTTTGAAACATCGTGTGTGGCATCAGAGCTTTGTCTTTGCTGGAAATCATTGGGTTCTTGTTTGACCGCTGCAGAGCCCTTGTCCAACAGTGATGTATGGAGAGACATTGTCTCAGAATTCTGTTTCTGACATAAAGTATTAGGTTCTTTCAAATGTTCTTCTTGTTTGACATCAAGCATGTCACTCACTAGTTATTTTCTCCAGTACACCTGGTAAAATTATCAGCAGCTTTGGTAGATAAACTGGCGTCTAGTGTAATTCTTTGAAGAAATTGCACCTAACACGTTTTCCCTTGTAGTACCTGTCAAAGCAGTATACTTAGTCCCGATAATTCCACACTAGGAACAATGGTCAGATGAAGCCAAGTCGAAGGAAAAGGTAATGTCAGTTCAACAGGTTATGGTGTACCAAGAATTTCCAAGGAGGGAACAACATAGTTGGTATTGAAGTATATATATAGCAGATAACTGGTAACCACCTAAAGTGGAAAATAAATCACTAAAAGATAACTTCCAGAGAAGAGGAAGAAAGGTCTATCCTTAAGCATTCGGCAGAAAACAAGTATCATTTTTAATTAACATTATTGAGGGTTTTAGAACCCTAATACACAATAGCTACCACATGTATTAACGTGTTAATCATAAAATTTGATTTTCCAAAGATACGTGACAAATGACTAAGCTTCTAGGGATGATACAAATCCCCATATAAACATGGGGCAACATTATGGAGGGGCAACAAGACATTATACAGCACAGAGAAATACTAATAATTTGAACAAGAACATTCTTAAAAATGAAAAGACAAGGAATGGGTAAATCAGAATATTGGAATTCAATTAAGGGGTTCCTATCCCGAATTGTCAATTTGCAGCCTCCAGCAGGAATTTTATATTGAAGACAAAAGGAAAAGGCTTCTTAGTTCCATAATTTAGAGAGCTGTTCAATCAAAACATGGAGAAGTGAAATTATGTACACAAATAAAGTACTGATTCCACAGAATTTAAGTCTGCTGAATACCAACATCTCTATTGGCTCACAAAGAAAGTAATACGGAAATAAAACCACAGCAGTAGAATTATCTAAGCTCAATAGTAAGTCAATCTCTTCGAATTTGGAAAAGAAATGACCAAATCAAGAGCTCAATTGGAGATAGACACTCGCATGTAATCAATAACCAAAGAATTAAAATTAAACCCCAAAATCAGAGCGAAATGGGGAAAGTGAGAAAGAAAGATAAATTCAGGAATGAATTTACAGATTATTACGCCAGTAAAGAGAAATTCAATGAAATAAAGCTAAAGATAAGCAGATAAAGCAGAAGTGAATTACCAGAGGTTTCTCAGGAGCGAGCGGCGGCGGGAAGAGGTATAGGTTCGGAGGCGCATAATTTAGCAACTGAAAAAAAAAAAAGGAGAGGAGTGCAGAGCGGAGGAATTGACTTGGACCAAGTAAACAGTAATAATAATAATAATTTAATATAATTACCTGTGAAAGCGAAGTGGACCAACTGAACATATACATACAAAACCTTTCCACGCATTAACATCTATTATGACAAAAATATCCACAAATATTTGATAATATTCTATTTTGATATTGGAAAAAATATATTTTTATAATATACTATGTAATAACAATATAACTCAAATATTGAGAGAATATCAAAAAAAAAATATATATATAGATAAATATGATATGAGATAATTTCCTATATTATATTTTATAGGAATATAAATTTATCACAAGATGTAAAATTTATTCAAATTATTTTTTGTTAAATTTATATATTAAAAAATTTGTTATTAAATTTTTGTAATTTTAAAAGTGAGTGGTATGATATTAGATTTTTTTTTTTTTTTTGAAAGGTTACAACCTACGGCTGCCAATCGTGAGGAAATCGAGAGAAACATAGAGAAAAAAGAAAGACATAGAATAATAAAGGACCCATGCAGGGAAGAAAAAAAACGCACTAGGCGAGGAGAGACCACTCAAAGCAGAACTGAAAATAAAACAAGCTAAAATACTAGAAAGTGCCGCTAAAAAACAAGAAAAAAAATAAATAAATTGGGATCAACGTGTGACTCACCCAATCGGCCACTGTGGCGCTGTCGGGGAGGATCTACCCATTGATCCCACATAAACCTTAAAGAGACTTCCGGGAAGCTCATATATATGAGGAGACGAAACTGGTTAAGTGACGAACGAATGCGATGGTCCGTTGAAGTAACTGAACGACACGGACTTGTGCTAGCTACGATGAATCTGTGACCTCTTAACTCTTACACAAAAACCAAAAACGGTGCCACAAATATCATTGGACGGCAAGGTTAGAATGTTAGAGTTTAAGAGAGTATTCTATGACTTTCTTCATTATTATCCGTATGATATTAGATATTGAAATATGTATCTGTTATTTTCATAAAATTAAGGTTTCTATATTTTTACCGATACCAACATTGCTATCAACATGCCTTTTTTTCCTTTTTGGTTTGGATATGATTTTTGGGTAAATTTACTAGAAAAATAAATAATTTATTCAAATATAAATACTACCCCATCTCTAAAAAGTTTTCATACTTTCGTTTTTAGTTTGTCCCTTTAAAAGTTTACATACCCCTAAATGGAAACAATCATCGTAGTCCTCGCTCTCACGATATACACATATTTACCCTTCATGTCATTACTTTTGGGGTCCATCATACACTCAATCTAACTACTTTATTTATTTTATATATAAAAGTTTACAAAATTATCCCTCAACATTTTAATCATTACATTTTTTTCTTGAACACCATGCTCCTTTGACGGAGGGAGTATTAATTTATGTTAAAAATAATTTATACATATATAAAATATTAAATAAATACTCCGTATATGTATAGTATGTACACAATAACAAATCGCATTGCACAACCGATGCAACATTTAGGTACAAACTACATCGACCACTTGAATTAAGGTGAGAATCTTTTGGTGGAAGGTATGTAAGGATATTGTGTCAACGGAGGGTAATCTGGCTGACCATGGCATCCCTATTCTCCAACATTGTTTGGTGTGTGGTGCACAAAAGGCCTCGACTATTCACTCCCTTCTCCTCAATTGGAGGGGTCAGAAAGGTATGACAAAATATGAGTGGTGGAATAGGATCAAGGGTTCAGATGGACTTATACTTTAGGAGCGTGATCCTAGGCCAGCAGGAGCTCAACTATATGGAAAAAGAAGTGCCCATACAAGTGTGGAGAATTTGGAAATAACGATGCAAACTTATGAATCACGTGGAGAATTTGGAAATAACGATGCAAACTTATGAATCACGGGAATCATTTGATTGAGATCAACAACTTTCTTTGTCATTTGGAATCACGGGAATCATTTGATTGAGATCAACAACTTTCTTTGTCATTTGGACAGCTCGTGGGCGATTATTTGATTGAGATCAACAACTTTCTTTGTCATTTGGACAGCTCGTGGGCGATTAAGCTTCTACAAGACTAAATTTTATGTGTGGAGGAGGCAGACACAAGTGATGGGGTGTGGACGGTTTTTACAAATGGGGCCTTCAATTTTGAGAGAAATGTCTTCAAAGTAGGCTATCCCTAGGAGTATGGCAGGGTGGAGGACCAAAACTGGCAGCTGTGACAACGAGACTAGAGGCGTATATATTCACATACGTAAGTCTATCATGATATTTTAGTATGCAATGTGTTCTAGTGATTGTAATGAAGAAATTTCAAATTGAATAAATATACACAATTTCATTTGTACACAATCAGTATTAAATTATTAATTGGATTTATTAACTTGACGGAACTATTTTTTCCAGTTGAAGTTGTGTGCATACCAATAATTTTTTATGTTTATAATCAAGATGGTAATTAGTAAACATTCCAAATTTAAAAACATCTTGTTATTTACTTGAATATTACAGCGATTATATTATAATAATTTGATACTTTAACATGGATACAGTAAAAAATCAGCAGAAATCGAATGATAACAATGAAACTTGCCGAGATGAATCTAGATGTATTATTAAACATGAATATGAAGATTCATCAACTTCTGTATTATTACATAATACTGTTAAACATGAATATTAAGATTCATCAACTAATAGAAGTGTAATCTATTACAATTGAACATGTGAACGACTCATGTTTCGTATAATATAAATATACTGTTCTCCAGGAATCGGCTTCAAACAACTCTTATCTAGCTCTGAGTTTCTGCTGACTTCTCATTGCAAGGGACATTTAAGTACATCTACCCCACCTCTCACTTTTTAATTAAAAAGTATACAATTGAAATTGTATATCTACCCCATCTCTCCATGTTGAAATTATCAGAGCAAGTACATAACAACAACAATATGTGTACTAATTACAATATTGACTAGCCAGTTGATGAAAGAGATATGTTTTTACAGACTGAATTGAAGTCATAAACTGCACAAGACTGTCAACAAGGATAATTCAGATTCACATGTCTAACACAGATCAATTTCTTGATATAAAATTGAAATTTAAGTCATTTGAATCAACTTCATATACCCAGTTTCTAAAATTGTAAATTGGATATAGATTTTCTAATTCCAAATAACAGAACTGGGAAATAAAAAGTAGATGAAAATTAAAAGTTAGATGAGGAATATGAACCACAGCACGGATAGCCAAATCTATTAGGAGAGAGATAAGACTGGAAAGACGATAGGTGGATCATGAATTTCTATATAGCTTATGATTATGTTAAGTGCTGCCCACTAATAGAAGTAGCACTAGACCGTCAATAAGCACAGCAAAACAAGACTGAAAAAAGCAGTATAAAATTGAAAATAGCCTCAGAATTGCAGAATAATCAGCAAGGACATCTTACGATGGCCATTCTGTCCCGAAAGATGGTGTTTTAATTCATAGATTTCTTCCCAGGCAGCGAAATGAATTAATGAAAAAAAGTAACTCAGAATTGCAGAATAATCAACAAGGACATCTTACGATGACCAATCTGTCCCGAAAGATGGTGTTTTATTCATGGATTTCTTCATAGTTGAAATTAAAATTGAATGTATTTCTCATGGCCAATCCCAAGAGTTAATAGCGACAACTCGCTACCCAAGGCTATAGGATATGAGATCGCCCCAACGTACCTTCGGAGACGGAGATCTCGACAAAGGATGAGGCTTTTTCTAGCGACGATCACTCTCTTGAGTCATACGAACATTCGCTCGTCCAAATTTTGTTTTGATCGTCGCAGAAATATATTGTTTTACAGAGAGAGAGAGAGAGAGAGAGGCAGAAGACTAAACCCTAACGCCGTGAATCATGAATTGAAGGTGAAGAGGAAAGGGGATTTTATAGACTCAATTAAGACGATCTGAGCCGTCGATTCTCATCCTGCGGTTCAGATTTTTTTTAGTTCGCGGGGGGGCGAACCCTAAATTCGCTTGTGTGTCAACATCGATGAAATGGCCACTAAAATTTCATTACACATCAAATTAACTACGGAGTTTTTTTTTTTTCTATTTCAAATGGCTTAAGACTTAATACCTTGTTAAATCAATGGGGCCAACTGCTAAACCCGTCTTCTAAAAATACGATTGTCTCTTTTAAATACTGAAATTTGAGAACAATGAATTCCTTTTCAATCTGAATAGTGGTCAAGTTCCTTGGAGGGACCAGATATCGACGAGACGCTTCGACATATCAGCATACAAAAATGGAGTTTTGGCATGAAGAGTGAGCAAACAACTAATCAAAGCATCCTTGAATTCATCACGCCAACCTGGTACGTGGCGTCATCAATCAAAATCGTGAGGTAGTCTCCATTCATACCCAGACGCATATGGTTTGGAAAAACCACTGAACTCATAGAGGAGGGGCCAACATGCATGTCATTTGTGACAACATTGGACGGGTCTAGAGCGCAATGTCCAACCAACTCAACATAGTGCATAAGAAAGATAATAAGCCCCGAAAATTGTCTCTCTAAAGATTGAAGGTGGACACCAATGGGGACAATCTGATTGAGAGAATTCATATAGGTGATGAATGTATAATGATTTGGAATATGCTGAAAAGAAGGCTCTACCCTAGTCGTGAATAGAATTGTAGACCATTTTTTTATGAGTTCTTGTTCAAATTATTTTCGTTTACCGTTTATGCATAGTTATTTATTAGTATAAAAAAATATTGAATATAATAAAGTAGAATAATAAAATAATGATATGCATGCAATGTAATTTTAAGATATTTGGATTTTTTTTTTTTTTAGTTTTTTACCAAATTAAAAGTGATGAATCTAATTTGAGATATCAGTTTTTGTCAAATAATGAATATAAAATGGAACGGATGAAATAATGAATAGAAAATTAATATACTCAAAAAAAAATAAAATTGGAACGGATGAAGTAATGAATAGAAAATTAATTTAATAGATTAATAACAAATCATGTCTCTCACACATATTACGAAATATTGATATTGATTTAATGTTTACATGAATTCTAGTATCAATCACTTATACTATACTCCGTGGTGTAATATTATCTCTTGTTAGTATTGAAAATTAATTTACATTATTTATTTGAAAATTAATGGTGGTGGTGGTGTATAACTAGAACTAGCTAAACATAAGAAAAATAAATAATGCTTCAATCTATCTATATTTTCTTTTATGAAATAAAAAAGATACTCCGTAGTAGTTCCTAATTTCATATACTACTACATTAATTCATATTTGGAGCCTGCCTGCCTAAGCTCGCGCGCTGCCTGCTACTTGCTGTTGCTATTGCTATTGCTATTGCTAGTGAAGAGGTAATCAATCACTCACTCATTTCGTGTTTCCTTTTCGATACCCTTTTTTGTGACAAAGAAACAGATTCGCATCTTTTCTCCTTTGCATTTCATTGGTTTTGCATATGAAGTGCTCGATCTAATGCCTCACCCAAACTATTACAATGTTTGGATTTCAAAATCACGACATGGTTACATTCTTCTTCAGTTGATGAATGCTAAATTTGAAATTTTGTTTTGCACATGAATTGCTCGATCTAATGCCTCACCCAAGCTATACCTCCCATTCTCGAGCTATTACCATTTCAAAATGACGATATGGTCACATTCTTCTTCTTCTTCAGTTGATGAATGCTAAAATTGAAATTTTGTTTTGCACATGAATTGCTCGATCTAATGCCTCACCCAAGCTATACCTCCCATTCTCGAGCTATTACCATTTCAAAATGACGATATGGTTACATTCTTCTTCTTCTTCTTCTTCTTCAGTTGATGAATGCTAAAATTGAATATATTAATCTCTAGAGCAGATCAGTATATTAAATGAAGGTGAGCCTGGAAGGGGAAAGGGTGGTGCTGGTGCCATACATGAAGGAGCATGTGGCCAGATACCATGTCTGGATGCAAGATGAAGCCATCCTCCAAGCCACAGCCTCCGAGCCGCTTACCCTTGATCAAGAATACGAGATGCAACTTTCATGGGTTCAAGACCCCCTTAGTATGTCTTTAACTACTTAAACTGTAGTATTATTTATAGTATTCATTATTACTAGACTAGTATATAAATTGTTTTTGTTTTGCAGAGCAGACTTTTATTGTGCTGGACAAAGAATTAGTGGTAGGAGATTTCATCCATGGAGAACCCCATACTGAAGGTCCTTTTTTACTTGTTGTGTTATCTCTGTTTCAGTAGTAAAATTACCGTTTAGTGCTTGAGTGAGAAGATGAACTATGTGTAAATAGTCTACCAAATGATAAAGGCATAATACATGTAAAGACCCCTAAACTATCAATGTTTGTTTTAAAGACCCCTAAAGCTTTCTGACAGACAGTTAAAAAAAAAAAGGACTCGTGAATTTTTTTTTATATAGTTTAAGGGTTCTTTAAAACAAAACTCAGTTTAAGGGCCTTTCGAAACAAACTAATTTTTATTGAACACAGACATTGTTCGTTTTATCGGGGATAGAATTAGTGTATGTTTAATTGGAATATCTAGTGGATTTCAAAATCTTGATAAATAATAATGGTGTGTGTTGGTATTGAGATTTAAGTAATGTTTTATTATTATATTATTGTTTATTGCATGATAGAATAATTGTATAATAATTAGTGTGTATTATTGAAAGTTGTAAGAGTGAGAATAAAAAGTGTGAAAAGTGATAAATAAAATAAGAGTGAATATAAAATTAAAAAATCGGAGAAATCTTAATCTACCCACTCTTAAATTTACTGTGTGGTGAATAAATGACACTACTTTTGATGTTTCTCTCCCACCAAATATTATATTTGTTTGATTCTTTGCAGGAGTATTAGTATTGAATTGAATCTTCTATCGAAGGTTAAAACTTAATAGTATGAGATTGACAAATGAAAAGTGCTTTGGAGCTTCCTGTACTGCATAGAATGCCACTCTTACTTCTTCTTGTGACTCTTTTCAGCTATGGTTGGCGATGTAAATATATTCATGAATGACCTCGATGATCCTCAAATTGCAGAGGTAGAAATAATGATTGCTGAACCAAAAAGGTATCCAACTCTGTTATCTACTCTCTCCCATTTTTCTTCATATTTTTCAGATTTTGGCTTGATAGCTTTTATTTATAAATCCATTTGAAACATTGCTCACAATATTCTTCTCATACAGTCGAGGCAAAGGACTTGCGAAAGAGTCAGTTCTCCTTATGATGGCATTTGCTGTTAAGAATTTTGGCATTCACACCTTTCGTGCAAAAATAAGCGAAACAAATGAAGCTTCAATAAGCCTATTCAAAAAATTGGTAGATCTCTCTCTCACTCGTACTGATGAACAATGACAGGTTTACTGAGCATTTCACACTGTTTTGACAGGCCTTCAAGGTGACTTGTTGCAGCGAGATCTTCAAAGAGGTGAGTGGTTTTGTTAGATTTAGAGAGATTGGTAATGAGCTGTTAAATTAGTACGTTGTGATAATGCATTTTTGCTGTGTTTCACAGATTACACTGGAATTTCCAGTAACGGAATCCGAGAGTGAGGAACTGCATGAATTAATTGGCAATGTTGTAACACATTCATGACCGTAAGTATCGAAATACGTCATGCCATTTCTGAGCTAGCGTGTAATACTCTACTTTACATATAACTAACAGGCCCTTACTCGCTTGTACTAAGGAATGGTTTAGACAAATTCTTCTGGCCGGCTTGATGAAGTTGCAATGAAGTCTATATAACTGAAATATTGTTGAATTTTGGTTTTTAGAATACAATGCTTTATATAATTATACAATATGTTACATTGCCCAGCCCGCCTGGGTTGGACCCTTTTGCTATTAGCTAGCCTAGCCTTGTGGGCTTTCAGAATATATAGTTTCTTCTTTTCATAGTCGTTTTTGTTTTTGTCTTTGTCTTTTATAATTAGATTAGACTCTGATCCTCACTAATGAAAGAATAGTTGCGTTAATCACATGATCGACATGCAGGTGGTCACAGATTGATGATCCAATTAATTAAACTCCTCCCAAAATGCATGCAAGTAGCTTTAATTAATTTTAAGATGAATTTTCATGCAAAGATATGGAGTATATAATACCAATTAAGTAGGAAGGAATTGCTTAATTTAGGGAGTGGCAAATAAATAATCATTTAGGGAAAATAGTAGTGATCATCCGGACATGTGGTAGGTAACACACACTTGGTGCCTAATATTGTTCAACACCACCCACCCCCTCCCCCTTCCCCTGTATATATATGTACAGTATATATACCTTGGAGAGAGCATCCAACCAGAAGTAATTAAAATAAAACAAATAAAGAATAAACAACAATAATGGATCAAAAACTAATACTCGCATTGGCAACAATTCTGTTGATTTTGCCAAATGCAATGGATGGTGCTTTCATTAGAACACAAAATACACAGGAAGTCAAGGCTGATGCTGTTGCTGCTGATGCTGCTGCTGCTGGTGTGAAATCGGAGGAAACAGTGATATATGATATCACAGACAAAAAGTATGGCGCCAGACAAGATACCGATTGCTCAAGGGTACGTACCTTGCTATTTAATTGATGATCGATATGATAGTATTTGTGCTGGATTAATAATTAATTAATTAATGATATGATATGGGTTAGATCATAACAAATATTTGGAAGGAGGCCATTGCATCAACGAGCCCGAGCAAGATAGTGATTCCAGAAGGGACGTGGAAGTTGCGCCAATTGGTACTGGCGGGCAGAAACAAGGCCCCCATTGAGATTGAGTTAAGAGGCACGCTCCAAGCCGATCCCAAGGTCAACAACCTCCCCGATAAAACTCGTGAATGGATCACCATCAATTACGTCACGAATCTCACTATCGGAGGTGGAGGAGTTTTCGACGGTCAGGGTACCGAAGCCTGGAAGACAAACGACTGCCATGTAAAGAAGAACTGCGCCAAGCTCCCATACGTACGTATATATAGCTACTATTATTATTATTATAATAGTAATAATAATAATAATAATAATAATAATAATAATAATGAATTATATATAAATGTTGCATGCAGAATCTTAGCTTTAATTCCCACAACAACACCTACATCCACGACGTTACGACCAAAGACAGCAAGAATTTCCACGTGAACCTGATGCAGAGCTACAACATTACGTTCCAGCGGTTCCGTGTGTCGGCCCCAGGGGAGAGCCCGAACACGGATGGCATCCACATCGCGAGGGGGTCGGGCATCAACATCATCGATACCATCATTGAAACAGGAGACGACTGCGTGTCCATGGGGGATCAGCTGTCGAACGTGCTGATCCAGAACGTGAGCTGCGGGCCTGGACACGGAATCTCGGTGGGAAGCCTGGGCAGGACTCCCGGGGAGAAGGACATTGCGAATATAACGGTGAAGAACTGCACGTTCATCAACACATCCAACGGGGTGAGGGTGAAGACATGGCCGTCGGCCCCTGGAGTGTTGACGATATCGGGTTTGGTGTTCGAGGATCTGATAATGATCAATGCGACCAACCCAGTTATCATCGATCAGGAGTACTGCCCCTGGAACCTCTGCTCGCTTGAAAAGCCTTCACTCATCCAGGTCGACGGTGTCACCATCAAGAACGTCAAGGGAACCAGTGAATCCGAAGAACCCGTAGTGTTCAAATGTAGCGGGGCTAAGCCATGTGAGAATGTCGAAATCGGGGATGTTGATCTCGAGTACGTCGGACCAACTGTATTCACCAGAGTCGCCAGCACCGTATGCTCCAACGTCAAACCTAAAATGACCGGAAAGTCCAACGTACACATCTGCAACAGCGTATTTTAATTCATTCCGATCCGGCCGGCCATCATTTTAATTAATTAATAAATTCGGAATTAATTACTATATATATTTTAGTAGCTGGGTAGGATGGTATATACATACCTCGCTCAGTCGTAATTCTTTATTATATATATATATGTTCCTGCAGTTTTAATTAACTTCTATATTGAATTAATGAATGAAATATATATCATGAATTGAAATGGTATAATATATATTTGATCCAAGGCAGAACAGTACACACCCAAGTACAAAACGTACGTCTAACTGATCGATCCACAAATCATTCTCTATTTAAAATACAACAATTAAACTAGTTACCAATATATATTTTAAGGTATATATCAAATTACTCATTTATGTTATAATACTACTGGAAATGAATATATATAATCATGGGTTTAAAGTCTAGCTAGCGTGAATCCTCTCTTTCAAACTCAAACTCATGCAGCTGTGCAGTTGCCTGAAACACGACCTATTCATGAGATTGAAATTAATTAGCTTTTTTCAGCTGGTTCAAACTCCTTGAATGCCTTTGAATCGTGAGTGTGGAAATGTGATTGACCCAAAGTTATTTATACTCGCTTAGATTGAAAAACTCATTTTTAAACAACCGTTTTCAAAATAGACACGAACGTTGATTGATGAGAAAGCTTTTTCGAGAATACACAATATGATATGAACGATACTAAAATATAAAATCAGTAGCAGTATTGATGTTTGCAGCAAACTCTTTTACCGACCTCTTCTCTAGCTATGCTGATGCGCAAGCTAATTCACGATGATGACATTGCCCTCTTCTAGCTATGAAGAACTTCTCTTTCTTCGTCGTGGTTCTCTCTCTGTCGCCGATTATGGCCGTAAGTTCAAATCCTTATGTGATCAGCTTTCCGCCATCGGTCGTCTAGTTGACGATTCTGATAAAAGCCATTGGTTCCTACTAGGATTAGGGCCTCAATTCTCTGGCTTTGCTGACACTCGTATGGCTCTTTCTCCCGTTCCTCCGTTTCGGGATTTGTTGCACCAGGCCCAACAATTTGATATATTTAATCGTACTATGGAGTCTTCTTCATCCAGTCCTGCTGCATTTGTTGCTTCTAGCAACCAATCTGGTGCTAACTCATCCAGGTCTCATTCTGGTTCATCTCGCCAGAATCCGTCGCATGGTGGTGTTCAACGTTCTTATTCTGGCCGAGGTGGTAATAATACTAGTCGTCGCAAACCTTACATCCCACGATGCCAGATTTGTCGTGGTGAGCATTATGCCGATAAATGTCCGCGTTTCTTGCATTCCCGTGTTCCGGATCAATCTCCTGCTGGCATTCAACGCCTCCTACAATGTCTCTGACTCCAGCCCCGATTGGTATGTTGATTCAGGGGCTTCCGCTCATATGACCGCTCAAAAATCTGATTTGGATTCTTTCGAACCCTACACTGGTAATGGTCAAGTTATTGTCGGTAACGGGAACTCTCTCCCTATTACTCATATTGGTAGTCGCAAATTATCAAATTCTATGAAATTGCTTGATGTTTTGGTCGTTCCTCATTTAACGAAAAATTTATTATCTATCAGTAAACTCACAAATGACCTTCCAGTTAATGTTATTTTTTCTGATAAATCGTTCATCGTTCAGAATCGGTTGACCAAGGTCATTCTAGCTCAGGGAAGACTTGATCAAGGACTATACGTGTTGGAGCGAGGCCATCCAGCTTTGATAACGGCCCTCAGTTCATCGAGATTAAAAGCTAGTTTTGATTTATGGCATTTGCGTTTAGGGCATGTCCCATTTTTAATTATTTCTTTGTTGCATAAATTGGGCCATTTGTCGGTCACTTCTATTTTGCCTACTCCAAAGCTTTGTTCCTCTTGCCAATTGGCTAAGAGTAAACGTTTGGTATTTGATTTGAATAAGAAACGTGCTCGTGGTGTTCTTGATTTGATACATTGTGACTTATGGGGTCCTGCTCCAATTGTCACGTCTGATGGCTTTCGATATTATGTTGCCTTTGTGGACGATTACTCTAGATTCTCTTGGATTTATCTGTTACGTGCAAAATCTGAGTTTCATGATGTCTTGGTACGCTTTCACACGTTTGTATGCAATCAATTTTCGTCTACTATCAAGGTTTTTCAAAGCGATGGAGGTACTGAATTTGTTAACCATCGGGTTCGTCAGTTTATGGACACTCATGGCATTCATCATCGCTTCTCTTGTCCTTACACTCCGCAGCAGAATGGTCGTGCTGAACGGAAACACCGTCATATTTCTGAAACTGGTCTTTCTATGCTATTTCATGCTTCTGCCCCCTGCATGCCATTGGTTTGACGCATTTGCCACAGCCGTTTATGTCATCAACAGGCTTCCATGTGTTGTTCTCAATAATAAATCACCCTTTGAGATTTTGTATGACGTCGCGCCTAATTATGCAAATTTTAAACCTTTTGGTTGTCGTGTTTTTCCCTATTTACGGGATTATGTTGCTCATAAATTGGAACCTCGTAGTCGATCATGCATTTTCTTGGGTTATAGCAGCACTTATAAGGGTTTTCGATGCATCGAGCCTATGTCCTCTCGGGTTTTTATTACTCGAAATGCGCAATTTGATGAACACTCATTTCCTTTC
This sequence comes from Galeopsis tetrahit, assembly GCA_963675135.1. Lineage (NCBI taxonomy): Eukaryota > Viridiplantae > Streptophyta > Magnoliopsida > Lamiales > Lamiaceae > Galeopsis > Galeopsis tetrahit. Next base: position 82,165,769 of record OY776128.1, read on the forward strand.
TCAGATTCTGCCACGACTTCAGATATCTCCAAATTGGATATTTGCTCTTTTTTGGATCCCACTTCAGAATCTGCTCCTCCTACCTTAGAATCTGCTCCTAAACCTTTATTACCATCTACTAATGTGCATGACAAATCAAGCCCAGCTCCTGGCCCTTGCCGAATTTGTCCTGAGCCCAACACATTGTCGCTCGGGCCTTTGCTTCCTGAGCCTGACCTGCCACCAGCAGCTCCACCCGCCCCCGTTCAGATTCCACCGTTGGACCCTATTCCCGTGGCAACGGTGCCACCCGGCTCCTCTCATCACATGATCACTCGCTCAAAAAGAGGTATTTTTCGGCCACGTTATCCGGTTGATTTGGCTACTACTAATTTGCTCTCGGCTCTCTCTACATCTACTGAACCTAGAGGCTTCAAATCAGCCTGTAAGTCTCCAGAATGGCTCGCTGCAATGCAATATGAAATAGACGCCCTACGATCTAACCAAACTTGGGTTTTAGTTCCTCGGCCTTCAAATTCTAATATTGTGGGTTCTAAATAGGTTTTCCGCACCAAATATCGTCCTGATGGTTCAATTGAGCGTTACAAGGCTCGTCTTGTAGCTCAAGGCTTTACTCAAATTCCTGGAACGGATTTTGGTCACACATTTAGCCCGTCGTCAAAGCTGCAAATGTTCGAATCATTTTAGCACTCTCTGTTCAAAATAGTTGGCCTCTTCATCAATTGGATGTTAAAAACGCCTTCTTGAATGGTGTTCTCGACAAGCCTGTGTTGATGACTCAACCACCAGGGTTTGTTGATTCGAAGTTCCCTGATCACGTTTGTCGTCTTAAGAAAGCGCTTTACGGGCTTCGCCAAGCTCCCCTTGCTTGGTTTCATCGCTTTAGCACATTTCTTTATGGGCTCGGTTTTCATGCCAGTCGATCGGACTCCTCTTTATTTTATCTTCATCGTGGCAGCTCGGTTTTATATCTCCTTCTTTATGTTGACGATATTATCATCACTAGCAATGATCCTGATATGCTCAAACGCTTCATCTCTCGCACACACACCGAGTTTTCCATTAAAGATCTTGGTTGCCTTAACTATTTTCTTGGGTTAGAAGTGTCTTACACATCTTTTGGCTTGTTCGTTGGCCAAGCAAAATATGCCCACGATATTCTTAAACGGGCGAACATGTTGGACTCCAAACCCATTACCACACCTTTAACTCCTGGAGAATCGTTGGTTGCTACGGGGATGCCGTTTCAAGATCCTACTTTGTACCGTTCTGTTGTAGGTGCCTTGCAATATTTGACCATTACTCGTCCCGATTTATCATATGCTGTGAATGTTGTCAGTCAATTCCTACATAGCCCAACTATTGACCACTTCTCTGCTGTTAAGAGAATTATTCGGTATGTGAAAGGTACTGTTCATTTCGGCTTGTCTTTTGATCGACGATCGGATTCGTCAATCTTGGGTTACTCCGACGCAGATTGGGCTAGATGTGTGGATACCCGACGCTCTACTTACGGATATTCTATTTTTCTTGGTGGTAATTTAATTTCTTGGAGCGCAAAGAAACAATCGACGGTGACTCGTTCAAGTTGTGAGTCAGAATATAGGGCTCTTGCGAGTGCTGCTTCCGAACTAGTATGGGTGTCGAATCTTTTGCGTGAACTCCGTGCCCTTCCCCCATCTCGGCCGGTCCTTCTTTGCGACAATAAGAGTGCTATTTTCTGGAGTCAAAATCCGGTTTCTCATAAACGGGCCAAACACATCGACATTGATTGTCATTTTATTCGTGAACTTATCTCTTCCGGAAAGCTCACTATGAAATTTGTTCCCTCTCATCTCCAACTTGCGGACATTTTCACTAAGAGTTTGCCAAGGCCGTCATTTGAGTTCTTACGTTCCAAGCTCTGTGTCCGCCTTCATCCGACGCAAAGCTTGAAGGGGGGTGATAAGCCCACTAACGTAAGTTAGACTTAGTCAAATATCAAGATAGGTTTTGTAAATATTGAATAGATATAATTCCTTGTATTTCGCATGTATCTGTTGTAACCTATCTCTTCATATATGGAACTCGACCATATCACCAGGATTATTGGTGAAGTTTATCAATCTCTCAGCCCTCTTCTCGGTGATATAATTATGGAGTGGCCGGTGGAAGGACAAAATTAATGATGTGGTGTGGAATGGGAGAGGCAGCGCGGTATTAATTAAAGTGAACATTCGTTGCCTATTCACATGAAAATATTAATACAATTAATTTAAGGAATGACTCGAGATTTTTTTGCAAGTCATACCAAATCAAACATATCTTTAAAAAAAAAAAAATCATTCAAGAGACAAACAAAAAAACTTGTTCTTAATTTGTGTTACTTTAAATACAATTATATGTTACTTGACTTGTTACGTATTTTACACTTTTTTAGCAACTATACGATCCCCACAAGCATATGGGTTCGATCGTAGTATGCAAGTACGACCAAGTAGATTTTCGTTCCAAGGACATAATTGAGTGAAAGTGAATACCTAAAGTTATAAGTTTGCATGCTATTGTAGTAACGACACATGTTTGTTTCAGAATTTTTCGGAATTTACTAAAGTATCAAACTAAAATTACTAAAATGAGAATAGCAAGACAAATCAAATAACAACTATCTAACTTTCTTTTGAAAGTGCAAGAGAAGAGTATTGCCTCAGGTGTTTCCGTTTTGTGGGTAATCTAATGATCTAACGAACCAATTGCATGAATGAACCTATGATTTTGGATTAAGCTAAAGACTATTACTCTTATGTGTAGACCCCCTCGAAAGGCATATGTGAACACATGTATTAATTAGCAATTATAGGATCTAATTAATACCGTAAGCTTCTAAGACATTGTCTCATAAACACTTTCAACACTGTTACTAATGCTTATGAGACAACCCCAAGGAGTTGGCCTAGTGGTGTAGGCTTAGGACTTAGGAGTATGCTCCTCTCTAGGTCTCAGGTTCGAACAGTCTAAGGTGCAAACAATTTCTATGAGGCCATGTCCAAACAGAGCGCAAAGCTCTGATTTTAAACGGGACCCCCGCAAGTGGACGGTGAGATTGGTCCCCCGGGATTAGTCGGTCCTAAGACCGGATAACCGAGACTTCAAAAAAAAAAAAAAAAACCAATGCTTATGAGACGCCCTCTCACCAATCTTCTAGACGACCTCTATTCGTTTGGTGTCTAAAATTGCCGGTCTAACAATTAACCCTCTCTCGGTTAAGCTAATTACTACTTAACTTTTATTCAATTAACCAAAGCTCACACTCACACCTCCAATCATGCAACCCAACCCTCGTTGTAATTAACATAATCGAACATGCTCGCTAAAAGGGTTGATTAACTAAATGAATCATTTACAACACAACAATAAAAACATAAACACCCAAAACCTAAGCTAATCATGCAATTAATCCATAATTACACTAAACACCCATCAAAACATCCACACCCAAGACAATTAGAACTTAGCCCATGGTTCGAGAAGAGAATCTCATTACTACAACAAAAACAATCATAAAACTCATAACTAAATAATACTCCCTCCATCTTTTAATAAATGTCATTTTAGCTTTTTTCAACAAATTAAGATTATAAATTGTGGTCGATATCCCCCTTCATTAATTATAACTAATTTTAATATATAAATTTTGTTTGATAAAGAATGTAGTTAAGAATGTAGCTAATATTCATAAATCAAATTAATTTTGGTATAAACAATTTTTGTGAAATTTATTAATGAAAAATATTTATGTTAAATGAATAAGGATAAAATAGTCAAAATTAAAGAAAAAATCATAGAATGACACTTATTTTAAAATTAGTTAAAAAGTCAAAGTGACATTTATTAAAAAATGGAGGGAGTACTTCGTAAGAGATTGGAGAAATTAATGAATTACCAAATTGAAATGCAAATAATAGAAATATCACCTTAATCATGAAATTGTAGCTACTAAATGATGAAATAGACAATGCCCGACGATAATCGTAACTTGATTTGAATTAGAAGTCTTGGACGAAATTTACACTTAAGTCCCTAAAAAATGGACAAAAACCACCGAGTAAGTAAGTGTAGGTCCCCAAAGTTGAGTTAATAACGAGTAAGCTAGTGAAAATGTCTATAGGGGGGGGGGGTGAATAGACTTTTCAAAAATCTATCGAAATATCAGAATACAATATGCGGAATACGAAATTAACAATGAGCCCAATTCAAGTTTATACTCAACTTCTTAATTCGAGAACTCTGTTCTATATTCAACTTGTCTAGTTCAGTTATGTATTCAAACAATTAAGCAATTAAACAATAAACACAAACAAACAGTAAAGTAAACAACACAAACAATTTATAGTGGTTCGACAACTTGTCTACGTCCACGCTCACAAACCCAGTTGTGATGTTTCCACTAAACTCTTCCAATCGAGTACAAAGTGTATGTTCCTGTGATTTTAAGTCCCAAGAAGAAGACTTAGATCTTCTAAGACTATACTACCAAGTACGTCTACGATCTTACTAGAAATTTAACAAGTATCTGGCAACTTGATAAAAACAACAAACAAAAACTAAAACTTCTCTGTTCTTCAGTAGTAGCCTTCTGAATTCTTCACTTGTCTTCTGGCTTCTTTCTGAATCTTCAATAAACTCTGAGAGTAATCTTCAATATATCTTCAGTACGCTTCAGTAATCAGTATTTCAGTAGTCTTTAATCGTTAAATACGCCATGGTATTTATAGACTTCAATCTTCAAGAACTCAGGTAGTTGTAACCAACTCTTCTTGAAAACTATCTTCAACTGAATCTTCTTATTAATCCACGCGTTTCTTGTTACGAATTAGTTATTCCATAACTAACTTCTTCATCCTTATCTTTACACGCGTATTTGTAACTAACTTCAAGTTGACCTGTCTTGTTTTGTTAGTCCACCTGTCTTGTTCCATACTTAGACAAATTCTGAGTCATCTTCACACTCTTCTTGTCTTGCGTAGTTCCTCTCCAGTAGTAGACTTCATAGAACTAATCTAGTCCTATCAACTAATCATAACAAAACTATTACATTACATTAAGCTTTATAAACCAGCTTAGTCAACTTATAAATCTATACAATTAATCTAACTATTACAATTAAAAACATCATGAGCTCTATACAACAATTATCATAGCTCAATAACAAACTAACATATATGAAGTACTTATAAATCGTACTTATTTTTTAATAAGAAACAACACTTATTTTTCATGTGAACTCTACTGGTATTGTTCAAGATGACTTCTTCAACTAGACTAGATCAGTCAACACTTAGAAAATATTCAAACTACTTTTGGCTTATCAAAACATCATCTTATCTTTTCATCATTTAGGACTTGTCTTTAGGATTCATATCCCAACAATTTCCCCCTTTTTGATGAAGCCAAAACTACTTGAATCTTTTCATAATAGTAGTCTAGTTAAGTAGTTATCTTGTCTTTAATCAACAGTTGTTATCTTTTCATTCATTCAAAATAATAAGATCAGTAGATTACACTTACAAACAAAAACATAAGTAAAATCTAATCAGTAATGTTACCTCCTTCTTGATTTGGAACACAAAAAGCATCAAGGAGTCTTCTATGAATGTCAGAAATGTGATCTTCATTCTCAATCTTCTCCTTGTCTAGTAGCTCTTCTTCAAATTTCTTGATGTGATTAAAATCAACTATTTTTCCAGAACCTAGTAAAGGAGTAGTCCACTTTGGATAGATCGGTACGAGAATATTAAAATTCACAGCAGCAGCAACTCTCATGATCAGATTCCAAAGCTTCTTGTCTTGAACTTCCATAAACTTCTCAAATATAGCATACAGCTCTTCAGTACTATCAGCATCACCAAACTTACGAATAATCCAGTGATCCAACTCCCATTGCAACTTGACTTTGAACCAATCTTCTAGATGTTCTCTGTCAATGAAGTTGTCAATGAACGCATCTTCAATACGATCTGGATCTGCTTTCAACTTTTGCAGTCTTCTAATATGCTTTCCGAGACGTTTTTGGCTTGCATACTGTAATTCCTCATCAGTATCCTTCAGTTGTACCTTGTCAACAATACTTCGATCTTCAGCATCCTTCAGCTCTAACTTTCTCTTAGTCCGTCTAGTCTGAACCTCTGCTTCAGGAGATGCAACTCTTTTGCCTTTCTCTAATATCTTCTGCTCTTCAATTCTAGCTTGCTCTAGATCTGCCTTCTTCACTAATCTGCCTCTCCTAGGCCTTCTTAGCTCTTCTATCGCAGTAGCAGCAGCCTTCAATTCTGGTTCAGCACTAGCAGATTTTTCAACTTCAGCTCCTACTCTACTTGTCTCTTCCCCCTTTTTGGCTTCATCATTTGCCTTAAGAGTGAAAAGAGAAGTAAAGCGAGTCATCTCTTCTTTTATAGCTTCTTTCATTGCTTCAGCAGCTGACTCAATCTGCTTCTGATGTGTCTTCTCATGGCTTATCTTGTCTAGACGATCAGTAGCCAGTTCTAGCTTCCTTGTACTTGAAACTAGTTCGTCTTTAAAATGAGTAGCTGTCTGACGAAGTAGCCTATTTTGATCAGTTAACTCTATAAGAATAGCTCGAGAACGCACTAATTGATCTTGTGCTTCTCGTCTCTGCTCATCAGCAATTTCTATCTTAACCCTGTAGAGTCTCTCCATCTTGCTCGACTCTTCAGCTAACAAACGAGCAAATGAGATTGATCTTTTCTCTGAAAAATCAACTTGTTTCTTCAGAAAGTCTTCAATTTGAGCATACATTTCTTCTCTGAAAGAAGAATCCATTTTGTTGACCTCACCAACTATTAAATCTCTGGAGCTGTCAACAAGTGACTGATTCTGTTCAACTAGCACATCCTTTAGTTTTGAGTTTAAGAACTCGTCTATGGCAGTTTGAACAACACTTTTCAGATTCGATTTCAACTCATCTAAAAATCCTTCTGGAAAAACTTGTGTAGAAGTCTGAGTTCCAAGAAACTCATCATCATCCTTGATATTGATCTCATCCTCATCAAAAATGAATGCTTCAACAAATTCATCGTCTTCCTTACCAAAAATGATCGAGTCGACTTCTTCTTCATCACTTTCAACAATTTCTTCCATCTGTTCGGAAGTCTGAACGACAGCATCAACAAATTCGAGTTTCAACTCATCGTCCACAAGATCAGTCTGAACACCAACATCAATCGTAGCATCTGAGAATAGTACGTCACCGGAGATATTTAGCATCCTTTTCACCAGGGCAGTCAAGGCATGAGATGGGAACAATTCCGAGTGATCCTGAACTCCACTGTTCTCCTTCTGTTCCATCTCCCAATCTTGAAAGTTGGAAATTCCACCCATTCCTTGGATGACTTCAAACAAATCTTCAGTTGGGGCTTTCTTCAAAGCAACCCAAGTGCAAATTCTCAGTAGCTTCTCATACTGTTCTGAAGAAGTATCGATCTCTACTGACACAAGCGTCTTCTTCAGGTAGTTGCTAACTTTCAATCGCAGCCTCTTCTCCCTTAAACACATCGGATAGTAAACCAGGGAATCAAATCTAATTTCAGAAGGGGTCTGAACAGGTGGGGTCCCTGTTGCAGTTGTTGCAGTGGCAACTAGTGATGTTTCTGAAATAGATGGGTAAGAGGGTTCAACATATTCTGTTGAGGTAGAGGGAGTAAGGATTGTGGTTTCTATGGGCTTTGATGTGGCTTGGTCAGGTATGACAACTGTCGGAGTATCAGTTGTTTCCATTATAGGAGTGTTTTCGGGTAGGCTTGCTCTCAGCGGATATACTGGCAGCACTTGAGAGGTTGAGGGTGCAGGTCTGGCACGAGATCGATGTGATCTGGCCTTGGTTTGTGTTGGTCCCTGAACGAGTAGTGAATGGGATTAAAGTCTAGAGGGGAGGGGTGAATAGACTTTAAAACTTTTTCAAACAGAGTTGGGAACCTCTTCTGATTGCTATGTCAACTGGACTGCAAGTCTGCTGGTCCAGATGACTATAGTGATCTGACTGAAGAGGTTATATGCGGAATTATGGTGGCCCTGGTTTAGACTCGTTCTTTTAACTTGTTTTACTTATTGAAACTACTCAGCTGATGCTGGTTTGAAAGTTATGGCCTTGTTTTGAAGAGTGTTGAAATCACAGTATGCACTATATAATAATGAATGTAAAAGCAGAAATGTAAAGTGCAGAAAGTAAATAACACCGGATTTATAGTGGTTCGGATATACGATCCTACGTCCACTCTCACGTCCTAACGTGATGTTTAATCCCTTTAATTTCCACAAATTACAAGGGTCTTGACCTTTATAGTCCCAAGGTTAGGACTTTGAGACCTGAGCCGTCCTAACAGCTGCGGTCTCCACAAGTGATTGTAAGCACTTGGACTTTTGGGGGTTTCAAAAACTTTAACCTTTCGGTGAGGGTTTGGGGTTTTTGAGATGTATCCAACTAATGGTTCAAGCTTATAAATTGCTTAACCACTATGCCTAAAACAATTGATATACAATATGAACAGGTTTCAGGTTCTTAAGGGTTGGATAGGAAGCACTTTAAGAGCTATGGATAATCTAATGGATTTCTGGCTCTTGGAGAACTCTTAGAACAATGTGGCTTTTGCTTGATTGCTTGCTTAGCTTGTGAATTCTCTCTTGTTGCTTCTGTGTTTAGTGATTCCTCATCCTCTTGTATTTATAATGGAGATTGGGTGCAACTAGCCGTTGGAGTTGACTAGCCGTTTGAGCAATCTTCCCATAATAGCTTGATTCCTTGATTCCAGCCGCTTGATTGCTTCAATCCTGGGATCATGTCAATCTTCTAAATATGGTATGTCTTCGTTTGAATTGCAAGATGACTTGGGAATCAGCCGAGTCCTTATCAGAGCACATAGTCTTCTGATCTGTACTTCTAGTCTTCTGACTACTCTTCTGGCCTTAGGTCTTCTGTCTTCTGATATCAGACGAGTACTACTCATCTGATCTGGAAATTCTTTGTACTGCTTTAGGCCATCTTCAATCTGGGACTCCATCAGATAAGTAGGTATACAAGCACCTTAACATATCTGGTCTTCAAGGATCTTCTAGTCTTCATGTCTTCTACTCTTCTCATCTTGAGGATAGGCATGTAAGCCAGGACTGTGCTGATCAGCTGCTATCAATACAGTTGATCACACAAGACTAGTCTAAGCTGTTCTATACAAGTCAGTTGATCCTATTACATTTATAAACTCTAAGTGTTTTGGCCATCAAAACTATTCTAACATCAAGTGGGGCTTAGGGTGAATTTATATCCCAACAATTTCCCCCTTTTTGATGAAGCCAAAACTATACTTGATAAGTGCTCTTAATGAAATAAGATAAGAGTTTATAACATGTTCAAATGAAGTATCTGATGAAGACAATGAGAGTTTGTCTTGTGAGCATAAAGGACTATAACTTGAATATATATAAAGCTTTTACAGATTACAAGTAATAGTTTCTTTAAACTTCTAAAAGTAGTCTTCATCAGGTCTTCTGATCTTCAAATGCGGTAGGCAAGGTACAGACGAGCTCGAACTTCTTCCATGTGTTGTACGTCTGTAACATTCTCTTCTTCATAAATCTTGTACAGAATCCTTTTGATTTCTATCATGTTTACTCTTCCTGAATCCAGAAGGGGTGCATCCCATTTGGGTTCTTCAGGAGATAAGATTCTGCAGTTGTCAAGTCCTTTGGCTGTCTTGACAATTTCTTCCCAGAACACTGGATCTTCAATGTTCATGAACTGATTGAACTGGAAGAATTCTTCTTCATAAGTTGGAAGAGGGCCAAATTTTCTTACTATGTGGTGTTGAATTTGCCACTTCTTCTTTAGGGGATACCATCTTGGTAGCTCATCTGGAAGGGCTAAGTAATCCACATAATTGCTATCAAACACCAGGACACTGTCTTCTTTTGCTCTATCCTTCATTGTATTCCTGAGTTTAGCAATTCTTCTTTCAAATTTGGCTTTGACTGCCTTTGCATCATTCAGCTTCTTTTGCTTAAGCTCTTGAGCTTCAAGCAACTTCTTTTTCTTCACCTCTAGAGCCTCTTTCTCTTCTGAAGTAGGCTCTGCTGGAGCTGATTTCTTTCTGGTCTGAGCTGTTTGAGCTTGCTCCTCTGCCTTTCTTTTCCTTGTCATTCTCTTTTCAGGGGCTTGTTCTTCAGGAGCAGTGATCTGAAGAGTCTTGGCAGGAGCTTGAGTGGTTGCTTGAGTGTCTTCTTGAGCAATTTCTTTGCCTTTGCCTTTTTCTTGCCTGTTCTTGATTTTGCTCTTTAAACTACTCAAGGTCTCATTCAGCTCATCTTGAGATACTACCATTACAGCTTGTTGTTCAGTAGATTTCTCAAGAGCTCTTATCAACATGTCTTCCCCCTTTTTGGCTTCAGCAAGTGCAGCCGCAAAAGGCTTCATGGCATTCATGATTTCCACATTCAGAGTCTGTTTCAGTGCCATGGCATTGACCTTGTGGACAGCAGTAATATGAGATATACTGTGTTCCATGACATGAGAAAGAGAATTGGTGGAGGAGGCAGCTTCTAGCTTTTCTGCAAGTGCTTCCATCTTGGCTGCTGTCTCCTTCAGCTGAGTCTGCAGTTTCTCATTCTCCTCTGCAGCTGTTTTAAGAAGAGCTTGTCCTTCAGTGGCTCTTGCTTCAGCATCCTCTATTCTCGTCTTGTAAGTGGTCTCCATGCGGTGCATCTCATCAGTGTAAAGATCAGCAAACTTTTTGGAGGTGTCAGCTGACATCTTATGATAGGTACTTAAGTATTCTCCTATCTGCTGATGAAGTGCTTCACCAAACTTGTCTTCAATGTCAATAATTTGGTCATGAAGGCGAGTCTTCTGTTCCCTTGCAGCTTTCTCAACATATCTTCCTAGTTGCATGCCTAAACCTTTCTCGAAGTGCAAGTCTATTGCAGCTTTGACCTGGGAGCAGATGTCTGCTGTATGGTCAACAGAAGGGATAGAAGAGGAGGGTGTACCTTGAGGCTGTGTATGAACAATTATTGCTTTGCCTCTTTCTTCGGCTGATAGGTACTCCTCATTGAGGAAACAGGTAGTGGCCTTCTTCAGATGAGTCAGTATATGTCTGTCTGGATCCTCTTGATTGGCAATGAAGTGAGTCAGTTCGTCTGATACCACGTGTTGGTCCCTGAAGTGAGCTGGTATTCTGACTACTTCTTTTGCAATCTCTTCTTTGTCAGCTGGTGCAGCTGAGTCTTCCATCAAGGCTGGTGCAGCTGATTCCTTCATCTTTGCTTGTTCAGCTGTCTGCTGATCCGATGAACCTACTGGGATAGGGACATCAGCAGTGGACACTCCTAGAATCCGGTTGCATACTGCAGTTAGTGCCTCATCTGATAGTAGTGGAGCAAAGGATCGAACTTGAGCAACTTCCTTTTGCTCCATCTCCCAGTCGAGGAAGTTTTCCTTTCCTCCCATTCCTTCCATGACCTCAAGAAGGTCATCCACATCATCTCTTCTGAGTTCAATCCAAGTGCATATCCTAAGCACTTGTTCAAACTGGATTGAATTCTCATCAACTCCAGGGACAGTGGACTTGAGCAGGTTGGCTATCTTCATCCTCATTATCTTCTCTGTTGTACACATGGGGTAGTGCACCATTCTGAATTGAGGTTGAGATGGGCCAGCTTCATCCATGGCTGCTGGTGCTAAGTCTTCTGGAGCGGATGGAGTAGAGAGGATAGGGGATTGGGTAGTTTTCTCTGCTGTGTGAGTATCAGCAGGGATATGGGAAGTGATATTTTCTTCAGTGGTTTGTTCATCAGCAGGGTTTTGAGTCTGCTGGTCTTGTTCAGGTTCTACTTGAAGATTGGCAGATGGTTGAGCTTGATGATCTTGGGTATCTGCTGTTTGAATATCAGCAAGAATTGAGTATATCATCTGAGTTTGATCATCAGCAGGGTGTGTGGGGGTGGTTTGAGGTTGGCTGCCTGCTGTTTGAACATCAGCAGGGTTAGGCTGGGCTTGTTCCTCTGCTGTGTGAGTATCAGCAGGGATTTGGATATTAGTGTTTAGGGGCTCAGATGGGTTGGACTCATCAGAAGGGTTGAAGGAAGAAATAGGGGCTAAGCTCATTGGAGTAGGAAGCCTGGATTTCTTGCCTTTCTTTGTGAAAGAAGAATTGTTCTTCTTTCTCTTCTGACCCTTTGATAGCCTAGAAGGTGTGAAAGAGAGAGAAGGATTAGAAGTACCTGCCTTTTTCAAAGGAGAGGCAGTGGGGGTGACATCTGAATCAGATGGGGAGATGAGCCCTGATCTGATCAGATATCTTCGTTGTGCTAAGGTCTGATTATCATCATCATCCTCAGCAGCCTTCTTTTGAGCCTCTTCTTTGGATGGCTCCTCTTCTTCTTCTGCAGCAGAGTCATGAGTAGACTCTTCTGCCTCTTCAACTGCATCTTTGGATGATGCTTTAGTCAACAACTTCCTCTTTTCCTCTTTCAACCTTGCTGCCTCAGCAAGAGCTTCCTTCTTTAAATAATATTTGGAGATGTGGAAGGTCTTGTGAGGTCCCATTTTGTACTTTCTTGGGAGTACTTCTGGAAGGATGATACTCAGCTTGTTGACAAAGCTGACAGTGGAGGTTACCTTCCATTCTTTTGATTGAAGGTCCAAAGTCACCTTCTTGGCTTCAAGAGCAATTCTGTCCAAGAAAAGTCCTTGCCAGTCCCCATCAATCTGATCCCAGATTGCAGCCATAACTCTAACCTTTAGAGTAGTAACAGCATCATGACTGAATGTATTACCTAGCAACATCTTGCCTGCTATATCCATTAGGGTTTGGAACTTAGGTTCTAGTTGGGATTTCTTGAGTCCAGAGGCATCAGCAGCCTTGATTCTCCCATCAGTGAACATCTCCATGTACTCTTTCTCCTTACCCATGATATAGTTGGAGATATTGATCTTCCCCCTTGGTAAACCGAAAAGTTCCTGAAGGGTTTCTCTTGATACCTTGACCCTGTGTCCACCCATGACACTTTCCACATAAGATCCCTTCATCACAGCGTTTGCATAGAAAGCCAGCACATCTTGTTCATAAACATTGGTGGGTGCTGCTTCCAGAAAATCTTGAAGGTTGAGGTTGATGCAACGAAGGAGAATTTCCTTGTTTGCAGCTGTGTGTTTACCTTTGAAAAACAGAGCACTCTCTGTGAACATCTTCATTTCCTTGGACCACTTTGCAGCATCCAAGGTGCCAGTGCTCTTGGTCTTCTCGTCGTAAATCTCAATGATTGCCATAGTAATGTATGAGTGTTAGGTTTTTGAGAGCTTGAAAGAGATTTGCAGAACGAGAGAGTATTGAAAGCAATAGGGTATTGTGAGCGAAAGGATTTGGAAGAGTTCTAAGGGTGTGTATATATACTCCAACAGATCTTGATCTAACGGTCAGATTTGGATTTAATTGTGGAGTAGAGCCCAAGATTTTCCTTCTCTGATTTTGGGCCTTTTCTTTAAATTTGCCGGCTGAATTTGCCATGTGGCAACAGTTGATTTGCTGGCAATTTGGTAATTGAGTATTAATGACATCATTACCAAAAATAGCCGTTGTGACTAATTTTGTGGCAAGAATTGATCATCAAGGCCGTTTTTTATAAGAGAATTGCATTCCTTATATAGGCCAATTTGTTTAATTACATTCAGGAATAATCTAGAATGAATTACATGATCAAAGCTAGTCATTATACTCTAATTTGAGGTGATGTGATCAGCAGAGTGAAGTCTTCTGTTTTCCTGAAAAGGTCTGCTGATTTCTCTTGGAAGTCTTCTGGTCAGCTGAGTAGGTCTTCTGATCAGCTGAGTAGAGGATTGAGATTTGCTGAATAAATCTTCTGGATTTTGAAGGTTCAACCTGTCTTGGTGGATCCTTCGTTGTTGCTGTGATGATACAGCCTGGATGATGGATCTTCCAGCTTTATTGTGAGTGGTGATCCAACCTGGTTTGATGGATCCTTGCTGTGATGATCCAACCTGTATGATGAATCTTCCAGCTCTATGTTGATCCAACCTGGTGTGATGGATCTTCCAGCTCTATCTTCTATCTCTGAACCATGTAGGACCATCAAATCTATATGATGATCAGCCTGGATGATATCCCACTGGTTCAGGTTGCCCTTACCATCTGATGTTCCTCATCATCAGATGGGTTGAAGCATCTAATGTGTCCTTTTTGAATTTCTTCGCTACTCTTGATAGAGAAGGAAGATTGGAAGAGGCTTCAATGGAGTCTGAAGAGAGGGCCATGGACTTAGCCTTCATGTTCTGTTTAGACACAGTAGCTTTTGATAACAAGCTCTCCATGTAGAACTTCCTCCCGGAGAAGAAGCTCTGCTTGCTTGCTACTTTGTCTTCTCCATCTCTCTTTCCTCTTGTTTTCAATAAGGACGTCTCTCTTTCCTCTGGTTTTCATAGGCATACTTGTGTTGAGTAAGCCAAGTGTGTTGATCTGCATCATCTTCATCTTCTGGACAAATCTTCATCTCCTTCACCCAAGACCTTGGTTGAAGGATGATCTCCATTCCATCTCTTCTTTCGAATATCTCCATACCTAAAACAAAGATAATAGTTAGTGATTTATGTTCTTAGATGTTCTCATAACTTCCTCCTTTTATAGGGGTAGAAATGAGGTAGTGGAGTGAAAGATGACAAAACTATAGAGTTGATAGGTCTGAATTTCTGAAAAGTTACTCCTTAAGATCAACAATGAGATTCTTGATCTAAGGGTTCACATTTAAAGATATTCAGACTTTATCTTATGGAATGCAGAAATTATAAATTTTTGAGCAATAGTTATTTGAAATCCGTACAGTGCATGCATACTGTTGAGTCGGTGAGGATGGTGTATTAATCCAACCAAGTATAACTCAATAGTACACTGTATGTATGTATACACAATAAAGTATTTTATGAAGAATAGTTTATTATTATACATAGTATACATTGCTTAAAGTAAAGAAATCAAATAACTTTGTTCAAGTCTGCTGTATATATATATATATATGATATGCAGTGCAGATTTTAGAGTATTTCATCAAGGATTCTTAAGGTATCATTGATTCCCCCTTGATTAGATGACTCTAAGTTTTCCCTCAGCTTTATTTGTCTTCATTGGGAAAGAACTTACCTGAAGATGAGGGTGTCTATTCACCTCATCTGATCCTCCTAGTCTGCTGCACTTGGATCAGCTGAGGTTTTCAGCTGATCTTTCCTTCTTCATGTGCTTGGGTCCAGGAGTCCTAAGCTGTAACATAGGGTCTTGAACCTTTCTTCAGCTAGGGGCTTAGTCAAGATGTCTGCTCTTTGGATATCTGTGTGAATTTTCTCCATCTTGATGTCCTTCTTTTCAAGGTGATCTCTTATGAAGTGGTGTCGAATGTCGACATGCTTGCACCTTGTGTGGAGGACTGGGTTTTGAGTGATGGCAATGGCGCTGCTGCTATCACAATAAATAGGGACTTCTCTTGCCTCTACATTGTAATCCTTGAGTTGTTGAACTAGCCAGAGCAGCTGACTACAACAACTACCAGCTGCCATGTATTCTGCTTCAGTGGTGGAGGTTGCAACTGAGGTTTGCTTCTTAGAGAACCATGATATCAGCTTGTTGCCTAGAAATTGACAGGTTCCAGATGTGGATTTCCTATCAATTCTGCATCCTCCATAGTCTGAGTCAGAATAGCCACTCAATTCTAGATTGTCATCAGCAGGGTACCATAGTCCTAGGTTGACTGTTCCTTTTAGGTACTTGAGAATCTTTCTTGCTGCTTCTAGATGACTTTGCTTTGGGTTTGCTTGAAACCTAGCACATACTCCTATAGCAAATGTTATGTCTGGTCTGCTAGCTGTAAGATATAGTAGAGATCCAATCAGTGCTCTATATTCAGCTTGATCAACTGCCTTTCCAGACTCATCTGGTTCCATTTTGAAAGATGTCATCATTGGAATCCTTGCAGTCTTGCTTTGTAGAGCTTTGAATCTTTCTAGTAGACTCTTGGTATACTTGGACTGGTTGATGAAGATACCTTCTGGACTCTGCTTGACTTGAAGTCCTAGGAAGTAATTCATCTCACCCATCATGCTCATTTCAAACTTTCCTTGCATAAGTTCAGAGAACTTCTTGCACATTTCTTGATTGGGTGATCCAAATATAATGTCATCTACATATATTTGTACCATTAGAATGTCTTCTCCTTCTTGTATTCTGAAAAGAGTTCTATCAACTTTGCCTTTTGTATATCCATTGTCAAGTAGGAATTGTGACAATGTGTCATACCAAGCTCTAGGGGCTTGTTTTAGACCATAGAGAGCCTTCTTCAGTCGATATACTTGATCACCTTTTTCAAATCCTGGAGGCTGCTCTACATATACTTCTTCTATCAGAATACCATTTAGGAAAGCACTCTTGACGTCCATTTGATATACCTTGAAGCCCATATATGATGCATAAGCTAGAAATAGTCGAATGGCTTCTAATCTGGCTACTGGAGCAAAAGTTTCATCATAGTCAATCCCTTCAGATTGTGAATATCCTTTTGCAACTAGCCTTGCCTTATTTCTAGTTATCACATCATTTTCGTCCTTCTTATTCTTGAATACCCACTTTGTTCCTACTACATTGTGGTTTTCAGGACGATCTACCAATTCCCAGACTTCATTTCTTTCGAATTGGTTTAGTTCTTCTTGCATAGCAGTGATCCAATTGCTATCTGTCATTGCTTCTTCTATGTCAGCTGGTTCAATGTTGGATAGGAAAGCACACCAGCAGAACATAGATGATTGGGAATTCTGAATCAGTTGTCTTCTGGTCTTGACACCTGATTCTGCTCCTCCTAAGATGAGGTTTGATGGATGGTTGTTCCTCCATGTACGCCTCACTGGAGTATCTGCATTGGATGAGTTTGGATCCTCATCTGATCTAGTGCCATCAGGAGAGTTGACTTGATTAGGTCGATCATCATCTGTATCTTGAGTGTCAAAGAGATCATTCCCCCTGGCATTTGGGATTGGTGCATCTTGATTCTGGTCAGCTTGTCCTGCTTGAGTTTGAGATCTAGTGACAGGTCTATGAGGCTTGTCTTCCTCTGGTTCTTCAGGGAAAGGTTCATTGACTTCAATGAACTCATCTGGTTTGGACTTGATCACTAGATGTCTCATCTGATCTGCAGCTGAGTTTGTTTCTACTGCATTCTTTTCACAAGATTCATCAAAAACAACATGAGGTGTTTCTTCCACAAGAAGGGTTCGTTTGTTGAGTACTCTAAATGCTTTGCTAGTTGAGGAGTATCCTAAAAATATCCCCTCATCTGCTTTGGCATCAAAAGCATTCAACTTACTCTTCCCATTGTTGTGAATGAAACACTTACAACCAAATATATGAAAGTAAGATACTCTAGGTTTTCTTCCTTTCCACAGTTCATATGGGGTTTTCTCATGTATTTTATGAATACCTGACCTGTTTTGAGTGTGACAAGCTGTGTTGATGGCTTCTGCCCATAGCTTCTTGGGAGTGGAGAATTCAGCAAGGAGTGTTCTGGCAGCTTCTTTGAGTGTTCTGACTCTTCTTTCAGCTACACCATTCTGTTGTGGTGTTCTTGCTGCACTTGTCTCATGCTGAATACCATTAGAAGTACAATAGGCAATTATATAAGAGTTAATGAATTCAGTGCCTTTGTCACTTCTAATTTTCACGATTGGTTCTCCTTTCTCTACTTGGATCCTCTTCAATAGTTCAGGGAGCTTCTGCTGTGTTTCACTCTTCTTGTATAGGAAGATAACCCAAGTAAACTTGGAATAATCATCTACAACAATAAGAGTGTACTTCCTCCCTGTTAAAGTGGTTGGAGTGATTGGTCCAAAGAGATCCATGTGAAGCAATTCAAGAACTCTGCTGGTTGATGCTGTCTTCTTGGTCTTGAAGGAGACCTTTGTTTGCTTTCCTTGTTGACATGCATCACAAACCTGATCTTTACAGTAGAGTTCATTAGGCAGACCATCAACTAAGGATTCCCTTGCTAACTTATTCATAGTCTTAAAGTTCAGATGACTAAGACGTTTGTGCCATAGCCAGCTGACATCTTTAGGGCTCTTCACAAGCAGGCATGTATCCTTAGGACAGCTGTTCCAATTTGCAAGATACATACTTCCCTTTCTAGATCCTGTTAGAAGGTTTTGTTTTGTTCTCTTATCACTTATGAGACACTCATCTTTAGAGAATTTGACTGAGTAACCAGTGTCACAAAAGTGAGAAACAGATAATAAATTAAACTTAAGACCTTCTACATATGATACATCATGTACCTCAATGTCACCATTTTTAAGGGTGCCATATCCTTTTGTGCTACCGTGCGCGTTATCACCAAAGAAGACTTTTGGACCTTTCTTCTCTATGTAGTTGGTCAGCAGGGCTTTGGTTCCTGTCATGTGAGTTGAGCATCCACTATCTATGTACCATGTTTCTCCTGCTAGACCTCCTCTTCTGTATAGGTCCCTCCTTTCCTGCAAAGAAGTTAAGTCTTAGGTACCCATTTTTTCTTGGGTCCTTGGGTGTTAGTACTACCCTTGGGAACCCATGTATACATTGGTCTTTTGAATAACCTTGAGCACTTGAGTTGTTTCCCTCGGGCATCACAGAACCAAATCTTACCAGTCAGCACCTTGGACTGATCTGATTTGTTCTTTGTGTCAGCTAAGTAATAGTCAAATGGTTTCCCTTTATAGGAGTGTACATATAAGATCTTTTGACTAGTTACATTCGGCCTGGGTGCATTAGCTGGTCGATGCACACGATTATATGGACCATACTCTTCTGTTCTCACAATATCATAAGAGATAGGGGGTGCAAAGAGAACAGATTTGTTTGAAGAAGTCTTCTTCTTCTTGGCTGGAGCAGCATACAGCTGAGACTGTCTCAGCCGAGATGGTCTAGGCTGTTTGCTGTTTCTCTGTACAGGCTTGGGGTTAGCTTTCCCTTTACCATTTTTGGTTTTGGGATAGTTGGCCTTAGCTGGTCCAGGTGCCTTTTGGTTCATATTAGGTTCATTGTGTTTAGAACACTCACCCTTTTCATGTGTCTGAGTAGTGCACTTGTTAGGTGTACTACCCCCAGCTGGAGAGGATGTAGATGGGTTGAGTTCATATCCAAAACCCATCTTATTGCCATTTGATCTATAATATTCAGAGATACTTTCAATAGTAGTCGAAGCTTTATTGAACTCTGATATCTTTTGATTTAGGCATTCCTTCTCCTTTTCTAAGAGCTTGTGTGCCTGGAAGAGATCATCAAACTTGGATTGTAGTGAACGAAATTCCTTAGTTTCCAAAGCCTGAGTTTCTAACATCCCTTCATACAACTGAGTTATTGTGGCATTTTCTTCCCTAAGGAGTTCCACTTCTTTGGTCAATCTTTCATTCATCGTGACCAACTCAGGGGTGTTGTCAAACTTAGTCTTTGTCAACTTTGCAATTTCTTTCCTTAGACCCTTGTTCTCCTCTTCCACTTCTATGAAAGCTCTAGTGGCAATATCTAGATCACCTTTTACCTTTCTTAAAGATTGGTAATAGGTGTCTTCTGATTCGCCTTCAGATGAGTCTATGTCATCTGATTGTGAAAAAATAGGTGAATGGAAAGTAGTAGCATAGGAATTTACCTCATTTTCACCAATGGCCATCATAGCTAGGTCGTCTGAATCATCTGAGAAGATTTGATAGTCTGGTGATGTAGGGAGTTCATCACTTTGATATTCAGATTCTTCAGTCACCATAGCTTTCTTGTCTGAAGTTCTTCTTGGCCTTCTTTCTTCTTTGTCATCCAACTCTAGCTCAGGACATTCATAGACATAGTGTCCTGGTTTGCGACAGTTGAAGCATGATCCAGGTTTCTGATTTGAGTTGCTTTTCCTTGGAGGAGTGGCATCTCTTCTTCTGGATCCTCGGCTGTCAGATGACTCCACATCCTTTCTAGGATGTCTTTCTGGTGTTCTATCTCTGGAGCCTCTAGAGGGTGAACTTGCTCTTTTATCTTTGAAATTTCTATAGAATCTTCTATATTTGCTGTTTTGAGTGTTCAACCTTTCAAATCTCTTGATCATAAGAGCCATTTGCTCCTTCAGACTCATATCTGATCCTTCAAAGTCTTCTGTTTTCAGAGAGGTCTTGCCAGATGAGGTGCTTGCAGCTTTTGTATTGGCTGCCTTGAAGGCTACAGTCTTGGAGGTAGATGGGGTTGCAGTTGGCTCATCACTTCCTGAGTTCTCTTCTCTTTCTAGATCATATTCATGGGCTTTTAGGTTCTGAAATAGAGTTTGAGCAGACCACTTCTTGATATCTTGAGTATCCTTGATGATGGTCTTCTTGAGTCTCCATTTCTTGGTTAGAGAATCTAAGATCTTTAGATTTTTCTCTCTATTTGTGTACTTCTTGCCCAGAGATTCTATCTCATTGATGATCTTGGTAAATCTATTGTCTAGTTGATCAATAGACTCTTCTGGTTGCATCTTGAAGTGTTCGAACTTCTTGACTGCTGTAGACAACTTGGATTCTTTGATCAGCTCAGTTCCTTCACAAAGAAGTGCCAATGCCTCCCACATCTCTCTGGCTGACTCACAATGGATTACCTTTGCAATGTACTCATTTGGAAGAGTTTGCATTATGTAATCTTGAGCAATGCTGTCAAGGTTTGATTGCTTCATCTCTTCTGGTGTGAGATCCTTCATGGGCTTGGGAACCAGTTCTCCAACTGGGACTTCTGGATCACCATTTGCAGTGTTGACTGTCATGATGGTGATTGGGCCTTCAGTGATTACGGACCACATCTTGTAGTGGACAGATGTGAGATTCTTCCTCATCCTGATCTTCCAGTAGTCATAATCCTCAACTGAAAACTTAGGCAACTTTCGCATGTTAGCACTCATGCTGTATGAGTTTTCAAAAACAAGTTTTTCAAAAGATCTGTTCAAGAGGACTACAGAAAGACTCCCTCAAGTCTTCTGATAATCTAGAGACAGTAGTCCGTTAGAACCACTGCTCTGATACCACTTGTTGGTCCCTGAACGAGTAGTGAATGGGATTAAAGTCTAGAGGGGAGGGGTGAATAGACTTTAAAACTTTTTCAAACAGAGTTGGGAACCTCTTCTGATTGCTATGTCAACTGGACTGCAAGTCTGCTGGTCCAGATGACTATAGTGATCTGACTGAAGAGGTTATATGCGGAATTATGGTGGCCCTGGTTTAGACTCGTTCTTTTAACTTGTTTTACTTATTGAAACTACTCAGCTGATGCTGGTTTGAAAGTTATGGCCTTGTTTTGAAGAGTGTTGAAATCACAGTATGCACTATATAATAATGAATGTAAAAGCAGAAATGTAAAGTGCAGAAAGTAAATAACACCGGATTTATAGTGGTTCGGATATACGATCCTACGTCCACTCTCACGTCCTAACGTGATGTTTAATCCCTTTAATTTCCACAAATTACAAGGGTCTTGACCTTTATAGTCCCAAGGTTAGGACTTTGAGATCTGAGCCGTCCTAACAGCTGCGGTCTCCACAAGTGATTGTAAGCACTTGGACTTTTGGGGGTTTCAAAAACTTTAACCTTTCGGTGAGGGTTTGGGGTTTTTGAGATGTATCCAACTAATGGTTCAAGCTTATAAATTGCTTAACCACTATGCCTAAAACAATTGATATACAATATGAACAGGTTTCAGGTTCTTAAGGGTTGGATAGGAAGCACTTTAAGAGCTATGGATAATCAAATGGATTTCTGGCTCTTGGAGAACTCTTAGAACAATGTGGCTTTTGCTTGATTGCTTGCTTAGCTTGTGAATTCTCTCTTGTTGCTTCTGTGTTTAGTGATTCCTCATCCTCTTGTATTTATAATGGAGATTGGGTGCAACTAGCCGTTGGAGTTGACTAGCCGTTTGAGCAATCTTCCCATAATAGCTTGATTCCTTGATTCCAGCCGCTTGATTGCTTCAATCCTGGGATCATGTAAATCTTCTAAATAAGGTATGTCTTCGTTTGAATTGCAAGATGACTTGGGAATCAGCCGAGTCCTTATCAGAGCACATAGTCTTCTGATCTGTACTTCTAGTCTTCTGACTACTCTTCTGGCCTTAGGTCTTCTGTCTTCTGATATCAGACGAGTACTACTCATCTGATCTGGAAATTCTTTGTACTGCTTTAGGCCATCTTCAATCTGGGACTCCATCAGATAAGTAGGTATACAAGCACCTTAACATATCTGGTCTTCAAGGATCTTCTAGTCTTCATGTCTTCTACTCTTCTCATCTTGAGGATAGGCATGTAAGCCAGGACTGTGCTGATCAGCTGCTATCAATACAGTTGATCACACAAGACTAGTCTAAGCTGTTCTATACAAGTCAGCTGATCCTATTACATTTATAAACTCTAAGTGTTTTGGCCATCAAAACTATTCTAACATCAAGTGGGGCTTAGGGTGAATTTATATCCCAACAGTTTGAACAGGAGGGAGAGAGAGAGGAATTGAAAGAGATCTAGAAGAAGTACGAACCCGATTAGTTGTCTTGTCTGGTGAAGGACTCGACTCGACTCTCACCAGTCGATAGACTTCTGGAACTTCAGCATTTGACCTCTCCTCCTTCTCAGATTCTGTGTCTGAATGCGTCTCCTCCGAGTCATTGGCAGCCTCGATCATGGCCTCCTCTGCCACATACTCAACTAGTCTTCCACTAGTTCCAGCATCAGGCTCAGATTCTCCATCATCTGACTTGTCTTCGTCTGAACTAGACGAGGCGGCCTCAATCATGGCGTCATCAGGATTAATGTGAATCTGTCTTGGAGCAGCAGTCCGTGCAGCAGCTTGTTTTGCCAAGGCCTCTTTCTTCAGATAATGTTTAAGAGCATGAAACGGTTTGCCTCTGCTCCAAGTCGACTTGTCTGGCAACAAGATAGGTAGTAGGATACTTAACTTGTTTCCAAACCCAACTGCGGCAGACACCACCCAATTTGCTGAATCGGTGTCAACACGCACATTCCTCTCAAAGTACATTATACGATCCGTGAATAATTTGTACCAATTGCCTTCAGTGATGCCGTCATAGATTGCGGCCATCACCCTTGCCTTTAGTAGAGTCACGGAATCATAGCTTCCAGTAACACATAACAACATTTTTGATGCAATGTCAAGAAGAGTCTTGTACTTGTCTAAGAGCTCCTTCTTCTTGACAGCAGGGATCTTTCCATCACGACCCAGCTTCAACTTTTTACCACAGAATATGCTTAGATACCTCAACTCCTGGCCACCAGCATAGTTTTCAATATCAATCGAACCGATTGGCAGCTTCAAATTCTCAAAAACATTTCCTCGAGTAAGCTCTACTCGGCTGTTACCAACGAACGATAGAATTGAGTCGCCTTGCCTTGTTGCGTTGGCATAGAATTCAAGCACTTCTTCTTCAAGAACCACTTCTGGGAATGATTCCAAGTAAGGTCTCAATCCACAGCGGCAGCATTTCATCAAAATATCTTTATTGCCGTCGGTGTGCTTGCCTTTGAAAAATACAGATCCTTCAACATGCACCTTCCCCTCTGATGCATATTTGCCTAGGTCAAACCTAGCCTGCATGTTAGTTCTGACATCGAATAACGAGACAATCGACATTATAGGTAAGTTGTGTGAGAACAATCAGTGAGTATAAGCAAGAAATCGAAAGTTCTCAAGAGTAGAAGTGTTAAGAACGCGTAGGGGAGAAGAGTGGAGCAGTTGAGGGTTTTGTAAAACCTTTACTTTCGAATCAATGGCCAAGAGAAAATGTATTGATCCAACGGTTGGGGCTTTTGACATTCTGTTACGGAATCGAGAATATTACGTGATTTGATATTGTAAAATTTGGAATCCGCCACTTCTTATTGGTTAGGACAGAAGGGTGTACTCATCTGACCTAATATAGTAGAAAATGGTGTGAATTGGGTGTATACACCTCATTAAATGGAGTGTATAAATCCAATTCTAGGATTTTTCAATTTTAAGAATATCTAATTACCGTAATACCCTTACTTCAATGTCTTAAGCACTTAACATATTTCAAAGAGAAATACTTAGCTTTGTCTGTTCGAGTCCATCCAAAGCAGACGAGTAGACTTAAACTACACCAGACGTGTTCGCTTAAGCACACAAGACGAGTTCCCCCTTCGCCTGTGCTTGTCTATTCTGTATCGTCGAACGACCTTATGTACCTATCTCATGATTGGCAATGTGTAATCAAGGGTACGAGTAGAGTAAAATAAATATGATGAATATCAATCGAAAGCAATGATCAAGGTTTCGAACAAGATGACTTTTTAACAAACATAAGAGTCAACATAAGGATATTGAAGAAATCAAAGATTCCCCCTTAAATGTTTATTCCCTTAGTATTACCCTCAGCTTTACCAGCTTCCTCATCGGGTTGTTTGGTCATCTAGTCTAGCCTTGTATACCTGTCTGTTGCGTGAGAAGTCGAGTGCTGTGGTCTAGTGATCTTGTCTTCTTTTGTTGATGTACCTGACTTGTTAGTACATAGCTATAGGCAAGTAGGGTCTAAATCAATTAGCCCTAGACTAATGCATAACTCACGAAAACGTGCCTCAGCTAATGGTTTTGTAAAAATATCAGCTCTTTGAAAATCAGTATGAATCTTTTCCATGCGAATATCCTTCTTTTCTACATGATCACGTATGAAATGATGCTTCACATCAACATGCTTACATCGTGTGTGTAAAACAGGATTTTGTGTAATGGCAATTGCACTATTACTATCACAGAAAATAGGAACATTTGATTCATGTATGTTGTAATCACGAAGCTGTTGTATGAGCCAGAGTAGTTGACTACAACAGCTACCCGCGGCCATGTACTCGGCTTCGGTAGTTGAAGTTGCAACACTAGTCTGCTTTTTAGAAAACCAAGATATGAGTTTTGTGCCTAAAAATTGACAAGAACCAGAAGTAGATTTCCTATCTATTCTACAGCCTCCAAAGTCTGAGTCTGAATACCCACTTAAGGATAGATCATCATTTGAGGGATACCATATACCACGATTGATGGTTCCTTTCAAATATTTCAAGATCCTTTTGGTGGTTTCCATGTGACTTTCTTTTGGATTGGCTTGGAATCGAGCACAAACACCAACAGAGAATGCAATGTCTGGTCTACTAGCAGTTAGATACAGTAAGGAACCAATTAAACCACGGTAATAAGATTGGTCAGCACATTTACCATTCTCATCTGGATCCATTCTGTAAGTTGGTTGCATTGGTACGCCAGTAGACTTAGAAGTTTTGATCCCATACTTGTCTAGAAGATTTCTAGTGTACTTCGCCTGATTTATGAAAATACCTTCTGGAGTTTGTTTTACTTGAAGACCAAGAAAGTAATTCATTTCACCCATCATAGACATCTCAAATTTACTTTGCATGAGTGTTGAAAAACTTTCACTCAGCTTTTTGTTAGGTGACCCAAAAATGATGTCATCTACGTAAATTTGGACGAGTAAAATGTCCTTCCCTTCTTGTCTTCTGAACAAGGTTCGATCGACCTTGCCCTTAGTAAAACCATTTTCCAATAGAAAGAGAGAGAGAGTGTCATACCATGCTCTTGGAGCTTGCTTTAGTCCGTATAAAGCTTTCTTTAACCTGTACACCTGGTTGCCTTTGACTTCGAAACCTGGAGGTTGTTCAACATACACTTCTTCCGCAAGAATACCGTTAAGAAATGCACTTTTAACATCCATTTGATATACAGTAAACTTCATGTGAGCAGCATATGCAAGGAACAGTCGAATGGCTTCTAGTCTAGCAACAGGAGCATAAGTTTCATCATAGTCTATGCCTTCAGCTTGTGAGTAGCCTTGGGCGACTAATCTAGCCTTATTCCTAACGACTAAATCATTCTCATCTTTCTTATTCTTGAAAATCCATCTAGTGCCAACTACATTATGATGTTCCGGCCTATCGACAAGTTCCCAGACGTCGTTTCGAACAAACTGGTTCAACTCGTCTTGCATAGCGATGATCCAATTACTATCAGCCAATGCCTCTTTAACAGTGGTAGGCTCAATAGCAGAGAGGAAACAACACCAGCAAAACATAGTTGGACTAGGCTGTTCTTGCGACTCAAAGAGTTGTCGTCTAGTCTTCACACCAATAGTAGAGTCACCAATGATATTTTCAGTATCATGCGCAGATTTCCATGTTTTTCTATTCTTAACAGGAATACTATCATCATCTAGATCATGTACAGCATCATGCATGTCAACATCATTTGTATCATCAACAGATTTACCAGGAGTAGTAGAGTCAACTAGAACAGGCATATCTACTGGTCTAGAAGACTTACCTTGAGCACTTACTTTCTCCTTATCATCAGAGTCGAGAGCTTTTAGGAATGGGTTGTAGGCTTGAACGGATTCATATATCTCTGAATCTTTGTCAGATTCGATCGATAGATCAGTTACTTTCTTACTGATCTTGTCGGCAGACGAGTCCTGTCGAGATTCATCGAAAACCACATGTGGTGTTTCTTCCACACAAAGAGTTGAGCGGTTGAATACTCTAAATGCTTTGCTAGTCGAGGAGTATCCTAAGAATATCCCCTCGTCTGCTTTAGCATCGAAAGCATTCAACTTGCTCTTTCCATTGTTGTGAATGAAACACTTACAACCAAATATATGAAAATATGAAACTCTGGGTTTTCTACCTTTCCAAACCTCATAAGGTGTCTTGCCTAGAGCTTTATTGATCGCGCTTCTGTTTTGTGAATGGCATGCAGTATTGATAACTTCAGCCCAAAACTTTTGAGGTGTGTTGAACTCGGCTATCATGGTTCTACAGGCTTCTTTGAGAGTTCGATTCCTTCTTTCTGCTACACTGTTTTGTTGTGGTGTCCTAGCTGCACTAGTAAGATGCTGGATACCACATTTAGTACAAAATTCTTTAATATAGCAGTTAATGAACTCAGTTCCCTTGTCAGTACGAATCTTGACAATGGACTGGTTCTTCTCAACTTGTAACTTCTTCAACAGATCAGGCAGAAGTGTTTGTGTATCACTCTTCTTGTGTAGGAAGACTACCCAAGTAAACTTAGAATAGTCGTCTACAACAACAAGTGTGTACCTTCTACCATTCAAGGTTGGAGGAGTTATTGGACCATGAAGATCCATATGTAGGAGTTCTAAGACTCTACTAGTTGAGAGAGTAGGAATTGACTTAAAAGAACCTTTAACCTGTTTACCCTGTTGACAGGCAGTGCATACATGAGACTTGTAGTAAACTTCATTGGGAATACCTTCTACAAGGTAATCTCTGGCTATCTTATTAAGAACCTTAAAGTTTAGATGACAGAGGCGTCTATGCCAGAGCCAGCCAAGTTCTTTAGGATTCTTAGTAAGTAGACAGGTGTCCCTCGAACAACTGTTCCAGTTCACTATGTACACACTTCCTTGTCTTACGCCGACTAGTAGGACTGTGTGCGTCCTTTTGTCAATGATTTCGCATTTGCGGCTCTTGAACTGCACCTTGTATCCACGATCACAAAACTGTGAAACAGAGAGTAAATTGTATTTCAAACCTTCAAGATATGAGACATCTTGTATCTCAACGTCTCCATTCCGAATGTAACCAAATCCTTTAGTGACGGCAGTGGAGCTATCACCAAATATCACTTTTGGTCCTTCTTGCTCATGGTAGCTTGATAAGAGAGCCTTGGTACCAGTCATGTGGTGCGAACAACCACTGTCTATGTACCAGGTTTCTCCTACTGAGCCACCCTTCTTATACAAGTCAAGTCGACCCTGCAATTGATGATATTCAATAATTTAGGTACCCTGTTTGTTTATTGGGGTCCTGGGGGGTTAGTCGAGTTCAGAGGAATCCAAATATACATTGGCGTTTTGAACAAGTTTGATCTCTTAAGCTTTCGACCATACTTGTTACAAAATAAGACCTTGTTGTCCTTCTCTGGCCTATCAGTTGAGTTCGGGTCTACTCTTTTGAGATAGCCTTTCGACTTAATCTCTACTTGAGCAGGCACTTGTCTATGATAGTTAGAGTAGGGCTTGTAAGCATTAGGTCCATACGGTTTATAGACGCGTTTGGGTCTTTCCTCACTTATAATATCGTATGATAGAGGTGGAGGATATAGGACAGCTTGTGTACGATATTTTGGAGCTACTTGTCTAGGTCTAGACGAGTAGAGTTGAGACTGCCTTATGAAAGGAGGTCTAGACTCTTGTCGTCTAGTCTGTACCTGTCTAGTACTCGTCTCCTCAGGATACCAATCCTCGTATCTGACCTGGTTGGGTCGTCCACGATTAGTGGTCCTTTGAAGATTAGTTCTAGATGGAACAGGCTTGTTGTTAGCATTCTTTTTACCCACCTTGGTAATCGGAATGTTAACTCGAGCTTGTTTAGGTGCAGTGTCTTTAGATGGAGTTCCAAGATCGTATATCATTGGTCCTTTTCCTTTATCATTAGGCAGAAGTCTTGAGTTAGTAGTAGTAGGGTTCTTATTGACTCGAGTAGACGAGCTAGATGACTCAGCACCTATACCTGTCTTGTCAGCTGGATCTCTATACCTATCTGACAGTTCAAGGTTAATCTTTGAAGAATTAACCAGGTCAGTAAGTTTGAGATCAAGTGTGACAACCTCGGTCTCTAAGAACTTATTACGTTCTTCAAGCTTTTTGCACTTGCCTTTTAAAACATTGAATTCATTTCTCTCAGTTGCATGTGTCTTAAGTAGGTCTTGATATAACCTGTCTGTCAATGCACACTTTTCTTTGAGTTGTCTTAACTCTTCAGTCAAGCATTCATTTAGGACTGTTACATTAGGATCTACTTTAGACTGTGCTTCCTTAAGATCAATGATTTCTTGTTTTAAGGCGATGTTTTCATCACTGACTTCAATGAAAGCTTGGTTAGCAAGTAGGAGGTCGTCTTCGACTTCACTAGTCGAGTGCTGAAGACTGCTTCCTACTTCACTAGTAGCAGTGTCACTTTCATCAGTTTCTGAATCATCACAAGATTGAAAAGATGTAGCAGATGATACCTCTTGGTCGATTTTAGCCATGCAGCATAGGCCATCATCTACTATGAAAGCTTCGTCGTGATCTTGATCAGTTGATTGACTTCATAAGGACGATGGCAACTCGTCTGAATCCGAATCAGAGTCATCATTGGCCATCATTGCCTTCTTGCCACGGTTATATCTTCTTTCCCTTCGAGCTTTACGTTCTTCTCGATCGTCAGTGCTCAGGTCTGGACATTCATATATATAATGACCTGGCTTTTCACAATTATAGCACAAGAGATCATTAGTAGCCTTTTTAATAGGAGATTTGTCCCTACGTTTATCACGTCTATCAGAACGCTGAATCTTCCTATCGTCAGACTCTCTATCTCGCCTATTACCTTTCGAGACTTCGTCTCTCCTTTCGGACGAGTTTCGGTCTCGTCTGGTCTCAGACGAATTCTTAGAAGTTGATCCTCTATGATCTCTATAGAACTTCTTATATCTACCGAAACGTTTATTCAGCCTATCAAACTTTCTAACCATAAGGTTCACCTGATCCTTCAGACTAAGATCAGTATCCAACTCATCTTTCACAGAAGCAGACTTAGTCTTAGACTTGGACTTATCTACCTTAGAGGACTTAGAAGAGCTAGACTTAAAGGCAACGTTCTTAGATACAGTATGTTCTCTATCACTACTGGCTAGTGGTTCATCTTCGTCTAAATCAAACTCATGAGCCTTCAGAGTTTGGAACATAGTCTCTGCACTCCAAGCATCTATGTTTTGGGTATTCTTAACAAGCATCTTTACCATTTTCCAACGAATATCAAGACTCTTCAAAATCCTAAGATTGATCTCTCGAGGAGTATATGTTTTACCAAGGACTTCAAGATCATTCATAATCTTAGTAAAACGAGTATCCAGCTGGTCGATAGATTCGCCAGCTTTCATCCGAAATGATTCAAATCTTTGGACAGCAGTGGAGAGTTTGCTCTCTTTGATCAGGGATGTCCCTTCACAAATGATAGCTAATCTGTCCCACATCTCTTTGGCAGTTTTACATTTCAACACCTTTCCTAGATACTCGTTAGGAAGTGTGTTGGGATATAAATTCACCCTAAGCCCCACTTGATGTTAGAATAGTTTTGATGGCCAAAACACTTAGAGTTTATAAATGTAATAGGATCAGCTGACTTGTATAGAACAGCTTAGACTAGTCTTGTGTGATCAACTGTATTGATAGCAGCTGATCAGCACAGTCCTGGCTTACATGCCTATCCTCAAGATGAGAAGAGTAGAAGACATGAAGACTAGAAGATCCTTGAAGACCAGATATGTTAAGGTGCTTGTATACCTACTTATCTGATGGAGTCCCAGATTGAAGATGGCCTAAAGCAGTACAAAGAATTTCCAGATCAGAAGAGTAGTACTCGTCTGATATCAGAAGACAGAAGACCTAAGGCCAGAAGAGTAGTCAGAAGACTAGAAGTACAGATCAGAAGACTATGTGCTCTGATAAGGACTCGGCTGATTCCCAAGTCATCTTGCAATTCAAACGAAGACCTACCTTATTTAGAAGATTGACATGATCCCAGGATTGAAGCAATCAAGCGGCTAGAATCAAGGAATCAAGCTATTATGGGAAGATTGCTCAAACGGCTAGTCAACTCCAACGGCTAGTTGCACCCAATCTCCATTATAAATACAAGAGGATGAGGAATCACTAAAGACAGAAGCCACAAGAGAGAATTCACAAGCTAAGCAAGCAATCAAGCAAAAAGCCACATTGTTCTAAGAGTTCTCCAAGAGCCAGAAATCCATTAGATTATCCATAGCTCTTAAGTGATTCCTATCCAACCCTTAAGAACCTGAAACCTGTTCATATTGTATATCAATTGTTTTAGGCATAGTGGTTAAGCAAATTATAAGCTTGAACCATTAGTTGGATACATCTCAAAAACCCCAAACCCTCACCGAAAGGTTAAAGTTTTTGAAACCCCCAAAAGTCCAAGTGCTTACAATCACTTGTGGAGACCGCAGCTGTTAGGACGGCTCAGATCTCAAAGTCCTAACCTTGGGACTATAAAGGTCAAGACCCTTGTAATTTGTGGAAATTAAAGGGATTAAACATCACGTTAGGACGTGAGAGTGGACGTAGGATCGTATATCCGAACCACTATAAATCCGGTGTTATTTACTTTCTGCACTTTACATTTCTGCTTTTACATTCATTGTTATATAGTGCATACTGTGATTTCAACACTCTTCAAAACAAGGCCATAACTTTCAAACCAGCATCAGCTGAGTAGTTTCATTAAGTAAAACAAGTTACAAGAACGAGTCTAAACCAGGGCCACCATATTTCCGCATATAACCTCTTCAGTCAGATCACTATAGTCATCTGGACCAGCAGACTTTCAGTCCAGTTGACATAGCAATCAGAAGAGGTTCCCAACTCTGTTTGAAAAAGTTTTAAAGTCTATTCACCCCTCCCCTCTAGACTTTAATCCCATTCACTACTCGTTCAGGGACCAACAAGTGGTATCAGAGCAGTGGTTCTAACGGACTACTGTCTCTAGATTATCAGAAGACTTGAGGGAGTCTTTCTGTAGTCCTCTTGAACAGATCTTTTTGAAAAACTTGTTTTTGAAAACTCATACAGCATGAGTGCTAACATGCGAAAGTTGCCTAAGTTTTCAGTTGAGGATTATGATTACTGGAAGATCAGGATGAGGAAGAATCTCACATCAGTCCACTACAAGATGTGGTCAGTAATCACTGAAGGCCCAATCACCATCATGCCAGTCAACACTGCAAATGGTGATCCAGAAGTCCCAGTTGGAGAACTGGTTCCCAAGCCCATGAAGGATCTCACACCAGAAGAGATGAAGCAATCAAACCTTGATAGCATTGCTCAAGATTACATAATGCAAACTCTTCCAAATGAGTACATTGCAAAGGTAATCCACTGTGAGTCAGCCAGAGAGATGTGGGAGGCATTGGCACTTCTTTGTGAAGGAACTGAGCTGATCAAAGAATCCAAATTGTCTACAGCAGTCAAGAAGTTCGAACACTTCAAGATGCAACCAGAAGAGTCTATTGATCAGCTAGACAATAGATTTACCAAGATCATCAATGAGATAGAATCTCTGGGCAAGAAATATACAAATAGAGAGAAAAATCTAAAGATCTTAGACTCTCTAACCAAGAAATGGAGACTCAAGAAGACCATCATCAAGGATACTCAAGATATCAAGAAGTGGTCTGCTCAAACTCTATTTCAGAACCTAAAAGCCCATGAATATGATCTGGAAAGAGAAGAGAACTCAGGAAGTGATGAGCCAACTGCAACCCCATCTACCTCCAAGACTGTAGCCTTCAAGGCAGCCAATACAAAAGCTGCAAGTACCTCATCTGGCAAGACCTCTCTGAAAACAGAAGACTTTGAAGGATCAGACATGAGTCTAAAGGAGCAAATGGCTCTTATGATCAAGAGATTTGAAAGGTTGAACACTCAAAACAGCAAATATAGAAGATTCTATAGAAATTTCAAAGATAGAAGAGCAAGTTCACCCTCTAGAGGCTCCAGAGATAGAACACCAGAAAGACATCCTAGAAAGGATGTGGAGTCATCTGACAGCCGAGGATCCAGAAGAAGAGATGCCACTCCTCCAAGGAAAAGCAACTCAAATCAGAAACCTGGATCATGCTTCAACTGTCGCAAACCAGGACACTATGTCTATGAATGTCCTGAGCTAGAGTTGGATGACAAAGAAGAAAGAAGGCCAAGAAGAACTTCAGACAAGAAAGCTATGGTGACTGAAGAATCTGAATATCAAAGTGATGAACTCCCTACATCACCAGACTATCAAATCTTCTCAGATGATTCAGACGACCTAGCTATGATGGCCATTGGTGAAAATGAGGTAAACTCCTATACTACTACTTTCCATTCACCTATTTTTTCACAATCAGATGAGATAAACTCATCTGAAGGCGAATCAGAAGACACCTATTATCAATCTTTAAGAAAGGTAAAAGGTGATCTGGATATTGCCACTAGAGCTTTCATAGAAGTGGAAGAGGAGAACAAGGGTCTAAGGAAAGAAATTGCAAAGTTGACAAAGACTAAGTTTGACAACACCCCTGAGTTGGTCACGATGAATGAAAGACTGACCAGAGAAGTGGAACTCCTTAGGGAAGAAAATGCCACAATAACTCAGTTGTATGAGGGGATGTTAGAAACTCAGGCTTTGGAGACTAAGGAATTTCGTTCACTACAATCCAAGTTTGATGATCTCTTCCAGGCACACAAGCTCTTAGAAAAGGAGAAGGAATGCCTAAATCAAAAGATATCAGAGTTCAATAAAGCTTCGACTACTATTGAAAGTATCTCTGAATATTATAGATCAAATGGCAATAAGATGGGTTTTGGATATGAACTCAACCCATCTACATCCTCTCCAGCTGGGGGTAGTACACCTAACAAGTGCACTACTCAGACACATGAAAAGGGTGAGTGTTCTAAACACAATGAACCTAATATGAACCAAAAGGCACCTGTACCAGCTAAGGCCAACTATCCCAAAACCAAAAATGGTAAAGGGAAAGCTAACCCCAAGCCTGTACAGAGAAACAACAAACAGCCTAGACCATCTCGTCTGAGACAGTCTCAGCTGTATGCTGCTCCAGCCAAGAAGAAGAAATCTTCTTCAAACAAATCTTTTCTCTTTGCACCCCCTATCTCTTATGATATTGTGAGAACAGAAGAGTATGGTCCATATAATCGTGTGCATCGACCAGCTAATGCACCCAGGCCGAATGTAACTAGTCAAAAGATCTTATACGTACACTCCTATAAAGGGAAACCATTTGACTATTACTTAGCTGACACAAACAACAAATCAGACCAGTCCAAGGTGTTAACTGGTAAGATTTGGTTCTGTGATGCCCGAGGGAATCAACTCAAGTGCTCAAGGTTATTCAAAAGACCAATGTATACATGGGTTCCCAAGGGTAGTACTAACACCCAAGGACCCAAGAAAAAATGGGTACCTAAGACTTAACTTCCTTGCAGGAAAGGAGGGACCTATACAGAAGAGGAGGTCTAGCAGGAGAAACTTGGTACATAGATAGTGGATGCTCAACTCACATGACAGGAACCAAAGCCCTGCTGACCAACTACATAGAGAAGAAAGGTCCAAAAGTCTTCTTTGGTGATAACGCGCACGGTAGCACAAAAGGATATGGCACCCTTAAAAATGGTGACATTGAGGTACATGATGTATCATATGTAGAAGGTCTTAAGTTTAATTTATTATCTGTTTCTCACTTTTGTGACACTGGTTACTCAGTCAAATTCTCTAAAGATGAGTGTCTCATAAGTGATAAGAGAACAAAACAAAACCTTCTAACAGGATCTAGAAAGGGAAGTATGTATCTTGCAAATTGGAACAGCTGTCCTAAGGATACATGCCTGCTTGTGAAGAGCCCTAAAGATGTCAGCTGGCTATGGCACAAACGTCTTAGCCATCTGAACTTTAAGACTATGAACAAGTTAGCAAGGGAATCCTTAGTTGATGGTCTGCCTAATGAACTCTACTGTAAAGATCAGGTTTGTGATGCATGTCAACAAGGAAAGCAAACAAAGGTCTCCTTCAAGACCAAGAAGACATCATCAACCAGCAGAGTTCTTGAATTGCTTCACATGGATCTCTTTGGACCAATCACTCCAACCACTTTAACAGGGAGGAAGTACACTCTTATTGTTGTAGATGATTATTCCAAGTTTACTTGGGTTATCTTCCTATACAAGAAGAGTGAAACACAGCAGAAGCTCCCTGAACTATTGAAGAGGATCCAAGTAGAGAAAGGAGAACCAATCGTGAAAATTAGAAGTGACAAAGGCACTGAATTCATTAACTCTTATATAATTGCCTATTGTACTTCTAATGGTATTCAGCATGAGACAAGTGCAGCAAGAACACCACAACAGAATGGTGTAGCTGAAAGAAGAGTCAGAACACTCAAAGAAGCGGCCAGAACACTCCTTGCTGAATTCTCCACTCCCAAGAAGCTATGGGCAGAAGCCATCAACACAGCTTGTCACACTCAAAACAGGTCAGGTATTCATAAAATACATGAGAAAACCCCATATGAACTGTGGAAAGGAAGAAAACCTAGAGTATCTTACTTTCATATATTTGGTTGTAAGTGTTTCATTCACAACAATGGGAAGAGTAAGTTGAATGCTTTTGATGCCAAAGCAGATGAGGGGATATTTTTAGGATACTCCTCAACTAGCAAAGCATTTAGAGTACTCAACAAACGAACCCTTCTTGTGGAAGAAACACCTCATGTTGTTTTTGATGAATCTTGTGAAAAGAATGCAGTAGAAACAAACTCAGCTGCAGATCAGATGAGACATCTAGTGATCAAGTCCAAACCAGATGAGTTCATTGAAGTCAATGAACCTTTCCCTGAAGAACCAGAGGAAGATAAGCCTCACAGATCTGTCACTAGATCTCAAACTCAAGCAGGACAAGCTGACCAGAATCAAGATGCACCAATCCCAAATGCCAGGGGGAATGATCTCTTTGACACTCAAGATACAGATGATGATCGACCTAATCAAGTCAACCCTCCTGATGGCACTAGATCAGATGAGGATCCAAACTCATCCAATGCAGATACTCCAGTGAGGCGTACATGGAGGAACAACCATCCATCAAACCTCATCATAGGAGGAGCAGAATCAGGTGTCAAGACAAGAAGACAACTGAATCAGAACTCACAATCATCTATGTTCTGCTGGTGTGCTTTCCTATCCAACATTGAACCAGCTGACATAGAAGAAGCAATGACTGATAGCAATTGGATCACTGCTATGCAAGAAGAACTAAACCAATTCGAAAGAAATGAAGTCTGGGAATTGGTAGATCGTCCTGAAAACCACAATGTAGTAGGAACAAAGTGGGTATTCAAGAACAAGAAGGACGAAAATGATGTGATAACTAGAAATAAGGCAAGGCTAGTTGCAAAAGGATATTCACAATCTGAAGGGATTGACTATGATGAAACTTTTGCACCAGTAGCCAGATTAGAAGCCATTCGACTATTTCTAGCTTATGCATCATATATGGGCTTCAAGGTATATCAAATGGACGTCAAGAGTGCTTTCCTAAATGGTATTCTGGTAGAAGAAGTATATGTAGAGCAGCCTCCAGGATTTGAAAAAGGTGATCAAGTATATCGACTGAAGAAGGCTCTCTATGGTCTAAAACAAGCCCCTAGAGCTTGGTATGACACATTGTCACAATTTCTACTTGACAATGGATATACAAAAGGCAAAGTGGATAGAACTCTCTTCAGAATACAAGAAGGAAAAGACATCCTAATGGTGCAAATATATGTAGATGATATTATATTTGGATCACCCAATCAAGAGATGTGCAAGAAGTTCTCTGAACTTATGCAAGGAAAGTTTGAAATGAGCATGATGGGTGAGATGAATTATTTCCTAGGACTTCAAGTCAAGCAGAGTTCAGAAGGAATCTTCATCAACCAGTCCAAGTATACCAAGAGCCTATTAGAAAGATTCAAAGCTCTACAAAGCAAGACTGCAAGGATTCCAATGATGACATCTTTCAAAATAGAACCAGATGAGTCTGGAAAGGCAGTTGATCAAGCTGAATATAGAGCACTGATTGGATCTCTACTATATCTTACAGCTAGCAGACCAGACATAACATTTGCTGTAGGAGTATGTGCTAGGTTTCAAGCAAACCCAAAGCAAAGTCATCTAGAAGCAGCAAGGAAGATTCTCAAGTACCTAAAAGGAACAGTCAACCTAGGACTATGGTACCCTGCTGATGACAATCTAGAATTGAGTGGCTATTCTGACTCAGACTATGGAGGATGCAGAATTGATAGGAAATCCACATCTGGAACCTGTCAATTCCTAGGCAACAAGCTGATATCATGATTCTCTAAGAAGCAAACCTCAGTTGCAACCTCCACCACTGAAGCAGAATACATGGCAGCTGGTAGTTGTTGTAGTCAGCTGCTCTGGCTAGTTCAACAACTCAAGGATTACAATGTAGAGGCAAGAGAAGTCCCTATTTATTGTGATAGCAGCAGCGCCATTGCCATCACTCAAAACCCAGTCCTCCACACAAGGTGCAAGCATGTCGACATTCGACACCACTTCATAAGAGATCACCTTGAAAAGAAGGATATCAAGATGGAGAAAATTCACACAGATATCCAAAGAGCAGACATCTTGACTAAGCCCCTAGCTGAAGAAAGGTTCAAGAACCTATGCTACATTTTAGGACTCCTGGACCCAAGCACATGAAGAAGGAAAGATCAGCTGAAAACCTCAGCTGACCCAAGTGCAGCAGACTAGGAGGATCAGATGAGGTGAATAGACACCCTCATCTTCAGGTAAGTTCTTTCCCAATGAAGACAAATAAAGCTGAGGGAAAACTTAGAGTCATCTAATCAAGGGGGAATCAATGATACCTTAAGAATCCTTGATGAAATACTCTAAAATCTGCACTGCATATCATATATATATATATACAGCAGACTTGAACAAAGTTATTTGATTTCTTTACTCTAAGCAATGTATACTATGTATAATAATAAAATATTCTTCATAAAATACTTTATTGTGTATACATACATACAGTATACTATTGAGTTATACTTGGTTGGATTAATACACCATCCTCACCGACTCAACAGTATGCATGCACTGTACGGATTTCAAATAACTCTTGCTCAAAAATTTATAATTTCTGCATTCCATAAGATAAAGTCTGAATATCTTTAAATGTGAACCCTTAGATCAAGAATCTCATTGTTGATCTTAAGAAGTAACTTTTCAGAAATTCAGACCTATCAACTCTATAGTTTTGTCATCTTTCACTCCACTACCTCATTTCTACCCCTATAAAAGGAGGAAGTTATGAGAACACCTAAGAACACAAATCACTAACTATTATTTTCTGTTTCAGGAATGGAGACAATCGAAAGAAGAGATGGAATGGAGATCATCCTTCAACCAAGGTCTTGGGTGAAGGAGATGAAGATTTGTCCAGAAGATAAAGATGATGCAGATCAGCACACTTGGCTTACTCAACACAAGTATGCCTATGAAAACTAGAGGAAAGAGAGACGTCCTTATTGAAAACTAGAGGAAAGAGAGATGGAGAAGACAAAGTAGCAAGCAAGCAGAGCTTCTTCTCCAGGGGGAAGTTCTACATGGAGAGCTTGTTAGCAAAAGCTACTGCGCCTAAACAGAACATGAAGGCTGAGTCCATGGCCCCCTCTTCGACTCCATTGAAGCCTCTTCCAATCTTCCTTCTCCTACCAGAGTAGCGAAGAAATTCAAAAAGGACACATTAGATGCTTCAACCCATCTGATGATGAGGAACATCAGATGGTGAGGGCAACCTGAACCAGTGGATATCATCCAGGCTGATCATCATATTGATTTGATGGTCCTACATGGTTCAGAGATAGAGCTGGAAGATCCATCAAACCAGGTTGGATCACCACTCACAATAAAGCTGGAAGATTCATCATCCAGGCTGGATCATCACAGCAACAATGAAGGATGCAACAAGCCAGGTTGGACCTTCAAAGCACAGAAGATTTACTCAGCAAATCTCAAATCCTCTACTCAGCTGATCAGAAGACCTACTCAGCTGACCAGAAGACTTCCAAGAGAAATCAGCAGACCTTTTCAGGAAAACAGAAGACTTCACTCTGCTGATCAAATCACCTCAAATTAGAGTATAATGACTAGCTTTGATCATGTAATTCATTCTAGATTTATTTCTGAATGTAATTAAACAAATTGGCCTATATAAGGAATGCAATTCTCTTATAAAAAACGGCCTTGATGATCAATTCTTGCCACAAAATTAGTCACAACGGCTATTTTTGGTAATGATGTCATTAATACTCAATTACCAAATTGCCAGCGTAGGTCCCCAAAGTTGAGTTAATAACGAGTAAGCTAGTGAAAATGTCTAGAGGGGGGTGAATAGACTTTTCAAAAATCTATCGAAATATCAAAGTACAATATGCGGAATACGAAATTAACAATGAGCCCAATTCAAGATTATACTCAACTTCTAAATTCGAGAACTCTGTTCTATACTTAGCTTGTCTAGTTTAGTAGTGGTTAAAACAATTAAGCAATTAAACAATTAAAACAGTAAAGTAAACAACACAAACAATTTATAGTGGTTCGACAACTTGTCTACATCCACTCTCACAAACCCAGTTGTGATGTTTCCACTAAACTCTTCCAATCGAGTACAAAGTGTATAATTCCTGTCTTTTAAGTCCCAAGAAGAAGACTTAGATCTTCAACAGACTATACCTCCAGATACGTCTATGATCTAACTAGCTATTTAACAAGCAACTAGCAACTTGAACAATTACAAACAAAAACTAAAACTTCTCTGATCTTCAGTAGTAGCCTTCTTGAATTCTTCACTTGTCTTCTGGCTTCTATCTGAACTTCAATCAAACTCTGAGAGTAAACTTCGAATGTATCTTCAGTAAGCTTCAGCAATCAGTATTTCAGTAGTCTTCAATCAATAAGCACCATGAAGTATTTATAGACTTCAATTTTCAAGAACTAGTAAGTTGTAACCAACTTTTCTTGATAACTACCTTCAACTGAATCTTCTTATCAATCCACGCGTTTCTTGTTACGAATTAGTTATTCCATAACTAACTTCTTATATCTTTCTTTCTTCACGCGCTTTGACTAACAAACTTCACGTTGACTTGTCTTGAGTAGACTTGTTATGTACTTGTCTTGTCTTGTAGTCCATCTTGAGTAGTAGACTTCGAGTCTTCTTGTCTGGTCTTCATGCGATCTTCAATAGATGACTATACTAATCTTATCAAGACTATTACATTACATTAAGCTTTTATAATACAAGCTTAGTCAACTTATAATCTATACAATGAAACTAATCTATTACATATAAAAATCATGAGCTCTATACAATCATTAATTAGCTCAACAACAAACTAAACATATATGAAGTACTTATAATTTTCGTACTTATCTTTTAATAATAAACACATGTGAACTCTACTGGTCTGGTACAAGATTACTCAACTCAACTAGACTAGAACAGTCAACACTTAGAATATATTCACACTATTTTTGGCTTATCAAAACTTCATCTTTTAATCATCATCTAGGACTTGTTCTAGGATTCATATCCCAACAATTTCCCCCTTTTTGATGAAGCCAAAACTACTTGAATATTTCCATAATAGTAGACTAGTTAAGTAGTAACTTTGTTCTTTAACATCAAAAGTTGTTATCTTTCATTCATTCAAAAAGATCAGTAGATATTACACATACTTAGAAAATAACATCTATATATCAGAGCAAAACAAACAACAACAAAACAAACTAATCTGACATAGTACCTCCTTCAAGATTCGGAACATTGAACGCATCAAGGAGTCTTCTATGAATAAGACCAATATGATCTTCATCATCAATCTTCTCCTTCTCGAGCAGTTCTTCTTCGAACTTCTTGATTTGGTTCATGTCGACTCGTTTTCCAGAACTTGTCATGGGACACTTCCACTTTGGAAAACTAGGGACAAGAATATTAAAATTCGCACCTGCAGATATCCTTATAATCAGATTCCACAGCATCCTGTGTTGTCCTTCCATGAATTTGTCAAAAACTGAGTATAAATCCTCAGAGTTATCAGAATCTCCAAATTTCCTGATAATCCAATGATCTAGTTCCCATTGCCTTTTTGCTTTCATCCATTCTTGACGATGTTCCTTGTCAATGAAATGGTCAATGGTCTTGTCTTCCATAAGCTCTTCATCAGACTTCAAACTTAGCAACTTTTCAATGTGCTTTCCAAGTTTCTTCTGATTAGCGTAGTGAGTTTCATCACTTGGATCAACAATCTTTTGCTTCTTCTGGACTGTTGCTTCAGGAGTAGGCTCTTCTATAACAATAGACTTCCTTTTCGACACTTGCCTTGTCTGAACTTCAGCCTCAGGAGATGCAATACCTTTGCCTTTCCTTATCAACTCAGCTTCAGCTTTAGCTTGCACATCTTGCTCAAGATCTATCTTCTTCACTAATCTGCCTCTCTTAGGCCTTCTTAGATCTTGCATAGCTTCAGCAGCATCTTTGGCTTCTAGTTCAGTACTGGACTTGTCTTTTTCAACAACTCGACTCGTCTCTTCCCCCTTTTTGGCTTCATCAGATGCCTTGAGAGAGAATAAAGAAGTGAATCGAGTCATTTCTTCTAGCATAGCTTGCTTCATCAGAGTTGTAGCCTTCTCAATCTGTTTTTGATGAGAACCGTCTTGACTCAACTTATCTAGCTTGGTTGCCACTAACTCCAGCTTTTGAGTAGATAAGTTCAACTCATTCTTGAAATGGGTTGCAGTCAAACGTAACTTCCTGTTCTCTTCAGTCATAGCAGATATGATTTCTCTAGCTTGGGCTAACTGATCAAAGGCTTCTTTCCTTTGGACATCAGCTACTTCAATTTTAGCTCGATAGACTCTTTCCATTTTCTTGGATTCAGTAGCTAGAACACGAGCAAAATCGACAGAGCTCTTCTCCGAATATTCAACTTGATTCTGGAGAAATTCTTCAATTTGCTTGAACATTTCTTGTCTGAAATCATTGTCAAGCTGGTTAACCTCATTCATAATCATCTCTTTTGAACTTGTCACAAGGACACTATTCTGTTCAACAAGAGTTTTCTTAAGCTCAGACTTGAGGAATTCATCGATAGATGACTTGATGACAACTTTCAAATCTTCCTTCAACTCATCTATTGAGGCGGCTGGGATAGCTTGAGACGACTGTCCAACCTCAACATGAGTAGTATCTATCATGATCTCATCTTCAGCAGCTTTTGGAGAGATACTTTCAACCAACTGAGCTTCCGGAGCAGTAGCTAAGACCTCGTCTTCTACTACTTCAGCAATAAATACACTACCTGCAATCGCCTTCAGACTTGGGAGAGGACAATAAGGCACCATAGCTAGTTTAGCTTCCTTGGTCCGTCTTTCAGCATCAGCAATGTCTTTCTGTAATAAGGCGTGCAGCTTCCCCATATATCCACAAAGTTCATTGGGAAGCAGTAGATCAGTGTATCGATTAATAAACTTAAAATCTGACCTTGGACTGTCAGCATGATCCATTTGAAATTTGAACACAATGCCTCTCAACTGATCTGAGACATTGTCTAGCTTTATAACTGGATCAGTAGACTGGATCAACTCATCTTGTCCAGCGTCGATCATCTCCAAGTCTTGTACAAAGTCAGATTCTGAGACTTGAACACCAACATCGAACTGACATTCTGAACACATCAAGTCATCAGAGATACCCAGTAATCTCTTGGCAAGAGCAGTGATAGCATGATTTGGGAAAAGCTCTGAATGGTCACGAACACCACTATTCTCCTTCTGCTCCATTTCCCAATCCATGAAGTTAGAAATACCACCTTTCCCTAAGATGACTTCGAAGAGATCATCTGTACTTGACTTCTTCAAGGCCACCCAAGTGCATATTCTAACCAGTTTCTCAAACTGTTCTGAAGAGTAGTCGACTTCGACAGACGAGAGCTGATTCTTCAAATTCTTGCTCATCTTTGAACGAATACGCTTTTCTCTCAGACTCATGGGATAATATACCAAGGATTCGAATCTGACTTCAGATGGGGTCTGAGTAGATGGGGTCTCTATCTCAGTTGTTGCAGTGGCAACTAGTGTAGTATCTGAAGTAGATGGGATAATGGGTTCAACATTTTCTGTTGAGGGAGAGGGAGAGAAAGTTATGGCTTCAATGGGCTTTGATGTGTCTAGGTTTGGTGTGATAACTGTAGAAGTATCAGTTATATCCATTGTAGTAGTGTTTTCAGGTAGGCTTGCTCTCAGCGGAAATGCTGGCAACACCTGAGAGGTTGAGGGAATAGGTCTTGGCCTAGATCGATGAGACCTAGCCTTGGTTTGAACAGGAGGGAGAGAGAGAGGAATAGACAAATCAAGAGATGAGGTACCAACCTGGTGACTCAACTCGTCTGATGGAGGAGGTGTTCCAATTCTCACTAGTGTATACATCTCTGGAACTTGAGAACTTGTAGCTTTTTCTCCTTCGGACTGAGTCTTTTCAGAATTATCTGCACTAGACGAGTCTTGTGCAGCTTCCGGCGATTCATCTTCAGTAGACTCATCTTCTGAAGAACCAGACGCACCAGCATAAGGTAAGGCGTCCATGGGGTCAATTCGAGCTTGCCTTGGTGCAGCTGGCCTGGTAGCAACTTGCTTCCTGACAGCCTCCTTTTTCAAATAAAATTTTAAAGGATGGAATGGCTTTCCCTTACTCCAACTCGACTTGTTTGGCAGTAGAAGAGGGAATAGGATACTGAGCTTGTTACCATATCCAACAGCCGTAGATACCACCCAATTGTGAGTGTGATCATCTACCCGAACACTTTTCTCGAAATACATGATTCGGTCAGCAATCAATTTGAACCAATCTCCTTCAGTTATACCATCATAAATCGCAGCCATGCCTCTTGCCTTTGCAAATGTTACAGAGTCATGCGAACCAGTTGAACTCAGGAGAATCTTGCTGGCAATATCCAATAGAGTGCGATACTTGTCTAGAAGATCTCCCTTCTTGACAGCAGCATACTTTCCGTCCGATTTTGGTGTCAGCTTCCTTCCACAGAAAATACCCAGATATCGAAGCTCTTGTCCTAGGGCATAATTCTCAACATTAATCGTTCCAGTAGGCAGCTTCAGAAGCTTGAACATCGCTTCTCGAGTGATTTGAACACGATCTTCACCAATAATTGACTCGAGAATATCACCTCGTCTGGTGACATTGGCATAAAATTCTAGCACTTCTTCCTCCAAGAGGACCTGAGGAAAAGCTTCTAAATAAGTCTTTAAGCCACATCTGGTACACTTAGTTAGGATCTCGGCATTATCAACGGAGTGCTGGCCTTTGAAAAACACGGACGGTTCAACATGCACTTTGTTGTCGGAGATGTATCGGCCTAGGTCAAAAGTGACCTGCATGTTGGATCTAAGATCGAAAATTGATCGAGTAGACATAATGTGTTATGAGTAAAAGCAGATAACTTGAAGAAAAAAATATCAAGAAATTAAGTGCTTCAGAGTAGAAGAGTTAAGAAATTGTGGGGCAAGACGTGTGAGAGAGTTTGGGTTTTGTTCAACACTGAATTTAAGATCCAACGGTCATGATCGAAGAATTAGATCCAACGGTTGAGTCTTTTGGAATTCGGTTACGGAATCGAGAATATTATGTGATTTGATATTGTAATATTTGAAATCCGCCTCTTCTTACTTAGGACAGAGGAGTGAACTCATCTGACCTAATGTAGTCGAGTTCGAACT
Source organism: Galeopsis tetrahit (assembly GCA_963675135.1). Lineage (NCBI taxonomy): Eukaryota > Viridiplantae > Streptophyta > Magnoliopsida > Lamiales > Lamiaceae > Galeopsis > Galeopsis tetrahit. Next base: position 82,210,318 of record OY776128.1, read on the forward strand.
GGGTGTATACACCTCATTAAACTGGGAGTGTATAAAACCAATTCTAGGGTTTTCAAATTCTGTCAATATCTAATTACAACAATACCCTTGATTCAATTGACAAAACACTTAGCATATTTCTATTAAGAGAAACACTTAGCTAGTCTGTTCGAGTCTATCCAGAACAGACGAGTAGACTTGAACTTCACAAGACGAGTAGACTTATGAACACTAGTCGAGTTCCCCCTTCGACTGTGCTTGTCTATCTAATCGTCGAACGTCATCATGTACCTATCTTATCATTTACAACGTGTAATCGTAGGTAAAAGTAACATAAATAAGATGAAATATCAATCAAAAGCAATGATCAAGGTTTTGAACAAGATGACCTTTTGACAAACATAAGAGTCAACATAAGGATTTTTAAGAAATCAAGGATTCCCCCTTAATTGTTTATTCCCTTAGTATTACCCTCAGCTTTACCAGCTTTCTCATCGGGTTGTTTGGTCATCTAGTCTAGCCTTGTATACCTGTCTGTTGCGTGAGTAGTCGAGTGCTTTGGTCTAGTTATCTTGTCTCCTCTTTTTGATGTACCTGTCTTGTTAGTACATAACTCACGAAATCGTGCCTCAGCTAATGGTTTTGTAAAAATGTCAGCTCTTTGTAAATCAGTATGAATCTTTTCCATGCGAATATCCTTCTTTTCTACATGATCACGAATGAAATGATGCTTCACATCAACATGCTTACATCGTGTGTGTAAAACAGGATTTTGTGTAATGGCAATTGCACTATTACTATCACAGAAAATAGGAACATTTGATTCATGTATGTTATAATCACGAAGCTGTTGCATAAGCCAGAGTAGTTGACTACAACAGCTACCAGCAGCCATGTACTCGGCTTCGGTAGTTGAAGTTGCAACACTAGTCTGCTTTTTAGAAAACCAAGATATGAGTTTTGTGCCTAAGAATTGACAAGAACCAGAAGTAGATTTCCTATCTATTCTACAGCCTCCAAAGTCTGAGTCTGAATACCCACTTAAGGATAGATCATCATTTGAGGGATACCATATACCACGATTGATGGTCCCTTTCAAATATTTCAAGATCCTTTTGGTGGTTTCCGTGTGACTTTCTTTTGGATTAGCTTGAAATCGAGCACAAACACCAACAGAGAATGCAATGTCTGGTCTACTGGCAGTTAGATACAGTAAGGAACCAATTAAACCACGGTAATAAGATTGATCAGCACATTTACCGTTCTCGTCTGGATCCATTCTGTAAGTTGGTTGCATTGGTACGCCAGTGGACTTACAAGTTTTGATCCCATACTTGTCTAGAAGATTTCTTGTGTACTTCGCCTGATTTATGAAAATACCTTCTGGAGTTTGTTTTACTTGAAGACCAAGAAAGTAGTTCATCTCACCCATCATAGACATCTCAAATTTACTTTGCATGAGTGTTGAAAAACTTTCACTCAGCTTTTTGTTAGGTGACCCAAAAATGATGTCATCTACGTAAATTTGGACGAGTAGGATGTCCTTCCCTTCTTGTCTTCTGAACAAGGTTCGATCGACCTTGCCCTTAGTAAAACCATTTTCTAATAGAAAGAGAGATAGAGTGTCATACCATGCTCTTGGAGCTTGCTTTAGTCCATATAAGGCTTTCTTTAATCTGTACACCTGGTTGCCTTTGACTTCGAAACCTGGAGGTTGTTCAACATACACTTCTTCCGCAAGAATACCGTTAAGAAATGCACTTTTAACATCCATTTGATATACAGTAAACTTCATGTGAGCAGCATATGCAAGGAACAATCTAATGGCTTCTAGTCTAGCAACAGGAGCATAAGTTTCATCATAGTCTATGCCTTCAGCTTGTGAGTAGCCTTGGGCAACTAGTCTAGCCTTATTCCTAACGACTAAATCATTCTCATCTTTCTTATTCTTGAAAATCCATCGAGTGCCAACTACATTATGATGTTCCGGCCTATCGACAAGTTCCCAGACGTCGTTTCGAACAAACTGATTCAACTCGTCTTGCATAGCGATGATCCAATTACTATCAACCAATGCCTCTTTTACAGTGGTAGGCTCAATAGATGAGAGGAAACAACACCAGCAAAACATAGTTGGACTCGGCTGTTCTTGCGACTCAAAGAGTTGTCGTCTAGTCTTCACACCAATAGTAGAGTCACCAATAATATTTTCAGTATCATGCGCAGATTTCCATGTTCTTCTATTCTTAATAGGAACACTATCATCTTCTATATCATGTACAACATCATGCATGTCAACATCAACAGATTTACCAGGAGTAGTGGAGTCAACTAGAGCAGGCATGTCTACTGGTCTAGTGGACTTACCTTGGGCACTTACCTTCTCCTTATCATCAGAATCGAGAGCTTTTAGGAATGGGTTGTAGGCTTGAACGGATTCATATATCTCTGAGTCTTTGTCAGATTTGATCGATAGATCAGTTGCTTTCACACTGATCTTGTCGGTAGGCGAGTCCTGTCGAGATTCATCGAAAACCACATGTGGTGTTTCTTCCACACAAAGAGTTGAGCGGTTGAATACTCTAAATGCTTTGCTAATCGAGGAGTATCCTAAGAATATCCCCTCGTCTGCTTTAGCATCAAAAGCATTCAGCTTGCTCTTTCCGTTGTTGTGAATGAAACACTTACAACCAAATATATGAAAATATGAAACTCTGGGTTTTCTACCTTTCCAAACCTCATAAGGAGTCTTGCCTAGAGCTTTGTTGATCGCGCTTCTATTCTGTGAATGGCATGCAGTGTTGATAGCTTCAGCCCAAAACTTTTGAGGAGTATTGAACTCGGCTATCATGGTTCTACAGGCTTCTTTGAGAGTTCGATTCCTTCTTTCTGCTACACCGTTCTGTTGTGGTGTCCTAGCTGCACTAGTAAGGTGCTGGATACCACGATTAACACAAAATTCTTTAATATAGCAGTTAATGAACTCAGTTCCCTTGTCACTTCGAATCTTGACAATAGACTGGTTCTTCTCAACTTGTAACTTCTTCAACAAATCAGGCAGAAGTGTTTGTGTATCACTCTTCTTGTGTAGGAAGACTACCCAAGTAAACTTAGAATAATCGTCTACAACAACAAGTGTGTACCTTCTACCATTCAAGGTTGGAGGAGTTATAGGACCATGAAGATCCATGTGTAGGAGTTCTAGAACTCTACTAGTTGAGAGAGTGGGAATTGACTTAAAAGAACTCTTAACCTGTTTACCCTGTTGACAAGCCGTGCATACATGTGACTTGTAGTAAACTTCATTGGGAATACCTTCTACAAGGTAATCTCTGGCTATCTTATTAAGAACCTTAAAGTTTAGATGACAGAGGCGTCTATGCCATAGCCAGCCAAGCTCTTTAGGATTCTTAGTAAGTAGACAGGTGTCCCTCGGACAACTGTTCCAGTTCACTATGTACACACTTCCTTGTCTTACGCCGACTAGTAGGACTGTGTGTGTCCTTTTGTCAATGATTTCGCATTTGCGGCTCTTGAACTGCACTTTGTATCCTCGATCACAAAACTGTGAAACGGAGAGTAAATTGTATTTCAAACCTTCAACATATGAGACATCTTGTATCTCAACGTCTCCATTCCGAATGTAACCAAATCCTTTAGTGACAGCAGTGGAACTATCACCAAATATCACTTTTGGTCCTTCTTGCTCATGGTAGCTTGACAAGAGAGCCTTGGTACCAGTCATGTGGTGCGAGCAACCACTATCTATGTACCAGGTTTCTCCTACTGAGCCACCCTTCTTATACAAGTCAAGTCGACCCTGCAATCGATGATATTCAATAACTTAGGTACCCTGTTTGTTTATTGGGGTCCTGGGGGGTTAGTCGAGTTCAAAGGAATCCAAATATACATTGGAGTTTTGAACAAGTTTGATCTCTTAAGCTTTCGACCATATTTGTTGCAAAATAAGACCTTGTTATCCTTCTCTGGCCTATCAGTCGAGTTCGGGTCTACTCTTTGGAGATAGCCTTTCGACTTAATCTCTACTTGAGCAGGCACTTGTCTATGATAGTTAGAGTAGGGTTTATAAGCATTAGGTCCATACGGTTTATAGACGCGTTTGGGTCTTTCCTCACTAATAATATCGTATGATAGAGGTGGAGGATATAGGACAGCTTGTGTGCGATATTTTGGAGCTACCTGTCTAGGTCTAGATGAGTAGAGTTGAGACTGCCTTATGAAAGGAGGTCTAGACTCTTGACGTCTAGTCTGTACCTGTCTAGTACTCGTCTCCTCAGGATACCAATCCTCGTATCTGACCTGATTGGGTCGTCCATGATTAGTGGTCCTTTGAAGATTAGTTCTAGATGAAACAGGCTTGTTGTTAGCATTCTTTTTACCCACCTTGGTAATCGGAATGTTAGCTTGAGCTTGTTTAGGTGCAGTACCTTTAGATGGGGTTCCAAGATCGTATATCATTGGTCCTTTTCCTTTATCATTAGGCAGAAGTCTTGAGTTAGTAGTAGTAGGGTTCTTGTTGACTCGAGTAGACGAGCTAGATGTCTCAGCACCTATACCAGTCTTGTCAGTTGGATCTCTATACCTATCTGACAATTCATGGTTAATCTTAGAAGAGTTAACCAGGTCAGTAAGTTTGAGATCAAGTGTGACAACCTCGGTCTCTAAGAACTTATTACGTTCTTCAAGTCTGTTGCACTTGCTTTTTAAAACATTGAATTCATTTCTCTCAGTTGCATGTGTCTTAAGTAGGTCTTGATATAACCTGTCTGTCAATGCACACTTTTCTTTGAGTTGTCTTAACTCTTCAGTCAAGCGTTCATTTAGGACTGTTACATTAGGATCTACTTTAGACTGGGCTTCCTTAAGATCAATGATTTCTTGTTTTAAGGCGATGTTTTCATCACTGACTTCAATGAAAGCTTGGTTAGCTAGTAGAAGGTCATCTTCGACTTCACTAGTCGAGTGTTGAAGACTACTTCCTATTTCGCTACTAGCTGTGTCACTTTCATCAGATTCTGAATCATCACAAGATTGAAAAGATGTAGCAGATGATACCTCTTGTTCGATTTTAGCCATGCAGCATAGGCCATCATCTACTATGAAAGCTTCATCGTGATCTGGATCAGTCGAGTGACTAGATAAGGACGATGGTAACTCGTCTGAATCCGAATCAGAGTCATCATTGGCCATCATTGCCTTCTTGCCACGGTTGTATCTTCTTTCCCTTCGAGCTTTACGTTCTTCTCGATCATCAGTGCTCAGGTCTGGGCATTCGTAAATGTAATGACCTGGCTTTTCACAATTATAGCACAAGAGATCATTAGTAGCCTTTTTAATAGGAGATTTGTCCCTACGTTTATCACGTTTATCAGAACGCTGAATCTTCCTATCGTCAGACTCTCTATCTCGCCTATTACCTTTCGAGACTTCGTCTCTCCTTTCGGACGAGTTTCGGTCTCGTCTGGTCTCAGACGAGTTCTTAGAAGTTGATTCTTTATGATCTCTATAGAACTTCTTATATCTACCGAAACGTTTATTCAGCCTATCAAACTTTCTAACCATAAGGTTCACCTGATCCTTCAGTTTAAGATCAGTATCCAACTCATCTTTCACAGAAGCAGACTTAGTCTTAGACTTAGACTTATCTACCTTAGAGAACTTAGAAGAGCTAGACTTAAAGGCAACGTTCTTAGATACAGCATGTTCTCTATCACTACTGACTAGTGGTTCATCTTCGTCTAAATCAAACTCATGGGCTTTAAGAGTTTGAAACATGGTTTCAGCAGACCACCTATCTATGTCTTGAGTGTTCTTAACAAGCATCTTCACCATTTTCCAACGGCTATCAAGACTCTTCAAAATCCTAAGATTGATCTCACGGGGAGTATAGGTTTTACCAAGGACTTCAAGATCATTCATAATCTTAGTAAAACGAGTATCCAGCTGGTCGATAGATTCGCCAGCTTTCATCCGAAATGATTCAAATCTTTGGACAACTGTGGAGAGTTTGCTTTCTTTGATCAGGGAAGTTCCTTCACAAATGATAGCTAGCCTATCCCACATTTCTTTGGCAGTCTTACATTTTAACACCTTTCCTAGATACTCATTAGGAAGTGTGTGTAAGATGTAGTTCTTTGCCAAACTATCCAAATTATTTTGACGCATTTCTTCTGAGGTTAGCTCTGACCTGGGTTTCTTGACGAGAGTACCAATTGGTTTGCTTGGGTCAAGAATAGCAGTATTTGGAACCATTGTCACGATCGGTCCCTCGGTCACAACAGAGATCATTAGGTCGTGTGTGGAGCTGAAAATGGCCTCCATTCGCAACTTCCAGTAGTCGTAGTCTTGAACCTGGAACTTGGGTAACTTGTTAGCACTAATTTCAAGAGACATGTTTTTGCAGTAGATTGGTGCTAATCAGTTATATGATCAAGAAAAACAGATAGATCAAGAACAGTAAGCACGAAACAGATAGAACAAGAATATTGATCAAGAACACGTAAGCAAGTACAAACAAGGACCAAGACTTCACCCTAAGTCTTAAGTCGGTTATCAAGAAACAGCAGTTCGTAAACTACTGCTCTGATACCACTTGTAGGTCCCCAAAGTTGAGTTAATAACGAGTAAGCTAGTGAAAATGTCTAGAGGGGGGTGAATAGACTTTTCAAAAATCTATCGAAATATCAAAGTACAATATGCGGAATACGAAATTAACAATGAGCCCAATTCAAGATTATACTCAACTTCTAAATTCGAGAACTCTGTTCTATACTTAGCTTGTCTAGTTTAGTAGTAGTTAAAACAATTAAGCAATTAAACAATTAAAACAGTAAAGTAAACAACACAAACAATTTATAGTGGTTCGACAACTTGTCTACATCCACTCTCACAAACCCAGTTGTGATGTTTCCACTAAACTCTTCCAATCGAGTACAAAGTGTATAATTCCTGTCTTTTAAGTCCCAAGAAGAAGACTTAGATCTTCAACAGACTATACCTCCAGATACGTCTATGATCTAACTAGCTATTTAACAAGCAACTAGCAACTTGAACAATTACAAACAAAAACTAAAACTTCTCTGATCTTCAGTAGTAGCCTTCTTGAATTCTTCACTTGTCTTCTGGCTTCTATCTGAACTTCAATCAAACTCTGAGAGTAAACTTCGAATGTATCTTCAGTAAGCTTCAGCAATCAGTATTTCAGTAGTCTTCAATCAATAAGCACCATGAAGTATTTATAGACTTCAATTTTCAAGAACTAGTAAGTTGTAACCAACTTTTCTTGATAACTACCTTCAACTGAATCTTCTTATCAATCCACGCGTTTCTTGTTACGAATTAGTTATTCCATAACTAACTTCTTATATCTTTCTTTCTTCACGCGCTTTGACTAACAAACTTCACGTTGACTTGTCTTGAGTAGACTTGTTATGTACTTGTCTTGTCTTGTAGTCCATCTTGAGTAGTAGACTTCGAGTCTTCTTGTCTGGTCTTCATGCGATCTTCAATAGATGACTATACTAATCTTATCAAGACTATTACATTACATTAAGCTTTTATAATACAAGCTTAGTCAACTTATAATCTATACAATGAAACTAATCTATTACATATAAAAATCATGAGCTCTATACAATCATTAATTAGCTCAACAACAAACTAAACATATATGAAGTACTTATAATTTTCGTACTTATCTTTTAATAATAAACACATGTGAACTCTACTGGTCTGGTACAAGATTACTCAACTCAACTAGACTAGAACAGTCAACACTTAGAATATATTCACACTATTTTTGGCTTATCAAAACTTCATCTTTTAATCATCATCTAGGACTTGTTCTAGGATTCATATCCCAACAGCCAGCAAATCAACTGTTGCCACATGGCAAATCCAGCCGGCAAATTTAAAGAGAAGGCCCAAAATCAGAGAAGGAAAATCTTGGGCTCTACTCCACAATTAAATCCAAATCTGACCGTTAGATCAAGATTTGTTGGAGTATATATACACACCCTTAAAACTCTTCCAAACCCTTTCGCTCACAATACCCTATTGCTTTCAATAATCTCTCGTTCTGCAAATTTCTTTCAAGCTCTCAAAACCCTATCACTCGAAATATACTATGGCAATCATTGAGATTTACGACGAGAAGACCAAGAGCACTGGCACCTTGGATGCTGCAAAGTGGTCCAAGGAAATGAAGATGTTCACAGAAAATGCTTTGTTTTTCAAAGGTAAACACACAGCTGCAAACAAGGAAATCCTTCTCTGTTGCATCAACCTCAACCTTCGAGATTTTCTGGAAGCAGCACCCACCAATGTTTATGAACAAGATGTGCTGGCTTTCTATGCAAACGCTGTGATGAAGGGTTCTCACGTGGAAAGTGTCATGGGTGGACACAAGGTCAAGGTGACAAGGGAAATCCTTCAGGAACTTTTCGGTTTACCAAGGGGGAAGATCAATATCTCCAACTATATTATGGGTAAGGAGAAAGAGTACATGGAGATGTTCACTGATGGGAGAATCAAGGCTGCTAATGCCTCTGGACTCAAGAAATCCCAACTAGAACCTAAGTTCCAAACCCTGATGGATATAGCAGGCAAGATGTTGCTAGGTAACACATTCAGTCATGATGCTGTTACTACTCTAAAGGTTAGAGTTATGGCTGCAATCTGGGATCAGATTGATGGGGACTGGCAAGGGCTTTTCTTGGACAGAATTGCTCTTGAAGCCAAGAAGGTGACTTTGGACCTTCAATCAAAAGAATGGAAGGTAACCTCTACTGTCAGCTTTGTCAACAAGCTGAGTATCATCCTTCCAGAAGTACTCCCAAGAAAGTACAAGATGGGACCTCACAAGACCTTCCACATCTCCAAGTATTATTTAAGGAAGGAAGCTCTTGCTGAGGCAGCAAGGTTGAAAGAAGAGAGGAAGAAGTTGTTGGCTAAAGCACCTTCCAAAGATGCAGTTGAAGAGGCAGAAGAGTCTACTCATGACTCTGCTGCAGAAGAAGAAGAGGAGCCATCCAAAGAAGAGGCTCAAAAGAAGGCTGCTGAGGATGATGATGATAATCAGACCTTAGCACAACGAAGATATCTGATCAGATCAGGGCTCATCTCCCCATCTGATTCAGATGTCACCCCCACTGCCTCTCCTTTGAAAAAGGCAGGTACTTCTAATCCTTCTCTCACTTTCACACCTTCTAAGCTATCAAAGGGTCAGAAGAGAAAGAAGAACAATTCTTCACAAAGAAAGGCAAGAAATCCAGGCTTCCTACTCCAATGAGCTTAGCCCCTATTTCATCCTTCAACCCTTCTAATGACTCCAACCCATCTGAACACCCAAACACTGATAGCCAAATCCCTGCTGATACTCACACAGCAGAGGAACAAGCCCAGCCTAACCCTGCTGATGTTCAAACAGCAGGCAGCCAACCTCAAACCACCCCCACACACCCTGCTGATGATCAAACTCAGATGATATTCTCAATTCTTGCTGATATTCAAACAGCAGATGCCCAAGATCATCAAGCTCAACCATCTACCAATCTTCAAGTAGAAACTGAACCAGACCAGCAGACTCAAAACCCTGCTGATGAACAAACCACTGAAGAACATATCACTTCCCATATCCCTGCTGATACTCACACAGCAGAGGAAACTACCCAATCTCCTATCCTCTCTGCTCCATCTGCTCCAGAAGACTTAGCACCAGCAGCCATGGATGAAGCTGGCCCCTCTCAACCTCAATTCAGAATGGTGCACTACCCCATGTGTACAACAGAGAAGATAATGAGGATGAAGATAGCCAACCTGCTCAAGTCCACTGTCCCTGGAGTTTATGAGAATTCAATCCAGTTTGAACAAGTGCTTAGGATATGCACTTGGATTGAGCTCAGAAGAGATGATGTGGATGACCTTCTTGAGGTCATGGAAGGAATGGGAGGAAAGGAAAACTTCCTCGACTGGGAGATGGAGCAAAAGGAAGTTGCTCAAGTTCAATCCTTTGCTCCACTGCTATCAGATGAGGCACTAACTGCAGTCTGCAACCGGATCCTAGGAGTCTCCACTGCTGATGTCCCTATCCCAGTAGGTTCATCGGATCAGCAGACAGCTGAACAAGCAAAGATGAAGGAATCAGCTGCACCAGCCTTGGTGGAAGACTCAGCTGCACCAGCTGACAAAGAAGAGATTGTAAGAGAAGTAGTCAGCATACCAGCTCACTTCAGACCTTCAGACGAACTGACTCACTTCATTGACAATCAAGAGGATCCAGACAGACGTATAATGACTCATCTGACGAAGGCCACTACCTGTTTCCTCAATGAGGAGTACCTATCAGCCGAAGAAAGAGGCAAAGCAATTATTGTTCATCCAAAGCCTCAAGGTACACCCTCTTCTTCTATCCCTTCTGTTGACCATACAGCAGACATCTGCTCCCAGGTCAAAGCTGCAATAGACTTGCACTTTGAGAAAGGTTTAGGCATGCAGCTAGGAAGATATGTTGAGAAAGCTGCAAGGGAACAGAAGACTCGTCTTCATGACCAAATTATTGACATTGAAGACAAGTTTGGTGAAGCACTTCATCAGCAGATAGGAGAATACTTAAGTACCTATCATAAATCGTCAGCTGACACCTCCAAAAGGTTTGCTGATCTTTACACTGATGAGATGCACCGCATGGAGACCACCTACAAGACGAGAATTGAGAATGCTGAAGCAAGAGCCACTGAAGGACAAGCTCTTCTTAAAACAGCTGCAGAGGAGAATGCGAAACTGCAGACTCAGCTGAAGGAGACAGCAGCCAAGATGGATGCACTTGCAGAAAAGCTAGAAGCTGCCTCCGCCACCAATTCTCTTTCTCATGTCATGGAACACAGTATATCTCATATTACTGCTGTCAACAAGGTCAATGTCATGGCACTGAAACAGACTCTGAATGTGGAAATCATGAATGCCATGAAGCCTTTTGCGGCTGCACTTGCTGAAGCCAAAAAGGGGGAAGATATGTTGATAAGAGCTCTTGAGAAATCTACTGCACAACAAGCTGTAATGGTAGTATCTCAAGATGAGCTTAATGAGACCTTGAGTAGTTTAAAGAGCAAAATCAAGAACAGGCAAGAAAAAGGCAAAGGCAAAGAAATTGCTCAAGAAGACACTCAAGCAACCACTCAAGCTCCTGCCAAGACTCTTCAGATCACTGCTCCTGAAGAACAAGCCCCTGAAAAGAGAATGACAAGGAAAAGAAAGGCAGAGGAGACAGCTCAGACAGCTCAGACCAGCAAGAAATCAGCTCCAGCAGAGCCTACTACAGAAGAGAAAGAGGCTCTAGAGGTGAAGAAAAAGAAGTTGCTTGAAGCTCAAAAGCTTAAGCAAAAGAAGCTGAATGATGCGAAGGCAGTCAAAGCCAAATTTGAAAGAAGAATTGCCAAACTCAGGAATATAATGAAGGAAAGAGCAAAAGAAGACAGTGTCCTGGTGTTTGATAGCAATTATGTGGATTACTTAGCCCTTCAAGATGAGCTACCAAGATGGTATCCCCTAAAGAAGAAGTGGCAAATTCAACACCACATAGTAAGAAAATTTGGCCCTCTTCCAACTTATGAAGAAGAATTCTTCCAGTTCAATCAGTTCATGAACATTGAAGATCCAGTGTTCTGGGAAGAAATTGTCAAGACAGCCAAAGGACTTGACAACTGCAGAATCTTAACTCCTGAAGAACCCAAATGGGATGCACCCCTTCTGGATTCAGGAAGAGTCAACATGATTGAAATCAAAAGGATTCTGTACAAGATCTATGAAGAAGAGAATGTTACAGACGTACAACACATGGAAGAAGTTCGAGCTCGTCTGTACCTTGCCTACCGCATTTGAAGATCAGAAGACCTGATGAAGACTACCTTTAGAAGTTTAAAGAAACTATTACTTGTAATCTGTAAAAGCTTTATATATATTCAAGTTATAGTCCTTTATGCTCACAAGACAAACTCTCATTGTCTTCATCAGATACTTCATTTTAACATGTTATAAACTCTTATCTTATTTCATTAAGAGCACTTATCAAGTATAGTTTTGGCTTCATCAAAAAGGGGGAAATTGTTGGGATATAAATTCACCCTAAGCCCCACTTGATGTTAGAATAGTTTTGATGGCCAAAACACTTAGAGTTTATAAATGTAATAGGATCAGCTGACTTGTATAGAACAACTTAGACTAGTCTTGTGTGATCAACTGTATTGATAGCAGCTGATCAGCACAGTCCTGGCTTACATGCCTATCCTCAAGATGAGAAGAGTAGAAGACATGAAGACTAGAAGATCCTTGAAGACCAGATATGTTAAGGTGCTTGTATACCTACTTATCTGATGGAGTCCCAGATTGAAGATGGCCTAAAGCAGTACAAAGAATTTCTAGATCAGAAGAGTAGTACTCGTCTGATATCAGAAGACAGAAGACCTAAGGCCAGAAGAGTAGTCAGAAGACTAGAAGTACAGATCAGAAGACTATGTGCTCTGATAAGGACTCGGCTGATTCCCAAGTCATCTTGCAATTCAAACGAAGACCTACCTTATTTAGAAGATTGGCATGATCCCAGGATTGAAGCAATCAAGCGGCTGGAATCAAGGAATCAAGCTATTATGGGAAGATTGCTCAAACGGCTAGTCAACTCCAACGGCTAGTTGCACCCAATCTCCATTATAAATACAAGAGGATGAGGAATCACTAAAGACAGAAGCCACAAGAGAGAATTCACAAGCTAAGCAAGCAATCAAGCAAAAAGCCACATTGTTCTAAGAGTTCTCCAAGAGCCAGAAATCCATTAGATTATCCATAGCTCTTAAGTGATTCCTATCCAACCCTTAAGAACCTGAAACCTGTTCATATTGTATATCAATTGTTTTAGGAATAGTGGTTAAGCAAATTATAAGCTTGAACCATTAGTTGGATACATCTCAAAAACCCCAAACCCTCACCGAAAGGTTAAAGTTTTTGAAACCCCCAAAAGTCCAAGTGCTTACAATCACTTGTGGAGACCGCAGCTGTTAGGACGGCTCAGATCTCAAAGTCCTAACCTTGGGACTATAAAGGTCAAGACCCTTGTAATTTGTGGAAATTAAAGGGATTAAACATCACGTTAGGACGTGAGAGTGGACGTAGGATCGTATATCCGAACCACTATAAATCCGGTGTTATTTACTTTCTGCACTTTACATTTCTGCTTTTACATTCATTGTTATATAGTGCATACTGTGATTTCAACACTCTTCAAAACAAGGCCATAACTTTCAAACCAGCATCAGCTGAGTAGTTTCATTAAGTAAAACAAGTTACAAGAACGAGTCTAAACCAGGGCCACCATATTTCCGCATATAACCTCTTCAGTCAGATCACTATAGTCATCTGGACCAGCAGACTTGCAGTCCAGTTGACATAGCAATCAGAAGAGGTTCCCAACTCTGTTTGAAAAAGTTTTAAAGTCTATTCACCCCTCCCCTCTAGACTTTAATCCCATTCACTACTCGTTCAGGGACCAACAAAGTGTGTGTAAGATGTAATTTTTTGCCAAACTATCCAAATTATTTTGACGCATTTCTTCTGAGGTTAGATCTGACCTGGGTTTCTTGACGAGAGTGCCAATTGGTTTGCTTGGGTCAAGAACAGCAGTATTTGGAACCATTGTCACGATCGGTCCCTCGGTCACAACAGAGATCATTAGATCGTGCGTGGAGCTGAAGATAGCCTCCATTCGCAACTTCCAGTAGTCGTAGTCTTGAACCTGGAACTTGGGTAACTTGTTAGCACTGATTTCAAGAGACATGTTATAGCAAGTAGATTAGTGCTAATCAGTTATATGATCAAGAAGCAGATAGATCAAGAATAGGAAACAAGAAACAGATAGAACAAGAATGTTGATCAAGAACACGTAAGCAAGTACAATCAAGGACCAAGACTTCACCCTAAGTCTTAAGTCGGTTATCAAGAAACAGCAGTTCGTAAACTACTGCTCTGATACCACTTGTAGGTCCCCAAAGTTGAGTTAATAACGAGTAAGCTAGTGAAAATGTCTATAGGGGGGGGGTGAATAGACTTTTCAAAAATCTATCGAAATATCAGAATACAATATGCGGAATACGAAATTAACAATGAGCCCAATTCAAGTTTATACTCAACTTCTTAATTCGAGAACTCTGTTCTATATTCAACTTGTCTAGTTCAGTTATGTATTCAAACAATTAAGCAATTAAACAATAAACACAAACAAACAGTAAAGTAAACAACACAAACAATTTATAGTGGTTCGACAACTTGTCTACGTCCACTCTCACAAACCCAGTTGTGATGTTTCCACTAAACTCTTCCAATCGAGTACAAAGTGTATGTTCCTGTGATTTTAAGTCCCAAGAAGAAGACTTAGATCTTCTAAGACTATACTACCAAGTACGTCTACGATCTTACTAGAAATTTAACAAGTATCTAGCAACTTGATAAAAACAACAAACAAAAACTAAAACTTCTCTGTTCTTCAGTAGTAGCCTTCTGAATTCTTCACTTGTCTTCTGGCTTCTTTCTGAATCTTCAATAAACTCTGAGAGTAATCTTCAATATATCTTCAGTACGCTTCAGTAATCAGTATTTCAGTAGTCTTTAATCGTTAAATACGCCATGGTATTTATAGACTTCAATCTTCAAGAACTCAGGTAGTTGTAACCAACTCTTCTTGAAAACTATCTTCAACTGAATCTTCTTATTAATCCACGCGTTTCTTGTTACGAATTAGTTATTCCATAACTAACTTCTTCATCCTTATCTTTACACGCGTATTTGTAACTAACTTCAAGTTGACATGTCTTGTTTTGTTAGTCCACCTGTCTTGTTCCATACTTAGACAAATTCTGAGTCATCTTCACAATCTTCTTGTCTTGCGTAGTTCCTCTCCAGTAGTAGACTTCATAGAACTAATCTAGTCCTATCAACTAATCATAACAAAACTATTACATTACATTAAGCTTTATAAACCAACTTAGTCAACTTATAAATCTATACAATTAATCTAACTATTACAATTAAAAACATCATGAGCTCTATACAACAATTATCATAGCTCAATAACAAACTAACATATATGAAGTACTTATAAATCGTACTTATTTTTTAATAAGAAACAACACTTATTTTTCATGTGAACTCTACTGGTTTTGTTCAAGATGACTTCTTCAACTAGACTAGATCAGTCAACACTTAGAAAATATTCAAACTACTTTTGGCTTATCAAAACTTCATCTTATCTTTTCATCATTTAGGATTTGTCTTTAGGATTCATATCCCAACAGTAAGCGGCCTGGCCGGGCGGGAAAGTGGCCCGATCGGGTAGAAGTTTCGACTTGAGTGGCATGGTGGTCGGGCGGGAAGTGGCCTGGTCGGGCGGAAGTTTCGACTTACTATTCGTCCTCTATCTTCGTCCCTTTATATCTCGAGTTTTCGACCTCCAATTAACTTGGTTATTTTTTTCATTCCACTCCATTTTTCGAGACGAATCCAATGGTACAATTATCTATTCAGTCCAATGAGATATATGCACGTGATTTGCTCCTAAAAGCTTCGTTTTTTTCTAAAAACATTAACAACACACTACCTTTCTCACAATTAAATCAAATCATCCACAATTGGCCAATATAATGTGAAAATACAAGAAATATAATCTCTAAATATGCAATAAAGTCATGCAATTTACACCCGAATCATTACTGTACGGACAAATATGTGTTACTGTAAGGACAAATAACATATGTTGACAAGTTTTTTCGTAAAAATGTTCTTTTGATTTAATGCGTGAAGCTTATAGTAATAAGTATGTGGCTAATACAGTGTACAACTTGTCAAAAATTTAATGAACATTTGTCTTAGTTTTTTCACAAAATGTTCATTAGCCTTTTCTCTCTTTCCTTTCTTCCTTTTATACAATTAATTTAAGGAATGACTCGAGATTTTTTTGCAAGTCATACCAAATCAAATATATCTTTAAAAAAAAAAAAAATCATCCAAGAGACAAACAAAAAAAAACTTGTTCTTAATCTGTGTTACTTTAAATACAATTATATGTTACTTGACTTGTTACGTATTTTACACTTTTTTAGCAACTATACGATCCCCACAAGCATATGAGTTCGATCGTAGTATGCAAGTACGACCAAGTAGATTTTCGTTCCAAGGACATAATCCATAATTACACTAAACACCCATAAAAACATCCACACCCAAGGTAATTAGAACTTAGCCCATGGTTCTAGAAGAGAATTTCATTGCTACAACAAAAACAATCATAAAACTCATAACTAAATAATAAGAGATTGAAGAAATTAATGAATTACCAAATTGAAATGCAAATAAGAGAAATATTACCTTGATCATGGAATTGTAGCTACTAAATGATGAAATAGACAATGCCCGACGATAATCGTAACTTGATTTGAATTAGAAATAACTATTCTCGCTAATCTAATGAAGAAAAGTAACTAAAATCAAAAGAACACCTAAAACTATGTGGTACTGTGTGAGAATTGCTTGTGAAAGGGGAAAACTCCCTTTTAAAACTCAAATGAACTCAATTTATAGTTTGCAAAGAAGTCTTGGACAAAATTTACACTTAAGTCCCTTAAAAATGGAGAAAAACCACCGAGTAAGTAAGCGGCCCGGCAGGGCGGGAAAGTGACCCGGTCGGGCAGAAGTTTCGACTTGAGTGGCATGGTGGTCGGGCAGAAGTTTCGACTTGAGTGGCATGGTGGTCGGGCAGAAGTTTCGACTTGAGTGGCATGGTGGTCGGGCGGGAAGTGGCCTGGTAGGGCGGAAAGTGGCCCGGTCGGGCGGAAGTTTCGACTTACTATTCGTCCTCTATCTTCATCCCTTCATATCTCCATCTTTCGACCTCCGATTGACTTGGTTCTTTTTTTCATTCCACTCCATTTTTTGAGACGAATCCAATGGTGCAATTCTCTCTTCAGTACAGTGAGATATATGCACGTGATTTTCTCCTAAAAGCTTCGTTTTTCCTAAAAACATCAACAACACACTACCTTTCTCACAATTGGTCAATATAATGTGAAAATACAAGAAATATAATCTCTAAATATGCACTAAAGTCATGCAATTTACACCTGAATCATTACTGTACGGACAAATATGTGTTACTGTAAGGACAAGTAACATATGTTGACAAACTTTTTCGTAAGAATGTTCTTTTGATTTAATGCGTGAGGCTTATAGTAATAAGTATGTGGCTAATACAGCAAACATTTAATGAACATTTGCCTTTTCTCTCTTTCATTTCTTCCTTTTATACCCTCTTTTTGCATGTCTTGGGGGTTGGTCGATTTTGCATGTGGGGGGTACTCTCTTTGATTGCCATGTGTCCTCCACCTCATCTAGACCAAAGTTAAGAACACTCATGGCTTGCATTAAATGCAAATGACATCACCTCTTGACTAATAATAACTGTTTTGTAGGTGGGCCCCCTGCTGACACATCTGTATCCTACTCGTAGATGTAGGGGTGGGAATAGGCCAGGCCGGGCCAGACCTTAAGAAAAAAAGCATGGTCCTGGTATATAATATTTGGGCCCAAGCCTGGCCTGTGGCCTATTATAGGCTTTTTTTTAGAGGCTAGGCCTGGCCTTTTTAGTAAATAGGCCTGGCCCGAAAGGCTTTTAAAGGCCTCTTTAATGTTATTCAAAATTAATTTTTACCACACTTGTATTACCATTAAATTATAAAAACTAACTTTTTAAATCTCAAAATGAAGAAATAAGAACAATAAAAAATTAATCAAAAGATCCATAAAATTATACTCAAATATGCAAATATTCATATCAATTATTTTTAACTATTACAAAGAAAAATAAAACAAAAAAATATATAATTTCTTCAAGATAATCTCATCATATATTGAATATTATATTATATATTTATTGTATTTTTATATATTATATATTTATACATACAGAAATAGAGTTAAATAGGCCGGCCTGTTGGGCTTCAAAGGCTTACGAAAAAGCTCAAGCCCGACCTATTTAATTAAAAAGGCTTTAAAAAAAGCTTGAGCCTGGCTTGTTTATTAAACAAGCCGAGCCGAGCCGAGCTTTAGAAGGCCGAGCCGTAGGCCCCTGTCGGGTAGCCTGGCCCATTCTCACCCCTACGTAGATGCCTCGCTGCTCGAAGGTATACTCATTTCGGACCGTGATAAATGTCTTGCTCGCCGATCTCTCCTGAGCGTGTCCATTATATTTTCTCGATAATCCGACCTCCCTTGTTCGGTATTCTAATCTGGCGACCTCGGGATTATACTTCTTTAACCCATTAATGCGGGTTTTTTTCTCACAAGTGTATTACTTTATAGAGAAAATGTGTTACTGTATAAATAAAACGTCATTATTGAGAGGGAATGAGATACCCACAATAAAAAGACGAAGAACAATAATTGAAAACACGAAAAACACAACCATGTTGAATAGTTTATCGATCCCTACAATTACAAAAATATAATTATCAACAATTAATTGAAATAAATATGTGTGTTATTATTGTTGATTTTTTCTCAATTCATTCAAAAAAACATTATATTTAATAATTTTTTCTCCGCCTTGTTTCGTGATTAGCAGATAGAAATCTGAACAGTATAATTGATAGCAATTTCCACGTAGAAGAAAAGAAGATGTCGCTGAAGAGAAGTTTTTTTTTTTTTCTTCTTTTTTTTTTATGGAAATCTGCAGATTTCGCAGAGAAGAGAGAAGGCGGCACTGAAGAGAAGAAGGCAACGACGCTGAACAGAAGGCAGAAGAGAAGAAGGAGAACTTTACCGAATAAGAATAGAAGAATATGTCTTGTATCGTGGTATTTTTTAACGTAATAATATTAATACATGGTCTAACAACCCACAGGGGTTGAGGTTAATTTCTTGGAAGATAAATTTTTGTACACACTTGTTATTTAGATTTAATTTCATTGTTGTATTAAAATTTTGACCCATTAAATTAATAAAGTTAATATTGTAGCTCAATTACACAGTACATGCTATTGAATGCATACAAATGTTGATCTCATGGTTATGTTTGGATGGGGGATTTGATTTGAGAATGTATTTCAAATGAAAGGATTTAAAATGACATGGTTTTAGTGAGGATTTAAAATCCTTTCAATTTTAACTAAAAATTGTGTGAACAAAAATCTAAGTATTTGAATTGAAATCCATTCATAATTCAAACAAGTAGAGTGGATTTGGATGGTGGATTTAAAATCTATATATCAAATCCCTCCATCCAAAATGGAGCCTATAATTAATCAAATATTGTATTTTTGAATTGTGCCCTAAAAAAATGCAGTGGAAATAAAGTATGGAGTTTTTAAAATATACTCCGTAATTAATTAGCATAAGTTGTAATTATAGGGCACACTAAAGTCGCACTTGTTGGTGCAAACAATTCATGAGATGGACGAGCTCATATATAACTCTTCAATAAGTCCTCTAAATTTAAATAGAATATCGAGACATAAAAAAAATACTAGAGTATATGAATTAACAAGTACGGAGTAATAATTTTGTTACTATATATATTGATGTCGGTGCAACATATACTTGATAAATTAATTACTACAGTACGTTTTAGGATCCTAAAGCATGCATATTAATTTTTGTTATGGATGATAATCATGAATCATGGTGCCTTATATACTTATAATATAATGATAAAAAAAATGGAGTATATAAGTAACGTCAATTAACAATATATATACCTAACGTACGGTACCAACAACATTTACAATTAGCTGAATGCCTAATCATCAAATAAGTAGCTTAATTTAGGGAGTAGGTAGGCGTTGAAAAGTAGAGGTAGAAAACATGCATGCTCAACCACAAATAAATAATTAATCATAGGAATAACGACGTTCATTCTACCTCTCTTAAAATAGCTAGCGATCCGGACACGTGGTAGGTTGGTGTCAACACCACCCCAATTAACCCTCTATGTATGAATGTATATAAACCGTACCCATGTTTGCAGAATATAAAACAAATTAATAAACATTAACATTATAAGCATTTAGTACGTAATTAATAATGGATCAACAAATAATACTCATGGCGTTCGCATTAACAATTCTCTTGATTTTGCCAATTTTGGCTCATTCCCAGGATACTACAGTGATCATATATGATATCACAGACCCAAAGTACGGCGCCAAACAAGATACCGATAGCTCAAAGGTACGTAATTAATTTTATTTATTTATTATTACGCGCGTAATGAATATGGATATTGATGATGATATTAATTAATATGATGATAATAGATCATAACGGATATTTGGAACGAGGCAGTTGCATCAACGAGCCCGAGCAAGATAGTAATTCCAGAAGGGACGTGGAAGGTGAGCCAATTGATACTGGCGGGCGACAACAAGGCCCCCATTGAGATTGAGTTAAGAGGCACCCTCCAGGCCGATCCCAATGTCAACAACCTCCCCGACAAAACCCGTGAATGGATCACCATCAATTACGTCACCAATCTCACCATCGGAGGCGGTGGGGTTTTCGACGGTCAGGGTACCGAAGCCTGGAAGACAAACGATTGCCATGTAAAGAAGAACTGCGCCAAGCTCCCATACGTAATTTATCTTATCTTATCTTACCTTACCTTACCTTAATTAATTATTATATCGATCTGCAATTAATTAATACTATATAATTAATTAATGCAGAATCTTAGCTTAAATTCCCACAACAACACCTACATCCACGACGTGACAACCAAAGACAGCAAGAATTTCCACGTCAACATGATGCAGAGCTACAACGTGACGTTCCAGCGGTTCCGTGTGTCCGCTCCCGCGGAGAGCCCGAACACGGATGGCATCCACATCGCGAGGGGGTCGGGCATCAACATCATCGATACCATCATTGAAACAGGAGACGACTGCGTGTCCATGGGGGATCAGCTGTCGAACGTGCTGATCCAGAACGTGAGCTGCGGGCCTGGACACGGAATCTCGGTGGGAAGCCTGGGCAGGACTCCCGGGGAGAAGGACATTGCGAATATAACGGTGAAGAACTGCACGTTCATCAACACATCCAACGGGGTGAGGGTGAAGACATGGCCGTCGGCCCCTGGAGTGTTGACGATATCGGGTTTGGTGTTCGAGGATCTGATAATGATCAATGCGACCAACCCAGTTATCATCGATCAGGAGTACTGCCCCTGGAACCTCTGCTCGCTTGAAAAGCCTTCACTCATCCAGGTCGACGGTGTCACCATCAAGAACGTCAAGGGAACCAGTGAATCCGAAGAACCCGTAGTGTTCAAATGTAGCGGGGCTAAGCCATGTGAGAATGTCGAAATCGGGGATGTTGATCTCGAGTACGTCGGACCAACTGTATTCACCAGAGTCGCCAGCACCGTATGCTCCAACGTCAAACCTAAAATGACCGGAGCCTCCAACATAAACATCTGCAACGCCGTATTTTAATTCATTTTAATTAATTAATTAATAAATAAATGTACGACGTCGCTTGAACTATATATATATATACACACAAGCTAAGCTGCGCTAGCTAGCTGCTTAAGTATATATAGTAGGTATAGGAAGATTAATATCGATCGATCATTATTGACCTTGTCATGATCGATATCAAGGAAATTAGAGAAATAATTTAGAAGCTAGGTAGATAGATGAGCTTTTTTGTACGCGCGTCAAAAAAACTAGTATAATTAAATTATCTACGTACTATTTCTTCACCGTTACCTTAACTTCCTAGCTATTAACTAGAATGAAAAAGGAAAACAAATTCTTTCTCAGCAGACAATAAGTATCGATTTCCCAGTTTCTTGACAAAATTTTAAAGCTAAAGATCGATCATTATTAATTAACAAGCAACAACAGGACCTGACGACTATGCGCCCCACTATCTTCGAATCGGCATGTACGTACAATTAAGCTGGGACGAGCAAGTTTACCACTTTATAATTGACTCGGGATCCTGTGAGAATGTTGTCGCAACTTGGATATGATCACATCCACGACCATATAAATTAGCTTGGTTGCAACATGGTACACGGGTCGCCGTCAACAAACAATTAAGCACTCGTTTGACAAAGTATTAGCCCATGTGCGGTTCCAGCTTTGCCAATTCCGAAAAAGATGGGAGATTGGCACATGTGCGTCGATAGTAGGGTCATTAACAAAATTACCATCCAATACACTTTCCCTATACCTCGTTTGGAGGATCTACTTGACCAACTTAGTAGTGCAAGCATCTTTAGCAAATTCGATTTAAGATTTGGTTATCATCAAATCCGAGTCCGCCCTAGTGATTTGTGGAAAACAACCTTCAAAGCCCATGAAGATTTTTTCGAATGGATGGTGATCCCTTTCTGCCTATCTAACACACCTAGTACGTTTATGCATTCGCCTTCTTATTGTGTAGGGATGGCAAAATGACCTGCCCTGAAGTCGCCCCGCCTTGCCCCGAGAGATTTGGACCTGCCCTGTTCTGCCCCATTCTGAGAATGGGGCAAGTCAGCCCCGCCCCGCGCGCAGAGCAGACATGGGTTTACATATTTATTGTTCTGCCCTCCCCCGCCCTGTCCCGAATTTAAATATATATATATATATATATATATATAATAATTTAATTAAGTAAACTAACCCTAATTTATACCCATATTTATTTTAATTTAGTTTAATGATGAATTTTAATGTTTAGTTTATATAATTTTAAATATTTTATATAATTTATATACATATAAAATGAGACTTGGGGCAGGGCAGGACAGGGCAAAACTCAAAATGCTGCCCCATATCAAGCGTGGGGCAGGGCGGGGCATAAAATGCCGCCCCGTAGCAGATCATGGGGCAGGGCAGGGCGGATGCGTATATGCGCGGGGCAGGTTTGAATATTGAGATACCCGCCCTGCTCTGCCCCATTGCCATCCCTATTATTGTGTTTGCTTTGTGGTCTGTTTTAACGATATTTTGGTATACATGTACATAGGTTGATTCCCATCTGGAGAATTTGTGCGCAATGTTCAGATTTATGTGGCTCCGAACAAATGCAATTTTTAGCTCCTCGGTGGTTATTTTGGGATACCATATTTCATCAGAAGACCATAAATGAGTGGCCAACCCCTACCTCTGTCACGACCGTAAGGAGTTTTCACGGCCTTGCTTCTTTAAATCGCCGCTTCATTTTCCATTTTTCCACAATTATGGCACCAATAACGAACGTCATGCCAGGCAAAGAATTTGTTTGGTCTCTAGACGCAACTAAAGCCTTCATGTTAATCAAGTAGAAACTTACCTCGGCACCCCTACTCATCCTACCAGATTTTTCATCGCCATTCGAGCTTAGTTGTGACTGTCAAAGCTCGCAATTGGGGTCGTATTCAGTCAAGGAGGGCGTCCCGTTGCTTATTTAGTGAAAATTTATTTGGGGCCCACACTCGTTATTCTACATATGACATTGAATTCTATGCGATCGTACATGCCATTCAAAATTGGTGGCACTATCTCTTTCATCGAGAATTCATCTTATTCTCGGATCACGAAGCCCTCAAACATCAATCTTCTCAAACTAACCTTTTCCCCCGACTTGCCAAGTGGTCCGCTTATCTTCAACAATTCACGTTTGTTGTGTGACACATTTCGGGCACTTATACCCGTGTTGCCGATGCACTCAGTTGTGGCTCGTGTTTAATTTCTGAGCTTCGTGTCGACATCCCAAGTTTTGATTACTTTCGAGATTTATATGTGGATGAACCCTTCTTTGGCCAAGTTTTACAGAGCATCAAAGCAGGCCTCAACGACAGATTTCACCTACATGATGGGTTCATTTTTAAAGTACAAACCGACTGGGGAGATAGAGCGGTATAAAGCTCGGCTAGTGGCAAGAGGGTTTACTCAAATCGAAGGCGTGGATTTTCATGAGACTTTCGCCCCTGTTGCGAAACTCGTCACTGTTCGTTGCATGTTGGTTGTTGCCACTAAGAAAAATTGGCATGTGCATCAATTAGACGTGAATAACGCCTTTTTGCATGGGGATCTTCATGAAGAAGTTTATATGCGGGTTCCGCAAGGCTTTGCTAAGGATGGTGACATGCGAGTTTGCAAATTGCAAAAATCGCTCTATGGATTGCGCCAGGCCTCCCGAAATTGGTATCACAAATTCACTCAAGCTCTTGTAGCCATCGGCTTCCATCAGTCTCGAGCGGATCACTCACTGTTCATTTTTCGTAACGGTACCACTTATGTTTCAGCATTAATCTATGTTGACGATGTGTTGTTGGACGGGAATGATATTGCACACATTGACCGTGTTAAATGTTATTTGAATGAGAAGTTTAGTATCAAAGACTTGGGTAATCTAAAGTATTTTCTCGGCATTGAGGTAGCAAGGTCACTCGATGGTTTTGTGCTTAGCCAACGTAAATACACTCTCGATATATTGGAGGAGAGTGACTTTCAGGCAGGACGTCCGAGCAGCTTTCCCATGGAACAGAACTTGAAATTGAGACCAGATGATGATACTCCATTCGTTGATGTTTCCCAATATCGAAGGCTCATTGGTCGCTTGCTATATCTCACAATTACTAGGCCAGACATAGTCTTCTCAGTAAATCAATTGAGTCAATTTCTGGGACAGCCTCGTTAGTCGCATCTTAATGTTGCATATCGGATATTAAGGTACTTGAAACAGACGTCTGGCCAAGGCCTCTTCTTGCCTACTGACGGGAACTTTAATTTGGAAGGTTTATGAGATTGGGGTGGTTGTGTTTTCACCCGAAGATCGAGTTCAGGTTACTTTGTATCCTTGGGGGATTCACCCATCTCTTGGAGGACTAAAAAGCAGTCTGTTGTCTCTCGTTCTTCTGCCGAGGCAGAGTACCGCGTCATGGCTGTTACAGTGAGTGAGATTTTGTGGTTACGTTGGTTGTTGAAGGATTTTGGTGTACATCAATCGGGACCTACTCCCCTGTTTTGCGACAACCAGGCGGCGCGCCACATTGCAGCTAATCCGGTGTTCCATGAACGGACGAAACACGTTGAGATGGACTGCTATTTTGTCCGTGAGCGAGTTGCAGGTGGCAACATTCAACCGCGTCCCATTTCAACCACCGACCAGGTTGCAGATATTTTTACCAAAGCTTTAGGTGCTGATCGATTTCAATTTATCCGCAGCAAGCTGGGTGTTCACAGCCTTCACACTCCACCTTGAGGGGGAGTATTGAAATATACAATTCGAATATATGACTTACCAAGTTTCCATGTTTTCCTTCTGTATAGTTACATTCCTTATTTTGATGTTTTTCCTTTTGTGTTGGCATGGGCCTATTGTATATGAGCCCATTGAAGCTAGGTTTTCCCATTCCCTTGTATTGTATATATTCACGTGAATGTCAATGAGAAAGATGCGCAACAATATACACTATTTTATTACCATAGAGATGCAGCAAAGCCTTCCGATCTCAGCCAGTGCAATTTATGAATTCATATCATATCAATAGATAGATTGACCACTTGTATGATAATCTGAAGCATATTGGAACAAGAATGGATTGCAGATCTAGGGTTCGACCTTATTTATTTACTTTATACATAAAGATTTATAAAATTGTGTATCCATGATGGGTTCGACCTCGTTAAAGCTCGGTTCGAATAATAACACTGTATCCATCTACGTATGAAAGTGAATAAGGTAGTAGATAAGATGGTTAAAATAATAGCGGGATTTGTACGGAGAGAATGGTAGTTAGAAGTTGGACCAGTCAGCAATGCAATTGCATAGATATTTCAAACAAAAGAAAAAGTGGTAGAGAGAGTAACTTTTGAATTATTATACAAAAATTAATGCACCTTCGACTCTGCTTCCATTTTCATCAACCTTCAACTTGACTTGGCTTCCATTCCTATATACTATTATAATTATAATAGTAACATTTGAAGATCCATTCCACACCTATATAGAAACAGTCAACCATTCTTCACCTACAATTTTCTAACACGCTTACTTTTCTTCCCCCAATTTTTGGGTTCTAATTCTAGCTTAATTTCTATAAAAGTCCGCAAAATCCATTGGAGCTGATCAACAACAAGAAGGGAAAAAAGAGGTACCTCAAGTCAAAATGGGCAACTTCACCAAAACTCTATTCTTCTTCTTCCTCTGTTTCATCGCTTCATCCTATGCTCAGAATTGCTCAACCTACACCTTCAGAACCCGCAACAGCCTCACCAGTTGCAACAATCTCCCCGTCTTGAACGCATCCATCCACTGGAACTATCACCCAAGTAACGGCACAGTTGACATAGCATACCGCCACACGGGCATGACCCGCTCCAACTGGGTAGCTTGGGCGCTCAATCCCACTGGACAGGGTATGGTCGGCGCACAGGCTTTGGTTGCTTTCTTCAACTCAAGTGGAGCACTCCATGCTTACACCTCTCCGATTACAACCTACGGCACGACGTTGCAGGAAGGCCCTTTGAGCTTTCAGGTTCCATCTCTTGCCGCTGAATACACCAACAATGATCAGATGATCATATACGCCACCATCAGACTTCCGGAAGGAAGTACGAGCTTTACCCAGGTTTGGCAGCACGGCGACCTTTCCGGGACCACCCCTCAGATTCACTCCACCACAGGTGATCATGTGAGGTCGGCTTGGAGAATCAATTTTGCTACTGCAGCCTCGTCCGAGCCAAGCACACCACCACCATCACCATCACCGCCAACAAGTGGAGGCACTGCACCACCTACCACAGGAGAAAATGTGAGCTTAAAGACGATGCAAAATACTGTATTGTTTATCAAACATCACTAATACTGCAAAATTTTAAATTTAATAATTATTCTCTCTTCATCAGAACTGCCCCGCATATACCTTCTCCAACCGAGTTTACAGAGATTGCACTAGTCTTCCCGTCCTAAACGCGTTCCTTCACTGGAACTACAACCAAGACAATCGTACAGTTGATATAGCTTACAGACACACAGGAATGAGCCGCTCCAACTGGGTAGCTTGGTCGCTCAATCCCAATGGACAGGGTATGGTCGGCGCACAGGCTTTGGTTGCTTTCTTCAACTCAAGTGGAGCACTCCATGCTTACACCTCTCCGATTACAACCTACGGCACGACGTTGCAGGAAGGCCCTTTGAGCTTTCAGGTTCCATCTATTGGAGCTGAATTCTCCAACAACGATCAGATGATCATATATGCTACCATTGTGCTTCCGGAAGGAAGTACGAGTTTTACTCAGGTTTGGCAACACGGGGACCTTTCCGGGACCACCCCTCAGACTCACCCCACCACTGGAGATCACGTGAGCTCGGTTGGGAGAATTGATTTTGCAACCGGAACCACATCAGGCGGAGCCAGTGGAGGAGGATCACGACAACGCAAAAGAAATGCAAGTGTTGTTCAGTTATAACAAATAATGATGACAGGCAGACGAGATGATTTTGTTACAATGATTACTACCTTTTCCTTTATCAGGTTCACGGGGTGTTGAATGTGGTGAGTTGGGGAATCTTGATGCCTCTGGGCGCTATGGCAGCAAGGTATATGAAGGTGTTCAAATCAGCGAATCCGGCGTGGTTTTACCTGCACGTAGCATGCCAATGCTCGGCCTACATCGTGGGCGTGGCCGGCTGGGGGACGGGGCTGAAACTGGGCAGTGATTCGGCAGGAATCGAACACAAGACACACAGGAACATGGGCATCGCCCTATTTGCCCTTGGAACACTCCAGGTAAGATACATACATACATAGAGTTATTGCAAGATGAATGAATTTGGAAGAGGCAATTAATCAAACACTTGGTGTGCAGGTGTTTGCCCTGCTATTGAGGCCAAAGCCGGATCACAAATATAGGTTTCACTGGAACATATACCATTACGCGATCGGTTACACCGTCATCAGTCTTAGCATCGCCAACATATTCGAAGGATTCGATGTGTTGGACCCTGCAAAGAAATGGAAAAGAGCATACGTCGGTGTGCTGATTTTCATGGGAGCAACTGCAGTTGTATTAGAAGCATTTACATGGTTTGTAGTGGTGAAGAGGAAAAGGGAGTCTGCGAAGCGCCCACAACAGAATCTCAATGGCAATGGATATCATGCTTGAATTCAATTGATTACGAACGAATACCGTTACCTCCTTCTTCTTTCTTTTTTCCAGTTTTAGTAGTACACGATTCATTCGTGAGTTGAGCTTCAGATACAGATTTTTCCTTTTTCTTTTTCTTGTATATGATATGATATTATTATTATTATTATTATTCATTAGTTACGATTTTGATTCATACTTGGTGTTCTCATTTGATTTGGTTTCTTTTATTTTATTACATTACGGAATGGGATATTTTCCAGTCAACTAAATTATGCGAAATACCTTTTGCAAAAAAAAAAAACTTATGCGAAATACCGTTGGCAGACCGCGTCCCGACTGTCGTCCCAATTTATTATTATTAAAACATACTTCATTCCGATCCGTCCCAAAGAGAAACTCAGAACTCGCAAGGTGTCTGTGGGGAGAGCCTCCTATCAACAAATCCCGGATAGTGCTATCGACGATTTTGAGGCTAGAGTCTGCGCGGACTACTCTGTCAGACCTTCGGCAGGAATCGACAATGATATGACACGAGTTTCCATGTTCAAGGACAGATGAGACGATACTTTTGACCCACCATAGTTCCTTACCCCGTCTCAGGTTCTCATTTGATCAGTTTCTTCGGACTTTTTAACCGTTTTACTTGGTAAGTGATTTCAGGGGTGCACCATTTTCGATGCATCCCGGCCTCTGGTTCGGATTGTGAACTTATTGCTTCTATCTTTTCTTTTTCCTTTTAATCTACAACCTTTTATTGTCATTCTCGACTATTTCTACACTTTTTTTATTGAAACTTTTTATACTCTTAGGGGGGTGTATTGGTTGTGGATTCTGTAGGATTTTTTTGGACTTTCAAAGTCTCGGGGTATTCAATTTGGATTTTAAAAATTCTAAGTTATTCAATACGGATTTTAAAAAGTTTTTAAAAATTTTTAGGTATTCAACAGTCTAATACTCTATGGATTTTGTTGGAATCTCCTCAAAAAATATAAATAAATTGCACTATCCAAAATCTCTTCTAAAAACAAGAGATTTCAAAGGATTCTCTCAGAGAACTCTGAAAACTAAAGATCAGAAGTATGAATGACAATATTGACCTGACCTGCGGGTACCCACCCGCGAGCTTTGGGTCAGATCAGATTCGCCCCATATTGAGTATGAGTCGGCCGCAGGTATCCGCCCCGCCCCGAATTAATATATAAACTTTATATATATATATATTTTATTGGTAAAATACTTTATATATATTATTGGTAAAATAAATTATATATATATATATATATATATATTTTATTGGTAAAATATTTTATATAATATTAATTTTAAAAAAAAAAATTTAACTCTTTGCATTAATATTGTAGTTTATGAAAATTTATGTAAATCAATAAAAAATATATATTCCAAAGTCAGCCGACTCTATGAACTTTTTAAAGTTAAAAAAATTCAATAGAATCTCCTTAATATAGAAATACTAACAAAATTAATACCCTCCAACATTATTTTATTTTCATATATTTTAATTTACATTTCACCAAATTCACTTTACACTTTATCAAATGAATTAAAATATTCTTATTTTATCTTGAGTTGGTCTCCTGTGTATAGGGGAACAACTATAACATATAAAAACGCGAATGTTAATCAACATAGTAATAGTTGGACTGGTGGTTACGATATTTGGAAACAGGTGTCCTTGAAACATTTTTTTTTTAATAGGAATATACTTTATAAAATAATTATTTCCACTTTTCAGTAATTATTTTGAATTTCACTAATAACTATTCACTTACAAAACCTGTGTCCTTGAAACATTTTTTTTTTTTAATAGGAATATACTTTATAAAATAATTATTTCCACTTTTCAGTAATTATTTTGAATTTCACTAATAACTATTCACTAATAATAAACAACACTTTTCACTAATTATAGACACCACTTTTCACTAATAACTATTTCCACTTTTCACTAATAACTATTTCCACTTTTCACTAATCATAGACACCACTTTTCATTAATAACTATTTCCACTTTTCACTAATTATAGACACCACTTTTCATTAATAACTATTTCCACTTTTCAGTAATTATTTTGAATTTCACTAATAACTATTCACTAATAATAAACAACACTTTTCACTAATTATAGACACCACTTTTCACTAGTAACTATTTCCACTTTTCACTAATCATAGACACCACTTTTCATTAATAACTATTTCCACTTTTCACTAAGGAATATACTTTATAAAATAATTATTTCCACTTTTCAGTAATTATTTTGAATTTCACTAATAACAATTCACTAATAATAAACAACACTTTTCACTAATTATAGACACCACTTTTCACTAATAACTATTTCCACTTTTCACTAATCATAGACACCATTTTTCATTAATAACTATTTCCACTTTTCACTAATTATAGACACCACTTTTCATTAATAACTATTTTCACTTTTCAGTAATAACAATTACCACTTTTCAATAATGAGAATTACACTTTTCATTACATTTTTCAATAAAATATCTACCACTTTTCAATAATAATAATTACACTTTTCAGTAACGAAATCTACCACTTTTCACTAATAATAAAAAACATTTTTCACTAATAACTATTCACTAATAATAAACAACACTTTTCACTAATTATAGACACCACTTTTCATTAATAACTATTTCCATTTTTCACTAATTATAGACACCACTTTTCATTAATAACTATTTCCACTTTTTAGTAATAACAGTAACCCTTTTCAATAATGGGAATTACACTTTTCATTACATTTTTCAATAAAATATCTACCACTTTTCAATAATAATAATTACACTTTTCAGTAACGAAATCTACCACTTTTCAATAATGAGAATTACACTTTTCATTACATTTTTCAATAAAATATCTACCACTTTTCAATAATAATAATTACACTTTTCAGTTAAAATATTTATCACTTTTCAATAATAAAAAATACACTTTTCATAAAACGTATCACTTTTCAATAAGAACAATTACCCCTTTTCATTAACAATAATAAACACTTTTCAATAAGAAAAGAACTACAATTTACAGTAACAAAATTACACTTTTCAATAAAAACACTAAAATTTCATTAACAAAATTACACTTTTTTAAACTTTAAATTAAATCTGCAAACAGATGGAGAGGAAACTGCATCGTCTACCTCACTTTCACCGGATCCCTCACGAGTTAGGACAATGCTTTGTTCCATCAACTGCTAAATATTGTTCTTGAGGATGTTTACAACGGATTCGTTATATTTAGCTCTGTAATGTCATAACTGTGCTTCCATGGCCACTTGCTATAAATTAAAGTTGCTGAAAAAACAAAACAAAAGAAATTAAAAAGAAACATGATATATATATTTATTTGAAAGAGAGCAGAGCTTCCCGATTCAACGGCAAACAGGTGTTCGCCGCCGTAGTCACGGCCAGCAAATTCCCCCCAATTCGGTAAACAAATCCCTAGAAGAGGATTCCAAAAAAAGGCAGAAATTCGAAATTTTATCTGGACCGATGATTCCAAAAAGGAGGCAGAATTTTCACACGTCGCTGGTGTAAATATAGCTAAATCCGATGAACATTCAAACGTCGCTAGAAGAATGGGCCGAATGGAGTGGTCCGGAGTGAAGAAAACAGTAGAAAAAAAAACAGTTAAAAAAAGCGGGTGTAGGTGCACAGTGTGCATTTGAGAATTTCTCTTTTATCTTACATCATCAATCACTAAATTCACTTTTCTAAAAAAGTGTGTCAATCAAACCGTGCAAAAAATTTCGAGACGGATTGAGTAAAACTTAATTGGACCTTCTAAATATACGCAACATATAGTACAATACCGTACTTGCCTACGGTAAGAAATTAATTTTAAAATTTAAACTTAATAATTGGTTACCTCTTGTACTATGTGTTGTATTATTAAGGCTTAATTTTAAATAAATACACAACATTGGTTCATTATCAATTTAATCACCATCTTTACAATTATTGTAAAAAAAAAATCAATTTTCATCGTGTTGCAATTAAATACATTTTTTTTTCTCCGGTCAACAATTGATGGCGTGGTTTGCCGGAGCTTGACACGTCAGATTACACATATTCTTTTTTAAAACTCCCGCTTCTTCTGCGTCTTCTCATTTCTCCAATAGAGTTTTTTTCAGTGTCTCTCACTTCTCAAACTCAATAAGTTTTTCTCTTCTAACTCTAAAAATCAAAATCATAAGGGATAGAATCCTAACACTAAAAATCGTATTATTATAATTTTAAAATATTATATTTATTAAATCAATTAAAATATATTATAATATTAAAATTACTTATTTATCCTTTTATTTATCCTTATATTATGTTTATTGAAATTTAATTTAAAAATTATTATTAATTAAAATAACAGGTAACAAAAAATTAAAATTATATTATTCCCAAACCAAAATATGAAGAACAATATTCATTTACAAAACATAACATAGCGATTTTGCCCTAGTGGCACCACCACCACCGCCCTAGTGCCACTAACGCCGTCGTGTTCGACTGCAGCACCCTCCTCTATCAAATCGTGGGGAGAATTAATCTGTGATTCGCGATTGGAAATTTGGGAGAGAATTAATCTGAAATTATGATTGGAGATTTGAGGGGAAAGAAGTATGAGTTCGTGACTGGGGATTTGGGATGAGGAAAGAACCCTAACTCTTAATTTCTTCTTCAATTCAAATTTAGAATTTATTTATTTAATTCAATAATATATTTTTTGAGTTTATTTCATTTTCAAATTAACAATTAAATTTGTATTAAAAAGGGCATAATAGTAATTTTGTTGTTTCCGGTAAATTTAATTTATTTTTTAAATTAATTTATATTAAAAAAAGATAATATAGTAAATAACAAAATACGTACAATTTTTAAAATAATTTAACTAAAGTAAATCTATAAAATAGATAGCAAGTTTGTACAGCCCAATATAATTAAACAATCAAAATCAAGCTAAAATTTTAATTTCATCATAAATTCAGACACTCAAACACCAACAAATCTAGCCATAAAACATAAATAAAAGCATTAAATTAAAGGAATGTATCACCTTAATAGTCTTCAAATTCTTCAAATATTAACAATCAAATGAAATAATAAATTTAAAACTAACTAAGAAAATGAAATTATATTAATCTAATCTATTTGAGTGAAGTGGAGGGGTGGAGGAGGGTTCCCCCAATGAAGTTGTACCTGTTGGTTTATAGATTACCAACAATGGCTTACAAAGTATTTAGACGGAAAAATTAAAGACAGTAAAAGAAATTACAAAGTCTTCGAGTTCTTCAACTTTTCAAAAGAGGCAGCTTCCTTGTTTGAGCAGCTTCTTAGAATAGCAGGTCCAGAAAGGGAAGAGACAGCACTGTAGATAAACAGAAAATTAGGGAAAAGAGTCGAGTCAAGGTGATACCTTTTCCCGTAAAACAAACACGTCCCGGCTAGTGTTCACGGAGTGACGAGTTGCTTCGAAAGGTAAAACGGCTTCCTCTTTGCAAGAGCAACACCGCAGCGCACAAAGCTCCAGCGAACAGAAACACGTTAGAACCGGATTGCACTCTAAAATGCTATGCAGAATGCTGAAAATAGTGTATGCAATTTTCTGGAAAACTTCAGGTGAAATTTGTTGTATACAAAAGTGAGTTTTCCCAAAACCATGCACTCCTATTTATAGGCAGTGTCACCCAGGTGTGGAAAACAGGCGGGTATTTAAGGCAGTAACGGCTGGTCACACATTTTTAGAACCTCAAAAAGATAGAGGGGCCCCAGGCCCAAGCCCAAAGTCCACCCAAAGTCCAATTGCCAAGGCCAAGGCCAAGGCCCACGGACCCGGAGGCGGCGTGGCTCAGCACGGCCGGACGGGCGGGCGGCGCGCGCGCGCGTGTGGCTAATTGAATGGTTCAATAGTCACTACAATTTGAACATACTTAACTAACTCCTATTAAAAAGGAGGTAGTTAATTCTCACATTTATCAATGTGGGATAGTTATTAACATTACTCCCAATGCATCACTTTGTCTTAAACTTCGTACATTAATTTCTCACTCACCGAAATTCGGTTTAGAGATTTTAAATATACTACGATCATCTACTCGGAGAGTAGAACGATCCTACAATATTTAATTCTTCGGAAATTAAATATTCATACCCTCAAATAATTGATTAATTAAAATCAATTAAATATTAAGAAATTGAATAAAAACCCAATTTCTCCAACAATCCTCCACATGAGTTGAAATTACTACCCATAATCATGCAGACTCGCAATCCAGTTCAATTGAGACACTGTTGCATCCGGAAAGGTGTCTTGTGACCTTGAACCTTCCGTAGTCAAACACTATCGAGTACACTGGCGGCTTAGTGGACGCGATGCCTTGAACTACTCCTCTTTAGTGTGTACTGAGACAACGGTGCTGACACAACAACATCTCAAACGTGTTTCGTTCTCACGTTTTTGTCCATTTCGGCCATGGACACCCTTTAGTTCATAAGTGCATTCCGTGAAGCGGCCCCACTTCTCACTTATATAGGTGGACTCCCATATTGAGTATCCCGCAATACTCTACCTCCCGGAGGTCTTTGGGAACCATTAAAAGTCATAGACTTAGCCTTACCACAAATCTTACGGGACAACACTTGGTGTTGTGCTTTTCTAAGGAATAGTTTGAATATCCAAGTGTTCCAACTCAACATTCACAGCTTAGTTTTCCCATTGAACCAAGTTCTTGGGATCTCCAGTCAACATGGTTGGGTTACCACTGTTTCAGCTGTTATTTTGTGGGTTTTAGACCCATTCCTTCTAACAACTTATTCATCTGATCTCGGTTTATTCCTTTCGTAAGAGGATCCGCTATATTGTCTTTTGACCTTACATAGTCAATTGACATCACACCACTCGAGATCAGATGTCTAACAGAGTTATGTCGACGACGTATGTGTCTCGACTTTCCGTTATACATGTCGTTCAAAGCCCTGCCAATTGTGGCTTGACAGTCACAGTGTACCATCACAGTAGGCACGGGTTTGTTCCAACATGGAATGTCCTCGAGGAAATTTCGAAGCCACTCGGCTTCTTCACCAGCTTTATCCAAAGCTATGAATTCTGATTCCATCGTGGACCGGGCAATACACGTTTGTTTCGTTGATCTCCACGATACAGCAGCACCTCCAATAGTGAACACATATCCACTACTGGAAAATGACTCATTCGTGTCAGAGATCCAATTGACGTCACTGTACCCTTCAAGTACCGCCGGAAACCTTGTGTAATGAAGCCCGTAGTCAATAGTGTACTATAAGTACCTAAGGACCCTTCTAAGAGCCTTCCAGTGCTCTTTATTTGGATTGCTAGTGAATCTACTCAACTTGTTCACTGCACAGGCAAGATCCGGGCGTGTACAGTTTGTAATGTACATCACACTTCCAATGATTCTTGCATATTCAAGTTGTGCAACCGGATCGCCTCGATTCTTGCTCAAGTGTACATTGAGCTCCATGGGCGTCTTGCCAGGTGGATCATTAAAGGCATTGAATTTCTTTAACACACTCTCAACATAGTGAGATTGTGTCAAGTAGATTCCATTAGACTTTCTCTCGATCTTGATTCCTAGAATCACATCAGCCAATCCCATGTCTTTCATGTCAAAACTACGTTTTAACATAGACTTTGTTTCCATGATCATGGCATTGCTGCTGCTCATGATCAACATGTCGTCCACATAAAGACACATAATAACAAATCCTTTTGGTGTATTTTTCACATACACACATTTGTCACATTCGTTTATCTTGAAACCATTGGACAACATAGTTTCATCAAACTTCAGATGCCACTGTTTTGGAGCTTGTTTGAGTCCATACAGTGAACGAACGAGTCTACACACCTTTTTCTCGTTGCCAGGTGCTATAAACCCTTCAGGTTGATCCATGTATATTTCTTCAACTAATTCCCCATTCAAGAACGCAGTCTTGACATCCATTTGGTGAATCTCGAGATTGTGCAAAGCAGCAATCACAATTAACACACGAATGGATGTAATCCTTGTTACTGGGGAGTAAGTATCAAAGAAATCATACCCTTCTTTTTGTCTGAAGCCCTTTGCTACCAAACGAGCTTTATACTTGTCAATTGATCCATCTGCTTTATATTTTCTTCTAAGGATCCACTTGCATCCTAAGGTCTTACAACCTCTAGGGAGATCAACCAACTCCCACGTATTGTTCTGCAGAATAGAATCAATTTCGCTATTGATAGCTTCTTGCCAGAATGATGCATCTGGTCTTGACAGAGCTTCCTTGATAGACTTAGGTTCATCTTCAATCACATAAGTGATAAAGTCAGGACCATAAGTTTTTGCAATTTTTGCTCTTTTGCTGCGTCTAGGTTCTTCATGCTCTTGAGCTGAAGAACTAACAGCCTCTGCTTCTACGTGAGCCCTCTTATTTTCAGGTCTCACCTCATCTTTATCTTTATTAGGAAAGATATTTTCAAAGAATATTGCATTCCTTGATTCTATCATAGTGCCTTCTGACATGTCAGGTATTTCTGATTTGTGAATCAGAAACCTATAGGCACTACTGTTGAGTGCATATCCTACAAAGATACAATCGACCGTTTTAGGGCCAATTCTAACTTGTTTAGGAGCAGGCACTTCAACCTTTGCAAGACACCCCCACACTTTGAGGTACTTGTAGGATGGTTTCCGCTTTTTCCACATTTCATAAGGTGTCAGAGCCTTTGTTTTGTGTGGAATTTTTTTCAAAATGTGGTTAGCCGATAGTATAGCTTCCCCCCACAGATTCTGCGGTAAACCCGAGCTGATTAACATTGCGTTCATCATCTCCTTTAGTGTTCGGTTCTTTCTCTCCGCAACACCATTAGACTGAGGTGAGTAAGGGGTTGTAGTTTGATGTATGATGCCAGACTCAGCACATAACTGTTCAAAAGGTGACACATATTCCCCACCTCTATCACTTTGAATCATCTTAATTCGAGTGCTAAGTTGATTTTCTACTTCATTCTTGTAAAGTTTAAAAGCTTCAATAGCTTCATCTTTACTTCGCAAGAGATAAACATAGCAAAATCTTGTGCAATCATCAATAAAAGTAATGAAATACTTTTTGCCACCTCTAGTTTGCACAAACTTTAAATCACACACATCCGTATAGATTAAGTCTAGAGGAGCAGTGTCCCTTTCCACAGAAGTAAATGGCAACTTTGTCATTTTAGCTTCAACACATATCTCACACTTTTTAGGTGTTTCAATATTGTTCATTTTAAGTAAATCAAGATTTACTAAACGCTTTATAGATTTTAGATTTACATGTCCTAATCTTAAATGCCATAAAGAGGAACACTCCACGATGTAAGAGGAAGTAGAAACGTTTTCATTGATAACTTTCTTGCCTTTACGGCTTACAACCATTACACTCATTTTGAACAGACCATTCTCGAGATAAACTCGACCAAGGAACTGTCCAAACTTGCTAAGTACAACTTTATCAGACTCAAAAACTAGTTTAAACTGATGACTAACTAGAAGAGAGCCGGAGATCAGATTCTTGCGGATGTCCGGGACATGCAGCACATCCTTCAGTTTGAGCTCTTTGCCAGAAGTGAGCTTGAGCACAACAGTTCCAACACCAGCCACATCAGACGAGGCATGGTTTCCCATATGGAGCTTTCTCCCATCAGCAGGAGCATAAGTCGAGAAGACACCCTTCTCGGAACAAACATGGCAAGTAGCACCGGTATCCACGAACCATTACTTTGGATTGTCAACCATGTTGGTCTCAAACACAACAGCAGACATATCCATTTCAGTGAGATTATGTTGTGCCACATTAGCACTTGATTGTCCTCCCTTACCCTTGTTTTTATCAACTTTCTTAGAGACGCGACAATCAGTTGCTTTATGGCCCGGTTTTTCACACTTGTAGCAATTACCATTAAATTTGGGTTTTGCAGGAACAGGTGCTTTACCTTTGTCATTAGGCCTTTTTCGTTTTTTAGACGATTCACCACGTTCCATTAAATTTGCCTTTGCCTCAACCGAGACTTGATTTGATTTACCGTCCATCCTTTTATTATCTTCTTCAATTCGAAGTTTGACGATCAAATCTTCTAGGCTCATTTCCTTTCGCTTGTGTTTGAGATAACTTTTAAAATCCTTCCAAGAAGGTGGTAGTTTCTCAATCACTGCGGCTACTTGGAAAGCGTCCGGAAGGACCATACCCTCTGCGAGGATATCATGTAGGATTAACTGAAATTTTTGAACTTGTTCAACGACAGATTTACCATCTACCATTTTAAAGTCCAAAAATCTCGCCACCACGAACTTCTTAGTTCCGGCATCCTCGGTTTTGTACTTTC
Organism: Galeopsis tetrahit; assembly: GCA_963675135.1. Lineage (NCBI taxonomy): Eukaryota > Viridiplantae > Streptophyta > Magnoliopsida > Lamiales > Lamiaceae > Galeopsis > Galeopsis tetrahit. Next base: position 82,248,889 of record OY776128.1, read on the forward strand.
ATTCCAAAGACTCCCACAGTTCTTTGGCAGTACGAACCGGTTGGTACACGTTATACAACGCGTCAACTAGTCCTCCAAGGACGTAGTTCCGACACAAGAAAACGCCATGAGACCATTGGTCAAATGCGACCCTCCTAGCATTATCCGTTTCACTTTCAGCGACAACGGGCGGATCCTCCCGGAGGAACCTTGCTAAGTGAAGTGTCGTGAGGTAAAACAACATCTTTTGTTGCCACCTCTTAAAATCAGTACCCGAGAACTTCTCGGGTTTTTCCCCATGCACCATGAAATTGCGAGTTTCAGAGGGTGGAAAAAACATGGGGGGTAAAAACGTGTTATTTGGGACAACGTTTGGAGTTGGGTTCGAGGTGTTCTCAACCAGGGTATTGTCGACAGGGGTGTTATCGGAGCCATTTCCGTCAGATGCCATTGTGGTATCTTTTTTTTTTTTTTTCTTTTGTTTGTTTTACGATTGTTGGTTTATAGATTACCAACAATGGCTTACAAAGTATTTAGACGGAAAAATTAAAGACAGTAAAAGAAATTACAAAGTCTTCGAGTTCTTCAACTTTCCAAAAGAGGCAGCTTCCTTGTTTGAGCAGCTTCTTAGAATAGCAGGTCCAGAAAGGGAAGAGACAGCACTGTAGATAAACAGAAAATTAGGGAAAAGAGCCGAGTCAAGGTGATACCTTTTCCCGTAAAACAAACACGTCCCGACTAGTGTTCACGGAGTGACGAGTTGCTTCGAAAGGTAAAACGGCTTCCTCTTTGCACGAGCAACACCGTAGCGCACAAAGCTCCAGCGAACAGAAACACGTTAGAACCGGATTGCACTCTAAAATGCTATGCAGAATGCTGAATAGTAACGGCTGGTCACACATTAATATGGCAGTTTCCGGAATGGTAACTCCCATTCTTAATACCCAGCACTTAATATGGCAGTTTCGGAATGGTAACTTCCCATTCTTAAACTTCCACGCAATTAAGACAATCACATTTCAAATTCAAATTCCAGAAGTCAACTTCCGCTTGACTTCCATAGACTTGGGCTGCCTAAATCCGTGTGGGTCGAGGCCCACATTTTTAGAACCTCAAAAAGATAGAGGGGCCCCAGGCCCAAGCCCAAAGTCCAAGGCCCACGGACCCGGACCCGGACGCGGCACGGCCGGACGGGCGGGCGGCGCGCGCGCGCGTGTGGCTAATTGAATGGTTCAATAGTCACTACAATTTGAACATACTTAACTAACTCCTATTAGGAAGGAGGTAGTTAATTCTCACATTTATCAATGTGGGATAGTTATTAACACTACTCCCAATGCATCACTTTGTCTTAAACTTCGTACATTAATTTCTCACTCACCGAAATTCGGTTTAGAGATTTTAAATATACTACGATCATCTACTCTCCGAGTAGAACGATCCTACAATATTTAATTCTTCGGAAATTAAATATTCATACCCTCAAATAATTGATTAATTAAAATCAATTAAATATTAAGAAATTGAATAAAAACCCAATTTCTCCAACAGTACCCTGTTTTTTTAGGGCTCTTCTTTTCGTGTGTCTCCTCCCATTTCATTAATTGGGTGTGGACCATTTTTCATTTGGGCTGAATTTCAGTGCTCATATCATGTTGAATAACCTTAATGAACACCCCGAATAATCTCTCCACAAATTTCACAAACTGAGTAAATAATGTAATAACTTCAAATTTGGCCATAAGAGGAAATATCCTCACAAAGAGTGTAAAATCATCAACAATTGAGAGATAGTATTTATAAACATCAATAGACACATGCACATGAAGCAGACTCCCACACATCCATATGCAATAATTCAAAAGGAGAAGTGGAATGATGTCCAATAGAAGAAAAATGTTTTACATCTTACCAATTAAGCTTACATTCATCACAAAACAGTGCATCAGAATCCTTATGAGAAACATTCGATCTTTTTAATACAGTAGAAAAAGGTTGGATTTCCCTGGTGGCCAAGCCTACAATGCCATAATTTCCATTTCACTTGGCTTTATTATCATGTGAAACATAAATATTATTGCGCGTACTGTTCACTGTATTTTTGTAGCCTAAATTATTCCGCAAGTGTACGGCGTAGATTATAGTACGTAGTGAGCACGAGTATCAGCTCTAATATCTATTACGATTTTAATAACTGATTTTTATCTAGAAAAATAATAGCTTGGATGATGGGTTTGATTAAGCAAAAATATTTAAAATACTCTAAGTAACCAAATAAATAAAATAGCATGCAAATATCAATTTAACGTTGTTTTGAGAAATCAATAAGATACGGCGGATCCTAGGACTTACGATTTCAATTGAGATCAAATTTACATACGAATTAATTCAACTGATTACTCCGTTTAGTATTTTTATAGAGGTAACCACTAAGGAAGATTAAATCATCTCACGATCTCATTAACCTTGTTAGATATAATTATTTAAGAGTTTGTATCTCTGCTTCGCTCCAATAGTTACTTCTCTCAACAAATCAAGATTATATTCCTCTTCTATTATGAATCTCCTCTCTCGAATATTGACACATAATAAATCATGAAATCCTATGCTCAATATTTAAATCTCCTCTCTCGAATGTTGATTTAAATAAACAAACGAATTCAATCACGTGGCCTTTGCAATTAAATTCACAAGATAAAAGGATGCATAAATATTAAGAATAACAAAACGAAGTTCATCAATTAAAATTAATCGTTGCAAAAATAAATCTCAATCTACTTTCATGTCCTAGGACCTCAAATGAGATTAGCTAGAATAATTCATCAATAAAGAAATAAAGAAAACGAATTAAAGAAAGGCATAATTAAAATAAACTTATTGTATGTTGCGGTGCTTCAAGATGTGCTGCTTCTTCTTCGTTCCGTATTCTCCCTCTCAGCGTATTCTTCATTCCTTTCATATTCCAGTTTTTCCAATATATAGATCTCTCTCCGCTGATATGATTTGCGAGGAGATAAAGATGAGTTCAAATCTCCTACTTTTGTGCAACAAATAAATCTCAAGATTTAGTAATATCTTTTTGACTTCCAACTAAATAGGTTGCTTAAGTATTTTGTAATCCCACTTCCATTCGGCTGCTCCCAATTATGTTTTACTCATATATAGGCCCATAACAATATTCACGTTCAAGTTCCAATTTTCGCCATACTTACGTGTCCTTCATTATTTTATTTATAACTTGTACTTTCGAACTCGAATTTACTCGATTCTTGTTTCGTTGTGACCCTCTCTTCAACGCGCTTCTTATGCGATAGCTTTGAGTTATCTTTGGCTGACTTTTAATTCTCGTTTTGGCCTGAAAACACTCGAAATAACACAACTTGTGCTATTCTTCAAGAAATCGTCATTTCACCTCTTTTTAAGATATAAACAAATGTAATACGAGTTAAAATGACACGTAATTGAGCATTAAAATTATAGAAAACCCCCGTTTATCACGTACTCTCTTGAAGATTTGGTGTTCCTCAAGCTGCCAAAACCACCAAAATTCATAACATAAAAACCATCTTTAAGCTCTCATATCTTGTGAGACTTTAGATCCTTAACAAGAGAGCAGTCACTAAAGAATTCAATTAACTGTATCATGATTTCTAAGAAACTGTGAAATGCTCATAAGAATTTTAGTGATGGCAGGAATATGAAGAACATTATCCATAACGGTAGATCTAGATGCATCACACGTGGGCATAGAGAATGATCAAATATGTGAGATCGACAATAATAGAATCCATACCTTGATATGGAGTGGTTACTTGAAGATTGGCAAGTTGTGAGGTAACATGGTGTATAGCTCCACTATCAACAAACCAAGAGGAATTTGGTGAAGAAGTGCCAGAGGAAGAGGCACCTGAATCCATGTTGCCAGTAAGAGAGTGAGCTTGATATGGAGCAGAGTAGTATTGACGAGCAACTTGTTGTTGAGCAAAATTGGCTTGATAAGGACTGGTGAGTGGAGGACGGTGAGCTGAAGTAGAAGGTCGGGAATGAGAGTTTTCAAGACCATGAAAAGATTGATAATTGTGCCCACACAGTTGACATACAATCTTAGGTTTGGAAAAACCCTACCTTTGCCATTGGATTTGCCCGAACCAGCACCCAATTGGTAACTGCATGAATTGAAGGCTGGGCTGGAGAAGTAATGTTTCCACCCACAAGAGTAATAGAGTTCGAATTGTGACTATGTAATCGCATCTCATAAGCTTGAAGTATCGATTGAACCTCTGGTAGAGAAGGAATAGATCCTCTAGTGGTTAAAGAAACCACAGCTGCATCAAAATCAACACCTCATCACGAATGAACTGACCGGCATGATGAAGACCATCCCCAACCGATCTCATCTTTAAGATGAACTCATCAATGCTAAGATCACCTTTCTTCAGCGTCTGGAGTTGAAGTCGAAGAATCATTGCCTTAGCACTCGATTGAGACTGAAATAGGGATTCAAATGCCAACCACAGTTGAAGCGAGTGATCGCACCTGCTAACATGGCCCAACATTGACTTAGACACCGAACTTAAGAGCCATCTGAGAAGGAACTAATCTTTTCGTTGCCATGAAATTGAATTCGTCGAATTCGTTGGCACACCTTTGCAGAGAAGAACATCTTCAAAGCGATGAGCTCGCACAGATGCGAGAACTTGATTACGCCAAAAAGGATAATTGTCATTATCCAATCGAATCGATAGAGTGATGAATTTGGGAAGGGAGGGAGGAGCACTGGAAGAAGAAGACATGATTATGGAAGACATAGTATTGCGGAAGAGTGAACAAACGATCGAGAAGCTAGCTAAATAAGAAAAACGGTTAGATGAAGAACAAAGTAGTTACAGAATAAGCTGACTTGAAGATATGAAGGAATTGGTTTGAAGATATGGAGGAATTAGTTTGAAGGTTCAAGCACAAAAAATAGAGAAGAGGAATTATTTGCAAATTAAATCAAAGAGAAAACATGTTCTCATAATACCATGTTTGAAAAGTATATTTTCAGTTTGTTTATTGATTGTATAATGTGTACAATTAATATATAGAGGACTCAAGATTTTATAAGAGTCTTGTATCTAATTGTTATGTATTGGTTAAATACAAGAAAATGTAACATTAATCATATAACTACTCTTCTGTGATATAACATTAATCATATATATATAGAATTAACTACAAATTATATAAATGCTAAAATATATAAGTACTAGGAATTAAGAATATAGCTATAGCTAGGTAGCACCACCATTAATTGAGTAGGTAGGTAGATGGGGTGAGAAGTGAATAATAATAACTACTATTACTATACTGCTAGCTAATTATTGGAGTAATATTAATAAATTTAAGCAGCAGCTGCGGTTGCGCAGACAGGAATATTCTGTGTTCCAACCAAACTGGGTTTAACGTTGGTGCATTTGGTGGTGATGGGGCCGAGATTTCCAGTGTATGTAAGGTCAATGTTACCAATCTCGATGCCATCGCATGGCTTACTGGCGCTGCATGCTAAGGTGAGGGCCTCGGGTGTGTTTGTTGTTCCCTTAACGTTCTTGATAGTGACTTTGCTAACCTTGATCTGCGACGGTTTCTGCAATTGCAATTCAGTTACAATTCAGTTAGTTAGTTAGTTATATATGTACAAGGGAAAGAGAAAGAGAATTATATATATATATATATTAAAGGAATGGAATGAAATTAGGTAGGTACTTCAAGGGAGCACTGATTCCAGGGGCAGTATTGCTGATCAATGATGACCGGAGTGCTTGCATTGACCATTATGAGATCCTCGAAATGAAGATCGGATATCTGCAAAGTGGCGGGAGCAGAGGGCCACGTCTTGACCCTGACGCCGTTCTGAGTGTTGATGAAGGTGCAGTTGGTGACGTATATTCCCGACACATCCTTCTCCTTGGGATCCTTACCCAGGCTTCCGATGCTGATCCCGTGTCCCGGCCCGCAAGTCACGTTCTGGATCCTCACCTGTGTCAACTCGTCCCCCATCGACACGCAGTCGTCCCCTGTTTCTATGATTGAATCTAACACCTTTATATTGTCCCCACGCGCAATGTGGATTCCGTCCGTGTTAGGGCTGTCCCCCGGGGCTGTTATCCTAACCCGCTGGAACGTCACGTTCCCGCTAGATATGCAGTTGATGTGGAAATTCTTGCTGTCTTTCGTTGTCACGTCGTGGATGTACGAATTGTTGATGAAATTGAAGCTCAAGTTCTGTTTTCAATTAATGATTATTTTCAATTAGTAACTAACTAGGTAAATAAATAAATAAATAAATAGAGAAATGAAATGAAAAAGAAAAGAAAAGACGGGTACGGACAATTGGAAGCATGACGCAGTTTTTGTTCTTGTGGCAATCGTTGGACTTCCAGGCTTGTTGGCCCTGGCCGTCAAACACTCCGCCTCCATACATGGTAAAATGGTCGACATAATTGACGGTAACCCAGGCGCCGGCTTTGTTGGGCATTTTGGATGGGTCCGGGTTGGCGTTGACCGTGCCGATGACTTCCAGCTCAATCGGGCCCTTGCTCGGTCCGTGCAATCTCGCTTGACTCAGCGTCCACTTTCCCGCCGGGATTGTTATCTTCCCTCCCTCTGGGGCTGCAATTGCGTCTGCCCAAGCTTTCATTAAAGCCTCGCTGAAATCTTGGTCCGCCACCGCTCCATACTTTCGGACATCATACAACACTGGCTCCGCATTTGCCATATAAATAACTACCACCTGCACAAACAACAACAATACTACTTGTCGACGTACTTGTTCCATTTTATTTTATTTTACTATTTTATTTTACAATTTATCATATCAAATGCATGCAATCATTTTATTTTATACTACTCAGGGGAACGCCCACTGCCGATAACTATTTTGGAACATACTGCATGCGCCCAGTATATGCGCTTTCCCTACCAATAATTCAACACTATCTAAATTTAGCTACTGTCCCACATTCATTCCAATCTTTCATTTCTAAACCATTTACTGTAATTATTTATAACAATTAATTAATCTACTCCCTAGCTTCATTAATTCTTAATAATTGACGCCCCACGTTTTGCAACTTCTTCAATTAAGTGACAGTTAATAGTAGTATATAAATTCACCCACATTTTACCCTTTCTATCATTAAATCACATATAATGATTAATTCAATTTCACACTTTTACAAGTGTAATAATAAAAACTAAGCTTTCTCGTTTTAAAAAAAAAAATCCATGACATTCATGCATACATGAACTACCAAAACGTCATTTAGATTAATATAACCATTTAATTATTAGCAATTATAATTGAAATATGCATTAAATATTCACATTGTGATGGCTGGGACTATAGCCCATCCAGCCATCCAGATTTCTCTTTTTTTTTTTTTTAATATTATTTTATTAATGCGTATATTTAAAAAAGAAAAGAATTGGCATTTGTTGCTTAAAAATAGAAAGGAATTGCGCTTATATTTATCCAATACGTCCACTAACATTAAATCAAATATATAAATTTAACAAAAACAAATTAAAAATAATATTTCGAATTTTATATATGATTAATTTAATGTGACCCATAAATTACAAGATAAATTATTAAATCCTTTAAACTAATTAAATTAAAAGGTACAATAATATTAGGGTATATTTGTTTTGAGAATTTTGACATAAAATTAAATTAATCATAATTTACTTAAATTTCAAAATAAATACATACTATTACAAATATTAAAATTTAAAATACACTCAAATTTATAGGTATCTATATATATAGATTGATAAATATTTATAGAGTTAACTTCTATAAAATTTATAAGTATTAATATATATTTTTTTTAAATTCGAATTCTAGAATTTTAAAGTAGAATCGGCGTTAAATTTTAAAATCTTAAATTCAAAAATAATATAAAAATGTAGGCTTTTTTTTTTTTGTCTAGCCCACCCTATTATTATTCTGGGTCCGCCCTTGGTTCCTATAAGTTTGTTACATTCCAAAATAAATCATTTCATTTCAACTTTACAAAATAAGTCATTTACCTTTCAATTTTAATCTTTTTTTTACATCAATTTTAATCTTTTATATTTTAAAGTAATTAGAATTTGCCACATATATTAAAAAAATGATACATCATCATGCCACATCACTCCTCTATATATATTAAAAAAAATAGAGCTAATAACACCCTAAAATATTCTATATACACCCCATAATTTTAAATACAAAAATAGATGTATATAAAATGACTAAATAACCCTTACATAAATAAAGAGTAAAATAAATTTAAAAAATAACTTGAAAAAATATGAAATAAAATAAATTTCACAAACGAAACCAAAGAGTGTTGCAGTTATGAATGATCGATGTTAATTGTGTGAATCTTATTTTCCTTTATTAATTAAACGTATAACTAAATTTAATGATAATATTATCATTTTATCAAATACTCATAAAAAATAAATATATTTTAAATTAATTAATTAATTAATCTAGAATAGATGCAGTTAATTTTTTTATTTTTTTAGTAAGGAATGATTAATTTATTTGGACTAAAATTTAAAAATCATTTTTTATTACTAAACGCACCCCAATTTTTTTCTACTTATCCTTTATCCCTCAAAACAAATTCAAATTGAATAAAAATTAAAAATATAATTTAAAATTCAACTAAATCATTAAAACTATATATAAATTTTAAAAATTAATTAAAAAAATATTCAATAATACAAAAAACTAAATAAAATTTGAAAATATTTTAAAAAAATCAATTAAATATTAAAAAATATATGAATGAAAAATCAATTAAATCCAAATAAAATCTAAAAATTTATAAAATAATTAAAATAATGATTCAGTTTTATAAAAAACTAAATAAAATAAAAATGAAAGAAAATCAACTCAATCAAAAATAAATATTAAGAAAATTAAATAAAAAATAAAATCGTACTTTTTATTGATTTTTTGTAATTTACCTTTTTTTTTACGTTTTATTGAATTATTTCAATATTTTTAATTAAATTTTTTTTTTTGATGATTTTTTTTTTTTAATTTCAGATTCTATTTAACTTTCTAAAAAAAAAATTCAAAAAAATTAATTAATTTTAAAGATTTAGTTAAATTTTTAAAATACTTTTAAATTTTAATTACATTTTTAAATTCAGTTTTTTTTCAAGTTATTTTTTCAAATTATTTTACTCTTTATTTATATAAGGGTTACTTAGTCATTTTATATACATCTATTTTTGTATTTAAAATTATGAGGAATGTATAAAATATTTTTGGGTGTTATTAATTCTACTTTTTTAAAAAAATATATATAGAGGAGAAAGTGATGTGGCATTTTTTAATATGTGTGGAAAATTCTAATTCCTTCAAAACATAAAGGATTAAAATTGAAACGTAAAGAACGTATTTTGTAAATTTGAAACTTAAAGGATTTATTTTGGAATATCTCAAACTTATATGATTAATAAAAAAAATTCCTCATTGGGTTTATACACTAACATGTTTTCTCTATAAAGTAATACACTTGTTTTTATATAGTAACACAATTTTCAATCAATACATGTGTTACTTTAAGAACAAATATGTGTTACTCAAAAGTCAATTGTGTGTTGTTACATCATAAATCAACCAGCTCGACCGAACAGAGAGGTTGATATCCGATCTACAAAATTGATTGAACTCAACCAACCCGCATTAATGAAGTTAAAGAAGTATAATCCTGAGGTCGCCGAATTAGAATACCGAACAAGGGAGGTCGGATTATCGATAAAATATAGTGGACATGCTTAGGAGAGATCGACGAGCAAGACATTTATCACGGTCTGAAATGAGGATACCTTCGAGCAGCGAGGCATCTACGAGTAAGATACAGCTGTGTCAGCAAGGGGCCCACCTACAAAACAGTTATTATTAGTTAAGAGGTGATGTCATCTGCATTTAATGCAAGCCATGAGTGTTCTTAACTTTGGTCAAGATGAGGTGGAGGACACGTGGCAATCAAAGAGAGTACCCCCACATGCAAAATCGACCAACTCCCAAGACATGCAAAAAGAGGGTATAAAAGGAAGAAAGGAAAGAGAGAAAAGGCTAATGAATATTTTGTGAAAAAACTAAGACAAATGTTCATTAAATTTTTGACAAGTTGTACACTGTATTAGCCACATACTTATTACTATAAGCTTCACGCATTAAATCAAAAGAACATTTTTACGAAAAAGCTTGTCAACATATGTTATTTGTCCTTACAGTAACACATATTTGTCCGTACAGTAATGATTCGGGTGTAAATTGCATGACTTTAGTGCATATTTAGAGATTATATTTCTTGTATTTTCACATTATATTGGCCAATTGTGGATGATTTGATTTAATTGTGAGAAAGGTAGTGTGTTGTTAATGTTTTTAGAAAAAAACGAAGCTTTTAGGAGCAAATCACGTGCATATATCTCACTGGACTGAATAGAGAATTGTACCATTGGATTCGTCTCGAAAAATGGAGTGGAATGAAAAAAAGAACCAAATATTATATACCAGGCCCATGCTTTTTTTCTTAAGGCCTGGCCTGGCCTAGCCTATTCCCACCCCTACATCTACGAGTAGGATACAGATGTGTCAGCAGGGGGCCCACCTACAAAACAGTTATTATTAGTCAAGAGGTGATGTCATTTGCATTTAATGCAAGCCATGAGTGTTCTTAACTTTGGTCTAGATAAGGTGGAGGACACATGGCAATCAAAGAGAGTACCCCCCACATGCAAAATCGACCAACCCCCAAGACATGCAAAAAGAGGGTATAAAAGGAAGAAATGAAAGAGAGAAAAGGCAAATGTTCATTAAATGTTTGACAAGTTGTACACTGTATTAGCCACATACTTATTACTATAAGCCTCACGCATTAAATCAAAAGAACATTCTTACGAAAAAGTTTGTCAACATATGTTACTTGTCCTTACAGTAACACATATTTGTCCGTACAGTAATGATTCAGGTGTAAATTGCATTACTTTAGTGCATATTTAGAGATTATATTTCTTGTATTTTCACATTATATTGACCAATTGTGAGAAAGGTAGTGTGTTGTTGATGTTTTTAGGAAAAACGAAGCTTTTAGGAGAAAATCACGTGCATATATCTCACTGTACTGAAGAGAGAATTGCACCATTGGATTCGTCTCAAAAAATGGAGTGGAATGAAAAAAAGAACCAAGTCAATCGGAGGTCGAAAGCTGGAGATATGAAGGGATGAAGATAGAGGACGAATAGTAAGTCGAAACTTCCGCCCGACCGGGCCACTTTCCGCCCTACCAGGCCACTTCCCGCCCGACCACCATGCCACTCAAGTCGAAACTTCTGCCCGACCACCATGCCACTCAAGTCGAAACTTCTGCCCGACCGGGTCACTTTCCCGCCCTGCCGGGCCGCTTACTTACTCGGTGGTTTTTCTCCATTTTTAAGGGACTTAAGTGTAAATTTTGTCCAAGACTTCTTTGCAAACTATAAATTGAGTTCATTTGAGTTTTAAAAGGGAGTTTTCCCCTTTCACAAGCAATTCTCACACAGTACCACATAGTTTTAGGTGTTCTTTTGATTTTAGTTACTTTTCTTCATTAGATTAGCGAGAATAGTTATTTCTAATTCAAATCAAGTTACGATTATCGTCGGGCATTGTCTATTTCATCATTTAGTAGCTACAATTCCATGATCAAGGTAATATTTCTCTTATTTGCATTTCAATTTGGTAATTCATTAATTTCTTCAATCTCTTATTATATAGTTATGAGTTTTATGATTGTTTTTGTTGTAGCAATGAAATTCTCTTCTAGAACCATGGGCTAAGTTCTAATTACCTTGGTTGTGGATGTTTTTATGGGTGTTTAGTGTAATTATGGATTATGTCCTTGGAACGAAAATCTACTTGGTCGTACTTGCATACTACGATCGAACTCATATGCTTGTGGGGATCGTATAGTTGCTAAAAAAGTGTAAAATACGTAACAAGTCAAGTAACATATAATTGTATTTAAAGTAACACAGATTAAGAACAAGTTTTTTTTGTTTGTCTCTTGGATGATTTTTTTTTTTTAAAGATATATTTGATTTGGTATGACTTGCAAAAAAATCTCGAGTCATTCCTTAAATTAATTGTATAAAAGGAAGAAAGGAAAGAGAGAAAAGGCTAATGAACATTTTGTGAAAAAACTAAGACAAATGTTCATTAAATTTTTGACAAGTTGTACACTGTATTAGCCACATACTTATTACTATAAGCTTCACGCATTAAATCAAAAGAACATTTTTACGAAAAAACTTGTCAACATATGTTATTTGTCCTTACAGTAACACATATTTGTCCGTACAGTAATGATTCGGGTGTAAATTGCATGACTTTAGTGCATATTTAGAGATTATATTTCTTGTATTTTCACATTATATTGGCCAATTGTGGATGATTTGATTTAATTGTGAGAAAGGTAGTGTGTTGTTAATGTTTTTAGAAAAAAACGAAGCTTTTAGGAGCAAATCACGTGCATATATCTCATTGGACTGAATAGAGAATTGTACCATTGGATTCGTCTCGAAAAATGGAGTGGCATGAAAAAAATAACCAAGTTAATTGGAGGTCGAAAACTCGAGATATAAAGGGACGAAGATAGAGGACGAATAGTAAGTCGAAACTTCCGCCCGACCAGGACACTTCCCGCCCGACCACCATGCCACTCAAGTCGAAACTTCTACCCGATCGGGCCACTTTCCCGCCCGGCCAGGCCGCTTACTTACTCGGTGGTTTTTGTCCATTTTTTAGGGACTTAAGTGTAAATTTCGTCCAAGACTTCTAATTCAAATCAAGTTACGATTATCGTCGGGCATTGTCTATTTCATCATTTAGTAGCTACAATTTCATGATCAAGGTGATATTTCTATTATTTGCATTTCAATTTGGTAATTCATTAATTTCTCCAATCTCTTACGAAGTACTCCCTCCATTTTTTAATAAATGTCACTTTGACTTTTTAACTAATTTTAAAATAAGTGTCATTCTATGATTTTTTCTTTAATTTTGACTATTTTATCCTTATTCATTTAACATAAATATTTTTCATTAATAAATTTCACAAAAATTGTTTATACCAAAATTAATTTGATTTATGAATATTAGCTACATTCTTAACTACATTCTTTATCAAACAAAATTTATATATTAAAATTAGTTATAATTAATGAAGGGGGATATCGACCACAATTTATAATCTTAATTTGTTGAAAAAAGCTAAAATGACATTTATTAAAAGATGGAGGGAGTATTATTTAGTTATGAGTTTTATGATTGTTTTTGTTGTAGTAATGAGATTCTCTTCTCGAACCATGGGCTAAGTTCTAATTGTCTTGGGTGTGGATGTTTTGATGGGTGTTTAGTGTAATTATGGATTAATTGCATGATTAGCTTAGGTTTTGGGTGTTTATGTTTTTATTGTTGTGTTGTAAATGATTCATTTAGTTAATCAACCCTTTTAGCGAGCATGTTCGATTATGTTAATTACAACGAGGGTTGGGTTGCATGATTGGAGGTGTGAGTGTGAGCTTTGGTTAATTGAATAAAAGTTAAGTAGTAATTAGCTTAACCGAGAGAGGGTTAATTGTTAGACCGCTTTGCGCTCTGTTTGGACATGGCCTCATAGAAATTGTTTGCACCTTAGACTGTTCGAACCTGAGACCTAGAGAGGAGCATACTCCTAAGTCCTAAGCCTACACCACTAGGCCAACTCCTTGGGGTTGTCTCATAAGCATTAGTAACAGTGTTAAAAGTGTTTATGAGACAATGTCTTAGAAGCTTACGGTATTAATTAGATCCTATAATTGCTAATTAATACATGTGTTCACATATGCCTTTCGAGGGGGTCTACACATAAGAGTGATAGTCTTTAGCTTAATCCAAAATCATAGGTTCATTCATGCAATTGGTTCGTTAGATCATTAGATTACCCATAAAACGGAAACACCTGAGGCAATACTCTTCTCTTGCACTTTCAAAAGAAAGTTAGATAGTTGTTATTTGATTTGTCTTGCTATTCTCATTTTAGTAATTTTAGTTTGATACTTTAGTAAATTCCGAAAAATTCTGAAACAAACATGTGTCGTTACTACAATAGCATGCAAACTTATAACTTTAGGTATTCACTTTCACTCAATTATGTCCTTGGAACGAAAATCTACTTGATCGTACTTGCATACTACGATCGAACCCATATGCTTGTGGGGATCGTATAGTTGCTAAAAAAGTGTAAAATACGTAACAAGTCAAGTAACATATAATTGTATTTAAAGTAACACAAATTAAGAACAAGTTTTTTTGTTTGTCTCTTGAATGATTTTTTTTTTTTAAAGATATGTTTGATTTGGTATGACTTGCAAAAAAATCTCGAGTCATTCCTTAAATTAATTGTATTAATATTTTCATGTGAATAGGCAACGAATGTTCACTTTAATTAATACCGCGCTGCCTCTCCCATTCCACACCACATCATTAATTTTGTCCTTCCACCGGCCACTCCATAATTATATCACCGAGAAGAGGGCTGAGAGATTGATAAACTTCACCAATAATCCTGGTGATATGGTCGAGTTCCATATATGAAGAGATAGGTTACAATAGATACATGCGAAATACAAGGAATTATATCTATTCAATATTTACAAAACCTATCTTGATATTTGACTAAGTCTAACTTACGTTAGTGGGCTTATCACCCCCCTTCAAGCTTTGCGTCGGATGAAGGCGGACACAGAGCTTGGAACGTAAGAACTCAAATGACGGCCTTGGCAAACTCTTAGTGAAAATGTCCGCAAGTTGGAGATGAGAGGGAACAAATTTCGTAGTGAGCTTTCCGGAAGAGATAAGTTCACGAATAAAATGACAATCAATGTCGATGTGTTTGGCCCGTTTATGAGAAACCGGATTTTGACTCCAGAAAATAGCACTCTTATTGTCGCAAAGAAGGACCGGCCGAGATGGGGGAAGGGCACGGAGTTCACGCAAAAGATTCGACACCCATACTAGTTCGGAAGCAGCACTCGCAAGAGCCCTATATTCTGACTCACAACTTGAACGAGTCACCGTCGATTGTTTCTTTGCGCTCCAAGAAATTAAATTACCACCAAGAAAAATGGAATATCCGTAAGTAGAGCGTCGGGTATCCACACATCTAGCCCAATCTGCGTCGGAGTAACCCAAGATTGACGAATCCGATCGTCGATCAAAAGACAAGCCGAAATGAACAGTACCTTTCACATACCGAATAATTCTCTTAACAGCAGAGAAGTGGTCAATAGTTGGGCTATGTAGGAATTGACTGACAACATTCACAGCATATGATAAATCGGGACGAGTAATGGTCAAATATTGCAAGGCACCTACAACAGAACGGTACAAAGTAGGATCTTGAAACGGCATCCCCGTAGCAACCAACGATTCTCCAGGAGTTAAAGGTGTGGTAATGGGTTTGGAGTCCAACATGTTCGCCCGTTTAAGAATATCGTGGGCATATTTTTCTTGGCCAACGAACAAGCCAAAAGATGTGTAAGACACTTCTAACCCAAGAAAATAGTTAAGGCAACCAAGATCTTTAATGGAAAACTCGGTGTGTGTGCGAGAGATGAAGCGTTTGAGCATATCAGGATCATTGCTAGTGATGATAATATCGTCAACATAAAGAAGGAGATATAAAACCGAGCTGCCACGATGAAGATAAAATAAAGAGGAGTCCGATCGACTGGCATGAAAACCGAGCCCATAAAGAAATGTGCTAAAGCGATGAAACCAAGCAAGGGGAGCTTGGTGAAGCCCGTAAAGCGCTTTCTTAAGACGACAAACGTGATCAGGGAACTTCGGATCAACAAACCCTGGTGGTTGAGTCATCAACACAGGCTTGTCGAGAACACCATTCAAGAAGGCGTTTTTAACATCCAATTGATGAAGAGGCCAACTATTTTGAACAGAGAGTGCTAAAATGATTCGAACAGTTGCAGCTTTGACGACGGGCTAAATGTGTGACCAAAATCCGTTCCAGGAATTTGAGTAAAGCCTTGAGCTACAAGACGAGCCTTGTAACGCTCAATTGAACCATCAGGACGATATTTGGTGCGGAAAACCTATTTAGAACCCACAATATTAGAATTTGAAGGCCGAGGAACTAAAACCCAAGTTTGGTTAGATCGTAGGGCGTCTATTTCATATTGCATTGCAGCGAGCCATTCTGGAGACTTACAGGCTGATTTGAAGCCTCTAGGTTCAGTAGATGTAGAGAGAGCCGAGAGAAAATTAGTAGTAGCCAAATCAACCGGATAACGTGGCCGAAAAATACCTCTTTTTGAGCGAGTGACCATGTGATGAGAGGAGCCGGGTGGCACCGTTGCCACGGGAATAGGGTTCAACGGTGGAATCTGAACAGGGGCGGGTGGAGCTGCTGGTGGCAGGTCAGGCTCAGGAAGCAAAAGCCCGAGCGACAATGTGTTGGGCTCAGGACAAATTCGACAAGGGCCAGGAGCTGGGCTTGATTTGTCATGCACATTAGTAGATGGTAATAAAGGTTTAGGAGCAGATTCTAAGGTAGCAGGAGCAGATTCTGAAGTGGGATCCAAAAAAGAGCAAATATCCAATTTGGAGATATCTGAAGTCGTGGCAGAATCTGAGAAAGGAAATGAGTGTTCATCAAATTGCGCATTTCGAGTAATAAAAACCCGAGAGGACATAGGCTCGATGCATCGAAAACCCTTATAAGTGCTGCTATAACCCAAGAAAATGCATGATCGACTACGAGGTTCCAATTTATGAGCAACATAATCCCGTAAATAGGGAAAAACACGACAACCAAAAGGTTTAAAATTTGCATAATTAGGCGCGACGTCATACAAAATCTCAAAGGGTGATTTATTATTGAGAACAACAGATGGAAGCCTGTTGATGACATAAACGGCTGTGGCAAATGCGTCAAACCAATGGCATGCAGGGGGCAGAAGCATGAAATAGCATAGAAAGACCAGTTTCAGAAATATGACGGTGTTTCCGTTCAGCACGACCATTCTGCTGCGGAGTGTAAGGACAAGAGAGGCGATGATGAATGCCATGAGTGTCCATAAACTGACGAACCCGATGGTTAACAAATTCAGTACCTCCATCGCTTTGAAAAACCTTGATAGTAGACGAAAATTGATTGCATACAAACGTGTGAAAGCGTACCAAGACATCATGAAACTCAGATTTTGCACGTAACAGATAAATCCAAGAGAATCTAGAGTAATCGTCCACAAAGGCAACATAATATCGAAAGCCATCAGACGTGACAATTGGAGCAGGACCCCATAAGTCACAATGTATCAAATCAAGAACACCACGAGCACGTTTCTTATTCAAATCAAATACCAAACGTTTACTCTTAGCCAATTGGCAAGAGGAACAAAGCTTTGGAGTAGGCAAAATAGAAGTGACCGACAAATGGCCCAATTTATGCAACAAAGAAATAATTAAAAATGGGACATGCCCTAAACGCAAATGCCATAAATCAAAACTAGCTTTTAATCTCGATGAACTGAGGGCCGTTATCAAAGCTGGATGGCCTCGCTCCAACACGTATAGTCCTTGATCAAGTCTTCCCTGAGCTAGAATGACCTTGGTCAACCGATTCTGAACGATGAACGATTTATCAGAAAAAATAACATTAACTGGAAGGTCACTTGTGAGTTTACTGATAGATAATAAATTTTTCGTTAAATGAGGAACGACCAAAACATCAAGCAATTTCATAGAATTTGATAATTTGCGACTACCAATATGAGTAATAGGGAGAGAGTTCCCGTTACCGACAATAACTTGACCATTACCAGTGTAGGGTTCGAAAGAATCCAAATCAGATTTTTGAGCGGTCATATGAGCGGAAGCCCCTGAATCAACATACCAAT
Organism: Galeopsis tetrahit; assembly: GCA_963675135.1. Taxonomy (NCBI): domain Eukaryota; kingdom Viridiplantae; phylum Streptophyta; class Magnoliopsida; order Lamiales; family Lamiaceae; genus Galeopsis; species Galeopsis tetrahit. The sequence goes on from OY776128.1 coordinate 82,266,859, forward strand.
CGGGGCTGGAGTCAGAGACATTGTAGGAGGCGTTGAATGCCAGCAGGAGATTGATCCGGAACACGGGAATGCAAGAAACGCGGACATTTATCGGCATAATGCTCACCACGACAAATCTGGCATCGTGGGATGTAAGGTTTGCGACGACTAGTATTATTACCACCTCGGCCAGAATAAGAACGTTGAACACCACCATGCGACGGATTCTGGCGAGATGAACCAGAATGAGACCTGGATGAGTTAGCACCAGATTGGTTGCTAGAAGCAACAAATGCAGCAGGACTGGATGAAGAAGACTCCATAGTACGATTAAATATATCAAATTGTTGGGCCTGGTGCAACAAATCCCGAAACGGAGGAACGGGAGAAAGAGCCATACGAGTGTCAGCAAAGCCAGAGAATTGAGGCCCTAATCCTAGTAGGAACCAATGGCTTTTATCAGAATCGTCAACTAGACGACCGATGGCGGAAAGCTGATCACATAAGGATTTGAACTTACGGCCATAATCGGCGACAGAGAGAGAACCACGACGAAGAAAGAGAAGTTCTTCATAGCTAGAAGAGGGCAATGTCATCATCGTGAATTAGCTTGCGCATCAGCATAGCTAGAGAAGAGGTCGGTAAAAGAGTTTGCTGCAAACATCAATACTGCTACTGATTTTATATTTTAGTATCGTTCATATCATATTGTGTATTCTCGAAAAAGCTTTCTCATCAATCAACGTTCGTGTCTATTTTGAAAACGGTTGTTTAAAAATGAGTTTTTCAATCTAAGCGAGTATAAATAACTTTGGGTCAATCACATTTCCACACTCACGATTCAAAGGCATTCAAGGAGTTTGAACCAGCTGAAAAAAGCTAATTAATTTCAATCTCATGAATAGGTCGTGTTTCAGGCAACTGCACAGCTGCATGAGTTTGAGTTTGAAAGAGAGGATTCACGCTAGCTAGACTTTAAACCCATGATTATATATATTCATTTCCAGTAGTATTATAACATAAATGAGTAATTTGATATATACCTTAAAATATATATTGGTAACTAGTTTAATTGTTGTATTTTAAATAGAGAATGATTTGTGGATCGATCAGTTAGACGTACGTTTTGTACTTGGGTGTGTACTGTTCTGCCTTGGATCAAATATATATTATACCATTTCAATTCATGATATATATTTCATTCATTAATTCAATATAGAAGTTAATTAAAACTGCAGGAACATATATATATATAATAAAGAATTACGACTGAGCGAGGTATGTATATACCATCCTACCCAGCTACTAAAATATATATAGTAATTAATTCCGAATTTATTAATTAATTAAAATGATGGCCGGCCGGATCGGAATGAATTAAAATACGCTGTTGCAGATGTGTACGTTGGACTTTCCGGTCATTTTAGGTTTGACGTTGGAGCATACGGTGCTGGCGACTCTGGTGAATACAGTTGGTCCGACGTACTCGAGATCAACATCCCCGATTTCGACATTCTCACATGGCTTAGCCCCGCTACATTTGAACACTACGGGTTCTTCGGATTCACTGGTTCCCTTGACGTTCTTGATGGTGACACCGTCGACCTGGATGAGTGAAGGCTTTTCAAGCGAGCAGAGGTTCCAGGGGCAGTACTCCTGATCGATGATAACTGGGTTGGTCGCATTGATCATTATCAGATCCTCGAACACCAAACCCGATATCGTCAACACTCCAGGGGCCGACGGCCATGTCTTCACCCTCACCCCGTTGGATGTGTTGATGAACGTGCAGTTCTTCACCGTTATATTCGCAATGTCCTTCTCCCCGGGAGTCCTGCCCAGGCTTCCCACCGAGATTCCGTGTCCAGGCCCGCAGCTCACGTTCTGGATCAGCACGTTCGACAGCTGATCCCCCATGGACACGCAGTCGTCTCCTGTTTCAATGATGGTATCGATGATGTTGATGCCCGACCCCCTCGCGATGTGGATGCCATCCGTGTTCGGGCTCTCCCCTGGGGCCGACACACGGAACCGCTGGAACGTAATGTTGTAGCTCTGCATCAGGTTCACGTGGAAATTCTTGCTGTCTTTGGTCGTAACGTCGTGGATGTAGGTGTTGTTGTGGGAATTAAAGCTAAGATTCTGCATGCAACATTTATATATAATTCATTATTATTATTATTATTATTATTATTATTATTATTACTATTATAATAATAATAATAGTAGCTATATATACGTACGTATGGGAGCTTGGCGCAGTTCTTCTTTACATGGCAGTCGTTTGTCTTCCAGGCTTCGGTACCCTGACCGTCGAAAACTCCTCCACCTCCGATAGTGAGATTCGTGACGTAATTGATGGTGATCCATTCACGAGTTTTATCGGGGAGGTTGTTGACCTTGGGATCGGCTTGGAGCGTGCCTCTTAACTCAATCTCAATGGGGGCCTTGTTTCTGCCCGCCAGTACCAATTGGCGCAACTTCCACGTCCCTTCTGGAATCACTATCTTGCTCGGGCTCGTTGATGCAATGGCCTCCTTCCAAATATTTGTTATGATCTAACCCATATCATATCATTAATTAATTAATTATTAATCCAGCACAAATACTATCATATCGATCATCAATTAAATAGCAAGGTACGTACCCTTGAGCAATCGGTATCTTGTCTGGCGCCATACTTTTTGTCTGTGATATCATATATCACTGTTTCCTCCGATTTCACACCAGCAGCAGCAGCATCAGCAGCAACAGCATCAGCCTTGACTTCCTGTGTATTTTGTGTTCTAATGAAAGCACCATCCATTGCATTTGGCAAAATCAACAGAATTGTTGCCAATGCGAGTATTAGTTTTTGATCCATTATTGTTGTTTATTCTTTATTTGTTTTATTTTAATTACTTCTGGTTGGATGCTCTCTCCAAGGTATATATACTGTACATATATATACAGGGGAAGGGGGAGGGGGTGGGTGGTGTTGAACAATATTAGGCACCAAGTGTGTGTTACCTACCACATGTCCGGATGATCACTACTATTTTCCCTAAATGATTATTTATTTGCCACTCCCTAAATTAAGCAATTCCTTCCTACTTAATTGGTATTATATACTCCATATCTTTGCATGAAAATTCATCTTAAAATTAATTAAAGCTACTTGCATGCATTTTGGGAGGAGTTTAATTAATTGGATCATCAATCTGTGACCACCTGCATGTCGATCATGTGATTAACGCAACTATTCTTTCATTAGTGAGGATCAGAGTCTAATCTAATTATAAAAGACAAAGACAAAAACAAAAACGACTATGAAAAGAAGAAACTATATATTCTGAAAGCCCACAAGGCTAGGCTAGCTAATAGCAAAAGGGTCCAACCCAGGCGGGCTGGGCAATGTAACATATTGTATAATTATATAAAGCATTGTATTCTAAAAACCAAAATTCAACAATATTTCAGTTATATAGACTTCATTGCAACTTCATCAAGCCGGCCAGAAGAATTTGTCTAAACCATTCCTTAGTACAAGCGAGTAAGGGCCTGTTAGTTATATGTAAAGTAGAGTATTACACGCTAGCTCAGAAATGGCATGACGTATTTCGATACTTACGGTCATGAATGTGTTACAACATTGCCAATTAATTCATGCAGTTCCTCACTCTCGGATTCCGTTACTGGAAATTCCAGTGTAATCTGTGAAACACAGCAAAAATGCATTATCACAACGTACTAATTTAACAGCTCATTACCAATCTCTCTAAATCTAACAAAACCACTCACCTCTTTGAAGATCTCGCTGCAACAAGTCACCTTGAAGGCCTGTCAAAACAGTGTGAAATGCTCAGTAAACCTGTCATTGTTCATCAGTACGAGTGAGAGAGAGATCTACCAATTTTTTGAATAGGCTTATTGAAGCTTCATTTGTTTCGCTTATTTTTGCACGAAAGGTGTGAATGCCAAAATTCTTAACAGCAAATGCCATCATAAGGAGAACTGACTCTTTCGCAAGTCCTTTGCCTCGACTGTATGAGAAGAATATTGTGAGCAATGTTTCAAATGGATTTATAAATAAAAGCTATCAAGCCAAAATCTGAAAAATATGAAGAAAAATGGGAGAGAGTAGATAACAGAGTTGGATACCTTTTTGGTTCAGCAATCATTATTTCTACCTCTGCAATTTGAGGATCATCGAGGTCATTCATGAATATATTTACATCGCCAACCATAGCTGAAAAGAGTCACAAGAAGAAGTAAGAGTGGCATTCTATGCAGTACAGGAAGCTCCAAAGCACTTTTCATTTGTCAATCTCATACTATTAAGTTTTAACCTTCGATAGAAGATTCAATTCAATACTAATACTCCTGCAAAGAATCAAACAAATATAATATTTGGTGGGAGAGAAACATCAAAAGTAGTGTCATTTATTCACCACACAGTAAATTTAAGAGTGGGTAGATTAAGATTTCTCCGATTTTTTAATTTTATATTCACTCTTATTTTATTTATCACTTTTCACACTTTTTATTCTCACTCTTACAACTTTCAATAATACACACTAATTATTATACAATTATTCTATCATGCAATAAACAATAATATAATAATAAAACATTACTTAAATCTCAATACCAACACACACCATTATTATTTATCAAGATTTTGAAATCCACTAGATATTCCAATTAAACATACACTAATTCTATCCCCGATAAAACGAACAATGTCTGTGTTCAATAAAAATTAGTTTGTTTCGAAAGGCCCTTAAACTGAGTTTTGTTTTAAAGAACCCTTAAACTATATAAAAAAAAATTCACGAGTCCTTTTTTTTTTTAACTGTCTGTCAGAAAGCTTTAGGGGTCTTTAAAACAAACATTGATAGTTTAGGGGTCTTTACATGTATTATGCCTTTATCATTTGGTAGACTATTTACACATAGTTCATCTTCTCACTCAAGCACTAAACGGTAATTTTACTACTGAAACAGAGATAACACAACAAGTAAAAAAGGACCTTCAGTATGGGGTTCTCCATGGATGAAATCTCCTACCACTAATTCTTTGTCCAGCACAATAAAAGTCTGCTCTGCAAAACAAAAACAATTTATATACTAGTCTAGTAATAATGAATACTATAAATAATACTACAGTTTAAGTAGTTAAAGACATACTAAGGGGGTCTTGAACCCATGAAAGTTGCATCTCGTATTCTTGATCAAGGGTAAGCGGCTCGGAGGCTGTGGCTTGGAGGATGGCTTCATCTTGCATCCAGACATGGTATCTGGCCACATGCTCCTTCATGTATGGCACCAGCACCACCCTTTCCCCTTCCAGGCTCACCTTCATTTAATATACTGATCTGCTCTAGAGATTAATATATTCAATTTTAGCATTCATCAACTGAAGAAGAAGAAGAAGAAGAAGAATGTAACCATATCGTCATTTTGAAATGGTAATAGCTCGAGAATGGGAGGTATAGCTTGGGTGAGGCATTAGATCGAGCAATTCATGTGCAAAACAAAATTTCAATTTTAGCATTCATCAACTGAAGAAGAAGAAGAATGTGACCATATCGTCATTTTGAAATGGTAATAGCTCGAGAATGGGAGGTATAGCTTGGGTGAGGCATTAGATCGAGCAATTCATGTGCAAAACAAAATTTCAAATTTAGCATTCATCAACTGAAGAAGAATGTAACCATGTCGTGATTTTGAAATCCAAACATTGTAATAGTTTGGGTGAGGCATTAGATCGAGCACTTCATATGCAAAACCAATGAAATGCAAAGGAGAAAAGATGCGAATCTGTTTCTTTGTCACAAAAAAGGGTATCGAAAAGGAAACACGAAATGAGTGAGTGATTGATTACCTCTTCACTAGCAATAGCAATAGCAATAGCAACAGCAAGTAGCAGGCAGCGCGCGAGCTTAGGCAGGCAGGCTCCAAATATGAATTAATGTAGTAGTATATGAAATTAGGAACTACTACGGAGTATCTTTTTTATTTCATAAAAGAAAATATAGATAGATTGAAGCATTATTTATTTTTCTTATGTTTAGCTAGTTCTAGTTATACACCACCACCACCATTAATTTTCAAATAAATAATGTAAATTAATTTTCAATACTAACAAGAGATAATATTACACCACGGAGTATAGTATAAGTGATTGATACTAGAATTCATGTAAACATTAAATCAATATCAATATTTCGTAATATGTGTGAGAGACATGATTTGTTATTAATCTATTAAATTAATTTTCTATTCATTACTTCATCCGTTCCAATTTTATTTTTTTTTGAGTATATTAATTTTCTATTCATTATTTCATCCGTTCCATTTTATATTCATTATTTGACAAAAACTGATATCTCAAATTAGATTCATCACTTTTAATTTGGTAAAAAACTAAAAAAAAAAAAAATCCAAATATCTTAAAATTACATTGCATGCATATCATTATTTTATTATTCTACTTTATTATATTCAATATTTTTTTATACTAATAAATAACTATGCATAAACGGTAAACGAAAATAATTTGAACAAGAACTCATAAAAAAATGGTCTACAATTCTATTCACGACTAGGGTAGAGCCTTCTTTTCAGCATATTCCAAATCATTGTACATTCATCACCTATATGAATTCTCTCAATCAGATTGTCCCCATTGGTGCCCACCTCCAATCTTTAGAGAGACAATTTTCGGGGCTTATTATCTTTCTTATGCACTATGTTGAGTTGGTTGGACAGTGCGCTCTAGACCCGTCCAATGTTGTCACAAATGACATGCCTGTTGGCCCCTCCTCTATGAGTTCAGTGATTTTTCCAAACTATATGCGTCTGGGTATGAATGGAGACTACCTCACGATTTCGATTGATGACGCCACGTACCAGGCTGGCATGATGAATTCACGAATTTTAAAATGACGCCTTTGGTTGAAAGTCACATCAAAATCGAATAAGGACAAGCATCAAAATGCGTTCTACTGCCCGCCTTCCTAGCGAGCATAAGGAAAGGCGGCCAGAGGGCAAATGTTACACATGGTCAAAAAGTCAACCTTTGAAGAGTCAACCTCCTACGTGGCGACGACCAGTCAACTTTAGTCATGCGACGACTAATCAACATATTCAACAAATCTTTTATTTAGTCAATAGTCGGCAACGACCAAGGGTTTAGGCGAGCACAAGAAGAAGGGGTTTAGTCCTTAAATGAAGACAAGCCTCCATGATTAGTATAGGAATCCCAACGATCAAGGATATGGGCGATCATGCATTCAGACGACCATCTGGTTGGTTTTATATATCTTCCTCGCCATGCCGAGGACGAACAAGGCAGGGCTATAATGCAATGAACTTCGCCCAAGGCGCATTTAATGCGGTCATCACATCACCTTTAGTGATTTAGAGTGTAGGTCGAATAAGAGGCTGTCAGCTGTAAAAGCAAAGCCCATCAAACCTAGTATATAAGCCCATTTGGGCTGAATGTAAACATAACTTAATTCTATTGCACAAAAATCGAGATACTCTATTATTACTATTCTTAGCTTCCTCGAGAAGCTTTCTTGATGTTCTTGGTTCATCACTTTTATTCTTCATATTAGATTATCTTTGACCATCTTTAATACACGTAAAACACATATAAATATATATGTTTGTTTAGTGTTTGTTAAAGTCCACATCCAAATCATTCATCTAATTAAAAGCACATACAACATGTATAATATAAAGCATTGTATTATAAAAACCAAAATTCAACAATATATTTGAGTAGTTATAATTTCGTCGAGTGGGGTGCAGGGCGGTGGTGCTTGGTGGTGATGAGATGCTCCAATACAAGTTGGTTACCAGTTAAGAATTCGACAAGGCGTTGAGAATAATGTCGACAATCATGGTGTCCTATCCTGAGATGAGTTTCCCAGATAGTGTTGAATTCTGATATTGCTCTTGCAGCTGGTCTGTTGCAGTACGCATACCCAACAAACCAACATTTTCTTGTCGTCGGAACCACCTGCAGCTTCCTCTCAACAACTACCCCTGCATGCAACCAAACTTGTTCATTTAATTCCACTAGCATATATATATATACATATATATATATATATATATATATATATATATATATATATATATATATATATATATACAGAAATAATATAGAGTCCACCGTCTATGTGCATGTCCATGTCAATATATTATTTCTTATTTATATTTAATTTGAACTTAATCTCATATTAATATTTTATTTTATCCATATTAAAATTAAGAAAATATTTTTTACATTTAATTTAATATTGTCTATATCAAATCATGCAACCATTAATCTTTTCTCAAATATTTCCATGCCATTAATTTTCGTACTAAAGGATGTGTCATACTAAAGGATTAATTTTCGTACTAAAAGATGTGTCGTACTAAATGTGAGAATAGGTATGCGATCACCGTTAATGAGGTGATAGGAATGATTCACTATTTATAAGAGTATTTACAAGGAAATAATTAAGGTAAATACAACAACCATATAAAAGAGATACAAAGATATGGACTAAAATAAAAAGATGTTATTCCTATATTATTATTCTTTATTACCCCCCTATCAAGCGATGATGTGGATGCAATCGAACAAAAAGCTTGGAACGTAACAATTCGAAGTTGGGGCGGGGAAGACTCTTGGTGAAGACGTCGGCGAGCTGAAGAGTAGATGGGACGAATTTGGTGATGAGGCGACCAGAAGAGACCAGTTCGCGAACAAAGTGGCAGTTAATGTCGATGTGTTTTGCTCGTTTATGAGCAACTGGGTTTTAACTCCAAAACAAGGCACTCTTGTTGACGCAAAGCAATGTGGGAGCCGAAGAAGGAAGCTGACCAAGTTCCCGAAAAAGTTGAGTGACCCAAATCATTTCTTGGGTTGTGTTCGTGAGTGCCCTATACTCGGATTCACAGCTCGAGCGAGCAACATTGGGTTATTTCTTCGCGCTCCAGGAGATTAAATTTCCGCCCAAAAAGATCAAATAACCATAAGTGGAGCGACGAGTCTCAGTACAATGGGCCAAATCTGCATCGGAATAACTAACGAGCGAGTAATCTCTTGTCCGGCCAAAGGAGAGCCCATAGTTGATAGTGCCCTTAACATATCTAAGGATCCTTTTGACTGCGAGGAAGTGGTCAATGGTCAGCGAGTGTAAAAATTGACTGATATGATTAACAGCATATAAGAGATCAGGACGCGTGATCGTCAAATACTGTAAAGCGCCGACGAGCGAGCGGTAAAGAGTGTGGTCGGCAAAAGATTCTCCTGCACTAACCAAAGATTCCCCGGCTGCGAGGGGAGTAGAGATAGGCTTTGAGTCAGGCAACTTCGTTCGAGATAAGACATCGCGAGCATACTTCGCTTGGCTGAGAAAGAGACCACTGAGTGACCTCGAGGCCAAGGAAGTAGTTGAGGCGACCAAGAACTTTGATCGCAAATTCCTTGTTGACACAACGAATAAAATTCTGAATAGCATCCTGGTCACTCCCTGTAACAATAATGTCATCCACACAAAGCAAGAGGTATATAGTGACTTTACCACGTCTGAAGTAAAAGAGTGAGGGATCTGCTCGGCTGCACAGAAAACCCAAAGTCTTAAGGAAGCCACTGAAGCGAACAAACTAGGCAAGAGGAGTTTGCCAAAGACCATACAATGCTTTCTTGAGGAGACAAATATGGTCGAGAAAGTGAGGATCAACAAAGCCAGGAGGTTGAGCCATGTTAACAGTGTTCGTCAACCTTCCATGGAGAAAGACATTGTTTACATCGAGTTGGTGCATGTGCCACTGATTTCGAACAGCCAGACACGGGATGATGCGAACAATAGCGACTTTGACGACTGGACTAAAGGTGTGCGAGAAGTCAAGGCCTCGAACTTGCGAGAAGCCCTGGGCGAGTAGACGAGCTTTGTAGCGATCAACTGTACCATCCGCAAGAAATTTGGTGCGAAAGGCCCATTTCGAACCAACAATGTTTGTGGAGGGAGGGCGAGGAACGAACTCCCAAGTTTGATTAACATGCAGGGCATCGAGCTCAGATTGCATTACAACTAATCAGTGCAGATGCTTTACGGCCGATTTGAAACCTTTAGGCTCATCAAAAATCGAGAGGGCGGACAGGAGTCCGGTGGTCGCAATGTCGACAATGTGCCGAGGCTTGAACATCCCAGATCTGGTACAAGTAACCATCGGGTGAGTCGGGACAGGAAGTGGGCGAGCAGGAGGCTACTGAACTGTGGGGCAAGCAGGAGGATGTTGAACTGCTGGGCGGGCAGGGGGTTGCTGAACTCCTGGGAGAGCAGGAGGCAGGGCGGACTCCTGTGAGTCAGGGCAGAGACTATAAGGGAGCCGGCAAGGAGCAGCAAATGTTTCCATAAATGAACTGATTTCAAGGGAATCGGGTGAGGATGGGGTATGAGCAGCTGAGAACGGGAACAATGATTCATCAAACTGAGCATGACGAGTAGTGTAGAAGCGGGAAGCGATTGTATCATAACATCGAAACCCCTTATGGGAAGAACTGTATCCCATAAAAATGCATGGAGCACTGCGAGGAGCAAGCTTGTGGAGAGCATAGTCGCGAAGATACGGAAATACCCTACATCCAAAGGTTCTGAAGTTCGCAAAGTTGGAGGTAGTACCGAACAATGGCTGAAAGGGCGATCTGTCTTTGAGAACAGGCGTGGGCAGCCGATTAATGATGTAGACAGCAGTGGAGAAGGCATCAACCCAAAAATGAGCAGGCATGCTCGACTGAAACAAAAAAGAGAGCCCAGTTTCAGTGACATGGCGATGTTTGCGCTCAGCTCAACCATTTTGCTGAGGAGTGTACGAGCATGAGATGCGATGATGAATGACATGGTCGGCAAGGAAGCCACGAACGCGACCATTAACAAATTCAGTTCCACCATCACTCTGAAAGACTTTGATCGAAGTGGAAAAATGATTGCAAACAAAGGTGTGAAATCGAACAAACACATCGTGGAAATCAGACTTGGCGTGTAGAGGATAAAGCCAAGTAAATCTGGAGAAATCATCCACAAAGATAACGTAATATTTGAAACCATCATTCGAAGCAACAGGGGCAGGTCCCCCACAAATCACAATGAACTAAATCCAAAACACGAGATGCTCGCTTCTCATTTAATGCAAAAGATAAATGTTTACTCTTAGCCAATTGACACGGAGTACATAAGCCCTATTTGAGCAAAATAGAAGTAGGGGACAACAAGTCCAATTTATTCAACAGATTAATGATAGAAATAGGAACATGGCCTAATCTACGATGTCAAAACTCAAAAGAAGCCTTCAGCGACAAGCTCCGTAAAGTAGCGATCAAGGCTGGAGTGCCCTGCTCTAGGGCATAGAGTCCTCGACTATGTCGACCACTCGCTAAGGGTTGCTTGGTCGCCTAATTCTGAATGACAAATGAGTCATTAGTAAACAAAACATCAATAGGAAAGTTCGAAGTAAGCTTACTAATGGATAACAATTTCTTAGTAAGATGTGGTACGACGAGCACATCTAACAAATGAACATTCTTATTAACCGAACATGACCCAATATGAGTGATCGGAATAGTAGAGCTATTAGCAAAAATAGCATTATCATTACCAGAATACGGGTGAAGGTTATCCAAGTCAGCGGATCGAGGAGTCATGTGAGCAGACGCACCACTGTCAAGGAACCAATCAGAGGTCGGATGCTGCGAGATGTGACATAGAGACTCAAGAGCATGGGCAAGGTTGGCCGCAGAGGGGGCAGGGCAAGCATAGCGTTCCGGGCAGCGGTTGGCATAATGGCCCTGTTGTCGGCATATCTGACAAGTCGGAGGTCGTCGAGCAGGCGAGGATGTGGTGGTCGGCTGGCTACCAGGGTTCCACGAAAAGGAGTTACGGGATTTGGCGCCAGGGCAACGAATCTTGCTCGGACTAGGAGAAGCAGCGAAGGCCAGAACAGGCAAGGACGAGGAATCCATCAAGTGAGTGAACTGCTCGTAGTTCAGGGCTTGATGGATCAGGTCACGAAAGGCAGGCATTGGGGTCATAGCCATGCGAGTGTCCGAGAAATCGGCGAACTGGAGGCCAAGGCCAGTGAGGAACTAGTGGGACTTGTCATCATCGCCAACGGGCTTGCCAATAGAAGCAAGTTGGTCGCAGAGGGCACGAAACTTCTTACTATAATCGTCGACAGAGGTGGAACCGCGACGAAGGGACAGTAACTGATTTCACAACCGATTGATGCGAGGGGCCGAGGTATGGCTGTAGGCAGCCTCAAGAGCAACCCAAATGGAAAGCGAGGTGTCACAGTCGATAACCTCGGTCATGGCTGCTTCAGAAAGAGAGGAAAGAAGGAGACTGAGAATCTTCTGATCCTTCTCAAACCAAGCAGTATATGCCGGGTTGGGAGTCGATTCACCAGATGTGGTGATCGACTTGGTCGGAGCGGGTGTCGTACCATAAACATGAGAGATGAGATCATGACTTGACATGATCGGGACTACCTGATTTCGCCAAAGGAGGTAGTTGGAGGATGATTGTTTAATGGTCAAAAGATGGACTAAAACGTTGAGAGGGATGGCAGAGGGGGAAGGAGTCGCCGCCGCCATGAAGGGGAAGGGAGAATGTAACGTGAGACTTTAAAGAGAAAATTAGAGTTTATATGAGTCAGACTGAGAATAGGTATGTGCTCACCGTATTTATAAGAGTATTTACATGGAGAAAATTAAGGTAAATACTTAAATCATAAAAGGAGATAGCAATGACTCAAGGCGTGCAGTATTTGTCGTCGAAGCGCCCATGACAAATGAACTTGTCACAATCTACCCTCATTCAAAATCTGTAAAAAAAAATTAATTACCAGGGACTTTTCTCCCCGACAAGGCTGCAAGAGCCACCCATATGTTTTCAGGATCACGAGGCTGAAAATCATAAGCCAGTACTGCAGCCTCTCCCTGTTGCAGGAATATATGTATATTATGTTTGATAGTAAAGACTAATTAGACTAGATTAGAATGATATCTAAAAATAATTTTAAAGTATAATTTACTTTTAATCTAAATTATCAAACATTAATTAATTATGATAAAAGGGTACTGGCCTGATGATGATGAGATTTGATGATGACGATGAAATGGTGGAATTGGGCCAAATTGAGAGAGTAGGCTGTTGAGAAGAGCAATTTGGCGGGGGGCTTACTCGCTCTCAGTCGCACCGCCGCCACGTATACTTCATCTCTCCCACTCCCACTCCCACTAATTTTCATCCTTGACGCCATCATCCTTATCCTTTCCTTCCTCCTTTCTATTGGGGGATTGGAACCCATCCAACTCGATAAGATATATATATATATATAGAGGGGTAGATACAACTACCCTTCCTTTATTATTATTTTATTTATTGTCCAGCTATACTTTCTCACTCACATAAATAAAAGATCAGTACCACCGATTAAATAAGAGCTATACTAATTAATTTACAATTAAATCACATCTCAAATTCAATAACTAATTAATAACAATATTCTCTATTGGTACCAACAATCAGGAATCGTTTTTCCGTACTTAGCTGCATCAAAAATCAAATTACATATACTTCGAATAAAAAATAAGCAGTTTTAGTAAAATTTGTAATATGAATAACTTTACGCTTTGCAGAGATATAAGGTATCATTTTAGGATTCTATTTTCTAGTACCCTGGCCAAAATGAACTCCTGCCCCCAACCAAAATGAACTCCTACCCCCAACATCTCGTTCAAATTGATGTTTCAATATCTTCTTGTCATTTCTTCCCACACCCCCCTCCCCCAAAAAAAAAACAAAGAGACGAGGACCCCGGAACTAAAGTTGATGTTCCAATATCTTCTTGTCATTTCTTCCCACACCCCCTCCCCCAAAAAAACAAAGAGACGAGGACCCCTGAACTAATTGGTTGTAGATTGACAAATAGTAAAAGAGAAAATGTGGCTATAATTGGTATATTCAAAAAAAGAAAATGTGGCTATCTGTGTGGGATGGAGGGAATATGTTTTTGTGTTCATTTAATTATTTATTGTACTAGTAATTTACCCGTGCAATGCACGGTAGTATTTTGTGTTCAAATGTTCTCATTTTATTTTATTGAAAAGAATAATTTTAAAAAGATAATGTTAAAACTTAATTAAAAAATTATATTTAAAATGTTAAAAGTCAATTAAACAATTATATTTTGTCAAATTCAATTTTTTTTTAATTTAACCTCCACACCAGTAACCAAAATTAATGTCATTTAATTACTGTAAAATATAAAAATCAAATGACAAATATATACTTGATGTAGTTAAATATGTCGCTCTCTGAGAAGTCGACACGTGGAAACGGGATAAATTATAGTAGTTGTGATTAGGTCAATACACCGAAGAAACAGGATTAATACACCCCTGTGCCTAAGTAGGGAAATCAGAGAAATCAGGGTGATTAGGCCTTCGGCCCACATTTGGAGAGATTAATAGCCCTTGGGCCTGAAAGGATTTGGCCCAAATAGGGGACGAATAGTCAATCTTTCTTAACCAAGTCAAACGAGTGGTTTAATTAGCCCATGAAGATAGGGGCTGATATGCTGAAGAACCAAGTCTCCAGGGAGAGTGAGACCGATTCCTCAGGGACTTGGGGCCTGATTTACAGGAATGGGCCGAGAATATAGGGAGAACGAGTCTTTCCCTCTCCGGAGAGAGGGGCCAGGTATATAAACAGGTTATTTCTATATTCTTACTTACGTTTTACATAATATACACACTATCACAAGAAATATACACTGAATTGAGAAGAAACACCACTATATTCGCCGGAATTTCCCTAGAAATACAGGGGAATTCCTCTTTGATTTCTCCTACAACCGATTCTGACTTGAGCGTCGGAGCTTCTACGTCGGAGCCCCCCTCCGGCGTACTTTTGCAGGTCATTTTCGGATTCCCAAGGAGATTTACTTGAAGACTGCCAAGGATAAAACAAGTGATTTGACTCGTGATTAATAGTGCTCGCAAGAGAACGATCGATATCCGAAGGCGTTCTTTTTCGACGCATCAACTGGCGTCGTCTGTGGGAAACTTTCAAGCTAAGGCGTGAGAAAAGTTTCGTACTTAAATTGGTGGAGGACATGATCTAACGAAACAGACGAAGGAGAAAGGAGATTCCACTCCTCCTCCTCTTCCTCCGCCTCCTCCAGGATTTTCCTTAAATCGAAATTTAGGGAAACGACCCGTGGATCATACACCAGGAGATATTCCCCCTCCAGGTTTTCCCTTAAATCGAAATCTAGGGAAAGAACCTGTAGATCACCCGCCAGAGGATATCCCTCCCACTCAAGAGGGAGATGTACCAGGTACCTCAGGAGCTTCGGGGAGTGGGATCAATAGGGATAACCCTAACGCTCAACCGGAACTCCTGACTGTCTCTCGAGATCAGTTAGATGAGATGATCGCACAATCAGTGGAAAGAATAATTGCTACTCGAGGACTTCGCCCTCCCGAACATGTCATTGATTCTGTTCCAGTCCCCTCTAGGAATGAGGATCCCCCTCAAAACCCAGAAGAAAAAGTACCTTCCCAGGCCGAGAGAAGCATCCTGGAAAGACCCCCTCGGAGGGATGTGGAGAGGATCCTTGGGGATACCACTCTGGATACAGGGGTGGGAGAAAGCACGGACGACACGTATCAAGGAGCCGTCAGTGATCAAATACAGGCTTTGCGTAAAGAGATGAGGGATATGCAGCGACATATTACTGACAATGTAAGTAAACCCTCTTACACCACTGGATATCAATTCTCACCTAATATTATATTAGATGAACTGCCCTCTAATTTCAAATCTTTAAACTTTGAATATGATGGCACCACGGACCCGTACGAGCATCTGATGAGATTTGAGAATGCTGCTTTGCTACACCGATATGGAGAGGGCGTCAAGTGTAGGGTATTTCTGACTACACTATCTAAGGCTGCACAACAGTGGTTCACACAGCTGGGACCAGATACCATCCGCTCATGGTCCGAATTCAGCGAATTGTTCTTGCACCAATTCGCCAGCGCCAGAAGGCAGCCTAAAGCCACCCTCACTTTGTTCAATATGCGACAAGGAGAGAACGAAAGCCTACGGGCTTTCCTAAAAAGATTTAACCAAGCTGCTCTAGAAGTACCCACAGCCTCCTCAGAGGTTAAAATCAACGCCCTTACCAATGGGTTAAGAGATGGAGATCTATTCACATCTCTAGCCAAGAAGCCGGTTCGGACTTTTGATGAATTATTGAGAAGGGCAGAAAAATACCTCACCCTGGAAGAGGTAAGGAAGGCTAAACGTTCGGAGACCAGGACGATAGTGGGTAATGGAGAAAGGAGGAAAGAAATTCCGCTTAGGAGGCCAAGTCCAGAGAGACACAGAAGCTCAAGGAGATTGGAAAATGTACGAAGAGAGGAAGTTGCACCCTGGAGCCCCAGAGGAAGGGCGAAGAGATATACCCCTTTGAGGATAGAGCCAGCCGAAGTCATAGAGGTGGAAGGGGACCATCCGGATATGAAATTCCCCTACTCAAGAAACAGAGGTCCCCAAAATCCTAAGTCAAACAAATTTTGCAGATTCCATAACGACTATGGTCACGATACCAACCAATGTTGGCATTTGAAGGACGAGATAGAGAGGATGATTCAGGCAGGCCACCTGAAAGAGTTTATTTTCAGAGACCGACAAGGCTCCAGGGGTCAAAAGAGAAAGGACCCCGAGGGGAAGCAGGAAGACGACAGAAGAGATCAGAGGAAGGGCGCTGAAGAGCAACCACCTCCTCCCCAGAAGAGGGGAACTATTCACATGATTATGGGAGGCCCCGCTGATGGGTATTCCTTCAGGCAGAGAAAGCAGAGCGTTCGGTCGCTGAAGAACGAGAGGAATGTAGAGCACCATGAGGTGGGAAAGATGACAGAGGGTCCATACATTCATTTTGGGCCAGAAGATGTTGGGGAACCCAGAGAAATTCATAATGACGCATTAGTCATTACCACGGATATAGCGGGATACGATGTAGCGAGAATTTTTGTAGACACTGGAAGCTCAGCCGATATCATGTTCTTGGAGTGCTTCAAGAAGATGGACCTAAATATAAAGCTTAGACCGGTGGAGACCGCTCTTTATGGATTCTCAGGGGGAGCCATTCAACCCCTTGGTTCAGCGTTACTGCAAGTAGGGTTAGGAGTCGCCCCTAACCGTCTAGTGCAAGTCATAGAATTCCTGATTGTAGATGCCCCATCTTCTTATAACGTAGTAATGGGAAGGCCAAGCTTGAATATCTTTCAGGCAGTGATCTCCACCTTCCACATGAAGATGAAATTCCCTGCCTCGGGGGGTGTGGGAGAGATATGTGGCGACCAATATCAAGCAAGGAAGTGTTACGTGGAATCGGTCAAGATAGCAGACAGGGCTGTGTTCCGAGGAATGGAGAGATTTAAGGGTGAAGACCCTGATTTAAAGAGACAGAAAGTGGGTGAGCTAATGCAAGAGCAACCCAAAACTAAAGCAGACGAGGAGTTAATGAGCATCGAGCTCTACCCAGGAAAGGAGGGATTTACAACCAGGATAGGTACGAATATGAACCCTGAGCTCCAGGGAAGGATGATACTCACCCTCCAGGAGAATGCAGACATCTTCGCATTCACGGCGATGGATATGACGGGTATCCCTCCAGAAATAGCAGTGCACCATCTGAATGTGGATCCCAAAGCTAGGCCCGTAAAACAGAAGTTGAGGAACTTCGGCAAAGAGAAGAACCTCATTGTAAAAGAGGAAATCGATAAATTGTTGAGTGAAGGGCACGTGAAGAGAGTGCAGTTCCCTGAGTGGCTCTCGAACGCAGTGCTGGTGTCCAAGGGAGCCGGCAAATGGAGGATGTGCATCGACTTTAGGGACTTGAACAAAGCATGCCCTAAGGATCACTATCCCCTGCCTAGGATCGATCAACTGGTGGATGCTACGTCCGGGTTTGAATTACTCAGCATGATGGATGTATATCAGGGGTACCATCAAATCCAGTTGAACCCCCTCGATATACCAAAGGTATGCTTTATTGCAACGTGTGGTACTTTTGGTTATGTACGTATGTCGTTCGGACTGATAAATGCAGGAGCCACCTATCAAAGGATGGTAGACTCGGTTTTCCGAGGACAAATAGGGAGAAACATGGAAGTTTATGTAGACGATATGCTAGCCAAAAGCATCAAAGCAGAGGAACACATTGATGACTTGAAGGAGATATTTCAGGTAATTAGAGAAAACGGTATCAAACTTAACCCTGCTAAATGTTCCTTTGGAGTAGGGTCAGGGAAATTCCTGGGATATATGGTGACGCAAAGAGGAATAGAGGTTAACCCTGCCAAGGTGAAAGTGGTCCTGGACATGCAGCCTCCTCGAAACTTGAAGGAATTGCAGACCCTGAACGGCAGAATCGCAGCCCTTAGCCGATTCATAGCAAAATCAGCGGAGAAGAGTCACCACTTCTTCAGAACACTAAGGAAGGGGTCAAGATTCGAATGGGATGAGCAGTGTCAAAAGGCTTTCGAAGAACTGAAGCTCCATTTGGAACAACTCCCGAAGTTAACCAAGCCGGCTCAGGGAGATACCTTACTCCTATACCTCTCAGTAGGGGAACATTCCCTGAGTACTGCCTTGATGAAAGAGGAAGGCTCCACACAACAACCCATATATTATGTGAGCAAAGTCATCCAAGGAGCAGAGACAAGGTATTCAGAGGTAGAGAAGGCAGACCTAGCAGTGGTGGTAACGGCTAGACGACTACGCCCTTACTTCCTATCTTATAAAGTGATGGTGCGGACTAATTTCCCGTTGAAGCAGACACTAGGGAGAGCAGATTTATCAGGAAGAATGGTCAGAAGGGCAGTAGAATTGCAGGAGTATGATATTGACTATGAACCAAGGAGAGCCATCAAGGCTCAAGCTTTAGCAGACTTTATTCAAGAGTCTACCAGAGTGGAAGAAGAAAAAGGATGGAAGGTATACGTGGATGGCTCAGCATCCGCCTTGGGGTGTGGAGCAGGGATAGTGTTGGTTGACCCTGATGGCCAAGAAGTACAGGTGGCTGTCAAATTCAGGTTTTCAACCTCAAACAAAGGTGCAGAATATGAGGCCTTGATTAGAGGAGCTAGCATGGCAGCAGAGTTAGAGGCACAGAAAGTCACCCTGTACTCTGATTCACAGCTAGTTGTACAACAGGTCATGGGGGAGTACCTCGCCAAAGATGAGAGAATGATCGCCTATCTAGAAGAGGTAAAAAAATTAAAGAATAAATTACATACTTTCGAAGTGATACAGGTACCAAGAGAAGAGAATGTGAAAGCAGATGGACTGTCTAAACTAGCTAGTTCCACAGAATTCGAGGGAGACGGAAAGGTAACCCTGTTGGTGGCAGATCAAGTAGCTACGGAAACCCTGATCGGAGAGATAACCGCAGGGGATGATTGGAGGAAAGAAATATGGGAAGAATTGAACAGGGGCCCAGTAACCCCGATGTCCAGAGAGGCCAAAGCTTGGAGAAGGAAGTATTGTATCCTAGGAGGCCAATTGTACAAGAGGTCCTTCACTCAACCTTATTTGAAATGTCTTTAAAGAAGAGAAGCAGAGCTAGTGATCAAGGACATCCATGAAGGTTGCGCATCCAGCCATGAAGGTTACCAGACCATGGTGAAGAAGGTATTTAGGGCAGGTTTCTACTGGCCCAACATAATCAGAGATGCTGGAGAATATGTGAAGAAATGTGAGAAGTGTCAGAAGAATGGACCTTTGATACGAGTACCTGCAGAAGAAATGGGGGCTATGTACTCGCCCTGTCCCTTCGCCAAATGGGGAATAGATCTGGTGGGACCCTTCCCCTTGGCACCAGGAGGGAGAAAATTTCTGATCGTGGCCGTGGATTATTTCAGTAAATGGGTAGAGGCTGTGCCCTTAGCCAAAATCGAAGAAGATAATGTAATTCTTTTTCTTGCTAGACATATTTGTTGCAGGTTTGGAGTACCCAGAATCTTGGTTTCCGACAACGGAACGCAATTCAATGGAGAGAAAGTAAGGAGATGGTGCGAGAGATGGAACATTACACAGACGTTCACTTCAGTAGCCCATCCACAAGCTAATGGGCAGGTGGAAGTTACAAACAGAATCCTAGTGGATGGTATTCGAACACGATTGGAAGAGGTAGGAGGAAAATGGGTGAAGGAGTTAGACAACGTCCTCTGGTCCTACAGGACCAGCCCTAAGACAGCTACGGGCGAATCTCCCTTCTACTTGGTATATGGGGCAGCGGCAGTGATACCTCCTGAGGCCAGACTCAAATCGCACCGAATCACCTATTTTGAAGAAAAAAGAAATGAAGAATTGATGAGGGAGGCGCTGGACCTGGTAGATGAAGAGAGGGAGATGGCGAGATTAAAAGCAGAAAGGTACAAGAGTCGGATCAAGGCAGCATATGATCGCAGGGTAATCCCTCGTTCCTTTAAAGTTGGAGATTTAGTCCTTCGGAGAGCCGACGCCTTGAAGAACACTGGGAAGATGGAACCTAATTGGGAAGGTCCGTACAGGGTAATACAAGTACTAAAAGGCGGAGCATACAAGCTCCAGGACATGACAGGGAACTTGAAGAGGTTTTATGTTTGAGGAAGATGTTATTCCCCTACTTCCTTTCTCTTTATGAACAATTTTGAATGTTTACTTCTTATTCGAATAATTGCTTCACCGGCACTCTTTTTCCCTCTACGTGGGTTTCCCTTTGGGGTTTTACCACGGAGAGGTTTTTAATGAGGCCGGCATAGGTTCCCCTTATTTGCCTATGTTGATGAACACTTTTGATCAATGGAGCATCGGTTTTGATAAAATTTCAGCAATTTCCCTGGATGCATGTTAATATTGTGATGAGATGACTCTTATGTGTCAATTTTATGATGAAATGTTTCTCATATGTTAATATCGTGATAAGATAACTGTTAAGGGCCTGCATAATGAATGCTGAAATAACGAATATGTTTTGAAAACTAAAACATAACATGATAGAGATATTGCAAGATAGAAGAGATTTACACCAACTCATAAAGATTCGAAGAAAAAATACCTAGGAAGAATTCCTAAAGTTTTTATCCACGACAGCCTCTAAAGCTAGGGGGAGTAGGGGGTACAGTAGCAGAAGATATAATTAACCTGCCAATAAACCCTATCCCTAGCAACTCTCGCGACTCTCACAACTCTCACGAGTATAAACAAACTCTTACGAGTATAAACAACTCTCACGAGTATAAACAACTTTTACGAGTATAAACAACTCTTACGAGTATAAACAAACTCTTACGAGTATAAACAAACTCTTACGAGTATAAACAGACTCTTACGAAACAGACTCTTACGAGTATAAACAAACTCTTACGAGTATAAACAACTCTTACGAGTATAAACAGACTCTTACGAGTATAAACAAACTCTTACGAGTATAAACAACTTAGGGGAGAGTATAATCCCTACGAATTCTAACCTAGGGGAGAATATAAAAACTCCAGTATCAAGAGAGAGACTAGAAGCATTATCAAATCACCAAGTAAGTACAGGGATATAAACCCTATCTCCTCATTAAGGTTCTTCTAGGAGCTTTAGAGCCTTTACGTGTCAAGAAAATGTTGAAAACATGCTAAATTCATAAGCAGGACAGATAGTGCACCCTATAGCAGAGATAGAGATATATATGTATATATGCATGCCAAGTGATAAATGTGCAGGTACGATATTAAGCGAAAGAAAAGCGGAAATATTCAAGACCTAAGGCACTATGCCTAGGCCCTCCACAGAAAAACCCCGGAGTGTGGAGTCTCCGGAAAATACCAAAAAGGGGCCTTAGAGGCCTTAACAAAATAAAAAGTGTTTTAAGGGTACCTGATTAGTGTGAAAATTGCTCGAAATTCATGTATTTAATTTGCATAATTTTATAGGATTTTGTGCATTGTTTACACTAATTTGACTCATTGCTCTTGATTTGGAGAAAGGTGGTGTTTTGTTTATTTTATAGGAAAATCAGCATTTTTTGGAACAAAATACGTCTCGATAATATTGTAGAGTTAATCGAAGGGATAAATCGAGAATGTAGTCGGAGAAAAGATGGAAGATCGGAATTATTTGATCTTGACAATTATTTTGTGCGGGCCATTAAATTAAATTGAAGGCCAATTTGTGGCAGCCAAATGGAGGGAGGTGTTAGTTTATTTCAATAGTCCAGGCCTCTCAACACAGCAGCCCAAATGAGAGTAGCAACTTGTGGCAATTGATTTGGGCCCATTCGATGGGAAATGAGGCCCGCACATTCTCTTAATTAATTCAGCCGCAACCAAAGGAAATCAGCAAGTGGTTGGGCTTACTGATGGGCCACTTAGTGGATGGAATGTTAAATTTGGCCCAATTTAATATTGGCTTTAGCCAATCAATTAAAGAAGAGGGGGATTGCTGAAGGCGCATACAGAAGAGAGACGCGAATTGGCGAAAGCAGGGGGCTTTTCCATTGGGGGAGAAATCTCTTCTCCTCCCCCATCAATCCACTCAATAGATTAGTTTAATTTGTTCTTCCATTTCATAGATAGATTTCAATTTAGTATTTCATTTTATTGTTTGAGAGTTTGAAGCATTTGAAAGACCTAAGGTGATATTTTTCATTATTGCAATTTTAATTTGGTAATTTCATTTTCATTCATGTTTTATAGTTTAATTTATATGAGTTTTATTTTAGTTGTCAATTTAGACATGGGCTAATCCTTAATTGCCTTGAGTGTTGATGTTTTGATGATAATTTAGAGTAATTGTGGATTAATTGCATGATTAGCTTAGAATTTAGGTGTTTATGTTTCTAGAGTTGTACTTTGATTGATTCATTTGGTTGATCAACCCTATTAGCGAGCATGTTCGATTATGTTTATTGCAACGAGAGTTGGGTAGCATGATTGGGAGTGTGAGTGTGAGCTTTGGTCAATTGAATAGAAGTTAATTAGTAATTAGCTAACCGAGAGGAGGTTAATGGCTAGACCGACAACTTTAGACATTAAACAAATAGAGGTCGTCTAGGAGTTTGGTGAGAGGGCGTTTCATAAGCATTAGTAACCGTGTTGAAAGTGCTTATGCAACACTATCTTAGGAGCTTATGGTATTTGGTTAGATCCTATAATTGCTAATCAATGCACGATGTTGACCTATGCCTTTCGAGGGGGTTTACACACACATGTGATAGCCTTTAGCTTAACCCGAATTCTTAGTAAAATCATGTAATTAGTTCACTAGTTCACTTAATTGCTCACAAAACGGATACACCCGAGGCAATACAATTCTTCCACTTGCACTTTCATTATTGAGAGTTAGTTTAGTTGTTTGCATTAGTTGTTTATTTTCTTAATTGATATTAGCTTTATCCTCCCATTTAGCTTCTATAACACCATTTTAACTTATAGTTTTGGGGCTCCACGCTCTCTCTAGGTCCTTGGAACGAATATCTACTTGGTATACTTATCATACTACTATCGAACCCATACGCTTGTGGGGATCGTATAGTTGTTTAAAAAGTGCAAAAATACGAACCAAGTCAATGGTGCCGCTGCCGGGGATCTAGTTGAGAGTCTTACGTGGGACTTGAAACTTGTTGAGTGGTGTTACTAGTAGCATTTTATTTTTGTTATTTTGTTTTCTTTGAATTTGATACTTTGATTTTTGCAGGTGTGCACTTCATTGACTAGATGGATGGATATAATCAATACCCGTCGAATCATTGCTATGATCAACGTGGCATGATTTATCCTCCACAACATAGAGATGTGAGCTACGATGATTGGAGGAACTTTGATCACCACTATCATATTCAACAAGTTCCCTCCTCTTATCAAGATTGGAGGAACGAAGGAGCATCACCTCCTCCTCAAGGATATTATCCTCTACCTCCACATCAACACCCTCCTCCTCAACCATATCCACTGTATCCATATCCTCCCCCACCACCTGAAGAGGAGTATTACCCACCTACTCCTCCACCTATGGAGGAACTTTGCCTTGAATTTCATGGAGTTTCGAAGGAAAATTGTTATGATAGTGAGAGGAGCTTTGAGTACGATTATCAAATACAACAATCTCCTTCTCATTGTCAATATCAAGAGTGGGAAAGCAATGCACATTGGTCACCAAATAATGAAGAAAGTGATACTACAAAAGAGCTCATTGCACTCACCTTGAAAAATTTGGATTCAAGTGAAAAAAAGGTTGGATGCATTAGAAGAGATCAAGGCCACCCAACTACAACAAATGAATCAACTCAAGTCACTTCTGAATGGAATGGAGCGGATGAACTCAACAATCAGGGGATTGGTCATCGCTATGAAAGAAGAAGAAGAGGATCCAAGTGAGGAGGTTGAAGATGTCAAGCTTTTTGACAAAGGAGATGAAGAGGAATGTCCTTTGATGGACATGAGCAACAAAGAACAAGAAGATCAAGAAGCATCCCAAGATGAGTTGGAGAGCGAAATGAACATTTCTAAACCTTTAAACTCTTCAATTTGCACTTTACTTGATATTGATGCTTCTATTGATTTTATTTTGCCTCTTGATCACTTTGATTCAAAGAAAGAACTTGAGAAGAGTTTGGGCATCCTTGGAGAAAAGGGAAAGCAATGGAAAAAGAGAATGGAGGAAGAGCAAGAAGAACGTGCATTGAAAGAAATATGCAAGAAAGTTTCAAGTGATGAGTCTACCATTCATGAGAGACTCCATGACTTTGAGGCCAAAAGATTGAAATACAATGGGAAGGAGGCCCGATATCCATGGCCTTTCCGATGAGTTCTTTCATTTTCGTCCAGCTTGAAGACGTTAAACTTAGCGCTAAATGGGAGGCAACCCATTCTTTATTGCTTTCTTTTATTTTTAGATTTGTAGCTTGTTTGATCTTTTGTTTAGTTTTTATTTTGTAGGTTGAGTGTTGTGTTGGTGGTCAAGGATGAGAGATACGCATGGTGGAGCTCAAGGGTAGTGGTGCTTCGGTGCAAAAGGTCCAATGGACAATTGGTGACGATAGCTTGCTTCTTTGGTGAGCATGGTTGGTGGTAAAATTCTAAGGTAACACACTCATTCTCAAACTTTGCATTCAACTAGATAGTTTCATTTAAGTTTGGGGGAGATTTTGTGTGTTTACCTTCATTTATATTGCACCGTTGTTCCTAGTTTTGGTGATTGAGATATCTTGTGGATTGTTGGTATTTGAGGCATAATTGATGGTGATTGTTGGTTTTTGAAGTTTGGTTGAGCTTGTTGGTATTGATTGATGCTTGTTTGTTCACTTGATTATGTGACGATTTGTGCTTGAGTTGGTGCTCTTAATTCATGATTAGACAAGCTTGTGAGCTTTAGAGCCTTAGACTTTCATATATTATGGTCTATTTTCCTTCTTGTGAGTATCATTCATGCTTGTGTGCTCTAGAACTTGCCAATTGTCTTGTTTGAGGCTACTAGTTGTGTGAGATCTTTGGAAGTGATATAAGGCCATCTTTGTTTTGAATAGTCACTTGGCCAAATTTTCCACACCAAATGAAATTTTTCCGTAGTTAGCCACTTTGAGCCTATTGACCTATATTCTTTGGCAACCTACAAATTTAGCCTATTTGTCCATCTTGTATGAGCCTAATTTCCCCTATGAACTAGTGGAGCTTGAATGTTGACAAATGTGGTTGAATTGAGGTGAAATATGAATTTGGTGGATTTGTTTGGTTGGAAAGTGAAAATATGGAAAAGAAAAAAAATTGAGAAAAGATGAATTGTGAGTTGTGCATAAAAAAAAGATTGAGTTGATGAGAAAAGGAAAAAAATGAAAAAAGAAAATTCTCTTGTGCACAAGCATTTGGTGAAAATTCAAGTTCAAAAAGTTTTGGTGGTGAAGAATGTGCTTAAAAAGAAAAGAAGGAAGTAAATTGTGTGGGATGTAGAACTTTGAGTTGCAACCTGATCAATTGCAACTTTCATTTTTGCTCCACTAGTTTATGAGTCACTTTATCCAAATCTTCCACACCCTAACCAAAGAACCTACATTACAACCAAATGTGAAGTCCTTATTGATTCATTGATTGAGCACATAACATGTGGTGGAGAACTTAGACATTTGGCAAGCATATGGTAGTGCACTTGTGTGATTTGATGTTGAGAGCATACAATTCCTTGATATACACTTTTGAGTGATGAGAGATACACTTACTTGTGAGGAAATTGTGAATTGAGCACTTAATCTTGCATGAATTTGAACATAGCTTGTGAACTTGCTTGTTGATTTTTTCTATCTCAAAGCTTGATTGAATTGATAGATCTTGACAATCACTTATTCTATTTTGGCTTAAATGAATTCCTTCACAATCCTCCCACTTGTTCTATTTTCTTTCGTTGCTCGAGGACGAGCAACACTTTAAGTTTGGGGGAGTTGATTAGTGTGAAAATTGCTCGAAATTCATGTATTTAATTTGCATAATTTTATAGGATTTTGTGCATTGTTTACACTAATTTGACTCATTGCTCTTGATTTGGAGAAAGGTGGTGTTTTGTTTATTTTATAGGAAAATCAGCATTTTTTGGAGCAAAATACGTCTCGATAATATTGTAGAGTTAATCGAAGGGATAAATCGAGAATGTAGTCGGAGAAAAGATGGAAGATCGGAATTATTTGAGCTTGACAATTATTTTGTGCGGGCCATTAAATTAAATTGAAGGCCAATTGTTGATGGCAGCCAAATGGAGGGAGGTGTTAGTTTATTTCAATAGTCCAGGCCGCTCAACACAGCAGCCCAAATGAGAGTAGCAACTTGTGGCAATTGATTTGGGCCCATTAGATGGGAAATGAGGCCCGCACATTCTCTTAATTAATTCAGCCGCAACCAAAGGAAATCAGCAAGTGGTTGGGCTTACTGATGGGCCACTTAGTGGATGGAATGTTAAATTTGGCCCAATTTAATATTGGCTTTAGCCAATCAATTAAAGAAGAGGGGGATTGCTGAAGGCGCATACAGAAGAGAGACGCGAATTGGCGAAAGCAGGGGGCTTTTCCATTGGGGGAGAAATCTCTTCTCCTCCCCACCAATCCACTCAATAGATTAGTTTAATTTGTTCTTCCATTTTATAGATAGATTTCAATTTAGTATTTCATTTTATTGTTTGAGAGTTTGAAGCATTTGAAGACCTAAGGTGATATTTTTCATTATTGCAATTTTAATTTGGTAATTTCATTTTCATTCATGTTTTATAGTTTAATTTATATGAGTTTTATTTTAGTTGTCAATTTAGACATGGGCTAATCCTTAATTGCCTTGAGTGTTGATGTTTTGATGATAATTTAGAGTAATTGTGGATTAATTGCATGATTAGCTTAGAATTTGGGTGTTTATGTTTCTAGAGTTGTACTTTGATTGATTCATTTGGTTGATCAACCCTATTAGCGAGCATGTTCGATTATGTTTATTGCAACGAGAGTTGGGTAGCATGATTGGGAGTGTGAGTGTGAGCTTTGGTCAATTGAATAGAAGTTAATTAGTAATTAGCTAACCGAGAGGAGGTTAATGGCTAGACCGACAACTTTAGACATTAAACAAATAGAGGTCGTCTAGGAGTTTGGTGAGAGGGCGTTTCATAAGCATTAGTAACCGTGTTGAAAGTGCTTATGCAACACTATCTTAGGAGCTTATGGTATTTGGTTAGATCCTATAATTGCTAATCAATGCACGATGTTGACCTATGCCTTTCGAG
Organism: Galeopsis tetrahit; assembly: GCA_963675135.1. Lineage (NCBI taxonomy): Eukaryota > Viridiplantae > Streptophyta > Magnoliopsida > Lamiales > Lamiaceae > Galeopsis > Galeopsis tetrahit. Next base: position 82,294,676 of record OY776128.1, read on the forward strand.
GGGGTTTACACACACATGTGATAGCCTTTAGCTTAACTCGAATTCTTAGTAAAATCATGTAATTAGTTCACTAGTTCACTTAATTGCTCACAAAACGGATACACCCGAGGCAATACAATTCTTCCACTTGCACTTTCATTATTGAGAGTTAGTTTAGTTGTTTGCATTAGTTGTTTATTTTCTTAATTGATATTAGCTTTATCCTCCCATTTAGCTTCTATAACACCATTTTAACTTATAGTTTTGGGGCTCCACGCTCTCTCTAGGTCCTTGGAACGAATATCTACTTGGTATACTTATCATACTACTATCGAACCCATACGCTTGTGGGGATCGTATAGTTGTTTAAAAAGTGCAAAAATACGAACCAAGTCAGTACCAAAGTGTTATCAGGGAAATAAAATTATGAAGAGAGGGGAATATCATTCTTCCCCTCGGAACCTTCTCCTGCCTCCTCAACTCGCCCACTGGAATCACCTCCCTCCGCCTTCTCCATTAGAGCACCTGCTGCTACGGTAGCCACTGGAGTTGGGTTGTCCACATGAATAGGGAAAGCCATATCCTTCGCCGGTGCAAGATCATCCAAGTTCAGGGCAGCATCTTTCAGCTCCAAGACTGCCTTCCTCATCCCAGGTAACCACCAAGGAGTATTGATGTCTTCCTTAGCATCTCCAGGGAACTTAGGGGGAGTGTCCAGTTCGTCCAACCGGAGGGCACGAGTATACTGACCATTAAATCCTGGAGCAGAATGTTCAGCTACGGCGTTGGAAAACCCATGATCTATGAAATGAGGGATGTACGCGTCCATGGCCCCCAAGAAGCTGCTACTCTGAAGAAAGGCTTCCAACCATTCCCGATGTAGGGTACCCAGAAACCTTTGACCTATGGCAGAGGTAAAAAGAGAATCTATGCATAATTTCATACCGGCCAAAGGAAGAGTAACTTCCAAGCGTTCAACCCGCTCACCGAACTCTTTCTTCAGCGAAGAAACTTCCCCCGAAAGCTTCGTCTTCTCCGCCTGAAGTATCTTACACCTCTGGTTGACATCCCGTAACTCCGCTTCAAGTATCTCTTTCTTTACCTTTTTCAGCTCTACCTGGCTTTGGAGATCGTCTACTAATTGAAGGGATTGAAGGGCCCGTTCAGATATATCGGTGAATAAAAGACCAAACTGCATGCAGAACAATTTAAAGAAGTGAGACGTATATACTTTTTTCTTGATAATTGTCTAGAAGTATATCTGTATTAAGAACCTACCTGAGTGAAGCTATGGGCGGCCTGCATAACCCGCTCTTCGGAGGACAGAGCGTTAAGGGCCTCGGTAGCAGGGGTTGGAGTGTAACGCTCTATGAAACTCATGAAGTGATCAACATTGATATCACTGGGAGCATCTGAAGTGACATGGGGCAGAGTGGACTTGGTCTTGGACTTTTTCTTTTTAGAAGCATCAGAGGCAGGGGGCAACGTGGAGACCATGGCTTTCTCAGTGGAAGACCTAGTGCGTTTAGCAACTGACCCAGTGGAAGGTTTTACTGGGGAAGGAGGAATCGGGGCCTTTGAAGAGCTTTCAGGGGCCGGAGACTTAGCAACCATCGAGAGAGGAGTGGCATCACGGGAAATCTGAGTTAACCAACTCATAGCTGCACAAAGAAATATGAAACGACATTAACAACCATGGCAGCTCAAATTTTGAGGACAATGCCAAGAAAAAGGAAATGGTATTACCATCGTCGGGACCTAAAGGGTAATCAGGACGACCAAACCCAAAGTGAGAAAGGGCTCTAGGATTCTTACAGATACCCATCACATCAAAAAAGCCATGGGCAGAGACATTATCATTTAAATGATTCATCACATCCAAGTTTAGAAAAGAACAAACGGAAAGAGGAGGACGGGGTACCCCAGGATTCTCATAAATCCACCCCTCATGAGGAAATTCCCAAGGAAGAGGATTTGTAACAAAGAAATAATAGTCCTTCCAGTCCTGGACTCCTTCATGGAGTTTTTCCATGAACTTTCCGGTCCTGGAGGTACGACCACTGGCATAAAAAAACCCGTCCGCAAATTTGCACACGTACTAGGTTAGAAAGAGTTGGGTTGAGGGCTCACCACCGTTTCCCTTCATCAGGATATAGAAGCCTGACATTGCGCGTATAGCGTTGGGAGTAAACTGGTTCAGAGGTATACGAAGGTAAGTGGAAATTTCAGAGAGATAAGGATGGATCGGAAAACGGAGGCCCGCTTTTAGTTGAGCCTCCCAAAAGGCTAAGGTATTATGACCTGGAAAATTAGGGCGCTCTTTCCTATGTGCAGCCCTAACTGAATAATCGGCGGGGAAGATCCCTGAGCGGAGAAAAGCGGCAACGCGCTCAGGAGTGAGAATCGAGGGACCAGAAATTTTGTCCTCCAAAGCTTGGTCGGTTACGGGAAATATGGGAAACGAGTTGGAAGTGGAACTCTCCATGGATATGGAGTTTGAGGAGGATGACATGAGGATATTGTAAATGAGAAAAGAAAGGAAGGAGTAGATACCTGGAGCAAAGTCGGTTTTGGGAGTGATGACGGAATGGCCGCTGGACGTGCGTAGAGGAGTTAAAATTGCAGAAATGAAAATGAAGATGAAAAATAGATAAGTTTGAAAGGAAGGAAAAAGGGGTTTTTTGGTGGAAAAAAGGGGTTTTGAAATAATTAGGCAAAGGAGAGAGAAAGGAGATGACCGAGGAGAATTAATGGCACCCCAATCAAAAGGCGCGTGAATGAATAAGGGCGGCCTGATGTTGGCCCTTGAGGGAACGCGTGGCTACGTATTTCGAGGGCAGGATTGCGTGTGGAAGTGCAAAAGGCCTGAAGCCTTCTGAAGGTAATTATTAAGAAGGAAATTAAGTCAGCAGCATTTCGAGGAGTATTCTAAGGAATGAATTATTTCTTTAATATTTATCTTAGTGTTATTGTTTTCCTACTCTCCTAAAAATTATTCCTTTTATGAGAGTAGGGGGGAGTGGTTGATGTAGATAAATATGTCGCTCTCTGAGAAGTCGACACGTGGAAACGGGATAAATTATGATAGTTGTGATTAGGTCAATACACCGAAGAAACAGGATTAATACACCCCTGTGCCTAAGTAGGGAAATCAGAGAAATCAAGGTGATTAGGCCTTCGGCCCACATTTGGAGAGATTAATAGCCCTTGGGCCTGAAAGGATTTGGCCCAAATAGAGGACGAATAGTCAATCTTTCTTAACCAAGTCAAACGAGTGGTTTTGCCCACGAAGATAGGGGCTGATATGCTGAAGAACCAAGTCTCCAGGGAGAGTGAGACCGATTCCTCAGGGACTTGGGGCCTGATTTACAGGAATGGGCCGAGAATATAGGGAGAACGAGTCTTTCCCTCTCCGGAGAAAGGGGCCAGGTATATAAACAGGTTATTTCTATATTCTTACTTACGTTTTACATAATATACACACTATCACAAGAAATATACACTGAATTGAGAAGAAACACCACTATATTCGCCGGAAATTCCCTAGAAATACAAGGGAATTCCTCTTTGATTTCTCCTACAACCGATTCTGACTTGAGCGTCGGAGCTTCTACGCCGGAGCCCCCCTCCGGCGTACTTTTGCAGGTCATTTTCGGATTCCCAAGGAGATTTACTTGAAGACTGCCAAGGATAAAACAAGTGATTTGACTCGTGATTAATAGTGCTCGCAAGAGAACGATCGATATCCGAAGGCGTTCTTTTTCGACGCATCAATACTCCAATTTAATGAATATATAACTTGAATTTTTTTTTTCACAGTAAAAGCAATCCAACTAAATAAAACTTTATATAACCTTATAACAAATAACAATTGATAGTCAAATTATGCCCAATACATAATTATAACATAACTCTCACAATGTGTGTAATTCAATTCTTCAGCTTAACTTGTACATCAAATTATGCCCAATATATATAGTTTTACAATTACATAAAACATAACTCTATCACAATGTGTGTAATTCCATTCTTCAGCTTCACTTGCACATATTTCTTATTCCTCAATAGTTTCAATAGTGAAATAGCTACTCTCACAGGTATCATATGCTGCATCGATTTCAATATTCATTAGACAACCATTAACCACAAAGATTTGGGCATTGTGCTTTGTGTGTGTTGACTATTATTTTGGACTCAATACTCTCTTCTCATTTTGAGCTCTCCCTGTATTTATTCGACCACAAAAAATAAGTCAAATACTTATCGACATCATCAAAAAGAAGCAAATGGTATTTCATGAAAAAAGATTATATTGTGACAGATCTTCAAAACACACAAAGCATGACCAACATCAAATTCACAAAAAAAAAAAAAAAAAATCAGAAATGAAAATAGCATTCGAGACGGAATTTACAAATTAAGGATATCCAAGTAATGTTGAATCATGTAGAAAATAATATTTCCGGAACAAATTAAGTTGACACCATAAATCTCAAAGTTTTCCATAATGACCATAATTAATGTTCGTCATTTTTTTTAGTAGCGCATCTTATTTATGTAGTGTATTATAGCTTATAAAAACTAATACAGACCATAGTAAAAAAAAAAAAATTACAACCTCATCTTATATCCCATGTCACCTAAAACCAAATTTTCATGTATATAAACCTAAAGATGCATATTGGTGGCCATAGTAAATCCCATGGCTGTGAAAAACTATAACACGAATATAAGAATATTTGCTCCTTCTATTGCAAATGTTAATTAGTTGCAGATATTAATAATCTCAATATAACTAAATTTCAGATAAACAACTACAATACCAACAGGCCCTGTTGCATAAATAGATTCAGAATGATAGCAACTAAACTAATACCTTCAATTTAATTATACTGAGGCACAGAAGCACACAATGATTTTAGGCCAGTAAGGGCTTCCAGGGGAACCCAGTGCTCTAATTGGAAAATGGTAAGCATATATACTAAAACTTCATAATTTGGATGGTAAAGACACCAACGAAAGAAAAGACAAATAAATGTTGCAACAATGGAGCTCTTAAAAATATCAATGGATAAATTAAGATAACATTCCATAAATGGTGTCCTTATACAATTGAATAAGACCAATATAAGCAACAGCTACGCCTGATAAAACATGAAAACCAATCTCTTTAATTAGTAGAAACAATTTTAATTTCATAAAAATAGGAAGATAGTCATTGTACGGGCAGAATTTATGAAGATAACATGAAATGTGATGTAAATGCATATTTTCAGTTGTCATCAACCTCATTCAGAATTTCGTTCATACGAATTAGTTGGACATTAGGAATCATATCATTTCACATACATGACATTGTAAGAGTTATTTAGCATGAGTTTTGTGGATATTCGATTGGAGTCAAAATAAAAAAATAGTATAACAAAAATTAGTAGGAATAAAAATGACAAAAAGAATGAAATAAAACTAACCTTGCCAAGGAAATTCAAAACAAAGATTTAAAAATCACAGATATCCTGTGCCATATCATCAGCGTTCTCCACCAATTGTTTAAGTTGGGTAAACATCCAATTCTTGTATCCATATATATGAGACCACATGCAAAGAATGGACACAAAATATCTATTCCAGGAATTAATAGATAAGATAATAACAAAGAAGAATGCAATATCAGTCTAAAAAAAATTGAACAACAAAATATAAAAGCAATACTTTAAGCAGTACATATTCAAATAGTTATCACAACTTTTCAACTCACGGTGAATTTGGTGCTTTGCCCACAAAATGCAATTGATAACATGGTAAACAAAACTGCAATTTGGGAGACCTTTGACTACAGAAACTGTAAGTAAAGCAGAGTAGCACCATTTGTATGTTAATGTTAAAAACAGTGGCCACATTTTCGATACAAACACAATCATACATAAAACAGTAATTATACTTCAAGCATAAAAAAATATCAGTATAAAAGTTACAAAAAGAGAAGCACCAATTCTATGTACTCAGAATTTGAATATGTATGAGGATTTTATAAATTCAGAATATTTCATATAATGCATAAATTGTATAATCATGTCCTGTAAGAAGTCCTATAGAAACATATTAATTTTGTGAAGGATGATTAACCTAAGTCCAAGAGTCTTACAATCCCAGATCTTCTCAGACGTGGTCGTAGTGGGCGGGGACAAAATTTTCTCCAACGTGGAAGCAATGATACGATTTGTACGACGGTTCATCGCACGGCTGAATCTGACGGAGAAGGATGATGTGGACAGTTTCTTGAGTCATCTTAGAATGCAGATGTTGGAATTATTTCCCTGTGCCTAGAGGTTTGGCCATTGTCGATCGGAGAGAGACCATCCGTTTGGGAGGGTATAAGGATAGTTTTGGCGGATTACGTGGATGGCCGATCATTGCAATTCGCAATTGATCGAAAGAGGAATGGTGAAATTTGGGGAAATCAAGAATTTGAGATTAATTGAATTAAGAATCATGGAGAGATGTTTTCAGAAAGGGTTTGACAACGGGAGTTGATGGGGAAAGACAACATGCTAGAATTTACAAATAAGATAAATGAGGAGATGAAGCGTTTGGAGTTGGAGAGAAGAGTGGCGTCATGTATAAGCTATAATAAATATCTACAGCTAGGTCCCACAAAGGAAATATTTTATTATTTCAGCTGTGACGGGAACTTCTTCAAGAAGTCACTATTGTGTTTTTATATATATATATAGATATCTGTTGGGAATAAAATGATTTTGATTTAGATACCAAAACCCCTGATTGATGATGTTCAGATTAGTTGAGATATGCTCAAGTCTAGTTCAGACAAGTTGTCCCAGAACACTTGAGTAAGTAGAATGCTTAAGTTAAAAAATCTCAGAAATGTTGTGAGATTTTAGAGTTCAGGATAGTTGTCCAAAGCTGGAATGTTAGGCAGCTTGATAAGTGTTAAGTCTTTAGGCCAAAGTTGCTGAAGTTTCAGGACAAGCTGACCAAGTGGACAACTGAGCTGAAAAGATCAAGAGTGCTAAGACAATGCTCATAAATGCAAATGATCAGAACAATTGAAGTGCAAATGATCAAGAGCATTGAATGCCAAAGCTCACAGAAGACACATTCAATGAAGCATTTATTGCCAATCATGCCTGAACCAAGCATTGAAGACTTAAAGCATTAAAGAGAGAAGCATTGAATGAATGTTGGAACATTCTAAATTGCAGCAGGAATGTTTAGGGAGCTTGTCCCATCTGACCGTTGGTTGAGTGTAGATTCTGCCACAAATCAACCTTGGGAAATGTACATATTTGGAATCTGACACAAGTCTTCTCAGCCGCATTTTTCAGAAGTCAACACATTCATTCAAGCAACCATTGAAGAGGCCTTTTACACAGTGGATAAAAGGATGCCAAGCTTCATAGCCGTTTCAATGGTGCTGCAAATAGACAAGTTTGAATTGCTATCCCTCCAACGGTTAGTTGTTCAAATTTATCTATAAATACAGAAGTGATCAAAGGATTCAAATATCCAACTACTTGCTATCAAACTATTATCAAGCAAATCAAAGGAAACCAAGTTGTTCTTTAGAATTCCAAGTTTCCTGAATCACTTCATTTAGCTAAGCCAATCTTTGTAAACACCCAAAGCTTAGCATTGAGATATCCTAAGCCTTTACAACTGTTCTTATTGTAAAGGATATCTCTTTAGTTGGAACCAAACCTCAAACCCTTATCTCATTTAGTGAAGAGAGTGTTTGTTGTGGAAGTGGGGAGTTAAGGACTGTTATTGTGAAACACAGTTCTAACTCAGAGAGATTGAGCACTAGGACTCAGATTATCCTAGGGATCAAAGCACTAAGAGAGTGTTGTTGATCAGTGCACCTTGGCACTATAAAACAAGCTAATTCCATTGTGAAGGAATTATCCTGTTCAATCAGGGAAAGTGGATGTAGGAGTTTGAGTCTCTGAACCACTATAAACTTGTGTGCCATTTACTTACTGCACTCTTTATTGCACTTACATTCAATCATATTTCAAAGAGAAAAACTTAGTAAGTTAAGAAAAACTGTTTTGGACAAAGTCCCTGATAACTGTATCTTTTCAGAAATCAACTTGGAGTATTTCTTTGAGTCAAAAGGCCAACCACATTCCGCACTTAGCAACTCTCTTAGATATTTAGCCAATTGATCACTCAATAGTAATCAGTAGGACAAGTATCTATCATAGTTCACACTCAGGCTTGCTGTAAGACAACTTGCCTGATAAGACCAGTTTGTTCAAAAAGAATGAATTTGCATACACAAGTGCATTCCCCCCCCCCCCCCATACACTTGTGTCATACTCCACCAAGGACCAACAATATCAAATGAAATGAAGGGTCTAATTTAATAGAATCCTTTAATCTTAACTTATTATGCTTTTTGTGTTCATTGTATCACTTTATGAACATTAAAAAATATTTTCAATATAAATATACAAGATCAAAATATACTAACACAAACAAATCATACACACAACATGACTTCTCATCTTACGGGTGTGAAACAAATAATAATGACCGACGAGATTCGAAAAGCATTATCCAAGCACAACAAGGACAATTCAAGTTTCACTAAAAAACAAATGCAAGAATGAGTTGTTAGTAACTATTGTTTGCAAGTGAGCCAAGCGACAATATTAAATACAATTAAGCGATCTTTAGAGTATCTCTCACTTGTTCCCAAAAGAGGTGATGTTAAGCGACGCAAACCGGCAAAATTTCCTAATCTAGAAAAATAAATATATGAATTGATTCTTTAATATGAGCTATGAGAAAACGACACTAGAAGTTCTTACAATGATAAAGAAAATTAGAGACGAGATACAAGGTGAAATTGATTTCAACAAAAAAAAAAGACAATTGAGTCATTTTTCAAGAAACATTCATAGATCATTAATTCATGTAATATGTAGTATATAAGGAATTATTAATTTATATTTTATATGGGGTCTATAGAAATTACAAAAAATGTATTATCTTATAATTTTAGCGAGTTTATTAATTTAGCACGCTATCCCCGAATCGGGACCGACTAAAAATATTATCTTAGAGAGTTTATTAATTTATCGAGTATTAATTTATAGAGTTTCTACTGTATAAGAGAATATGGAATTGCTTACGAAATTTTCAAACAAAAATAATTTCGTCATTAAGGATTACCTACGCTTTCATGAATTAATTTACAAGTTTTCACCTACAGAATTACCAAAGAAAAAATTGGTGGTGAATGGCCTACAAATGATTCTCATTGGTATTCTATAGTGTCAAGAAATTTCACTCGATTAGACGTCTCCAATCCAAGTAGAACAATCGACCACTTATACAATCCAACAAAGAATAGCAATTCACAAATATAAAGCGAGAACAGAAAAACAGAGTACACGCAGATTTAAGTGGTTCGATCAATGTGATCTACATCCACTGGACTCACGACTTCAATCTTGATTAATATAAGACATGTTTACACACTCATCACTCAGAAAGAGAATTTATCCTCACTTCACTCGTGAACTCTCAACTCTCAAGAACGAAGGCTCGTATGCGTCAAATATTACAATTACCAGTAATGGGGTATTTATAGATGCCAATGGTGATTGCAGCGTGCACTGAATGCGTGATCATTGCCAATAGGATTCTGTTACAACCCCCTAACAAACTCACACTTCCAGTGTGATCCAATCTGAATTGACCTCCTTGCCCTTCACTTGTTTCTTGCAAACAGACGACACCATCAGAAGATTTATCAGAAGACCTTCCTCTTCTGATTACTCTTCTGATATCCTCAACACTTAGTGAAAAGACTAACTCTGCAAACAGAACTTTACTGGTCTGATCTGATCTCTACTGATCTTCTCATCTCAGCTGAGTACTTCAGCAGACTAGACAACTCTTTTGAATTCAACATCAGACGAGTAGAACCCATCTGAATCTCAGAGATTATGAGATAAACCTCACATATATACAAAGGGAAGAATTCAGGTGCAAATCTCTTATGTGTAAAATTGCGTAAAACCTTCCTAAAACATATGTTTAGTTAAATTTACGAGTTAACCATATATAGACGGGTCGGCCAGCAAGAATATATAACCACAATTAATCAATCTTCATTTGATCGATTTTGATATGGCCAGTGAAAATATTTTCCTTTTTACTCCTAACATGTGGATTCAATCCCCATCTCTAGGGGTGAGAATGGGCCAGACCTTGGTAGGCTTTACAAAAAAAAGTCTGGCCTGTTAATTTTTTTTTAGTCCTTAACCTATCATAGTTTTTTTTTTTTTTTTAAGTTTAGCCTGACATTTTTAATAAATAGATCTGACCCGAAAGTCTTTTAAAGACTTTTTTAAGCCTATTAATGTATTTAAAAAAAAATTGTATTTCAATATTTTAATATTTAAAACTGTGCATTAAAATATAAAATTAAAAAATATACGGTTAAGATTAATAAAAAATTAATATATGAAATTAAAAAATATATGGTTAAAATTAATAAAAAGTGAAATTAATGAGAAAAAATAGATTTTGAAATAAAGAAATTTGAGAAAAAAAATAGATTGCCCATGAAATGTTTGGAAATATATTAAGATTTATAATTTATATTTATATTTAAATTACTTTTTATTTTTAACTTACCATTTAAATTTAAATGTAATGGTTGACAATAAAAAAAAAAATTGTACATTAAATTTATAAAATATTACTATTTGAAATGAACAAAATATAATTTATATATATTTTTTTTTAACAATGTTACATAATATAATATGTGAGTTTTACACTAGTTTAAGTTAAAACTGATGCCTGCACTGGAACTTTCTAGCACATTGATATAACTTACCAAGCAAGGAAAAACAGATTTGATTTTGTTTCCGATTGGTTTCCGTTCACAAAACTACTTCACCGTCACATCCCTCTAATCAAGAGATCGATAGAAGAAATTTCGATGGACAGAGGAAGAAGAAGAGGCGGCGGATTGGTTGGGCTGCTTTTGCTTCAGGCGGCGAGCGAGTATTCCCGTCTGGACAGAAAGCCACCCGTCACGGCGGGCCTTATCGCAGCTAATACTATTATCTACTTGCGCCCTAATTTTCTTGATTCATATCTCCCCACTCTCAATCAAGTTTGGTTCAATCCCTACCTCATTCTCAAGGTAGTAACTCATCCATTTCTTCTTTTTAATATCCCATTATTTCCCCTTTTCTTTCGCCTGAATTATTCTGCAATTTCTTTCGCTTTTCTCGTGATCTAATTGCCTTGATGAGATTGTATGCCTTTGCATTTGATTACTTGGTTCTGTAGGTGTTGGTCACTCAACAGATAGGTACTCGTTTCCTCAAAAATGTTTAAACCTTTTTCTTTATATGTGAGATCCACGTCTGATCCCCTTTGCTTGAGGACGAATTTGAAATAAAGGAAAACAGATTTATCCATAGCACTCAGTTTGTTATAAACCACAATGAAGTTAGTTACACCCTCAAAAAAAAAAAAAAAAAAAAAACAATGAAGTTAGTTACTCAAGTATTTCACATAGCTGATGGCTAATGCTAATAGGTCTATTAAACACTTCTAAAATCAAATCAAATGACTATTTATAGTCTTTGCACTTACCTTCTTCATGATTGACTTGGTTATTGGGTCTTTCTTTAACTGATATGGGTAACACACGAGCTTTAGCTGGGTTTAATTTAATTCTCCTCGTTTGTCATTAGACTCATTACTCTTCTTTTATCTTTTACTGATTTTTCTTAATACAGTGTTTTAAGCACAGGCCAAGTTTTGAGAATCTCTTTAAGATGTTTCACTTAGAAGTTATAGTATAGACATATAGCAATGCTGGATCATTTTGAGATTCCATATTCCAAAATTTTAATGTTTATAATATTCCAAGGGATAACATTTGACAATGCATACACATCTTGATATTTTTACACTAGAATGCATCAGTGGCGGATCCAGAATTTAAAATTTGGGGTTACGTAAGATATTAAGTTTAGGAATGAGGGTACACTTTTAGTTGGCTGTCCCCCCAAATTTGTATATAGATCTGCCTCTGGAATGCATTCATTAAATAACTGTCTCTGCAACAAAGGACAAATGACCGGTCATCTTACAATGGCCGTAGCCTTTCTGTCTTTATAAAGATATAATAAACATACGTATATTATCACTGCTTGGTATTTATAATTAAGGATATATTGGGAGAGATTTCCATGGAAGTGAAAAAATTAGTGATGTGATTAACCAAGTATGTCATGATTGTTTATATTTAGAATATAGTGACATAGTTTTACATTTCGTTGAAGCAGAGCAAGGATCTGAAGCGTCTTCTTTTATCAGCAGTATATCACATTAACGAGCCCCACCTTGTTTACAATATGCTATCACTTCTTTGGAAGGGGATTCAATTGGAGAGTGCAATGGGAAGCGTTGAATTTGCTTCTATGGTTGCAGCTCTAGTTGGTATGTCTCAGGGCATCACACTATTGCTAGCCAAATTTCTTCTGCTCTTTGACTATGAAAGAGCCTATTACAATGAATATGCTGTGGGATTTTCTGGTGTGCTTTTTGCTATGAAAGTTGTACTTTATTCTCAGTCAGATAACTATGCGTATGTTCATGGAGTTATGGTTCCTGCACGCTATGCTGCTTGGGTGGAACTTATTCTGGTCCAAATGTTTGTACCTGGCGTCTCGTTTCTGGGCCATCTTGGGGGGATACTTGCTGGGCTTTTATACATAAATCTAAAAGGTTCTCATTCTGGTAATAATCCATTTGCGAAGATAATCAGGGGTGTCACTAGTTTGCTAGGTTGGCCTTTAAGATTTGTAAATGGTATGCTTTGGCCTTCACATGGTCGAGTGTTTGGAAGAGGAACTCATCATGGTGTGTGGAGATGTGGAGCATGCACGTATGATAATAGCGGTTGGTTAAGTGTTTGTGAAGTGTGTGGGGCAGGACGTAATGATAATTTGGAAACTGATACTGGGGCAATTTCCATCGAGGAACTACGACAGCGAAGAGTTAGGAGGTTTGGAAGGGGGAACTGAATGACAATGTGATGTAGACTTGAGAAGAATTAGAATGTGGGAAAGATCATTGTAAGCTTAGCCTGATAGATGTGTACAAATACATGTATGATGATATGTGTATGATCCAAAAGATGCATTTTCTTACTGAGATTACACCTATATTTACCCAAACTAAAGATATGTTTTGTTTTATTGTAGGTTAAGGACAAGGTCAACTTGTAATGACCTTGTAATTCAAATTTAAATTCAAACTTCATCCAACTATTTGTGCTCTGAATTGTTGATATTTTCCAAACTCGAATGTCCAAAGATTTTAATAATAATGATATTGGTATTGGTAGGGAGCACCTGCCTGCTTTTCTCTCTTTTCTTTTCTATTTTCATATTTTGAACTATCATGCGAGCAACGTTCTACTTGGACGTCAATAATTAGAAAAGCATTGAGGTCCCACAATAGTACATTTCAATTTAATTAATTAAGGGTGCATTTGGTTTGGGATTGGTCCATCCGAATATCCATCCCTCTCCATTCAAATACCAATTCAGATATACATATATTCATATAATACACATATATACCTATTTTTATACAACCACATCACATTTTTTTTAATCACTCAATTTTTTTCCTACTTTTTTTCCACACTATTCTCTCTCTTACTTTTTTTTCATAGATTTATTTTCTCTCATACTTTTCTTCCCTACACTAATCACTCCACTAACTAAAAATAATAAAATAATACAACATCACTATTGATTTGACATAAAGTTCTACATTCACACCTATTTTTCAATCTCTATTTAAACACAATTATTATTCAATTACTATTCATGAATTATCACATCCATATTTTTTCAATCTTCATCCCATCCACCACAATTTTTAATCAAACAGGCATGATAGATGAGTCTCACCCCAAGCAAACTGCAAGCATACAAGAGTATTCCCTCTTATCTTGGTTTGTTATCTCTAAATTACGACCAATGAATTGAATAGCTCATTCTTCCGTTTGAAAATGGGCATTTGAAGTTGTGACAATTTTGTCCAAAATCCAAATTTTAGGAGGGCCCGGCCAGGAGACTGCATATGATATACGGAGTACTAATTCTTTCTTCTACTTTTTTACAAATGATATATGAAACATTTTACGGTAAGACAAGTTTCGTTTTTATTTATTATAAAATGATATAGTCCCTCGTGAAGTGCACACTTTTCTTATACAGAAATAACTCACAAAATTAATACTCTCACACCATTGTTTTATTTTTAAAATTATCACTCTTTTTTTTTCCACATTTTACGTTACACCTCACTAAATCATAAAAAATACCCTTCATTTATTTTACACCACACATCACAAAATCATTTTTTCTTAAAATTGTGACGATCAAACTGTGCAAGTAATCGTGGAACAGAGTGAATAAATATTTAGAGTTGTTAAATAGGTCTGATCGGACTAGTTGGACTATCTATTTCTCCCGGACTAGGCCGTCGAGCTTCATGTGTTCTCTCGGCCCTCGGGCCTGAAAATTTATGGTCCAATCTACCTCGAAAAAGAACTGTAGTGATATTTTTTTATATTTTAAAAGAAATTATAAGAACATTTCAATATTTATATAATGTGTCCATCAAAAAGTACGTTCAATTCACCAAAATATTAAGTATGTTCATTTATTTTATCTTTCACTTTAATGTGAATATATGATATTTGAAGAGGTCATGATATACTAATTCTAAAAACTAGTCAGATTTGAATCCCCCCACGCCACATTTCTTTTTGATTAAATATTTTACAAAAAGGGTTTTTTGTAATCGTTCGAAGAAGCTCTTTGTTTCTTTTAAGAAGGAAACGGAAGCGGCGACCATCTCCACTTTCTTGAGTTTTGGGGGGTTTATGATCTGATAAGATGATGTACGGAGGAGGGAGTGGAATTGAGGAAAAGAAAGAGTTAGAGTACGAAAGGACATTGAGGCCGAGCATCCACGCTCGAAGGGCAAAGATGACGGTGAAATTCCAAGATCTGTACGGATTCGGAGTTGAAGGGAATGTGGATGATGTGAATGTGTTGAATGAGGTGAGAGAGAAAGTGCGGCAACAGGGGAAGGTGTGGTGGGCTCTTGAGGCAAGCAAAGGTGCCAATTGGTATTTGGAGACTCACGATTTATCATCTGCCCTTAAGAAAACTTCTTCCCTCAAGTTCTCTGCTTTGGTCAATGGGATGACTCTGAAGAAGCTAATCAGGAAGGGAATTCCCCCCAATTTGAGGCCCAAGGTCTGGTTTTCCTTATCCGGTGCTGCTAAGAAGAAATCCACTGTCCCTGATAGCTACTACAATGACTTGATCTCTGCTGTTCAGGATAAAGTTACCCCTGCAACCAAACAGATTGATCATGTATCTCCCTTTTCACTTTACTCGCCTTAATTACCTTCATCCATTGCAATTACTATTTCTGTATCAACTCATTGCTGTGGCTTTTAGCATTCTCCTTTAGGTTATGTTAGTTTTGGGATTTATGAGTTTGTTTTGAGATTTTTTCCAGGGATCAATGCTTAATAGTGAATGATAGTGTATTATTAAAGTGGATGATTGTATTGGGAAGAGTAATAATAGGTTTATAGGTTTTTTTAGGTGTGAGATTTGAAAGTCTGGATTGAAATCCTAAAACTCGTATGAGACGTGGGTCGCAAAGTCCTAAATCTATCTGGGTAGTCCTGAAACAAACATGACCTTAATACTTATCACTTTGGAGTCTGTCCTATTTGAATGCTGATTTATAGCTTGATTCTAGGTACATATGTGCTATTGATTTAGAATGAGGATTTTCAATTGCCCTGAGGGGAATTAACTCTTATTATCTCCTATGGGTTAGTTTTGTTTGCAGGACGGGACTAGTAGGGTTAGTTAAGATTGAACTGTTTGAATTGTTATTTTTTAAATTATTTGTATGTTTATTGATGGATTTTAATTTCTATTGTTGTATGATAAATTACTGTTGAGTGTTTGGATTGATGAATTTTAATTTCTATTGTTGTGTGATGAATTATTGTTGAGTGTTATTCCAGCGAACCAAACTAATCCTATGTGTACTTTATCTTTGAGACTTTAGATTAGACACTGCACAGAATGACATGTTTCAGTTCACAAAATCACACAAGGAAGCACACTCTTTCCTGCTGATCTCCAAAGCTTTGGATTTCTGCATCTACTTAAGATATCAAACTAATTGTGCTTAGCAATATTGCGTGTAAAATTATACTCCATCAATTGTCAATTATGTTACCCATTGTTAGGATTCATCCTTGGAAGCCTCAAATTAAAATTTTCGGGAATTCTTCAACTTCTATACTCTTGTATGTTTGCTAATGATTCAGTTATTTGAAGAACTGAGCAATGTTTAGGTCAGGCAACAATCTTGGCTAGCTTCAATAGCCTCATCTTTAATTATGGCAGGTGTCATGCGTAATTTTAATGAAAGCAAGCGCTGTAAGTTTCTTAGAATTTAGATATAATATTTGGGCAAATTCTTGTGTGAACCAGTTTCACCGTGAAACTGGTTTGCATTTTGTGTGTATTTTTTAATGGTATTAGTTTGATAGTATTAGTTGTTTCATTAAAATGTATTAGTTGTTTTACACTTTTACTATAAGGAATTAGTTGTAAGACAAGTGAAAGTTTACTTGGTAAAGGAAGTAACTAAAAGAAGATAGAAAAAAATGTAATTATTCACCTTATGTTTTCTTATTGCGTGCAGGATCTTCCTCGAACTTTTCCTGGTCATCCGTGGCTGGACACTGAGGAAGGGCATGCTGCTTTAAGGCGTGTGCTTGTTGGGTATTCTTTCCGAGACTCTGATGTTGGTTACTGTCAGGTTTGTTCTCTACAGGAACACAATATAATTTGCTCATTTCAATATGCTCTTTTTTTATTCGGTAAATTCTACTTTTATATGGTGGGTGCAGGGTTTAAATTATGTTGCAGCACTGTTGTTGCTTGTGATGAAAACTGAAGAAGAGGCTTTCTGGATGCTTGCTGTTCTCTTAGAAAATGTGTTGGTTAATGATTGTTATACAACTAATTTGTCTGGGTGTCACGTCGAGCAAAGAGTGTTTAAAGATCTGCTGACCAAAAAGTGCCAGAGGTTCTCTCATTTTGTTTTGTTGGATGATGGAGTATCATTATTGCAATATCTTTTGTTTATTAAATGAAATGTAAATATAAAGAATAATGCAGGTTAGCTGCGCATCTGGAAGCTATGGAGTTTGATGTTTCTCTTGTTTGCACAGAGTGGTTTTTATGCCTATTTTCTAAAAGCTTGCCTTCGGAGGTTGAAATGTTTATTTGCCTCGTATATCAAATGGTTGAATTGACTCATTGCTAACATTGTCATTCCTTTCAGACAACGCTGCGTGTATGGGATGTTCTTTTCTACGAAGGGGCGAAGGTTTTATTTCATGTAGCATTAGCAATATTTAAGGTAAATTTCTTACAGTAGGGAAAGTTTATTAGTAGTTACTTTTATTACTGAAATTACATCCGTGTGGAAGATTGAACTTTAGTGTGTTTTATTAATAAATGCAGATGAATGAAGAAGAGTTGCTTTTGACACATCATGTAGGAGATGTGATTAATGTTATACAGAGAAGTAGTCATCACCTCTTTGATCCCGATGAATTATTGATGGTTTGTTTCTATTAGGACTAGTAATTTTTCTTCCACTTGATTGTGCATATTAACCTAGTAGATTGTTTCGTGGTAGGTTGCGTTTGCGTTCGACAAGATAGGGTTTATGACAAGCACAAATATATCAAAGCAAAGGAAAAAGCAGGAGCCAGCTGTGATGGCAGAGCTTGATCAGAGAATACGACGATTGAATTCCTATTCTGATCACAAATGAGAATGAATGTATTGACTAAAATATCATCTCATTTTTCTCTCTTACCAAATACTACACATGCATGTTGTAATTGTATATTTTCCTTGTCTAATATTATGCCGACCGATCTGTCATTCACAATACTAATAATGCTATGCAAAGGGTAAGTAAGAGGTTGCTTCAGGAGCTATCAGCTTGGAATATCATCAGGAACATCTTCTAAAATGCAATTTATATCAGCATATTCATCTCCAATGCTTGAGAAACCGCTATAACAATCTTGATTTTCCTCCATCAAATAGTTATACTTGGAAACTTCATCACCCCTCAACTGTCCTTGCTCCACGGCTATTTGTTTGTGCTTGGGAGTCCAATCGGGTCGACTCCACAAGTATAAAGGAGGTGGGTCCAAGTTCCATTGCTCGATTTGCTGTTCGTTCACATCCACTGACCCTGGAAGGTAAAATGACTAAAACAACCTCCAAACTCTTAGTATACAGTTTTCTACTATCATCATAATAGAACCCGAATAAGAAAAACAGTACCTTGCCAGAGAAAATATGGTCATCTTCCCATATAAGGTCGTACGGATCCTTTTTCCTATCCAATCTGTGATGGTAAAGACAAATGAGAATTGAGTCTGTGCACTCTGTAGAAAGTTTCAAGCTATCGATCAATTCCATCTTACCTTTCGGTCACTTTTGGAACTATGAGAGTTAGAAGCTTTGGCCTGAAACTCAGAGCCTTGTCTATAAATCTGTTTGCATGGAATGCATGGACCCCGAAAGGAGGATTTAGCCCCACTATCTGGAAGGAAAGATGGAACACAATGAAATGAATGCATTTTGCTATTTCAGAAAATTAAATGCACATTACCAGTTTAGACCCTTCCGGTAATTCTTCCAAACCAACACTCATCCAATCCCTTCTCTGAAAACTGAAATCATTCTACAAACAAGATATAACCAAAAATAAAATTGATTTGGGTACTTGTTACAGAAAATATTGAGCACCAACTGAAAAGCATACCTTGGGCTGTATGAGGTCATAATTTCTGAAGGAGCACTTCTTTCCCATTCTATCAACTTCTTCCTTCATTAACAAGCTGAAGTCATTGGATCCACAGGAGAAGTCAACTATCTGTTTGAAAAAGTTGATTACATCATTAGAAACATCCCTTCTTGAAAAGAAAATCATATGTAGTGCTATAGTTTCCAGATTTTCTAACACAATTACTAACCGTATCAACTTGAATAATTAAACTGAAATATGTAGGGCCGTAGGGTTGAACAGAACTGAAATCCGAATTTTAAAAAAATGCAAAACCGAAGCAACATTGTAGTGAAATCGAATACAAACCGAACCGAGATTCATTAGTTCAATTTTAAACTGAAGAAAATCAATTTTTTTATGAATTTGAAATTTCCATATTTCTTATATTCGATGATTTTTTCCTTTGCTAATCCTGTGACAGTGTATTTTTTAACAATTATTAATCCATAAACAACATTATACTAACATAACACCAATATGAACTCAAATTATGTAATAACAAGTCAACAATTCAATAAGCCCAAACATAATCCATAAATTAATAATATAAAGATAATAAACATAGTCCATTAAATATAAAATAAGTTATTAAGCTATTATGTTTAATATATTACTCCCTCCGTCCAAATACATAATGTCAATTTCTCCGGACACAAGTTTTAATGAATATTGTTTAGTTTATGTATAAAATAGATAGATTGAGGATATGATGGGGATATCGTGGGGCCCACATATGAATAAAGTGATTGCTTATAAATAAAGTAAAAGACAATGTAAGCAAATGAATGATGGTTGAAGGGTGGAGATAAAGTAATGTGAATAGTATTATTTCAAATAAGGAAATGGGCATAATGAACTTGAAAAAAAAAAAAAAAAAAATTGAAAGTGAGAATATTGAATTGGAAGGGGGGAATATTAAGTTTTGTATAATTTCGGTTTTTGGTTCAACCGTTAATTTTTTTCTTTAAAACCAAACCGAACACTGAAATTTTTATATTTTTAAAACTGAAACCGAATTATTTAAACAAATTCTGAACCGAATTTAACATTTCGGTTCGATTTTTCGGTTTTAACATATTTTTGTTAGAAATATGCACTAATGTTCTGCTAAGACTCGCCAATTAATCTTCAAATTTCTAATATTTCCATCATCAAGTGTCTAAGGTATATGACTAATGTTATAGTCTAACAACATATTAGTAAAATTATGAGCATATAAAGTTGGGTTTTTATCTATTGATAACAATCTTTCCATTATGGTATACTACACCTAAGATAAACATGGAATATAAGCATGCAACTGATGAGGGTATAAACTGTTCTTACTGTGTCACCATCTTCAACATACCAACGCAGCTGATTAACAACCTGCAGATTTGACCCGCCGAATATTAACTTCATCTGGTGTCATATAAAGCAACAAGTACATGTAAAATAATTAAATAATATACCAGGGCTAGGGCCAGGAACTCAGCAAAAACAAACACAAAATATTGAACGTAGTTTCTTCACTCATTTATGTGTGTAAATGGCCTAGACAGACTCGTAAAGATTAAGTCAAGCTATCTAGATTAGTAAAAGAATCATTCTACATTTACAACTAATCTTTACCAAATCCATCCCCATGAATCTCTAACAAGCATTTGGTTGTGACAGCATGACGCATATAACTCCCTTCAATTCTCATTACATTACTAAATAAAAGAAAGTCAGCATGAGAATACTAGAGCATGACTTAGAATGTCAACACATTACTAAAATGCATGCTCAATTTGATTCTTCAGAAATGCAACGGTTTGGACATTCTCATGCTTATTCCAACACTCACGACAGTCGAATAACTTTTCAAGCAGCATCAAGTTACAAAAGGAGTTAAAAACGTAAGGAATAAGAGAAAATTGGTAACATGTAAGCCAGAAGATTCATTATCTTCCAAAGTAAGAACCAGCCTGATCCAAAAGAAGTTTTAGATGCAAGCCGAAATATGGAACCTTTGTGTACATTTGTTAGAAGTATTTCTTAAGAATTACGGGTGTCATGTAACATTGTTCTTTCAATTAAGAGGACATTTACGGATAAAACTTTTCCATTTTATGAAATGGAGCATATGTACAAATCATAAAATTCGGAAGAGAGGAAATAAATCAATAATAAGATTACAGGTATCACATGGGAACAAACATATTACGAAGAATCAAGGGCGGAGCAAAAAAAAAAGAGTAAGGTAGGCTGAAAGTCTGAAATAAATACATAAAAGTTAAAATTTAAATTATTTTTAAAGTTAAAACATTTTTGTTTTACAAATAAACAAATGAAAATGAATGACGGAATATCTATAATCAATAACATGTTTATACTCCCTTCGTCCCTCATTAAGTTATCAATTTTGTCATTTTGATCGTTCCTTGTACCTATTTTCATTTTTGTTAATATCTCATCTCTCTACCTTTTGTATTTTCTATCTCTCTATATTTTCTATTTTCTACATTTTTTTGTATTTCACTCTAACTTATTACTCCACTACACATTAAATATTATATTTTTAATAGTAATTGAATAATTGAAATGGAGTATTAATTTCAACTTTTTTTTTCATTATTTTTTAAAGACATATTGTAAATTTGTAATACATTGTTTCTTCTCAAGAAATCATATACTCCAGTATATTAAGCATTAGAGTTTTGTATTAAAAAAGAATTTATTTTAACAATCTTAATAGTTTTCTATTTTGTTATGTGTACGGCAGAAGCCTAATACTATGGGCCGAGCTTCTTCCCAATTCCATCGCTTTCCATATAATTTTTTTTTGGTTAGGTTGGGCAAAGCTGGGAGGTCTACAGCCCGTCCCAGCCAAAGCATAGGTACGCCCTTGTGAAGAATCAAACAGATGCACTTTAGACCTTGCCTTGTGCTAGGTCAGACTTGTCATAAGCAACATATGAAATGTACAATTTCATCAATGAAGTTACATTTCCGATTAAAAAAAGGAAGATTAAAAAAAAAAAAATGAGTAACTTAAAGTTTAATAGAAAATCTCTCCTTACCTGCTTTAGCTTATCGACTTTTGTGAAGTGCCGACCAAACGATGTATAACGCATACCGTGGATAAATGGAGCAAGATAGACTCTCAGATTTTTCTGAAAAATACACACAAAAGATATCAATAACTTAAAGGTCCATGCATCCAGTCTAAGAAAGCCCTAAATCATACACAGACTGACAGAAACAAATATAACCTGCAATTTACAGTGCGTTGAAAAACATATGGCATTTGAATCTTATTAGAACATGATTAAAACATGTATTAAGGCAACACCATCATAACCTTCACCACAACAGGTGTAGGTGAGTTTTTTCCTTAATTTGAAAATGAGTATCTAACCAATCCTAGGCTTACAGGTTTTAGGTTTAGAGGAACATGAGAAATTTATTGAACTATGTGCTTCTAATTAACTGTGCTATAAGGGGTAGCAAATCTAAGATAGTGATACGGATCCATATGGGTAACAATCGCAGAAAATCAGCCCTCACCAGTCTCTTATAACTGTCAATATGCTGCTATTTCTTGTAGCTGTCTTATGCACTTAGAACACACACTAGTAACACTACTATTCTGTGCAACAAAGAGGCCATATGCTTAGTTATATAGGTCATAGGAGTACAACTTAGAACACTACTATTCTGTGCAATGAAGAGGCCATGTGGTTGGATATATAGGAGTACAAGATGGATAAGAAGTTATCTGTTACAATAAAGTTTTAAACTGGTAGAAAAAAATATCAGATATGTATGCTGCATATAAGCTGCAATTAATTATTCACAAATGGTATAAACCTTCCATTTGATCATCCGAGTCAGAACAGCAGGTTCACAGACAGCTTTAGCATCCTTAACAGTACCTCCTTCTCGTAGTATCTTTAGGGCTGCTTCCATAGCCTAGGAAAATCAATAGCTAAGTTGATAAATAAAAGAGATGAGATGAACAAGATTTGAAAGACCAAAGAACGTTCACAAATATCAAAATTGAGAAGGTCATCTTCTTTGTCCCAAAATTTTCGGACTTTCTGTTCGAACCCAAAGTACTTTTATGATTTGATCCCGGGCTGACCATTTTAAAGTTGGCACAAGAAAATTGATAAAAGTGGCCTCAAATCGGAATTCATTCTTCTACACATGTACTAGAAAGTGGGAGACAATTTCGGGATTAAATTCGAGGCAGATGCCAAACAAAAAGAAGACTTATCATGCTTTTCGTAAAGTCTACACATAACTGATTAGCAGGTAGAGAAGGAAACAGACCTGCACCGAGTGCTCTACCTTTCCTAGGGTGATTGTCTTGTCCACTTTGAAATTTGAGGAGGAATCATGATTACATTTCCTCCTCTGTTCGGCAAAATATTCTTCTACATTGATAGAAGATTTAGAGTTTTCCATTAAGCTCAGTATTCTGCAGAGCAAAAACAAACCGAACATCATATCCTTCAAGCACTTAATAGTCCCCCAGAAAAACAGTGAAAACAAAATTAAGTATAAATAAATATGAAGGTTATCACCGGCTTTTTATTCCTGCAGTTGTGGGTGTCGCTGCACTTCCAGTAGGAACATATTCAGCTGCAGTCTCTTCTGGGATTCTTTTCGTACTTGATGTTGACATTGGCTTAACAGTTCGTTGGGGTAATTTAAAATCCTTCTTTAGGGAAGTCTTCTGTGTACTTGCATTCTTTGGAAACAGCATACTTGCACTGAAGTTCAGTTTAGAAACCTTTCCAGTAAGGTTTTTCTCATTTTTGTTAATAGAATCACCAGTTTTTCCTTTAAAAACATTATCCACTTTATTTTGATCTGTAAGGATTCCATATGCCTTACTCTTCCTTGCTGACATCACATTTAATTTATCTGGATGCTTCTCTCTTTTCCCATCATCATTAGGGAATAGCAAATGATCCCTTTTTGGTGTGAAAATTCTACGACAGATCTTATGATCCCTGAAAGGCATATTCGCAAGTCCCAAGAATTCAGAGGGAATCCCAAGTAAATATTCAAGACTTTAAATGAACATACATGCAATATATCAAGATACGATTGTTCAAAAGACCCGTCCAAGCCCTTTGAATGATATTTTCAGCATCATTGCGATAAAAAGAAAATTCCCTGTCCAATTAAACAAGATGTTAAACCTCATAAATATTTGAACATGTTTGCACAAGAAACATAAAAAAAAAATCTTCAGGACAACCTTGGCAAGCATTTACTATGGTATGCCTTTGGACAACGCCTGCATATTGCAAAATGCATCTCAGGTATCTTTTTATCTTCTTCTTGCTTACAAACAGCACATTTATGAGCAGGACAGGTAAAGGAATCTCCAGCTTCGATTTTCTTCTGAAATTCTAGAGCTCGATTTTCATCTCCAAGGAAAAGCAGCTCTGATAGGCACTGTGGATGATAGAAGTGTCCACATGTTGCCGAGACACAAGGGAAGACCTTGCAAGATCAGATAGACAAAGTTCAAGTTCAGAAGGTCATAAGTATCAATAGGCCAATTGCTATTAATTTAATTTTAAGCTTAAATATTGGATCACAGCATAATGATGTATGAATTGCTGATGGAGAGAACTAATCAAATTATCGAGATTGGTACATGTTTGACTGATGTGTGAAGTATAAAAGTAGCACATTCTACAAAGAAAGAGGAAAAATAAATGAGGTTATGTAGTTCATTACAACATCTTTGTTGGTCAAAGGGAGACTACAGCAGGTGGCTACAGGCATTTTAAAGAGTTAGAAACTAGAAAATCACAAGTAGTTTTCTAACTTTATTCTCCAAATTGTCAAAAGAGCCGCACCTCTGCACCAGAAGATTTATCAGAACTTCCCAGCCTACCACAAATATAGCATTGGTGCAGTTGGTATTTGCAATTACTGCACAAAAAAGTCAGAATAGCCTGCCAAAAAATCCAGGTATTTTTTCAGTTCAGATCTATGATTAATAGAAACTACATATATAGAAAGAGATGTGAGAGAGGGAGAGGGGATGAAAAAGTAAATCGTACATCAACTTGCTCACGGCTGTAACAAAGAGATTCACAAAAATTATCGGCACCCGATTCTAAAGTTGGATGAAAAGATCGCATGCACCTCCCTTCACAGCTGCAGTTTTAGTATAACAATTAAATCATAAGCCAAGAACCATGCGCTACATTACAGTATGATATATTCCCATGTACACATTATAGACTGAGGAACCATGCTAATAGAATGAATTACAGAGTAATATTCCAAATAAAGGTCCTGGAATCTCAGTGTAAAGCTGCAAAAGAAGGCCATAACTTCTCAAGCCTTATCTTCTTTACTGAACATGCATCTACAAACATCCTAAAAAAACAAAACCATACCCCAGTACTTCGCCACCATCATCACACAATGCACAAACATTATCAAATAATTCGTCTTTGTCTCCATCACTTAAATCATCATGGTCATCAATGTTGGCATCATCCTCATAAACTACAAATTTTAGTTTCTTCTCTGTTCTATTTTCCTGCAAACAGAGTTCGTATTCTCTTAATTAAGAAATTAGAAAAGATAACTTCTGAGATCCCTGGCAATACAGTTCATAACTTTAAAGCACTAACCTCACAAAAAGCTATCCTCTTTCCAGATATTTGAGAGAGAAAGGTACGGAGATTCTGTTTCATTAAATAATATGAATAGAATGCATTGAAAAAAAGAAGTATGATTACTTAGATACAACTAAAGAATACAATATAACTTGTACTGCAAGTAGAATTAGAATGAACAGTAAATTTAGAATATAATTCTATGCCAACAACTAAAGGTTTATATGTTTGCTTTGGGATTATGTAGGAGGGGGGAAATCCCAATGAATAGTGACTGCGTGTGTTTGTTTTGAGATTTTGAGTAGGATAGGATGTAATTTTATGTCAAATCCATTGTGTATGAGTGAGTGATGTTGTATTATAGGATGTTATTTTATGTCAAATCAATTGTGTAAGAGTGAGTGATGTTGCATACTTGTATTATTGTAATAGTAGGATATATAGGTATTTTTAGGGGTGGATGTAGTTGGATGGTGAAATCTGGATGTTAAATCCCGAACTAGAACAAGACAGGAGACGTAACATCCCACGTCCAGCCGGGTGAATCCCGAAACAAACATGGCAAGTCTTATACCAAAAAAAAAAAGTATTAAAAGTTCAGAATAACTTGAAAAGTTAACTAACAGTAACAGATCAATCTTCATCTTAGAGTTCTTCATTTTGCTCTTAGAAAATATCCCATAATGCTCTCATATCACCTTTCTTTTTAAGATCTTATAAATGGGCAGATGAAAGTGGTATATTTTTGGCCAAACCATTCCCACCATTCTCCAATCGACAATGGCTAGTTTACTCTCCTAATCTCCTTGATTTAGGCACCTCCAATTATTTTTAGATACACATAAAGATGTCAATAGATTCTGTAAAATTTTTCCTCCTTTTTCTTAGTTTTTAGAAGAATTCAAACCTCATTTCAACGAAAATGGATATAAAGATCTCACCACCAGGTTAAATATTATAGTTATAATGTGAATGGCTTGGATAAATATGACAACAAAATTAAATTTTGTTAAAAAAAGATCTGAAATGAGAATAAAAGTTTCCTTCAAAATAGTATGCACCACTACATATTTTTTTCTGGAATCTGAAAATGAAATCTCATAAACATCAACCAGCATGCAGGGTGTGAAGCATTCCCGCAAAATCTAAGAAAGGCTAGTAAAGTATAATTTGGAGTTTTTGTTTGAATCGAACTGCATATCATTGATAATAAACACATGATTCAAGAGAGTAAATTTATCATGAGGTTTGTTCATTAAATAACAGAGATTAGTTCAAACAATCCATTATTCTATTTATTAGCAGTCATGACTCATGAGCTATCCCAACTAAAGAAGTAAATGGTCAATTAGTTGATCAAGAAGGAAATATGATATTTTTAATTCAGTGAATCAATATGCTGCATTTTTTCAAGCATAGGAGAGCATATATGTGTATACAAATGACACCCAAATACAGTAGCAATAATGGGAGAAATAAACCTTGGCTTTTGCAATATCCTTATCCCTTGCAGCAG
Organism: Galeopsis tetrahit; assembly: GCA_963675135.1. NCBI lineage: Eukaryota > Viridiplantae > Streptophyta > Magnoliopsida > Lamiales > Lamiaceae > Galeopsis > Galeopsis tetrahit. The sequence goes on from OY776128.1 coordinate 82,321,787, forward strand.
TTTCTTTTATCATTTGCAATTGGTCCATAAGATCATTCTCAGAAGGCGGAACTTCATATGAACTGCAATGAAGGTAAATCAAGCATCACGTAGAAAAAATTATAAGAATCAAGGAAGATCTAATATATACTCCGTACTATACATTAGAATGCCTACCTAAAGGTTTTTCCGATGTGTTTCCATATTTCTTCTGTAGATTCCTCCTCCGGATTCTTTTTCAGAAAGTGGAGATACTGAACTGAGATCAAAACAGTCCATACAGTCTTTTCATAACCATTTCTTGGTCTTTGGAGCTTTATCCATCTCGCATGCTTGGTATCCTGAAGGACATGAATTTCTGGAGTAGCATAAGAAAGTAGAAACTTCCATGCGATTACCTTCTTGTAGATTAGCCCATTTTCCACCATTCCTCGAAGAAATGCATGCTCAGTGGCTACCAGATTCTGCTCTTGATGGTCGTTCCATCTAAGAGGCAGGATTGAAAACGAAATCAGCTCTTCCTTACTATTAACAAAATAATAATTTGTCACACAGTCTGCAACAATTTCACCCTCTTCTTCCGATGATTCCATATCGTCCGATCCTGCACGATAGGACATTCAATGATCAGCTTTCTCAAAATGGCATGAATTTAAGTGTAACCCTAGGGCTCAAAAATGGAAAATGTCATCCTGAAAAACAGAAGGTAGAGGAAGAATAGTTAAGATTAAAAGTGAGTGCGGTATTAGAAATCACAAACGCTTCTGCTAACGTGAAGTTGAGAATCAGAAAAAACAAGAGAGAGCTGCAAAATCAGAGCAGGGACTAAGGTATAGACACTTGATCAACGACAAATACCTGGCGCTCCCTCATTTTTCATCTGAGTGTGTGAACTTCGCATTCTGTACGCGTTTTTGCGTGTGCTATTGTGGGTGTGTGAGAGACCGGGGGTGGGTACGTTTCGGTATCGTACAGACGCAGTTGCTGTTATGGCCTTCTTCTTGTCACAAGCTGGTTGGTTCTAGTACCTCTCTCCCAACCATTTTTCTCTACTTTTTTTAAAGGACAAACTTTTTGACAGGCTTTAAAGGACAAACTTAAGTCCAATTTGTAAATGCATTATGCAACACTGGAGTATTAAATACGTTTGCACACACTTATCTTATTTGTTCGTTTCACAATTGTTTTGCACATCCATAAAAAAAAAAATTATCATAAACTTCACCCTCACAATATTCACATATTTACACAAAATGTCGTTACTTTTACGCTCCCTTTTCAATCACCTTTTTTACTTTGTCCATATAACTTTACAAAATTACCCATCAACATTTCACTCATTACACTTTTTTTTTTTTAAGTGTGCTCATTTTGTAGTGCAAACACTCGTGGAACGGAGGGAGTAACACTACTTTGAGATGTCCGCAATTTGTTTTACCTACCAATGATTTGTATTTTATAAAATTAATTTGTGGAAAATAATTTTATACAATTGAGTGTATCTTGGACATATGATTTAAGAAAAAAATGTAATTGGTAGACCCAAAAATAATGACGTGAAGGGTAAATATGTGTAATTGTGAGGATAAAGTTTGTTATGGTTATTTCTAATTTGGGGTATATACAAACTTTTTTGGGAGTATGAAATTTTTTTGGGGGACGGAGTATATACATTCAGATTTTAATATTTAATGCGCTAGTTTTGGGTGAGACCGTCTCACGGAATGAGATTTGTGAGGCGGGTCTTGATCCTCGTGTAAAAAGTGATAATGTTTTAAAAAAAATGATAGTCAAATTTGTTAAAAATATTATCATTTTTTAATGGGTTAATTCTAAATAAATACACCACTTTTAATCTCAATATCAATTTAATCATGACCTTTACGATTTTTTTTTAAAACCCCAACCTTTCATATTAGATACACATTTTTTTTTCTTCGGTCAACAATTGATGATGTGGCTTGCCGGAGCTCGCCACGTATTTTTTTTATTTTCCACATAAAGATTACACTTTATAAAATTAAAAATATAAAATTTTATAAAAATAAAAATAAAATTCCACGCGTCTCTTCTCAAACTAAATCAAGTTTTCTTCTACCATTCTCAAACTAAATCAAGTTATTCTCTTCTAATCATAAAAATTATAAAAAAAAATCATACAAAAGCGAAAAAAAAAAAAAAAAAACTCACGCATCTAATCCATGACCATTGGTGATTTGGTGGTTTAGTTCTTCAGGAATTCTTAAATTATTTAATAATTTTGTTGTTTTGTTCAACTCGTTCGAGAACTATAATTTTTTTTGATGGACCTCAATTAATTATTGTATTTGGGTGTATGCTGAAGATAACCTCTGGTAGTTTTTTATTATTTTGTTCAACTAATTCGAGAACTACAATTTATATGCTTTATGAGAGAGGAAAATATTCTAGGAATTAATGTGTTTAACACTGATGATTATTGCAACAAAAATTTTCTAAGTTGATTTTTAGGATTTGAAAAGAAGAACTTGATTGATTGAGTTTGAGAAGTGAGAGAGATGTTGTTGAGTTTGAGAAGCGAAGTAATTTTTATGATTAGAAGATAATAACTTGATTTAGTTTGAGAATGATAGAAGAAAACTTCATTTAGTTTGAGAAGCGGAGGAGACGCATGAAATTTTATTTTTATTTTTATAAAATTTCATATTTTTAATTTTATAAAGTGTAATCTTTACGTGGATGATACACGCGTTATGCAACACTAAATAAACAACCGCAAGTGTACGGCGTCTATTGTAGCGTGATAAGCACGAGGTCGATCCCACGAGAAGGTTAAGCGTAAAAGGGTAGTTTGCTAGTCGAGTTCTAAATAGACGTGATCGATAATTTGAGTGGTGTGAATTACTCTAAAATTACCTAACTATGTGTCACCAATAAGTAATGAAGAGTAAATACAAAATCGATCAACTAACATGCAAATCAAGAAAACAAACGTAAAACGAATGAAAACTCCAAGAAGGAAGGGTGGGTTCCAAGGCATATGTCACACTAAGGATTCAACTTATGATTAAGGGCTTAATTAGTGGTGGTATGTTGATTACTATAAGGTTGATCACAAAATGGTGAATTAAAAGTTCTCTCGATCAAATTAATCCAAGAGACATATCATACAAACTAGCATCTCTACTAAGCATGCATAAGAAATTCCCAAAAAGTTCCTAAGATCATCTAATACCCTCCCAATAATTGATCCCCTCTCTCGAGCTCACAAGAATATTGGGTCGAATGCTTAAATACGATTAACGAAAGAGATTTCTCAATCCAATTTCAATTAACAATAGATAAAACATACTATCATGGCCATTGACAACATGTTTTGCAATGAAAGTTAAGCATTCAAATAGAAATAGCAACACAACCACCAAATAAACAAGAAATTAATTCATAAGCATCATCCAAAGTATAAACATAGCCTTAGAACCACAATTTTGTTTAGCTAACTACTAACATAATCAAATTACAAAATCCAAATGAAATAACTAAATAAAAAGGAAAAGAAAGAGAAAGCTTAGTCTAGAATGTGGTAGGGAATGGAATTTGGGAGCTATTGTATCCTTTCTTCCTTGATTTGGTGAAGAATTGAGAGAGAAATGGCCAAAACACCTCCAAGTATGTGTAACTATGTGTGGATTTGGGGGAGAATGTCTTGGATTTCAAGAAAGGGGGCTTATATAGTGTTGAGGAAGGGTTTGGATGGCACAATTGCAAGTTGATCCCTCAAAAATGGAGAAAATACAAGTTTGGCACCGAAAATGGGGTGACTCGACCGAGTTGGGGTCACTCGGCCGAGTGGAACACTTAAAAAGCGTGTAGCACTTTCTTCCAGTCGAGACTCGGCCGAGTTGGGATCACTCGGCCGCGTGGTCTTCAAATCCAGGAGCTACGACTTTCAACCTTACTCGGCCGAGTTGGTTCACTCGGCCGAGTGCGCAGTAGAGTGCGAAGTTGCAGATTCGGCCGAGTAACCTCACTCGGCCGAGTGCGCAGTAAAGCTCAAAGTCTCAGATTCGGCCGAGTTGACTCACTCGGCCGAGTTGTCTCCTCCCCTTCTCGTTTCATGCATAACTTTCGTCTCGGGTGTCGGATTGACTTGATTCCTTTGGCTAATCCACTCCGTTTTTCGAGACGAATCCAATCGTGCACTCCTCTTTCCGGTCCGATCACTCGTGGTATGTGTTTTGCTCCAAATTCCATCATTTTACCTACAAAATCGACAAAACACAACCTTTCTCTCATTTCGGCCTAAACAATCATAATCAATGCATAAATCAATGAAATCCACATCAAAACATGCTTCACATGTGCCTCTAAAACGTGTAAATTCCACCCGAATCAGTGGAAAATAAAAAAAATATGTGTAATATGACGTGGCGAGCTCCGACAAGCCACATCATCAATTGTTGACCGGAGAAAAAAAATGTGTATGTAATTGCAACACGATGAAAGGTTGGGGTTTTAAAAAAAATTGTAAAGGTCGTGATTAAATTGATACTGAGACTAAAAGTGGTGTATTTATTTAGAATTAACCATTTTTTAATTAAATACAATCACTTTTTTTTTTACAAATAAAAAATCTGGAAAAAAAAAAAGATTCGTCTCTCACACAAGTTTTTGCCATATTTAATTTATCCAAATATTTAACTTAAGATTTAACTCAATTCATTGAAGTCTAATTTTAATTGTATAAGTGTAATCAATTGCTCTTAATTTAAGGGAAAGTGGGTGTTGGTGCTTTTTACCTTCCTTACATTTTACATTTAGGTATTTTTTTTTTTAAGTTATCCATAGATACAAAATAACCCTAAAATTAGGATTATATCCCTTTAAGCTTAACTATAATTTTTACACTAACATATCATTCATAATTTTACTTAAAAATCCACTTAATTCTCACTAGCTCCCACACCCTTATTCATTTCGACAATTATATGCGAAAGTTGTCATTACAAATTTACAACCCAACGAAATCAAAAAATTAGATGAAACTGATTCAGGGTTTAAAAAAAAGAATTCAAGATTCCGGTTTCAAAAAAAGAATTCAAGATTCTGATACTTGTCCAAGAAAGTATAATACCGTACTATGTAATACTAAAAAGCAAAACAAGGAAGAAAGAACCCTAACGGCATGTTTGTTTTGGAAGTATCACGTCCGGACGGGGAATGTAACGTTCCCCATCATGTTCTAGTTTAAAATTTTACATTCGAATTTCACCATCAAACTTCATCCACCCCTAAAAATACAATATATTATATTATTATAATAATACAACATCATACATTCTTACATAGTTGATTAGACATACATTATATAATACAGTACAACATTACACTCTTACACAATTAATTTGACGTAAAATTACACCCTATCCTACTCAACATCCAAAAATAAACATACACAATCACTATACATCGGAATTTTGCCATCCACCTCTCCCCCATCCTACATAATTCCAAAAGAAAACACCCCTTAAAAAATTGCATCAACGAAGAAATTTGTTTGCACCAAGGCAACAACATTATTGCATCACACCAAATTTATTGCAACACCACAACAAAACTTTGCACCAACCATTAATAAATATGCTTATGTTTCAAGTAATAAAAAAAAACAGAGAACGGTCAGAGAAGATGAGAGATCTTCCTTCTCTGTAACTGCAAAGATGTTGTCGTCTTCGTCGCAGAAATGGAGGCGATGACAGGGGCCGCGCGCTGACAGTGAAAATGGAGGCGACGACAGGGACTCCCTTCATCTTCACACTAGGCAGCGATGCCAACGGCCAAAGAAAGCAGTTATGGTTTGGAGGTGGAAAATATGAAGGGGGAGTGAAGTATAGGATATAAATAATATTTTACACCTATTAATAACATTTTAAAATTTTAACACCTAATTATAATGATTTGTCCTAGCACCAAACTCTTAATTTAATTGTACTTCATGCACTGCTTTTTTAGGTACCACGAAAATACCAAAGTTCCTTTGTTTAAATCATTAACTACTTGACCAAAATTACCAGATTTAATAATCAATTTAAATGGACATTTAATGTTTATTTTATATCTCTTGTAAGGGTATAATAATGCAAAATTACAAGTAGCACATAAATAATAGACATTTAATGTTTATTTTATATCTCTTGTAAGGGTATAATAATGCAAAATTAATGCATGAAATATATTAGTTAATGAGTAGGTCTGTTTGTTTGGTTAGAAATTGGGATGGATGAGAATGAGATTTGGAAAAATATGGATGGAGTAATTTATGAATAGTAATTGAATAATAATTGTGTTTGGATAGAAATTGAAAAAATGTGTGAATTGAGAACTTTATATCAAGGAGGGAGAATAAATGTGTGAAAAAAAAAAGTAGAAGAGAGAATAAATGTGTATAAGAAAAGTAAGAGAGAGAATAAATGTGTGAAAGAAAAGTAGAAAAGAAAATAAGTAATTAAAAGAAGAAAAAATGATGATGCGATTGTATAAAAATATATATATATGTGTTTTATAGAGGTGAATGAGTATTTTGATGGATATTTGGATGGAGAGGAATGGGATGGAGGATGTCCATCTAATTCCGGATGAGCCAATCTCAAACCAAACACCAGTGGGTTGGGATAATATGAGTTTAGATGTGGTGAGATGTGCAAATCTTGGCTTCATAAATCCAAGAGGAGGCTAGATTGTCTAAACCCATGTAATTTAGTTTATAAAAATCGGGTCAAATTATAAACCCGGATCAAAGTGTTTAAAGTTATGAGAAACCAAACATGGAAGAAGATGAGTTTACATATCAAACCCATCGCTAAACTCCCTAAACCCATGAAGCAAACATGCCCTTAGAGTCTTAGACATCATCTCCTCTTTTCGCTATCAAGTAGCTTCTTCTATTAACTGGTTTCTCCACAACACTTTAACTAATGGAGTTTCTTTGTTTCGCTGGGTTTTGTCACTATGTAAACCAGAAAATGATACTCACAAGTTGTATCATGTAAGATACATTCCTCAGTATTGTTTTTGCCAACTTTTTTTTTCCCACTCATTCTAACCTTGTCCAACAGAATGGCAATACATCATCTCTAACGGAAAGGGATGAATACACAGGCACCATTTCTAACAAATAATAAATACTGTATACAATAATACGCTCGAGGTGTTCACAGCCAATAGAAAGTCCCAAGTATCATTCTAGATTCCATATGAAAGAAGTCCTCATCACAAAATTTGTGGATTTCGATACAATAGAATATGAAGAAGTATATAATCGACCCTTTCCAGTTGCTTGTTCATCCAAGAGTAACTAACCTTGGCATTCAATTGATGATTTCTCCTTCTCTGCAACAACCATAAGCATCTCAAGACGCTTATCAAAAAGCAGTGCACTTTCATCTCTCTTATCGAGTTCAGCACCTTCAGCCTCAAGCCATTTCTCTCGTAAATCATCTAGAAGATTTCCATCTATTGTATTAGCCTCAGCTCCTGGAGCACTTGGAGCTGTTGTTCGAAGCGTTGAATCTCCAGAAGGAGGAGGCAGAGTCAAAAGCATTGCCCGAAACTCTGGAGTGTCAGCAAATGTCTCAAAGTTGTACGCTATTGCATCTAAACAGTATTCCCGAATTTTCGAGACACCATACCTTCAAATGTAACAAAATATCACTTGAGAAACACCAAAACAGAGGAATTTTTATTTAAAAAATTAAAGAAAAGAACAGAATAAAGGGAGTTTGGACTTTACTACATACGCTTACCAAATGATTGATATACGGATAAGGAACATAAGTAGAATCTTCAATTTCATTCTTAAAATGAAATTAATAAACTTTGATATTGACACTCTAGAACAAGGAACATAAGTAGATTCTTCAATTTCATTCTTAAAATGAAATTAATAAACTTTGACATTGACACTCTAGAACGCCCAATGTAATACCCTAAATCCAAATTATTCTTTGAAAGGTAATAAAATTGAGAACTAAAATTGATTCACATGTAAAATTCAAATAGAATTGGTTATTGAACCTTCATCCTTACTTCAATGTCCTTTACCCTTCCAGTTGATGGCCAAAACTATTTACCATTAGCAATACTACATAATTTCACATAGCATAAGCAATCATTGTAGGTGAAATCTGTCTATAAAAAATTCAATGTAAAGTATTAGTGGCAAAACAGAAGAAGAAACATCACACGTACCAATACAATAGAATCTACAAGACACTGAATGAAAGTGTAAAAGAAGGATTAAAGAATCATACATGTCAGATAATAGCAACCAATGGCATAATTCGGCAGGAGAAAACATTTCTAGTTGTGGTATAATAACATCAGCTACTTCACGTTTAAGAGGAAATAATAGGTATCTTGAAGCAGCATCAAACAATTCTTCAGCCTACATAATTTCAAGATTCAATAAACTAAAATTTTGTAATTTATATTACGAGTTGTAGGTGAAGCATACCTGATCAGGGTTTATGTCAGTCAGGCTGTCCGTATACCTGAATCAACAAAATAAAATGTTTGATTAGGATAGAAGCTGCAGTAGATCAAGGGTACATCATTTGCTAGAGATGCTCAGCGAATATTACTTGTATAGTAATGCAAAACATGTTATAAAGATTATTACCATCAAAGACCCCAAAAGACGCACAAAAATGTTTGATCGGTGAGGTGATCATTTGACAGAGATATTCCAAAATTGATAAAGATTTCAATATGAAGTTTGAACAAGGAAAGTGAGACCTGAGAATACCAACAGCTACAAAAACATATATCATCATAGAGCATACAATTACATGTCAACTTGCATGTATTTTTCAAATTTACAGCAATGAGCCACCACATAGGATCAGATGACAACAAAGAAATGCAGCGTAACTTAATGATAAGCATGTGGATCAAACTTTGGAAATATTAAATTGTGGGGTTGTGCTTTGATAGGAATTAGAAACAACTTATAAGATGTTTAGGAGCTTATAAGCTCTCAAAAAGCGTGTGGCAAAATAAGATTTTTAGCAGCTTATAAGATCTTAAAATAAGCTCTTTACAGATAATAAGCTCCAAAAATAAGTACCAACACCCAACTTATTTTTCTAAAATCTTTTAAGCTATACTTATATTCTATCATTTTTTGAAAAGAGCATGTACATATATTAAAATTAATTTTAAAAAAAAGTTGAAAAGAGCACGTACATATATTCAATCATTTTTTGAAAAGTCTCTGCTTTCATGTCATGTTCTTCAAGACATGGAAGAGGTAAAGAATCATTTCCTTCAAGAAAATCTTCCATTCGGGATAATCTTGCCTTGAAGTATTCAGATCTTGATGCTAAGACAACTTGATGGCATCGGAATATCTTATTCTCTGCCCTTACATAAACATCAGCAAAATCGTCTTCACAATCTCTCATTCGCATTGAGCCAAAAAAAGGTACAACATCTTCATCAATATTATGGTCTAAATCTTGTCCCCTTGAGCAACTGGAGAGAGAAATTTGAAGGATTCGATTTAATGCAGCAGGGAGACGGTCATCTTGGGGCAGGGAAATGCCCTGCAAGATGAACCTCTTCTGAGAGTCTTCTATATCTCTAAGGGCTTTGTACTCTGCATGTCTTTGATGAATGATTTCTTTTTCAAGAAGACTTTGTAGAGACTGGCACTTGCAAACTTTGCAAATTCTAACAAGATCATCCATGTCATCAACGGCCACCTCTAGTCTATCAGAGTAGAAGAAATGGACGAGGCTGAAAAGAGAGGGATAAGAAAGCTTCTCACGTGAGAATCGTACTTCCTTTCTTTCTTTCCAATCAGTAGCAAATTTTTTCCTGAAGAATGGTGATCGGGCAGCCAAGATGAGTCTGTGAGCTTCAAGGGCCCTTCCTTGCACGTAAAATACAACATCGGGCAGCCAGTAGCTGGAACTGGACTCTCCACTTGACGAATTTCCTATTTAAGAATGATCATGGATCACCATGAAAACATTCAAATAGCAAACACCTTTCCTAATTAAGAATGATCATGGGGCATTCCAAGCTTGTATAGTACTAATCCTAAAATTGATGTTCCCATTCCAATTGTCTATGCACAGATATGATGAAAATTATCTAGAGTTCCAACCCAACCACCACATACGAATAAGATGAGGACATGAGAAAACAAAATGCTGACAGTCATAAAAACAAGGGGGAAAAAGAAAGGAACCTGGGAAAGGAAAATTCATAGGACTGAATTGGTGGTGTAGATAGGCGCGATTGGCTGTGCAGGACAAGAAGGTATCTCTCATGGCGGATTGCAAGGGTTGGAGAGGCGGAGGTCTCGCCTCGAAGGCCTTGAGCAATTTGCGGACCTTGAGATTGAGGGCGGCGTAGTGGCAGCGGTCGCCGTCAAAGGTATGCTCGGAGCAGATGGCACCGCTCTCGAGGAGCATACGGGCAGCTTCGAGATGGCCGGCGAGGCAAGCGTAGTACACGGGGACGGAGTCCCATTGGTCACGGGCGTTGACGTTGACACCGGAGTCCAAGAGGTAGCGGAGGCGGTGGATGTCGCCGGCGCGAGAGGCCTCGAAAACGTCGCCGTAAGGGACCTTCTTGAGCGGGAACGAGGAATTAAAGTCCTCGGCCTCGAGGTCTATGTCGTCCAGCTCCGACATAGAAGAGGAGGAGGAGAGGATTCACTCTTTCGGTCTTTCTACGGGGTATAATCAACTAGGGGGCTGTTTGGTAGGCCCAGATTACGTCCGATAGTTTAGTTATCATGCGATGTCGGGTGTTTGGTTGCAATCGCGAGGGCCAGAGTTTGTGTGCAAGCCCGCCATTAACGACTGTTCACCTTGAGTTATCTGGCCAAAAAGGGGGAGTTTGCCCATCGCACTTGAACAGTAAACCGGAAGGAAGACTGCATTTACCAATTTACCCCTGTCATATATAAAGTCAGAAACTCCATTTTGCGTCATTTGCCCTAATTTTTACGCTGCATATTTTCTTTCACGATGGGAGGCGATTCTTGTAGGTATGTTTCTCTTTTTCTCGTGTCATATCCGGCCACAAAGATCTCTATAAACTCTAAAATACATTTTTTCATAATCTATTTTAAAAACTTTCTTCAATCATAAAACTTTATATCTTACTCTATTTATTATTTTATTCATTTTCAATATATTACAATCATTAAATAATATATTTATCTTCATATTTAAATTAATTTATACAATTAAATATTCAATTAGTAAATTAAACTATAAATTAAATATTATTGATTTTATCAAAATCATAAAATCTAAATAAACTTGTAGTTTTCAAATATTACTTTTATTTAAATATAAAATTATGAAACACATTAATGACGTAAAATGATACATGTGAGTATAATTTAATACAACACAAATAGACTAAATAATACTAACAATCTTGTGAATTAGACTCCTCCCACAAATGATCAATAAGTGCATCACGAAGTGCAATTTCTTATCAATAAGAGCATCGCGAAGTGTAAAGTGACCCGTTTTTTAGCGGAACTTCTTCATCTGGATCCAATATTCCGCCGTACTAGTGTATTGTTTTTTTATTATTTGTATTTGTATTTCTTTTCAGTCTATATTCACTTATTTTAATATGTCGATATTATATGTAGTTAGGTAATACATGTATGTCGGTTTTAATATGTAATGTATTTCATATTTAATAAATAATGTATGTTTAATTGTATTATACGTTATTTTTTTTGTTGGTAATAATAATACACAAAAAAAAACACTTAAATTACATAATTAAAATTATATATTATAAATTAGTATAACAATAGAATTGTAATTATAATTAAAAAATTATTAATATAGAATTGTAAATATTAATAAAATAATAGATGTAAAATATAGAATTTTGAATAGTTAACCAGTTTTACTATTCAAAACTTTATTTCAAAACTTCAAAATAGAGTACGGTTGGAGGGAGCAAAATTTTATTTTTGAAGTTAAACTCTATAAATAGTCTACCGTTGGAGATGGTCTCACTCACTCCATTTCTACTCTCCTTATCTTCCACCGTTTAGGGTTTAGGGTTTAGGGTTTAGGGTTTAGGGTTTAGGGTTTAGGGTTTAGGGTTTAGGGTTTAGGGTTTAGGGTTTAGGGTTTAGGGTTTAGGGTTTAGGGTTTAGGGTTTAGGGTTTAGGGTTTAGGGTTTAGGGTTTAGGGTTTAGGGTTTAGGGTTTAGGGTTTAGGGTTTAGGGTTTAGGGTTTAGGGTTTAGGGTTTAGGTTTAGGTTTAGGTTTAGGTTTAGGTTTAGGTTTAGGTTTAGGTTTAGGTTTAGGGTTTAGGGTTTAGGGTTTAGGGTTTAGGGTTTAGGGTTTAGGGTTTAGGGTTTAGGGTTTAGGGTTTAGGGTTTAGGGTTTAGGGTTTAGGGTTTAGGGTTTAGGGTTTAGGGTTTAGGGTTTAGGGTTTAGGGTTTAGGGTTTAGGGTTTAGGGTTTAGGGTTTAGGGTTTAGGGTTTAGGGTTTAGGGTTTAGGGTTTAGGGTTTAGGGTTTAGGGTTTAGGGTTTAGGGTTTAGGGTTTAGGGTTTAGGGTTTAGGGTTTAGGGTTTAGGGTTTAGGGTTTAGGGTTTAGGGTTTAGGGTTTAGGGTTTAGGGTTTAGGGTTTAGGGTTTAGGGTTTAGGGTTTAGGGTTTAGGGTTTAGGGTTTAGGGTTTAGGGTTTAGGGTTTAGGGTTTAGGGTTTAGGGTTTAGGGTTTAGGGTTTAGGGTTTAGGGTTTAGGGTTTAGGGTTTAGGGTTTAGGGTTTAGGGTTTAGGGTTTAGGGTTTAGGGTTTAGGGTTTAGGGTTTAGGGTTTAGGGTTTAGGGTTTAGGGTTTAGGGTTTAGGGTTTAGGGTTTAGGGTTTAGGGTTTAGGGTTTAGGGTTTAGGGTTTAGGGTTTAGGGTTTAGGGTTTAGGGTTTAGGGTTTAGGGTTTAGGGTTTAGGGTTTAGGGTTTAGGGTTTAGGGTTTAGGGTTTAGGGTTTAGGGTTTAGGGTTTAGGGTTTAGGGTTTAGGGTTTAGGGTTTAGGGTTTAGGGTTTAGGGTTTAGGGTTTAGGGTTTAGGGTTTAGGGTTTAGGGTTTAGGGTTTAGGGTTTAGGGTTTAGGGTTTAGGGTTTAGGGTTTAGGGTTTAGGGTTTAGGGTTTAGGGTTTAGGGTTTAGGGTTTAGGGTTTAGGGTTTAGGGTTTAGGGTTTAGGGTTTAGGGTTTAGGGTTTAGGGTTTAGGGTTTAGGGTTTAGGGTTTAGGGTTTAGGGTTTAGGGTTTAGGGTTTAGGGTTTAGGGTTTAGGGTTTAGGGTTTAGGGTTTAGGGTTTAGGGTTTAGGGTTTAGGGTTTAGGGTTTAGGGTTTAGGGTTTAGGGTTTAGGGTTTAGGGTTTAGGGTTTAGGGTTTAGGGTTTAGGGTTTAGGGTTTAGGGTTTAGGGTTTAGGGTTTAGGGTTTAGGGTTTAGGGTTTAGGGTTTAGGGTTTAGGGTTTAGGGTTTAGGGTTTAGGGTTTAGGGTTTAGGGTTTAGGGTTTAGGGTTTAGGGTTTAGGGTTTAGGGTTTAGGGTTTAGGGTTTAGGGTTTAGGGTTTAGGGTTTAGGGTTTAGGGTTTAGGGTTTAGGGTTTAGGGTTTAGGGTTTAGGGTTTAGGGTTTAGGGTTTAGGGTTTAGGGTTTAGGGTTTAGGGTTTAGGGTTTAGGGTTTAGGGTTTAGGGTTTAGGGTTTAGGGTTTAGGGTTTAGGGTTTAGGGTTTAGGGTTTAGGGTTTAGGGTTTAGGGTTTAGGGTTTAGGGTTTAGGGTTTAGGGTTTAGGGTTTAGGGTTTAGGGTTTAGGGTTTAGGGTTTAGGGTTTAGGGTTTAGGGTTTAGGGTTTAGGGTTTAGGGTTTAGGGTTTAGGGTTTAGGGTTTAGGGTTTAGGGTTTAGGGTTTAGGGTTTAGGGTTTAGGGTTTAGGGTTTAGGGTTTAGGGTTTAGGGTTTAGGGTTTAGGGTTTAGGGTTTAGGGTTTAGGGTTTAGGGTTTAGGGTTTAGGGTTTAGGGTTTAGGGTTTAGGGTTTAGGGTTTAGGGTTTAGGGTTTAGGGTTTAGGGTTTAGGGTTTAGGGTTTAGGGTTTAGGGTTTAGGGTTTAGGGTTTAGGGTTTAGGGTTTAGGGTTTAGGGTTTAGGGTTTAGGGTTTAGGGTTTAGGGTTTAGGGTTTAGGGTTTAGGGTTTAGGGTTTAGGGTTTAGGGTTTAGGGTTTAGGGTTTAGGGTTTAGGGTTTAGGGTTTAGGGTTTAGGGTTTAGGGTTTAGGGTTTAGGGTTTAGGGTTTAGGGTTTAGGGTTTAGGGTTTAGGGTTTAGGGTTTAGGGTTTAGGGTTTAGGGTTTAGGGTTTAGGGTTTAGGGTTTAGGGTTTAGGGTTTAGGGTTTAGGGTTTAGGGTTTAGGGTTTAGGGTTTAGGGTTTAGGGTTTAGGGTTTAGGGTTTAGGGTTTAGGGTTTAGGGTTTAGGGTTTAGGGTTTAGGGTTTAGGGTTTAGGGTTTAGGGTTTAGGGTTTAGGGTTTAGGGTTTAGGGTTTAGGGTTTAGGGTTTAGGGTTTAGGGTTTAGGGTTTAGGGTTTAGGGTTTAGGGTTTAGGGTTTAGGGTTTAGGGTTTAGGGTTTAGGGTTTAGGGTTTAGGGTTTAGGGTTTAGGGTTTAGGGTTTAGGGTTTAGGGTTTAGGGTTTAGGGTTTAGGGTTTAGGGTTTAGGGTTTAGGGTTTAGGGTTTAGGGTTTAGGGTTTAGGGTTTAGGGTTTAGGGTTTAGGGTTTAGGGTTTAGGGTTTAGGGTTTAGGGTTTAGGGTTTAGGGTTTAGGGTTTAGGGTTTAGGGTTTAGGGTTTAGGGTTTAGGGTTTAGGGTTTAGGGTTTAGGGTTTAGGGTTTAGGGTTTAGGGTTTAGGGTTTAGGGTTTAGGGTTTAGGGTTTAGGGTTTAGGGTTTAGGGTTTAGGGTTTAGGGTTTAGGGTTTAGGGTTTAGGGTTTAGGGTTTAGGGTTTAGGGTTTAGGGTTTAGGGTTTAGGGTTTAGGGTTTAGGGTTTAGGGTTTAGGGTTTAGGGTTTAGGGTTTAGGGTTTAGGGTTTAGGGTTTAGGGTTTAGGGTTTAGGGTTTAGGGTTTAGGGTTTAGGGTTTAGGGTTTAGGGTTTAGGGTTTAGGGTTTAGGGTTTAGGGTTTAGGGTTTAGGGTTTAGGGTTTAGGGTTTAGGGTTTAGGGTTTAGGGTTTAGGGTTTAGGGTTTAGGGTTTAGGGTTTAGGGTTTAGGGTTTAGGGTTTAGGGTTTAGGGTTTAGGGTTTAGGGTTTAGGGTTTAGGGTTTAGGGTTTAGGGTTTAGGGTTTAGGGTTTAGGGTTTAGGGTTTAGGGTTTAGGGTTTAGGGTTTAGGGTTTAGGGTTTAGGGTTTAGGGTTTAGGGTTTAGGGTTTAGGGTTTAGGGTTTAGGGTTTAGGGTTTAGGGTTTAGGGTTTAGGGTTTAGGGTTTAGGGTTTAGGGTTTAGGGTTTAGGGTTTAGGGTTTAGGGTTTAGGGTTTAGGGTTTAGGGTTTAGGGTTTAGGGTTTAGGGTTTAGGGTTTAGGGTTTAGGGTTTAGGGTTTAGGGTTTAGGGTTTAGGGTTTAGGGTTTAGGGTTTAGGGTTTAGGGTTTAGGGTTTAGGGTTTAGGGTTTAGGGTTTAGGGTTTAGGGTTTAGGGTTTAGGGTTTAGGGTTTAGGGTTTAGGGTTTAGGGTTTAGGGTTTAGGGTTTAGGGTTTAGGGTTTAGGGTTTAGGGTTTAGGGTTTAGGGTTTAGGGTTTAGGGTTTAGGGTTTAGGGTTTAGGGTTTAGGGTTTAGGGTTTAGGGTTTAGGGTTTAGGGTTTAGGGTTTAGGGTTTAGGGTTTAGGGTTTAGGGTTTAGGGTTTAGGGTTTAGGGTTTAGGGTTTAGGGTTTAGGGTTTAGGGTTTAGGGTTTAGGGTTTAGGGTTTAGGGTTTAGGGTTTAGGGTTTAGGGTTTAGGGTTTAGGGTTTAGGGTTTAGGGTTTAGGGTTTAGGGTTTAGGGTTTAGGGTTTAGGGTTTAGGGTTTAGGGTTTAGGGTTTAGGGTTTAGGGTTTAGGGTTTAGGGTTTAGGGTTTAGGGTTTAGGGTTTAGGGTTTAGGGTTTAGGGTTTAGGGTTTAGGGTTTAGGGTTTAGGGTTTAGGGTTTAGGGTTTAGGGTTTAGGGTTTAGGGTTTAGGGTTTAGGGTTTAGGGTTTAGGGTTTAGGGTTTAGGGTTTAGGGTTTAGGGTTTAGGGTTTAGGGTTTAGGGTTTAGGGTTTAGGGTTTAGGGTTTAGGGTTTAGGGTTTAGGGTTTAGGGTTTAGGGTTTAGGGTTTAGGGTTTAGGGTTTAGGGTTTAGGGTTTAGGGTTTAGGGTTTAGGGTTTAGGGTTTAGGGTTTAGGGTTTAGGGTTTAGGGTTTAGGGTTTAGGGTTTAGGGTTTAGGGTTTAGGGTTTAGGGTTTAGGGTTTAGGGTTTAGGGTTTAGGGTTTAGGGTTTAGGGTTTAGGGTTTAGGGTTTAGGGTTTAGGGTTTAGGGTTTAGGGTTTAGGGTTTAGGGTTTAGGGTTTAGGGTTTAGGGTTTAGGGTTTAGGGTTTAGGGTTTAGGGTTTAGGGTTTAGGGTTTAGGGTTTAGGGTTTAGGGTTTAGGGTTTAGGGTTTAGGGTTTAGGGTTTAGGGTTTAGGGTTTAGGGTTTAGGGTTTAGGGTTTAGGGTTTAGGGTTTAGGGTTTAGGGTTTAGGGTTTAGGGTTTAGGGTTTAGGGTTTAGGGTTTAGGGTTTAGGGTTTAGGGTTTAGGGTTTAGGGTTTAGGGTTTAGGGTTTAGGGTTTAGGGTTTAGGGTTTAGGGTTTAGGGTTTAGGGTTTAGGGTTTAGGGTTTAGGGTTTAGGGTTTAGGGTTTAGGGTTTAGGGTTTAGGGTTTAGGGTTTAGGGTTTAGGGTTTAGGGTTTAGGGTTTAGGGTTTAGGGTTTAGGGTTTAGGGTTTAGGGTTTAGGGTTTAGGGTTTAGGGTTTAGGGTTTAGGGTTTAGGGTTTAGGGTTTAGGGTTTAGGGTTTAGGGTTTAGGGTTTAGGGTTTAGGGTTTAGGGTTTAGGGTTTAGGGTTTAGGGTTTAGGGTTTAGGGTTTAGGGTTTAGGGTTTAGGGTTTAGGGTTTAGGGTTTAGGGTTTAGGGTTTAGGGTTTAGGGTTTAGGGTTTAGGGTTTAGGGTTTAGGGTTTAGGGTTTAGGGTTTAGGGTTTAGGGTTTAGGGTTTAGGGTTTAGGGTTTAGGGTTTAGGGTTTAGGGTTTAGGGTTTAGGGTTTAGGGTTTAGGGTTTAGGGTTTAGGGTTTAGGGTTTAGGGTTTAGGGTTTAGGGTTTAGGGTTTAGGGTTTAGGGTTTAGGGTTTAGGGTTTAGGGTTTAGGGTTTAGGGTTTAGGGTTTAGGGTTTAGGGTTTAGGGTTTAGGGTTTAGGGTTTAGGGTTTAGGGTTTAGGGTTTAGGGTTTAGGGTTTAGGGTTTAGGGTTTAGGGTTTAGGGTTTAGGGTTTAGGGTTTAGGGTTTAGGGTTTAGGGTTTAGGGTTTAGGGTTTAGGGTTTAGGGTTTAGGGTTTAGGGTTTAGGGTTTAGGGTTTAGGGTTTAGGGTTAGGGTTTAGGGTTTAGGGTTTAGGGTTTAGGGTTTAGGGTTTAGGGTTTAGGGTTTAGGGTTTAGGGTTTAGGGTTTAGGGTTTAGGGTTTAGGGTTTAGGGTTTAGGGTTTAGGGTTTAGGGTTTAGGGTTTAGGGTTTAGGGTTTAGGGTTTAGGGTTTAGGGTTTAGGGTTTAGGGTTTAGGGTTTAGGGTTTAGGGTTTAGGGTTTAGGGTTTAGGGTTTAGGGTTTAGGGTTTAGGGTTTAGGGTTTAGGGTTTAGGGTTTAG